>JAYESD010000009.1:122944016-124324248 GCA_036927565.1 Tuctoria greenei | reverse complement strand
AGGGTACCGAGACCAAGGCGCCGTATAGAGCAAGATGTACCGTTAAATGCATCTTGCGCCATGTGCGAAGGAGAAACTCCATTTGCCTGGAGCTCGAGGGGGAGTCTGATCACGACCGCTTAGCCACTGGAACCCTCCGTGGGCTTGACGGCGGCGCCTTCTTGTCGGCCATTTGGTGTGCTTGTCGATGGAGCGTGGTGGTTGTGCGAAGAAGAGGAAGAGTACTACTACGGTGGTTGTGCAGAGAAGACGATCGTGCGGGTGTGTCCTTATAGTATCGTCTGGTTGATGGTTCGTCTCTCAGTGCGCACAGTGGTGATATGACGCTTCAAATTGAATTCAAAGGACGCATGCGCTGCGCGCTAATTCCCCTCAGTAACCCCGAAGGTCACGCACGCCCAGTCGCATCAGCCACCTATATTAATGACTACTATCACATGCAACTTCTTCTTTACAGTCCGCCTATGAAAATTGGTATGTTTACACTGGCGGTTTAGTTTTGTGAGTTGACTATGATGTTCTATCATCATGAGGGCTATAAAATTAGTCGACATCACAAACGTATTTTTTAACGGACCCTCTGTGTAAAAAAATCAATCGAGTGGATTGTGAAAATGCTTTTCTGTAGTAGTGCATGTTTGACCTTGATTTTTTAATTAAAATCACCGTTTGATCAAATTTTAACCTACCATTAGTTCCAGCTGATTTAAATTACTAAAAGAAATGAAAAATCATTAGAATAATAGAAAGAAAAAATAGATGACCCAAATAGCCAAAGCAAATTGTAGGATGGAATTTGCAATACTAAATGCAAGTACTCTACGGAGGAATACATGGATGTAGATTCTGGGGTGCACTAACGAAAAATGTGCAAGGACAAACATGTCGCATATTGGCCTGTGAAGTTTGGTCCACTGTCATGTGCTTAATATCAAATTATCATCGTCTTGTTCTAAATAAAATATTATGAGTATCTGTATTTGTATTCACTTGTAATAAAATGATTATAACCTCCTTAGGAAGAAAAGATCGATACTTTACCTATTTATCTAAAAAATACCCCCATGCCTTTCTCTCCTATCCTCTTACCTGGTAACGCTAGCGTCTTGAGCCTTCAGACAACACAGGCAGCAACGTAGCGCGGACGCAACACGGACAACGGGCAGTGACGCGAGGGACGGCAGCTGCCAGCAATGCGGTCCATCTGCTCCTCCTGTTCTAGGGTACCGTGGTAGCGACCTCTACGTGTTTCGCGGGTAATTTCAAGTTTGGAGGCAAAAATATTGGCAGCATAGTTCACATTTCATCCTTTGGAATTCAGCGCTTGCTTGCCTGGACCGATAGCTTGATGCTCTGTCTCGCGGGTCCGACTGCTGTGCAATCAGCAGTTCTGTGCAAGCTTGCAAGCAAACAATTTCAGCTATCCGATTGCAATCCTACGGTGCCTTCATTTTTTTGCACATATGACCCAAATAGCCAAAGCAAATTGTAGGATGGAATTTGCAATACTAAATGCAAGTACTCTACGGAGGAATACATGGATGTAGATTCTGGGGTGCACTAACGAAAAATGTGCAAGGACAAACATGTCGCATATTGGCCTGTGAAGTTTGGTCCACTGTCATGTGCTTAATATCAAATTATCATCGTCTTGTTCTAAATAAAATATTATGAGTATCTGTATTTGTATTCACTTGTAATAAAATGATTATAACCTCCTTAGGAAGAAAGATCGATACTTTACCTATTTATCTAAAAAATACCCCCATGCCTTTCTCTCCTATCCTCTTACCTGGTAACGCTAGCGTCTTGAGCCTTCAGACAACACAGGCAGCAACGTAGCGCAGACGCAACACGGACAACGGGCAGTGACGCGAGGGACGGCAGCTGCCAGCAACGCGGTCCATCTGCTCCTCCTGTTCTAGGGTACCGTGGTAGCGACCTCTACGTGTTTCGCGGGTAATTTCAAGTTTGGAGGCAAAAATATTGGCAGCATAGTTCACATTTCATCCTTTGGAATTCAGCGCTTGCTTGCCTGGACCGATAGCTTGATGCTCTGTCTCGCGGGTCCGACTGCTGTGCAATCAGCAGTTCTGTGCAAGCTTGCAAGCAAACAATTTCAGCTATCCGATTGCAATCTTACGGTGCCTTCATTTTTTTGCACATAAGCCCCCCCCCCCCCCCCCAGCTGCAAATGGAATAGGCAGAGAAGCCCCTGGAGCCGAGCCGAGCCGGTCCATGGACTCCGAGTCCCAACCGTTCCCTGCCAGCCCCGTTCACGATAGATCATTCCCTGCCGCCCTGTACGTTCAATCAAGGATCCAAATCCTGTAAGCATTGCCGTACGCGTGTACCCGCGATCTCGGTCGTGCACCGACGCTCGAGACCGTATCCCGTGTGCGGCGGCGCGTCTGTCTGCTGCGGTCGACGGTGTCGGCAGTGTGTGGCTCCGTTCGCCTGCCCCTCCGATGGCGTGCTCTGTTCGCCTGTCCATCCGACCGAATATTTTATAGTCAGGATGCATCCAGCAAGATCACTGCCTTTGATCAATGTTACAACCAGGCAACAGCAAGATGCGTCTATAGTCCACCAAAACACATGCAGCTTTGTGATGAACGGCTCAAATTTATGAAACATGTGGCTTTGTGCTTCCTTTGATCCATCGCAGAACAGACATGCTGATAGTTTTTACTGATTCTGGCAAAACCTCGAACAGCTTGTGCGCGTCGACATCAACTGCTTTGTGACGCACACCAATGCCGCCGTATCCCAGTCATCGCGTGCGCGTGTGAAGAAAAGGCTGAGGACAAGCAGCGGAGCAGCATCCCACACGACCAGAACAGAGAGGCACAACAACAGCCACCGCACAAGGACGGGGGCACCGCCTGTGTGCACTGCGCCCAGAGAGGACAACGATCGCCGCGGACGGGAGTCGGGCGGGAGGCTCCGCGCACGAGCCGAGCGACGTGCTCCCCGATGGCCGCCATTGTTGCGCGCCGTGAAGGTCGGTTGTGGTGGCGTTGGATGCGCTGGAGGGGCGGAGTCCTGCGTACGCAAGGATAGACGGGCGGTAGCCTCGCATGTCCCTGGCGTGTCTTGACCGTCGACCTGGAAGGGGCGAAGATGGTCTGGGGCGGAGCTCGATCTGGGCGGCGGCCTGGGGCGGAGCTCGACCGGGGCGGTGGTAGGAGCGGAGCTCGACCGGCGTCGGCCTTGGAAGGCCAGTTCAAGCGTCGGCCAGCAATCGGCTCTGATGGGAACTCAGCTTGTAAGACGTATGTGTGTTGAATACATTGACTTATAGTGAATACACTTGGCTTTGATGATAAAAGTTTTAAATATCACCAAAACACCTTTTTATCAAGGTTCAACTCTAGCTCTGAGCTATAGCAAGGTCCGACCATAGGTCCGACTTGTTTTGGGTAGCTCCGACTACGTTAGATGCTAGGTCCGACTTCTTGGTAAGGTCCGACTAGCTTTGGTTAGCTCCGGTGAGCTTTATCTTTAGCTCCGGCATGTCTTTGATAGCCCCGACATATATTTGATAGCTCTGACATGCTTTTGCTAAGCTCCGACGTACTTTGTCTAGCTCCGGTTTTGAGTTGACTAGTTTTGACTAGTTTTTGGTAAGCTCCGGATCTACTAGTTTTGGTAAGCTCCGGCAGGTGCTTCATTGTACTAGTTTTGGTAAGCTCCGGTGCTAGGTTCTACTAGCTTTTGTTAGCTCCGGCTCAAGGTCCGGGTTGCTCTGGCAAGGTCCAGAACTTGACCGTAGTGCTTCTGCTTTTCATTTGCAATGTTTCGTACTTGCTTTACATTGTTGGAAAGATTGCTTAGTATTCATTTGCTAAGTTTTTAGTGTGTTTTGGTTGATATGGATGATTTCGTTTTGATATGCTTTGCAACATGCTTATGTGAGGTGCTCACATAAGGTGTTGTGTTCGGAACTAACTTGAGTCAAGTCGAGGACTTGGGCTCGTATGGATTGGTTGTTTATTCATGTGCAGGTGTTGCTTGAGTTCAAGACATGGCTGGTGACGGGATCCATTGGACTAGTCTCAGGGAGGAGATGAGGTTCCAACAACCAAATTCAGGAGGAATTGTGGTTGAGCTGATCAGGAGGTTGCGCAGCATGATTGAATCAAGAACAATGCATATGAAGATATCGTGGACGTCGTTAGAAGATGTTTGCACGTGTGCAAGGAGTGCATGGACGTGGCTACATGGTTCCGAGACGTGATGAATAGATATGGACGTAAAGAATTGGTCGGAAAGGTCCAACCGACTAGGTTATGGACTCAGGTTGCGGCTGAGTCGGGTTTGACTCAAATATGGAAAGATTTGAGTTGGTTATGATAGGATTTCGTGTGGGTCACGAATTTGAGTTGTTTAGGAATGTGGGATACGTTCCTAAGGTGTTTGGAAGTCTTAAGATTGCTTCTATCTGCGTATAGAAGAATCTTGAGCAGTTATGGAAAGTTACGATTCATGATCTGAGTAGGATTGGAGTCCTAGTTGATATTGGGTTGGTCTAAGGGCTGGTTATATAAGCAAGGGAGCCCAGAGCTCGTGGAAGACGACTTTGGGGCTGTTCCTCTTGTGTTCTATTGAATAAAATTCGTAGTTTGAAGGAACTTTTGTGCCTTGTTCGTCCGACTTGTTCCAGACAAGTTTTACTCGTCGAGTTTCTGTATAGCACTACCTTTCGTTGGTGGTTTTATCATAACTCGAGTTTTACAGATCCAATTGACGTGATTCTTTTTGAGTTGTCTTCAAAACTTGATTATCTATCATCTGTGAAAATTTCACGGTCATTGGATTTGTGGTTTTTGATCTACACGAGTTTCTTTGCAGCATTCCAGAAACTGTTTTTCTCGGGTAGGTCAGATTGACCATTGTTTGATCTTTTGATCATAACTTGAGTTTTTCTCGACGTATTTGAGTGATTCTTTTTGTGTTGTCTTCGTGACTTGATTTTCTATGATATCTATCACTTTTGTCACGGTGAAACACGTTTAGATTAGTCTCACACAAGATTTCTTTAACAGATCATTTTTCTGCCGAAAGGGTTAGGGGTTTAATTGTTTCTGCTGCGTAAGATTTTTAAATCTACCATTCACCCCCCCTCTGGTAGCTTTTCACGTGCTCTTAGATCTTACAATTGGTATCAGAGCCACGTTGCTCTAATCTTTGAGATTTGCGCATGTTTTTGATTAATCATCATGGAGAAGTACTCCGCCAAATCGTGTGTGTTTGCTGGTATTGATTTTCAGGTTTGGAAGGCACGCATGGAGGCTTTCATCCAGACACAAGGTTTTGCAATATGGGAGAAGGTGTATAAGCCTTATCAAGTGCCACCTAATGATCAAGTCACGTCCACAAACCTACGGGACATCGACAACAACAACAAAGCCCGAAACTTGATCATCCAAGGACTCACTCAAAGCGACTTTGATCGTGTCGCGCACCTCCGATCAGCATACGATGTTTGGAGAGCTCTCTGTGATTATCATGAAGGCTCCAACACAATCAAGGAGGTAAAACAAGATATGTTCAAAAAGGAATATATGCGTTTTGAGATGCAACCAGGTGAGTCT
The DNA here is from genome assembly GCA_036927565.1 of Tuctoria greenei. Lineage (NCBI taxonomy): Eukaryota > Viridiplantae > Streptophyta > Magnoliopsida > Poales > Poaceae > Tuctoria > Tuctoria greenei. Next base: position 124,318,651 of record JAYESD010000009.1, on the reverse strand, counting down.
ATAGATGACCTCTTTGCTCGTTTCAATAAAATTCTCAGCAACTTACGTAGTGTCAATGTAAATTTTTCTGATGCTGAGAATGCTAGGCAACTTCTTAGTGCATTAGACATGTCAATTTGGGAGATGAAAGTAACATCTATTTGTGAATCAACTGTCATGAGTTCTCTTACATTAGATGTACTTTATTCTAAACTAAAAACTCATGAAATTGACATCCTAGCACGTAAGAACCCAAACAAGTCTATTGCATTTGTCTCACAACGTGATATGTCTAGCTCCGGCCAATCATCACTGTGCAATACTCTTGCTTTGTTGTCCTCACTAACCCTGGAGCAGATCGAAGAATTTCCAGAAGAGGAGTTGGCACTCATCTCTACTAGATTCTCAAAAGCATTGCAAAATGTGAGAACTAGAAGGAGAGAAAGCTCCGGACCTCAACGCTTTTTTGAATGTGGTAAAACAGGACACTTTCGTACAGAATGCCCTAACCTTTCAGGTCCGACCACCCGGGAAGAAAAACAAAGCAAGGTTCGGACCTCCTATAGAAATTCCAACAAAAAGAAAAAGAAGGGTACCATAGGACGCAAGATGATTAACAGCTTCATCACCGCACTTCAAGAACTTAGTTCAAGTGATGTATACTTTGAAAGTGATGAAAGTGATGATGATCTGGCCAACTTATGCTTCATGGCGGGCAAAACAAGATCAAGATCAAGTCAGGAGGATGCAGAACACAACAGTGAAGACGATGAGGTTACACGTTTGAGGAAGGAGAACATTTGGATTGTGGATTCAGGTTGCTCACGCCACATGACCGGTAACAAAGATTAGTTCTCCTCCCTCTCTTGTGTGTCACGTGTAGAGAATGTTACTTTTGCCGATAATCTTCAACTCCTATAATTGCTAAGGGTTCGGTTAGAGTAAATGATCACTACACTTTAAAGGATGTGGCACTTGTCAAAATTTTGAAATACAACTTGCTTTCTGTTGCACAATTGCTAGATGAAAATCTTGAAATTATTTTTAATAAAAACTGCTGCAAAGTTGTAGGTTCAAATAGTGAGCTTATTTTTAACATGTCTCGGTTTGGAAGAGTTTTTAAAGCTGATTTTGATATGTCTTCCTCTAAGCATAGGTGTCTAGTTGCTAATGATTCAAAGGACTTATATTTTTGGCATCGTAGACTTGGTCACATAGGCTTTGATCACCTAACGCGTGTTAGTGCTCTTGATCGCATACGTGGGCTGCCTAATCTTAAAGGGGACAAAGAAATTGTGTGCTCTTCTTGTAGACATGCTAAGATGGTTGCAGGTTCACATACTCCTCTCACAATGATCATGACAACTGAACCATGTCAACTTTTGCATCTTGACACCGTAGGACCTTCACGTGTTCAATCCTTCGGAGGTAAATGGTATGTTCTTGTTATCGTTGATGATTATTCTAGATACTCTTGGGTTTACTTTATGGCGTCTAAGAATGAAGTTTTTAGTCACTTTAGAACTTTATTTCTTAGATTATCAATTGATCACCCAGGATCATTAAAAGCAATTAGAACTGATAACGGAACTGAATTTAAAAATCAATCTTTTGATCACTTTTGTGCTGAAAATAGAATAGATCATCAATTCTCTTCACCATATGTACCTCAACAAAACGGTGTTGTAGAAAGAAAGAAAGAACAGAACCTTAGTTGAGATGGCTAGGATTATGCTTGATGAATATCAAACTCCTAGGAAATTTTGGGCTGATGCGTTAGCAACCGCTTGTTATGTCTCAAATCGTGTTTTCTTGCGTGCTAAGCTAGGTAAAACACCATATGAGCTTCGGTTTGGACATAGGCCGAGTGTTACACACTTTCGGGTCTTTGGTTGCAAATGCTTTGTTAAGAAACATGGTAATCTTGATAAATTTGAACCTAGATCCATTGATGGCATGTTTCTTGGTTATCCATCTCATACTAGAGGCTACCGTGTGCTTTTACTTGACACTAACAAAATTGTGAAGACTTGTGAAGTGTCTTTTGATGAAGCTAGCCCAGGTACTAGCTCTGGTGTTGCAGGACCAGATCCGTATCCTCAGGGGGAGGGTATTTTCGAAGATGAAGAAGAGCCGGTGATACTGCCTGGTAGTTCCGAAGTTGACACGTATCCAGCTCCGTACATTGAACAAGCTCCGGCTATCACCTATGCTGGTCCTGATTGTCCACAAGTCACAAGCTCATCAATCTACGATGAACCTAATGAAGAAGAAGCTTGTGAGACATCTGTTCCCCTACGTTTTTACAAAGATCATCCCCCACAACAGATGATTGGAAGCTTGCACGAACGAGTCACACGGTCCAGGTTTTGCGATCCAAACTCTCATGCTCATTCTGCTTTTGTTGCTTCTTTTGAACCCAAAGATATATCACACGCACTCACTAATGAATCTTAGATTATTGCCATGCAAGAAGAGTTAGAAAATTTTGAAAGAAATAATGTTTGGAAACTTGTACCTCCACCTTAAGGTCACACTTTAATTGGAACTAAATGGGTATTTAAAAATAAACAAAGTGAGGATGGGGTTGTGGTTAGGAATAAGGCTAGGTTGGTTGCTCAAGGTTTCACTCAAGTTGAAGGTCTAGATTTTGATGAAACTTTTGCTCCTGTCGCTAGATTAGAAGCCATAAAAATTTTGTTAGCTTTTGCAGCATCTAAAGGTTTTAAGCTATATCAAATGGATGTTAAAAGTGCTTTTCTTAATGGCTACATAGATGAGGAGGTTTATGTCAAACAACCACCGGGTTTTGAAAATCCAGATTTTCCTAATCATGTTTACAAACTGTCCAGAGCATTATACGGTCTCAAACAAGCCCCTAGAGCATGGTATGATAGGCTAAAAACATTCTTACTTGAAAAGGGGTTTACCATGGGCAAGGTTGATAAAACTCTTTTTGTGCTTAAGCATGGCAATGACTCATTATTCGTTCAAGTGTATGTGGATGATATTATCTTTGGTTGTGCTTCTCATGATCTTGTGTCCAAGTTTTCAGCAATGATGAGTTCCAAATTTGAAATGAGTATGATGAGTGAACTCACTTACTTTTTGGGGCTGCAAATCAAGCAAACCACGGAGGGTACCTTTGTGCATCAAACGAAGTATACCAAGGACCTCCTAAGGCGCTTCAACATGGACAAAAGTAAGCCTCTTCGGACACCAATGGGAACAGCAACAACACTTGAAATTGATGAAGATGGTGAATTTGTGAATCAAAAAGAATATAGAAGCATGATCGGATCACTTTTGTACCTCACGGCATCAAGACCGGACATACAATTCAGCGTATGTTTTTGTGCACGGTTTCAAGCTTCCCCACGTGTTTCACATCGTCAAGCCGTCAAAAGGATTCTCAAGTACTTACATGGAACCCAAGAATTTGGCATTTTTCTTCCTTCTTCCTCAACCGTTACTTTGAAAGCTTTTTCGGATGCTGATTTTGGGGGTTGTAGGATTGATAGGAAAAGTACTTCCGATGCTTGTCATTTTCTTGGTAATTCTCTTGTTGCTTGGTCCTCTAGAAAACAAAATTCAGTTGCACAATCCACAACCGAATCTGAATATGTAGCTGCTGCTAGTGCTTGCTCACAAATTCTTTGGATTGTTCAAACATTTAAGGACTATGGGGTTGATCTAGATAGTGTTCCACTATTCTGTGATAACGCTAGTGCCATTTGCATTGCTAAAAACACCGTGCAACATTCTAGAACTAAGCACATTGACATTAGGTATCACCTTCTCCGAGATAATGTTGAAAAGGAAACATTGTGCTTCACCATGTAGATACCAAACAACAATTGGCTGACATTTTTACAAAACCTTTGGATTTCACTCGTTTCTGTTACATTCGTAGTGAAATAGGGGTTATGCATCCTCATGGCTTAAATTGAGGGGGAGTTTTTGAAACTTGGGAAGTCTATGTGTGAATCTGAAATTAAAATAATATGAGCATAGTATTTCATTCATATATGACTTTGTGATTCCTTTTACATGCTGAAAGTTCTTACTACATTACTCGTGTTATACATTTTGTAGTTTTTGCCATGTCTAGTAATTGGAATAATTACTTACACTAAAACTGGTCATGGTCGAACCTTCTTGCTGTTTTGAACTTGTTACATGTTCACAAGTGCTTTTAATCATTAAGAGTTAATCAAGTAATCAACTCACATGTTGAGTTTTTATGAACAAATATAAATTGAGAAAAGATCAAGAGAATATGCATGCATCACACTTCTTCTTTTGAGATAGCTTGTCATTGCACTTAGATATGAACTTAGAAGAAGTTGTGTATGACTAAAACCATGTCCTTAAGCTTCTGATTGTCAAATGACCTAGGCTTGGCTTGGTTGGTTATAATAAAGCAGATGCACATATAATCTCTTGCAAATATCATATGATCTAAATTTATGCTTTGAAAAATAATAAAATGCAGAAACTAGTGTCATGCTTTCAGGTTTTGAAATAGTTAAGTTTGTGAGATCATGACTTGATTAAATTGAAAATTGCATTTGATCTCTAGCATGGCTTACACTACTTTATGTATTTCATTGATGTGATAATGTAAGGTACTTGATAGTATGACTTGGATGAGCTTTGTTTATATGTATATGTTATAATATGCTCATAACAACTAAAGGGAGAGAGATAATTTGTTTATATGTTCATGACTTGCTGAATACATTGTCAAAGGGGGAGATATTAATCACACAATCAAAATGGGAAAGATAATGTGCATGGGGAGAAATGATAAAGGGGAGAGATATGAGAATTTTGAATTTTGAATTTTTGCTTTTATTCTCATTTTATTTTTGATTTACAAAGGGGGAGAAATTGTTTTCAAAACTTTTATGTGAAATAAGCTAATGTTCGGATTTTAAATGGTGTTGCCAATGCATTCATCAAGGGGGAGATTGTAAGACCTATGTGTGCTGAATACATTGGCTTGTAGTGAATACACTTGGCTTTGATGATAAAAGTTTTAAATATCACCAAAACACCTTTTTATCAAGGTCCGACTCTAGCTCCGAGCTATAGCAAGGTCCGACCATAGGTCCGACTTGTTTTGGGTAGCTCCGGCTACGTTAGATGCTAGGTCCGACTTCTTGGTAAGGTCCGACTAGCTTTGGTTAGCTCCGGTGAGCTTTATCTTTAGCTCCGGCATGTCTTTGATAGCTCTGACATATATTTGATAGCTCCGGTATGCTTTTGCTAAGCTCCAACGTACTTTGTCTAGCTCCGGTTTTGGGTTGACTAGTTTTGACTAGTTTTTGGTAAGCTTCGGATCTACTAGTTTTGGTAAGCTCCGACATGTGCTTCATTGTACTAGTTTTGGTAAGCTCTGGTGCTAGGTTCTACTAGCTTTTGTTAGCTCCGGCTCAAGGTCCGGGTTGCTCTGGCAAGGTCCGTAACTTGACCGTAGTGCTTCTGCTTTTCATTTGCAATGTTTCGTACTTGCTTTACATTGTTGGAAAGATTGCTTAGTATTCATTTGCTAAGTTTTTAGTGTGTTTTGGTTGATATGGATGATTTCGTTTTGATATGCTTTGCAACATGCTTATATGAGGTGCTCACGTAAGGTGTTGTGTTCGGAACTAACTTGAGTCAAGTCGAGGACTTGGGCTCGTATGGATTGGTTGTTTGTTCATGTGCAGGTGTTGCTTGAGTTCAAGACATGGCTGGTGACGGGATCCATTGGACTAGTCTTAGGGAGGAGATGAGGTTCCAACAACCAAATTCAGGAGGAATTGTGGTTGAGCTGATCAGGAGGTTGCGCAGCATGATTGAATCAAGAACAATGCATATGAAGATATCGTGGACGTCGTTGGAAGATGTTTGCACGTGTGCAAGGAGTGCATGGACGTGGATACATGGTTCCGAGACGTGATGAAGATATATGGACGTAAAGAATTGGTCGGAAAGGTCCAACCGACTAGGTTATGGACTCAGGCTACGGCTGAGTCGGGTTTGACTCAAATATGGAAATATTTGAGTTGGTTATGATAGGATTTCGTGCGGGTCACGAATTTGAGTTGTTTAGGAATGTGGGATACGTTCCTAAGGTGTTTGGAAGTCTTAAGATTACTTCTATCTGCGTATAGAAGAATCTTGAGCAGTTATGGAAAGTTACGATTCATGATCTGAGTAGGATTGGAGTCCTAGTTGATATTGGGTTGGCCTAAGGGCTGGTTATATAAGCAAGGGAGCCTAGAGCTCGTGGAAGACGACTTTGGGGCTGTTCCTCTTGTGTTCTACTGAATAAAATTCGTAGTTTGAAGGAACTTTTGTTCCTTGTTCGTCCGACTTGTTCCAGACAAGTTTTACTCGTCGAGTTTCTGTACAGCACTACCTTTCGTCGGTGGTTTTATCATAACTCGAGTTTTACAGATCCAATTGACGTGATTATTTTTGAGTTGTCTTCACAACTTGATTATCTATCATCTGTGAAAATTTCACGGTCATTGGATTTGTGGTTTTTGATCTACACGAGTTTCTTTGCAGCATTCTAGAAACTGTTTTTCTCGGGTAGGTCAGATTGACCATTGTTTGATCTTTTGATCATAACTTGAGTTTTTCTTGACGTATTTGAGTGATTCTTTTTGTGTTGTCTTCATGAATTGATTTTCTCTGATATATATCACTTTTGTCACGGTGAAACACGTTTAGATTAGTCTCACACACGATTTCTTTAACAGATCGTTTTTCTGCCGAAAGGGTTTGGGGTTTAATTGTTTCCGCTGCGTAAGATTTTAAATCTACCATTCACCCCCACCTCTGGTAGCTTTTCACTTGCTCTTCGATCCTACACAGCTCGCAAGGGGTTATCTGCAAAATACGGGAGCCATTGCATAGGGATTTATGTGTAAAATGTTAAGATATAGTATGATTTTCATCTATCGGCTGAGATGACCGGATTGCATGCTTGCGCAGCAAGCGTGATTGCACCCTAGTCAATGCCGTGTCTCGCAGTACATAAAGTTGAAAGTTAATTATATGGCCATTGAGATCTAGTAAAGTGAAATGATCATTTGTTTCAATATATTTCTTTTTTGAAAATACCCAAGTGAAGTTATCATGTCCTTACTTTATTAGGGCCCCTGTGACAGCTCAAGTTCACGTAGTTATCTTGCCCCAATCCCCGGCTCAAAAACCCCATGCCAAAATTTTAGGTGTAAAAAATATGAGTGTTTGGCACTCCAATTTTCAGGCCCAATCACGGGAGATACCCTTGTATTATTATGGGAGCAGTCGGTACCTAGCATACGAGATATCCTTGCACACAGGCTGAAAGCACCTAAGTACCTTGCCTTTACGCCGAGGCAGGGTCTAATGGTGCCACATGTCCAGAAGGCACCGGACCTCAGCCTTCCTCAAGTACGGGTTCTTGCGCTGCCACATGGACCTGAAGACAGGACCAGCTTCCCCGGTGAGACGGGCTCCGGAGCTGCCACGTGTTCAGCGGGACGGGACTCCACTCCACCATAGGAGTAGGCTCCGGTGCAGCCACGTGGCCCGAAGCACCAGGTCGACCACCAGCGGAGGCGGGCACCGGCTCCACCACGTGTCCTGATGTTCCTGATTCCTAGCTCACCTCAGAGAAGGGCTCCACGACAGCCACATACTACAAAATAACGGACCTGGCCTCCCCCGCAGTGGCCAATACTGATACTGCCACGTGCTTTGTAACTTGTCCTAGAAGGTGGGTTGTAGGAGTTTAGGGGTGGTGTGCCCTATCTAAATCAAGCATTGAAGACATGCGCCCACCCCCGTCGCATGACGCAACGCACGCCTACGTTCAGGGATCGCTGCATCCAATTGCATCATAGTAAAGGCGCCGCAGGCCTACCCCTCTCCACCAAGTGGGGTACCTTACGGCGACAAGACAAACGGACGGGACATCCCCTACCATCGTCAGCTATACGCGTGGGCCACTTACGTCGGAGGCGACAGGATGACGAGTCCCCAAGACGACGTCAGGGCCAACGTAGCGGAGAAGCTTTATATCTTTAGGATAAGATCGTCACGTGGCCACCTGTCAGGCCCTGGACCCTACTTGTAAGACGTCTGGTCTTGACTATAAAAGGACCGGACCGCTACCGTTACAAAGGATATCAACTCGTACACACTCAAACATGCATTTACACCAGCAATACAACTCACATCGTAGAGTAGGGTATTACGCTCCTGCGGCTCGAACCACATAAAACCACCATCTTATCATTTTTCATACATGCAATCTCTCCCGAGGACTAAGCCCTGCCGATCAAGAACCTCCGCGGGCTGCTCGCATAGTAGGTCTGAGGCAAGTGTTGCAAGAACACTTCGACATTTGGCGCGCCAAGTAGGAGCTTTTTCTTCTAAAAAGTGGTTGCGCTTTCATCGCAATGGTAAGCATCAAGCCTGCAAAGCGGCGGCAAGAGCAAGCCGTAGAAGGTCGACCTGCAGGTCGGCAAAGACGTGGAGATGGAGTTACAAAAGCTCGAACGGGCCGTTGAGGCGGTCCACTAGGCTGAGGACTTCGACCCCAACAGCGACCATGAGTGTCGCAAGGCACTCCACGTCATGTGTGTGGGATCTTGGGACACCGCATCTCGGAACGTGGTTAAGACCCTGTGCTGGGCAATGGCTTCAGTAGCTCCTACTCACGCCCTGATGCCGCATCACAGATGGATGGAGATGTCGGTTAGCTTCAATGCCTCCGACTGCCCTGAGAACATGGCAGAAATCGGGCTCCTGCCGCTCCTCGTCGCCCCCACCATCACCAACATCATGTTCTACCACATCTTGATAGATGGCGGGTCTAGCCTCAACCTCATTAGCCGTACGGCCTTCGACAAGCTGAAGATTCCTATGTCCAAGCTCACCCTTTGAGACCATTGTTGGGGTAGGGCTAGAGAGTATTATCCTGTACGACAACATCTACCTCCGGTGACCCTTGGTACACCCGAGAACTTCTGGACAGAGAATATCCTGTTCGACGTCGTGGAGGTCATCCTCCCCTACAACACCATCATCAGTAGGCCAGCCCTGTACCTATTTATGGTCGTAGCCCACTACGGCTACCTCATCCTAAAGATGCCAACTCCCTCCGGCATCCTCAAGATCTGCGGAGATCACACTGCTACGGTATCAGCCTTGGAGAAGCTCCAAGCGCTTGCAGCAGCCCCAGCACCTACGCCGGGCGATGCTGGACCAAGTCAGCCTTCGCCGAGCTCGCACGAGCGCAACTACACCGCTGCACCCTGGGTGCAGCCCTTCGACAGCGACGACGTGCCCATCAAAACTATCAAGATCGGCTCCGATGCTGCCTAGACCACCCACATTGCGGAGAGTCTAGAAAACAAGTAGGAATTTGCGCTCATCGCTTTCTTGCAAGCTAATGTCAACGTGTTTGCCTGGCAACCGTCGCAGATGCTCGACATCCCTAGGGAAGTGATCGAGCACCATCTGAAGATCTATCCCAACACCTAACTGACACAACAGAGGTCACAAAAGTAGTCCATCGAGCGACATAACTTCATCCGCGAAGAGATCAAGAAGCTGCTCGATGCTGGCTTCATACATGAAGTCAACCATCCCAAGTGGCTGGCCAACCCTGTTGTCGTCCCCAAAGCTGACAGGAAGCTCCAGATGTGCATCGACTACACCAACCTCAATAAGGCATGTCCTAAAGATATTTTCCTTCTACCTAGGATATATCAAATGGTAGATTCAACCTCGGGCTACGATCTACTCGGCTTTCTAGACGCTTACTCAGGGTTCCACCAAATGCCGATGTCTAGAGAGGATGAAGAGCATACCACATTTATAAGTGTAGATGGCCTTTATTGCTATGTCTCCATGCTTTACAATTTTAAGAATGCCCTTCCTACCTTTGCACATGCCATACATAAAACCTTTTGGGATCTCGTTTGACCTAGTAGAGGTGTATGTCGACGATATCATTATCAAAATCCAGACACATACATCATTGCTAGACAAACTCGCCCTAGTCTTCGACAGATTGCGGACCACACGTGTAATGCTCAACCCACACAAGTGTGTGTTTGGAATCAAAGTTGGGAAGCTCCTTGGTTTCTTGGTCTCACACCAAGGGATTGAGGCCAACCCAAAGAAGATCAAGGTTGTGGAGCTGATGCAGCCTCCAAACCACATCAAGGACATGCAGAAGCTTGCAGGTTGCCTGGCAACGCTCAGCCGGTTTATCTCTAGACTGGTTGAGCGGGCCCTCCCATTCTTCAAACTGCTACGTCAGTCTGGACCGTTTGTCTAGACTGAGTAGGCAGAGAAGGCGTTTCGCGAGCTGAAGCAACAACTTACGTCACTGCTCGTCATGGTGGCCCCAGAGCCCAAGGAGCCTCTGTACCTCTACATCGCTGCCATGATGGAAGTGGTAAGCATGGTCTTGGTTGCAGAACGACCTGGTCCCCAGTAGCCCCAAGGGACGGACGAGGCCCCTGCCACTGATTCTGAGGCCCAGGGCTTGGAACCCGCAGGGGGTCCCGACAACCAAGTTGCTTCTGGGTCCCAACCCTTGGAGGGTACCCGGGTGTCCCCAGGGGGCCCCGAAGATCAAGATGCCTCTAGGTCCCAGCCCCAGAGGATGCTCAGGTTCAAGGAACCTGGAGCCTCTAGGCTAGAGTAGATGGAAGAGGATGTGGCAGACTCCCCAAGGAGGGTCTGGACCATCCAACATCCAGTCTACTTGATCATTGAAGTTCTGCACGAAGCAAAAACAAGGTACCTTGAAGTACATAAGTTGCTATATGCAGTGCTAGTCGTGTTGGCAAAGCTCTGCCACTACTTTCGGGCACACAGGGTTTCATCGGTGGCCTTGTTCCACTGGGGACTGTACTACACAACCCCAATGCGATCGACAACTTTGCCAAGTGGGCAGCAGAACTAGCGGAGTTCGAGCTCGACTTCTTGCCGCATCATGGGATCAAGAGCCAAGCACTGGTGGATTTTTATTGTTGAGTGGACTCTCTCACCAAGAAACCCAGGGGGCCATGAAATCAGCGAGCCGGAGCCCAGGGCATTGGTACTCACCAGACCCCACTGGACGCTCTTCTTCGACGTCACCTCGTGGAAGCAGGGGGCCGAAGCTGGCGTCCTGCTCATCTCGCCAATATTAGAGTAGTTCCAGTACGTGATGTGCCTTGACTTCAAGGAGACCAACAACATCGCAGAGTATGAAACCCTCATCTTAGGACTAATAGCTGCGCAGGGTCTCGGTGTCCAGCAGATGCCGGTCAAGAGAGATTCCCAACTGATCATCAAGCAGGTCAGGGGAGAATGTTGCTGCAACGATCCTCAGCTCGCGGCGTACCTACTACACATCAAGAAGCTAGAGGCTGGCTTCGAGGCCTTAGACCTCTGCCATGTACCGCGCGCTGACAACTCCATCGCCGACGCCTTGTCAACAATGGCACCCACTTGGGCCCCGGTTCCTGAAGGTGTCTTCGACAGGAGATTCATGTGACCAACCGCTAGGCCTGCGGGGCCTATCGAAGAAGGCGAGCCCAACACTTCAAACCTGGCAGTCTCAGCGGCCTTGCAACCGTGGGGCCCGTCGAGGTGTTTGTGCATCACCGGGGACCCCAGATCACGCGGTTCCCAAGATCTAGAAGCTAATGAGAGTCCCTATGCATGGATCATGGAGATCCGGGACTACCTGAAGGACAACATCCTTCTCGAGGAACATGTATCCGCTGAGCAGATCGTGAGGGTTGGAAAACGCTACAAACTAGTAGAGGGAGACCTCTGCCAGTGTGGCATTCTATTACGGCATAACCCAGGCGGAGGGCTACGACTTGCTCGCAGACATCCACGAAGGAGAGTGCGGGAATCATGCAGCTTCTCGCTCGCTGGTCGGTAAGGCCTTCCAGGACGGTTTCTACTGGCCAAAAGTACTCCAAGATCTCGTCAAGCTGGTGAAAAGGTGCAAGGCGTGCCAGTTCCACGCCAAGCAGATTCACACACTCGCACAAACACTGCAGATGATCCTGCCCTCCTGGTCATTCGCGGTCTAGGGGCTGGATATCCTGGGACCCTTCCCCAGGGCCGTCAGAGGGTACCAGTTCCTCTATGTTGCCCTAGACAAATTCACCATGTGGCCAGAAGCAGCCCTGATGATCACCATCAATAACGAGTCCACAGTCAAGCTCATCAAGTGGATCGTCTGCACGTTCGGGGTCCCGAACAGGATCATCACTGATAATGGCACCCAGTTCACCAGTGCAGCATTCCAAGACTACTGTGAAGACTTTGGTGTCAAATTTGTTATGCGTCTGTGGCTCACCCAAAGAGCAATATTCAAGTTGAAAGGGCCAACACTAAGATCCTCAGGGGCCTCAAGACACGCATGTATGGCAGCTTGGATAAGCATGGCGCCAAGTGGGTTGATGAACTTCCATATGCGCTATGGGCGAGGCAGACATCACCCAACAGGGAACGGGGGAAACACGTTTCTTCCTGGTGTATGGGGCCGAGGCCGTCCCCCCTCAGAGATTGCCGTGGGGTCTCTTCAAGTCTAGACATTCGACGAAACCACACAAGACCAGCTCTGACTGAAGATTTTGACTTCGTCGACGAGGCAAGGTGGCAAGCTACCATCCAAAACGCCCGGTACCGGCAGGCAATCCGGCGCTACCAGGAACAGTTCGTGCAGAGTAGAGAACTCCAGATGGCTGACCTGGTGCTGCGACAAATACTTTCTCGAGAAGGGTCACATAAACTCTCCCCCAGCTGGGAGGGCCCCTTCTGAGTGACACAGGTATCCCGTCCTGAGGGCGTCCGCTTGGCCACAGAGGAAGGAGAGCCCCTCTCCAAGCCTCGTAACATAGAGCACCTCTGTAAGTTTTACCCCTAGCATAATGGTAGGACATTGTATGGTGTCATGGTGCCCAGGAACAGCGCTCAGGACAACCAAACTCCAGGAGGGATAGGTCCAAAGTGTTCATCCTGCTTAAGCTTGGTCATACACCCAAAGCGTGAACACTCTGCCTCCCTCGCCATCTGGAGTGGGTCATTGCCTTATTGTAAAGCCTGTCTCCTCCTATGAATGCCAATTTGAAAGAATCTCCATCTTACCCTGTGCTTTCTCTTATGTTCATCTAATTACCTGTTAATTCTATGTTCATCAATTCATGCTCATCTTTTGTATATTATCTTCATATACCTGGTCAATTTTTCCCTATATCGCCCCTGGTGGAGATATGCAACCCTGCTAAAGGCGGACTTGTTTGAGGTACCTGCATCGTGTTTTGGGATATCGCGGCTGCTCTCTTACTTGGGGCCCCATGGCGCCAGATGGTTTCTCACGAAAGGTCTACGCCGAGCTGGAGGTCCAGAGTATGCAACCTGCTTAGTCTAGTCATGTACCTTAAGCATGCACACTCTGCCTCCCAGCGCTGTGGCTAAGTACTGGGGGCTAGGAGGCTCACAACCTGAGTAAAGCGGGAGCCGGATCCTGGGCCCTAACGCATTGAATTACCCAAGCCCCGCGTACCAGCCTAGTACTGTAAGACGTAGCAAAACTAAAAGAGTAGAGAAAGGTGCCTGACGAGCAAAATTATGCCCCCTCTGTCGTGTGTGCAGGACATACAAAGAAGGTGGGTTCGGGCTCAACCAGTAGCAGCATTAGCAAGCTAGGGGCCCGCTGTCGATGTTTCTACGTGTTGATGGTGGGCGACGCTAGAGCATGCAGCTCCAGCACCTCCCAGGGGCCCGCCATCAATGTTTCTACATGTTGATGATGGGCAATGTCGGAGCAGCCAGGTTCGGCACCTCCCAGGGGGCCCGCTGATGCTCTTCTACATAATGGCAACAAGTGCTGATTTGTGAGTATGCTCCCTCATCCCGCTTTTGTTGCTAACAAGGTTTCTTTGGTTTGCTACCACTAGGGGCCCACCGTCGACGTTTCTACATGTTGATGGTAGGCGACGCCATAACATCTAGCTCCAGCACCTCCCAGGGGGCTCGTCGTCGACTGTTCTACGTGTTGATGATGGGCAATGCTGGAGCAGCCAACTCCAGGACCTCCCAGGGAGCCCGCCGTCGACGTTTCTACGTGTTGATGGTAGGCGATGCCAGAGCATTGAGATCCATCACCTCCCAAGGGGCTCGCCATTGATGTTTCTACGTGTTGATGTTAGGCAACGCTGGAGCATCCAGCTCCGACACCTCCTAGGGGCCCGTCGTCGACGTTTCGACGTGTTGATGGTGGGCGACGCCGGAGCATCCAGCTCCGACACCTCCTAGGGGGCCCGCCATTGACATTTCTACGTGTTGATGGTAGGCGACGCTGGAGCATCCTGCTCGAGCACCTCCCATGGGGCCTGCCGTCGATGTTTCTACGTGTTGCTGGTAGGCGACACTGGAGCATCCAACTTCGGCACCTCCCAGGGGGTCCGCCATCGATTTTTTGATGTGTTGATGGTGGGTGACGCTGGAGAATCCAGCTCTGACACCTCCTAGGGGCCCCGCTGTCAACGTCTCTATACGTTAAGGGGTCACCACACGGCTCGGTAGCTTCCTTCTCGCCAGCACCACCAAGCAATTCTCCGACGACTACCGTGCACTCCAAACCAAGTCCGGCGCTCCCCAGGGGGCCCGCTGGTGGCAAACACACTAGCTAGTGACACCCAATTCCGAAAATGAGCCAAGTGCGACGCATATGTGTGTCCAGGATCAACACACATATACGAGTGCATCACAAACGATATATAGAAAATTACCACAACTTAAATTAATGAATAAGTATTTTTATTAAAATTTCCAAATAATCCTCAAATTACAGACTCTAATGATCATTATTAATAAGTCTGGGACTAATGCAATGGAAATAATCTAAGCATTAAACTAAGCAAACTAAGCATAGGGGATAGCACGTCTCCAAGCAATCCACAGGCAAGTCGACGACAGCGCACAACCTAGTACTCCACATTATCCTCAGGGTACTCCCAAATATTACCTGAAACTATTGGTGGGGGAATTGCAAGGGTGAGCACATGTCGTACTTAGCAAGTGGGAAATAATGACATGTAGCTTAAACAAGGAATAATAATAAATAATGGCTATTTTCTGAATAGTACATTTAAAACATGTAAAAAGCATCCTACAATGTCTATGTGAATTAATCCCATCATATCCAAAATAAACATAATATTTCATATCCATCATTCATTATACATCCATGTACCATATTCTTACCATCATCATTAACCATATCCATTTATCACCATCCAATCCATAACCATAACCAAACCATCCCAATTCCCAGATTTCCCTCTAATCATGCAGGTCATCCAGGTGCTCTTAACCAGGAGCACGTCTATCATGATAGTTTTTAAGACTATGCAAAGGTTGTATCACTTTACCCACAAGTTCGTGATTTCGTCACCTGTCGTCGACTAAAGAAACCTCCCTTATGCCAATTACACTTCCTTAGGTGTATGGCCAAGAGATCATAAAATAGACTTTACAAAGGGACTACCAGCATATTCAGACCCACTGAGATTTCACCGGTGGTGATGCCTCCAACTGAGCACATCCAACCAAGGGCCCCCTCTTGTTCCTTTCAGATCCTAGGGTAGTCCCACCACTATTGCAAACCCAATTGACTCCCATTCCCCGCTCCCCCAAATGACCCAAACAATGCTGGCAATACACCTAATTAATTAGCTAAGCCGCACCTATACTTGGCTTTGTGGTGAAACTTTTGTCCTGGCATATTTTCGCATGAAATGGTCCTTAGATCCAAGGCAAGCAAACCACCATATCATCCAACCCATTTCACAAACCATGCTTGCTTAGATCTCCCAAGTCCAATATTACCAATTAATTAGAGCAAATCAAAAAGGTAAAATTCTCTTCCCGACTCTCTACAACATATTCCAAGCGACAAGGATGGTCAAACAAGTCTAGTAAACACCTATCTTGGGTTTCCCATCAATTTGAGACAAGCATGCAGTTTTGCAAACAAAACATTTAAAATTAGGATCAAAATGTTCAAGGACACTTGCCTTTCTCTTGAGATTGGCTAGGATCAAAAGCTTTGAAGTTTTGGTGCTAGAGGTCCTCGACAGCACCCTCTAGAGCAACACCTTCTATTCCGTGCAATAAACATACAAAACAAACATTACAATCAATAAATGCTTATATATTACTCATTATGCTATGATATGCATGAATAATGCAATTATGTGGCACAACATGTTATTAAGTCGATATCATAGCCTACTACTAGTTACAATTAAATATTACATGTTAGAACAAGTTTCAAGTCATTTCGGAGGATATTAAAGAAGTTCCAGTAATTTCCAGATTTGGAGGACCAGACTAGTATGTAGTGAGGCAGGACATGTCCACTCTGGACGAGAGAATTGATCGGACTAGTCCGCACGGGACCGGACAAGTCCACTACAACTAGGGTTTTGGCAAATTTTCAATTAGACTATAGTTAAAGATTCATGTGGAACCATATTTTATGTATAATATATGCATCTAAGATAATTTCCGTGAATCCTAGGGATTAAAGGTTGAGGATTAGACGAAACTCGAGATCTTGACATCTAGATCCAAAGAAGATGAAGAATTGATGGAGGAAAACGTTGATGACGAAGTGTTGACGAAGATCGCAGTAGCAACGACGATCTTGATTGACCCCCCTCCTTCTTCCCTTCTCCTTCTTCTCCTTGCGGTGGATGTTCCTTGATGGCGGCTCTCATGAACTAGGGCTAGAGTTCTTATTCAATTGTGGCAAAGAGATGAAAGGTGGGTGTTGGGGTGTTTATATAGGGTGGAGATGGTAGGGTTTGGTGTGGAATTCGAGTTTGAGGCAGTGGAGGCCGATTAGGGGTCCCATATGGGCTCCACGTGGGTTGGACATGATGTTCTTGGGCCCAAAAAAGTAAATTACCCAATTACACATTGTGGAGGAAAAATAGAATCTGAGTCGAAACTCACCAGACCGGACTAGTCCGTATGAGGCCGAACAAGTCGTGTCGAGGTCAGAAAGTCGAACGGATAAGTCCGGTGTCAAGCCGAACAAGTTCGTTCGTATCTATATCGAAGTTCCAAAGAGTTGAACGGACAAGTCCGACGCTAGACCAGACAAGTCCGAAGTAGGGCTTAGGAAAACATAAGAAACATTTTCGGACTAGTCTGTAGCATTAACAGAAAAGTCCGGAAGAACATCTGAGAGTTGAATGGACTAGTCTAGGGCACTATCCGGACAAGTCCGCCCTACCAAGGGAGAACAAAAGATAGTTAGACGGACTAGTTCGGGGTACAAATCCGGACAAGTCCATACAGAGCCAGGTTTTTATTTGCTTGTTTGATTATAATTCATTTTAAACTTATTCCTTTTGTGTTGTTTAATGTTAATATGTATCAGAATGTATGCAATGCATGATGGATGAAAATGAGGGTGTTACAAACCTACCCCCTTGAAATGAATCTCACCCTTGAGATTCGACGTAGAAGGAAAAAGATAAGGAAATTCTTTCTTGAGCTCTTCTTACAGCTCTCAAGTTGCTTCCGATTCTTCCATTGTACTTTGCACCATCGAATCACCTTGTTCCTTGTGACTCTCTCCTTTGTTTGCAAGATTTTGACCGGTTGCTTGACATAAGTCAAATCTACCTCTAATTCTAAATCTTCCATTCGTACTTGTTCCTCTGGTACCCTTAAGCACTTCTTGAGCTGAGAAATGTGAAACACATCATGAACATCGGAAAGATGTGCTGGCATCTCCAACTTATATGCCACTTCTCCATGATTGTCCAAAATCTTGAATGGCCCAATATAGCGAGGTTCCAACTTGCCTCTAACGTTAAATCGCTTATGACCTCGTATAGATGACACATTGAGATATACAAAGTCTCCCACTTCAAAAGCTAAGTTTCTTCGCCTATTATCCACATAGCTTTTTTGTCTTGAGTGAGCGGACCTCAAATTCTTGCGCATTGTCTGAACTTGCTTTTCAGCTTCTTGCAACTCATCAGGTCCAAATACTTGGTTCTCTCCTGTCTCATTCCAAAACAAGGGTGTCCTACACTTCCTACCATATAGTGTTTCATATGGCGACGTCTTCAAACTTGCTTGGTAACTGTTATTATAGGAAAATTCAGCATACGACAAACTTTTGTCCCAGCTGCATTCATGCTTCAAAGCACAATCTCTCAACATATCATCCAAAATTTGATTCGTCCTCTCGGTTTGACCATCGGTTTGTGGGTGATATGCTGAGCTAAAATTTGACTTAGTACCCATAGCTTTGTGCATTTTCTCCCAGAACCTAGAAGTGAATTGAGAACCTCGGTCCAACACTATTTTCTTCGGAACTCCATGTTGGCACACAATATTCTCCATATACAATTTTTCTAGCTTCGCGGTGGTATAGGCTGTCCTGACGGCGATGAAATGAGCTGATTTGGTCAACCGATCCACAATCACCCGTATGGAGTCATACCCGGACTGGGTGCACGGTAATCCAACTATGAAGTCCATACCGATTTATTTCCACTTCTACCCCGGAATCTTCAATGGGTGCAATAGTCCAACTGGCCTTTGATGTTCAGCTTTGACTCATTGGCACACATCACATGATGCAACATACTCAGCTATGTCCTTTTCATGCCATCCCACCAATAACAAGTCTTCAAGTCATTGTACATCTTCGTACAGCCGAGATGAATTAAGTAAGGTGAGTCATGTGCCTCCTTTAATATCGTCTTCTGGAGATGCTTCACATTAGGCACAACAATTCATTTCCCAAGCCATAAAGTGCCATGATCATCCTCATCAAATCTGAATTCTCTCCCTTCTTGGGTCCTTTCCTTGATTTCTTGGATTTCCTCATCCTTTGTTTGACCTTCTCGAATTTCCTGTTCCAAGATCGGATTTAACTCCATTACTCCCATCTCATTCACAAATCCAAGGTTCAACCGTTCAAACTCTTTGCATAGATCGCATGGCAATTCCTGAACCATGAGTTGGTGGCTTACTCCTTTCCAACTCAAAGCATCAGACACTACATTAGCCCGCCCCGGGTGATAATTGATTCCAACATCATAATCCTTGATGAGCTCCAACCATCTTAGTTGCCTAAAATTCAAGTCTGTTTGTGTGAAAATGTACTTGAGACTCATATGATCCGTGTAAATCTCACACCTATGACAAAGAATGTAGTGCCTCCATATCTTCAAGGCATGCACCATGGCTGCAAGTTCAAGATCATGGGTAGGATAAGTCTGCTCATGTTTCTTCAATTGCCCCGATGCATAAGCTACCACTTGACCTTCTTGAATGAGCACACATCCAAGTCCTTGTCTTGATGCATCACAATAAGGCCCCCTTTGGCACAGCTCCTAGCTCCTGATTCTCAGCGAGATTCCATGAAGCTGTGCCAAACGGGTGTTTTGCGTACCTGATTCGTAGATGAATCAGAGTGAATCGATTCACGTTTTTGTGAAGGAATCGTGAATCCCAGAAAACCTGCTTCTCCCAAGGCCAAAAATAGCTTCTCATCCAAATATTTATCTTTGGTTTATTCTTACAAATAAAATATTATTCATGCATTGTCACAAATAATAATATTGATACGTTGCAACTAAAATAAAATTTTGAAACATAAACATGCGGAAAAAATATCTCAATATGTTCATACACTTTATGATATATCTGTATATGCGTTTCTTAAAAAAACCATGTCGAGGGTAAAATAGTCATTTCATACAATCACTCCTCCTTCAAGAATCAGTTCAACTGCCAAACAATTTTATAAAACAGATTCTGATTCACCTGGAGAATTTGATGAATCAGAATCAGGATAATCAGAAAGTGGAAGTTGTGCCAAAGGGGGCATATATCGAAACTCTTGCTCACATTGGGCAAAACCAAGACTGATGCAGTGGTTAACCTCTTCTTTAACTCCTCAAAGCTGCTTTGACACGCTTGAGTCCATTGAAAAGCTTTCCCCTTCATCAACAACTCAGTCATGGGCTTCTCTATCTTGGAAAAGTCCTTGATGAACCGACGGTAATATCCAGCCATTCCAAGAAGACTTGGATTTCCTTCACATTTTGTGGTGGCTCCCATTTTATAACATCCCTCACCTTTCATGGGTCAACTGATATTCCTCCTCTGGAGATGATATGTCCCAAAAAATGACACCTCCATCAACCAAAATTTGCACTTGCTGAATTTGGCATATAATTGGTGCTCCCCCAATTTCTGCAATGTGAGCCTTAAATTCTCCTCATGCTCTTCCTCGCTTCTTGAGTAGATCATAATGTCATCAATGAACACCACAACGAATTTATCCAAGTACTCCATGAAGACCTTATTCATGAGGTACATAAAGTATGCTGGTGCATTGGTCAATCCAGAAGACATAACGGTATATTCATTGGATCTATACCGTGTCCAAAAAGCTGTCTTGGGTATATTTCATGATCTAATCTTCATTTGGATATAGCCTGACCTCAAGTCGATCTTGGAGAAAACACATGCACCCTTCATTTGATCAAACAAATCCTCTATATAGGGCAATGTATACTTGTTCTTGATTGTCAGCTCATTGAGAGCACGTTAGTCCACACACATCCTTTTGGATCCATACTTCTTATCCACGAAAAGCACTAGTGATCTCCAAGGTAAAGAGCTTGGGCGAATGAAACCCTTCTCTAGCTGCTCTTGAATTTGCTTTTTGAGCTCCGTTAACTCCATAGGAGGCATCCTATATGGCCTCTGAGCTATAGGTGCAGTTCTAGGTATTAAATCAATAACAAACTCTATGTCACGATCAGGTGGCATACCTGGCAACTCATCCAGAGACACATCTATAAACTCACACACCACTGGAATCTGCTCAATTGTTGCATCGTCCATTTGCTTCTGCTCCACCTACTTTGGTGTGTGTTGAGATGCTTCAAATTCTATGCTGACCCCTTCTTCATTTGTCAACTTCACCATTTTTGTGGCACATTGGATTATACTATTGTGCTTCCTTAACCAGTCCATACCAAGTAATATGTCCAATCCTTGCGAATCCAAAACAATAAGGTTGGTAAAGAAGTCTACCCCCCTTATTCTAAGGCTTACTTTCGGACATACTATATTCATCCTCATCTCTCCTCCATGAGACTTAATCAACAAGGTATACTTCATATGAGATATGGAAAAACTATACTTGGTAACATACTTTGGTGCAATGAATGAATGCGATGCTCCAGAATCAATAACATAGTCGTTGGGTTGGAGTTTGCGAGAAACATAGCAGTCACCGCGTCATCTGCTTGTTGGGCTTCCTCCTTTGATACATGGTTCACCTTTCCACGAACAAAATTATGCGGTCCACGGTTGCCTTGTGGCGCTCCTCCATTTTGTCTTGGGTTTTGCCTTGGAGCATTGTTCCCTTGACCAAGACCTATGACACCCGGTTCTGAAAAGTGAATCAAGTGAACGCATATGTGTGCCCAGGACGTTCAACACACATACACAAGTGCATTCACAAAGGGATATACAAAAAATTACCACAAGACAAGATTAATTAAGCACTTTTATTACAGAATTCAGAATATCCTCGAATACAAGCTCTAATGAATATTAATGACAAGTTTGAACTAATGCAGCGGAAATAAACTAAGCAATAGGGTATATGGCACAACTCCAATCAAACCACAGACAATCTGATGGCAGACATGGCCTAGAACTCCACATTATCAATGTTATACTCCCAATCCTGACCTGCAAATGTTGGTGGGGAATTGCAAGGGTGAGTACATGTCGTACTCAACAAATGTAGAAAGTATGACATGTAGCTAATTCAAATGACGACAATAATAAAGGCTAAGTACCGAAAAGTACATTAAAACATTTGAAAAGCATCATATTGTATGTATGTGAAGTCAACCCATCATAAACCATGCAATTATCATAATACCAGTCCATATTTCATTACCATCATCCATATTCCAGATTTCTCATTACCATTAGCCATATCCATTGTCATAAACCATAATATCATCCCATAACCAGTACCAAACCATCGCATTCCAAAAACCCCTTTAATCATGTAGGTCATCCAGATGCTCTTAACCGGGAGCACGGCTATCATGATAGTTTTAATACTCTGCAGAGTTTGTACCACTTTACCCACATGTTTGTGATTTCATCACCTATCGGTGACTAAAGAACCTCCCTTATGCCATTACACTTCCTTTGGTGTATGGCCAAGAGATCACAAAATAGCCTTTACAAAGGGACTATTAGCATGTACGGACCCACTGAGGTTTCACCAGTGGCAATACCTCCAATTGAGCACATCTTCAACCAAGGGCCCCCTCTTGTGCCATTCGGATCCCAAGGAGTCCCACCACAAATCCAAACTCAATCCGACTCCCCTTCCCCAGTGCACCAAATGATTCGCGCAGTACTAGAAATACCCTAATTAATCGGTTACGCCGCACCCATACTTTGCCTCATGGTGGCACTGTTGTCCTGGCATATTCTTGCATGAACCGGTCCTTAGATATAAAGCAAGCAAACCACCATAACATCCAACCCATCCACATACCATTCTTGCTTAAATCACTCATTACCATATTATATTAACTAGTTAATATTAACCATAATCCCATTAATGCATAATTAAATGGTATAGTGGTTTTCCCATCTCGATTAATTAAGTGAAGCAAAGGTAAAAAAAAATCCTTCCTAACTCTCTACCATGTAGTCCAGGTGACAAGGGTGGTTAAACAAAGCTAGTAAACTTTCTATCATAGGAATTCCTATCAAATTTACACAAGCATGCAGTTTTGAAAGCAAAACATTTATTGTAAAAACAGGATCAATATGTTCAAGGACACTTGCCTTGCTCTTGAGCTGGATTGGGATCAAAGACTTCAAAATTATGGTACTGGAGGTCCTCTGCAGCACTCTCTAGCGCGAATCCGTCTAAATCGTGCAATAAACATACAAGACAAGAATTACAATCAATAAGTGCACATATATTACTCAATATGTCATGAAATGCATGACTAATGCAAATGCGAATCAATTTAAATTTAATTCAACAGAAAACAGACAGCAAGACCGGACTAGTCCGCTGTAGGGTCGGACTAGTCCGCCCTTTGCAGAAATAGCGAACTAGGATTTTCTAAATCGATGTGAATTTGGAGAAATGAGATTGAATTCACGTGAGAAGCAGGAAGTAGAAGGTATACCAGGTGTTTAGAACTCCAATTAATCAAGGGTTTTGGGGGCAACACTTGGATCTTGACGATCTAAGGTTGATGAAGAAACTTGAAGGTGAATTGCTGATGAAAAATGAATACTTGATGGAGATCTTGATCACTTGATCCTCTTTTGTTTCCTCCTCTTCTTCTCCTTGCCCGGGATCTCCTTCTCCCTCCTTGGCGATGACTATCCACGAGCTAGGGTTTGTGTGTAATTCAAAGCTGGCAAAAAGATGTGAAAATAGGGTGTTGGGTTGTTTATATAAGGGTGGAGAGTTACTGTTTGATGGAATTCGAGTCTAAGGTGGGTGGAGGCTGTGCAGGGGTCCCACATGGGCTCCACAGGGGTTAAGCACGACGTTCTTGGGCCCAATTAAGGCGAAACCCAAAGACACGTCGTGTAATAAAAGATCAACTCAGAATCGTGATCACCAGACAAGTCCGCGAAAGGCTGGACTAGTTCGATATTTGTCAGAGAAGAAAACGGATAAGTCCAAACTTAGTTAGAGAGGAAAACGGACAAGTATGCTAGACATCGGACAAGTTCGGACATGTCCAAGGACTTGGCAAAATTTCAAGGAATTGGAATACCGGACTGGTCCGCAATGGACCAAACAAGTCCGAAAATAGTACAGAGAGAAAAACGGACTAGTCCGAAGCAAAAATGGACATGTCCGAGGGAGGTTAGAGAGAAATTAGACTAGTCCGCACAACCAACAGGCTAGTCTGCACTTCTCAAAACTTTGAAGTGCGGTTTAGCTTTAGATTCATTTTAAACTCATTTCTTTTTATGTGACTGAATGTTTAATATGTATATGAACTTATGCAATGCATGATGCATGAAAATGAGGGTGTTACAAGACCTGACTTAGGACATTGAGATGCAAAGTCCACCTCACCACAAGTATAGCACGACCTTGCTGCACCAGAGTTGATAGGGCGAGCTTGATGTTGAGCATTGGCAGGAAAATTAGCATGGGGCGCATGAGGCATTGGAGGGCGAAGAGCTTGCATGGCAGGCCGTTGCTGCATTGGTTGAGCTGGGTGCGGTGGAATAGCAGCGCGATATGCGAGAGCAGAGTGGCTGTAGTATGGTGCATTGGGTGGTGCAAAGCGGGGGCGAACATTGCCTCCATGTATATGTCCTTGATATGGTGCCTTCCTCTTACTGTCTTGCTCCATTTCGCGAACCTTGTTCTCAACCACAATAGCTCTGTCCACAAGCTTCTGGAAATTGGCATAGTCACAATTACGCAATTGGACTTGATTTCATTGTTTAGGCTCCTCATAAACAAGTATTGCTTGCAGCTGTCCCGGTTGACATCCTCTGGAGCATACCTTGAGAGTTGAGTGAATTTATTTAGGTATTCACTCACACTCGACCTTCCTTGCCTTAGGTTCTCAAATTCTTGCCTCTTCAAGATCATGACACCTTCAGGCACAAAATGAGAACGGAATCTCTCCTTAAATTCTGCCCAAGTAATCCTCTCCTGATTTGCATGGACATTGCAAAGCGAGTCACACCAATCCGCATCTGCTCCAACTAATTGATGGGAGGCAAAAAGAACCTTCTCCATGTCACTGCACTGGACAATAGCAAACTTCTTCTCCATAGAGCTTCCATAGGATCATTGGCTTCAACAAAAGTGGGTGGTCTAGTCCTCATAAACTCTCCCAACCTGTTATGAGGTGGTGGGGGTGGGGGTGTGTTGACAGTTGCTACGCACTACTAACAATTCATCTCTAGCACTGGTGTCAGAAATGCTTGCTAATAGATTTTAGATTATACATATAAATCCGCAAGTGCACGGAAACTATCGATGTAGCATTTCCCCTCTAAGAGTATTCCCAAAGGGTGTCATTTATATTCTCCCAAAGGAACACTAGATGGAAGCAAAGTAACCATCAAGTGGAGAGGCTAGGTTGATCTAGGTAAGGTTCTAGCAAGGATGGATAGATGATAAGTGGAGTAGTGCGACACACACAAGAGCATTCTATCCTATGCAGATAAATGGGTAAAGAGAGACTAGGCTAAGAGCTAGGTAGAAACTCCTACTATGCTTCTAATGTACATATACATAGCCTAAATTAGTTACTAATGATCATGTCAATTATGAATTCTCATGCTAAGTGGATTAACATAACGGGCAGGGGTTTACCCCTAGCAATCCTAGGACAACTCCCGCCAAGAGCCTGTGACATAGCTGAATGTGGAGGATTACAAAGGACAGATAGGGCTATCACCACCTACTGCCTAGCTCTTCAATCCGTGGGTCTATGAGACATTCAACGCTACTCTCTATCCTAGCACCATGCTAGCATATTAAGTAATTACATTAGAAGCCTAGGCACAAGTCATCCTAAGGCAATGAAATAAATCATCGTTGAACAATTGTTAATTCATAAGTGATTCATGTTAACATAATCATATCA
This sequence comes from Tuctoria greenei, assembly GCA_036927565.1. Lineage (NCBI taxonomy): Eukaryota > Viridiplantae > Streptophyta > Magnoliopsida > Poales > Poaceae > Tuctoria > Tuctoria greenei. The sequence continues at coordinate 124,292,936 of JAYESD010000009.1, read as the reverse complement.
TAGCTAATTAGACTATATTGGGGGTTTGTAGTGTTTATGATGATATAATGACAATGATATAGCGTAATCATAAATACTACTCCTACCACATATATGGAATCCACAATCAAACAAGAAATGCTTCATCCAAGTATATGCACAATAGAAGACGACTAAAGATAAGATCTTTATAAAGAATAAAGTCAAAAAATACAAATAGGAATATAAGAGCCATACCTTTCCTAATTAGGAATTGGGAAGAGAATCCTTCTACTCCTCTCCTACTTGGACTATGGACTAGAGACTCTTCTCTCTACAGCCTATACTCCTCTAAACCTATGGAGAGTAGTGGATACAATGGATGAATACTCAAGTGGTGTGTGTTGAAGTGAGGGGTCCTATTTATAGCTTGGAGAAGGGTCGGTTCCCGCCACCAAAAGCATGCGAATCAGTCACCCATGAACTCTTCAAGCCGGGAGGAGCCAACATGTGGCGTTTGATTGTGTTTGATGCCAGGACCTAGTCGGCTGACTAGGGGGGTCAACCGACCTGGTCTTGGCTCCTTTTTCGGTGTGCTTCCTCCAGGTCTCTGCCAAGTGGGTCCCATTGACTATTATTCGTATTACACCATTGGATGGCCTCGGATACTTTTTTGTGGGCCATTTGATCCTTGTGGTGCCACATGTCATCGCTTGATTGGTTCAAATGATATTTTATAGGATCCATCCCCTTGTTTCACTTCAATTCTGCATAGAATCTCTGCATGCACTACTTTCTCCAAAGACAAGTGGAAATAGCATAAATAGAAAGGTGATGTGTGCAAGAAACGATATTTCCTTCACATAATTGAGTTATATTGAAAGGTGAAATTGGTATATAACAACCGTCAACAAACTCCCCCAAGATTATTCTTTGCTCGTCCTGAGCAAAGTCAAAACTTTAGGTTGATGATCAGAAGTTGCTACTATGTTCTATTTTTCAAAAGTACCATGTGCACAACAGAATACTTTACCTAGTATTGCATAAATTGGCATAGTACTTCACCCATCTCAAGTCATTATGAGGCTTATGCCATCTCCTATTCATGGGTGGTTTAAAGACAGAACAACAAATGGAGCACACATACTATAGAAATCAAGTTCCACTAAAATTTTGGAGAGTTCAATTTAGATTTTCAGTATCTTAATTTGATTCTCTCGGTCTCTCATTTATTTGTAGTGGAAATGTATCCTCACCAAGGCATTTTGCCTAAATTCATCCTACATCTACATAAGGCTTGTACGTGGAGCTTGGTAGGGAATATAGTATGCATATTTGCAACACATAATATTGCTAAGTCAAAAGAGCAAGCCTTAAGAGAAATCATTTCAAAACAATTTTGATTCAAGACTTGTGCATGTGTGATGGAATGAAGTGGATGTGGATATTTGAGATGACTCCTTTTTTAGTGGACTCTCTTATTTTACAGTGATGAAACATGGCTACTTTTTTTTCTCATGCTTATGATGTAAGCATGCCTTTTATTTTTTTTCTTTTTATTTTTCTTGTAGCCATGTCTTCTACTCCCTTTTTATGCAATAAATTTTGGAGATAGTACTAAGCATGAATGATATGGAGTTTATCTTTTTATTTATTGTGGAACGGTGGTATGGTGGAATTTTTCTTACTTCTAGTGTAGAAGTATAGCATGTGCAAGTGAAGTCTCGAATTCAAAAAGTAATGAATGAAATCTCACATAGGTCTATACTAGTTTGACAAAGTTCAATGTGAAGACAAATAGCATATGCATAAGGTCTATCAACGCAATGTATCATATGGCTTTGGTAGGTATTTCCAATCAAATGAGAGTAACTTAAATTTTTAGAATTTCTCTGGAAATCTAAGTTTCATTTTCAAACTAGGAATAGCAGCCCTATCACTATATCATATCTCACAACAACTTACAATGGATTAAGCTTTTGCTACCCACAATTTTCAAATCAAGGCAAAATAATTTTAGCCAATGAGACCAATATGTTGGAGAGTAGTAAGTTGTAAACTAGGGACTTAGGAAAATTAAAACACAACAACTATTCATCATTTCATCTATGTGAATTCCAAACCATTCTTACCGCACATCATTTATTTTATTTGAACACAAATCTATCCTTCATTTTTTATGCAAGGTGAATGATGGTTGAATTGAAAATAAATATGCAAAGGGATTGATACCATTTACCTCAAGTGGGGTTCCTCCCCGAAGCTTGTTCTCCACTCACCTCCGTGATGAGGGTTGAACCCTTGATCACAGAAGTATGTCGCGAGATCGGCTTGTTGTTGTTGTAGCATGGAGTTGAGATTGATGAATTGAGCATCGATGTGTTGTTGCCAATCTTGGGTACCTTGGACATGCCCTTGGAGAGTGTTGTAGATGTCACCCATTCTCACTTCAAGCTCTTCCATACGTCTAGTTAGATCTGTCATTCCTTGGCTATAGTCATGATGACTTCTAGCCGATGAGGAACGACATCTTCTCAGGGACGTTGGAGGCAAGCTGCTAGAGCTTGAAGTGGATAGGGGTGGCTCCCATGTGTCACTTGGCCATCCATGCCAAGACGGACCTTTGGTATCATACGATGGAGGTTGAGTCCATCTGGGTGCATCACCCGTTGGGTTCTCTTCCTCTTTGTACTCATAGACCGTGGAGGTCGTCGGAGGCATGGCCGCTCTCCTTGCATGGCTTCTAGTCACCCTGCCAGAGACATTGCTTCCTCGTGTTTCCTCAATGGGAAGAAGGTCAATGGTTAGCCTCTGGCATTCGTACAAATGATAATCCGGTTTAGGTAACCAAATTTCATTGAAAAAGCCAGGATAATAAAATAACAAAGAGTTATCTTGATCATGCTTAAGCGTATGTTCTTGCACTAAATAATCTTCATCAATTAATTCTCTTTCATTTTCAATATACTCAAATAAAAAAATTCTAGTGCTCCTACCCTATTAGCAATACGAGTAATCAATAAAGTGCATTCAATTGGCCCTGTTCTTGAAATGTAATCTAACCATTGTGTCATCATGGCAATAACTGGAGCAACTTTTATCTTTTTAATCATGTCAAATAAAATTGTTAGCTCATCATCACGCACTATCCTTACATCTCCTCTAGGGAACATAGTCATAGCCACCCATCTATGCATGAAGCGTAAAGTAGGGTTGTGTAAGTGGCTATTCCTAGGTGCACTACATATGATATCACAAGTTAAATCTTGCCAAAAACTATGTTTGTTAAACTTAGGCAAAGCGTCTAAATCTAGCAAACAACGTCTATGGAAACCTAAGATTTCACTTAATTCATTCAAAAGGGTATTGTATTTTTCTTGAAATAATCTAAAAGTAATACCATCAAATCCTATTTTGAGTGTTCAAAGGAATTGTGTGGAGAGAAGGCGTGAACCTCTCTCCTCTATGCGAGCAAAGTTTTCCCATCCTAGGAATCCATACCTAGTTTGGAGATCAAATCTGGATCATAAGCTTTTGTATGAGAAAACTCACTATCTTGGAGGAGCTTGCGAGTTTGATCCTCAACTTCACTTTGTATGTCGAGGTCGTCGTTTTGAAGAAGTTGATAAGGGTTGCTCCTCTCACCCATGGGAGTGTCTTCACCTACACTCCTCCTCCGTGAACTTGGTGTAGCAACAGAAGAGGAGCGTGCACTTGAGTCTCCACCATGGCTTGAGCTTGCAACCTCCTTCCTCTATACAAACAACCTCTTCATCCCTTTTGTGGCCACAACAAATAAGAACACAACAAGGCAAAAACTCAAAAGAGGTGATGTTAGCAAAAGCAAAACTCTGACGAATTTTCTCTTGAAGAACTTGAGAGAAAATTGCAAATGCAAGCAAAAGCAAATCTTTTTGAGTTGGTAATTGATCAAGGGCACTTTAATGGAGAGCAAGAAAATCAATGTGAGCAAGTGTGACTTTGGAGAGGTATGAAATGAGGTGAAGTGTGAGGAGAAGTGCCCCTCACGACCACCATTTATAGTGTGCATTCCCCAACGATCACTAGGGTACCAAATGTAGCCGTTGGAGGAGAGAGAGCCAAAATGACTCTTTCCCCTAGTCGGCCGAACATGGGGGTCGGCCGAACTGACAAGTGGCCCCCCCTATTCTCCCTTTTGGCAGGTGACTCCCCAACGGCTATAGGATTAGCAAGTTGGTGAATTACCACTTTTGCAGCTCACAAAAATTGTTTTCCGAATAAAAACTTTTTTCAAGACCCAATAATTTTTTTTTGTGAAAATAAAGAAATAATAATGATAGTTGAGAATATAAAATTCTCAACTTACTAAGAAAATCAAATATGCAGTGGGGAAAATCAAACTAAATGGAGAAAATCAAATAAAGAGAAAAGAAAAATAATGAAATGGATAACTACCAATTTAATCTATTGGCTAGGTCTCACCACCGCCCGATGAGATGGACATTCTTCCTTCTTCATTTCTTGACATTCGGGCCTGGAGGGATGGCCTCGGATGGCTTGTCTTGCTTCTTCCACCATACCTTCTTTGGTGGCTTGGTAAACTTGGGCCTTTGGGGAGGCTCGAACTTCTCCGTCTTCTTTGGTGTTTCGGTGTGGACTATAAGACGAGTTTTCCGCATAGGTCAAATTCCTCATCAATGCAATGAGCGGGTCCACCTTTGGAGGTGTGATTTTGACCTCCTGAATGTGTTTATAATTCGGCCCATACTTGATACGTATCATGGAGCATTGCTCCATCTTTGGGCGAAAGTTAAACTTCTCCTCCTTGCCGTTGATATGGAAGTGGATTTCTCCAGCTCCCACATCTATGCGAGCCTTCATGGTGCTTAGGAATGGTCTCCCAAGAATGAGCGGCGTATCCTTCTCGACCTCCATGTTGAGCACCACAAAATCCGCGGGTTCTAGATTTTCACCGGAACATTTTCAACAACACCCGCCGGATAACGGACTGAAGTATCAGCCAGTTGGAGCTGCATTGGTGTTGGAGTAAGTTCAGTGAAGTTCAGCTAGTCGAAAACCACCTTGGGCATCACACTCACACTTGCTCCAAGGTCACAAAGGGCCTTGTCAAAGTGGTGAGCCCCAATTGAGCATGAAATTGTAGGACATCAAGGTCCTTCTTCTTTTCTGGAAGCCTATTGAGGATGGCTGCACTGCAGTCTTCTGTAAGCTTGACAACCTCAATGGTGGGCAATGGCCGCTTGTTATTCAATATGTCCTTGAGATAGTGAGCATAAGTTGGTACTTGCATCGCGTCAATCAAGGGCACATTGATGTGGATTTTCTGGATAACTTGAACAAAGCGATTGAATTGCTCATGCACTGTTGGCTTCCTTTGCCTGTGAGGGAATGGTAATAAGTTTGTATCTTTGAATTGCTTGGCCATTCTCTCACTAAATGGTTCACATATGCCAACTGGTACATCCTCCTTCTCCTTTGTAGTTGTCCTCTTTCTTGTGTGGGATACGGTGGGTGAAAGTGCATCGAGGCAATCCCATGTGGGTTTTGGACGATTGATGACAAACAAATGAAATTCTAATGAACTTGTTGAGATGGCTGCATGTCAATTTAAATGAGATAGTTTGGTGCACTCAAAAAGTGAAAAATGAAGTGGTGAAGGAAAAGAGAAAAGCCCAACTGATGACTGAAGCACAAAAGAGACTTAAATGAATAGGATGTATGTGAGAGACACATCTCAAGAGCTCTAGTCTTTGCATAGTGGTAAGGGCTTAAAATCAAACTAAAAATTCACTGAGCACCGGACTAGTCCATTCACGGACTGGACTAGTCTGTTCAACTCTCTAATGTCCAAATTCATAGTGCAACAGACTAGTCTACTCATGGACCGGACTAGTCCGATCAACTTTCTGGAACAACATTTCACAGTATACCGGACTAGTCCGTTCATGGACCGGACTAGTCTGTTTAACTTTCTGTAAAGCTATTACGCTGTGCACCGGACAAGTCCATCCATAAGACCAGACTAGTCCATTGAACTCTCTGATGCTCTATAACACATAACACGGGACAAGTCCGGTACCCAGTACAGACTAGTCGGGCCATCGGCATCCTTAACGGTAACAATTTTGGAAACACTATAAATAGGAGATCCATGATCCCACAAAGACAATACGCGTATTCTACTGTTCACAACTCAAACCCTAGCGCCGCCACTAATCCCAGGAGCACGAAAACACATCTACCAACACATCTAAGGTCCTCAAAAATGAAATCTTTGAGTATTCAAATTTGAGATTGGGAGATCAGTGTCTACGCATCATTGAGCTCTTGGGGTTTGATCTATTTACACTTGTGCAATTACTTGTAATCTTTTCAAGTATATTTGATTATCTTTTTGTTGTAATTCTTGTGGGAGTCCTAAACGTGTGAGGTTGCCCCATAAACTCGGTGATTACCCGTGATAGTGGAATCAAGTCGGCCTTGTGTGGTGACTTGACGAGGGAACGGGTTTGAAGAGACCCGGCTCTGTCTGGGATTCCTCAACAAGGAGTAGATCTCTTTGGTGAGATCGAACCTTGGTAAAAAATTCTTGTCATGTGTCCTTCTTTATTTTTGCATCATCATTACTTAGGGTAGTAAGTTGATCGATCTTGTAACTTGAATTACAATTGCTTTCCACGTGTAACTTTGCAATATTGATAGTCAATTCAAGTGATCTCAATAGTTGTTCAATTTCCACTGTTATTACATTTAATTCCTAAATCAACACTTAATTAATTTGCCACACATTACCACATCGGACTAGTCCGCACCCTAACCGGGCAAGTCCGGTCACTCAAGTATTTGACAGTTTGATTAAGTTTGCAGGAAATTTTCAAAGCCTATTCAGCCCTCTCTAGGCCACATTCAATTGATATCAGAGCAGGTTCTCCATCGACGTGACTCACCGCTCGGAGAGATCAATGGCCTTTGAGAAGAACAACGAGATCCCGAAGGTGCTCAACACCGAAGAAGAGCAAGATACAAAAGCCTTCGATGTACTCAGGGAAAATCAATACGATGACGAAGAAGTACGTCACCTCAAGACACTTTTAAGGAAGAAACTCCTGAGTCAAAAAGGAAAAGAGGACGAGAAGATGAAGGGGAGTGGTCATCACGACTACTCCCGATATCCTTACAATTACAATCGTCTCAATTCAAATAACCATTATCTTTCCATTCTCATGAGAAAACCTCTGCAATTCGACGAAAATGATTATACCATGTGGAAATAAAATATGAAAGTGCATCTAATCTCATTGAACCCAAGTCTTTGGCATATTGTGTGTACAGTCATAGATATCGCGGATACAGATGATGAACTCACTCTGGAACAAGAACAAGAAATTCACCGCAACGCACAAGCTGTTGCAGTGATCACTTAATCTCTAAGCTGAGAAGAGTTCACCAAGATTGATGGACTAGAAAGTGCGAAGGAAATCTGAGATACACTCAAGACTGCACATGAAGGAAATCAGTTGGTCCGAGAAGCTAAAATTGAATGCTTGAAGGAGAATTGGGGAGATTTGCCATTGAAGAGGGCGAATCACCTCAAGACATGTACAACCGGATGAAGGCGCTTATCAACAAGATCCGCGCCTATGGAAGCAAAGTGGACTGACCATGAGGTGGTCAAAAGAATGATTAGAGCATATAAGCCAAGAAATGTCACCTTGTGCTCTATGATCCGAGAAAGCCCGAGGTTCCACAAAATGACTCCGGATGAACTATTAGGGAAAATTATCAACCATGAGATGATGGAGAAGGAGGCCCAATACACCAAAGACCTAGCTGAGATCACTTCCTCCAAGAAGAAGGACATTGCTCTCAAAACAACTTACAAGCCTAAGGGAAAGGAAGCTCGAGAAGCACAAGATGATGAAGACACAAGTGATGTAAGCACCAATTTGGATGAAGAGGAAATGACACTCTTCATCAAGAAATTCAAGCGCATGATGAGAAGAAGGAAGGGCAACAAATTAAGTGAAGGGAAGAGCAAAGAAAAAGGAAAATCCAAGGCTCGACGTACCTGCTACGACTATGGCAAGTACGGTCACTTTATGGTTGACTGCACTTACGAAGAAAATAAAAGGAAGAAGGAAGCGAAGCCTCAAGAAAATAAAATCTTCAGGAAAAGGAGGCAAGCTCACCAAGCACACATTGGCAAGGAGTGGGACTCAAACGACAAGTCCTCCTCCGATGAAGAAGAGGAGATGGCCAACATTGCCATCAAGAAGCCTACCAAGAAGTCTACGCTCTTCCTGAACATGGGAGGACGGGAGACTCCCAATCACACTTGCCTCATGTCTAAGGAAGGCAAGAAAAAGGTTCGACTTACACCCCCCTCAATTAATTCCTCTATTGATGACTTTGATAGCTCTAGTGAAAATGAGGATATGTTTAAAGGATTAAGTGAAACTGCTTTAAGGAAAATGAAATTGTTGTCGGATGAACTTTTTGAGAAGGTGGAGCTTGTCAATCGACAAGATGATATGCTCATCCGTTAAAGGAAGAGATATCAAGAGGTTGAGAAACCCCTTGAGCATGAGAGGGAGAAGAGCAGGTCACTTGAGCATGAGCTAGCCTTGAGTAAGGAAACTTACTCAAAACTAGAAGACTCATATGTTGCAATCAAGGATGAACTTGCTAACTTTTCAAAAGTTAACAAAATCCTTGAAGTGCAATTTGAGTCACTCAAGAAAAGTGACTCCTCCTCCTCCAAAAGCTCAACTTCCAAAGGTATAAGTCCGACAACAATTGTAACTTGCACATGTTCCATTAAGAAAAATGTTGTTAAACTTGATTCTCCTACTTCTCATGCTAAACATCCATCTCAAAGTGGCATCTTTGACAAGGAAAAGATCAAATATGCACGCAGTGCATATATGATCACTAGACCTCCTAACATCAAAGATGGTCTTGTGTTCAACAAGAATAAACACATGTCCACCAATGTTCATGCTAAGAAGCAAATTACTTTTGTTATGGAAATATCACGTGAATCTAATTTGCAAATACTATTTTGTACTTTTGATGCTTCCTATGTACTCATGAAAGACAGATTTGGACATGTATTTGCTAAATATGCAGGGCCATGCGACAAGAACTCAAAAACTTGTGTGTGGGTGCCCAAGGCTCTTTTGACTAACCTGCGAGGACCCAAGCAAGCTTGGGTACCTAAAATCAAGAAATAATTCTGTTTTGCATGCCTACTCCTCCGGTGGAGCAAAATGGGTGATGGACAGTGGATGCACTAATCACATGACTGGAGAGAGGAGTATGTTCGTGGAGTATAAGCGCAACACGGATCCAAGTGAAGAGATATACTTTGGAAACAATAGTCAAGGAAAGGTCCTTGGTAGTGACAGGCCATGCAACGCTTCCCAGGCGGGAAAACAAGTTGGAGCACCACATCCCGCCAAGAACGTGATGACTATCTCAAGACCGCTGGAACTTCTACACATGGACCTCTTTGGTCCAATTGCTTATATAAGCATCGACAATAACAAATTTGGATTGGTCATTGTTGATGATTTTTCTAGACTCACGTGGGTATTTTTCCTGTATGATAAATCGGAAACTCAGGGAATCCTCAAGAAATTTCTGAAAAGGGCACAAAACGAATTCTCCTCAACCGTGAAGAACATTAGGAGTGACAATGGAATGGAGTTCAAGAATACACAAGTCGAGGAGAACTTACAAGAAGAAGGAATAAAGCATGAATTTTCGGCACCCTACTCCCCTGAACAAAATGGGGTGACCGAAAGGAAAAACAGGATGCTCATTGAGATGGCTAGGACAATGTTGGATGAATACAAGACATCAGACCGGTTTTAGGCTGAAGCGTTGAACACCGCTTGTCACACTACAAACCGGTTGTATCGTCACCGACTCTAGAAGGAAACGCCATATGAGCTTCTCACCGGTAACAAACCAAATGTTTCATATTTTAAAGTATTTGGTTGCAGATGTTTTATCTTGAACAAGAATCAAAGGACTCCGAAGTTCGCTTCGAAATCTGATGAAGGGTTCTTGCTTGGTTATGATTCAAACGCCCGCGCCTATCGTGTCTTCAACAAAGTCTCTGGCCTTGTTGAGGTTGCACGTGACGTAGTGTTTGATGAAACTAATGGCTCCCAAGTGTAGCAAGTTGATAAGTGTGTGCTAGATCAAGAAGAAGCCCCATGTCAAGCGTTGAAGAGGATGGCACTTGGTGATATTCGACCTCAAGAGCAACCACAAAACTCAAGTGCTTGAAATGAACCTCAACATGAAAGCAATGATCAAGGGGGAGCTCATGCACAAAATCAAGATTAGGAAGATCAAGAAGATCAATATAATCAAGGAAGCAATGATCTAGGGGGATACATTGACAGTGAAGAACATGAAGTGCAAGCAACTTCACAAGTTCCTCACCCAAGAGTACATCAGAGTATACAAAGAGATCATCCCGTCAACAACATCATTGGAGACATTGCTAAGGGAGTATCCACTAGATCTTGCAAAGACATTTTTTGTGAATGCTACTCTTGTGTCTCTTTTCTAGAACCATACGGGGTAGAAGAAGCACTAAAGGATCCAGATTGGGTGATTGCAATGCAAGAGGAGCTAAACAACTTCAAGAGAAATGAAGTATGGGACCTTGTGGAAAGACCAAAGGAGAACATCGTTGGAACCAAATGGTTCTTTCGGAAAAAGATAGATGAACATGGAGTGGTAACAAGAAATAAGGCGCGACTTGTTGTAAAAGGTTATTCACAAGTCAAAGGTTTGGACTTCGATGAAACTGTCGCTCCCATAGCTAGACTTGAGTCCATTCATATTTTATTGGCATATGTTACTCACCATAATTTTAAGTTGTATCAAATGGATATCAAAAGTGCTTTCCTCAACGGTCCCATTAAGGAGGAAGTGTATGTGGAGCAGCCATCAGGATTTGAAGATCAAGACTACCCCAACCATGTGTACAAACCACGTAAGGCTGTCTATGGCCTCAAACAAGCTCCTCGATCTTGGTATCAGTGCCTTAGAGATTATCTAACTCAAAATGGGTTTAAAATTGGTAAATCTGATTATACTCTGTTCACAAAACATTTTGATGATCATCTATTTGTATGTCAAATCTATGTTGATGATATAATTTTTGGTTCTACTAGTAAGTCTTTTTGTGAAGAATTTAGCAAAATTATGACAGGCAAATTTGAGATGTCGATGATGGGCAAATTAAAGTTCTTCTTGGGATTCCAAGTGAAGCAATTAAGAGAAGGCACATTCATGAGCCAGACCAAGTACACGCAGGACATCCTCAAGAAGTTCAATATGGACAAGGCCAAACCCATCAAGACACCCATGGCAACTAATGGACATCTCGATCTCAATGAAGATGGTCCAAATGTGGATCAAAAGGTATATCGGTCTATGATTGGCTTATTACTCTATTTATGTGCATCTAGGCCAGATATTATGCTTTGTGTGTGTATGTGTGCAAGGTTTCAAGCAACAACTAAAGAGTGCCATTTAATATCTGTAAAAGGAATTTTAAGATACCTTGTGCACACACACCCAACTTGGGTCTTTGGTATCACAAAGGATCCAAGTTTAACTTGATAGGATATTCCAATGCCGACTATGCAGGATGCAAAGTTGATAGAAAGAGCACTTCAGGGACTTGCCAATTTCTTGGTAGATCCTTAGTTTCATGGTCATATAAAAAGCAAAACTCCATTGCTCTTTTCACAGCTGAAGTGGAGCATGTTGCAACCGGTAGTTGTTGCGCACAACTACTTTGGATGCAACAAACTGTAAAGGATTATGGTTACAATCTGAACCATATTCCACTCCTATGCGATAATGAGAGTGCTATAAAAATTGCAAACAACCCATTAGAGCACTCAAGAACTAAGCACATAGATATTTGTCACCATTTCTTAAGAGATCATTCATTAAAAGGTGGCATTTTAATCTCACATGTTAGGAATGAAAAACAACTTGCAGACATTTTCACCAAGCCATTATATGAAAAGAGATTTTGCGAGCTAAGAAATAAGCTAAATATACTTGACTCTCGAAATATGGCTTGAAACACTGCATACGTTATTGTGATTTCAAAATTTACTCATTTTTGTGAACATTTGTCCCTTATCTCAATTTTCTCTTGAAAACTATTTAAATTAGTGAATCTTGGTGAATTATGGCCATTGTATGATTGTTGATTGCTTACTGGTCATATTCATTAGGATTATTTGTGAAATGATGTCCTTTAGATCACTACTAGATAAAACACCCAAAATCAAGTTGATCAATTCTGTTCTGTCCTACTGACACCGGACTAGTCTGTTGCCTCAGACTAGTCCGACCCTAGTCCGTCATACCAGACTTGTCCGGTGTCGACCGGACTAGTCCGTATATATCAGGGTTAACCCTAGCCCGCCGCCAGGAGCTCATCCACCACATCTCATAACCTCTTCTACTCTCTCTCTCTCTCTCTCTCTTCAACCGTGAGCTCCAAAGGCGATCTCCACTTTCAGCCATCAAAATCGTACATTTCTTCAAGGGAAATCCTCCCCTCAGCGCGAAGCTTGTCCACTCTAGACTAATCCGGACCATACTCCGCCCCTTCAACTCAAATCTTCAATTTTTCGGTAAAATCTCACTCAAATCCTAGGTCTCATCTTCTCTTAATTCTTTCTTATTTTTCTTGATTCCTAGGGAATACATTACTACTCCAGCTGTACTCCTACTGTTTCCCTCTCATTGTGAATCAATTCAAGCTAGATTTATTGAAAATAGGAAATTAGGGCTCTTATGCCATACCGGACTAGACCGGTATTCATGTGCGGACAAGTCCGGTACTCGGACAAGTCTGCACTCTGAAAACGGACAAGTTCGGTACCTGACAATTTGAAACTCTAAATTCTTATTTGCACATAGTCTCAAGTCCATTCTTATCAATCCTTGAATTCCTTTGTCAGGCACGATGTCTTCAGGTTCCGAGGACAACTCTTTTGATTATGATGAAGAGCGTAACCGTGTTAGAGCGCAAAGAGCCAAAGAGAGGGTGATGAAAAAAGGACACGACCACAATGTTCACTCCTCTTTTCCTGACGATGTACTTTCCAGGAAGAGGAGAGTGGTGGTGAAGAAACCAATAAGCAAGGAAGGTGTTGGGAGTTCATCAGCACCCAAGAGAACTCTCAACAAGGGCAAAGGACTGGCCAGTGGTCCTATTGGCCCATTGAAGATGAATGCTCCTATTCATCGCAATAGGCAGCCCTCTAGTGATGACTTTACAGGAAACAGAGTGAATTGGCTGACAAGTTCAGAAATCTGGAAGTCTATGAACAGCCCAAATAGTCAGCTGACCCTAGATTCTTTCCATGCTGACTATGATGAGCATATCTACTTGAAGATGAGGAACCCAGTGATTGAAAGTCAGTGGTATCACCTACCTCTAGTCCAAGAGATGCCAAGCTTATCAAGAGGTTCTAGAGGCATTGGAGCGACATGGACTGAAGTATCTTGTCTCTTTCTAGTGGGACTGGAATATTGAGGTCATCACTCAATTCTATTCCACTCTTTATTTTTCTCGTAATGACGGAGACAAAATGATATGGATGACACATGGAGCGAAGTACAGTGTCACATATGAAGAATTTGCCAGAATTCTTCACCTTGAAGATTCTTTGGAGAATGACATTGTCATTCACAACCTAAAGCCTCTTGGGAAAGATGAGCTTGACTTTCTCTATGATACAAGAATGCCATACAAGTCTCCAACTACCAAAAACTTGAAGCCCTTCTTTGCAGTGTTGAATAGAATCCTGAGGAAGACCATAGCTTGTAAGGATGGAGATGCACGGACTATCTAGGGGACACTCAGGACAATGATGAAGGTGATCAGTAGGAGAAGGACCTTCAATGTCTTTGAGTACATTTATAATGATATTGTTAACATTTCCATCACCCCTAACAGGTCTTGTGGCTATGTACACTATATCATGTATATGATTGAGAAGGTGACAGGGCTTGAGTTTGTAAAGGATGTTCCCCACACTGGTATCATGCCTTAGAAGCCTACAATTTACACTGTCCCCTCTGCTCCTACCTAACCCACAGAGGAACAAAGATCTAAGAGGGCTCATGAAGGCACAAGAACTGAAGCTGCTACTCCTGCTCCTCCACCTCCTAGAGAATCCTCCAGTGGTGTGCTGAAGATGCTCTCATCCATCTTTGCATCCCACCGCAAAGTGGAAATTAAGCGGCACAAGGAGAATCTAGACATGAAGAAGCATCAACGATATGTGAAGGCCAACATCAAAGCGATCTGTGAGAAGCTGGAGATGGAGCCAGTGGGGTCACCTCAGATCTCAGAAGATTCTGAACAAGATATCACAGAGATGGCACCCCTCTCGGAGCAAGAGTTGGCTTCATTCGGATTGGCTAGTGCATCTGCTCCTCCTCCTCCTCCGCAAGCACCTGAAGATGAAGAAGAGGATGACGATAGGACCGAGAGTGAGGGAGGCAGTGGGGATAAGTGATCCCACTCAATTTTTCCCATTTTGGTGCCTTGATGCCAAAGGGGGGCGAGATTGAGACTAGTAGTCTATTTTGTAGCCATTAAGGACTTGTGATCAAGGACATGTATCCCGATTTCAAACTGTTGCAATTTATTTTGGATATGCTTACTTTACTTAATGTGTGATGCCTAGTGTAATGATAATGTGATGATTGTTGCTATAATTGTTAAGTAGTTATCTTTTGCTCATCCTATCTTTTGATCACACACTCTTTAGGCACCCCACCATAAAGAGTGCATATACGTGAAAAGTTTTTGCTACTCATCTATCATTCTCATATATGCACACTTTATGAAAATCATTTTTTACTCTTAACTGTGAAGTCTCAATTGGTTGTCATCAATCACCAAAAAGGGGGAGATTGAAAGTGCATCTAGGCAATCCCTTGTGGGTTTTGGACAATTGATGACAAACAAATGAGATCCTAATGAACTTGTTAAGATGACTGCAGGTCAATTTAAATGAGATAGTTTGGTACACTCAAAAAGTGAAAAATGAAGTGGTGAAGGAAAAGAGGAAAGCTCAACTGATGACTGAAGCGCAAAGTAGACTTAAATGTATAGAATGTGTGTGAGATACACATCTCAAGAGCTCAACTCTTTTGTATAGGGGTAAGGGCTTAAATCAACCTAAAAATTCATTGAGCGCCGGACTAGTCCGTTCAAGTCTCTATTGTCCAAATTCATAGTGCACTGGACTAGTCTGCTCATGGACCAGACTAGTCCGATCAACTTTCAGGAACAACATTTCATAGTGCACTGGACTAGACCGTTTAACTTTCAATAAACTTATTATGCTGTGCATCAGACAAGTCTGTCCATAGGACCAAACTAGTTCGTTGAACTCTCTGATGCTCTATAACACATAACACCGGACAAGTCCGGTACCCAGTACGGACTAGTCCGGCCGTAAGCATCCCTAACGGTAACAATTTTGGAAACACAATAAATAGTAGATCCACGACTCCACAAAGACAATACACATATTCTACTATTCACAACTCAAACACTAGTGCCGCCACTTGTCCCAAGAGCACGAAAACACATCTTCCCACACATCTAAGGTCCTCAAAAGTGAAAATTTTTGAGTATTCAGATTTGGGATTGGGAGATCGATGTCTACGCATCATTGAGATATTGGGGTTTGATCTCTTTACACTTGTGCAATTACTTGTATTATTTTCAAGTGTATTTGATCATCTTTTCATTGTAATTCTTGTTGGAGCCATCAACATGTGAGGTTGCCCCATAAACTCGATGATTACCCATGATAGTGGAATCAAGTCAGGCTTGTGTGGTGACTTGACGAGGGAAAGGGTTTGAAGAGACCCATATCTGTGTGGGCTTCCTCGATGAGGAGTAGATCTCTTTGGTGAGATCGATCCTTAGTAAAAAATCTTGTCTCGTGTCCTTTATTTTTGCATCATCATTACTTAGGATATTAAGTTGATCGATCTTGTAACTTGAATTACAATTGCTTTCCATGTGTAACTTAGCAATATTGATAGTCAATTCAAGTGATCTCAATAGTTGTTCAATTTTTGCTGTTATTACATTTAATTCCTGAATCAACACTTAATTAATTTGCCACACATTAACAGACCGGACTACTCTGCACCCTAACCAGACAAGTCCGATCACTCAAGTATTTGAAAGTTTGATTAAGTGTGCAGGAAATTTTCAAAGCCTATTCACCCCCCCTGGCCACATTTAGTGGGTCACGAGTGGTGTTTCTACCTCTCGTAGCCATCGCACTCACTTTCTCCATTGGAGGAACAACTGCAGCCAGTTGAGGCAACTGAGTTTCCAACATATTGTTGAAACTCAATTGATTCTTGAAGGCCGATGACAGTCCTTCAATCATGGCATTAATGCTCTCTAGGGTCTTGTCATTGGTGGCAGCTTCTTGGATATAGCCTCATTGATCTTCAGCTGGCCAATGGCAAGTTCTCTCAGGCTGGGTTGATTTCCATTGTTGCCATTGTTGTTATACCCTCCTTAAAAGAATAGGTGTGGTTGGCCCAACCCTTGACCTCCTGGACGATAGCCATTGTTGTTTCCATTGTTGGCTACGTATAGGGCACATCCTCACGAGTTTCTGGGCAGTCACTGCCCAAATGGACCATGTTGCCACAGACTTCACAAGTGATGTGAGAGTCTAAGGCATAGGCATTGCCACATAAGGCATAGGCATTGCCACATACCTCACAATTGCTTTGTCCATCAATCTTCTTCATAAGGAGGTCCAATTTCGCAGCGATCATATCCACCTCCTTCAAGGTGTGCATGCCCTGCTGGCGGGTATGGAGACGCTCGTCACTCCAACCCATGTTTGACACCATCTTATCAATCAAATCTTTAGCTTTGGGCACCGTCAGTGAGAAGAAGGCACCTCCAACAGCAACATCAACATGGTGACGGACGGAAGGGATCAACCCGTTGTAGAAGTTTTAGATGATGAGCTAGTCATCCATCCCATGGTGGGGACAGGCTAGAATGTACTCCCGAAGCCTTTCCCAAGCCCCGGGAATAGATTCCTTGGCATCTTGCTGAAAGCTGGAAATTCGTCCACATAGGGCATTGATCTTTCCCAATGGGAACAACTCAGTGAGGAATGTCTTAGAACAATTCTCCCAAGTGTCTAGAGCACTTCGGCTCACGTAGAACCACTGTTTTGCTCTTCCAAGAACAGAGAAAAGAAACAACCTAAGACGGACATCATCAGGAGATGCGTCCTTGATTTTAAAGTGCTGCAGATCTCAAGGAATTGTTCTAGGTGAGCACTTGCATCCTCGTTAGCCTTTCCACAAAATGGGTTGGCTTGCACCATAGTGATATGGCCAATCTTGATTTCAAAGTTTACGTCTCCCGTGTTAATAGTGGGCCCAACAGGCACATTGTTAGCAGAAAACTCACGAAGGGTCTTCTTGGCCATTAGCATTTCGGTTGTTGGTGCAGTTGTGTTGGCTTGCTTTGTTGCTTGAATCTTGTTAGGAGTAACGACACGAGGTCAATCTCTCAGAAGGGATTCGAGATCTTCAACAAAGTTTTTCGGCAAGCAGAAACCAGACATACACTACCATGTTTTCACATAGAATGCGAAAACAAAGAAGGGTCATCCTACGAAAACCTACCAGGGTCCTATCCAATTCACTCAATCATGCAAGACTTCGACCGCCTTCCCCGTCAATGGCGCCAGAAATACTTGTTGACGGTTCATACGCACTACTAACAATTCATCTCTACCAGTGGTGCCAAAAATGCTTGCTAATAGATTTTAGATTATACATATAAATTTGCAAGTGCACAGAAACTATCGATGTAGCATTTCCCCTCTAAGAGTATTCCCAAAGGGTGTCATTTATATTCTCCCAAAGGAAGACTAGATGGAAACAAAGCAATCATCAAGTGGAGAGGCTAGGTTGATCTACACAAGGTTCTAGCAAGGATGGATAGATGATAAGTGGAGTAGTGTGACACACACAAGAGCAATCTATCCTAAGAGGACAAATGGAGTAAGAGGGACTAGGCTAAGAGCTAGGTAGAGACTCCTACTATGCTTCATATGTACATATACATAGCCTAAATTAGTTACTAATAATCATGTCAATTTATGAATTTCATGCTAAGTGTATTAACACATCGGGCACGGATTTACCCCTAGCAATACAAGGACGACTCCCGCCAAGAGCCTGTGGCATAGCCAAACGTGGAGTATTACAAAGGACAGATAGGCCTGTCACCACCTACTGCCCGCATCTTCAATCCGTGGGTCTAAGAGACATTCAACGCTACTCTCTATCCTAGCACCATGCTAGCATATTAAGTAATTACCTTAGAAGCCAAGGCACAAGCCATCCTAAGGCAATGAACTAAATCATCGTTGAACCAATGTTAATTCATAGCATAAGTGATTCATGTTAACATAATCATATCATAACTAATTAGACTATAGTGGGGGTTTGTAGTGTTAATGACAATGATATAGCATAATCATAAATACTACTCCTACCACATATATGGAATCCACAATCAAACAAGAAACACTTCATCCAAGTATATGAACAATAGAATACTAAAGATAAAATATTTATTAAGAAAAAAGTCACAAATACAAATAGGAATATAAGAGCCATACCTTTCCCAATTAGGAATTGGGAAGAGACTCCTTCTACTCCTCTCCTACTTGGACTATGGACTAGAGACTCTCCTCTCTATGGACTATACTCCTCTAAAACTATGGAGAGTGGTGGATACAATGGATGAACACTCATGTGGTGCATGTTGAAGTGATGGGTGAGGGGTATTATTTATAGCTTGGAGAAGGGTCGGTTCCCGCCACCAAAAGCACATGAATCAGTCACTCATGACCTCTTTATGCTGGGAGGAGCCAACACGTGGCGTTTGACCGTGTTTGGTGCCAGGACCTAATCGGCCGACTAGGGGGGTCTGTCGACCTGGTCTTGGCTCCTTTTGCGGTGTGCTTCCTCCAGGTCTCTGCCAGGTGGGTCCCATTGACTGTTATTGGTGCTACACCGTTTGATGGCCTCGGATACTTCTGTTTGTGGGCCATTTGATCCATGTGGTGCCACGTGTCATCGCTTGATTGATTGGAATGATATTTTATAGGATCCATCCCCTTGTTTCACTTCAATTCTGCATAGAATCCCTGCATGCACTACTTTCTCCAAAGACAAGTGGAAATAGGTTAAATAGAAAGGTGATGTGTGCAATAAACGATATTTCCTTCACATAATTGAGGTATATTGATGGGTGAAATTGGTATATAACAATCGTCAACAAACTCCCCCAAGCTTATTCTTTGCTCGTCTCGAGCAAAGTCAAGACTTTGGGTTGATGATCAGGAGTTGCTACTATGTTCTATTTTTCAAAAGTACCATTTGCAACAAAATACTCTACCTAGTATTGGAAAAATTGTCATGGTACTTCACCCATCTCAAGTCATTATGGGGCTTATGGCATCGCCTATTCATGGGTGGTTGAAAGATAAAACAGCAAATGGAGCACACATACTCTAGAAATCAAGTTCCACTCAAATTCCGGAGAGTTCAATATAGATTTTAAGTATCTCAATTTGATTCTCTCAGTCTCTCATTTATATGTAGTGGAAATGTATCCTCACCAAGGCATTTTGCCTAATTTCATCCTACCTCTACATAAGTCTTCTATGTGGAGCTTGGTAGGGAATATAGTAGGCATATTTACAACACATAATATTGCTAAGTCAAAAGAGCAAGCCTTAGGATAAATCACTTCAAAACCATTTTGATTCAAGACTTGTGCATGTGTGATGGAATGAAGTGGATGTGGATATTTGAGATGACCCCTTTTTGAGTGGACTCTCTTGTTTTACAGGGATGAAACACGACTACTTTTTTTTCTCTTTTTTTTTCTCATGCTTATGATGTAAGCATGCATTTTTCTTATTTATTTTTATTTTTCTTGTAGACATGTCTTCTACTACCTTTTTTATGCAATAAATTTTGGAGAGGGTACTAAGCATGAATGATATGGAGTTTCTCTTTTTATTTTTTGTGGAATGGTAGAATTTTGCTTACTTCTAGTGTAGAAGTATAGCATGTGCAAGTTAAGTTTTGGATTCAAAAAGTAATGAATAAAATCTCACATAGGTCTATACTAGTTTGACAAAGCTCAATGTGAAGACATATGGGGCTGATTCTGGTATTGGCCTACAGCTGTCCCAAAGTTTGCATCATGGTCTGCATAAGCTGATTCTGCATAGCCAACAACTGCTCAAGGTTTCTAGCCCCAGATCCAAGTCCATTGTTGTTCTGAGGTGCTACATTGTTCTCCTCTTTCTCATTGGCATTCCTTTTGTTGCGAGTCCTCGACATCTGAAGAAAGAACAAGAGACAGAAGTGTAACACCCTCATTTTCATGCATCATGCATTGCATAAGTTCATATACATGTTTAACATTAAGTCATATAAAAATGAGCAAGTTTAAAATGAATTAGGAGCAAAACGCACTCACAAGTTCTGAGAAGTGCGGACTACTCCGTTTTTGGTGCGGACTAGTCCGATTTCTCTCTGACCTCCTTCGGACATGTCCGTTTTTGCTGCGGACTAGTCCGTTTTTCTCTCTCTACAACTTTCGTACTTGTCTGGTCCCGTGCAGACTAGTCCGGTATTCCAATTCCTTGAAATTTCGCCAAGTCCCTGGACTTGTCCAGACATGTCCGATGTCTAGCAGACTTGTCCGTTTTCCTCTCTGACTTAGTTTGGACTTGTCCGATGTCTAGTCTGGACTTGTTCGATATCTCTCTGACTAACTTTCATTACAAGGATTCCGACTTGTTGCAACGATTGTACTGCAACGAATACTAAATCGTTGTAGTAAGTTTGGCTTTTTGCCACGATTCACTAGTTCGTGGCACTAGGATCTATCGCCACGGAACACAATCGTTGCATTAGGACCTGTTGCCACAATTCACTAGTTCGTGGCGTCAGGATGCTAATGCAACGGATCACAATTGTTGCATTAGGATATGTTGCCACGAAATACTAGTTCATGGCGTTACAACTTTCTTGCCACGGAAAACAGTCGTTGCATTAGGATCTGTTGCCACGAATTACTGGTTCGCGGCGTTACAGCTTTATTGCCACGGAACACAGTCGTTGCATTAGGACCTGTTGCCACGAAATACTGGTTTGTGGCGTTACAGCTTTATTGCCACGGAACACAGTCGTTGCATTAGGATCTGTTTCCACGAAATACTGGTTAGTGGCGTTACAGCTTTATTGCCACGGAACACAGTCGTTGCATTAGGATCTGTTGCCACGAATCAGCAAACAGTCGCATTTGGACCGTAATGCAATGAAACAGAATCATTGCATTAGGATGTGTTGCCACGATACTCTGGTGCGTGGCGTTACAACTTTATTGCCACGGAACACAATCATTGCATTAGGATCTGTTGCCACGAATTACTGGTTCGTGGCGTTACAACTTTATTGCCACAGAACACAGTCGTTGCATTAGGATATGTTGCCACGAAATACTGGTTCATGGCGTTACGACTTTATTGCCACAAACACAGTCGTTGCATTAGGATCTGTAGCCACGAGTCAGCAAACAGTTGCATTTGGACTGTAATGCAACGAAACAGAAACGTTGCATTAGGATGTGTTGCCACGAAATACTAGTTCGTGGCGTTACAGCTTTATTGCCACGGAACATAATCGTTGCATTAGGATCTGTTGCCACGAATTACTGGTTCGTGGCGTTACAACTTTATTGCCACGGAACACAGTCGTTGCATTAGCATCTGTTGCCAGGAAATACTGGTTTGTGGCGTTACATCTTTATTTCCACGGAACATAGTTGTTGCATTAGGATCTGTTGCCACGAATTAGCAAACATGTGCATTTGGACCGTAATGCAACGAAACAACATCGTTGCATTAGGATGTGTTGCCACGAAATACTGGTTCGTGGTGTTACAGCTTTATTGCCACGGAACACAGTCGTTGCATTTGGATCTGTTGCCACAAATTACTGGTTAGTGGCGTTACAGCTTTTTTTCCACAGAACACAATTGTTGCATTAGGATCTGTTGCCACAAATTACTGGTTCGTGGCGTTACAGCTTTATTGCCACGTAACACAGTCGTTGCATTAGGATCTGTTGCCACGAATTAGCAAACAGTTGCATTTGGACTGTAATGCAACGAAACAGAATCGTTGCATTAGGATGTGTTGCCACGAAATACTGGTTCATGGCATTACAGCTTTATTGCCAGGGAACACAGTCGTTGCATTAGGATCTGTTGCCACGAATCAGCAAACAATTTTCGTGTTCTCCTCGGCGCAGTGCTGATCAATGATGTTCATTACTTTTTGCCTCCTGACGACTCAGTGCTGGACTAACAACTCTGATGATCCGTAACATACTCAACGATGTAAAACATCAGGTATTAACGCATCAACAAATATGAGGGGGAGAATACCAACGCGCAGATTTAAAAGTACCGCAGGTGATTTCAACGCATGCGCTGCGCGCGTCTAAGGCGCCTCGGTGACTGGCACAAGTAAGCTCGGTGCGCCCGATCATATCAGCCGCCTGTACAAATGGCTACGGCTTGAACGAAGGACGAAACCTTATGCGGCAAACGGCAACGTATAATACTTCCTCCACCCCAACTCAACTCTATTTCTGTTTTGGTCGAACTAATTACCTTTGACAAATGATTTATATGGAATTTATTAACTTCAATAACATGTAGTACTAGATTGTATATTATGGAAATATTTTTCATGGTGAATCTAGAAGTATAATTCTTGTATTGTTAAAACAGATCAAAATTGCGTAAATCTGAAATATAGATTTGACGAAACCTAAGACTTCCCTTTGAAAAATTTTTATACTGTATATCCCATATATATGCTACTACTACGTAAACTAGGGGTGGGCAAATAAACCGAGACCGAAAAACCGAAACCGATAAAACCGAGACCGGAACTGAAAAGACCGAAATATCGGGTATCGGGTACTTTTCGGGTGGCAAATATAAATAACTGAAAAATAAATGTCGGGTTCGGACGGATAAATTCATTGTGGAGCTACATGTCACGTACTTAATTATACTAAAAATCATCATCTTCGCTGTCGTCCCCCCACAATGGAGCTACATGACCATCATTGGTATATGTATCGTCATCGTCGTCGTCTTCATTTTCTGATGCAACTCCATCTACCTCAAACCGATCACCTGACGTTGTCGTTATAAGAGTGGAAGCATCGCCGCTGGCTCCCTCAATGTCATTCCTAGCCCATGCGGGCGTATCCTCATTATTGATATCATCAGTAAGCAGATCATCATGAAATGTCTCAGCCTCCATCGTCCTAGTCACATTATTTTCACTGTCTCCAGGGGGCATGGCAAAAAGGTTCCGTGGCTTCGTTTTAACAACTGTAGACCATTTAGGATGCTTCACACTTGGAACATAAAAAACTTGTTCTGCTTGGGTGGCTAAAATGTAAGGCTCATACTGGAATCAAAATAGAGTAGTGTCAACATCTATCATTCCGTATTGATCCTTTTTGTAGCCTCTGCTTTGGTTCTGACTGCTTCCAAAAGGCCGATCAAACCATTCACAATGAAATAACAGAACCTCTTGATTTTTTTTCAAAATCAACAGCAATGATTTTCTTGATTACTCCAAACCAATCATCATCAGTGCCCCGAACAACAATACCACTGTTTTGGGTCCGTAAATCTTTTTCCACATCTGCAGTTCGAAAGAAGAAGGCATTGATGAATAACCGACTAAAAAAATGTGCCCGACGATCAGGTCCTCTAGATAATGCATACAGATAATTGGTTGCTTTGCCTTCTTCGTGTAATGTTGTAATCTATACACATTAGTATAACAGGGGTTATCAACGATAAACCAATTTCAGAACACATATTTGTTCAATATTTCATCAAAGTGCAAACTTGCATGTACTTACTCGTTTCTGAAACCAATCAACAAACTCATCTCTATGGCATTTATCAACATCACAAGAATGAATCTTTTTCAGCTCTTCAATATGCTCACTCAAAAGGGTACAAAATTAAATTAGCCATCTACAATAAGCCATATATATAGTATACAACATCTGAGTTATACGTTATTACTTGATCCATGGAGCGGCCTCTTCAACGTTAGTAATAAGATAATGCCTGATGTTATGTAGTTCCACCATAGTAAGTTGGTCCCATTTACAACGTTTTTTAGAATTATCAACTTCTGTAAATATGTTAGAATTATCAACAGAAGGTTCATTTGTAGCTGCAGCTTCATGATGTCCTGGCCTATTACGCTTGGTGCTGATGTTATCCAAAAACTGACTACAAAAAGTCATACACTCTTCGGCAATATATCCCTCAGCTATAGAACCCTCCGGGTGTGCTTTATTACGTACATACCTCTTCAATGTACCAAGGTAACTCTCAATTGGATACATCCATCTGTAAGAAACAGGTCCACCCAACCGTGCTTCTTCGGCAAGATGGGTTGGAAGATGTACCATGATATCAAAGAAAGTGGGAGGAAACAACATCTCAAGCTTACAAATTGTTTTAGGAATTTGTTTGTTCATCTTGTCCAAATCTGGTTCCGCCAATTCTTTAGAACAAATTCCAGAAAAGAATGTGCTAAACTCAATTAAAGGTGCAACAACCTTTTCAGGCAATATGTTATGTATTGCAATAGGAAGGAGCTTCTGAAATATAATATGGCAGTCATGAGTTTTTAGACCCGATACCTTACATGCTTTTATATCCACACATCTCTTGATGTTTGAGGCATAACCATCCGGCACCTTCACATTCCCCAAAAACTTGCACAAGGAGGTCTTCTCATCTTTGCCCAAAGTATATAAAGCTGGTGGGAATGTGTACTTGCTCTTTATGAACTTTGGATGTTGATCTGGCTGTATACCCATATCCTTCATATCAAGACGAGCTTGTAGACTATGTTTTGTTTTACCATCTATAGCAAGCAATGTCCCCAATATGCTATCACAAATGTTTTTCTCAATGTGCATGACATCCAAGTTATGCCTTATTAGCAATGTCTTACAATAAGGGAGGTCGAAAAATATACTTTTCTTCTTCCAATTATGCCATCTATTTTCCTCGGTGTGCTTTCTCTTATTATTCGTCGGTCCAAAACTCACTTGATCAAAAACACTTGTATTGTTGGAGTACTTCGTCACTAGAGAGTGATGTTGGAGCCTCTCTATTCTCTGCCTTGTTGTTGAAAGAACCTTTGTTTCGACGCCATCTGTGATCCTGAGGTAGGAAACGACGATGACCCATGTAACAATGCTTTCGTCCATATTTCAACCAGAAGGCATCAGTGTTTATATGGCAGTATGGACATGCTAGCTTCCCTTTTGTGCTCCATCCACATAGCATTGCATATGCTGGAAAATCATTTATTGTCCACAATAAAGAAGCTCGCATGACAAATGTCTCTTTCTTTAAACTGTCATATGTTTCAACACCATCAGACCATAATTTCAGTAGCTCATCAACCAAAGGCTGCAGATACACATCAATGTTGTTTCCAGGTGACTTTGGCCCAGGAATTATCATTGACATCACACAATAAGACTGCTTCATACACAACCAAGGTGGTAGATTATAAGAGATTAGAATCACAGGCCATGTACTGTAAGAAACATTCATTACTCCAAAAGGATTGAAACCATCAGATACTGCCCAAGTCTTATGTTGCGAGGATCAGATGAGAAATTTGGGTGAATGCTATCTAAATGCTTCCATGCTTTCGATTCGGCGGGATGGCGTAATATTCCATCATCAGTATGACCTTCTTTGTGCCAGCACATGTTTGATGCTGTTGATTCTCCCATATAAAACCTTTGAAGACGGGGAATAAGAGGGAAGTAACGTAGAACCTTGCGTGCTACAAGCTTCTTGGATTTTCCACAAGGTAAAGCCTCTCTTGCATCCCCAGCAGTACTATTTTTCCATCTTAATTCACCACATTTTGGGCAACTATTCAACAGAGAATAGTCGTTCCGGAATAACACACAGTCATTGACACATGCATCAATCTTTTGGTAGTCCAGCCCGAGGTCACGAACAACCTTCTGAATTTTATCAAGTGTATTAGGAATGCAGTGGCCCTTTGGAAGCGCAAATGAGAATAGTTCAAGAAACATCTTACAAGCTACTTTGCTCATACCAGTTAAACACTTTATCTGGTAGAACCTGACAATGTAGGAGGTCAGCTGCGAACAACCTGGATACAACTCCTTTTTGGCATCAGTTAATAAGTCATAGAATTTCTTTGCATCCCCAGTTGGCTCCTGCTGGTTTATAGCATTTTCTTGATCATCAACATTTGCTGAAGTACCACCATGATCAGTGCCTCTAAGTAGACTGGACAACATATTTTGCATAGCACCATCATCAGAAATTATCGCCTCATTATTTGCTGATTCCTCAGCAATATTTTCCTGAACTCGTATTTCCATGGTGTATCCAACAAGTATAATCCAATAACATCCCATTTCTGAGCAGGTGTAAATGAACTCCCTTGCGTGTCTTGTGGCAAATATTACGACATCTCGTGCAAGGACAAGGCATAGTTCCTCCTTCACGAGTGCCCTAAAATGCAAAATTTAAAAATGATTTCATTCCATCCTGCCACTCCCTCGTATGCCTGTCTTTTCCCATCCATGTCTTATCTTCTGACATCGCTTCCTACAATTCAGTCAGCCATCAGCCTATCCGTAAGAGGATAGATGTACAAGAAGACATTTTGTGAGCAATTGTACCTAGCTATTGTTACTCCACGCGCTGCGGTCGGCGGATTCTCCTACAAGCGTGGCGGCCGACGGATGCTCCTCCAAGCGTGGCGGTCGGCGGTTGGTCCTCCAAGTTTGGCGGCCGGCGGATGCTCCTACAAGAGTGGCGGCCGGCGGATGCTCCTACAAGCGTGGTGGCCGGCAGATGCACCTCCAAGCATAGCAGTCGACAGATGCTCCTCCAAGCGTGGCGGCCGGCGAATGCTCCTCCAAGTGTGGCGGCCCGCGGATGCTCCTACAAGCGTGGCGGCCGGTGGATGCTCCTACAATCGTGTTGGGCGGCGAATGCTCCTATAAGCGCATTGCGGAGAGGGGGCCGATGTTGCGGGTCGAAGGGTACCGTAATCAAATATTATTTTTGTTTCTTATTTTCCTTCTTCATTTGGCATGACAAAAATTTCCCGCCGCGGACAGGCAGGTAGAAAAAGCTGGGCCGCTTGTTATTTGTGGGCTGAAACTGCGCTGATTCACTTTATATTCAAGCTGGGCCTTCGTGCATTCATGACGCTTGCGCAGAGCCGAAGGCCTCGAAAGGTCCGGTCCTATCACCGGATTTTTGTGAGATCCTCAAGGGACGCTGCTTCCGATGTTTGGCCTCTTCATCCTCGTCTTCTTAAACCACCCCCCCCCCCCAATTGCTTCCAGGCTCAAGTTCCCGACTGATTCCCATCCATGCTCCCGTGTGTTGCGTGAGAAGTCCTTTGCCTCTGTTGTCGCAACGCCATGCCTCGCAACCATGTTAGATGCGAGCAGGTACCTGCAGGCTCACCGTCCCTGCGCCCTCGTGAGGGGCAATGCACGGTGGTCAAAAACCGCCTCATGACAATGGAGTTTATCCGTTTGCGCCGCCAAGCAGCTGTTCTGGGACCCAGAGGAGGTCGCAGCGAGGCGACGCCCATGGAGATCACCCTGGCCATCCATCACCAACTTGAAATCCCGCATTGGGCTTTCACCGTGTCCACGTTTGGGGATGGTGAGTTCCTAGTGCGGTTCACCCGTGATGACTATCGGGAGATCGCCATCGAGACGGCAATCATCTCCACGCTGGATGATAACCACTACTTCCGGCCATGGATCTTTGGCGTCGGTGTGCCGATCATCGGGTGGTTCTTCCACGTGCAGGTTGTCATCGAGAACCTCCCTCTGCATGTGTGGTCTGCGGAGGGCATCAGACGGGTTCTGGGTGACGTCTTCCTCTTTGATCACTTCGATGCTTCCACTTACCACCGGGAGCGTGCTGACCTGTGCACGGTCGTTGGGTGGATGAAAGACCCAAGCCTCCTGCCTCGGGCCAAAATGGCCACCTTCTTTGCAAGAAGTGATGGTCGAACTGGGAGTGACGGCGGGCCGCCAGCAGAACCTTTCAACCATGCCACAGTGGTCCGGCCTGGCGGCCTCACGACGGAGCTCATCATCCACCTGGATCACTACCTTGACTATACGCCGCCGGTCCACCCCAACTCCCCGGCCTCTTCGTCATCAGGTGACTCTTCTGACGGACACTCCTCGGTGTCCTCGAACTCTTCGGGGGACACCTTCCCGCGGCCGAAGAGATTCTACTGGCGGCGTGGGGAAGTGGATGAGGCGGATAAGCAACTCTTTTAGTATGGCTACCAAAGTGTCCTAGCTCATGTGTTACGTTTCCTATGGAAACTAAAAATCCTTTAAAATCCTATCTTTCAAAGGGAGCCTGTGCTTGAGAGGATTACGACTGGATTAATTTCCGTGAAAAGATTTCCTGTTTAACATTTCGGTTGTCCTTCCTTTTTTCAAACATTTTCTTCCTCATATTGTCTTCACTTTTTTCTTTCCAGTCCTAGCTACCGGCCTGTTGCATTTTCTTGTTACTACTACTTTACAGACCGCTTTGCGGGCCCCGCTGCGGGCAATCTCCTGGCAACTCCACCGGCTTGGGGACAAGGAGGAATTTTGCCTTTTTAAAGGACCCACATTTAATCAAGAATATTAATTAAGAAGTAAATATCTTCACAGGCGGTTGGTACTTAATAACCGTCAAGGAAGATTTTTATCTCAGTCGGGTATTACTTACCAACCGTCTGAGATAATGCCCGATACTGTTCTTCAATTTCCTTATCCCTTGCTTCTTTTTTATTTAGATTCCAATATAAATACTCAAACATGTTTATATTCTGCAAATTGTGTCCAAATTATATGATTCTTTCTTCTACATTTGTATAAAATTAACATCTACCACCGGAACAAAAAATTTTAAAACTTGTATAGCTGACATTGTAATGTTTTGGTAAATATCAAATTAATTTCTACTCACATATTATTCACATTTGTGTATCTCATAAAAAAAAGATCCTTCACTCAAATTTGTTTGTATGAACATATTTGTATCATTTATACATGTATGAATTTTGTTAATTTTTTTAAAAGCATTCCAACATGTCAAACTTCAAATTATCCATCATTCTAACTAAATGCTCATATACATATGAGGCATTCATCAAATTATGAACACACATTGATTCAAAAAAATTTACAAAAATCTGAAAAAACTCATAGAGGTTGGTATGATGAGTAAAAATGTCCACTGAAAAAATAAATGAAAAAGGCATTATATTCATCAAGATAGAAAAATGAAAAATATCATTTGTTGTATGTTTTTTATGTTCTGACCGATTTCAAAAGATTTATGAAGTGAAATTTAATGGTAACCTTTACTTATCAATAATATTACAAGAAAGTGGAATTTTGCCTTTTTAAAGGACCCACATTTAATCAAGAATATTAATTAAGATTAAGTAAATATCTTCACAGGCGGTTGGTACTTAATAAGCGTCAAGGAAGATTTTTATCTCAGTTGGGTATTACTTACCAACCGCCTGAGATAATCTTCTTCTTATACGAGTTTAAATTACCAACCGCCTAAGATAATTACCTTATGATACCCGAGTCTGAGGAACACGATGAACGCACAACACATTCATTCATTCACACAGTTGAAGAACACACAAGATACTCATTCATTAACAATATTCAATCACGCATCTCACAAAAGAACACGAGATACACAAGTAATATTCAGTCACATAGATGAACAAAGATAGATTTCATTCATGAAAAATATTTACAAAACAGAAGCAACTAAAAACAACAAAGAAAAACTAATTTTTAGGATTCAAACCGCACATTAGTCAACACATAAACTTACCCTAACACCCTTCATCAATACATATCCTCCCACTTTCCATTCAATGCCAGCAAGTTGCTACGGCAACAAAGGACAGTAGCTGAAAATGTGCAGAGCACACAGCTGACATGACCATATAGTGAAAGTAAAGTTGAGCTGGGACAAAAAAAAAATTGGCTGGAAATAACTGCCCACACACCACCATCCCTCTTCTCTACGCATACTAAAAATCACTGGGCATCTCATCGTCTTCTCCGCGCGTACTAATAAAGAGTAGTAAGACGACACACCATCCTCTACTCCGCCACACACACCATCCTCTTCTCTGCGCGTACTCTTCCTCTCCGTCGCGCGCGCCCTCATTGGTTCCCTTCGAAGCCCATGCAGTTCCTCTTGCCGCACGATATTGCGGTCCTGATCGCGGGGTGGGTCACCGCAACCTCCACCCACCCCATGGAC
The DNA here is from genome assembly GCA_036927565.1 of Tuctoria greenei. Taxonomy (NCBI): domain Eukaryota; kingdom Viridiplantae; phylum Streptophyta; class Magnoliopsida; order Poales; family Poaceae; genus Tuctoria; species Tuctoria greenei. The sequence goes on along the minus strand of JAYESD010000009.1, from coordinate 124,262,377 downwards.
GACCTCTCCAGTCTACGTGCCACCTGCAAGGCCATGCACGCGGTGTGCCGTGATCCCACCGTGGGCAGGCGCGTGGCGCTGGAGCGGAAGAGCAGCTGGGAGTGGTTCCAATAGCATGGGAATGGGAGCTACGACGCCCTCATGGAGCGCCTGGCCAACGTGGGCAACCCTCATGCGTGCTATGTCACCGGGTTCGACCTCGTCTTCAACTACGGCCGCGCACAGGCGCAGCAGGGCACCCAGTTCCTTGCCCGGGCGGCCGCGAACGGCCACAAGGTGGCGGCCTACGTCCTCGCCATGCTCCTCTACGACACCGACCGCGGGGACCGCGACGCCCTCGAGTATATCCGGCAGGTCGAAGGCGAGGCCCACGTCGGCGACAACGCGGTCGGGTCCGTCGCAATGAAGAGGACCAACACGGAGTGCTGCCAGTGTCGGAATCAAGCCATGTAGAGGCTCGACGTTTTCGTGAGCTGGAGGTTTCTGCGTAGGCCTCCTCCGGGACCGCCGTCGGTGGCGCTGCCCGAAATTGACAATTACTTTTGCCGCTGCCCAACAGGGGGGAACCAGGGGCCTGCCCGCTGCGGCCGGCAAGGGTGGTACGAGTGGACCGTCTTCTGTACTGAGAACTGTAGGATTGAGCGCGAGTATGACCTGTTCCACCATAAAGTGTTGTACTCTATGGGTTATATTCCCTCCATTCCCTTTTGGATGTGCTACCCCTAGTTCTCCCAACGCCAATGAAAAGTGAACAAAGGGAGTATTGTATATAAAATAGACTTGTATAAGGCATGTTGGTGTGTTTCTCCTATATATGCATGCTCGTCTCTGATGAATGTTGCACTTGTTGTGTTTCCCCTATGCGTGCTCGTCTTTTGTTTAGCCCCGTTTGCATCAAAGAAAACGACATGACAAAATGTGAAAAGAAAAAATATCAAAAAAAAAACAAGAGAAACACAACATCACAACTGGAGATGTTTTTCGATTCACGCACGAAGTGGGTTAAAGGTTAAAACTTGGCGTCGTTAAAGGAGATATTTTTCGATAAAAGGAGAATTTTTCGATAATACATCAGACACATTGTTCATGAACATAAAAGATATATTACATTAACATACTACCAACACATATATTACAAACAAGAGTAAAGAAAACATGGACGAAAAACACGTAGAAACAAGAACAAAACTACTCCTAATCCTATTCTACTCAGAGGCCTCGTCCACCTCTGCCGCCGTGCGCGCCACGGCCGGCGCATCCTCCGGCGGCTCCGCCTCCGCCTCCGACGGCAGCGGCGACTCCTCTTCCGTCTCCACACTGAGCTTACAGGCGACGCTATGCAGAATCTTCCAGCGGCCCTGTACCCCAGCAACCTCTGCGATCGTCTCGTGGAGGGCATCGAGACGAGCGGCCACAAAGCTTAACCCGAACAAGTAGTAGCTGGCAGAGTCCATGTTGGGGAGCTGGGGAAGCCTCCCGAGACCCAGACGGCGACAGATGAGAGATGTATTGTTAAATACATCCCGTGACAATGTGTCTAGCGCTCTTGCATGTTCGACGGCGGAGGACACGTCGTCTTCGACAACTTTAATTCGACGCGTTAATTCGTCGATGCAGGCAGTAAAGAGGCGGACAGTCTCCTGTAACCAGTCGGGCTGAGGAGATGCGAGCGCCACCATCAGTTCCACCGGCATTGCCGGCAGCGATGGAAACGGAGAAGGAGGTTCGGAGGACGTCGATGGCCTAGAGCGCTTCGGCGGGGGGCTACCCATTTGTGTGGTGACGGAGGTGCAGAGAAAGAGCGAGAGGTGGTCGACGGTGGCGGGGGAGAAGTTTGGAGGCTAGGATCTAAGGAGCGGTGCAGCGGAGAAGCAAGAGAACGGTGAGCCTTTATAGAGGGTCGTCGTCTAATAGCGGGCGTGTGGTGAGGGGTCCCCGTCTCGGTGTCGGTTTTTCACAGGTGGTTTTTAAGTTTATCTCAGGCGGGTTTTACTTACCAACCGTCTGATAAGATATTTAATCAAGAATATTAATTAAGAAGAAGTAAATATCTTCAAAGCCGGTTGGTACTTAATAACCGTCAAGGAAGATTTTTATCTCATACGTGTATTACTTACCAACCGCCTGAGATAATGCCCGATACTGTTCTTCAGTTTCCTTATCCCTTGCTTCTTTTTTATTTAGATTCCAATATAAATACTGAAACATGTTTAGATTCTGCAAATTGTGTCCAAATTCGATGATTCTTTCTTCTACATTTGTATAAAATCAACATCTACCGCATGAACAAATAATTTTAAAACTTGTATAGCTGACATTGTAATGTTTTGGTAAATATCAAATTAATTGCTACTCACATATTATTCACATTTGTGTATAGCATAAAAAAAGATCCTTCACTCAAATTTGTTTGTATGAACATATTTGTATCATTTATACATGTATGAATCTTGTTAATTTTTTTAAAGCATTCCAACATGTCAAACTTCAAATTATCCATCATTCTAACTAAATGCTCATATACATATGAGGCATTCATCAAATTATGAACATACATTGATTCAAAAAAAATTAAAAAAATCTGAAAAAATTCATAGAGGTTGGTATGATGAGCAAAAATGTCCACTGAAAAAATAAATGATAAAGGCATTATATTCATCAAGATAGAAAAATGAAAAATAGCATTTGTTGTATGTTTTTTATGTTCTGACCAATTTCAAAAGATTTATGAAGTGAAATTTAATGGTAACCTTTACTTATCAATAATATTACAAGAAAGTGGAATTTTGACGTTTTAAAGGACCCACATTTAATCAACAATATTAATTAAGAAGAAGTAAATATCTTCATAGGCGGTTGGTACTTAATAACCGTCACTTTTTTCTTTCCAGTCCTAGCTACCGGCCTGTTGCATTTTCCTGTTACTACTACTTTACAGACCGCTTTGCGGGCCCCGTTGCGGGCGATCTCCTGGCAACTCCACCGGTTTGGGGACAAGGAGGGTTTGGCGATCGGAAAATTCGAACTAATTGTGCACAGATAGTACATCCATAAACAAGAACACCAAGTACATTTAACTTAAAAACATTACTCCCTTCGTCCCAAAATACTACTTGTCCCTTTTGATGGAGGGAGTATCTCCGTCCCAAAATACTTGTCGCTTTGGATGGAGGGAGTATATTACAAACACAAGAAAAGATAAACTACAACTAAAATCATGAAACGAAAAACTACAACTAAAAACATGAAACGAAAAACTACAACTAAAAACATGAAAAGAAAACACATAAATACAACTCTACTCAGCCTCCACCTCCTCCTCCTCGGGTGGTTCCTCGGGCTCCTGACCCTCCTCTAGCGCCTCGGGCTCCGGCGGCGGAAGGTGACCCAGTCTCAAGGCCGCCGCCACGACGAGGTTGCGACAACCCGCGACGCTGAGCTTGGCCGCCATCGTCTCCCAGAGGGAGTCGAGACGAGAGGCCACGCGCGAGAGGCCGAAGACGTAGTGGCCCGTGGTGTTTATTCCAGTACTTTGTGGAAGGGTACCGAGCCCAAGGCGTTCCATGGAGTGAGATGTATCCGTAAATACATCTCGGGCCATGTTGAACAAGAGGGTATCCTTCATGCGCGGCGGCGAGGGGGGTCCAGCCGCGACCGCTTACCGGCGGCCGAGTCCCTCGGCGGGCTCGGTGGCGGATGGTTGCTCGAGCTCGAAAGCATTTGTTGTATACTAGCCGCGGCTAGGTTTTGTGGAGAGAAGAGAGGATGTTGGAATGGTTGTGCGGAAAAGACGATGGCGTGGGTGACCATCTTATACTCCCTCCGTCCCAAGTAAATATCTTCACAGGCGGTTGGTACTTAATAACCTTCCGAGAATATTTTTATCTCAGTCGGTTATTACTTACCAACCGCCTGAGATAATGCCCGATACTGTTCTTCAGTTTCCTTATCCCTTGCTTCTTTTTTATTTAGATTCCAATATAAATACTCAAACATGTTTAGATTCTGCAAATTGTGTCCAAATTATATGATTCTTTCTTCTACATTTGTATAAAATTAACATCTACCACCTAAACAAAAAATTTTAAAACTTGTATAGCTGACATTGTAATGTTTTGGTAAATATCAAATTAATTTCTACTCACATATTATTTACATTTGTGTATCTCGTAAAAAAAGATCATTCACTCAAATTTGTTTGTATGAACATATTTGTATCATTTATACATGTATGAATTTTGTTAATTTTTTTAAAAGCATTCCAACATGTCAAACTTCAAATTATCCATCATTCTAACTAAGTGCTCATATACATATGAGGCATTCATCAAATTATGAACACACATTGATTCAAAAAAATTTTAAAGAAATCTGAAAAAATTCATAGAGGTTGGTACGATGAGTAAAAATGTCCACTGAAAAAATAAATGAAAAAGGCATTATATTCATTAAGATAGAAAAATGAAAAATATCATTTGTTGTATGTTTTTTATGTTCTAACCGATTTCAAAAGATTTATGAAGTGAAATTTAATGGTAACCTTTACTTATCAATAATATTACAAGAAAGTGGAATTTTGCCTTTTTATAGGACCCACATTTAATCAAGAATATTAATTAAGAAGAATTAAATACTTCATAGACGGTTGGTACTTAATAACCGTCAAGGAAGATTTTTATCTCAGTCGGGTATTACTTACCAACCGTCTGAGATAATGCCCGATACTGTTCTTCAGTTTCCTTAAACCTTGCTTCTTTTTTATTTAGAGTCAAATATAAATACTCAAACATGTTTAGATTCTGCAAAATGTGTCCAAATTATATGATTCTTTCTTCTACATTTGTATAAAATTAATATCTAACACCTGAACAAAAAATTTTAAAACTTGTATAGCTGACATTGTAATGTTTTGGTAAATATCAAATTAATTTCTACTCACATATTATTCACATTTGTGTATCTTGTAAAAAAAAGATCCTTAACTCAAATTTGTTTGTATGAACATATTTGTATCATTTATACATGTATGAATTTTGTTTATTTTTTAAAAGCATTCCAACATGTCAAACTTCAAATTATCTATCATTCTAACTAAATGCTCATATACATATGAGGCATTCATAAAATTATGAACACACATTGATTCAAAAAAATTCAAAAAAATCTGAAAAAATTCATAGAGGTTGGTATGATGAGTAAAAATGTCCACTGAAAAAATAAATTAAAAAGCCATTATATTCATCAAGATAGAAAATGAAAAATATCATTTGTTGTATGTTTTTTATGTTCTGACCGATTTCAAAAGATTTATGAAGTGAAATTTAATGGTAACCTTTACTTATCAATAATATTACAAGAAAGTGGAATTTTGCCTTTTTGAAGGACCCACATTTAATCAAGAATATTAATTAATAAGAAGTAAATATCTTTATAGATGGATGGTACTTAATAACCGTCAAGGAAGATTATTATCTCAGTCCGGTATTACTTACCAACCGTCTGAGATAATGTCGGTACCCTAGAATTCACCCCTTGAGGTTATAGAGATCTCAAAGGAAAATCATCTACTTGGTTTGAAGACCCTCGAAGGCCCACATGTCAGACATAACCGGACCCGCTTCTCCAACATGGTTAATCCCTGGGTCGCCACGTGTACTACCAAACCGGAGCTACCGCCCACAAGGGGGAAGCTCCGGGCCATGTACCGAAATGCACCTCCGGACTTAGCCCCAGACCGAGAGAAGCTCCAGACCTGACACGTGTCGGGTAGCCCCGGAGCTACCTGTTTCCACAGTATGCTCCGGAGCTGCCACGTGTCCAACCGTCGGATCTTCAGCCTCTAACCTCCGGAAGACCCCACAACGGCTCCGGATCTTCAAGGGGAATCAAGGACTTCAAGACCCGATTAAGTGTCATTAATACCATATTAATGACACTTAAACGGACGATCTTAACACCAATAACGTTGTTGTCAAAGCCCGTTACAGGGTCATTAAGAGCAATTAAATGTGTTAAATAAGTGTCAATACTAGTAACCGCCGGGGCCACATGTCGGGCCAGGCTAACTTGTAACGGCCTGCCCTTGTACTATAAAAGGACAGGCCGATGACACGTTCAAGAGGCTAGAGAGACACACACGCCATTGACGCTAAACACAAGCTCATACAGCTAATACAACAGCAACACATTCGTGGAGTAGGGTATTACGCTCAGGCGGCCCGAACCACGTAAACTCTTGTGTCTCCTGTGTCAATTCCTACTCACCTTCTTGAATCTCCACGCGCCCATACCGAACCTTAAACTCCCCTATCACTTTAGCAGTGTAGGGAGATCTGTCGGTTCCAAATCACCGACAGTTGGCGCGCCAGGTAGGGGCGCTTGAGATTTCGAGAATGGTGAACTCAACTGCTGGATCATCCAACAGTCAACCTGCTATTCAGGCTGTTGGAGGCAATCCCTCCAATAGGCAGCCACCAGCAGGAGCCTCAGCACCAGCAGGAATCACACTCCCACCACCACCGTCTCCTCCAGCAAATCGTGCTGGGCAGCGTGATGGTGCGCCGGCGTCAATCACTGCGTCGGCAAATCATGACAACCCGGAACACGCGCTTCATGCAGCGCGTGCTCTTCTCCAATGCCCACCACCTCCGGATGCATCCCGAGATGCACTGGAGCAGTGGAGGGCCGATGTGGAGCATTTGGTTGTAGCAGCAGTCGAACGCCTCAGCAACCAGGGTCCTCCTCCTTCAGGACGAGCCCCGTCGCAGCGGCGGACTTTGTCTGGTAGACTTGGCCTGCACGTCTCCAATAGCAGGAGACATGCTGCGTCACAACAAGTGACGTCATTGTCCTCCGGGGCACGACGTACTCACACGGTATCCAGGCTTTCGACTCATGACCTTCGGGCGGAGCTTGATCGCCGATACCACCAGCAGGATGGCCGAGTCCATATTGAGCGTGCCCGTGAAAGACGGGAAGCTCAGGATCTTTCTACTCCTAAAGGAGTAGGAGGAGGCTGTTCAGCCTTGGCCATGCACCTGCGCATGGTTAGATGGCCACAGAAGTTTCGGCCTCACCTGCCGGAAAAATTCGACGGGACTGTCAATCCCGCCAAATTTCTTAAGATATACTCCACTGCAATCTTGGCAGCTGGAGGAAACGAGGCTGTGATGGCCAATTACTTTCCAGTGGACTTAACTGGGACTGCCAGGTCCTAGTTTATGAGCCTTCCACCCAACTCTATCAACAGTTGGGAGGAGCTGTGCCATCAGTTCACTGCCAACTTCGGGAGTTCATACACCCGACCAGGCACTGAACTAGACCTTTTTGCGGTCGTGCAAAAAGGGGGAGAATCCTTGTGGTCATTCATCCAGAGGTTCTCTCAGGTACGAAACACTATCCCTTCTATCTCTAGCGCCTCTGTTATTGTGGCATTTAGACAGGGCGTACGGGACAAGAAGATGTTGGAGAAACTGGCGATCAAGGAGATCACCAGTGTCACGGAACTCTTTAGCTTGGCAGACAAATGTGCCCGAGCTGCGGAGGGCCGTGAGATGCACTCCAAACCAACCTCGGAGGGTCACAAGAAATCCTCCAATGAAGAAGCCACTACCTCCGGGGGTGGCAAGAAGAAAAGGAAGACCAACGGCAAGAAGAAGCCGTCGGCCGGCACATCCAACGTTGCAGCTGCTGCAGCTCCGGGTGGCCGGGGGCCACGCCCCGAGAAGCGACCTCGACCTTCTTCTAAAGACGGTGGCAAACCCAAAGTGTGGTGTCCCATTCACAAAACGGGCAGCCACAGTTTGGAAGACTGCCGGGAGGTCCAAAACCTTGCCGAGCGCTACAACAAGCGCCGGGAGGAATCTCCTTTCCAACAGAGGGAAGGAAAGCAAAAAGTCGACGAAGCTCCGGCAGAAGAGGAGTTGGGGTTCCAGGATCCCAAAAAGGTCCTGAAGGCCGTCTACACCTCCGTCGACGATGATTCTGACGTCTCTGACAACGAGCGTCGGAAGACCATGAACACCATTTTTGGTGGATCATGGGATATCACCTCCCATCGCGTCATCAAGACTATGCGTCGGGATATGGCCGATGTAGCTCCTACAGTCAGGCCGGAACCTCACCGAAAGTGGATGGACACAGCCATCACTTTTTATGCTTCGGATTGTCCCCGGAGCATGGTTGGAGCAGGACAGTTACCCTTGATGGTATCTCCTACCATCAACAACATCCTGCTCCACCACGGCATGGTAGACGGAGGTTCGGGGCTTAACCTCATTAGCTTCAAAGCTTTCACTAAGCTTCAGCTCCGACCTTCGGATCTCCACCCCTCTCGACCTTTCTCTGGAGTAGGTCCGGGGGCCATCACCCCACTCGGAGCTATTAATCTCCCTGTTACCTTCGGGACACGGGAGAAGTACCGCACCGAGAAGTTGGTCTTCGACGTCGCGCAGATCAACTTACCCTTCAATGCCATCTTGGGTAGACCTGCCCTGTACAAATTCATGGCGGCTGCTCATTATGGCTATCTGGTGTTGAAGATGCCAACGCCAGTAGGCGTTCTCCGGATCCGCGGAGATCGCACTGCCGGAGTAACTGCACTGGAAGAGCTCCATGCGCTCACCACGGCGCAAGAGGAGGACTCCAGGCAGGAGCAAGCTCCAAAACCCCCGAGCATTCGTCAACGAGGCTCGGCTTCTGCACCTCGAGTGCAGCCAAGCGGCGACACCGACATTCCCGTCAAAGTCGTCCAAATTGGTTCCAATGCCGCTCAGACCACCCGTATATCGGGAGGATTGAACGACAAATAGGAAGTCGCGCTCATCACTTTCCTCCGGGCTAACGTCGACGTGTTTGCTTGGCAACCGTCACAAATGCCTGGGATCCCCAGGGAAGTGATTGAGCACAATCTGAAGATCTACCCCGATGCTCGGCCGGTGCATCAGAAGCCTCGGAAGCAATCCGTAGAGCGACAGAACTTCATCCGACAAGAAGTAAAGAAGTTGCTCGAAGCCGGATTCATCCGAGAAGTCTTCCATCCAAAATGGCTGGCAAACCCAGTCGTTGTGCCCAAGGCCGGCGGGAAGCTTCAGATGTGCATCGACTACACCACACTAAATAAGGCATGTCCAAAAGATCCATTCCCACTACCTAGAATAGATCAGATAGTGGATTCCACCTCCGGGTGTGAATTACTGTGTTTCCTAGATGCATATTCCAGATATCATCAAATCAGGATGTCTAGGGAAGATGAAGAGCATACTTCATTCATCACAGTAGATAAGTTGTATTGTTACACAGCCATGCCCTTTGGTCTCAAGAATGCAGCTTCAACTTTTGTACGAGCTATGTACAAAACTTTTGAAGAACTTATTAGAGACATAGTGGAAGTGTACGTCGATGACATCGTGGTCAAGGTCAGGAATAAGGAGTCACTCCTTGACACCTTGCATGTTGTCTTCGACAAGCTGCGGGCCACCCACACAAAGCTAAACCCAGACAAGTCTGAGCCTTTGTTGCTTTATATTTCAGCTACTGACGAAGTCGTCAGTATGGTTCTGGTTGCGGAGAGACCAGAACTACCCCATACTCAGGAATCCAGACCCCTTCGGGAGGGTCCGGAGGTTCCTGAAAGCGAGTCTGGGTCCCAGCTCTCAGATTCGAATCCACAAGAAGTCGCTTCAGGAAACCTAGACCCCTTTCGGGAGGGTCCAGGTCATTTCTGAGGAAGCTCCAGGTTCCTCTAGCCAGAACCCGGAGGTCCCTGAAGAAAATACGGACTCCTCCGAGAGGATCCGGGTCAGTAAAGAGGAAGCTCCGGACCCCTCCGGGAGGGTCCGGACCATTCAGCGCCCTGTGTACTTCATTAGTGAAGTACTACATCATGCCAAGACTCGATACCTAGAGGTGCATAAGCTGCTCTATGCAGTTCTTATTGCCTCCAGGAAGCTTCACCATTACTTCCAAGCTCACAAAGTCTCAGTGGTGACCTCTTACCCACTTCGAGCAATTTTGCATAATCCCAATTCAACTAGGAATATTGCAAAATGGGCAACGGAATTGGCTGAATTTGATCTTGAATTTATTTCAAGGCAAGCAGTCAAGAGTCAAGCATTGGCAGATTTTGTGGCAGAATGGACTCCCTCTCCATCAAACCCTGGGGGCCCCAGTGAGCAGAAGACGGAGCATCAAGCTCCAACCTTCACCGAGCCTCACTGGACCCTCTACTTCGATGGCTCCATGCAGAAGCAGGGGGCCGGAGCTGGAATCCTTCTCCTTGCACCGACTGGGGAGAAGGTGAAATACATGGTACACCTTGACTTCAAGGCAACCAACAACATGGCAGAGTATGAAGCACTCATCTACCGACTAAAGGTGGCACTGTCATATGGTGTCAAGCAATTGCTAGTCAAGGGAGATTCACAGCTCATCATTAAGCAGGTGAAGGGTGAATGCTCTTGCAATAATCTCCAGCTAGCTGCTTACCTCCTTGAAGTCCAGAGGCTTTAGAAGGACTTTGAAGTCCTAGATCTCCACCATGTTCAGCGTGCCCACAACGCTGAAGCTGACGAACTCTCGACGAAAGCGTGAACCGAAGCTCCGGCTCCTGATGGAACTTTTGTCCGGAGATTGTCGAAACCCACAGCTCAGCCTGCTGAACTGAGCGAAGGGGGCGAGATCAGCATCCCGAAGCTGACGGTCCCGATGGCCCTGTTACCATGGCAACCATCAAGGGTCGTAGGTGCTGCCGGAAGCTCCGAGCAACCCATCACGCAAGACTCAAATGCTCAAGTTAGTTCCGATGCATGGATCTCGGAGATCTGGAACTACTTGAAAGACAACATCCTTCCTGATGATGATGTATCCGCTGACCGGGTAGTCAGATTGGCTAAAAGATACACGTTGGTAGAAGAGGATCTCTAGCGGCGCGGTGCCAACGGCATCCTAATGCAGTGCATCACAAGGGAAGAAGGCTGCGAGCTCCTCGCAGAAATCCATGGAGGCGAGTGTGGGAACCATGCGTCTTCCCGCACGTTTTTTGGTAAAGCCTTTCGGCATGGCTTCTACTGGCCTACAACACTCCAGGATGCAACTGAACTGGTGAAGAAATGTGAAGCATGCCAATTTCATGCAAAGCAAATTCACACACCAGCTCAGCCCTTACAAATGATACCTCCTACATGGCCCTTCGCTGTGTGGGGGATGGACATCTTGGGACCTTTCCCAAGAGCCGTCGGAGGTTACAAGTTCCTGTACGTCGCCATTGACAAGTTCACCAAGTGGCCGGAAGCAACTCCAGTTGTGACAATCAATAAGCAATCTGCTATCAACTTTCTGCAGTCCATTGTATGCAGATTCGGAGTCCCAAACAAAATCATCACCGATAATGGGACCCAATTCACAAGCTCCGCATTCCAAGGATATTGCAAAGACCTTGGCATACAAGTTTGCTACGCCTCCGTAGCTCATCCAACCAGCAATGGCCAAGCCGAGAGAGCAAATGCTGAAATCCTTAAAGGACTTAAAATGCGCACTTATGAGCGCTTGAAAAAACATGGATCCAACTGGATTGAAGAGCTTCCGCCCACTCTATGGGCCAACAGGGCATCTCCAAACCGGTCAACCGGAGAGACACCCTTCTTTCTGGTATACGGAGCTGAAGCAATCCTTCCTCCGGAAATCACCTTGGGTTCACTCCGGGTCCGGACCTTCGACGAAGCCACGCAGGACCAGCTCCGGCGTGAAGACCTAGACCTCCTTGAGTAGGGAAGGTGCCAAGCAGCTATTCGGAATGCCCGATATCGTCAAGCCCTACGGCGTTATCACCAGCGGCATGTACACAACCGACAGCTCGAGGAAGGCGGTCTGGTGCTACGGAGAATACAATCCAGAGAAGGGTTAAACAAACTCTCCCCCGGCTGGGAGGGGCCCTTCCGAGTGATTAAAGTATCCCGTCCTGGAAGCGTTCGCTTGGCTACCGAGGATGGGACACCTCTCCCAAATCCTTGGAACATCGAGCACCTCCATAAGTTCTACACTTAATACCACAGAGGTGAGTCTTGAGTAACTTGAGATGTATGTTATAGAGTCATTGTACAGAGTCGGGTAGTTCCTCCGGGAGAGCAGTCGGACCTTTACCGAAAGGTCCGCAAAGTTCATGCAACACTTGTCACAGTCTCCGGACTAAAAGTGTGGCTAACTACCCTGGGTCAAACGAGAAATGAAACACGCTTAGCCTGGTTCCGTACCCTAAGAGTGTACTGGTTTCCCCTGTACCCCGGACCTATAATAAAAGACATTTTCATGTGAAATAGACTCCACGTGCATTTATTTTGTACAGGCTCAACATTTTTATTTTTCTCTTTCTTGTCTATAACAAAAACGTGCAATTCTTAAGAAATTTTAGTTCGACCGGTTTATATACGATTCGAGTTGTATTGTCAATTCTTTTGGATTCAAATATTGTTCATGGCCAACTCGCCTGAAAGCCGCCAAGCCAATCTAGGGCTAGAGTGTGCTATCGACTTAGCCTGGTCAAGCACCCTAAGTACGCCACTCTACCTACACCCCGACAGGCCGAAGTAAGGCGGGTCCGTGTACAGTTGAATCTAGAAGAAAAGACAACACATTCGGTTGTATTTAGAATCTCGTTTGACTTAAAATCTTCTTGAGAGTCATAAGCCGCGACGAAGTTATACACAAGAAACAAATTTTACTATTTTTCTTGGCTTTAGTGTGCAGGAAAAATAAAATCTACGTTGATGGAGAAAAGCCAGAGCTAACTAAGCTCCGACTCCCCTAAGGGGGCCAGCCGTCGACGCCGAATAAAAGATGGTGAGAAGACCCTGTAAATGGAGTCTGCTGCCAACAAACTGAGTGTTGGCAAAGGTCACTACCGGAGCTACTAAGCTCCAGCGATAGACAATGCCGGAGCTTCTAAGCTCCGACAACCTCAGGGGGCCTTCACTATCGAAGACTTCGAACCTAAATTCTACAAGTTCGGAGCAAAAGAGTCTTCAACAATGCACAATATCCTCTTGGTACATGTTCACAATCAAATTGTGTACATCTACCAGGGGGCCAAGTGAAGATAAGAGTGTTGAAGACAAAAATTGAAATTCACAAAAATTTTGGGGATTTCATTTATCTGGAGACAAGGGATTACATCTGGAGACAAGGGATTACAAAATTGAGGAAGAAGAAGAGAAAATACAAGTGAGAGCTATAGAGATGGTCCTAGACCCTATGGAAGAATTGGGCGACCTTCTGGGCAACCTCCGATACACTGGCTCGGGTAGCTTCGCCTTCTTCTTCGACGGGACCTTCAAGCACCAGGTCCAGAGGAAATTGGGAGTTCCGGCTGGTGTAGCACGTCAGCACGTACTCTGCGACGTTCTTCGCCAGGGATTGCCCCTCAACCTCCAAATGGTCCGCGATGACATCGCCCACCTTGGAGAGCTTGCTACCTGCTGCGCTCAACGCCTGCAGCGCTAGGTCCGGCTCCGGCTCCGGATCATCCGGGTGCACGGGGCTGAAACCCATCGGTGTCAGTGCATCATTGGCCTTGCTCAAGAACTCCCAAATCTGTAGGGAGTCCTCAGCCCTCAAGCCCTTCATCTCTTCCAGGGATCTTCTGGCCGCCACCAGTTCAAAATTCTCACGGGCAAGGCGCTCAACTTCTTTGGCGTTTTGCTGAATCTTTTCAGCAACCCGCCTTTCGAGTTTTCCGAGCTCCTCCTCCCGGAGGTGGATCTTGTTCCGGCGGTCAACCAGGTCCTTCTCTCTACCCCTCACTTTCTTCTCCCTAGCAGTAAGGGCACACTCTTGTTCGTAGAGTTCCTGCCCTCGCACCCAGGTCTTCTCCTCTTCCTCTTGGCAGCGCTCTTCCAATTTCTTGGCGCGCTCCTCGAGACCCTTGTCAGCCAGAGCCACCTTCTCGGTGAACTCCTTCTCCCTCCTCAGAACGTCATCCCTCAGCTCTAGGAGTTTCTGCTCTTCATCCTCGAGCCGTTTCTCCCTCTCTTCAAGAGCCTCTCGGCGCTTGATGAGTGCAGTGTTAATGGCCTCAAGCTGTTCGTGGCGTCCATCGGCCGCATTATTGGCAGCTTTGGCCTAATCGTAGATCTCCCGGGATTGAGCATCGAGGACATGAGTCATACTCTTCCTGTCATCCAGTAACTTGCCCCAGTACTCCAGGCGGATCTTCTCCCGCTTAATCCATTCCTTGTCATCCGCTAGCCTCGACTGCGCCAGCTTGGTCTCGAAGTAGAGCCGATTACGCCATGGCCTAAGGGATTGGCGCTCCTCTTCAAGAGCCTTGCTGTCGTGGAAGAAGGCCAGTTGGACTTGACGCAGACTGGAACATGCGTTGTCAATGGACAGCGACAACGGGATGGGTTCCGGACCTGCTGGGGTCTCCTCCGCTGGTTCCAGTGGGTCTTCGGATACAAAAATTGGGTCCCACTCTACAAGAGTGGTCCCCTGGGTCTCCATGGAACTAGGGCCGTCCTCCAGGATGGCCTCAGTCGCTATCGAGGAAGGCCCCGCCGCCAAATCTTCGTTCACCCCCTCAGGCTGGGGGCCAGCGACTTCGCTGGGGCACTCCGGCTCGGCCGCAGGTACCTCCGACATCGTCGCTCCCATAGCAGGAGCCGCTACTGGCTCCGGTCTGAGCACCTCTTCCGATGAGGGCTCAAGCTCCGTCACCTCTTCAACAACTGGCTCAGGAGCCGGAAGACCTTCAACATCGACCGACCCTCTGGCCAGAGCTCCAACAATGACCGGCTCGGCGGCCGGTACTTTGGAGGTAGCCGGCCCAACTGCCGAAACTACCTCAGTTTCCGGCGCGCACGCCGGAGCTTCAATCACCTCCGGCTCAACCGCCGGGGCTTCAACAATTTCCGGCTTAGAGGCCGGGATTACTGCTTCCTCCGGCTCAACGGCCGGAGCTTCCATCATCGTAGCACCAGAACCTGGAGCTTCAACCTCCAGGACAGGTGCCGCTGGCGCATCTTCACTCCCGCGGTCCGGCGCTACCACAGGAACTTCTGGGGATGAGTCGAGGTCCATGACCACGACAGCCGGCGCCGGAGCTGTCGCAGCTTCGGCCACCACTTGGGGCGGCACCGGGACAGGAGCAGAAGCTCCCGCTCTCACGGCTACAGCCACTGTGGCCGAGGGTGGAGCCTCACTCCCCTTCTTGGAGACGCTGCAGATGATGAACGAAGAAAATTAAAAAATAGTTGCTACAATAAAAACAACTATCCAAGGTAGAAATCAAAAATTACCTTGGGAGGCTTCCGCACCAGCTTGCGCGGAACCTTTTTCCTGGGCGTTCTGGGCTAGCCATAGCCGGCGCAGAAGCTCCGGAAGGCCCCCCAGAACTCGTCGCGGCCACGGGTGTTTCCCGGGTCGAGGCTCCCCTCGATCGGGAAGAACCCTCGGACCTGGAGGCCTCCACCGGCCCAGGAGCTGGAGTTGCACGCCCATAGCTAACACCCCGGGAGGACCCTACTGCGGGGACAGCCGCGCTCCGAGAGGACCCCACCGCGGGAACAGTCACATTCCGGGATGACCCCACTACGGGAACATTCGCCGAAGCTGCAGAGGACCTTCCCCTCCAGGGAGAAGGAGCCGACGCAGAAGTAGCGGGCCAGATGGACCTTCCGTCGGCGAACTGCAACTTCCTCTTCCGGCTCACTGGTTCATCTGCCAGCTCCTTGCCCTTGCCGACGACTTCTCCCCTCGGCTTAGGAACAGACCCGGAGCTATCCTTGGGTACTCCGGGGATCGCTACCCCAGAGGTTGGTATTCTCTCGACGACACCAAGGTCGTCAAGCATGGGCATCTTCCGCCGGAGCTCCCTACTGAACTCCACTTCCACGTTCAGAGGAAGAAAAGCTGATGGTGGAGTCAAGTCGTTGCCTTCGACGTCGATGCCATGCTGGAACTTCTTAAGGTGGAACTCCAAGGTTTTCCCCACCATGTTGGACTTCAACCCGGTCTCAACCTAGTCGTCGTCCATTACGCTGTTGAGGGCCCAAGCAAGTTTCTCCCTCCTCTTCAGCGGCGCCCACCTGTTGACCAAGAAATTGCGAAATACCGCCTGAGGAGTCAATCCTCCTTCCACGCATTGGCGGATCCTGGTCAAAGCAGGGTTGAAAGCTTCTGCCAGCACCGGAGCTTCACTCCAGATCGTCGTGTTGATGTCGGGAAGACCATCAGGCAGCTCCAACCTCTCGTGCTCCTCCACCCTGACGACTATCCAGTCTTTCTTCCAGTCATCCCACTTTCCAACCGGAGGTACTTGAATGGGCACTTCTTGCGCTTCACGAAGTAGTAGAAGCCAAGGTACTCATTGCTCCGGCCAGTGGTGTGGACGGTGAAGAAGGTCCGGAAGAGTTCAATGCAGGGGGGGATGCCCACCCACATCTCACAGAAGTGGACGAAGATAGACATGAGGAGAATGGAGTGAGGGCCAAGGTGATACAACTGCAGACCATAGAAGTCTAGCAGCATCAAGAAAAAGGAAGAAAAAGGTGGGATCAACCCCACCATGGCGTACGAGGAGAATTAAACCATTTCGCCAGAGTGCTCCTTCTCGAACGGGGGCTCTCCACCGACACGGACCGAGCGGTTGAAGAAGTCCGAGGACCACCCCATGAGGGCCCGGACCTTCTTCAGGTCGCTGTCGGTCTTCAAGCGACTCTCGCGGAGACCCAACTCCATCGCGGCACAGCTAGGCAAGAGAAGAAAAGCGAAGCACAAGTTGGGAGTTTGATCGCAAGAACAGATGAGAGGCGTAAAGAACTCCCGACGGTGTGCACTTTCCTTCTTAAGTAAGCCCTCGCAACGCTTGGATGGAAACCGCAAGGAAGTCGAAGGTACCACCCAAAAATTCCACCCAGCCTATGACAAGCGGGCCCGGGACCACCCCGACGATCAAGTCGAGGTTCTTACCCAGGTGCACGGTTGTCATCAAGAGGCGGGAAGCCCAAAGGCGGCAGCCTGACAAGGCGCACGGAACCGATACGGTTTTCTTATCGGGAACCGGCGACCTTCAATTGCGTGAGATCCGCACGCCAAAGATCTCATCTGCCGCACGCGGGATACGCCATGCGGTGAGGATTTAATTCCAAGTACTTGCCAACGGCACCCTCAAAGAACCTTGAAGACTCAGTTCAAAGGTCGCGAGGATGGACCCACCTCCGGCGGAATGACTTCCCCGGAGGTAGGTACAGGGGGCCACTGTCAGTACCCTAGAAACCGTACACCCCTTGAGGTTATAGAGATCTCAAAGGAAAATCATCTACTTGGTTTGAAGACCCTCGAAGGCCCACATGTCATACATAACCGGACCCGCTTCTCCAACATGGTTAATCCCTGGGTCGCCATGTGTACTACCAAACCGGAGCTACCGCCCACAAGGGGGAAGCTCCAGGCCATGTACCGAAATGGCACCTCCGGACTTAGCCCCAGACCGAGAGAAGCTCCAGACCTGACACGTGTCGGGTAGCCCCGGAGCTACCTGTTTCCACAGTATGCTCCGGAGCTACCACGTGTCCAACCGTCGGATCTTCAGCCTCTAACCTCCGGAAGACCCCACAAAGGCTCCGGATCTTCAAAGGGGAATCAAAGACTTCAATACCCGATTAAGTGTCATTAATACCATATTAATGACACTTAAACAGACGATCTTAAAACCAATAACGGTGCTGTCAAAGCCCGTTACAGGGTCATTAAGAGCAATTAAATGTGTTAAATAAGTGTCAATACTAGTAACCGCCGGGGCCACATGTCAGGCCAGACTAACTTGTAACGGCCTGCCCTTGTACTATAAAAGGACAGGCCGACGACACGTTCAAGAGGCTAGAGAGACACACACGCCATTGACGCTAAACACAAGCTCATACAGCTAATACAACAGCAACACATCCGTGGAGTAGGGTATTATGCTCAGGCGGCCCGAACCATGTAAAATCTTGTGTCTCCTGTGTCAATTCCTACTCACCTTCTTGAATCTCCGCGCGCCCATACCGAACCTTAAACTCCCCTATCACTTTAGCAGTGTAGGGAGATCTGCCGGTTTCAAATCACCGACAGATAATGCCCGATACTGTTCTTCAGTTTCCTTATCCCTTGCTTCTTTTTTATTTAGATTCCAATATAAATAATCAAACATGTTTAGATTCTGCAAATTGTGTCCAAATTATATGATTCTTTCTTCTACATTTGTATAAAATTATCATCTACCACATGAACAAAAAATTTTAAAACTTGTATAGCTGACATTGTAATGTTTTGGTAAATATCAAATTAATTTCTACTCACATATTATTCACATTTGTGTATCTTGTAAAAAAAAGATCCTTCACTCAAATTTGTTTGTATGAACATATTTATATCATGTATACATGTATGAATTTTGTTAAATTTTTTTAAAAGCATTCCAACATGTCAAACTTCAAATTATCCATCATTCTAACTAAATGCTCATATACATACGAGGCATTCATCAAATTATGAACACACATTGATTCAAAAAAATTTAAAAAAATCTGAAAAAATTCATAGAGGTTGGTATGATGAGTAAAAATGTCCACTGAAAAATAAATGAAAAAGGCATTATATTCATCAAGATATAAAAATGAAAAATATCATTTGTTGTATGTTTTTTATGTTCTGACCAATATCAAAAGATTTATGAAGTGAAATTTAATGGTAACCTTTACTTATCAATAATATTACAAGAAAGTGGAATTTTGCCTTTTTAAGGGACCCACATTTAATCAAGAATATTAATTAAGAAGAAGTAAATATCTTCACAGGCGGTTGGTACTTAATAACCTTCTGAGATGTTTATCTCAGTTGGGTATTACTTACCAACCGCCTGAGATAATCTTCTTCTAAGACGAGTTTGAATTACCAACCGCCTAAGATAATTACCTTATGATACCCGAGTCTGAGGAACACGATGAACACACTACACATTCATTCATTCACACAGTTGAAGAACACACAAGATACTCATTCATTAACAATATTCAATCACGCATCTCACAAAAGAACACAAGATACACAAGTAATATTTAGTCACATAGATGAACAAAGATAGATTTCATTCATTAACAATATTTACAAAACAGAAGCAACTAGAAACAACAAAGAAAAACTAATTAAATCCTACTCCTACTCCTACTCCTCTTCCTCCTCCTCGTCCTCCGGCGCTGGTGCAATAGGGGCCGGTTGCACCGGCTGCACCGACGGTGCAAGCCCGAGGTTGCTAACCGTCGCCTCCACCAGCGTTCTGCGGCCCTCGGGGCCAAGAACCTGGGCCATCGTTGCAAACAGAATGTCGAGACGATCAGCCACCCCCGTGAGGGCGTAGAGGTAGTGGCCGATGGTACCCATTCCAATATACTCTGGAAGGGTACCCAACCCCAAGGCACTCATGGCGCGAGAAGTATTGTTGTACGCCTCTCGCGCCATGAGGAGGCGCTGCTAGGTGTTGAACCTCTCGGGGGAGCTGCAACATAGTTTCTTGCAAGGTGGCTCCTTCGAAGGGCTTGGCGGCGGAAGGTCGGACATAGTGGTGTTGGGTCGTTGGAGAGGAGGAAGACGAAGAAAAGAAGAGGATTCAAAGTGAGCGACGCACTTGTGGAGAACTAACGGGTGATAGCGCGTCTTTAAGGCCGCGCGCAGTGGAAGATGGAGCAGTTGGTTTACCGCGCATTGAAAGGTCGCGCCTCGGAGAAAAGAAAGGTCGTGCACGGTCGTCGACACGTCTTCACAGGAGGTTGGTGAGGGGTCTTTATGTAGGCGTTCATCAAATTATGAACACACGTTGATTCAAAAAATTTAAAAAAATCTGAAAAAATTAATAGAGGTTGGTATGATGAGTAAAAATGTCCACTGAAAAAATAAATGAAAAAAGCATTATGTTCATCAAGGTAGAAAAATGAAAAATAGCATTAGTTTTATGTTTTTTATTTTCTGACCAATTTCAAATGATTTATGAAGTGAAATTTAATGGTAACCTTTACATATCAATAATATTACAAGAAAGTGGAATTTTGCCTTTTTAAAGGACCCACATTTAATCAAGAATATTAATTAAGAAGAAGTAAATATCTTCATAGACAGTTGGTACATAATAACCGCCTGAGGTAACCATCTTCTCAGACGGTCGGTTCTTAAAATCCGCCTGAGAAAATTGGAGTTTATATATACCCTCGGCAGCCTAGTGTTCGCCCTCGTCACTTCCAGGTAGGCCGCCGAGCTTCGCCATCGCCGCCGAGCTTCACCCTAGTCACTTCCAGGTATGCCCTCATCGCTGAAAAAGAGTGTCTCTTCTCGCCTGCAGCTACCTCGCCTCGCCTCACCTCACCATCCAAATCCAAGTGCCACACTTTGCGATTCTTGATACTAGAAAAAGGCTGGAGGATTTGCTTTTTGTCCCTTGCTTGATCAGTTATAGGTCTGGAGCTAGGCACCGCCTAGTAAACCTCAAGAACGTGGTCGCCACTCTGAACGAAGCTAGCCTATTTAGAATAAGAAGATAAAATTGCCATTGCTGGTGAGCAACTTTAACATGCTTGTCACCCTCGCAATGTATAGGAACCTTTTGGTCAGTCGCCTTAAACCCTAGAATGCCTTATCAAATCCTAGAATGCTTCTTCATGCAACACTTCATGTAGAGTTAATATGCCATTTATTAGATTTTTTGTCTTATTAGTTCTAGCATGGAAAGCCCTAAGAAGACTGGTCCTGGTAGTAATAATAAAGAAGACAATATGGAGTTTACTGACTCCAGCAGTTCAGGCTCCTATCACAGTCCATCAGATTCTTTTCCGAATATAAAAATTAAAAAAACTTCAGTGGATCTAGACCCATAATATGATCCTGCCGACGAGGTATGGATCACGAATCTTAACTTCAGCAGTTCAAGTTAATGTTGGTTGTCAAGTATACGAAGTCTTATAATATTTTTCTACCTAGATTAATCGCGAAGACAATGAGGTGACATCGGCTCCTAAAACCGCAGAAGGTTCTCCAATGGATGAATCCTAAACTTCACTCAAGCGGAAACGAGGGCAACGAGGTCCCAATAAGGGTCCATTGGACCGCATCATGTACATAACAAGGGTCGGTCCAGGTGGGCTTCCCCAAGAACCACTGGATTCAGTTACCAAGTACCGTAATGCATGCGGTTTTCTTGTTAGGGAGGTTGTGCCGATCACAATTGAGAATTGGAGGAAATTACCCGAGAAGACCAAGAATGAGTTGTGGGAAAGGATAAAGAAACAATTCAAGTTCCCGAAAGGCACAGAAGAAGCTATAAAGAAAGCAACATTGGTCTCTTGCGGCAAGAAGTTTCGATGCTGGAAGAGTGAAATGAATGCTTATGTTAAGGCCGATAAGGTCCCAAGACCGTGGAAGATGGGAAAAATCACACAAGCTCAGTGGCAAGAGTTTGTTCGTCAAAAGAGCACACCTGATGCTAAAGCTCTAAGTGCAACTAGGTCTGAGCTTGCAAAAAGAATAAATACCATCATCGCTTGGGGTCTGCCGGATATGCCCCCAAAGTCCAGAAATGGAATAAGATATTAGATGAAATTACCAGTAAGGGCAATCCTCACCCATTAGAAGGGTGCGATGAGCGAACTCAACGCTAGGTCTTTGCTCGGTCAGGTTTGACCAGCGATGGCAAACTTGAAAAGCCCGACTCTCTGAATGAAGTAGAGGATAAAATGAAATAAGTAATTGAAAAGCAACATAAGGGTCTCTTCAAGCCGAAGAGGGAGAATGACCAACTTACCGCTATCTTAGGAAACCTTGAACACAGCGGACGGGTTTGAGCGGTCTCTTCTCAAATGTCATGGCTAGATGGTTTCCCTAAAGATAAAGACACATATAGAAGACGTGAGAAGTTTAAGAAAACACTTGATGAAACAATTGCTCAAAAGTTCAAAGAAAATATGCAAGCAATAATGGAACAACTTAGACAATCGGGACAATTAGTGGCACTAAGTACAGTGATGGTTTCGGTGCAAAAGGAGCAATTAGTATATCCAACTGCCTACCCTAGCAGCTTTAGTTCTGTGCCAGGCTCAGGGTCAACCCATAAGTTCCCTATTGATGATATTGCTAACGACAAATCTTGTCGTCTTCTTGTCCCGATCGGCAGAGCAGGGAACAAAACCAAACAGGTTGCCACTGCTACGGCAAAGCCTGATCGTGACTTCAACGGGAATCCACTTTTGTTGTATTGTGTTGTGGTGCAAGTTCTTCAGATCATTGATAATGATTATGAAGATTATGAAATAGACCACGTCACACCTGAGAGGATCACGACTCTAGGGCAGGCTGTCAACCAATTAATCCTTTGGCACCGACACGATATCGTGTTGGACGATGAGCCAATTTCTAGCCCCGTCGCATCTCCAAATACTGCAACCCCATCTTCTAAGGCAAAAGTGCATGAAGATCCACTCCCAGTCCAGGAAGATCCACTCCCCCTATGTTTCAGCAAGGATGATATCCAAGAGCAACAAGTTGGACAACAGCTTCAAGCAGTACTAGAGCAAGCTGTTGCTAGTAAAGAGCAACCAGTTGAGCAACAGCTTGAAGTAGTACTAGAGCCAACTGCTGGGAGTAAAGAGCAATCAGTTGAACAACAAGTTCAACAACAAGCCAGTGTCCAACTTCCGACGACTACTCCTCGATCATCAATGCCTATCAAAGTTACCTCATACGAAAATAAGAAACCTCCATCAGAAGTGTCAAAATATTTGGAAACTATGAAGGAAAATATTATAAAATCGAATGCATCTTGTTCTTCTCATGAGCCATCATTAGGAGATATCGAGGAGTGGGAAGAAGACGGTGTCATGTATAATCGGCGGACGGCTTTAGTTAAACCAGGAGTTCCAATATACAAGCTTGAGGATGTTCCTCCTAAATTTAAGAATGGGAAGCCGTTCATGGCATCTGTGCAACTTAGCAAACAACCCGTCCAGCTCAGAAGAATGCATAAGTGGTACATCCTTGCCAGCACAAAATATGGTCTTAATTGTGTCACATTTCGTATTCCAAAATAAGCATTCTGTAGCACTGGAGTGGATAGACGAGTCATTTTATTTGAAGAGTTGCATGCCCTTTTCCATCGGGGCATGCTCGAAATCAACCTGCTGCTCGTCTGGTGCTTGTAAGTGCTCTAATATTTTGTATTTTCTCTTCTTACTACACACATACGCATTTCATGAGATTATAACAATTCTGGACTTCTTCAATAGGATGCAATACATGGATAATGAAAAGTTGGAGCGCAAGACAGGTATCTTTGACCCTACTAGGATTGCAAATGTGCTATTCGACGTCCAGGCGGATCAAGACTCAGCACAGTTCAAACACATGAAAAGAAAAGATTTTGAAAAAGCAACCGCAAAACTTAAGAAGGATAAAAGGACATAAGTTGCAGCTTACATAGAACATGCGATGTTTAACTTTGTCAGAGACGGCAAAGACCTCGTAAAGGCTCCATACCACTTCGAGTAAGTTCGACACATGACATTGAAATAGCAATTATTGGTAATTGTTAACACGTGTGTTTGTATGTTTGCAGTAATCACTACATAATGATCTTCATCAAGACAACGCAGGGAATGGCAACAATCTTGGACTCGGCCGATTTCTCACCAGATCGTTACAAAGATTTCCTTTCCATTTTGAAATCGTACTTTTATTCAATAATTTTAATTTACGCACATTTAGAATTTGTTGACAAGTTTTATATGACATTTCTTGTATTACAGCGCTTGGTGGTTTTACGCGGAACGGCTTGGCGGTGAGAGACCTTCCAATACGAATGCATTGGACATTAAAACATATTATGCTTGTCCGAAGCAGCCTGCAGGGAGTGTCTTATGCGGGTATTATGTATGCGAGCATCTTCGGACCGCCGGCGTATATAGAGTGAATCGTGAGGATGTAAGTTATCCTTAATTTCGATACCTTATTTTCTTACTTTTGTGTTTCATTTTCATTGTAACTAGCATAGTTTAATACTTATATTATCTGCTGTTCAATATTAACAGAAACATTATTTTAATATTTTGATTCCAACTTCAAAATTCAATTGCTCATAGTACAACTGCTCCAAAAATACCAAATAAATTCATGTATACTCTCACATTGATCTATACTTTGAGATTGTTCAAACCAATACATTCTAAACCTTGTTATGTGTTATACTGCAGCACACGAGGAATCTAAACGAAGAATGGCCGGTTTGTAGAAGTATTCCTAGTGGAGGAGCTGACAGGATTGCTGCTGAACTCTGTCAATTCATTCGTCACAAAATTTTGCACAAAAGAGGGGAGTTCTTTGATGAGGATGGTGCAACAGCTGATGTGCCAGAACTTTGCGACTATGCCAATAGAAACAGTTTTTAGTGAAAATTTGTAAACTTTGAGATGAATTGTATCTGTAACTTGTACATATGTATATTGTTTTAGTGAAATTGACTTCTATGATGATAATATTGTTGACTTTTGTTCTGTGATGATATTATTGATTTTTGTGAATTGACCTAGAAATTAGAAATAACAGTAGTAGTACTGCATAGGCTATACCTTATTATAGGCGGTTATTAACCAACGGCTAGGCATGTCTATGAAAAACAATTATCAAAGACAGCTAGATACAAGTAAAGAACCATCTGTGATAACCTAATTATCTCAGGCGGTTACTGTTATGGTAGAAACCGGCTACGGTGAAAGGTCTTCACAGAGGAACAATGACATTGAGTTGATTAACATAAAACAATACTACTACAAAACAAGAAAAACAACATCACGAAACAAGAAAACCAACATCACAGACCCTTTCTTCCTCGCGCAGAGGGCGCATGCGCGGCGCCTCCGTGGCGGGGCTCGCCGGGCCCGGGGATCTCTCCGCTGGCCTTTCCAGTGCGCCAAGAAACTGACACACCGCACGAGGTCTACGGAGAAGTTAAGAAGCCGTGGTGCAGGGACGCGTGCGCGACGTTCCACATGGATACTGAAATCCTCTACAGTACTGCAGGTGCATTAGAAGTCACTGACATGTGGGTCCCACAGAGCATAGGGCCCACATATCAGTGACCTCTAATGCACCTGTAGTACTGCAGGGGATTCGGTTCCACAAGAGAGACGGAAGGATCTCTGAAGATCGTCTTCCACAGTGGTTTAATTGCGCCGCACGAGGTCTGCAAAGATTTCAATGCGCGGGAAACGAACCGCTCCCTCGTCTACTCCGCACAGACCATATAGGCGTGTCGTCGGTTATGTACAAGCACAGAACTTTTGCACTCCTTTCTTCTTCTTCCATCGTTCCACCTCCTAGCCTGGCGCCGACGAACCACAGCCATGGCCAACCTTCCGCCTCCTAGCCCGCCAAGGCAGCCACCCTGCAAGCGGATATGCTGCAGCTCCCACAAGAGGGTGAACAACGACCAGCGCCTCATTATGGCACGAGAGGCATACAACAGTACATCTCGGGCCTTGGACGCCTTGGGTCTTGGTACCCTTTCCGAGTTTCCGAGAATGGATACCACCGGCCGCTACCTCTACGCCCTCACGGGTGTGGCCGATCGCCTGGACATGTTGTCCGAGACGATGGGCCAGGAGCTCAGCGCCGAGGGCCGTAGTGCCCTGGTGGCGGCGACGGAGAGGAACTTCCGTCGCGGCGGGGTTCCACCGCCGGTGCAGCCGGAGCCACCAGTGCTCCCGGAGCCACCGGTGCAGCCGGAGCAATCGGCTCAGCCGAAGCAGCTGGCCCACTCTCCTGCTGTATCGTCGTCGGAGGAGGAGGGGGAGGAGGAGGAGGAGGACGACGACGACGATGATGATGATGATGACGACGACGATGATGACAATGACGACGACGGCGACCACCACCACCACCACGACGACGACGACGAGGAGGATGAGGAGGACCGCTTGTCGTGGTTTGAGAAGTTGGGGGAGAGGGCGGAGGAGGTGGGGCCGGCATAGTAGTTTTAGGCGTTCTTGTACATATTTCTTTTGTAGTTTTAGGAGTTCTTGTACATGTTTAGCTTCAATTCTGTTCTTGTACATATTTCTTGTGTTTTGTAATATATATTTGTTCATTCGTGTCAATGAATACTGGTGTGTTAGAATTTCTGGATTTCAATCAAGTGAATGTGCTCTAAGTTTAGTGATGTGTTAATCTGTCACAAGTGAACCGAGCAAATTGGACAAAAACAAAAGATCTTAGGGTTTGAAGCTCGTCTCGATTTGTAATTGCAAAGCTAAAGGAGACAAACAATGACTTTAAGCGCGTCTCGCATCACTTTGTGATCGATGGACATCCGATCTGTCGCCCATTGTTGTCTCCTATTTAGGTTTCTTACGTAGTGTAATTGGTTGATCATGTTTGCGGTCCATGCATGTTAGACATAGCTAGAATTAAAACACCTCGGTGATGTTTAACAACACTAACATGCATGCATATATATATACCTCAAACCTGGGTAATGTGTGCAAGACTAGGCCCATGTTCGCTGCAAGGTGTCCCCTGGAACGGACGCGCGGTCACGAAGTTGGTTTAGGCGTGTACGGACGAATTTTTTTTATATAACGAAATTTTTTTTCCCCGCATGTAAATTTACTCCTAATCGGACGCGTCGAGCCGTTGGGACCGAGAGGATGCAAACCGCGGTTTCAGGGAAACCGGGGCCACTGACCAGTTCATAATTAAGCGCGATTTCCTCTAGCGTCCGATCATCTCGACACGCCCGCTTAGACGACGACCCGCTATAAAGGCTCACCGTCCTCTTGCTTCTCTGCCGCACCATTCCTTAGATCCTAGCCTCTAAACTTCTCCCCCACCATCGTCGACCACCTCTCGCTCTTTCTCTGCACATTCGTCGCCACACAAATGGGTATCCCCGAGCCGAAGCGCTCTAGGCCATCGACGTCCTCCGAACCTCCTTCTCCGTTTCCATCGCCGCCGGCAATGCCGGTGGAACTGATGGCGGCGCCCGCATCTCCGCCCGCGGTGCCTACACTTCCTCATCCCGGTTGGGTTGAGCAGACTCTCAGACTCCTCACCGACCGCATCGATGAAGTCGATCGGTGCCTTAAGGTGGCCACCGACGCCAAGTCCGCCGCCGCTCATAGCGCACTAGCACTCAACGCAGTGGCGCGGAAGGTCTTTTCCAACACAGATCGCTCGTGTCGCCGTCTGGGTCTTGGGACCCTTCCCCTCCACACGAGCATGAACACCGCGGGCCACTACTGCTACGGGTTGATGACTGTGGCCGGTCGTCTCGACGCCCTCCACGAGACGATCGCGGAGGTTGCTGGGGTAGAGGGCCTCCTGAAGATTAAGTGTCGCATTGTCGGGAAGCTTTGGACTGTGACGGAGGTTGAGGAGTATGAGGTGGCTTGGGCAGCGGCGGCAGCGGAGGAGGCGGAGCAGGAGGCGTCTCTTGAGGCGGAGGTGGACGCGGCTATGGAGGCGGCGGCAGCAGCGGAGGAGGAGCAGGAGGAGGTGGCAGCGGCGGCGGAGGCGGAGGCGGCAGCAGCGGAGGAGGAGGAGGCGGCACCGGCGGAGGAGGTGGCAGCGGCGGAGGAGGAGGACGTGGTTTTCTCCCACTCCCAGTAGAGTAGTATTAGGAGTGGTTTATCTATTTCGTGATCTCTGAGTAGAGTAGTATTAGGTGTAGTTTATCTTGTTCTTGCTGTCTACTACGTGTTTTCCTATTACTTGTTTGTTAATGAAATATGTCTTTATGTTCATAAACAATGTGTTCTATATATGCAGTATCGAAAAACTTCTTTTATCAAAAACATCTCCTATATGTTTGTAACTTGGGACCGTCTATATTTCTTGTGGATGAATGAATGAAATGCGGTAAACATTATCCTTACAAGTAATAGAACTAACAACAGACATGATGCATAATTAACTTGATTAGGAAATTACGTCATCTAAATTGCTAACTAGTCCATTGCCTGATGCAACAGGTGCATGAAAAGTACTTTATCCATTGTAACTAATATCCGATGACATTGTTGATATATATATCGTATGTACCTGTGATACTCGTATCACAGGCGCCTTTGGATCGACGGCCTGAAGATTAGACATCACAGGGGAGAATGTTTTTTGGTAGTAGTAGTATATACTCTGTATATGTTATCATTTCATTGCGACGAATGTTATATATAAAATGCTGATTGTTTACCTTTTACTAGACCATGGATTTGTCGTCCTCCTTTCGTGGACTTGGGTGTTCTCTGTATTTGCATGTCGTTTGCATTAGCACAATGATACATTTGGCGATTCATATTTTTGTTCATATTTTTTTTTGGAATGTCCCACTACCACATGACTGCTTTTACATCTCCATGAAAACAAAGATGAACGGCAGGTAGCGGTCCCTCGAAAAATTTTTCGTTCTTCTTGGCGCGCACAATTGAAATTTTCACAATTGAAACTTCACTCCGTGCGCCCAAAATTCTAGTCCCGCCCATTTGTAGCTAGCCACGACGAATATAAATGTGTGTCTCCCTCTAATCCCGCAGTGGCTTCTATTCCCGGCACACATGTTCTTCTCTTAGTGCTGTGTTCCAAACTTGCATTCCTAAGAAATTCCCGTGTGAGTGGTGGTGGTGACTGTGGGTACAACATCGAGCCACCAAGTTTGACGGGCTCTACCGAACCTCTTTGTCGCCGACCCCGCCCTGCGACATCCCGGACTCCAGTTTTGTGCTACGTAAGTTCTACACGATCCATGCCGTCTTTTTATAGAGCTACTCCCTCCTTATCTATTTAGTTGTCGTCCCAATAGCTGCAGCCAGTTCATTCCTAGTTGTCGTCCCAACTCCTTCTTATATGCTCTTATGTTTCATGAATGTCTAGTATAAAACCTGATTAATGGTGCAATCGTGCAATCAACTATCCTCAATCGTTAGATCTGCATCCTATAATCGATTCATCTTTTTATTTTACCCTATCATCTGATTGCATTCTACTTTTTTCCATATATAAAATACACTACACCTCTGCCCCGAAATAAATGTCGCTCCGACAGTTTATGGTAGTGTATTTCTAGTACATTTCCATGTCAGGAAAGATAACTATTAAAAACCGCATGTACTATGTAATTTCTTGATTTAGAAGTAAATGACGCCAGGGTTATCTTATCAACCACTCCCAATGTTGTACTCTCATTCCTGTGTTCCAAACTTGTATTCCTAAGATTTGCAGTTCCCACAGTTTATACAAGTTTTTCTTGTTTTTCTTTCTCGGATTGTACGGTTTTTTTCCTACTCCTTCACTTCTAATTCCTCCGTTCAAAACAAACATTTTTAGTTCATAGCAACCACACCGCCCGATCTAAAATACACATCCTCATGTAATCTGACGTTATCACTGTTACTTACTATATATACTCTTTACTTTAGGAACAAGACACTAAACCGTCATGTCGTCTACAAGTAATCGTGATGGGCAACAAGCACCTGGTATAACTATAAATGTGTTTACTATCAAAATAAACATATTTATAACACGTTAATTCCTTTGCATCGTATGCAGAGAATATTGCAGCACCTGATGCTCAGGAACCGGGATTCGTCATCCCATGCTGGTACTATGAGTATAAATATGTATCGGGCTGTACTAAATATTTAAGCATTGCGATTGTAGTTTCCTAGTCCTAGTTAACAGTTAATCAGTATATGTGATGGCGTGATTTATTGATGCCTACACACGCACGATGGGCTCTCTCGCCGCCAGCCACTCCGGCACCGGCGACCACACCCTGCTGCTGCTCACTTCAGTGTCCTCCCCGACGCGTCTCCCTCCACCATCGCCACGTCCCATCCTTCGCGTGTCATGATGACCCCGCCGCCCGCAAACCCCTGTCGCCGCCGGTCACTTCGGCACCGGCTGGCGCCCACGCCCTGCTGGTGAGTATATGTGATGGCGTGATTTATTGATGCCTACACGCGCACGCTGGGCTCTCTCGCCGCCGCCACTCCGGCACCAGCGACCACGCCCTGCTTCTGCTCACTTCAGAGTCCTCAGAAATGCGTTTCCCTCGACCATCGCCACGTCCCATCCTTCGCGTGTCATGATGACCCCACCGCCCGCAAACCCATGTCGCCCCCGGTCACTCCGGCACCGGCCGGCGCCCACACCCTGCTGGTGGTCACTTCACTGTCCTCCCCGACGCGTCTCCCTCCATCTCCACATCCCATCGTTCGCGTGCCATGATGAACCCGCCACCCACAAACCCCTGGCCATTACGGCGTACCTACATGCTATGCCCCATATGACATGGCATACCCTGGAAAAAATAGTCCAATATCATTAACCCCTGTCCACTAAGAAATGTTAGCATCATATAGTTTAGAGATGCATGTACATGAGGGTTCATTGCTGCTTATATGATCTCAATTCCGTTTTTTACACTGCCAAATGCGTTGCTGATGTCTGGTAATTAACACAAGATTATATTCATGTATCCATTCTAATAGCACTTTAGGGCGAGATGCTAACATGCAGAGCAAAATATCAGTATACAATCCACCTAAATTTAATTCCTAGATCCGCCACAATGTCCTCCTAGCCTCGAGACTTGCTCCGGGGTGATATCAATGGACGCAGATCACCTGACTTATACGTTTTTACTGCACGCGATGCAGTAAAGATCCAACGGAATCACACCGTTGGATCTTTACTGCAACGCCTGCAGTAAAAAGGTAAGTCACGTGAGATCACCGGTGTGATCTGGACGTCGATCCTCTGACTTAAATGTGGTCACTGCACTGCCAGACCGAACCCTAGCTTTATTAAACATCGCAAGCTGCCCGCCTCATCTGTCTTGCATCCTCTACCTGCTAATACCGTTGACGTCCATGACTTGCCCTGCCACCAATTCACCTCGAGACGCACTCCTGCTGATGTCGGTCAGACCGAACCAGCAGTACTGCAGAGGATGAGCACCCAGCGAACCCTCTCTTTCTCTAGCATCGCCAGCTACTGTCTTGCCTGCTTCGCAGCTGGACTGAAAATCCCCTGCAGTACTACAGGTTCTATAGCGCCACTGACTACTGCCTGATGCCTGATTGTAGGGTATGAACAGCAACAAAGAAGTCAACAAGTTGATGCATCGCCCAATATGGAGCAAAATGCTGTTGCGACGCGATGTTCCCACACTCATATTTGCCGCACTCGTCCTGAAGATGGTAAAACATCAGACTTCTTCTTCTTTCACACTATTTGTACATGATACTAGGTCTGGTCAGTTGCTAATTTGCTTTAAACGTTTACCGTTTAAATGACAC
Organism: Tuctoria greenei; assembly: GCA_036927565.1. Lineage (NCBI taxonomy): Eukaryota > Viridiplantae > Streptophyta > Magnoliopsida > Poales > Poaceae > Tuctoria > Tuctoria greenei. The sequence continues at coordinate 124,231,016 of JAYESD010000009.1, read as the reverse complement.
TAACAGAAGTAAAGAAGTTTGGAAGAGGGGTTGCTAAAGGACTTAAGGTTGCTAAATTGCGCTATCTAGCATCTGCAAATAGAACGAATGACCAGAATCGGAAGCTACAAATTCAGTGGTCCGATAGGTTGGGTGCTGCGGTTGGTCCTAATCAGCGGCACTTTGTCGATTATGTGGTTATTACAACAAAAAAAAATGCATCCCTCGCTGGTGTAAGGAAGTGGGCAGAGGTTGGCGATACTTCGAAGAGCGATATAGTAAGAGACATTCTCGTTAGTGTTGTGACACCCCACATAAGTATTTTTCTAGCGACCTCCATCTTGTACGTTTATAATAGTGTGATATACAATGTACAGAATGCCTGGGACTTGGAGGACACAGATGATACCAGAAGAAAAATATTGAAGATTGCTGGTGAGCGCTACAAGGGGTGGCGATCAACATTGCATGCCACCTATAAGAAGTATTCGGCCGATGAGGAACGTATACAAAACAAGCCTGTTGACGTAGCAGATTCTGATTGGTTGGCACTTATGGACTATTTTGGGTCCGAGCAATTCAAGGTCAGCTAGCTTTCTAATACCTTCATATCCTACAAAAACTATTTGATAACACCCATTCGTGAAATTAATTCTTAAAATTGCAGTCAATAAGCAGAACTAATTCACAAAATCGAAGTACTCAAAAGACAAAACACTTGCTTGGCTCGAAATCCTACGCCCAACTTAGTTACGAGAAGGTATGAAAACTAAATCATGCTTTTACTTTGCACTGCAATCATTCAATCAAATTTTACTTGTATTTGATGTAGCGAGACCCAGAGACCGGAAAAGAACCCGATGACATAGAACTGTGGGAGGCAAGACATGTGAAGAACGGTCAATGGGCAAACAAGCAGGCAGAAGCTGTACATGTGAGAAACACTTCAAACAGTCCCCATTTAAATAAATATTTGCAATGTACATGTGACTTTTCTTTTTGTATATAGACCCAGGCACGTGCCCAAATCAATGTCAAGGAAGCTGAGCTGGGAGTCCCAATCCCAGATGAGGAAAGAAACAACATCTTCCAGCTTACTTATATATCCACAACCGGTTCTGGAGGATCACAGTTTCGGGGGCGTGGTTATATGGCTAAACCTAATGTTTCTGAAAGACTGCGTATCCTGATGTCTGACCAGCTCGGCCAGCAAGTTCGATCCTTGCAAAATAGAAATAAAGACCTCAGCTCTCAGGTGCAAGAGTTGAAAGGAAGAAATGATTACATGACCTCCCAGATGGATGGCTTCGTCCAGGCAAATGAACAGCTCAACCAAGAAGTCCAGGCTTTACATGATCAGATGGCAGCCAATTCTACACGGCAAGAAAAGGAGCTAGCAGACATGCACATAATGATGGAGCGCTTGCAAAATCAACAACGGCTAGCAACAACTCCACAAAAGGCTTCTGCTCACACCAAGTCAAAGCTGGATGTTCGAGAAACTATTCCTAATACTACAACTCATCGCGGTGCTCTTTTAATGGGTACAATGTTGCAACCTGAAAAAACTGTAAATAACATCGTCTCACAACAACGCAAGGGTCCTTGAGCGTTGCATCAATTGCTGGATGTTTGTTGTTAAGTCGACAGACGTATCATGTGTGAATAAATTGATTCTGTTGCCACTAATTTTCAAACCTGGTGCATTAGGATTCTAGTGCCGCTAATTATAAAACGTGGCATTAACAGATTATTGCGACGAAAATAAATTGTTGCAATAGGAAGCTAGCTATTGCCACAAATTATAAAACATTGCACTACAAACATTTGGCTACGACCAAAAAAGCGTTGCACTAGACTGCTATTGCCACCACCCAGAGAACGTCGCATTACGACCCTGTTGCAACAGATTTGAATATGTTGCATTACAAACCTATTGCCACACATCAGAAATCGTTGCAATACAATACTGTTGTCACGGTTTTGAAATCGTTGCAATACCGTACTATTCGCCATGAACGTGAAATCGTTGCATTACCGTATTGTTGGTTACGGCTGTGAAATCGTCGCGATACCATATTATTCGCCATGAGTGTGAAAGCGTCGTGATACCGTACTATTCGCCACGGAAGTGAAATCGTTGCAACACCGTAGTATTCGCCACGAATGTGAAAACGTCGTGATACGATATTATTCGCCACGAGTGTGAAATCGTCGCGATACCGTACTATTCACCGTGGATGTGAAAACGTCGCGATACCATATTATTCGCCACGCGTGTGAAATCGTCGCGATACCGTACTATTTGCCACGGATGTGAAATCGTTGCAACACCATACTATTCGCCACGAATGTAAAAACGTTGTCATACCGTACTATTCGCTACAGATGTGAAATCGTTGCAACACCGTACTATTCGCCGCGAATTTGAAAACGTCGCGATACCATATTATTCGCCACGAGTATGAAATCGTCGCGATACCGTACTTATGGCCACAGATGTGAAATCTCCGCAAATAACGTACTATTCGTTGCAATACGTTAAATTGTTGCAATACATTAAACTATTGCAATACCATACTATTTGCCACGAACATGGAGTCGTTGCAATATCATACTTTTTGCCACGAATGTGGAATCGTTGCAACACCGTTATTTTTGTTGCAATACGTTAAATCGTCTCAATATGTTAAACCGTTGCAATACCATACTATTTGCAACGAACGTGGAGTCGTTGCAGTACCATACTTTTTGCCACGAATGTGACATCGTTGCAACACCGATATTTTTATCACAATACGTTAAATCGTTGCAATACGTTAAACCTTTGCAATACCATACTATTTGCCACCAACGTGGAGTCGTTGCAATACCATACTATTTGCCACGGGTGTCAAGTCGTCGCAATAACCTATTGCCACGGTTGTTATCGCCACGAGTCGGAAAAACTATTGCGACGTTCTATTTCGTTGCAACAACAACCTCTCACGACGAATTTCGACCTATTGCAATGATTTTTTTCGTCACAATAACCCGGAATCTTGGTAGTGTTTGGACTAGTCCGGCCTCTTGCGGACTTGTCCGGTGATCGCGATTCTGAGTTAATCTTTTGTTCCATGATGTGTTTTTGGGTTTTACCTTAAGTGGGCCTAAGGGCGTCGTGTCTAACCCCTTTTGAGCCCATGTGGGACACCACACCGGCCTCCACCCACCCCAAACTCAAAATCCATCAAATCCTAGCCCTCCACCTCTATATAAATAACCCAACACCCTATTTTCACATCTTTTTGCTACCTTGAAAAACCCCCAAACCCTAGCTCGTGGATAGCCGCCGCCAAGGAGGGAGAAGGAGATCCCTAGCAAGAAGAAGAAGAGGAGGAAATGAAAGAGGATCAAGTGATCAAGATCTCCATCAGGTATGCGTTCTTCATCACCAATTCACCATCAAGTTCTCTTCATCAACCCTAGATCGTCAAGATCCAAGTGTTGCCTCCACAACCCTTGATTCGTTGAGTTCTAAACACCTAGTATACCTTCCACTTCCTCTTTCTCATGTGAATTCAAACCCGTTTCTCCAAATTCACGTCGATCTAGAAAACCCTAATTCACCGGTTCTGCAAACGGCGGACTAGTCCGGTCCCAAGTGGACTAGTCCGGTCTGGCTGTCTGTTTTCTGCTGAATTAAATATAAATTGATTTGAATAACCTCCAAACCTGTGTAGACTTGTTAATAACCATTGTAAATGATTAGTGAACATTAATAGTAACTTATTAACTAGTTTTGCTTCGCATTTGCATTGATCATGCATGTCATGACATATTGAGTAATATATGTGCACTTATTGATTGTGATTATTGTCTTGTATGTTCGTTGCGCGGTTTAGAAGGATTTGCGCTAGAGAGTGCTGCGGAGGACCTCAAACACCAGGAGTTTGAAGACTTTGACCCAAACCAAGCCCTAGAGCAAGGCAAGTTTCCTTGAACATATTGGTCCTGTTTTTACAATAAATGTTTTGTTTTCAGAACTGCATGCTTGTGTCAATTTGATGAGAATTCCTATGATAGAAAGTTTATTAGCTTTGTTTAACCACCCTTGTGACCTAGAATACATGGTAGAGAGTCAGGAAGGGCTTTTCACCTTTGCTCGCTTGATTAATTGGGATGGGAAAACAACTATGCTATTTAATTATGCATTAATGAGATTATGGTTATTATGAACTGGTTAATATGATACGGTAACAGGTGATCTAAGCAAGCCTGGTATGTAGATGGGTTGGAAGACATGGTGGTTTCTTTCTTTAGATCTAAGGATCGGTTTATGCGAGAATATGCCAGGACAACAGTGCCACCACGAGGCCAAGTATGGGTGCAACATAGCTAATTAATTAAGGTATTGCTAGTATTTCGCGGATCATTTGTCGCACCGGGGAAGGAGAGTCGGATTGGGTTTGGATTTGTGGCGGGACTCCCTGGGATCCGAATGACACAAGAGGGGGCCCTTGGTTGAATATGTGCTCAGTTGGAGGCATCTTCACTAGTGAAACCACAGTGGGTTCGTACATGCTAGTAGTACCTTTGTGAAGGCAATTTTGTGATCTCTTGGCCATACACCAAAGGAAGTGTAATTGGTATAAGGGAGCTTCTTTAGTCGCCGACGGGTGATGAAATCACAAACACGTGGGTAAAGTGGTAAAAACTTTGCGAGTATTAAAACTATCATGATAGTCGTGCTCCTGGTTAAGGGCACCTGGATGACCTACATGATTAGAGGGGTTTTGGTATTGGGATGGGTTGGTACTGGTTATGGGATGGTATTATGGTTTATGGCAATGGATATGGTTAATGGTAATGAGAAATCTGGAATATGGATGATGGTAATGAAATATGGACTGGTATTATGGTAACTACATGGTTTATGATGGGTTTACTTCATGTACATACAATATATTGCTTTTCAAATGTTTTATTGTACTTTTCAGCACTTAGCCTTTATTATATTCGTCATTTGAATCAGCTGCATGTCATACTTTCCACACTTGTTGAGTACGATATGTACTCACCCTTGCAATTTCTCTAGCAACAGTTGCAGGTCAGGATTGGGAGTATAACATTGATAATGCGGAGTCCTAGGCTGTATGCTGCCATCAGCTTTGCCTGTGGTGGTGATTGGAGTTGCGCCATATACCCTTTTCTTAGCCGCATAGTTGCCTTATTTAGTTTATTTCCGCTGCATTAGTTCAAACTTGTCTTTAATATTCATTAGCGCTTGTATTCGAAGATATTATGAATTGTGTAATAAAATTGCTTAATTAATCTTGTTTTGTGGTAATTTTCTGTATATCCTTTTGTGAATGCACTCGTGTATGTGTGTTGAACGTCCTGGGCACACATATGTGTTCATTCGGTTCATTTCGAAACCCGGTGTCACAAGAAGAATTTAGAAAACGTCATCAACTATATGTATCAAGGGATATGAAACTAAGCAACTACCTATAAAACCCTATATGGATGTAGCAAGCGCTAAAGCATCCCACAATCCTTTAGTAAGCACACAAGCAAACATTACATAGCAATCAACACACCAAACAAACCCAAATCATTACTAAGTGTCCCTATGTGCTCTAAAGTGTCCATTCTATCTAAGTTGCGTCCTACGGTCAACCTGGCTCTGATACCAATTTGTGACACCTGATTTCAAAAATGATCCAAGTGCGACACATATGTGTGTCCAAGATGTTCAACACACATATGCGAGTGCATCACAAACAATATACAAAAAATTATCACAGCACAAATTAATAAATAAGTACTTTTATTACAATATTCAAATAATCCTCAAATTACATACTCTAATGATCATTATTAATAAGTCTGGAACTAATGCAGCAGAAATAATCTAAGCATTAAACTAAGCAAACTAAGCATAGGGGATAGTGCGGCTCCAAGCAACCGGCAGGCAAGTCGACGGCAACGCACAATCTAGTATTCCGCATTATCCTTAGGGTACTCCCAACCATTACCTGAAACTGTTGGTGGGGGAATTGCAAGGGTGACACATGTCGTACTCAGCAAGTGTGGGAAATAATTACATGTAGCTTAAACAAGGAATAATAATAAATAATGCATATTTGCTGAAAAGTACATTTAAAACATGTAAAAAGCATCCTACAATGTCTATATAATTAATCTCATTATATCCCAAATAAAAATAATATTTCATACCCATCATTCATTATACATACATATACCATATTCTTACCATCATCATTAACCATATACATTTATGTAGGATCAAAGAGCACGTAAAAAGCTACCAGAGGGGGGTGAATGGTAGATTTAAAACTTTTTCAGTGGAAGCAATAAAATCCCCTCGGTAGAAAATCAATCTGTTAAGAAATTGTATGCGCGACTAATCTAAACGTGATCAATCGTGACAAAACCAGTATAGATTGTGGAGAATCAAGTCACGAAGACATGACAACAAGAATCATGAAAACCCGTCGAGAAAAACTCAAGTTACGATAGAAAGATTGAATGAAGGTCAATCTGTTCTAGCCGAGAAAAACCAGATCTGCAACACTGCAATGAAACTCGTGTAGATCCAAAACCACAAATCCAATGACTGTGAAATTTTCATAGATGATAGATAATCAAATTTTGAAGATAACCCAAAAAGAATAACATCAATTGGATTTGTAAACTCGAGTTATGATAAAACCAGTGAAGCAAGATAGTGTTGTGCACAAACTCGACGAGAAAACTTGTCTAAAACAAGTTGGACAAACAAGGCACAAAAGTTCCTTTAAACTACGAATTTTATTAATCAAACCACAAGAGGAACAGCCCCAAAGTCGTGCCCTATGATCTCTGGCCTCCCTTTCTTATATAACCAACCTTTAGGCCAACTTAATCCTAACTAGGACTCAAATCCTACTCAGATTCAACCAAAACTTTCTATATCTGCTCGAGACTCTTCTATATGCAGATAGAAGCAATCTTAAGACTTCCAAACACCTTAGGATCGTATCTCACATTCCTAAAACAACTCAACTTCGTGACCCACACAAAATCCTATCGTAACCAACTCAAATTTTTCCATATTTGAGCCAAATCCGACTCAGCCGCAGCCTGAGTTCATAACCTAGTCAGTTGGACCTTTCCGACCAATTTTTTATGTCCACATGTCTTTATCACGCCTCGAAATCATGTAGTCACATCCATGCACTTATTGCACACGTGTAAACACCTTCCAATGACGTCCATGATACCTTCATATGTATTGTTCTTGATTCAGACATGCTGCGCGACCTCCCGATCAACTCAACCACAATTCCTCCCGAACTTGGTTGTTGAACCTCATCTTCTCCATAAGACTAGTTCAATGGATCCCGTCACCAGCCATGTCTTGAACTCAAGCAACACCTGTATATGAACAAACAACAAATACTTCCGAGCACAAGTTCTCGACTTGACTCTCGTTAGTTCTGAAACCACAACACCTTACGTGAACACCTCACGTAAGCATGTTGCAAACCTTAGCAATATTATCAACCATAACCACCAAAACACACCAAAAACTTAGTAAAAGAATACTAACCAAACTTTCCATAGATGTAAAGCAAGTTCGAATTAATTCAAAGTAAAAGTAGAACCATTGCAATCTAGCTTCATACCTTGCCAAAACTAACCGGACCTTGAGTTGGAGCTTACCAACGCTAGCAGGACCTAGCGCTGGAGCTTACCAAAGTTAGTCGGACCTAGCACTGGAGCTTACCAAAGCTAGTCGGACCTAGTGCTGGAGCTAACCAAAGCTAATCGAAGCTAGCGCTAGACTTAGCAAAAACATGTCGGACCTTGCCATAGCAAGTGGGACCTAGCCAAAACGTGTTGGACCTTATGTTGGACCTTGCCGGAGCTACCGAAAACAAGCCGGACCTATTGTCGGACCTTTTAGGAGCTCGGACCTTGACGAGACGGGTTTTTTTGGCAAAATTCAAAATTTTATCATCATAGCCAATGTATTCAGCACACATAGGTCTCACAATCTCCCCCTTGATGAATGCATTGGCAACACCGCTTAGAATCCAAACATTGGCTTATTCACATGAAAAGTTTTGAAAACAAAATTCTCCTCCTATACATATTTCTCCCCCTTTGTAAATCAGAAATAAAATGATAAGAAAAACAAAAATACAAAAATTCTCCCCCTGAGAAGAATCGTGTAAAAACACTCGTGAATGTGTGATCAATTTCTCCCCCTTTGACAATGTATTCAGCACGGTTCAAAAATGAAATTTTAATTGTTATGAGCATATTGTAACACATACATATAAAACAAACCTTATCAAAGTCATACTAACAAGGAACTTATACTATCACATCAATGAAATACATAAAGTAGTGTAAGCGATGCTAGAGATCAAGTGTAATTTTCAATTTAAGCAAGTCATGATCTCACAAACTTAACTATTTCAAAACCTGAAAGCATGACACTTATTGCTGCGATTTTCATTTTTCAATATTATTTAAAGCACAAATTATGATCATATAACATTTGCAAAAGATTATATGCCGCATCCGCCTTATTCTAACCAACCAAGTCAAGACTATGTCATTTGACAATCAGAAGCTTAAGGACATGGTTTTAGTCATACACAACTTCTTCCAAGTTCATATCTATTTGCAATGATAAGCCATCTCAAAAGAATAAGTACGATGCATGCATATTCTCTTGATCTTTTCTCAATTTTTCATTTGATCATAAAAGCTCATCATGAGAATAGTTGATTGATTAATTTTTCATGATTAAAAGCACTTGTGAGCATGCAACAAGTTCAAAACAGAAAGAAAGTTTGATCATGACCAGATTTAGTGTAAGTAATTATTCCAATTACTAGTCATGGTAAAAACTACAAAATGTATAACATGAGTAATGTAGTAAGAACTTTCAACATGTAAAAGGAATCACAAAGTCATATATGTATGAAATACTATGCTCATATTATTTTAAATTCAGATTCACACATATACTTTCCAAGTTTCAAAACTCCCCCTCAATTTAAGCCATGAGGATGCATAACCCCTATTTCACTACGAATGAAACAAAAACGAGTAATATCCAAAGGTTTTGTGATAATATCAGCCCATTGTTGTTCGACATCTATATGGTGAAGCATAATGTTTCCTTTTTCTTATCATGAAGAAAGTGATACCTAATATCAATGTGCTTTGTTCTCGATGTTGCACGGGAATTTTAGCAATGCAAATGGCACTAGTGTGATCACAAAAATAGTGGAACACTATCTAGATCAACCCCATAGTCCTTAAGTGTTTGAACAATCCAAAGAATTTGTGAGCAGGCGCTAGCAGCAACTACATATTTAGATTTGATTGTGGATTGTGCAACTGAGTTTTGTTTTGTAGAGGACCAAGCAACAAGAGAATTACCAAGAAAATGACAAGCACCCGAAGTACTTTTCCTATCAATCTTACAACCCCTAAAATCAGCATCGGAAAAAGCTTTCAAAGTAATGGCTGAGGAAGAAGGAAGAAAAATGCCAAATTCTTGAGTTCCATGTAAGTACCTAAGAATTCTTTTGATGGCTTGACGATGTGAAGCATGTGGGGAAGCTTGAAAACGTGCACAAAGACATACACTGATATGTATGTCCGGTCTTGATGTCGTGAGGTACAAAAGTGATCTGATCATGCTTCTATATTCTTTTTGATCCATGGTTTCACCATCTTCATCAAGTTCAAGTTTCATTGTTGTACCCATTGGTGTTGGAAGAGGCTTGCTTTTGTCCATGTTGAAGCACTTAAGAAGGTCTCTTGTATACTTTATTTGATGCACAAAGGTACCTTCCTTGGTTTGCTGCCCCAAAAAGTACGTGAGTTCTCCCATCGTACTCATATCAAATTCTGAACTTAACATAGCTGAAAACTTGGACACAAGATCATGAGAAGCACAACCAAAGATAATATCATCCACATACACTTGAACGAAAAATGAGTCATTGCCATGCTTAAGTACAAAAAGAGTTTTATCAACCTTGCCCATGGTAAACCCCTTTTCAAGTAAGAATGTTTTTAACCTATCATACCATGCTCTTGGGGCTTGTTTGAGACCGGATGAGGCTTTGGACAATTTTTAAACATGATTCGGAAAATTTGGATTTTTAAAACCCGATAGTTGCTTGACATAAACCACCTCATCTATGTAGCCATTAATAAAAGCACTTTTAACATCCATTTGATATAACTTGAAACCTTTAGATGCAGCAAAATCTAACAAAATTCTTATGGCTTCTAATCTAGCAACAGTAGCAAAAGTTTCATCAAAATCTAGACCTTCAACTTGTGTGAAACCCTTAGCAACCAACCTAGCCTTATTCCTAATCACAACCCCATCCTCACTTTGTTTATTTTTAAACACCCATTTAGTTCCAATTAAAGTGTGACCTTGAGGTGGAGGTACAAGTTTCAAAACATTATTTCTTTCAAAATTTTCAAACTCTTCTTTCATAGCAATAATCTAAGATTCATTAGTGAATGGGTGTGATATATCTTTGGCTTCAAATGAAGCAACAAAAGCAGAATGAGCATGAGAGTTTGGATCGCAAAACCTGGACCATGAGACTCGTTCGTGCAAGCTTCCAATAATTTGTTATGGAGGATGACTTTCGAGAACCCACAGGGGAGTAGACACTTCACAAGCTTCTTCTTCTTCATGTTCATCACAAATCGATGAGCTTGTGACTTGAGGACGATATGGACCAGCAATGGTTGTCGTCTGTGCTGATTGTGAATCAAAATCAGGAGCTGGAATAATGTCATTAGCTTCTGAATTTTCGGGCAGCAGCACCTCTTCTACCTTATCTTCAACGAAAATACTCTCCCCCTGCGGATATGGATCCGAAACTGCAATATTTGAGCTAGTACCTGGGCTAGCTTCATCAAAAGAAACCTCACAAGTCTCCACAATTTTGTATGTGTCAAGTAAAAGCACACGGTAGCCTCTAGTATGAGATGGGTAACCAAGAAACATGCCATTAACAGATTTAGCTTCAAATTTATCAAGATTACCATGTTTCTTAACAAAGCATTTACAACCAAAGACCCAAAAGTGTGTGACACTAGGCCTATGTCCAAACCGAAGTTCATATGGTGTTTTTCCTAGCTTAGCACGCAAGAAAACACGATTTGAGACATAACAAGCAGTTGCAATTGCATCTGCCCAAAATTTTCTAGGAGTTTGATATTCATCAAGCATAGTCCTAGCCATCTCAACTAAGGTTCTGTTATTTCTCTCTACAACACCATTTTTTTGAAGTACATAAGGTGAAGAAAATTGGTGATCTATTCCATTTTCAACACAAAAGTGATCAAACGATTGATTTTTAAATCGGTTTTGTTATCACTTCTAATTGCTTTTAAAGATCCTGGGTGATCAATAGATAATCTAAGAAATAAAGTTCTAAAGTGACTAAAAGATTCATTCTTAGATGCCATTTAGTAGGCCCCAGAGTATCTATAATAGTTATCAACAATCACAAGAACATATCATTTAACTCTGAAGGATTGAACACGTGAAGGTCCTACGGTATCAAGGTGCAAAAGTTGACCCTGTTAAGTTGTCATGGTCATTGTGAGAGGAGCATGTGAACCTGCAACCATTTTAGTATGTCTACAAGAGGTGCACACAATTTCTTTGTCCCCTTTCAGCTTAGGCAGCCCACATATGCGATCAAGAGCACTAACACGCGTGAGATGATCAAAGCCGACGTGATCAAGTCTACGATGCCAAAAATATAAGTATTTGAAATCATTAGCAACTAGACACCTATGCTTAGAAGAAGACATATAAATCAGCTTTAAAAACTCTTCCAAACCAAGACATGTTAAAAATAAGATCACTATTTGAACCTACAACTTTACAACAATTTTTATTGAAAATAATTTCCAGATTTTCATCTAGCAATTGTGAAACAAGCACGTTGTATTTCAAATTTTTGACAATTGCCACATCCTTCAAGGTGTAATGATCATTTACTCTAACTGAACCCTTAGCTATTATAAGAGTTGAAGAAATATCGACAAAAGTAACATTCTCTACATGTGACACAAAGGAGAGGGAGGAGAACCAATCTTTGTTACCGGTCATATGGCGTGAGCAACCTGAATCCACAATCCAAATGTTCTCCTTCCTCAAGCGTGTAACCTACATAGAAGCACAATACGTCGATGACTCAATACTGGGATTAGTCAAAATGCATTAGGAATCCAGTACTGAGTCACACGACGTCCAACAGGAACAACATGCGAAAACTAATGTAAAACAACAGGTTTATGAGCCAAAGTTTTAGCATTTTTGTACCCAACTACTGACCTACGAGGTGTTACATGTGTGGCATGAAAAATAGTAGGTTTGGGAGCAAACTTTGCATGTTTTCGACTCATTACAGCAAGTTGCATGTTCCTATCATTCAGTTTAGCATGTGCAGCAAATTTTGCATGAAGGTTATGAGATCTAGCAATCATTCTTTCCTTTTTCTGTTGTTTAGCTAGTCTATAACAAAAATCTATAACATGACCATCTCTACCACAGTAGGTACAATGAAATTTAACTTTGTGTTCATGTCTAGATGAGCAAGCAACATTTTTATTTGAAACCGAATGAGGCAAAACTTCTGCAGATTTGAAAACCACTTCTTTTTGTTTAGTAACTATTTGAATCAAACCACTTCCTAATGAATTTATAATTTTAGGTGGATGTGCCTTAGCATGAGCATGAGAATCAAAACCTAAACCAGTTTTTATCATTGCAAGACTTGGAAGAATTCAGCAGCAAGTTTAGGTTCTTATTCCCATTACAAAACCGATCTAATGTCCTATGCCTGTTATCAAGTTTATTTGACAGATCAAGGCAATTTTCACATGAAGTTTTTTCTTTTAATTTGCAATTGGAATAGTATTTAACTTCATGAGAACGTAAAGCATTGTTCAATATAGAAATTTCATTCATAGCATCTTGTAGTTTCTTATCAAGATCATCACAAGTAGAACAATGCAAATCAATTGTAGAACAGCAAGCATCTTTCATGTTTTTATTATTAAGTGCAGCAAGCTCTCTGATCTTTTCAATTTCTAACTCAAATTTATCAAGTGTGGAGGTGTGCGCACTTCTTAGAGAGTACAATTGTTCATGTATTATATCACATGAGGAACAAGAATCATCACTAAGAATCAAAGATTTAAACAATTAATTTCATATTCTAGTGACTCAATTTTAATAGCATTGTCCCTAAGCATTTTGTCCTTTTTCTTAACTATAACAGTAGTACGAGAAAGAGCATCACACATTTCTTTGCAAGTAGGACATACCTCTTCATTGTCGTTGGTGTGTTCTGCCTCCTCCATACTTGATCTTGATTTGACCGCCATGAAACACAAGTTTGCCAAATCATCTTCACCTTTGTCACTTCCGATGTCTACATCGCTTGGGCCAAGTTCTTGAAGTGCGGAGATAAAACTATTCACCAATTGGCATCCTATAAAACCCTTCTTTTTCTTGTTGTTTGTAGAGGAGTGTTTCGTCCTTGTTTGTTTTTCATCACGGGAAGTAGCACCTGAAAGGTTAGTGCAATCTATGCGAAAATGTCCTATCTTACCACATTCGAAGCATCGTTGAGGTCGAACACTTCCTCTCCTTCTAGTTCTCACATTTTGCAATGCTTTTGAGAACCAAGTAGAGATGAGTGCAAGTTCTTTCTCTGGAAACTCTTCAATCTATTTAAGAGTTAGAGAGGACAACAAAGAAAGTGTTCCACAAGATGAGGATTGACCAGAGCTAGGCATGTCATGTTGAGAAACAAATGCAAGAGACTTGTTAGGCTTCTTACATGAGATTATGTCAATTTCATAAGTTTTCAATTTAGAATATATAACCTCTAAAGTAAGGCACCCTTTGGCACAGCTCCACGGAACTGATTCTCTGGATTCACTTATGATTCTCTGGTGAAGTGATTCTATGGCCGAATATGATTCTTTAAGATTCCCTAGAATAAACAATTAGAATCAAGACGGAGAATCACTTCATGGAATCAAGATAAGCTACTTTTTTCAGCTCTCGACCTCTTAGTTCATTTCAGAGAATCACTTCTCAGAATCAGCCAAGAATCACTTCTTCAAAAAATCAGTGTTTGGCACAACTTCAATAATTTTGCCTGAGAATCAGCTTCGTGGAGCTCTGCCAAAGGGGGCCTAAGTGTACTCATGATAGTAGATTCACGAATAGATGTGACTTTCATCTCCCAAATTCACATGTCTAATGCACTAAGTAATTGCTTAGCATTCTCAGCATCTGAAAAATTAACATTAACACTACGCAAATTGCTGAGAATTTTATTAAAGCAAGCAAATAGGTCGTTATTGGACTCACCTGGTTGCATCTCAAAGCGCATGTACTCATTTTTGAACATGTATTTACATACCTCCTTGATCGTGTTGGGTCCTTCGTGGTAATCACATAGAGCTTTCCAAACATCGTACGCAGATCTGAGGTGAGCAACACAGTCGAAGTCGCTTTGAGTTAGTCCTTGTATGATCAAGTTTCAAGCCTTGTTGTTGTTGTCGAAATCTCTCATGTTTGTAGCCGTGACTTGATCATTTGAAGGCACATCATAAGGCTTGTACACCTTTTCCCATATTGCCAAACCTTGTGCCTGGATGAAAGCTTCCATACGTGCCTTCCAACCTTAAAATCAATATCACTAAAGACACAAGGTTTTGCGGAGTATTTCTCCACGATGATGCGTAAAAAACACGTGCAAATCACAAAGATTAGAGCACCATGGATCTTATACCAATTGTAAGATCGAAGAGCACGTGAAAAGCTACCCGAGGGGGGGGGTGAATGGTAGATTCAAAACTTTTTTCAGCAGAAGCTACAAAAACCCCTCAGTAGAAAATCAATCTGTTATGAAATTGTGTGTGTAACTAATCTAAATGTAATAAATCGTGAAAAAACCAGTATAGATTGCAGATAATGAAGTCACGAAGACACTACAACAAGAATCACGAAAAACCATCGAGAAAACTCAAGTTACAATCGAAAGATTGAACGAAGTTCAATCTGTTCTACCCGAGAAAAACCAGATATGCGACACTACAATGAAACTCGTGTAGATCCAAAACCACAAATCCAATGACCGTGAAATTTTCACATATGATAGATAATCAAGTTGCTAAGACACCCCAAAAGAATCACATCAATTGGATCTGTAAAACTCGAGTTATGATAAAACCACCAAAGCAAGGTAGTGATGTGCAGAAACTCGGTGAGAAAAACTTGTCTGAAACAAGTTGGACGAACAAGGCACAAAAGTTCCTTTAAACTACGAATTTTGTTGATAAAACCACAAGAGGAACAGCCCCAAAGTCGTTCCCTACGATCTCTGGTGTCCCTTGCTTATATAACCAACCCTTAGGCCAACCCAATCCTAACTAGGACTCAAATCCTACTCAGATTCAACTGAAACTTTCCATATCCGCTCAAGACTCTTCTATACGTAGATAGAAGCAACCCTAAGACTTCCAAACACCTTAGGAACATATCCCACAGTCCTAAAACAACTCAACTTCGTGATCCACATGAAATCCAATCGTAACCAACTCAATTTTTTCCATATTTGAGTCAGACCTGACTCAGCCGCAGCCTGAGTTCATAACCTAGTCGGTTGGACCTTTCCGACCAATTCTTTTACATCCACATCTGTTCATCACGCTTCGGAACCATGTAGCCACGTCCATGCACTCCTTGAACATGTGCAAACAAATTCCAATGATGTCCACGATACCTTCATATGCATTGTTCTTGATTCAAACATGCTGTGCGACCTCCTGATCAACTTAACCACAATTCCTCCTGAACTTGGTTGTTGAACCTCATCTTCTCCCTAATACTAGTTGAATGGATCCCGTCACCAGCCATGTCTTCAACTCAAGCAACACCTGCACATGAATAAATAACCAATACTTCCGAGCACAAGTCCTCGACTTGACTCTTGTTAGTTCCGAAACCACAACACCTTACGTGAGCACCTCACGTAAGCATGTCGCAAAACTTAGCAATAAGATATCAACCATAACCACCAAAACACAACAAAAAATTAGTAAAAGAATACTAAGCAAAAGTTCCATAGACGTAAAGCAAGTTCGAATCATTTCAAAGTAAAAGCAGAACAATTGCAATCTAGCTCCGAACCTTGCCAAAACTAACCGTACCTTGAGCCAGAGCTTACCAATGCTAGCAGGTCCTAGTCCCGGAGCTTACCAAAGATAGTCGGACCTAGCATCGGAGCTTACAAAAGCTAGTCGGACCTAGTGCCAGAGCTAACCAAAGCTAATCAGACCTAGCGTCGGACTTAGCAAAAACATGTCAGACCTAGCCAAAATATGTCGGACCTTATGTTGGACCTTGCCGGAGCTACCCAAAACAAGATGGACCTATCGTCGAACCTTGCAGGAGCTCGGACCTTGATGAGACGGGTGTTTTGGCAAAATTCAGAATTTTTATCCTCGTAGCCAATATATTCAGCACACATAGGTCTCACAATTTATCACCATCCAATCCATAACCATAACCAAACCATCCCAATTCCCAGATTTCCCTCTAATCATGTAGGTCATTCAGGTGCTCTTAACCGGGAGCACGGCTATCATGATAGTTTTTAACACTCTGCAGAGGTTGTACCACTTTACCCACAAGTTCGTGATTTTGTCACCCGACGGTGACTAAAAAACCTCCCTTATGCCAATTACACTTCCTTAGGTGTATGGCCAAGAGATCACAAAATAGCCTTTACAAAGGGACTACCAGCATATTCAGACCCACTAAGGTTTCACTAGTGGTGATGTCTCCAACTGGGCATGTCCAATCAAGGGCCCTCTCTTGTGTCGTTCGGATCCTGGGGCAGTCCCGCCACTATTGCAAACCCAACCGACTCCCATTCCCCGCTCCCCCAAATGATCTGAACAATGCTGACAATACACCTAATTAATTGCTAAGCCACACCCATACATGGTATTGTGGTGGCACTGGTGTCTAGGCATATTCTCGCATGAACCGGTCCTTAGATCCAAGGCAAACAAACTACCATATCATCCAACCCATTCCACAAATCATGCTTGCTTAGATCTCCCAAGTCCCATATTACCAATTAATTAGAGCAAATCAAAAACGTAAAATGGCCCTTCCCGATTCTCTACAACATACTCCAAGAAACAAGGATGGTCAAACAAGTATAGTAAATACCTATCTTGGTTTTCCCATCAATTTGACACAAGCATGCAGTTTTGCAAATAAAACATTTAAAAACAGGATCAAAATGTTCAAGGATACTTGCCTTGCTCTTGGGATTGGTTAGGATCAAAAGCTTCAAAGTTCTGGTGATGGAGGTCGTCGACAGCACCCTCTAGAGCAACACCAGCTATTCTGCAGAATAAACATACAAAACAAACATTACAATCAATAAATGCTCATATATTATTCATTATGCCATGATATACATGAATAATGCAAATATGTGGTAAAACATGTTATTAGGTTGATATCATAGCCTACTAACTAGTTACAAGTATTACATGTTAGAGCAAGTTTCAAGTCACATCAAAGGATATTAAAGAAGTTCCAGGAATTTCCAGATTTGGAGGACTGGACTAGTCTGCGGTGAGGTCGGACATGTTCGCTCTGGACGAGAGAGTTGATCGGACTAGTCCGCACTGGTACGGCAAGTCCACTATGGCTAGGGTTTTGGTAAATTTTCAATTAGACTATAGTTAAAGATTAATGTGGAACCATATTTTACATAGAAACGATACATCTAAGATAATTACCGTGAATCCTAGGGTTCAAATGTTGAGGATTCGACGAAACTCGATATCTTGATGACTAGATCCAAAGAAGATGAATAATTGATGGAGGGAAAAGTTGACAACGAAGTGTTGACAAAGATCGCAGCAGCGACAACGATCTTGCTTGATCCCCCTCCTTCTTCCCTTCTCCTTCTTCTCCTTGCGGTGGAGGCTCCTTGATGGCGGCTCTCACAAACTAGGGCTAGGGTTCTTCTTCAATTGTGGCAAAGATATTAAAGGGTGGGTGTTGGGGTGTTTATATAGGGTGGAGATGGTAGGGTTTGGGGTGAAATTCGAGTTTAAGGTGGTGGAGGACGAGTAGGGGTCCCACATGGGCTCCACAGGGGTTGGACACGACGTTCTTGGGCCCCAAAAGGTAAATTACCCAATAACACATCGTGGAGGAAACATAGAATCCGAGTTGAAACTCACCAGATCGGACTAGTCCGTATGAGGCCAGACAAGTCCGTCGGAAGTTAGAAAGTTGAACGGATAAGTCCGGTGTCAAGCCAGACCAGCCCGTTCGCTGCGATATCGAAGTTCCAGAGAGTTGAACGGACAAGTCCGGTGCTAGACCAAACAAGTCCGGAGCAGGGATTAGGAAAACATCAGAAACATTTTCGAACTAGTCTGTAGCATTAACGGAAAAGTCTGAAAGAACATCAGAGAGTTGAACGGACTAGTCTGGGGCACAGTCCGGACAAGTCCGCCCTACCCATGGAGAAGAACAGAGAGTTAGACGGACTAGTCCGGGGTACAAATCCGGACAAGTCTGTACTGAGCCAGGTTTTTATTTTCTTGCTTGATTAAATTCATTTTAAACTTATTTATTTTTGTGTTGCTTAATGTTAACATGTACAAAAATGTATGCAATGCATGAAGGATGAAAATGAGGGTGTTACAAAGCTCCCCCGCTCTGCCGGGGGCCCGATGACGACATCCTGCGATCAATTGGTAGGCATGCCCAACCACTTGGCTGCACCTACAACAGGGCCTCTAAGGAGGGTTCCATAGGAAGGATGTCAAACGGCACGAGAATGTCTACTTCAAGTGTGCAGCTGATTGGCTCCTAAAAAGCTAAAAAAGTCAGTAAGGACACAGAGCGACATATTGAGAAGCACAAGACAAGCCAAAAAGTGAAACATGAATTCGAATTCATTAAGAGTTATTTTTCGAAAGGGGCCTGTCCCAATTACAAAGGTGCTTCGCTTGTGGGCCGCCGGTCTCCAACCCGCTGGAACAAGGAAGCCACCTGCTTGGCAAGGTCCTGGACTTTGGCCCTCGCCTCCTCCTCCCACTCATAGAAGGGGCCCTTGTCTATGAGATCTAGAGGGATCATCAGATACCAGCTCTGGAAGCACACTAGAACATGGGAGACCACCTGCTCTGCTAGCTCCCTCCCTTCGACCTCCAGCCGCCTTGCAAGGACAGTGTTCACCGACCCCAACATCGAGAAGAAGGAGTCCAAGGCTGGGAGCAGCTGGGTCACCCCATGAGACGGCTCCTTGCGCGGCACGGGACCAAGTCTAAGGGGTTCTAACACCGCCCGGGCATGGGCCAGAAAATTTCGGATCCCTTGCGCCTCGGCTGCGCGGGAGGCCTGGAGGTCTTCTACCTCTTTCCGCTCCGCTTCCTCCTGATCAGCGAGCTCCCGAGCACGAAGCTCCAAGTCGTCCTCCCGATATTTTATGGTGAGCTCCAATTCCTACACGGCTCGGCGCCCCTCCTCCATCACGCTGAGGCTCCAGGAGACCTCTTCTTCCCTCATCGCCAAGTCCTGTTCCAGATCAGCAACGGCAACCTCGCGGCGGACCAGCTCCAGCCGCCTGTCCTCACACAACCTAAGGCAGGCATTGGCGTCGACGTGGGCCTCCATGGCCTTCGCCTCGAGCTCCTTCGTCTTGGCCTCAACCAGCTTCACCAGGCGCCGCTATTTAGCAAGCTGATCCTACTCCCGAGCGAGAGCAGCCTGCGTCTGGTGAAAGACGGTCACAGCAATAGCCTCGGAGAGGGAGAACGGAATGGTCGTCTCCATAGACGGCTGCCTCTCTGCCTCTTCTGCCGACTCTGTTGCAGACACTAGTGCCCGGGGACCTGATGGCTCCCCGGTTGGAGCTTCAGGAGTGAGCGCATTGCCTCTTGGTGCCGAATCACTCTCCCCTGCAACAAGGTTGTCGTCGGCCGCCATTGGCGAGTTGCCATCTTGCGCGCTGATGATATCTGGCACTGGCGCAGTGTCAACGGCGGGTGGGTCCGCCCCACCAGGGGTAACCATGACGGCCAAGGTGGGCACCTCCTCGCATAGCACTGCCTCAGCCCCATCCGCTCTGACGGATGAAGGAGCACGAGGAACAGTCACAGGGACAGCGACATTACCGAAGGCTGGTGCAGCCTTAAGCGCAGGATACTGCAGAACGGACCTCATTCCAGTTTCAAGAGGGGTAGGAACCGTAAAGCTCGCCCTCAGAAGCACCAAGGGTACTATGTCGGCCGACGACGCCCTAAAAAAGCAAAGCCTACCCCGTCAGCGTGAAGAAGCAACATAAAACAGCAAGTGCAAAAATTGCGCTTTATCGGCGGGCCTCGCAGCTCCAGCGAACCTAGCCTCCCAGCTCGCACAGCGGATTGAGGCCTCTTGGAACCAATGCCAAGGCCAGCGCCACAGCCTCTGGCACCTGATCTGGGACGACTTGTGTCAACGCGACCATCCGCGTAGATCCCTCTGCGCCTCCTCCAGAACTGCCTCCGCCTCTCTTCTCTCCACACATCGCCGGGATGCCGGCAGTTGAGGCACACCTGCCAAGGGCTGTGCGGACACGATGCCTCCAGAGCCACAGTTAGAATCAGAGACCAGATCAACGATGGAGGATTTTGTTGCTATGGCCCCCTCGCAATGGGAGATTATGTAACCACCCCCCCTGCGCCAGCTTCCGCCTCTTCGGCACAGGGCCATCGACACCTACGATCGAAGAACAAGATCGCTTCTCCGGTGCAGGAACTGATGCTGGCTGTTGTCCTCCCCCTTGTTGGAGGCTTTTGAGGTCCCTACCTTTAACCTTTCTAAAGGGCATGGGGTAGACCCCGACCCTTGCTAGACCGCAGCATGGCACCGCTCCAGGACTGCCGAAGCACCGGTCGTCTCTTCGAGATGCAGCCGAGAAAGACCAAACACGTTGACCTTTGGCATCAAGCTTCGCAACTCACCTCTCAGGTCAGGGTTCATGAAAAGCGGCTGGCAGTCATCTGGAATGGAGACATGCTCGTCATCGATCGTGTCGCAAGTCACCACATTCAGCATCTCCTCCAGCATCTTGGGGGTTAGGTCGTACTGATCCAGCCGACACTAGTTGAATGCACCAGAGTAGACTTAGGCCCTGTACAGGCGCCGTTAAAGAGGGGCAATGCGGCGGTGCAAGAAGTCTGCCAGCACCATCAGGGAGGTCAAGCCTCTGTCTACCAAGAATTGGATCCTCTTCAACACCGGCTTGTATTGCTTCATCAATTGCTAGTACGGTTCCCAGATGGTGGGATCAGAGGCCAGATCTTGAGAGGGCAGCTTCAACAGGGCGTGGGCCTCGGTCCGCACGATCGCCCAGTCCTCCCTCCAGCGGCTCCGCTTGCCCCCTTTGAGGGAAGCGATGTAGATCCTGGCGGTTTTCTCCCAATGCCAGAAGTAGTAGGCTCCCACCTGGCTCGTCTCGCTCCTTTTGGTAGTCTTCATCACGAAGAAGAAATGGAACAACTCCACTATCGGTGGAGTCCCCACGAACCCTCCGCAGAAGTGGACGAGCACAGCGACCACAAAAATAGAGTTCGGTGACATGTGGTGTAGCTGCAGCCTGTATTCCTCCAGCAATGCAAGGAAGAACCCTGACAATAGCAGCTCGAGCCCTGTAGACACGCAGGCGACGAAGAGAATAGTCTCGTCTTTGTGCAAGTCTTGAAGAGCGAGAGATCCGCAGCGAATTATCCATCCTTGCCCTGCTGCTTACCAGCCAAGCAGTCTCCTCATCGGCATCAGACCCTCTGTCATCTTGTAACGAGGAGGAGGCAGCGTGGAGGCCATCGGAGCAAGCAAAAATGGGAGCTTTGCTAGTTGTGTAGGCTCGAGTGCTAAAGGAAGAAGGTGAAAACTCAGGCATTGGGGTGTGAGTAAGGGAGGAACCGCCCTCTCTGGTAAATGTTTCCTTTTTATCACCTCCGCGATGCCTGCGCACCTCGTGCGGATCGTCGAGGCCCAGCTCGCGCTACTCAACCCACAACATCCATGACAGTAGGGCACAGGTCCTCTGTCAAAATAACTGGTTCGAGCAGTCAGCCACATGAGAAGACAAGTGGAGCGGTTCCCATAAAGGTGAAACAAGCGGAAGTGCTACATCTACATTGGGAACCGTCACGATTAAAGGCGCTGCAGAAGGCAAAGATACCGCTGCAAGCAAAGATCACGTCGCCATAATCTCTCAACCGGGAGAGGACGCGTGGCCACATTGGCAGAGGCACACACAGCTTTGGCTGACCAAGACAAATTCAAAAGGTGGTGCGGAAAAGCAAGGATAGGGCTCCACCCTCGGGCTCATCACCTCCCCCATGGTGGACCCAGGGGCCACTGTCGGTACCCAACATACGGGGTACCTTCACACACAAGCTGAAAGTACCAAAGTACCTTGCCTCTACGCCGAGGTAGGGTCCAATGGCACCATGTGTCCAGAAGGCGCTGGACCCCAACCTTCCTCAAGTATGGGTTCCGACGCTGCCACATGGACCTCAAGACGGGACCCAGCTCCCCTGGTGAGACAGGCTCTCGAGCTGCCATGTGTTCAGCGGGACGGGACCTCACTTCACCACAAGAATATGCTCCAATGCAGCCATGTGGCCCAAAGCACCAGGTCGGCCACCTCCTGCGGAGGTGAGCATCAGCTCCACCATGTGTCCTGCAGTTCAGGATTCCCAGCTCACCTTAGAGAAGGGCTTCGGGGCTACCACGTACGCCGAAGTACCAGACCTAGCCTCCCCCGCACTAGACAGCTCTGATACTACCACATGTCCTGTAACTTGTCCTAAACGGTGGGTTACGGGAGTTAAGGGGTGGTGTGCCCTGTCTAAATCGAGCATTGAATACATGCACCCACCCCTGACACATGACATGGTGCACGCCTACGGTCAGGGACCACTGCGCCCAATAGCATCACAGTAAAGGCGTCGCGGGCCTACCCCTCTCAGTCAAGTGGGGTAGCTCACAATGACAAGACAGACGAACGAGGCATCCTCTGCCATCGTCAGCATATACGCGTCGTCCACTGACGTCAGAGGCGATAGGACGACAAGTCTCCAAGCCGAGGTCAGGAACAGCGTGGCGGAGAAGACTTAGATCTTTAGGATAAGATCGCCGTGGGGCCACCTGTCGGGCCCTAGACCCCACTTGTAAGGCGTCTGGCCTTGACTATAAAAGGACCGGACTACCACCGTTACAAAGGATCTTAACTCATACACACGCAACACACGCATTCACATCAAAAATACAAATCATAGCGTAGAGTAGGGTATTACGCTCCGGCGGCCCGAACCACGTAAAACCACCATCTCACCATCTTTCATAGGCGCAATCTCTCTCGAGGACTAAGCCATACCGATCAAGAACCTCCGTGGGCTGCTCACATAGCAGGTCATGGGGAAGTGTTGCAAGAACACTTCGACACATACAATACATAGGGCTTTTATTCCTTAGTACTGTCAAGTTTTACAAATATGTATATTAGTATAAGCAACAAAAAGATAAATGCAGCTCACGACCTATAGAGAAAGCTAAGCAAAAGCGAAGCCATCCTGCCTGCGGATGCTTCACACTAGCAACACACAATTCCACAAGGAGCGTGCAGGGCTCTCAGTGAGCTTCACACCCCTCATCGGGTGCTGCCCCACTTAGACTGCCCTCCTCCATGACATTGTCGTGTGCAATGTCACTTGCAAAAATATGGTTCAACAAACCATGAGCTTATGCTCAGCAAGACTTAATCGTCTCCCTAATCATAAAACTCTACATGCTGAACTTCGAAAGGCAGAATGTAGCTCTTGCATAAAGTAAACTTTTACTAATCTTGATCCTTACTTCATTTTTATAAAAGTACGTTAAAGCTTCTAAAAGTAAACTTAGTTCAAGTACTTGTGAGCCATACACATTGCACTTGCAGGATTAATCATAAAGAATATTTTCTCATTAAGTCTGAGTTGTTACTACATCACAGTGCAGTGAACAAGTATGCTCCCTTCCGTGAGTGATGGTGATTCAAATAACATCCAGCTTGTACGTCACATGCGCCTGTCCGGAAGAGACTTACGGTCCTCTCTCGTTAACGCCACAAATGACAACCTTTCACAAGACACCAAAATATTGAGCCGGTTTCACCACCCCGAAAGCAAGCCCCACCTCCGCGTAACGCCGTCGTGGCCTCTACCCTCCTGTCGACGTGCGGTGTCTAGGACCGTGGGGTATGCCTCAACATCCAGGTTAGCAAGTTACATCAGTTTCTTGGGTCCACTAGAGCCACTATGCATCCGATACAAGTTCAAACCTCTTCAATGGAGCCACACACAGTATGGTCCTTAATCGACACAGGTAGGAATATGCACACATATCTCCGCTCTATTGTTTCCTACCCACCTGTTCGATCACCGATCTCCATTTAAGTGAATCAATCCAAAAACCTCCAATTGATTCCTCCTTAACCATGTTCATGAATAGGAAACCTCCTACACGAGATATACCATTTAATCAATACGTCAAGTTTAACATAACCTTAAGAATCAGATGAAGTACTAATCTAACCCATACTCCAAGGGATTTATTGGGTCATGTATGTGGAGTATCATAAAACTCTTAGACGTAATGCGCAATTCAAAACTAATCAACACAAGTATTATATAAAAAAACTTGTTAATATTAATGCAAATAGGGGTTTGCCTTGTTGCTGTTCAAAATGAAAGTCAGACTACGGCAGAAAAGTTTTAAGTGGCTTCGGAATCTCCTCAAGAAATTCTTTTGTCGATATGAATAAAAATGCAATTACATTAATATGCGACTATAATGTTATGTTTGATAACAGAATTCATTATGCAAAAATATGAGGGATGCTGTGGTTGGCATTTTGTACAGAGAGTTCCTAAGATCATAATAGGATTTTTATAAAAAATTCAGAATTTTCTACTTCAAGAACTGGCCACAAATACTCCTTAATGTTCTACCCTACAATGAATTTACAAAGAAATAAACAGACTTTATCATGATTAAATATTATAAACATGTAGATCTGTTCATACTTGTGCCAAGAAAATTATTTTCATAATTTTCTCAGCTTTCTACTAGTCACAATGGATTTTTGAAGTCCAGACTATTTTCTGAAAATAGTTTCTGGTGTTTTATACTAAATCAATTAACCTTCGGAAACTTCATTAATTATGTTCAATTAAAAAGAGTTAATAAATCCGAAATTTTTACTGAAGATCATATGATACATGAAGGATGTTCTGCCAAATGTTCAAAAATTTTCATGGAAGCATTTATCTGGAATAATTCCTCAAAGGAAAAAGAAATTTGAATTACATAGAAAATACTGGGAATTTTCATACCAGATATTCTGCACCATTGCAAAGTACTGATAAAGTGGAGTACACCAAAATTGGTTGGAGGATTTTTGGAGCTTCCTACAGAGAGTAATGAATTTTCAAAGTTTGCCTAAATTCTGAATTTATTTTCCTAAAGAAAATTCTTTGAGCACTGGTAGCTGGGCCCACTCGAATTAAGCACCAGTCAGCCTTGTGTCACACTGGGCAACACGATTTAACCAAAACTGTCACAAAGGATCCGAGAGCACAGAAGATCCCCTAAAGACCTTAAACCTCTGGCTCTTATTAGCTTACGGCGGCGGCGCCACCCACCGTTCTAGGGCTTAGCTAGACTTGCTGTTTGCTGCCTGTGTATAACTTTCTATGCGCAATACGATGGGGCCATTGGCTGCTTGTGGCGACGGACGAAAACCCTCTTGCGGTGGTGGTGGCGGGCGGTGGCTAAATGTCGACGGGGTTCTTACAAGGGATGACACTATTTGATGCGCCGTAACGTCGTGGACCACCAGGGTGACGTGAGGAGTATAAAATTGCATCACGCTCATGTGAAGAGAGACCGGAGCAATAAGCTCGATGGCGACAGGGGGTTTCAAGTGGCGGCGGTGAAAACTTGGCGTTCTTCACCATCCAACCACCGTTTTCTTGCACTCTTGCTCTAGGTATTGCGGAAGGACGTGAGGTTCGTGCCTCTGAATGGAATTAGGATAAAGAAAACTATACATGGAGTATTTCCTTGTTTATCCATTACTGTTCTAATAAACACGGCAAGGCTAAACCTTTGATTACGGATGAAATAGCGGATAATAAGCTGAATGATGTTGCGAGGATGAACTTGCGAACCTTAGTGATATGTAGACGGTGGACGGAAGAGGTTGGAACGGCAGCATAATCGTGTCCTGTCTCGGAGGCTTCAACTTCAGTCGACGGTGAAACTTTCAAAATACGGCAAAACTGGTCACAAAATGAATGAGCTTGATGGATAGAAGGGAACAAGGAGTTCTTGCAAACCTTGCTGCTGCAGACCCGACACACGAAGGAGGTCAGAGTGGTAGGAACCTGAGTTCTCCTCTTGGCAGCTTCAAAACAGAGTCGACAGTGAACTAACAAATCAGGGCAAAATTGATGAACAATGTTCCAAGCTTATTGAGCCAATGTGTAGAGTGGATCACCACGGAACATTCCTCTGTTGCCTGCTTGAGCAAACGATGCACACCCCGGCTTGGGAAGCAGTGAGTAGAGGAGCAAAGGAAATGGTGAGGCCACAGCCAAAACAGAGAATGAGGAAAGGTTTTCACCGTGGGGGTAGATAAGGGCAAGGATGAAGCAGTAAGCTCGGCTTGAATGCACCTCATGCTGTTTCCTACCGAGCGGAGGCTGCAAGCAGCTCGGTGGCAGCGGTGGCATCGCCTGTCGTGCGCACAGGAGGAGAAAATGATTTACGCTGGCTGGTGGAGCAAGCTGACTGGTGGGTCCCACTGGTAAGACCTCCACTTAACATCCACTTCAACATTCCATTTAAAATTGTAAACTAAGTCCGAAACTTACCACACTTTGGGGTTAAGCTAATTTGGACATGATGAATTAAATGGCGGCTTCAGATTTGATGTTAGACCTCTGAAAAAACTTATTGATTTTCAGGGATATGTTTCCTCTATTTTATCAAAAAAATAAGTCTGAAAATTAATTACTTCATTATGAAAATTATTTAAGTGCTTAATTAAATTATAGTAGAAATAGGATCTCACAACCCCCCTAAAGAGTCTCGCCCTGAGATTAGTGAAAAGAACGGGATAGCTAAGAACATTATCAGAGGTATGATGATAATAGTTCTAGATAATTGTGTCGAAGGAAATCTTCACTTTCCCATGTAGCTTCATCGGCAATGTGGTTATTCTTTAGCCCCTTATAGAACCACAATGACCAATGTCTCGGTGCACGAGTCTTTTCATCAATGATTTGCATCGATTGTTTGATGTAAGTGAGATCCAGTTGCAAAGTCTCCATGCCTTCGATGAGAACTTCTGTCAGTTACTTTAGACATTTTCTCAGCTAGGGGACATGAAAAATGTCATGAATGCCCGACAAAGATGTTGGCAGCTCCAAATGATAAGACATGGGTCCGTATTTCTCTGTAATTGAAAACAGACGAACGAAACGAGGATCTAGTTTTTCTTTTACCCAAATCGATGAATTCCCTTTGTTGGGGATACAAGGGACGACATCGCTTGTTTGCATAGCTTTTCCGGTGAGACTGAGCGACTTTGAGATTGGATTGGATGAGTTTAACGCGCTCTTTAGCTTCTTTCATAAGATCGATTTCGTAGATAACTCTCTCGCCTGATTCACACCAATTGAGTGATGAGCGACACTTCCTCCCATATAGCGCCTTGTAGGGTGCCATCTTAATACTCTACTGGTAATCATTGTTGTAAGGAAATTCTGCTAAGGGCAAATAGTCATCCCAATTCTTTCCATGGTCAATGGCACGGGCTCTCAACATGTCTTCAAGAATCTAATTTACCCTTTTAGCCTGACTATCAATCTGAGGGTGGTATGCAGAGCTTCTGATTAATTTGGTTCTCAGATAATCATTTAGTTGCTCCCCGAAATGAAAAACAAATAATGATCCCTAACCAGAAATGATAGTACGGGGAACTCTGTGTAAACACACGATTCTAGACATATACAACTCTGCATATTTCTTGGCGTTGTAGCTTGCACTAACCAAAATGAATTGGGTTGTTTTTGTGAGTCGACCAACGATCACCCAAATGGAATCATGTGGACAAGATGTGAGAGGCAACCCAACAATAAAATTCATGCTGATGTTTTCCCACTTCCATGCCGGAACACTTAAAGATTCTAGTGTTCCCGCTTTCTTTATATGATCGGCCTTGACCCTTCAGCACATATCACACTCGGATATGTATTTAGCTATCTCTCATTTCATCCTAGTCCACACAATTTTTTTCTTTGAGGTCTTGATACATCTTATTGCTGTCTGGATGTATTGATACTTGGATAGGTGTGCTTCAACCAAGATTTTCTTCGGTTATTTCCTATGCTGAGGTAACACAATGCGGTTGTTGAACCACACAATACCCTCATCATCCACTAAGAAACACAACAATACTCCTTTAATTCTCGTTCGAATGTGAGACATTGCTATATCTTGCTTTTGAGCCTATACAATCTGCACTCAAACTCGAAGTATAGGTATGAGAGCAAGATTATACAATGCTCCATGAGGAACTATCCGTAAACTTGATTCTTCTATATTTGGAATAACCGATAAGATATTAATGTGTGACTTGCGGCTGAGCGCATCGGCCACAACATTCGCTTTTCTCGGAAGATAATAAATCTCAAGTTTGTAGTCCTCGATTAGTTCCAACCATATTATTTGCCTCATATTAATATCCTTCTGCGTACAAATGTATTTGAGGCTTTTATGGTCGGTGTAGAGATGCACTAGATTCCCTAGCAAATAGTGCCTCCACATATTTAATGCAAGTACCACTGCAGCTAAGTCAAGATCATGAGTCAGACAATTCTACTCGTGGTTACTGAGTTGTCGTGATTCATATGCGATCATGTGTCTATCTTGCATTAAAACGCAGCCAAGTCAAATGCCCGAGGCATCATAATAAACATTAAATTGTTTAGTAGTATCCGGCTAAGCTAAAACCGGCGCTGCCATGAGATGTTTAATCAAGATTAGAAATGCCTCTTCACAATCTTTTGTCCAGATATACTTTCTGCCCTTTTAAGTAGCTCTGTCATTGGCTTAGCAATATTTCAAAAGCTAGGAAGAAATGTCCAATAGTAATCCACTAATCCCATAAAGCTATAGACCTCATTAATGAACGTCAGATATTTCCACTTCAACACTTGCACCACTTTAATTGGATCAACAACCACACCCTCCGCTGAAATAACATGGCCAAGGAAAGGTATTTTGTTGATCCAAAACTCGCACTTGCTGAATTTCGTATATAACTTATGCTCTCACGATAGCTGGAGCACGATATGGAGATGTTTAGCATGCTCTTTCTCAGATTTGGAATGTACTAGTATGTCATTAATGAAGACTACAACAAACTAATCCAACTTCTGCATGAACACATAATTTATAAGGTACATGAAATGTGTCGGTGCATTGGTAAGACATAACTAGATACTCGTAGATTATGTATCTTGTCGAGACTGTGGTCTTCGGAATATATTTTAAATGGATTTTATCTGGTTATATCCTTACCTTAGATCCATTTTGGAGAACACTTTAGCACCAACTAATCGATTGAACAAGATACTGATGCATGGTAGTGGATACTTATTTTTAATCGTGTTGACGTTCAGCGGATGATAGTCCACACATAGCCATAGTGATTCATCCTTCTTCTTTACAAATATCTCAGAGCAGCCCCATGATGATGAGCTTGGTCGGATAAATCCTTTGTCCAACAAGTCCTTAAGCTGCTCCTTTAGTCCTGCTAATTCCTTTGGTGCCATTCAATACAACCTCCGAGATATTGGCATGGTTCCCGGTACTAATTCAATTTTGAACTTCACTCCTCGTTCAGGCGGCATGCATGGGAGATCGTTGTGAAGAACATCTGGATAATCATGGGATGACTGGAATGTCCTCAAGTTTAGCGGTTTCTGTCTGATACGTGGCTGCACTTTGTGCATCTAGATCCTCAAGCAGGAGGGTATTAACACTGTGAATCGGAGAGTCTGACTGAATAATTCGAGGACTGAAGCCTGGAACAGCCCCGTGGTATTTTAACCATGTTATCCCCAATATCACATCAATCCGATTTCATCTAATCCAATGAAGGTGGTTGGATATATTTTTCCACCTAAGCACAATGGTGCTTTGACCACAATTTCACTAGCAGCTATATTGCCTCTAGGCGAGCTTATAATATAATAATCTTTAGCAGTAGAGGTAGGTAACTCAGATTTGCATATAAATGCCTTGCTAACGAAATTATTTATAGCTCCAGAATAAGAAAGAATTAACAGGAGTAGTTCGTTGAGAGAGAACATACCTGCAAGCAAAGGCTCTCCTTCCGGCACATCCTTAACTGCTGTGTGGTGGATGTTTCCGACCTTCGGTGCTGCTCTCTTGGGATGAGCGTGGAGCTGATTAGCACCTTGCATGGTCAATTGCCCGCTGCCCCGTTTGGCTTTTGGACAGTCTCTGGCGAAGTGGCCAACTCAGCCACACGCATAGCATGTATACTTCGCCGGTCCTCCTCCAATCAGAGGATGATGGTTGGGTGCATTCTGTTATGGAACAAATGCACGTGGAGCTGTGCGCTGCTGCTGCCATTGCTGTTGTTGCTGCGGTCTGTAGCTGGAATATTGGAATGGACGACCCTTATATTGTTGAGGTCGTGCAAGTGGTTGAATCTGCTGACCAGATGGAGTATGATACACCAGCTGGTATTTCTGAAGAGTTGGATTACTGCTGCCCTGTGGCATACTCCTCTTACATTTCTCCGCCTGAGTACGGCGGTGAGCTTCCTCAACCATGATTGCAGCATTGACCAACTCGGTGAAGTTGTTGTGAATCATCAAGGTGAAGTTTTCCTTCAGCTTGGCATTGAGGCCATGGAAGAAACATTCACACTCTCGTGCCTCGGTACTCACGTGGTCTGACTCGTATTGCACCAAATGGTTGAACACCTTTGGGTAGTTGTGGGCGCTCTGCCCTCCTTGTTTTATGTTCAGGAACTCCTGGAGCTTCCTGACCATGATTCCAGATGGAATGTGGTAGGCACAAAATGACTTCCGGAACTGAATCAATGTGATATGATGCCCGGTGGGCAGGGAAGCGAGATGATTCTGCCCACCAGGCTCCGGCCGATGGAGCTGTTGCACCACATGTTTTGATGTTATGTGCATTTGAGCAACCCGAACTTAGCTTGAATTGTGTGGATCCAATTATCAACCTCTAGTTGTTCGTCGGCCTCCGTGAAGACCGAGGATGAGAGTACAAACTGATTGGGGTTGGCGATGACCTTGATCTTGACGCCCTCTTTGTCAGGATGTATTTTGCATAATAGTCCGCAAGTTCTCGATTTGCTCATTACTTGCTCCCGCCATGTCAGCTACAATGTCTGCTAATGTGATTGGAGGGGGAGGTGGTGGCTGTTGCTGCGGAATTCGCTGGCCCGGATGTGGAGAGTCATCAGCTCCCTGTCCACTAGAACCTCCAACCTTGAATGTTGCTCGAGTACACACCATTCTGCAATGTATAAATTTGTCATCAGCTCAATACTATCACTTGAGTTATTTCATACATGGTGTATCAAAATACTGATAATGTTTCTTTAAACATGTAGGTAGAACGAGCAACACGTAACTTTTATCCAAATAAAATACATAGTAGCGACAAAGATGATACTTTGCTGCATACACCACTTTATTGATCGAGTAGAAACGTAATACGAAGTAACTATGACATGTTCCAAAATGGATGCACTCTTCGATGAGAGTTCATCGCTACACTTCTCGGTCACCAAAATACAGATTGACCACATTGTTACTATACAACCTACTACTATTTGTAATAAGACACAAACATGGTCATCTGAGACTACTCATTGCTCTTCTCTGGCAACAGAACGTGTGCTGGCTGTGGTGCAAGCTCATCCTCGGGCTCCATCACAACCTCCTCGGGATCCTCCTCCGATGCTGCCTCCGGGACATACTCCATCTTCGAGTCTGAGCTGGAGTCCGCATGCTCGGGTGGTGGAAGAAATGGAACATCATCATCCGTTGACTCAGGTTCCATTTGTGCTCCCTGAACAAGTGGCAATTCATTAGTTGGAGGTTGATCAGGCACTAAAGGGTGAAGGTCCTAGAGTTCCTCAAAGTTATCCAGCGCTTGAAGCATGTCTTTCTCAAAATTTTAAGCTTGTTTAACAGCCTCGTCTCGCTCTTCGGCGAGCTCCTCGACATGCGCATTACTTGCTTGAAGTTGCCGCTGAACCTGCTGCAGTTCTTGCTCCCTTTCTGCCAGCAAATTCCAACGTTGTCTACTGTTGTCATGATGAAAATCATCATGTGCAACAGCATCCTTCATCGCTACTATCTGCTACTGGATGATAGTGCCTTGCACAGTATGCATCGCCTGGAAAGAAGCGGCATAATAGCCCAGCGTCGTTGCTTCACCGTACAGTTGATAGGATTCAACAATCCGATGCTTCCACTCATAAACATCTCGGCCTCACACTGGCAGCAGCGCATATGGAGCTCCCTCTGTGTCCTTGAAATGTAGCTGGCCAAACTTCTCGATTGCTGCACAGGCCGCCACATCCAAGTGTTTAACAAGCGTGTTCCATGCATGGTGATGCTGCATGGAGTCCATCCCAAATTTTCTGGACCAGCACGGATATCGACAATAATGGTGCATGAATATATCCCTCCATCATCCCTCTCCTTGCCCCAATACACTGGTGGCTTCTCATAGCCAATCTGCTTGAGAATAGATCAGAGCATCGAGGTAAACCCCGGACTGTTGGTGCACATGAGACGTGTCCAACCATTGTCCAAAGCTTGCACAGAGTAATTCATCTGTTGAAAAATATGTGATGCAAGTCAAAACTCAGTTCAACATAATCATAGTTCAAGTCAAATATTGATGACAGTACTTACCTTTGAATCATGGAAACCAAATTCAAAACAGATTCAAAAAGCTCTCACTAGAACAGTTTCTGGAAACTAGGCATCGATACTGACCAGTTCTTACTCAAACCAACTTTCTATGGTTAAAACCGCATTTTCATGGTTTGAGTTCATTATAAAAGTTGTAGCCAACTTAAATAGCTTTCCAAAAAGTATTTATTTGACCCAAACTAAGCTTTATATCAATATATATGGGTTCTAAATTTGACAGATTTTCTGGGAGAATTTCTGCAGCACCTCCCCAAAAAGTAGGTGTTTTGTCCACAGTTTAAACATAGGATGTATTTAAAATACGTACAAACTTATAATTACAAAATTGTAATACATCACCATAAATTCCCAAATATGCATCCCTTCAACCTATAAAACTTTCCAACATATGGTTACTCGCAAAGTTTTAAAATGTGTATACTATGTAAATATTCTGGAATTTCAAGACAATTTTGACGAGACTTTAAATTTCACTTGTTACATTGAGATTCAGCTTTGGAGTTCAATAGAAACTTGATAGAAGAATTTCTTAGATTTCAAGAAATGTATATGCATGTCCAGGTTACATTTCTACATTAGGAGATATGACTCTTCCAATCCACATATGTTCTGGCAAAGTTTGTCAGCACCTTCACAGAGATACTATTTAAACTCAAAATTCCAAAACTTCCTGTGCCAAATCTGGCAAAACTTTGAATTACAAAGTTGTAGAACATCTCCTACACCTTCTAAAAATGTATCACAATACTCCAAAAGAGTTATCTACGGGGAGACATTGCAAAAATACTGAGATTGTTCACATGGATCAGGAAATTGTAACAGTTTTTGTAATTTGAAAGTTTAACAAACTTTGAGTGTGTTTCTTCCAGGAGTGCAGTAAAAAGGCTTTAGAAGACTTCTTGTTGGCATTTCGTAAACCGACCGCACAAATTTATTGAATCATGTTCTTCTCTTTATCGCTAGCCTACAAAGAACAAGAGATTTATCCTGGTTCTGGCAAAAAGGGCCTTATGTCCAGCGAGAGTCTTTCGTGATCTTTGTTAGCTGAAAAGATGAGAGAACAAATTAGAAGCGGGTCTAGCCCTAGTATATGAACTCTAAAACGTAAGAACATCTACGAAAGTAATGCGTAAACATAAGTGCACACGAGCGTAAGAAAGTAAAACACGAACACAAATGCATCAAAGGAAATGGGTGAAAGGGCACCAAAGCGAAAAGTGCGTAAGTAAATGCGTAAGGAAATGCGGGAAGTAAAATGCATATAGTAACCGCGAATACAGAGTGAATTCGGACAAACCGCAAAAGGCCTTGTGGGTCCTTTTATAGGGGAGGCAAGGCGGCCCTCTCTATTTGACATTCCTCATAGTGGAGCCAGTTTTACAGTGTTCATTCTATGTATCAGTCTATCGGAAGCTTCCATCTTGGCTTCTTCATGATCTCCAAGGCACCGTCTCCAGGGTGAAGTTACTGCCCTTCTAACGACAGATGTCAGGCTTATCCTACAATGGGTCACATCGCGGGTGTCGAAGTGTTGCTACGACACATCCCCGGTACTACTAAAGCGTAGTCCACGGAGGTTCGTATTCGGTTGAGGCGCGCGTGAGATTATGAACGAGACGGTGACACAGGATATTTTTATGTGGTTCAGGCCGCCTGAGCATAATACCCTACTCCACGGGGTGTTTGTTGACTGTATGAGGGTGTATGCGTGTGTGCATGAGTTGGCTTAGTTGAACTTGCCTTTCTACCGTGCGGCTCAGCCTTTTATATGCTAAGGGCTGGCCATTACAGGTATTGCCTGGTCTGACATGTGGCCCCGGCAATATTCAATTACCTAATACACGATCTACATGTATTAAGCATGATTAACAGTGTAATAACGTGCCTTAATGGTAGCATTACCGGTACTAATGGTCCTCTGATCGTGTGTCATTAATGCTGAATTAATGACACGTTAATCAGGTCTTGTAACAGCTATTTTAATTGTCTCTTTAATGTCTGTGCTGTTGGAGATCCTGTAGTCGTTGCTGGCGAAGCTCCGGAGGATAACACGTGGCAGCTTCAGAGCTTCCCTATGCGGGGAGGTAGGTTCGGAGCCACTCGACACGTGGCAACATCAGAGCTTCCCTCTATTGAAGGTTAGGTCTGGGGTTGCTAGACACATTGTAGGACCGCAACTTTCCCTGTGAAGGGAGGTAGACCAAGTCCCGCTTGACACTGGTAGTACCGGAGCTACCCAAACAAGGGATGCGGGCCCAGTGCTGTCAAACGTGTGTTGCCTTCGGGGGTCTTCAACTCGAACATAAGAACTCTTCGGCTTTTCTCGCAGTATCGTGGGTACCCGGTACGCAGGGTACCGACAGCAGGTGCTTCCCCTGCTAAAGTTATCGCTAGAATCGTTCACTCGCATATGTGTTCTACTTGTAATACGTCTAACACGGTTAGCGTACCTGCATAAGACACAATCACAATTCACAGAAGTAGCGCCTAAAGGGTGAGCCACATGGGCAACATTTTAGACAATCACAATATAATATATTTGTCACCAAAACTAACGTCATGTATCCTTCTATACAGGTCGTCCTGAAGGAGTACACGTCTCGAGAAACGCGATCGTGTTTCAACATGAACAGAGGCGGAGGGCCACGACCTCCACCAGCCAGGTGATTTTATTTAATTTTTTTGTTAGGGTTGCCTCAAATGCTGACTTTGGTCTCTCTAGCAGAGATTGGCTTGGGATTCCATGGAGAGGGCGCGACTCTCATGCGAGGGTGGCCTGAGTTTCATGCAGGGTGCATAATAAAGATATTATTTTTAGTCTTCTTTTATCTATATACTTGTATGAAGCGTTTATTGTTTGATTGTGGATTCCATGTATGTGGTAGGAGTAGTCTTTATGATTATGCCATATCACTCCTAATCTATCATTATAAACATTACAAACCCCCACTATAGTCTAATTAGTTATGATATGATCATGCTAATATGAATAACTTATGCTATGTCTCAACATTGGTTCAATGATGTTTAGGTTAGTCATTACCTTAGAGAGGTACTTGTACTCGAGCCTCTAAGGTATTTACTTAGTATGCTAGCATAGTGCTAGGATAATAAGTAGCGTTGGATGTCTCATAGACCAACAGATTGAAGAGGTAGGCATTAGGTGGTGACAATTCTATCTGTCCTTTGTAATCCTCCATGCTTGGCTATGCCACAGACTCTTGGCGAGAGTCGTCCTGGTATTGTGAGACCTATTTGAGCTGAATACATTGGCTATGACGATAAAAGTTTTGAATACTGCCAAAACACCAGTCTCAACAAGGTCTGTATCTAGGTCCGAGTTCCTGCATGGTCCGACAATAGGTTCGGCTAGTTTTGGGTAACTCCGACAATGTTCGACGTAAGGTCCGACTTGTTTTGGCTAGGTCTGACTTCTTTGTCTAGGTCCGACTTATTTTGGTTAGGTTCGACTTGCTGTGGCTAGGTCCGACTAGCTTTGGTCAGCTCCGGCGCTAGGTCCGACTAGCTTTGCTCAGCTCCGATGCTAGGTCCGACTAGCTTTGGTAAGCTCCGGCGCTAGGTTCGACTAGCTTTGGTAAGCTCTAGCACTAGGTCCTGCTAGCTTTGGTAAGCTTCGTCTCAAAGTCCGGTTAGCTTTGGCATGGTTTGGTGGTAGATTGCAATGGTTCTGCTTTTAACTTGCAATGTTTCAGACTTGCTTTTTGGATTATGGAAAGCTTGCTTAGTATTCTTTTACTAAGTTTTTGGTGTGTGTTGGTGGTTATGGTTGATATTGTTTTGCTATGGTTTGCAAAAAGCTTATGTGAGGTGCTCACATAAGGTGTTGCGGTTATCAAAACTAACAAGAGTCAAGTCGAGGACTTGTGCTTGGAAGTATCAGTAGTTTATTCATGTGCAGGTGTTCCTTGAGTTCAAGACAAGGCTGGTAACGGGATCCATTGAACTAGTCTTAGGGAGAATATGAGGTTCAGCAACCAAGTTCGGGAGGAATTGTGGTTGAGATGATTGGGAGGTTGTGCAACATGTTTGAATCAAGAACAATGCATATGAAGGTATTGTGGACATCATTGGAAGATGTTTGCATGTGTGCAAGGAGTTTAAGGATGTGGCTACATGCTTCCCAGACGTGATGAAGAGATGTGGACGTAAAGAATTGGTCAGAAAGGTCCAACCGACTAGGTTATGGACTCAGGTTGCGGCTGAGTTGGTTACGTCAGGATTTCATGGTGAGCACGAAGTTGAGTTGTTTTAGAAATGTAGGATACGTTCCTAAGGTGTTTGGAAGTCTTAAGATTGTTTCTATCAGCGTATGGAAGAGCCTTGAGCAGTTATGAAAAGTTTCGCTGGAAACTGAGTAGAATACGAGTCCTAGTTTGGTTTGGGTTGGCCTCATGGCTGGTTATATCAGCAAAGGAGGCCACATCTCATGGTGAACGGATTTTGGGCTGTTCCTCTTGTGTTGTATTGAATAAATATGGTAGTTTAAAGGAACTTTTGTGCCTTGTTCCTCCGACTTGTTTCAGACAAGTTTTTCTTATCGAGTTTCTGTGCAGCACTACCTTGCTTTGGTGATTTTATCATAACTCGAGTGTTACATATCTGATTGACGTGATTCTTTTTGGGTTGTCTTCACAACTATATATATCATCTGTAAATCTGTACCGGTCATTGGATTTGTGATTTCTGATCTACACAAGTTTCTTTGCAGTGTTACAGATCTGATTTTTGCTCGGTAGAACAAATTGACCTTTGCTAGATCTTTTGATCATAACTTGAGTTTTTCTTGACAGATTTTCATGATTATTGTTGTGGCATATTCGTGACTTGATTCTCCAGATTCTATATTGGTTTTTTCACAATTTATCACATTTAGATTAGCCGCACTCAAAATTTCTTTAACAGATCAATATTCTACCGAGGGATTTTTGTTGCTTTCGCTGAAAAGTTGTAATCTACCATTCACCCCCCTCTGTTAGCTTTTCACATGCTCTTAGATCCTACAATTGGTATCAGAGTCAGAGTGATCTAATCTATGAGATTTGCACGTGTTTTTGACTAATCATCATAGAGAAATACTCCGCAAAACCTTGTGTGTTTAGTGGTATTGATTTTTAGGTTTGGAAGGCACGTAAGGAAGCCTTCATCGAGGCGCAGGGCTTTGCAATATGGGAAAAGGTGTACATACCTTAAGAAGTGCTGCCAAATGATCAAGTTACATCTACAAATCTGAGAGATGTCGACAACAACAACAAGGCTCGAAACTTGATCATACAAGGATTAACTCAAAGCGACTTCGACCGTGTTGCACACCTCCAATCTGCATACGATGTGTGGAAAGCACTTTGCGACTACCAAGAAGGATCCAACACGATCAAGGAGGTAAGGCAAGATATGTTCAAAAAGCAATACATGCACTTTGTAATGCAACCTGGTGAGTCCATCGATGATTTATTTGCTCGCTTTAATAAAATTCTCAGCAACTTGCGTAGTGTCAAGGTTAATTTTTCATATGCTGAAAATGCTAGGCAATTGTTAAGTGCATTAGATATGTCAATTTGGGAGATGAATATCACATCTATTCGTGAGTCTACTGTCATGAGTACTCTTACATTAGATGTTCTATATTCTAAATTGAAAACACATGAAATTGATATAATCTCACGTAAGAATCCCAACAAGTCTCTTGCATTTGTTTCTCAACGTGACATGCCTAGCTCCGGCCAATCTTCATCTTGCGGAACACTTGCTTTGTTGTCCTCTCTAACCCTTGAACAGATTGAAGAGTTTCCAGAGGAAGAACTTGCACTCATCTCTACTCGGTTCTCAAAAGCATTGCAAAATGTGAGGACTGGAAGGAGAGGAAGTGTCGGACCTCAACATTACTTCGAATGTGGTAATACAGGACATTTTCGCACGGATTGCCCTAACCTTTCAGGTACTACTTCCCATGATGAAAAGGAAACAAGGACGAACCACTCTTCTGCAAACAACAACAAGAAAAAGAAGGGTTTTACGGGACACCAATTGGTGAATAGTTTTATCTCCGCACTTCAAGAACATGGTTTGAGCGATGTGGACATCGGAAGTGATGAAGATGAAGATGATTTGGCAAACTTGTGCTTCATGGCGGGCAAATCAAGATCAAGTATGGAGGAGGCAAAACACAACAACGATAATGAAGAGGTATGTCCTACTTGCGAAGAAATGTGTGATGCTATTTCTCATGCCACTATTATAGTTAAGAAAAAGGACAAAAAGCTTATGGATGATGCTGTTAAAATTGAGTCACTAGAATCTGGAATTAATTGTTTGAAATCTTTGATTCCTAGTGATGATTTTTGTTCCTCATGTGATTTAATATATGAACAATTGTCCTCATTAATAAGTGTGCACACCTCTACTCTTGATAAACTTGAACTTGAAATTGAAAAGAACAGAGAGCTTGCTGCAGTTAATGATAAAAACTTGAAAGATGCTAGCTATTCTACAATCGATTTGCATGTTCTACTTGTGATGATCTCGATAAGAAACTACTTGATGCTATGGATGAAATTTCTATTTTGAACAATGCTTTACATGCTCATGAAGTTAAAAATTGTTCTAATTGCAAATCAAAAAGAAAAACTTCATGTGACAATTGCCTTGATCCTTCCAATAAACTTGATGATATGCATAGGACATTAGATCGGTTATGTAGTGCAAATAAGAACCTAAACATGCTGCTGAATTCTTCCAAGTCTTGCAATAATTAAACTGGTTTAGGTTTTTATTCTCATGCTCATGCTAAGGAACATCCACCTAAAATTATAAAATCATTAGAAAGTAGTTGATTCAAATTGTTTCTAAACATAAAGAAGCGGGTTTCAAATCTGCAGGGATGTTGTCTCATTCAGTTTCTAATAAATATGTTGCTTGCTCATCTGGACATGAACACAAAGTTAAATTTCATTGTACCTTCTGTGGTAGAGATGGTCATGTCATATATTTTTGTTATATACTTGCTAAACAACAGAAAAAGGAAAGAATGATTGCTAGATCACATAACAACAAAGCAAAACTTGTTGCGCATGCTGAACCAAATGTTACGAACATACAACCTGCTATAACGAGTCAAAAACATGCAAAGTTTGCTTTCAAACCAACTATTTTTTGTGCTACACATGTTACACCTCGTAAGTCAGTAGTTGGGTACAAAAATCCTCAAACTTTGGCTCATAAGCCTGTTGTTTTGTCTCATCTTTCGCGTGGTTTTCCTGCTGCACGTCGTGTGACTCAGTACTGGATTCCTAAATGCCTTTTGACTAACCCAAATACTGAGTCATCAACATATTGTGCTTCTATGTAGGTTACACATTTGAAGAAGGAGAACATTTGGATTGTGGATTCAGGTTGCTCAAGCCACATGACTGGTAACAAAGATTGGTTCTCCTCCCTCTCTTTCGTGTCACGTGTAGAGAATGTTACTTTTGCCGATAATTCTTCAACTCCTATAATTGCTAAATGCTTGGTTAGAGTAAATAATCACTACACTTTGAAGGGTGTAGCACTTTTTAAAATTTTGAAATACAACTTGCTTTTTGTTTCACAATTGCTAGATGAAAATCTGTAAGTTATTTTCACTAAAAATTGCTGCAAGGTTGTAGATTCAAACAGTGAGCTTATTTTTAGCATGTCTCGGTTTGGAAGAGTTCTTAAAGCTAATTTTGACATGTCATCCTCTAAGCATAGGTGTCTAGTTGCTAATGATTCAAAGGACTTATATTTTTTGCATCGTAGACTTGGTCATGTAGGCTTTGATCATCTAATGCGTGTTTGTGCTCTTGATCGCATAAGTGGGCTGCCTAATCTTAAAGGGGACAAAGAAATTCTGTGCTCTTCTTGTAGACATGCTAAGATAGTTGCAAGTTCACATGCTCCACTCACAGTTACCATGACAATATAACAGGGTCAACTTTTGCACCTTGACAACCGTAGGACCTTCACGTGTTCAATACTTCGGAGCTAAATAATATATTGTTGTGATTGTTGATGACTACTCTAGATACTCTTGAGTTTACTCGATGGCATCTAAGAATGAAGCTTTTAGTCACTTTTGAACTTTATTTCTTAGATTATCAATTGATCACCCAAGATCTATAAAAGCAATTAGAAGTGATAACATAACTAAATTTAAAAATCAATCATTTGATCACTTTTCTGCTAAAAATGAAATAGAGCACCAATTTTCTTCATCTTATGTACCTCAACAAAAAGGTGTTGTAGAGAGAAAGAATAGAACCTTAGTTCATATGGCTAGGATTATGCTTGATGAATATCAAACTCCTAGAAAATTTTGAGCAGATGCAATTGCAACTGCTTGTTATGTCTCAAATCATGTTTTCTTGCTTGCTAAGCTAGGAAAAACACCATATGAAATTTGGTTTGGACATAGGTCACACACTTTCAGGTATTTGGTTGTAAATGCTTTGTTAAGAAACATGGTAATCTTGATAAATTTGAAGCTAGATCTGTTGATGGCATGTTTCTTGGTTATCCATCTCATACTAGAGGTTACCGTGTGCTTTTACTTGATACTAACAAAATTGTGGAGACTTGTGAGGTTTCTTTTGATGAAGCAAGCCTAGGTACTAGCTCTAATAATGCAGTTCTAGATTCATATCCGTAGGGCGAGAGTATTTTCATCGAAGAAGACGAAGAAGTGTTGTCGCTGCCCAAAAATTTAGAAGCAAATGACGTCGATCATGATGCTGATTTTGCACCACAACCCGCACCAACGGGTTGTGATGTACATATCGTCTTCAAGCAACAAGTTCTTCGAGCTATGATGAACATGAAGAACAAGGAGCTTGTAAAGTGTCTACACCCCTTCGAATCCTCAAAAGTCATCCTCCACAACAAATCATTGCAAGCTTGCACGAACGAGTCACACGATCCAGGTTATGCGATCCAAACTCTCACGATCCTTTTGCTTTTGTTGCTTCTTTTGAATCCAAAGATATATCACACACACTTACTAATGAATCTTGGATTATTTCATGCAAGAAGAGTTAAATTTTTTTGAAAGAAATAATGTTTGAAAACTTGTACCTCCACCTCAAGGTCAGACTTATATTGGAACAAAATGGGTGTTTCAAAATAAACAAAGTGAGGATGGGGTTATGGTTAGGAATAAGGCTAGGTTGGTTGCTCAAGGTTTCACACAAATTGAAGGTCTAGATTTTGATAAAACTTTTGCTCCTGTTGCAGATTAGAAGTCATTGTGAGACCTATGTGTGTTGAATATATTGGCTTTGATGATAAAAGTTTTGAATACTACCAAAACACCTTTTGACAAGGTCTGACTCTAGGTCCGAGCTCCAACAAGGTTCGACGATAGGTCTGGCTTGTTTTGGGTAGCTCCGGCAAGGCCTGACGTAAGGACCGACTTGCTTTGTTTAGGTCCGACATGTTTTTGGGTAGCTCTGGTGAGTTTTGTCTTTAGATCCAACATATCTTTGATAGCTCAGCATGTCTTTGTTAAGCTCTGACTTGCTTTTTCTAGCTCTGGCTTTTAGGTTGACTAGTTCTGACTAGTTTTGGTAAGCTCCAGCAGATGCTAGTTCTGCTAACTTTGGGAAGCTCCTTTTGGTTGTATTTTGACTAACTTTGTTTTAGCTCCCGTTAGCTTTTGCAAGTTTCAGAACTTAATTTTATTGTTTCTCTAAATAGTTCCGAATTTTTTTTACATTCTGAATTGTTGCTTAGTATTCATTTACTAAGTTTTTGTTGCATTTTGGCTGTTATAAAAATGTCCACTTTTACTGTGGTTTGCAACATGCTTATGTGAGGTGCTGACGTAAGGTGTTGTGGTTTCGAAACTAATGAGAGTCAAGTCGAGGACTTGTCTTGGATGTATTGGTTGTTTGTTCATGTGCAGGTGTTGCTTGTGTTCAAGACATGGCTGGTGACAAGATCCATTGGACTAGTCTCTGGAAGGAGATGAGGTTCCAACAATCAAGTTTGGGAGGAACTGTGGTTGAGTTGATCAGGAGGTCACGCAGGGTGATTGAATCAAGGGCAATGCATATGAAGGAAACTGGATGTCAAAAGAAGGTGTTCGCACGTATGCATGTGATGCATGTCGTGGCAACATGGTTCTGAAGATAGGATTATGGAAGGAAAGATCTGGTTGGAAGGATCGGATCATATCGGATGATGACTTCGGCTGCGGCGGAGTCGGTTATGGGTCGGATATGGACAATATTGAGTTGGTTATGATAGCTTTCGTGTGGGACACGAAGTTAGGTTGTTTTAGGAATGTGGAATATGTTCCTAAGTTTGTTAGGAAGTCTTGAGATTGTTTCTACCTGCGAATAGGAAGATCTTGAGCAGTTATGTTTAGTTCCAATTCGTGATCATAGTAGGATTAGAGTCCTAGTTAGAGTTGAGTTGGCCTTCGGGCTGGTTATAAAAGCAAGGGAAGTCAGAGCTTGTGATGT
The DNA here is from genome assembly GCA_036927565.1 of Tuctoria greenei. Taxonomy (NCBI): domain Eukaryota; kingdom Viridiplantae; phylum Streptophyta; class Magnoliopsida; order Poales; family Poaceae; genus Tuctoria; species Tuctoria greenei. The sequence continues at coordinate 124,187,316 of JAYESD010000009.1, read as the reverse complement.
ACGACTTTGGGGCTGTTCCTCTTGTGTTTTGATCAAAAAAATCATAGTTGAAGGAACTTTTGTGCCCTGTTCGTCCGACTTGTTTTCGTCAAGTTTTTCTCGTCGAGTTTCTGCACAGCACTACCTTTCTTCGGTGGTTTTATCATAACTCTAGTTTTACAGATCCAATTAACAAAATTATTTTTGGGTTATCTTCCCAACTTGATTATCTATCATCTGTAAAAATTTCACTGTCATTGGATTTGTTTTTTTGGATCTACACGAGTTTCTTTGCAGTATTGCAAAACTGGTTTTTACTCAGTAGAACAAATTGACCTTTGTTCGATCTTTCGATCGTAACTTGAGTTTTTCTCGATGGATTTCCGTAATTCTTGTCGTCGTGTCTTCGTGACTTGATTATCTACAATATATACTACTTTTGTCATGATAGAACACGTTTATATTAGTCTCACACACGATTTCTTTAACAGATCATTTTCTGCCAAGGGGTTTTTGTTGCTTCCGCTAAAAAGTTTAAATCTACCATTCACCCCCTCTGGTAGCTTTTCACATTCCCTTCAATCCTACAATTGGTATCAAATCCACGGTGCTCTAATCTCTTTCATTTGCACGTGTTTTGACTAATCATCATTGAGAAATAAAGCTACGAATCTACGGGACGTTGACAACAACAACAAAGCCCGCAACTTGATCATTCAGGGACTCACTCAAAGCGACTTTGATCGTGTCGCGCACCTTCGATCAACATACGATGTTTGGAGATCTTGTGATTATCATGAAGGCTCCAACGCAATCAAGTAGGTAAAATAAGATATGTTCAAAAAGGAATACATGCGCTTCAAGATGCAACCTGGTGAGTCCATCGATCACTTTTTGCCCAATTTAATAAAATTATTAGTAATCTACGTAGTGTCAACGTAAGCTTTTTTGATGCTGAGAATGCTAGGCAACTCCTTAGTGCATTAGATATGACAATATGGGAGATGAAAGTAACATTCATTCGTGAATCAACTATCATTAGTAGTCTTACTTTAGATGTGCTTTACTCCAAACTAAAAACTCATGAAATTGACATTTTATCACGAAAGAATCCAGATAAATCTATTGCATTCGTGTCACAACATGATTGCATAGCTCCAGCCAATCATCATCTTGCAATACGCTTGCTTTGCTGTCTTCACTAACCCTGGAACAGATTGAAGAATTTCCAGAAGAGGAGCTAGCACTCATCTCTACTTGGTTCTCAAAAGCATTGCAAAATGTGAGAACTAGAAGGAGAGGAAGCTCCGGACCTCAACGATGCTTTGAGTGTGGTAAGACAGGACACTTTTGTACAGAATGCCCTAACCTTTCAGGTCCTACTACCCGTGAAGAGAAGCAGAACAAGGTCAAGACCACCTCTGGAAACTCCAACAAGAAAAAGAAGGGTTCCATAGGACGCAAGATGATAAACAACTTCATCACCGCACTTCAAGAGCTCAGTTCAAGTGATGTAGACATTGGAAGTGATGAAGATGATGATGATCTGGCCAACTTATGCTTCATGACGGGCAAAACAAGATGAAGATCAAGTCAGGAGGATGTAGAACATAACAGTGACGACGATGAGGTATGTTCTACCTGTAATGAAATGTGTGATGCAATTTCTCGTGCAACTATTTTTGTCAAGAAAAAGGACAAAAATCTTAAGGATAATGATGCTAAAATTGAATCACTAGAATCTGAAATCAACCCCTTAAAAGGTTTGATCTGTAGTGATGATGCATGTCCCTCATGTGACTTAATCTATGAACAATTGTCCACATTAAGAAGTGCACAATCCTCCACTCTAGATAAACTTGATGAAGAAATTGAAAAGAACAAAAAATTGTCTAATTTTAATGTTAAAAACATAAAAGATGCTTCTTGTTCTACAGATAATCTGCATTGTTCTGCATGTGATAATCTTGACAAGAAACTAAAAGATGCATTGAATGAAATTTCCATTCTGAACAATGCTTTACATTCTCATGAAGTTAAATATTGTTCCAATTGCAAACTAAAAGGAAAAAATTCATGTTAAAACAGCCTAGTTTTATCTAAAGAACTTGACAGTAAAAATAAGATACTAGAGCGGTTCTACAATGGGAACAAGAATCTAAACTTGATGTTAAATTCTTCGAAACCTTGTAATGATAAAATTGGTTTAGGTTTTGATTCCCATGCTTATTCTAAAACATATCCACCTCACGTTGCAAGATCATTTGGAAGAGGTTTAATCAAAATTATCCCTAAACAAAAGGATGTGATTTTTAAATCTGCAGGAGTGCTTTCTAATTCTGTTTCTAATACTGGATGCCCATCTAGACATGATTACAAAATGAAATTTCATTGTACTTATTGTGATAAAGATGGTCATGTCGTAGATTTATGTTAAGACTAGCTAAACAAATTAAAAAGGATAAAATGTCTGCTAGATCTCATAACTTTCATGCTAAATCTTCTATGCATGCTAAACCTAAAATTAGAAACATGCAACCTGTTTTAAAGAGTCAGAAATTTGAAAAAGTAGCTTATGGACCTTCTGGTAAGAAATCTGCAAATGCAGCTCCGGTAGTTTTGATAGCTCCGAGACCTCCCAGAACTTCTGTTGTTCCCTTTGGAACTTCAGTCTTTGCCTCCGGAGATTCAACTTTCTCCTTTGGAACTACTGCTCTTACCTCTGGAGCTACTGGTTTTCATAATAAATGAGTAACAACTTTTAAATCAGTAGTTAAGAACAGAAAACCTCAACCCTTGACTCATAAATCTGCTGGTTTGTCACAACCTTCGCGTCTTGTTCCTACTGGACGTCGCATGGCTTAGTACTGGATTCCCAAATGCTTATTGACTAACCCCAGTATTGAGTCAACGACGTATTGTCCTTCTGTGTAGGTTTCACGCTTGAGGAAGGAGAAAATATGGATTGTGGATTCAGGATGCTCACGTAACATGACCAGTAACAGAGAATGGTTCTCCTCCCTCTCTTTTGTGTCACGTGTAGAAAATGTTACTTTTGCCGATAATTCTTTGACTCCTATTATTGCTAAAGAATCTGTTAGAGTAAATGACCACTACACTTTAAAAGATGTGGCACTTATTAAAATTTTGAAATACAACTTGTTGTCTGTTTCTCAATTGCTTGATAAAAATTTGGAAATAATTTTCTCTAAAAATTGTTGAAAGTTGTATATTCAAATTGTCAGCTTTTGTTTAACATGTCTCGTTTTGGAAGAGTTTTTAAAGCTGATTTTGATATGTCAACTTCTGAGCATAGGTGTCTAGTTGCCAATGATTCAAAAGATTTATTTTTCTGGCATCATAGACTTGGTCACGCAGGCTTTGATCACCTCACTCGTGTTAGAGCTCTTGATCGCATACGTGGTTTGCCTAAACTCAAGAGAGACAAAGATATTGTATGCTTTTCGTGTAGACATGCTAAGATGGTTGCAGGTTCACATGCTCCTCTCTCGATGACTATGACAACTGAACCTGGTTAACTTTTGCACCTCGACACTGTTGGTCCGTCACGTGTACAATCCTTTGGAGGTAATGGTACGTTATTGTAATTGTTGATGACTATTCTAATAATCTTGGGTTTATTTTATGGCATCTAAGAATGAAGCTTTTACTTATTTTAGGACTTTATTTCTTAGAATATTAATTGATCACCCAGGATTGTTAAAAGCAATCAAAAGTGATGATGAAACTGAATTTAAAAATCAATCATTCGATCACTTTTGTACTGAGCATGGAATAGAACATCAATTTTCTTCACCATATGTTCCTCAACAAAACGGTGTTGTAGAAAGGAAAAACAGAACCTTAGTTGAGATGGCTAGGATCATGCTTGATGAATATCAAACTCCTGAAAAATTTTGGGCAGATACAATTACAACAGCTTGTTATGTTTCAAACCGTATTTCTTGCATACTAAACTAGGTAAAACACCTTATGAACTTCGGTTTGGACATAGGCCCTGTGTTTCACACTATAGGGTTTATGGTTGCAAATGTTTTGTTAAGAAACATGGAAATCTTGATAAATTTGAATCTATATCCGAAGATGGCATGTTTCTTGGTTATCCATCTCACACTAAAGATAACCGTGTGCTTTTATTGGAAACTAACAAAATTATAGAGACCTGTGAAGTTTCTTTTGATGAAGCTAGCCTAGGTACTAGCACTGGTACTGCATGATCAGATACATATCCTCAGGGGGAGGGTATTTTCGAAGAAGAAGAAGAGTCGGTGATACTGCCTGATAGTTCTGAAGCTGACACGTGTCCAACTCCGAACTTTGAACAAGCTCCGACTACCACCTCTACTGGTCCTGATCGTCCACAAGCCACAAGCTCATCAATCTGCGATGAACCTGATAAAGAAGAAGCTTGTAAGACATATGTTCCCCTATGGATTTACAAGAATCATCCCCCGCAACGGATAATTGGAAGCTTGCATGAACGAGTTACAAGATCCAGGTTTTCTGACCCCGATTCTCATGCTCATTCTGCTTTTGTTGCTGCTTTTGAACCCAGGGATATATCACACGCACTCACCAACGAATCTTAGATTATTGCCATGCAAGAAGAGTTAGAAAATTTTGAAAGAAATAATGTTTGGAAACTTGTACCTCCACCTCATAACCACACCTTAATCGGAACTAAATGGGTGTTTAAAAACAAACAAAGTTAGAATGGTGTAGTAATTAGGGATAAAGCTAGATTGGTTGCTCAAGGTTTCACACAAATTGAAGGCTTAGATTTCGAACAAACTTTTGCTCCTGTTGCTAGATTAGAAGCCATAAGAATTTTATTAGCCTTTGCTGCATCAAAGGGTTTCAAGTTATATCAAATGGATGTAAAAAGTTCTTTTCTTAATGGCTACATAGATGAGGAGGTTTATGTTAAGCAACCACCTGGTTTTGAAAATCCAGAATTTACTAATCATGTTTTCAAACTAACTGAAGCCTTGTATGGTCTAAAACAAGCTCCTAGATCATGGTATGATAGGTTAAAAACTTTCTTAACTGAAAAAGTTTTTACCATGGTCAAGGTAGATAAAACTTCTTTTGTACTTTGGCATTGCAATGACTCACTATTCGTTCAAGTGTATGTGGATGATATTATCTTTGGTTGTGCTTCTCATGATCTTGTGTCCAAGTTTTCAGCGATGATGAGTTCAGAATTTGGAATGAGTATGATGGGTGAACTCACTTACTTCTTGGGGCTGCAAATCAAGCAAACCAAGGAAGGTACCTTTGTGTATCAAATGAAGTATACAAGAGACCTTCTTAAGCGCTTTAACATGGACAAAAGCAAGCCTCTTCATAAACTAGTGGGTAAAGCAATGACACTTGAACTTGATGAAGATGGTGAACCTGTGGATCAAAAGTAACATAGAAGCATGATCGGATCACTTTTGTACCTCACGGCATCAAGACCGGACATACAATTCAGCGTATGTCTTTGTGCACAGTTTCAAGCTTCCCCACGTGCTTCACATCGTCAAGCTGTCAAAAGGATTCTCGGGTACTTACATGGAACTCAAGAATTTGTCATTTTGTTTCGTCTTCCTCATCCGTTTCATTGAGAGCTTTTTCCGATGCTGATTTTGGGGGCTGTAGAATTGAAAGGAAAAGTACTTTGGGTGCTTGTCATTTTCTTGGTAATTCACTTGTTGCTTGGTCCTCCAGAAAACAAAGTTCAGATGCACAATCCACAGCCAAATCTGAATATGTAGCTACTGCTAGCGCTTGTTCACAAATTATTTGGATTGTTCAAACACTTAAGGACTAAGGGGTTGATCTAGATAGTGTTCCACTTTTTTGTGATAACACTAGTGCCATTTGCATTGCTAACAACCCCGTGCAACATTCGAGAACAAAGCACATTGATATTAGGTATCACTTCCTCCGTGATAATGTTGAAAAAAGAAATATTGTGCTTCACCATGTAGATACCAAACAACAATTGGATGACATTTTCACAAAACCTTTGGGTTTCACTCGTTTTTGTTTCATTTGTAGTGAAATAGGGGTTATGCATCCCCATGGCTTAAATTGAGGGGGAGTTTTGAAACTTGGGAAGTATATGTGTGAATCCAAAATTAAAATAATATAAGCATAATATTTCATACATATATGACTTTGCAATTCCTTTTTCATGCTGAAAGTTCATACTACATTACTCTTGTTATATATTTTGTAGTTTTTTGCCATGACTAGTAATTGGAATAATTACTTACACTAAATCTGGTCATGGTCAAACTTTCTTGCTGATTTGAACTTGTTACATGCTCACAAGTTCTTTTAATCATAAAGAATTAATCAAGTAATCAACTCACATGTTAAGCTTTTTATGGTCAAATATAAATTGAGAAAAGATCAAGAGAATATGCATGCATCACACTTCTTCTTTTGAGATGGCTTATCACTGCACTCAGATATGAACTTGGAATAAGTTGTGTATGACTAAAACCATGTCCTTAAGCTTCTGATTGTGAAATGACATAGGCTTGCCTTGGTTGGTTAGAATAAGGCAGATACGCATATAATCTCTTGCAAATGTTATGTCATCAAAATTTGTGCTTTAAATGATGATCAAAATTGCAACAACAAGTGTCATGCTTTCAGGTCTTGAAATAGTTAAGTTTGTGAGATCATGACTTGCTTAAATTGAAAATCACATTTGATCTCTATCATGGCTTACACTACTTTATGTATCTCATTGTTATAGTGTAAGTTACTTGATAGTATGACTGGGATGAGCTTTGTTTTATATGTATATGTTCTAATGTGCTCATAACAATTGAAATTTCTCTTTTGAACCTTGCTGAATACATTGTCAAAGGGGGGGGGGAATTGATCACACATTGCACATATTCACAAGTGTTTTTGGCACGATTTCTTCTCGGAGGAAGAAGTATGCAGTGGGAAAGGGTGAAATTTATTTCTATCTCATTTAGTGAAATTTATTTCTATTTCATTTAGTTTTCAAAAAAGGAGGAGAAATTGTTTTCAAAACTTTTCATGTGAATAAGCCAATGTTCGGATTTTAAGTGATGTTGCCAATGCATTCATCAAGGGGAAGATTGTGAGACCTATGTGTGCTGAATACATTGGCTTTGACGATAAAACTTTTGAATACTACCAAAACACCTTTTTAACAAGGTCTAAATCTAGGTCCGACGATAGGTCCGGCTTGTTTTGGGTAGCTCCTGCAAGGTCCGAACTGCTTTGTTTAGGTCCGACATGTTTTCGGGTAGCTCCGGTGAGTTTCGTCTTTAGCTCCGACATATCTTTGATAGCTCCGGCATGTATTTTATAAGCTCGTACTTGCTTTTTCTAGCTCCGGCTTTTGGGTTGACTAGTTCTGACTAGTTTTTGTAAGCTCCAACGGATGCTAGTTATGCTAACTTTGGGAAGCTCCTTTTGGTTGTATTTCGACTAACTTTGTTTAGCTCCCGTGAGCTTTTGCAAGTTTCGGAACTTAATTTTATTGTTTCTCTAAATTGTTCCAAATTTGTTTTACATTCTAAAATGTTGCTTAGTATTCATTTACTAAGTTTTTGTTGCATTTTGGCTGTTATAAAAATGCCCACTTTTACTGTGGTCTGCAACATGCTTATGTGAGGTGCTCACGTAAGATGTTGTGGTTTCGGAACTAATGAGAGTCAAGTCGAGGACTTGTGATCGGAAGTATCAGTTGTTTGTTCATGTGCATGTGTTGCTTGAGTTCAAGACACGACTGATGACAGGATCCATTGGACTAGTCTCAGGAAGGAGATGAGGTTTCAACAATCAAGTTCGGGAGGAACTGGTTGAGCTGATCAGAAGGTCATGCAGGGTGATTGAATCAAGGACAGTGCATATGAAGGAAACTGGATGTCAAAAGAAGGCGTTCGCACGTATGCATGCGATGCATGATGTGGCAACATAGTTCTAAAGACAGGATTATGGAAGGAAAGATCTGGTTGGAAGGATCAAATTGTATCGGATGATGACGTCGGCTGCGGCGGAGTCGGTTATGGATCGGATATGGAAAGCATTGAGTTGGTTATGATAGTTTTCGTGTGGGACACGAAGTTAGATTGTTTTAGGAATGTGGAATACGTTCCTGAGTTTGTTAGGAAGTCTTGAGATTGTTTCTATCTGGGAATAGGAAGATCTTGAGCAGTTATGGTTAGTTGCAATTCGTGATCAGAGTAGGATTAGAGTCCTAGTTAGAGTTGAGTTGGCCTTCGGGTTGGTTATAAAAGCAAGGGAAGCCAGAGCTTGTGATGTACTACTTTGGGTCTTTTCATCTTGTCTTTTGATCAATAAAATTCATAGTTGAAGGAACTTTTGTGCCTTGTTCGCTCGAATTTTTTTCAGGGAACGAATCAAATCAGATGGTTCTATTTCTCAACCTTTCTCACTTCCTCCTACGGAACTCGAGTTTTTCTCGTCGAGTTTCTGCACAGCACTACCTTTCTTTGGTGGTTTTATAATAACTCGAGTTTTACAGATCCAATTGACAAAATTCTTTTTGGGTTGTCTTCACAACTTGATTATCTATCATCTATGAAAATTTTACTGTCATTGGATTTGTGGTTTTGGATCTACACGAGTTTCTTTGCAGTATTGCAGAACTGGTTTTTACTCCGTAGAACAGATTTACCTTTGTTCGATCTTCCGATCGTAATTGAGTTTTTCTCGACGAATTTCCATGATTCTTGTTGTTGTGTCTTTGTGACTTGATTATCTACAATATACACTACTTTTGTCATGATAGAATACGTTTAGATTAGACGCACACATGATTTCTTTAATAGATCGTTTTTCTTTCGAGGGGTTTTTGTTGCTTCCGCTAAAAAGTTTAAATCTACCATTCACCCCACTCTGGTAGCTTTTCATGTGCTCTTCGATCCTATAGTCATAAAAATTTTGTTAGCTTTTGCTGCATCTAAAGGTTTCAAGTTATATCAAATGGATGTTAAAAGTGCTTTTCTTAATGGCTACATAGATGAGGAGGTTTATGTCAAGCAACCACCGGGTTTTCAAAATCTAGATTTTCCTAATCATGTTTACAAACTATCCGAAGCCTTGTACAGTCTGAAACAAGCCTCTAGAGCATGGTATGATAGGTTAAAAACATTCTTACTTGAAAAGGAGTTTACCATGGGCAAGGTTGATAAAACTCTTTTTATGCTTAAGCATGGCAATGACTCATTATTCGTTCAAGTGTATGTGGATGATATTATTTTTGGTTGTGCTTCTCATGATCTTGTGTCCAAGTTTTCAAATATGATGAGTTCAAAATTTGAGATGAGTATGATGGGAGAACTCACGTACTTTTTTGAGCTGCAAATCAAGCAAACCAAGGAGGGTACTTTTATGCATCAAATGAAGTATACAAGAGACCTTCTTAAGCGCTTCATCATGGATAAAAGTAAACCTCTTCGAACACCAATGGGTACAACAACGACACTTGAACTTGATGAAGATGGTGAACTCGTGGATCAAAAAGAATATAGAATCATGATCAGATCACTTTGGTACCTCACGACATCAAAACTGGACATACAATTCAGCGTATGTCTTTGTGCACGGTTTCAAGCATCCCCACGCGATTCACATTGTCAAACCATCAAAAGAATTCTCAGGTACTTACATGGAACTCAAGAATTTGACATTTTTCTTCCTTCTTCCTCAACCATTACTTTGAAAGCCTATTCAGACGTTGATTTTGGGGGTTGTAGGATTGATAGGAAAAGTACTTTGGGTGCTTGTCATTTTCTTGGTAATTCACTTGTTGTATGGTCTGATTTCTTGGTATTTGATCAAGTTGATAAGTGTTGCAAGTTCAGACTAGTCCAGACTCACGAAACCCTAACGGTAACCTTTGGAAACCTCCATATAAATAGATTTGCACGGTCCTACTTTCACCTCTCTCGACTCCTTGCGCCATCACACCCTCCAAGAGCCTAGAAAACACATCTCTCCACACAATTCTTCGCAAGAAAGATCAAATCCTTGAGGATTAATTTTGCATCAAAGGAGAGACATGATTCTCACGTCTTGAGCTCTTGGGTTTGATTCTCTAACACACTCTTGTTGTTTTATTGTGGATCTTACGAGTGTGTTCTTGGTGGTGTTTGATTTGTAATCTTGGGGAGCCCTCAACTTGTGAGAAGGCCCCCTGAACTTGGTGATTTACACTTTGTGATTAGTGGAAGAGAATCAGCCTCCGTGGCGATTCAACGAGGTAGGGTTAGAGAAGACCCTGTCCTTTCGTGGGCTCCTCAGCATGGATGTAGGTTGCCTCTGTGGAAAATGAACCACGGGATAAACTCTTGTGTCAATCTTGTTCTTAGTTTTTCATATCACATTCTAGGGTTTACTTGATATTGCATATCTTACGTGAAAACATTGAAACCAAAGTTAGTTTGTGCTACATTTAATTTCATTCACTCAATACCTTCAAGTTCCATACAATATTCCGCTGCATACTGTGCTGGTATTGAGATCATTGATCTAACTAGATCAATCTAGTCCGCACACACCAGACTAGTCCGCACTCTACTGGACTAGTCCGATTTCTTGGTATTTGATCAAGTTGATAAGTGTTGCAGGTTCAGACTAAAATTCAAAAAGGCCTATTCACCCCCTGAGAGTGCATCTAGGACTCCCTTGTGGGTTTTGGATTATTTATGACAAGCAATTGGGATCCTAACTGCTTTGTTGAGATGAGTGCATGTTTTTTAATAGAAAAATGAGCAAAGTACCAAAAAGAAGGAAGAATGAGGAGCAAAGTGGAAATGAGCTCAAGGAAGAAGTAGTAGATCATTTTGTATGGAGTGTGTTGAGAAAACACATCCCAAGAGCTCAATCACAACTAAACACACACATTGCACAAAGTTACACAGGACTGGACTAGTCCGACTAACACCGGACTAGTCCGATATCCTCTCTGCACAAAATCGGACAAGTCCGATATCCATCGGACTAGTCCGATATCCTCTCTGCACAAAATCGGACAAGTCCGATATCCATCGGACTAGTCCGATATCTCTCTGACTAGAATCGGACTAGTCCTCCCCAGTGCGGACTAGTCCTCAAAACACTTCACAATTCACACAAAACCGGACAAGTCCGATCACAACCGGACTAGTCTGATATTCTCTCTGGTCCATATCGGACAAGTCCGATATTTGCACGGACTAGTCCGAAAAATCCTCTGAACTAAATCGGACAAGTCCTCCAAGTGCGGACTTGTCATCCAATACACTTAATGTTTCACATGTCCGGACAAGTCCGATGACTATCGGACTAGTTTGAAGATTTCCAGTAGTGAAATCGAACAAGTCCGTTCCTAGCTGGACTAGTCCGATATTTCGGGACGCTTAGGGTTTGCTACACACAGCACACCGGACTAGTCCGGTGACCACCACGGACTAGTCCGATCTTTCTGAATCGTAACGGTCACTTTTAGAAACCCATATAAATAGAGTTGCACGACCATATTTAATAAACTCTCGAACCCTAGTGCCGTCACACCTCCCAATAGCCTCAAAAACCACATCTCTCCACGAAATTAAGTGCAACAAAGATCAATCCTTTGAGGATTCACTCTAGTTCATTGGAGAGACACGTTCAACACCACATTGAGCTCTTGGTTTGATTCTCTAACATACTCCTGCGATTTAATTGTAATCTTTTGAGTGTGTTCTTGGTGGTATTTCGTGTTGTAATCCAAAGGAGCTCTCAACGTGTGAGAAGACCCCTTGAATTTGGTTATTCACCCCTTTGAGATAAGTGGAAGAGGATTGGCCTTCGTGGCGATCCGACGAGGGTAGGGTTGGAGAAGACCCAGTCCTTTTGTGGAATCCTCAACGTGGATGTAGGTTGCCTCTGTGGGAACCGAACCACGAGATAAATCTCTTGTGTTCCTCTTTTGTGTTCATTGTTCTTTACATTATATCAATCTAGGGTTACAATTGATCTTGATTACTTTACGTTGGAATATCAAGTATAAGATTGAATTGTGATATAACCTGGTTCATAACCTTGTAACACTATGTTTAATCATATATTTCCGCTGCATATATTCAAGAATAAAGTTAATCGATCAAACTTAATCAATCTAGTCCGTATACACCGGACTAGTTCGCACTTTACCGGACTAGTCCGATATCTCTGGTTTTAAACTGGTTGTTAAGTGTTGCAGGATCCGACAATTTTCAAAAAGGCCTATTCACCCACCCTCTAGGCCACATTCAATTGGTATCAGAGCGGGTTCTTCAAGAAAGAGACTAATCGCTCGAAGGAGATCATGTCGGACATGAATGACACCCACAAGAGCAACAACCAAGAGAAGGTTGTTGATGAAAAGAACCTCAAGGTGGAGAAGCTCCTCGAAGCCATTCAAGACTTTGAGGATGACAATGAGGAGACGCTGGAGCTAAAGGCTCTCCTAAGAAAGAAAACACTTTCCAAAGGGAAAGTAAAAGTTGAAGAGAAGAAGAAGGGGAGTAGTCACACCGACTACTCCCGATATCCTTTTAACTATGATCGTCTCAATTCCAATAACAATCATTTTTTATCTATCCCACTTGGAAAAGCCCCACACTTCGATGGAAGTGATTACTCAATGTGGAGGCAAAATATGAAAATGCATCTAATTTCCCTCAATCCAAGTTTGTGGCATATTGTGTGCACAGAGATAGATATCCCAGACGACGACGAAGAGCTCACCCCCAGCCAAGAGCAGGCAATTCACCGAAATGCGCAAGCCGTGGCCATAATTACGTCTTCACTCAGTCGGGACGAGTTCACCAAGGTGGATGGGATCAAAATTGCAAAGGAGATATGGGACACACTACAAACTGCACATGAAGGTGACCGACATGTGCATGAAGCAAAAACCAAAATGATTGAAGGCGAGTTAGGAAGATTTGCAATTGAAGAAGACGAGTCACCCCGAGACATGTACAATCGATTAAAGACACTCGTCAACAAGGTCAGATCATACGGAAGTAAGAAGTGGAATGACCATGAGGTGATAAAGCTCATCCTTAGAGCTTTTATGCCTCGCAACGTCACACTATGCTCCATGATCAGAGAAAGCCCCGGATACAAAAGGTTGACTCCGGATGAACTGCTTGGAAAGATCATCAACTTCGAGATGATGGAAAAACAAGCAAAACATGTCAAGGAGATGGCCGCCTCACCTCGGAAAAGAAGAAAGGGGTTGCTTTGAAGTCCACTCTCAAGCCCCTATCCAAAGAAGCTAGAGAAGCACAACTAGAGGAAGATAGTGACGACGAGAGCAGTGAATTGGATGAAGAAGACATGATATTGTTCATGAAGAAATTTAAGAGAATAATGAAAAATAGACAAGGTACAAAGTCAAGCGAAGGAAAGTACAAGGAAAGAACGAAGCCAAAGTTGAGGCGGGCATGCTATAATTGTGGTGAGTATAACCACTTTATAGTTGATTGCCCATATGAGGAGAACAAGAAGAAGACCAAAGAAGCCAAGCCTCAACCCAAGAAATTCTTCAAGAAGAAGAAACAAGATGAATAAGCGCACATTGGGAAAGAGTGGGACTCAAATGATGAGTCCTCATCGTCCGAAGAAGAAGAGATGGCTAGCATAGCCATCGAGAAGACATCCAAGAAGTCTACCCTTTTCCCTACACTTGGCGCATGGAAGGGAGATGGCACTTGCCTTGTGGCAAAGGAAGGTAAACGCAAGGTAACCATTAAACCCCCCTCCGTGCATTTCTATTCTAGCAATGATGAACTCAATAGTGATTATGAGGACATGCTTATTGGACTAGATAGGAAAACAGCTACTAAAATGAAAATTTTGCTTGATCAACTTGTTGAGAAGGAGGGGTTAATACTGTCGGTACCCTAGAAACCGTACACCCATTGAGGTTACAAAGATCTCAAAGGAAAGTCATCTACTTGGTTTGAAGACCCTCAGAGACCCACATGTCAGACATAACCGGACCCGCTTCTCCAACATGGTTAATCCCTGGGTCGCCACGTGTACTACCAAACCTGAGGTACCACCCACAAGGGGAAGCTCCGAGCCATGTACCGAAATGGCACCTCCGGACTTAACCCCAGACCGAGAGAAGCTCCGGACCTGACACGTGTCGGGTAGCCCCGGAGCTACCTGTTTCCCACAGCAAGCTCCGAAGCTGCCACGTGTCCAATCGTCGGATCTTCAGCTTCTAACCTCCGGAAGACCCCGCAACGGCTCCGGATCTTCAAAGGAGAGCCAAGGACTTCAAGACCCAATTAAGTGTCATTAACGCCATATTAATGACACTTAACGGACGATCTTAACACCAATAACGATGCTGTCAAAGCCCGTTACAGGGTCATTAAGAGCAATTAAACGTGTATCAATACTAGTAACCGCTTGGGCCACATGTCGGGCCAGGCTAACCTGTAACGGCCTGCCCTTGTACTATAAAAGGACAGGCTGACGACACGTTCAGGGGGGACACACACACACACACGCCTTTGACACTAAACACAAGCTCACACAGCTAATACAACAGCAACACATCCGTGGAGTAGGGTATTACGCTCAGGCGGCTCGAACCACGTAAACTCTTGTGTCTCCAGTGTCAATTCCTACTCACCTTCTTGAATCTCCGCGCGCCCATACCGAACATCAAACTCCCCTATCACTTTAGCAGTGTAGGGAGATCTGCCGGTTCCAAACCACCGACAGTTGGCGCGCCAGGTAGGGGCGCCTGAGATTTTGAGAATGGTTAATTCTGCTGCTGGATCATCCAACGGCCAACCTGCTGCTCAGGCTGTTGGAGGTAATCCCTCCAATAGGCAGCCACCAGCAGGAGCCTCAGCACCAGCAGGAGTCACACTCCCACCACCACCGTCTCCTCCAGCAAATCGTGCTGGGCAGCATGATGGTGCGCCGGCGTCAATCACTGCGTCGGCAAATCATGACAACCCAGAACACGCGCTTCATGCAGCGCGTGCTCTTCTCCAACGCCCACCACCTCCGGATGCATCCCGGGATGCACTGGAGCAGTGGAGGGCCGATGTGGAGCATTTGGTTGCAGCAGCAGTCGAACGCCTCAGCAACCAGGGTCCTCCTCCTTCAGGACGAGCCCCGTCGCAGCGGTGGACTTTGTCTGGAAGACTTGGTCCGCACGTTTCCAATAGCAGGAGACGTGTTGCGTCACAACAAGTGACATCATTGCCCTCCGGGGCACGACGCACTCACACGGTATCCAGGCTTTCGACTCACGACCTCCGGGCGGAATTTGATCACCGATACCGTCAGCAGGACGGCCGAGTCCATATTGAGCGTGCCCGTGAAAGACGGGAAGCTCAGGACCTTTCTACTCCTGAAGGAGTGGGAGGAGGTTGTTCAGCCCTAGCCATGCACCTGCGCATGGTTAGGTGGCCACAGAAGTTCCGGCCTCACCTGCCAGAAAAATTCGATGGGACTGTCAATCCCGCCGAGTTTCTGCAGATATACTCCACTGCAATCTTGGTAGCTGGAGGAAACGAGGCCGTGATGGCCAATTAATTTCCAGTGGCCTTAACTGGGACTGCCAGATCTTGGTTTATGAGCCTTCCACCCAACTCTATCAACAGTTGGGAGGAGCTGTGCCATCAGTTCACTGCCAACTTCGGGAGTTCATACACCCGGCCAGGCACTGAACTGGACCTTTTTGCAGTCGTGCAGAAAGGGGGAGAATCCTTGCGATCATTCATCCAGAGGTTCTCTCAGGTACGAAACACTATCCCTTCTATCTCTAGCGCCTCTGTCATTGTGGCATTTAGATAGGGTGTACGAGACAAGAAGATGTTGGAGAAACTTGCGATCAAGGAGATCACCAGTGTCACGGAACTCTTCAGCTTGGCTGATAAATGTGCCAGAGCTGCGGAGGGTCGTGAAATGCACTCCAAACCAGCCTCGGAGGATCACAAGAAATCTTCCAAAGAAGAAGCCGCTACCTCCGGGGGTGGCAAGAAGAAAAAGAAGACCAACGGCAAGAAGAAGCCGTCGACAGGCACATCCAACATTGCAGCTGCTGCAGCTCCGGGTGGCCGGGGGCCACACCCCGAGAAGCGACCTCGACCGTCTTCTGAAGATGGTGGCAAATCCAAAGTGTGGTGTCCCATTCATAAAACGGGCAGCCACAGTTTGGAAGACTGCTGGGAGGTCCAAAACCTTGCCGAGCACTACAACAAGCGCCGGGAGGAATCTCCTTTCTGACAGAGGGAAGGAAAGAAAAAAGTTGATGAAGCTCCGGCTGAAGAGGAGTTAGGGTTCCAGGATCCCAAAAAGGTCCTGAAGGCCGTCTACACCTCCGTCGACGATGATTCTGACGTCTCTGACAACGAGCGTCGGAAGACCATGAACACCATTTTTGGTGGATCATGGGATATCACCTCCCATCGCGTCATCAAGACTATGCGTCGGGATATGGCCGCTGTAGCCCCTACAGTCAGGTCGGAACCTCACCGAAAGTGGATGGACACAACCATCACTTTTGATGCTTCGGATTGTCCCCGGAGCATGGTTGGAGTAGGACAGTTACCCTTTATGGTATCTCCTACCATCAACAACATCCAGCTCCACCATGTCATGGTAGACGGAGGTTCGGGGCTTAACCTCATCAGCTTTGAAGCTTTCACTAAGCTTCAGCTCCGACCTTCGGGTCTCCAACCCTCTCGACCTTTCTCCGGAGTAGGTCCGGGGGCCATCACCCCACTCGAAGCTATTACTCTCCCTGTTACCTTCGGGACACGGGAGAAGTACCGCACTGAAAAGTTGGTCTTCGACGTCGCGCAGATCAACTTACCCTTCAATGCCATCTTGGGTAGACCTTCCCTGTATAAATTCATGGCAGCTGCTCATTATGGTTATCTGGTGTTGAAGATGCCAACGCTAGTAGGCGTTCTCCGGATCCGCGGAGATCGCACTGCCGGAGTAACTGCACTGGAAGAGCTCCATGCGCTCACCACAGCGCAAGAGGAGGACTCCAGGCAGGAGCAAGCTCCAAAACCCCCGAGCATTCGCCAACGAGGCTCGACTTCTGCACCTCGAGTGCTGCCAAGTGGCGACACCGACATTCCCGTCAAAGTCGTCCAAATTGGTTCCAATGCCGCTCAAACCACCCGTATATCGGGAGGATTGAACGAAAAATAGGAACTTGCGCTCATCACTTTCCTCTGGGCTAACGTCGACGTGTTTGCTTGGCAACCGTCACAAATGCCTGGGATCCCTAGGGAAGTGATTGAGCACAATCTGAAGATCTACCCCGATGCTCGGCCTGTGCATCAGAAGCCTCGGAAGCAATCCGTAGAGCGACAAAACTTCATCCGACAAGAAGTAAAAAAGTTGCTCAAAGTCGGATTCATTCGAGAAGTCTTCCATCCAAAATGGCTGGCGAACCCAGTCGTTGTGCCTAAGGCCGGCGGGAAGCTTCGGATGTGCATCGACTACACCACACTAAATAAGGCATGTCCAAAAGATCCATTCCCACTACCTAGAATAGATCAGATAGTGGATTCCACCTCTGGGTGTGAATTACTATGTTTCCTAGATGCCTATTCCGGATATCATCAAATCAGGATGTCTAGGGAAGATGAAGAGCATACTTCATTCATCACAGTAGATGGATTATATTGTTACACAGCCATGCCCTTTGGTCTCAAGAATGCAGCTTCAACTTTTGTACGAGCTATGTACAAAACTTTTGAAGAACTTATTAGAGACATAGTGGAAGTGTACGTCGATGACATCGTGGTCAAGGTCAGGAACAAGGAGTCACTCCTTGACACCTTGCAGGCTGTCTTCGACAAGCTGAGGGCCACCCGTACAAAGCTAAACCCAGACAAGTGTGTCTTCGGGGTTAGCTCCGGAAAACTTCTTGGTTTCCTGGTAAGTCACCGGGGCATAGAAGCTAATCCGGTGAAGATTAAGGCCATTGAAGACATGCGGCCGCCAACCCGCATCAAGGACGTCCAAAAACTAACTGGATGTCTAGCAGCCCTCAGCCGGTTCATCTCAAGACTGGCGGAACAGGCACTCCCCTTCTTTAAGTTATTGAGGAAGTCCGGACCATTCCAATGGTCCGATGAAGCAGAAAAGGCATTCCAGGAGCTAAAACAGTTCCTCACCACCCTACCGATTCTGGTAGCTCCGATCCTGGTGAGCCTTTATTGCTTTATATCTCAGCTACTGACGAAGTTGTTAGTATGGTTCTGGTTGCGGAGAGACCAGAACTACCTCATACTCAGGAATCCAGACCCCTTCGGGAGGGTCCGGAGGTTCCTGAAAGCGAGTCTGGGTCCCAGCTCCCGGATTCGAATCCACAAGAAGTCGCTTCAGGAGATCTAGACCCCTCCAGGAGGGTCCAGGTCATTTCTAAGGAAGCTTCGGGTTCCTCCAGTCAGAGCCCAGAGGTCCCTGAAGAAAATCCAGACTCCTCCGAGAGGATCCGGGTCAGTGAAGAGGAAGCTCCGGACCCCTCCGGGAGGGTCCGGACCATTTAGCGCCCAGTGTACTTCATTAGTGAAGTACTACATGATGCCAAGACTCGATACCTAGAGGTGCATAAGCTGCTCTATGCAGTTCTTATTGCCTCCAGGAAGCTTCGCCATTACTTCCATGCTCACAAAGTCTCAGTGGTGACCTCTTACCCACTTCGAGCAAGTTTGCATAATCCCAATTCAACTGGGAATATTGCAAAATGGGCAGCGGCATTGGCTGAATTTGATCTTGAATTTATTTCAAGGCAAGCAGTCAAGAGTCAGGCATTGGCAGATTTTGTGGCGGAATGGACTCCCTCTCCATCAAACCCTGGGGGCCCCAGTGAGCAGAAGACGGAGCATCAAGCTCCAACCTTCACCGAGCCTCACTGGACCCTCTACTTTGATGGCTCCATGCAGAAGCAGGGGGCCGGAGCTGGAATCCTTCTCCTCGCACCGACTGGGGAGAAGGTGAAATACATGGTACACCTTGACTTCAAGGCAACCAACAACATGGCAGAGTATGAAGCACTCATCTACGGACTAAAGGTGGCACTGTCATATGGTGTCAAGCAATTGCTGGTCAAGGGAGATTCACAGCTCATCATTAAGCAGGTGAAGGGTGAATGCTCCTGCAATAATCTCCAGCTAGCTGCTTACCTCCTTGAAGTCCACAGGCTTCAAAAGGACTTCGAAGTCCTAGATCTCCACCATGTTCAGCGTGCCCACAACGCTGAAGCCGACGAACTCTCAACGAAAGCGTCAACCGGAGCTCCGGCTCCTGATGGAACTTTTGTCCGGAGATTGTCGAAACCCACAGCTCAGCCTGCCGAACTGAGCAAAGGGGGCGAGATCAGCATCCCAAAGCTGACGGTCCCGATGGCCCTGTTACCATGGCAGCCATCAAGGGTCGTAGGTGCTGCCGGGAGCTCCGAGCAACCCAGCACGCAAGACTCAAATGCTCAAGTTAGTTCCGATGCATGGATCTCGGAGATCCGGAACTACTTGAAAGACAACATCCTTCCTGATGATGATGTATCCGCTGACCGGATAGTCAGATTGGCTAAAAGATACACGTTGGTAGAAGGGGATCTCTACCGGCGCGGTGCCAACGGCATCCTAATGCGGTGCATCACAAGGGAAGAAGGTTGCGAGCTCCTCGCAGAAATCCATGGAGGCGAGTGTGGGAACCACGCGTCTTCCAGCACGTTGGTTGGTAAAGCCTTTCGGCATGGCTTCTACTGGCATACAACACTCCAGGATGCAACTGAGCTGGTGAAGAAATGCAAAGCATGTCAATTTCATGCAAAGCAAATTCACACTCCAGCTCAGCCCTTACAAATGATACCTCCTACATGGCCTTTCGCTGTGTGGGGGATGTACATCTTGGGACCTTTCCCAAGAGCCGTCGGAGGTTACAAGTTCCTGTACGTCGCCATTGACAAGTTCACCAAGTGGCCGGAAGCAACTCCAGTTGTGACAATCAACAAGCAATCTGCTATCAACTTTCTGCAGTCCATTGTGTGCAGATTTGGAGTCCCAAACAAAATCATCACTGATAATGGGACCCAATTCACAAGCTCCGCATTCCAAGGATATTGCGAAGACCTCGACATACAAGTTTGCTACGCCTCCGTAGCTCATCCAGCCAGCAATGGCCAAGCCGAGAGTGCAAATGCTGAAATCCTTCAAGGACTTAAAACACGCACTTATGAGCGTTTGAAAAAACATGGAGCCAACTGGATCGAAGAGCTTCTGCCCACTCTATGGGCCAACAGGACATCTCCAAACCGGTCAACCGGAGAGACACCCTTCTTTCTGGTGTACAGAGCTGAAGCAATCCTTCCTCCGGAAATCACCTTGGGTTCACTCCGGGTCCGGACCTTCGACGAAGCCGCGCAGGACCAGCTCCGGCGTGAAGACCTAGACCTCCTTGAGGAGGGAAGGTGCCAAGCAGCTGTTCGGAATGCCCGATATCGTCAAGCTCTACGGCGTTATCACCAGCGGCATGTACACAACCAACGGCTCGAGGAAGGCGATCTGGTGCTACGGAGAATACAATCCAGAGAAGGGTTAAACAGACTCTCCCCCGGCTGGGAGGGACCCTTCCGAGTGATTAAAGTATCCCGTCCCGGAAGCGTTCGCTTGGCTACTGAGGATGGGACACCTCTCCCAAATCCTTGGAACATCGAGCACCTCCATAAGTTCTACACTTAATACCACGGAGGTGAGTCTTGAGTAACTTGAGGTGTATGTTATAGAGTCATTGTACAGAGTCGGGTAGTCCCTCCGGGAGAGCAGCCGGACCTTTCCCGAAAGGTCCGCAAAGCTCATGCAACACTTGTCACAGTCTCAGGACTAAAAGTGCGGCTAACTACCCTAGGTCAAACGAGAAATGAAACACGCTTAGCCTGGTTCCGTACACTAAGAGTGTACTTGTTTCCCTTGTACCCCGGACCTATAGTGAAAGACATTTTCATGTGAAATAGACTCCACGTGCATTTATTTTGTACAGGCTCAATATTTTTATTTTTCTCTTTCTTGTCTATAACAAAGACGTGCAATTCTTAAGAAATTTTAGTTCGACCGGTTTATATACGATTCGAGTTGTATTGTCAATTCTTTTGGATTCAAATATTGTTCATGGCCAACTCGCCTGAAAGCCGCCAAGCCAATCTAGGGCTGGATTGTGCTATCGACTTAGCCTGGTCAAGCACCCTAAGTACGCCACTCTACCTACACCCCGACAGGCCGAAGTAAGGCGGGTCCATGTACAGTTGGATCTAGAAGAAGAGATAACACATTCGGTTGTATTTAGAATCGCGTTTGACTTAAAATCTTCTTGAGAGCCATAAGTCGCGACGAAGTTATAGACAAGAAACAAATTTTACTATTTTTATTGGCTTAAGTGTGCAGGAAAAATAAAGTCTACGTTGATGGAGGAAATCCAGAGCTAAATAAGCTCCGACTCCCCTAAGGGGGCCAGCCGTCGACGCTAAATAAAAGATGGTGAGAAGACCCCGCAAATGGAGTCTGCTGCCAACAAACTGAGTGTTGGCAAAGGTCACTGCCGGAGCTACTAAGCTCCGACACCCCGGAGGGTTAACTATCGATGATCTACGCGTTGATAGAGACTATTGCCGGAGCTACTAAGCTCCAGCGATAGACAATGACGGAGCTTCTAAGCTCCGACAACCTCAGGGGGCCTTCACTATCGAAGACTTCGAACCTAAATTCTACAAGTTCGGAGCAAAAGAGTCTTCAACAATGCACAATATCCTCTTGGTACATGTTCACAATCAAATTGTGTACATCTACCAGGGGGCCAAGTGAAGATAAGAGTGTTGATGACAAAAAGTGAAATTCGCAAAATTTGGGGATTTCATTTATCTGGAGACAAGAGATTACATCTGGAGACAAGGGATTACAAAATTGAAGAAGAAGAAGAGAAAATACAAGTGAGAATTACAGAGATGGTGCTAGACCCTATGGAAGAATTGGGCGACCTTTTGGGCAACCTCCGATACGCTGGCTTGGGTAGCTTCGCCTTCTCCTTCGACGAGACCTTCAAGCACCGGGTCCAGAGGAAATTGGGAGTTCCGGCTGGTGTAGCACGTCAGCACATACTCTGCGACGTTCTTCGCCAGGGATTGCCCCTCAACCTCTAGTTGGTCTGCGATGACATCGCCCACCTTGGAGAGCTTGCTACCTGCTGCACTCAACGCCTGCAGCGCTAGGTCTGGCTCCGACTCCGGATCATCCGGGCGCACGGGGCTGAAACCCATCGGCGTCAGTGCATCATTGGCCTTGCTCAAGAACTCCCAAATCTGTAGGGAGTCCTCAGCTCTCAAGCCCTTCATCTCTTCCAGGGATCTTCTGGCCGCCATCAGTTCAGAATTCTCACGGGTGAGGCGCTCAACTTCTTTGGCGTTTTGCTGAATCTTTTCAGCAACCCGCCTTTCGAGTTTTCCGAGCTCCTCCTCCCAGAGGTGGATCTTGTTCTGGCGGTCAACCAGGTCCTTCTCCCTACCCCTCACTTTCTTCTCCCGGGCAGCAAGGGCACACTCTTGTTCGTAGAGTTCCTGCCCTCGCACCCAGGTCTTCTCCTCTTCCTCTTGGCAGCGCTCTTCTAATTTCTTGGTGCGCTCCTCGAGGCCCTTGTCAGCCAGAGCTATTTTCTCGGAGAGCTCCTCTTCCCTTCTCAGGACATCATCCCGCAGCTCTAGGAGTTTCTGCTCTTCATCCTCGAGCCGTTTCTCCCTCTCTTCAAGTGCCTCTCGGCGCTTGATGAGTGCGTTGTTAATGGCCTCAAGCTGTTCGTGGCGTGCATCGGCCGCATTATTGGCAGCTTTGGCCTGATCGTAGATCTCCCGGGATTGAGCGTCGAGGGCACGAGTCATACTCTCCCTGTCATCCAATAACTTGCCCCAGTACTCCAGGCGGATCTTCTCCCGCTTGATCCATTCCTTGTCATCCGCTAGCCTCGACTGCACCAGCTTGGTCTCGAAGTAGAGCCGATTACGCCACCGCCTAAGGGTTTGGCGCTCCTCTTCAAGAGCCTTGCTATCGTGGAAGAAAGCAAGTTGGACTTGACGCAGACTGGAACATGCGTTGTCGATTGACAGCGACAACGGGATTGGTTCCGGACCTGCTGGGGTCTCCTCCGCTGGTTCCAGCGGGTCTTCGGATACAAAAATTGGGTCCCACTCTACAAGAGTGGTCCCCTGGGTCTCCATGGCACTAGGGCCGTCCTCCGGGATGACCTCAGTCGCCATCGAGGAAGGCCCTACTGCCAGGTCTTCGTTCACCCCCTCGGGCAGGGGGCCAGCGACTTCGCTTGGGCACTCCGGCTCGGCCGCAGGTACCTCCGACGTCGTTGCTTCCGGAGCAGGAGCTGCTATTGGCTCCAGTCTGGGTACCTCTTCCGAGGGAGGCTCGAGCTCCGTCACCTCTTCAACAACCGGCTCAGGAGCCGGAAGATCTTCAACTTCGATCGGCCCTATGACCGGAGCTCCAACAATGACCGGCTCAGCAGCTGGTGCTTCGGAGGTAGCCGACCCAACTGCCGAAACTACCTCGGTTTCCGGATCGCATGTCGGGGCTTCAGTCACCTCCGGCTCAACCGCCGGGGCTTCGACACTTTCCGGCTCAAAGGCCGGGATTACTACTTCCTCCGGCTCAACAGCCGGAGCTTCCATCATTGCAGCACCAGGACCCGGAGCTTCAACCTCTGGGACAGGTGCCGCTGGCGCATGTTCACTCCCGTGGTCCGGCGCTACCACGGGAACTTCTGGGGATGAGTCGAGCTCCATGACCACGACAGCCGGCGCCGGAGCTATCGCAGCTTCAGCCACCACTTGGGGCAGCACCGGGACAGGAGCAGAAGCTCCCACCCTCACGGCCTTCGACACTATGGCTGAGGGTGGAGCCTCACTCCCTTTCTTGGGGACGCTGCAGATGACGAACAAAGAAAATTAACAAACAGTTGCTACAATTAAAATAATTGTCCAAGGTAGAGGTTAAAAATTACCTTGGGAGGCTTCCGCACCAGCTTGCATGGAACCTTTTTCCCGGGCGTTCTGGGCTGGCCATAGTCGGCGTAGAAGCTCCGGAAGGCCCCCCGGAACTTGTCGCGGCCACGGGCGTTTCCCGGGTCGAGGCTCTCCTCGATTGGGAGGAACCCCCGAACCTGGAGGCCTCCACCAGCCCAGGTGCCGGAGTCGCGCGCCTGGAGCTAACACCCCGGGAGGATCCCACTACGGGAACAGACGCGCTCCGGGAGGACCCCACTGCAGGAACGGTCTCGTTCCGGGAAGACCCCATTACGGGGACAACCGCCGCGGTTGTAGAAGACCTTCCCCTTCGGGGAGAAGGAGCCGAGGCAGAAGTAGTGGGCCTGACGGACCTTCCGTCGGCATGCTGCAGCTTCCTCTTCCGGCTCTCGGGTTCGTCCGCCAGCTCCTTGCCTTTGCCGACGACCTCAACCCTCGGCTTTGGGGCAGGAACAGAGCCATCTTCGGGCATTCCGGGGATCGCCACCCGGGTGGTTGATCTTCTCTCGACGACACCAAGGTCGTCAAGTACGGGCATCTTTCGCCGGAGCTCCCTGCTGAACTCCACTTCCACGTTTAAAGGGAGGAAGGCCGACGGGGGAATCAAGTCATCACCGTCGACGTCGATGCCGTGCTGGAATTTCTTGAGGTGGAACTCCAAGGTTTTCCCCACCATGTTGGACTTCAACCCGGTCTCGACCCGGTCGTCGTCCATCACGCTGTTGAGGGCCCAAGCGAGTTTCTCCCTCCTCTTCAGCGGCGCCCACCTGTTGACCAGGAAATTGCAAAATACCGCCTGAGGAGTCAATCCTCCCTCCACGCATTGGCGGATCCTGGTCAAAGCAGGAGTGAAAGCTTCCGCCAGCACTGGAGCTTCACTCCAGATCGTCGTGTCGATGCCGAGCAGACTATCGGGCAGCTCCAGCCTCTCGTGCTCCTCCACCCTGACGACTATCCAGTCTTTCTTCCAGTCATCCCACTTCCCAGAAGGAAACGACCGGAGGTACTTGAATGGGCACTTCTTGCGCTTCACGAAGTAGTAGAAGCCAAGGTACTTATTGCTCCGGTCGGTGGTGTGGACGGTGAAGAAGGTCCGGAAGAGTTCGATGCAGGGGGGATGCCCACCCACATCTCACAGAAGTGGACGACGATAGACACGAGGAGAATGGAGTGAGGGCCAAGGTGATATAACTGGAGACCATAGAAGTCTAGCAGCATCAAGGAAAAGGAAGAAAAAGGCGGGATCAATCCCACCATGGCGAACGAGGAAAAGTACACCATTTCACCGGCATGCTCCTTCTCGAAGGGGAGCTCTCCGCCAGCACAGACTGAGCGGTTGAAGAAGTCCGAGAACCACCCCATGAGGGCCCGGACCTTCTTCAAATTGCCGTCAGTCTTCAAGCGACTCTCGCGGAGACCCAAATCCATCGTGGCACAGCTAGGCAAGAGAAGAAGAGCGAAGCATGAGTTGGGAGTTTGAGCGCAAGATCAGATGAGAGGCGTAAAGAACTCCTGACGTGCGCGCTTTCCTTCTTAAGTAAGCCCTCGCAACGCTTGGATGGAAACCGCAAGGAAGTCGAAGATACCATTCAAAAATTCCACCCAACCAATGACAAGAGGGCCCAGGACCACCCCGACGATCAAGTCGAGGCTCTTACCCAGGCGAACGGTTGTCATCACGAGGCGGGAAACCCAAAGGCGGCGGCCTGACAAGGCGCGCGGAACCGATACGGTTTTCGTATCGGGAACCGGCGACCTTCAATTGCGTGAGATCCGCACGGCAAAGATCTCATCTGCCGCACGCAGGGTGCGCCACGCGGCAGGGATCTAACTATAAATCCCTGCCAACGGCACCCTCAAAGACCCATGAAGACTCAGTTCAAAGGTCACGAGGATGGACCCACCTCCGACGGAATGACTTCCCCGGAGGTAGGTCCAGGGGGCCACTATCGGTACCCTAGAAACCATACACCCCTTGAGGTTACAAAGATCTCAAAGGAAAGTCATCTACTTGGTTTGAAGACCCTCGGAGACCCACATGTCAGACATAACCGGACCCTCTTCTCCAACATGGTTAATCCCTGGGTCGCCACGTGTACTACAAAACCGGAGCTACCGCCCACAAGGGGAAGCTCCAAGCCATGTACCGAAACGGCACCTCCGGACTTAACCCCAGACCGAGAGAAGCTCCGGACCTAACACGTGTCGGGTAGCCCCGGAGCTACCTGTTTCCCACAGCAAGCTCCAAAGCTGCCACGTGTCCAATCGTCGGATCTTCAGCTTCTAACGTCCGGAAGACCCCGCAACGGCTCCAGATCTTCAAAGGAGAGCCAAGGACTTCAAGACCCAATTAAGTGTCATTAACGCCATATTAATGACACTGAACGGACGATCTTAACACCAGTAACGGTGCTTTCAAAGCCCGTTATAGGGTCATTAAGAGCAATTAAATGTGTATCAATACTAGGGGCCACATGTCGGGCCAGGCTAACTTGTAACGGCCTGCCCTTGTACTATAAAAGGACGGGCCGATGACACGTTCAGGGGGGACACACACACACACACGCCTTTGACACTAAACACAAGCTCACACAGCTAATACAACAGCAACACATCTGTGGAGTAGGGTATTACGCTCAGGCGGCCCGAACCACGTAAACTCTTGTGTCTCCTGTGTCAATTCCTACTCACCTTCTTGAATCTCTGCGCGCCCATACCGAACATCAAACTCCCCTATCACTTTAGCAGTGTAGGGAGATCTGCCGGTTCCAAACCACCGACAAATACATTGTCAAGAGGACATGATCATCTCCCAAAAGGAGGAATATGTCGAACTTGACAAACTTCTAGAACTTGAAAAGGAACGAAGCAAATCACTAGAACTTGAGTTAGCTTCGAGCAAGGAAACTTGCCTGGAGTTAACTGACTCAAATGCCACAATCAAGGACCAACTTGTTGACCTGATCAAGGTTAACAAGATCCTTGAAGTGCAGGTTGAATCACTCACGCTGAGTGAACCTTCCTCCTCTTAAAGTTCACCTTCTCAACCCACTAAAACTGACTTTGCTCATGCTTGCACATGTAAGAAAGGTGACACCAGTTTGAGGGATAAGCCAACCTCTACAAAGGATAAACATCCTGCCCAAAGTGGCATATTTGACAAGGAGAAGATCAAATATGCACGTAGTGCATACTTGGTCAAAAGAACTCCAAATGTCAAATATGGCATTGGTTATTCTTATGGTGAAAAGCAACATGCTAGAAGCCATAAGAATAACAAGGAGAAGATTACCTTTGTAAAAGGAAGGCCCTCTCAAATTGGAAAGTCACAGATTAAGACAGCAACTACACATGAACACCGGACTAGTCCGGTCGGTGTACGGACAAGTCCGGTCCTCCGGACAAGTCCGGCTCCCTAGACTAGTCCTGTACATAAACAACAACAACTATTGTTTAAAACTTTTGATGCCTCCTATGTGTTAATGACAAATAATTTTGGCAAGGATTATGCTCATTATGTTGGGCCACGCCATGGGAACACCAGGTCTCATGTGTGGGTGCCCAAATGTATTGTAACTAACCTCCAAGGACCCAAGAAAGCTTGGGTACCTAAAACCAAGGCATGATTTGTTTTTGTAGGCCTATTCCTTCGGTGGATCTAAATGGGTGCTAGACAGTGGCTGCACCAATCATATGACCGGGGAAAGAAGAATATTTGTGGAATATGAAGATAATGAGGACCCAAACGAGGGCATCTACTTTGGAGATAATAGTCAAGGAAGAGTGCTCGGTACCGGTAAAATTGCAATATCCTCTAAACACACAATTTCTCATGTTTTACATGTTGAATCCCTATATTATAACCTGCTGTCCATATCTCAATTATGCAACAAAGGTTATAATTGCTTGTTCACTAACGAGGGTGATGGTTTCATTGCATTCAAGGGTATGTTAAAGGGAAAGCTCTATCTTGTTGACTTCAACAAGGATAAAGCTGAACTTTACACATGCTTGATTGCAAAGACCAACATGGGTTGGCTGTGGCATAGACGGCTAGCGCATGTTGGTATGAGGAACCTTCAAAAACTCCTCAAAGGCGATCACATTCGAGGTTTAAAGGATGTTGTATTTGAGAAATACAGGCCCTGTAGCGCGTGCCAAGCCGGGAAGCAAGTTGGAGCACCTCACCCCGCCAAAAACGTCATGACTACAACAAGACCACTCGAGCTACTACACATGGACTTATTTGGTCCAATAGCCTACATAAGCATGGCGGTACCAAATATGGTTTAGTTGTCATTAATGTTTTTTCTCGCTTCACTTGGGTTTTCTTTTTGCATGATAAGTCAGGGACACAAGGAATACTCAAAAAGTTCTTAAAGTGAGCTCAAAACAAATTCTCATTGACAATCAAGAATATTCGAAGCGACAACGGTACGGAGTTCAAGAACACGCAAGTAGAGGAGTACCTTGATGAAGAAGGCATAAAGCACAAATTTTCAGCGCCGTACTCCCCACAACAAAACGGAGTTGCCGAAAGAAAGAATCGAGCACTCATAGAGATGGCAAGAACAATGCTCGATGAGTACAAGACATCGGATCGATTTTGGGCAGAAGCGATTAACACTGCTTGCCACGCCGTAAATCGACTTTATCTTCATCGACTACTCAAGAAGACATCCTATGAGCTACTCACCGGTAACAAACCAAATATTTCATATTTTCGAGTTTTCAATTCTCCATGTTATATCTTGAACAAGAAGCCTAGGACTTCAAAGTTCGCTTCGAAGTCCTATGAAGGTTTCTTGCTTGGTTATGATTCGAACACTTACGCCTATCGTGTTTTCAACAAGACCTCCGGACTTGTTGAAGTAGCACGTGACATAGTGTTCGATGAGACTAATGGCTCCCAAGAGGAGCAAGTTGATCCATGTGAAATAGGTAAAGAAGAAGCTCCTTTTCAAGCATTGAAAAGAATGGCTCTAGGTGAGGTTCGACCACAAGAGCCACCTCCACACGTACATGAGGAAGATGAACCACAAGAGGGGACCAACGATCAAGGGGGAGCTTCAACACAAGTTGAATCACAAGAATACGAAGATAATCAACAAGTCAACGAAGGCAATCACTTAGGAGGAGAAGCAGATGATCATGAAGATACAACTCCTCAAGTGCCACACCCAAGAGTACACCAATGCGTCCAAAGGGATCACCCAATCGACAATATCATCGGTGATATCCAAAAGGGAGTAACCACTAGATATCGCATAGCTAACTTTTGTGAGCACTATTTGTTTGTATCCTTTTTGGAACCACGCAGGGTTAAAGATGCATTGAAAGATCCGAACTGGGTGGTGGCAATGCAAGAAGAATGAACAACTTCAAGCGGAACAAGGTGTGGGAACTTGTGGCAAGACCCAATGCAAACATCATCGGCACCAAGTGGGTCCTCCGCAACAAACAAGACGAACACGGGATGGTGACAAGGAACAAGGCATGACTTGTGGCCAAAGGGTATTCACAAGTTGAAGGTTCGGATTTCGATGAGACTTTTGCTCCAGTACCTAGGCTTGAATCTATTAGAATATTACTTGCATATGCTACTCACCATGATTTCAAGCTGTATCAAATGGATGTGAAAAGCGCCTTCCTCAATGGACCAATCAAGGAAGAGGTGTACATGGAGCAACCACCCGGGTTTGAAGACGAAGAGTTCCCCGACCACGTATTTAAATTGCGTAAGGCTCTCTACGGCCTCAAACAAGCTCCTAGAGCTTGGTATGAGTGTCTTAAAGATTTCTTAATTGAAAATGGCTCTAAGATTGGCAAAGTAGATTTACACTATTTACAAAGAATTTTGATGATGATCTTTTTATTTGTCAAATTTATGTTGATGATATAATCTTTGGGTCAACGAACCAATCCTTTTGTGAGGAATTTAGTAAAATCATGACAGACAGGTTTGAAATGTCAATGATGGGAGAATTAAAGTACTTCTTGGGATTCCAAGTGCGGCAACAGAAGGAAGGGACATTCCTAAGCCAAACCAAGTACACACAGGACATACTTAAGAATTTTGGCATGGACAAGGCGAAGCCCATAAAAACCCCCATGGCAATGAATGGCCACCTAGATCTCAATGAAGATGGACCTAGCTCCATGATTGGATCTCTACTCTATTTATGTGCATCTAGGCCAGATATTATGTTGAGTGTATGTTTGTGTGCAAGATTTCAAGCCAATCCTAAGGAATGTCACTTAACAGCCGTAAAAAGGATCTTGAGATATTTGGTTCATACACCCAACCTTGGTCTTTGGTACCCAAAAGGCTCAAAATTCAATCTCATTGGTTACTCTGATGCAGATTATGCCGGGTGCAAAGTAGATAGAAAAAGCACCTCCGGTACATGCCAATTCCTAGGGAGACCCTTAGTTTCTTGGTCCTCCAAGAAACAAAATTCCATTGCCTTATCCACAGCCGAAGCGGAGTATGTTGCAGCCGGGAGTTGTTGTGCATAAGTCCTTTGGATGCGACAAAGCCTAAGGGACTATGGTTACAATATGAACCATATTCCACTCCTTTGTGACAATGAAAGTGCCATCAAAATTGCCCACAACCCAGTTGCGCACTCCAGAACTAAACACATAGATATAAGACATCACTTTTTGAGAGATCATGCCTTGAAAGGAGACATAGCCATTTCACATGTCAACACTCAAAAGCAATTGGCCGACATATTAACCAAGCCACTTGATGAAAAGCGTTTTTGTGAAATCCAAAATGAACTAAATATCCTTGATGTATTATGTGTATGCTACACTTGTTGTGCATTAGGAATCAACTTTTGTCTAGGCTCTTAGGTTTTTGAGGATGAACACCGGACTAGTCCGGTCCATGCACGGACAAGTCTGGCCCCCCGGACTAGTCCGTGCCTGTGCACCGGACAAGTCCGATGTTTCTGAACTCAAAACCTAATTCTTCAATTCCTCAATGCAATTCCTTGCTATCCTTTCACACCTATGCCTTGTATCATTCATTATCATTCATGCCACTCATTCTCAGGTCATGTTGAGCTCGGGCAATGATGTCTCCGACTTTGAGGCCGAGATGGACCACGAGGTGGCACCTCAAACCTCAACGGGTCTTGGCAAGAAGCATCAAGAAAGACCCTTCAAGCCAGCTCCAACCCCTCCTCAGGTTCTAAGGAAGGTGTTGGCAAAGAAGCCAGTCTCCAAGGAAGCTGCATCATAGAGTGGCCCTCGCCAAGCAAAGGGCAAGGGCAAAGGGATTGCTACGGGTCCGGTTGGCCCGTTGAAACTCCATGCTCCAAGGGAAGGGGTCCGGGACCCCACTGAAGAGAAGTTAAACGGGAAGGGAAGTGACTCGGCGGCAAAATTCAGAAGCATCAATTGGTATGGCCGACTGAAGCATGCTGTTGATGGAAGATTCTGGTGCAACTTCCATGTTGATTTCTACAAATCGGTGTATCTCCCAATGAAGACACCAGTTGTGCGCAGTCAGTGGATTGACTGGGCACATTTTGAAAAGAAGGGCTGCTCACCGTTCACTGAAGTAGTGAGAGCCATTGAGAAGCATGGCCTGAGGGATCTTTTCGCTTTCAGGAATAACTGGAATGATGAAGTGATTGCACAGTTCTTTGCATCCTGTCACTTCTCTAGTGAAGATGAGGAGAGTGTCACTTGGATGACTCATGGATCCAAGTACAACATTACTCAAGAAGATTTTGCTAGCCTGCTTCACCTCGACACCACAAGATCTGACTGCCTGATCATACACAACAAAGGTGTCATTGAGAAGGATAGGATGAAGTTCCTATATGAGCCAAACTCAAAGTTCAACCCTCCCTCCACCAAAAATATGAAGCCATATTTTGTGGTGCTGAACAGAGTTTTGAGGAAGACGATTGCTCCCAAGGATGGAGATGTTGGGAGTGTGCAAGGATACCTCTGGACTCTGATGAGGGTCATAAGCAAGGACCACCCGTTTGATGTGGCAGAATACATTTGGAATGACATGGTGAACATATCTTGCACTCCTAACAGGTCTTGTGGATATGCTCCTTGACTAATGTTTGTGATTGAGAAAGTCACCGGGATTGAGTTTGTGAAAGATGTGGAGCATCTCCCCTTGAGGCCTCAAATGCTTCAAAAGCCGAGTGTGCAGGCTACTCCCTCACCAGCCTCCAATCCTGAGGCACCGGCAAGAATAAGAGAAGATGGCAGGGCTGCCTCTGCTTCTAGTGCAGCCCCTCAAAAAGGTTCAGCCAGCGGAATCCTCAAGTATCTGACTGCAATCTTTGCCTCCTGCAAAAAGGCCGAGGTGAAGGCCCATAAGCTCAATAAGAAAAGAAAAGAGGACATGAAGTATATCAAGGCAAATGTGAAGCAAATTTCCCAGAAACTGGAGATTGAGCCAATTGGGTCTCCAATAATCTCTGAAGACTCAGATTCTGACTTCACCGAGCTCGGGCCCTTGACCCCCTTCGAGCTTGCCTACTTTGGCGTTGGGGGCTCGAGTAGCACCGCACCTCCTCCCCCCCCCCCCCCCCTCCTCCTCATCAAGCTGAATATGAAGATGATGAAGACGACGATGAGAGGATCGACAGCGAAGAGTGAAGACCTTAGGACCCTCCTCTCCTTCTTTTTGGTGTCTTGATGCCAAAGGGGGAGAGATTGAGGGGGAGTCTTAGTCTTAGCTGTAGTTTGCGAGGAGAGAGCCCTATGCTATATTTTTTACTCTTTTGTGGCTTGTAAAGTTTTAAAAATGTCTTAAGTTAATTATGGTTCTATGATGCAATGATTTGATCCTTTGAGTAGTATTTATGAAAACTGTGATTTTGCTCTAAAATGACATATATGCTTGCTATTGGGTGATTTATGTCAATTATGTCATTCTCAATGTTTCAGTGCACTTAGTTATGCATCCCACCATAAAGAATGCACATATGGACTATGCTTTCACTACTTGATATATTTTGGACTCATATGTGCATACTTTATGAAAATCTCAATTTTATCATGTTTTGTGAAATCTCAATTGGTTGTCATCAATCACCAAAAAGGGGGGGACTGAAAGTGCATCTAGGACTCCCTTGTGGGTTTTGGATGATTTATGACAAGCAATTGGGATCCTAACCGCTTTGTTGAGATGAGTGCAGGTTTTTTAATAGAAAAAATGAGCAAAGTACCAAAAAGAAGGAAGAATGAGGAGCAAAGTGGAAATGAGCTCAAGGAAGAAGAGTAATATATCATTTTGTATGGAGTGTGTTGAGAAAACACATCCCAAAAGCTCAATCACAACTAAACACACACATTTCACAAAGTTACACTGGACCGGACTAGTCCGACTAACACCGGACTAGTCTGATATCCTCTCTGCACAAAATCGGACAAGTCCGATATCCATCGGACTAGTCCGATATCTCCCTGACTAGAATCGGACTAGTCCTCCCTAGTGCAGACTAGTCCTCAAAACACTTCACAAGTCACACAAAATCGGACAAGTCTGATCACAACCGGACTAGTCCGATATTCTCTTTGGTCCATATCGGACAAGTCCGATATTTGCACGGACTAGTGCAAAAAACCCTCTGAACTAAATTGGACAAGTCCTCCAAGTGCGGACTTGTCATCCAATACACTTAGGGTTTCACATGTCCGGACAAGTCCGATGACTATCGGACTAGTCCGAAGATTTCCAGTAGGGAAATCGGACAAGTCCGTTCCTAGCCGGACTAGTCCGATATTTCGGGACACTTAAGGTTTGCTACACACAGCACACCGGACTAGTACGGTGACCACCACAGACTTGTCCGATCTTTCTGAACCCTAACGGTGACTTTTAGAAACCCATATAAATAGAGTTGCACAGCCATATTTAATACACTCTCGAACCCTAGCGCCGTCACACCTCCCAAGAGCCTCAAAAACCAGATCTCTCCACGAAATTAAGTGCAACAAAGATCAATCCTTTGAGGATTCACTCTAGTTCATTGGAGAGACACGTTCAACACCACATTGAGCTCTTGGTTTGATTCTCTAACACACTCCTACGATTTAATTGTAATCTTTTGAGTGTATTCTTGGTTGTATTTCGTGTTGTAATCCAAGGGAGCTCTCAACGTGTGAGAAGGCCCCTTGAATTCGGTTATTCACCCCTTTGAGATTAGTGGAAGAGGATTGGCCTTCGTGGCGATCCGACGAGGGTAGGGTTGGAGAAGACCCGGTCCTTTTGTGGACTCCTCAACGTGGATGTAGGTTGCCTCTGTGGGAACCGAACCACGGGATAAATCTATTGTGTTCCTCTTTTGTGTTCATTGTTCTTTACATTATATCAATCTAGGGTTACAATTGATCTTGATTACTTTACGTTGGAATATCAAGTATAAGATTGAATTGTGATATAACATGGTTCATAACCTTGTAACACTCTGTTTAATTGTATATTTCTGCTGCATATATTGAAGAATAAAGTTAATCGATCAAACTTAATCAATCTAGTCTGTATACACCGGACTAGTCCGCACTTTACCAGACTAGTCCGATATCTCTAGTTTTAAACTGGTTATTAAGTGTTGCAGAATCCGACAATTTTCAAAGAGGCCTATTCACCCCCCTCTAGGCCACATTCACCCCCCTCCTCTAGGCCACATTCACCATGGTCGTGAGTTTCTCACACAACGACCTTCAACCAAGACTACTGTTCAATTGAGGTACAAGTTCATATTTTCCATCATTATAATTGCATTAGGATTGAATGATTTGTGCTTACATTGGCAAGGAAGGTTTACACCTTTTCATCATTCAATTCTTATGCATCCTCACGAGAGTAAGTGTTGACCCTACTCTTTTTGATTCTTCAAAAAAAAATGTCACCTTACTTGGGAATAAATTTAAAGAAGTACCTAGAATTTCATAAGCATTGCTAAAATTGACTTAGACATTTTCTGCCTAGGTAATGCTTATGGAATGACTTAATAGTTGAATTGGTGTGTAGCAACCTAGGAATAGTGATGTCCATAATTTTGACTTGAAACTCAGTCATGCATGGATCACAAAATTTCAAATTCCTTGACAAGAAATTAAAAATTTCCAAGAGGGTAAAATTGAGAATATTGTTTGCCATGATCCAAATGATAAATATTTGCTCTTGTAGAAAAAATATGATGCTTAGAAATTTTACAAGATGAAGGCATGCATATAGTGTATTTATATCACTTGCATTGATATGAGTAGGAGCTTTTGAAAATGTTCAACTTGATTTATCAATAAAGCCCCACTCCTAGCAATAATTCATACATTGTTCATGGATACACTAGAAATTGGACCCAATGCATCCTTGGTCATGTTCTTCCCTCTGCGTACAAATGAAGATTCAGTTACCTGTAACACCCTCATTTCATGCATCATGCATTGCATAAGTTCATATACATGTTTAACATTAATGCACATAAAAAGGAATAAGTTTAAAATGAATTTAAAGCTAAACTGCACTCAAAAGTTCTGAGGAGTGCAGACTAGTCCATTTTTGGTGCGAACTACTCCGATTTCTCTCTGACCTTCTTCAGACTTGTCCTTTCTTGTTGCGGACTAGTCCGGTTTCGTCTCTGTACAATTTTCGGACTTGTCCGGCCCATAGCGGACTAGTCCGGTCATCCCAACCTTGAAATTTCGCCAAGTCCCTAGACTTGTCCGACATCTAGCAGACTTGTCCATTTTCCCCTCTGATTAAAATCGGACTTGTCCAGTTTTGGCCAGACTTGTCTGTTTTCCTCTCTGATTAAGTTCGGACTTGTCCGATGTCCAATCCAGACTTGTCTGATATCTCTCTTACTAACTTCGGACTAGTCTGACCTCTTGCGGACTTGTCCGGTCATCGCGATTCCGTGTTGATATTTTGTTTCACGACGTGTTTTTGGTTTTTACCTTATGTGAGCCTAAGGACGTCATGTCTAACTCTTTTTGGAGCTCATGTGGGACCCCACACCGGCCTCCACCCACCCCAAACTCGAAATCCATCAAACCCTAACCCTCCACCCCTATATAAACAACTCCACCTTTCAACTTTGCATCCTTTTGCCTCAATTGAAAGACCACAAACCCTAGTTCGTGGAGAGCCACCAAGGAGGAAGAAGGAGATCCCAGGCAAGAATAAGAGGAGGAAACGAATGAGGATCCAAATATCTATCGAGTTTTCATTCTTCATCAACAATTCACCTACAAGTTCTTCATCAACCCTAGATCGTCAAGATCCAAGTGTTTCCTCCAAAACCCTTAATTGATTGGAGTTCTAAACACCTGGTATACCTTCTACTTCATCTTTCGAACGTGAATTCAACCCCGTTTCTCCAAATTCACGTCGACCTAGAAAACCCTAGTTTGTTGTTTCTGCGAAGGGCGAACTAGTCCGGCACTACAGCGGACTAGTCTGATTTTGCTGACTGTTTTTTGCTGAATTAATTCTAAATTGATTCGAATCAATTCGAAACCTGTCCAAACTTGTTAATAGATATTAGAACTAGTTAGTAAATATCATTAACATCTCATTAACTAGTTTTGCTTCGCATTTGCATTAATCATGCATGTCATGACATATTGAGTAATATATGTGCACTTATTGATTATAATTCTTGTCTTTTATGTTTATTTTGCGTCTTAGACGGATTTGCGCTAGAGAGTGCTGCGGAGGACCTCCAGCACCAGGAGTTTGAAGTCTTTGATCCCAATCAAGCCCAAGAGCGAGGCAAGTGTCCTTGAACATATTGATCCTGTTTTTACAATAAATGTTTTTTTCAAAACTGCATGCTTGTCCATTTGATGGGAATTCCTATGATAGGAAGTTTACTAGCTTTGTTTAACCACCCTCATCACCTGGAATACATGGTAGAGAGTCGGAAAGGGCTTTTTACCTTTGCTTCGATTAATTAATTGGGATGGGAAAACAACTCTACTATTAATTATGCATTAATGAGATTATGGTTAATATGAACTAGTCAATATGATACGGTAAAGGGTGATCTAAGAAAGTCTGGTATGTGGATGGGTTGGTAGTCATGGTGGTTGCTTGCTTTAGATCTAAGGACCGGTTCATGCGAGAACAAGCCAGGACAACAATGCCACTACGAGGCCAAGTATGGTGCAGCATAGCTGATTAATTAGGGTATTGCTAGTATTGAGCGCATCATTTGGTGCACCGGGGAAGGGGAGTCAGATTGGGTTTGGATTTGAGGCGGGACTATCTGGGATCCGAATGGCACAAGAGGGGGCCCTTGGTTGAAGATGTGCTCAGTTGGAGACATCGCCACCAGTGAAAACCTCAGTGGGTCCGTACATACTAGTAGTCCCTTTGTAAAGGCTATTTTGTAATCTCTTGGCCACACACCGGCGGAAGTGTGAGACGGTGTAATAGAGGTTCTAGTCACCAAAAGGTGATGAAATCACAAACACGAGGGTAAAGTGGTACAACCTCTGCAGAGTGTTAAAAACTATCATGATAGCTGTGCTCCCGATTAAGAGCACCTGGACAACTTCCATGATTAGAGGGAAACATGGGATTGGGATGGTTTAGTACTAATTATGGGATGGTATTATGGTTTATGGCAATGGATGTGGTTAATGGTAATGAAAGATCTGGTATATGGATGATGGCAATGAAATATGAACTGGTATTATGGGAACTACATGGTTATGATGGGTTTACTTTACATACATATAATATATTGCTTTTCAAATGTTTTAATGTATTTTTTAGCACTTAGCCTTTATTATTGTCGTCATTTGAATCAGCTACATGTCATACTGTCCACACTTGCTAAGTACGACATGTACTCACCCTTGCAATTTCCCCGACCAACAGCTACAGGTCAGATTTAGGAGTATAAAGATGATAATGCGAAGTTCTAGGCCGTGTCTACCGTCAGTTTTGCCTGTGGATTTTCTTGGAGCCGTGCTACCCTATCTGCTTAGTTTGCTTAGTTGCTTATTTAGTTTATTTCCGCTGCATTAGTTCAAACTTGTCATCAATATTCATTAGAGCTTGTATTTGAGGATATTCTGAATTCTGTAATAAAAGTGCTTAATTAATCTTGTTCTGTGGTAATTTTTGTATATCCTTTTGTGAATGCACTCGTGTATGTGTGTTGAACGTCCTGGGCACACATATGCATTCACTTGGTTCTTTTTCCGGAACCGGGTGTCACAAATTCAATTGTACAAGTATCGGGAGCTAACCATCCCTCTCTATCATAGAGAGGAAGTTGAAGGAGTAAAATAACTATGCAGGCATTTAAAGATCCGATTGTTGGAAACCCTAAGAGGATTCCATTTCAATATCTCTTGACCAAGGTGTTAATTAGGATGGTTGCTACCTATCGAAAATTAAGCCCGAAGGTCAACCATAACTATACGAGACCGGAGATTTGATATGGAAACCCTCCGTGAGCAACCAATGGGTTGCTATGAATATAAGAGAGCATATTATGCTATCAAACTATTCTAAGCACTCATTCAAGCTCAAGGGAATTGCCACCACCATTGGGTTTAAGTTATTCCTTTGTGGCTAAAAGGTATTATGCACCTTAACCAAGGAATGACAAGATCACATCCAATGTATATTGGGTGCAAATTGTTCCTATGAGGCTAGAAGGTATTTTATACCTTAGCGAAGGAACAACGGGTCACGCTCAACCCATGTTGAGTGCACGTCATCCCTTTGTGGTTATAGGCATGTTGTGCCTTAGCCAAGGAATAACAGATCATACTCAACACATAGTGGGTACATGTCACTCCTTTGTGGCTAAGGGGTACCATTACCTTAGCCAAGGAATGACGGATCACACCCAATGCATGAGAGGTACAAGTTATTCCTATATGGCAAGAAGGTATGATACACCTTAGACAAAGAATGATGGTACGCACTCAATGCATGTTAAGTGCACGCCATGCCTTTGTGCTAAGGGTTATCATTACCTTAGCCAAGGAATAACAAAGTACATCCAACCTATGGGAACCTTGAGATGTGGATAAGCGACATCGACAACAACCTTCTCGACCGCACTCGTGGAATCCATGGAAGGCAACCCAACATCGACACTCAATCCCTCCAATGTCAAAACCATGCTGCAACAAGGTTAGGCCAACCTCATGGCCTACATCCGTCGTTAGGGTTTCAGCCCCTAGCATGGACCTTGAACAAGAACAAGCTTTGGGGAGGACCCCCACTTGAGGTAACTGGTCTCACACCCCTTGCATATTTATTTTCCATCATCCACCTTGCATAAAAAAACATTAAAATAAGTAGAGTAAATTTGCTTTCAAAATAAAATAAAAAATGTGCGGTAAGAATGACTTGGAATTCACATAGATGAAATGATGAATAGTTGCTCTGTTTTAATTTTTCTAAGTACCTAGTTTACAACTTACTACTCTCCAACAAATTGCTCTCATTGGCTAAAATTGATTTTGTCTTGATTTGGAAAATTGTGGGTAGCAAAAGCTTAATCCATTCCAAGTTGTTGTGAGATATGATATACTGATGGGGCTGCTATTCCTAGTTTGAAAGTAAAACTTGGATTTCCGGAAAAAAATCTAAAAAGATTTAAGTTACTCTCATTTGATTAAAAATACCTACCAAAGCCATATGATATATCACATTGATAGACCTTATGCATATGCTATTTGCTTTCACATTGAGCTTTGTCAATCTAGTATAGACCTATGTGAGATTTCATTCATTATGTTTTCAACTCATGACTTCATTTTCACATGCGATACTTCTACATTAGAAGTAAGCAAAATTCCATCATACCACCATTCCACAATAAAAAGAGAAACTTCATACCATTCATGCTTAGTACTCTCTCCAAGATTTATTTCATAAAAAGGGAGTATAAGACATTGCTACAAGAAAAAGAAAAAGAAAAAGAAAATGCATGATTACATCATAAGCATGAGAAAAAAAAGTAGCCATGTTTCATCCCGGCAAAATAAGAGAGTCCACTCAAAAAGGAGTCATCCCAAATATACACATCCACTTCATTCCATCACACATGCACAAGTC
This sequence comes from Tuctoria greenei, assembly GCA_036927565.1. NCBI lineage: Eukaryota > Viridiplantae > Streptophyta > Magnoliopsida > Poales > Poaceae > Tuctoria > Tuctoria greenei. The sequence continues at coordinate 124,147,156 of JAYESD010000009.1, read as the reverse complement.
TTGAATCAAATTGTTTTGAATTGATTTCTCCTAAGGCTTGCTCTTTTGACTTAGCAAAATTATTTGTTGCAAATATGCCTACTATATTCCCTACCAAGCTCCACATACAAGCCTTATTTAGTGGTAGGATGACTATAGGCGAAATGCTTTGGTGAGGAAATATTTCCACTACACATAAAGGAGTGATTGAGAGAATCAAATTGAGGTACTTATAATCTAAATTGAAATCTTCAGAATTTTAGTAGAACTTGATTTCTAGGGTATGTGTGCTCCATTTGTTGTTCTATCTTTCAACCACAATAGGAGATGGCATAAGCCCCATAATGACTTAAGATGGGTGAAGTACCATGCCAATTTTTGCACTACTAGGTAGAGTATTTTGTTGTGCACATGGTACTTCGGAAAAGTAGAACATTGTAGAAACTCTTGATCATCAACCTAAAGTCTTGACTTTGCTCGGGACGAGCATAAGATAAGCTTGGGGGAGTTTGTTGACGGCTGTTATATACCAATTTCACCCATCAATATAACTCAATTATGTAAAGGAAATATTATTTCTTGCGCACATAACCTTTCTTTTTAACTTATTTTCACTTGTACTTGGAGAAATTGGTGCATGTAGATATTTTATATAGAGTTGAAGTGAAACAAGGGGATGGATCCTATAAAATATTATCTCAGCTAATCAAGCGCCGACATGTGGCATCACATGAATCAAATGGCCCACAAACAGAAGTATCTGAGGTCATCCAATGGTGTAGCACCCATATCAAGGGATGGGACCCACCTGGCAGTGACCTGGAGAAAGCACACGCGAAACCGTGCAAATACCAAGTCGATCGACCCCCCTAGTCGATCGACCTGGTCCTGGCGCCAAACTCGGTCAGCATCCACGTGTTGGCTCCTCCCAGCTTTAAGAAGTTAGTGGTGACTGATTTGCACGCTTTTTGTGGCGGGAACTGACCCTTCTCCACCTACAAATAGGACCCCTCACACCTCACTTCAACACACACCACTTGAGCATCATTCTATTGTATACACTAGTTCTCTTAGTTCTTAGTGGAGTTAGGCTATAGATAGGAGAGCCTCTAGTCCCAAGTCCAAGTTGGGAAAGGTATGACTCATGTATCTTTTCTTATATTTGTGACTTTATGCATAATAAAGTTATTATCTTTAGTCTTCTTTTATTCATATAATTGGATGAAGCGTTTCTTGTTTGATTGTGAATTCCATGTATGTGGTAGGCGTAGTCTTTATGATTATGCCATATCACTCCTAATCTGTCATCATAAACACTACAAACCCCCACTATAGTCTAATTAGTTATGATATGATCATGTTAATATGAATAACTTATGGTATGTCTCAACATTAGTTCAACGATGTTTAGGTTAGTAATTGCCTTAGAGAGGTACTTGTACTTGAGCTTCTAAGGTATCTACTTAGTATGCTAGAATGGTGCTAGGATAGTAAGTAGCGTTAGATGTCTCGTAGACCCACGGATTGAAGAGGTACGTAGTAGGTGGTGAGAACTATATCTGTCCTTTGTAATCCTCCATGTTCGTCCATGCCACAGGCTCTTGGCAGGAGTCATCCTAGTATTGCTAGGGGTAAAACCGTGCCCGATGTGTTGAACAACTTAGCGTAAGTATTCACCACTGACATGCTCAATAGTATATAACCTAGGCTATGTATATGTATATTAGAAGCATTGTAGGAGTAACTCCCCAACTCTTAGTCTAATCTCCATTAGGACCCATCTACCTTTTAGAATATATTGCTTTGGTGTATGTTATACTACCCATATATTATCAACTTACCCCTGTCTTGATAATGGATTAGTATCCCATAACTTGATCATAAGAGTGGTGTTTACATTACTCCATTACCTTCCTTTGGGATAAATATGATACCCTTGGGAATATTCTTTGGTGAAATGCGACACGATAGTTTTCGTGCTCTTGCGGACCTCATCACTTTCGAGAGATGATCTGTGACGTAAGAAATGTTAACAGTTGGCCAGACTTGCCCGGGTTCTAGGCCGGACTAGTCTGGATGTGTCGACTTAGTCTGTTTTGTGATGGACTAGGAGTAACTGTGTGAGTTCGGACCTATCCGTTTGGGGACGGACTAGTCCGTTCCACACTTGGTGAGAGTTTTCGAAGCTAAGTCTCAGGATGCCGGACTTGTCTGCCACAGTGGTCAGACTAGTTCGGGCCTACCCGACTTGTCCGTTTTCAGATGGACTAAAGGTTACTGTTGTGGTTCGATCTAGTATGTTGTGAGCCGGACTAGTCTATGGTTGTGTGAGAATGGAGCTTCTAAGGCTAAGTCCTGGTGGTCGGACTTGTCCGCCACAGTAGGACGGACTAGTCCAGTGTGGTCAGACTAGTCCATTTTTAGACGGACTAGTCCGGGTTGCCATGATCATTTGAAATTCAAACGTTGGCAGGTACAACACAATTTTGCAGAGTGTGACGTCGATTGGTCGCATTGGGCCGGACTAGTCCGGACTTTAGTTGGTGGCAACGGTTAGCTGTTGGGACCCCTATAAAAAGGGATCCCCCGGCCTCCATTCCAAATATCTTGAACCCTAGCGGTGTCACAAGCATCCTTGAGCCTTTCAAAGACTTCTCCCCTGCCTACTTGCCCTCTAGAGCCAAATCTTGATTGGATTTGGGTTTGTAAAGTGGAGAGAATGAAGAACTTCGTGCTTTGGCTCTCGATTTGATCTCGTGCACTTGGTGTTACGTCTTTGTGACTTGTGGCTGTTGAGTTTCGTGTGATTTTGGTTCTTGAGCATTTGTGGGAGCCTCGACTTGTGAGAAGCCCCAAGAACACTGTATTTACCCCTTGTGATTTAGTGGAAGAGAAGTCAGCCTTTTTGGTGGTTTGGTGAGAATAGCGTCAAGTGAGACCCGATCCTTTGTGGACTTCTCAACGGGGATGTAGGCTTCTCCATAAAGCTAAACCTCAAGATAAATACTTGTCTCTTGTGTCGCTTTACTTTTTTGCTCATCTCTAGAATTTCTTTTAGGGTTCATCTTGTTCATCATATTCTTCATCAACATAATCTTGCAATTTACTTGTTTATACTTGTTGATCCAACTTGTATTAGGTTGCTAGATTGTGTATCTACGTTTTGTTGAACCAAAATCGAAGAAAAACTCATAAAAATCAAGTTTTTAGAGTATCCCTATGTGCTGAACGGACTAGTCCGACCCTGACCCAGACTAGTCCGGTCCCTGTTATTTAATCTCATTTTATTAAGTCATTTCAGGTCATTCCGCCTATTCACTCCCCTCTAGGTAACTTTCAATTGGTATTAGAGCAGGTCTCTCCACCAGTCTAACCACTCGTAGAGAAGATGGCTGCAAGAGGTGAAAACGAGACTCCCGTGATTGTCAACGAAGATGACAAGACAAAGAACATCGATGTGCTTCAAGATTATCCCAATGTTGATGAGTAAGTCCGCCAACTCAAGGCACGACTTCACGAGAAGCTAGGTCTTCCCAAGAAGGAGACCAAGGAGACCAAGGACGTCTATGGAGTGGTCCACAAGACTACTCCCGATATCCTTTCAATTATGAGCGCTTAACTTCTAACAATCATTACTTGTCTATTCCCATGAGGAAACCTCCTCAATTTGATGGAAATGATTACACCATGGGGAAGCATAACATGAAGATGCACCTAATTTGCTTAAACCCAAGTTTGTGGAAAATTTTTGACAGGTGTGCATCTCCCAAGGAATGAGGAGGACATCATATCCTGGAGCAAGCTGACCTACTCCACCACAATGCTCAAGCGGTTGGAGTGTTCACCTCATCCATGGCTCGAGAAGAATTTAATTGAGTCGACGGGTTGGAGGTGGCCAAGGACATTTCAGACACGCTCAAGATGGCGCATGAACGCAACCGAGTCATAATGGAGGCGAAGATCGAGGATCGAAGGAGAGCTTGGGAGGTTTACCATCGTGGCTGGTGAAACCCCCCAAGACATGTACAACTGCCTCAAGTTCCTCATCAACAAGAGCAGTTCATATGGATGCACCCGATGGATCGACCACGTGGTTGTGAAGAGGATGATTCGGGCATTCATGCCTCGAAATGTCGCTCTTTTGTCCATGATCTGTGAGAGTCCTTGGTTCACCAAAATGACCCTGAAAGAAGTGCTTAGAAGAATCATCAACCACAAGATGATGGAGCGAGAACCCATGTTCTACAATGATCTTTTTGATCAATTAGTGGGTGCTAAGGTATTTTCCAAGATGAATCATCGGTCCGGATATCATCAAATCAAAATTCGGACGGAAGATATACTGAAGACGGCATTCTCAACGCGATATGGACTATATGAATATCCCGTCATGTCATTTGGTCTCACCAATGCTCCGGCCCACTTTATGTACCTTATGAACTTAGTGTTCATGCCGAAGTTGGAAAAGTTTGTTGTGGTCTTCATTGACGACATCTTGGTTTATTCCAAATCGGAGGAAGAACACGCCGAACACTTGCATATCGTACTCCAACGATTGCGAGACCATAATCTCTATGCAAAATTCTGCAAGTGTGAATTTTGGATCAGTCAAGTGCCATTCTTGGGACACATTTTTCAGTTGAGGGCATTGCTGTGGACCCATGTAAAATTGTTCAAGTGCTGAAATGGCAATCTCCAAAGTATGTACATGAAGTCCGAAGCTTCCTTGGTTTAGCGGGATATTATCAGAGGTTCATCCCGAGCTTCTCGAAAGTTGCTAAACCAATGACAGAGATGTTGAGGAAAGGTACCAAATATAATTGGAGTGGAGCATGTGAGAAGTCATTTCAAACATTGGTGAAGCATCTCACAACAGCCCCAGTTTTAGCTCAACCGGATACGACGAAACTGTTTGATGTTTATTGCGATGCATCTGGCATCAGTCTTGCCTGCGTTCTTATGCAAGAAGGACGTGTGGTTGCATATGGATCACGGCAGCTCCGCAATCATGAACAGCATTATCCGACTCACGACTTGGAGCTTGCTGCCATGGTGCTTGTTCTAAAAATGTGGAGGCCTTATCTGCTTGGAAATTTGATTCACCTCAACACCGACCACAAAAGTTTGAAATATATCTTCACTCAGAAGGAACTGAACATGAGGCAATGAAGGTGGCTTGAGTTGATCAAGGATTATGAGATTGAGATTCATTATCATCCAGGCAAAGCTAATGTTGTTGCCGATGTGCTTAGCCGCAAATCACATGTCAATAACTTGACCATCACACCTATGGAAGAGGATGAACCGAGTCTATACTTGGTTCCATATGGATCTTTATACAATATTGCTCTCATTCCGACAATCCGAGATGATATTATTGAAGCTCAAAAGAAGGACAAGGGTATGTTTCACATACTCAAGAGAGTGGACAGCGGTGACATGAAGTGCTTTAGAAGAGATGAGCAGGGTGCTCTATGGTTCAAGAATCGGATCGTAGTGCCCCGTGACATGGAACTTCGAAAGAAATTTTTGGATGAAGCTCACTTGTCTATATATTCTATCCATCCAGGTAGCAATAAAATGTATCAAGATTTGAAGACTAAGTTTTGGTAGACAAGGATGAAGCGTGAGATATCTAAGTACGAATCTGAGTGTGATACGTGTCGGCGAGTGAATGCCGACCATATGAAGAAAGCGGGACAGCTGCAACCATTGAATATTCCGGTATGGAAATGGGAGGATGTAAGTATGGATTTTATCGCCGGATTGCCACTCACATTCAGGAAGCAAGATTCAATTTGGGTGATAGTCAATCAACTAACCAAGTCAGCACACTTCATTCCGGTAAATGTCAGATTCAATGCCAAGAAATATGTGGAGTTGTACATATCAAGAATCTTGTGCCTACAAGGCATTCCTTGCACGATTATTTCAGATCGAGGCTTGCTATTCGTTGCTCGTTTGTGGGAGCAGCTGCATGCCTCGTTGGGTACTAAGCTGATTAGAAGCTCCGCCTATCACCTGCAGACCGATGGACAAACTGAGCGGGTGAATCAAATACTTGAGGACATGTTGCGAGCGCGTGCCATCCATCACGGTAAAAATTGGGATGATCATTTACTGTTGGCGGAATTCCGTACAACAATGGATATCAAGCGAGTATCAAGATGGCACCATACGAAGCTCTCTATGGCCGAAAATGTCGCACCCCGCTGAATTGGTACGAGTCTAGCGAAAGAGTGACCTTCGGGATTCATCTAGTCAATGAAGCCAAGGAACAAGTTCGGATCATTCAAGCGGACCTGAGAGCGGCTCAATCTAGACAGGAGAATTATGTGGACAAGCGGCATCACCCGCTGCACTTCGTTGTTGCGGACCATGTATACCTACGCGTGTCTCCTATGAAAGGAATTCACCGGTTTGGAGTAAAAAGAAAGATAGCTCCTAGGTTTATTGGTCCGTTTGCTATTACGGAGAAGTGCGGACATGTGGCTTATAGATTGGAATTGCCGGCATCTCTCTCTAGTATCCACGATATTTTCCACGTATCTCAGCTCCGGAAATGTCTCAAGTTCACAGTTGCAGTCCACACGGATGAAATCAGCGAGTTGCAACCGGATCTCACATACTCCGAACATCCGATTCAGATTCTCGATGATATGGCTTGAACAACACAGGACCACACGCTGTGGTTCTATGGAGTGTTATGGAGCAACCATACTGCTGAAGAAGCGATATGGGAATCCGAAGAATATCTCCGCTCCAACTATCCGGATTTCTTATCGTCTCATATCCGGTAATTTCTCTCCTACTTTCGTCTCTTCATTGTAATCTCAGGACGAGATTCTTTTAAGGGGGGAGGAATATAAAAGCTCTAATTTCCATAATGCAGACTTCAGTTAGGACAAAAAAGATTTGAATGATAAAAAGAAATAAAAAGGAAATGAGAAAAACAAATTAATTCAAACTCCAAAAGAGGGAATTCAAAAAAATAAACTTATCTGCTGTTCAAATGAGGTTAACATGAAGATTTGAGTTGACCATTGGATTCCTAATATTTCAAATAGTCTCCCTGCAAACTTTCATAATTTTTGAAGCATGTTTGCTATTTAATTCAATGGCTACATTGAATTCCACTCAAATTCGAATTCAAGTTTGAATTCGAATGAAACTTGGTCAAATCAATAATCCGAATTCAGAATTAAATTTTCCATAATTAATTTGGACTTCCCACAAATATCTAGCAATTTTGGACGAATCTAGGTGGGGGAAATTGATTGTCCGGTGAAGATAAGGATGAAAGCAGTACGACCACCTGTCATGGACTTCTCCTCTATTTTCCTCTGTTTCATCACAGAGCAACACCTCACGGCATGCAAAATCTACCCAGCTGCCTGTGTGCTTGCTTCATGCTTTGGTTGTGAAGACAGCTGAGCTACAGATAAGTGGAGAGCTGATCCTTTCACTTGCTCACAGTGCAACACAGCAGCAAGTTTTCTCCTCCTCCGTTTTTCTTTTTCCCCAGCAACCACCTCACTTGTGGTCCCTTGCAGCAGCTGTTCCTGGCCGATTCTCACCTCAGTCCTTGAAGCAGAAAGGTGTGCCAACACTCCTTGATTCTGCTCGCAAAGTTTCAGGTCAAGCCATGGCTCCTAGCTCGCTAGTTTCAAATTTATCGAAGCTAGTTCATACCTATGTCACTAGGTCGTCGATTTAATTTTGTTCCTAGGTGCAACCAATTTCCAATTCATTCATTAATGTTGTTCAGCACCTTATGACGCACATCTTAGTCAAATTTCAGTAGCATCCATCAAGGATTTGTTGAGTTCCACGAGTTTTCCCGACCGCCTTCTAAAATGGTGTTGTTCTTCGTCGAGACCCAACCTCCGGCCAATTTATCCACGATTTTGATCCATAATCATGTTCTCCTTGTTTCCAAGGTTAATTTGGTGAAAATACCGTTCGATTTGGTGCAAAAATGAGTGAAATAGAGCTCACCCTAGGTGCTTCAGCCGCTGGTCGAGTGCCCCTGCTGGAGGTTGAAGACAACCCTGCCAGTAGGGCCCACGATTAAATGAGTTAGACCATTTTCTTTGTGCGGGTTCTATGCTGAACTTAGAAAATCTCTATCTCCTAGAATACTTGTCCAGAAATTCCCAAATAAATTTTTTTAGAACCAGGATGATCTGTACTTTCAAGTGGTGCACTTGAATCTGCATGAAAATCCATAAATTATCCTCAATAATTCCATGAAGCAAAATTCCTTTGGAATTAATTACTGGTGCTCCATTAATTCAAAACTTCTCAAATTTCTCCACAGCATTCCGAATAATTTCCTTGAGTTCCAGTAAAAGTTTCAGGTCCATTTGAGTTCATTTGAATAGCCAAATTGTGTTTTCAATCTCTATGTACCTGAAAATTCCAAAATGTACAGAAACATTTCAGCAAATTGTCCAAACTTCTAAATTCAATATCTCCCATTATAAAGCTTAGAAAATTATGAAACAAATTTTTTTGAGTCTTTATTGACCTCCTCTAAGCATAAAACCAACTTTTAGCAACGTTAAAGTCCCAGGTTGCCCATGAAAATTCTGGGAGTGTTTATATACATTGAATTTTATACAACAGATACTTCCATGAACTTAGCCCAAATTTGGTCAGAACCTCACCCATAGTGCCTAGTGTCTTCTGTAAAATTTCCAGAACCAGTGGTCATCATTTAATATACTTAACTGTCTTTCCTTTAAGCTATGCAATAATCGCAATATTGAATCAATTGCATTTCTCTTTACATTTCGAATAGTTGCCGAGCTCGAGGAGACCCTGGAGCCACTGGAAGTCATCAATCCGGAGACTAACTTTATCCCCGTCTCGCAGCCAGGCAAGCCTTGGTTTGCATTTAACAGCGTTTTAAACTTTGATTTGTATCACACTATATGGGTTAGCATGTATGTGCATTAAGTCTAGGATTTTCTTGGAGTTTTCCACATGCATGATCAGAGAACCCATGAGAGAAGGGTATATGTTTAAGTCATCGATGTGTCCATGCTATGCTTAATGTTATAGTTGCTTCGTAGAAGTCGAGTAGTTGGAATCTACTCGCGAGTTCAGGAATTGGGTTCACACGGGATTGGTCGAGTTAGAGATTCACATTTTGATTAAATATGAGACCAGGCATGGAGTAGGAGCAACAGGACATAGGGGCCTGTGAGCTGTAGATGTGCCTGTGTCAGTCAAGGACCGATCCATGTGCGGCCCTGTTGAGCAAGTTTGAATGTACCGAAGGCATACTGGATATATGGGACCCAGTAGACCGATGTAACTTGTCCACCTTAGAGTCGAGGCATACCCCACCGCCTTATAGGTGCGGGTTGAGAGCAGCAAGGTGTAAACCTGCCAGCGGGTACGTCGTACTCTGTGTGGGGGCCTCCTACTCGTAGCGGTGGGACCGGTTCGGCATGTAGGTAGCGGGTGAAAGGTTGCCACATACAACATCAGTGGAGTGTTCCTTCGCAGCTCCGAGTGTGGATGTATGTGTTGTGCTTTTCGGGTATCCCTGCAGGTGTATATCGATTCGAGTTGCCGTCCCTCGCGGTTATTGAGTACCGCTTTTTCACTGAGTCGTGATGTAGTTAATTAATTGGAGTTGAATATTATTGAATCATGTTATATGGAATAATTATGTATTGATGCTTGTATGTTTAGATCAGGTTGTTCACTAAATTTCAGATTCATGAAGCCTTAATTCACTGCTAAAAGCTGAAAGTAAGGATTAACATTTAGGCGAGTCTTTTTATTGCAAACTGCCATCCTATCTTACGTATATCCTGCATATAGAGTTACATGCGTAGTGGAGACGGTTAAGTCTTGTTGAGCCTTCATGCTCATAGTTGCTATTTTAAGTTTCTACTGCAGATGATGATGTTTATAATGAAGGGTTTGCCAGTGAGGCGTTGACCCCGTCGGGGTACACGACCTAGTGGGAACCGTGCACGCTGCTGTGATGTTTTCTGTGTGCTGCCAGTGTGATTCCGTTCTAGGGCTGAACAAAATGACTTTTCGTAGCTTAGGCTTGAGTGTCGAGAGCAATGAACTTATCTTCTGATGTAGTGTACTTAAATGTATATTATTTGTAACAGACAAAGCTTGTATAATAGTATGTTGTTTTATGTAATACGATGTATCTTTTTCTGTGTGCTGTTGGGTGCTGGCACGACACCACCCAATTGTGATTCTTGGAATGTGTGGACTGTCGGTCCCCACAGACATCCACTTGCCAAAGATGGTCTTGGTTATTCTAGGGAGAGGAAGCAAAATGCTATGACTCCCAAGAATGGCAAAGACTTGATTGTTTGTCAAGGAAGGTTCATACCACAACAACAAGGGAAAGAGCATTGCTACTTCACATGATTTGCCTAAAATTGAACATCGTCCACTGTTTCATGATTTTGATGTTTCATATATTTTATTGAGGAACAAGGTATGGCAAGCCTTATGCTAGGTATGTTGGGCCACTCCGCAAGAGTCCAAAATCTTGTGCGTGGGTGCTCAAGTGCCTTTTGACTAACACCAAAGGACCCAACATCACTTGGGTACCTAAAACCAAGGCGTAACTCTATTTTGTAGGCATACTCCTCCGGTGGGACAAAGTAGATTCTTGATAGTGGTTGGACAAACCATATGACTAGAGAGAGGAAAATGTTTGTGGAGTATGAATAAAATGAAGATCCAAGTGAAGGAGTTTACTTTGAGGACAATAGCCAAGGGAAAATTTCTGGCACCAATAAAATTTATGTATCCCCTAATCATACTCTTTCTCATATTTTGCACGTTGATTCACTTGATTATAACTTATTGTCCATATCACAACTATGTGACAAAGGTTATAATTATCTTTTCACTATCAGGGTGTGACCGTCACAATAAGAAGCAATGATTCAATTGCTTTGAATGGCGTGCTCAAAGGCTCTATCTTGTGGATTTCTCTGCGAATAAATCCCAACTTAACACGTGCTTGATGGCAAAAACTAAAATGGGACGACTTTGGCATAGAAGACTAGCCCATGTTGGGATGAGAAATTTGCAAAAACATCTTAAGTACGATCATATTCGTGGTTTGAAGAATGTTGTGTTTGAAAAGGATACACCATGTAGCGCATTCCAAGACGGAAAACAAGTTGGAGCTCAACATCCATCCAAGAACATCATGACGATAAAAGACCATTGAAGCTTCTACACATGGACCTCTTCAAAACAATCGACCCCATAAGCATTAACGGTAACAAATATGGTCTTCTAATTGTTGATGATTTTTCACGTTACACTTGGGTGTTCTTTTGCATGACAAGAGCGAGACTCAAGGTGTCCTCAAGACATACTTGAGGAGAGCTCAAAATGAGTTCTCCTTGAGAATCAAGACTATAAGGAGTGACAACAGCACCGAGTTCGAGAATACACAAGTTGAAGAGTTCTTGGATGAAGAAGGATCAAGCATGAGTTCTCGGCTCTCTACTCCCCTCAACAAAATGGGGTGGCCGAGAAGAAGAATAGGACTCTCATTGAGATGTCTAGAACCATGCTTGATGAGTAAAAGACGTTGCACCAGTTTCAAGCGGAAGCGGTCAACACCGCTTGCCATATCATAAACCAGTTATATATCCATGGCATATCGAAGAAAATGTCTTATGAACTCCTAAACGGTAACAAGCCTAACATTTCATATTTTCGTGTTTTTGGGAGCAATCTCAACAAGAAGCCTAGGACATCAAAGTTTGCTTCAAAGTTCGATGAGGATTTCTTGCTTGGTTATGACTCAAACACCTACGCCTATCGTGTCTTCAAAAAATCCTCCATCATTGTTGAAGTAGCACTTGACATGGTGTTTGATGAGACTAATGGCTCCCAAGTGGAGAAGTTGATCATTTGTTCTATATCAAGAAGAGACTCCACAAGTGGTGATAGAGAGGATGGCAATTGGAAACATTTGAACACAAGAACAACCTCAGGACTCAAGTGGCCATCCCAAAAATCAAGCAATCTCTTCCTCACATCATCATGCTCAAGACCCTCAAGATGCACCTCAACAAGATCAAGATAATCAAGATCAAAATGGAGGCATTGATCTAGAGGAGATGAAGAAGATAAGGATGAGGATGATGAAGTTCCAAGAACTCAAGCTCCACACCCAAGAGTGCATCAAAGCGTCCAGCGGGATCACCCCGTTGGCAGCATCCTTGGAGACATCTCCAAGGGGGTAACTACTTGATCTCGTGTTGCAAATTTTTGTGAGCATTACTCTTTTGTTTCCACTTTGGAACCTCACAAGGTTGAAGAAGCACTACGAGAACCAGATTGGGTGGTGGCCATGCAAGAAGAGTTCAACAACTTCAAAAGAAATCAAGCATGGGAGCTCGTGAAAAGGCCAAATGCAAATGTTATGGGCACCAAGTGGATGTTGCGCAAAAAAAAAAAGATGAGCACAGGGTGGTTACAAGGAACAAAGCACGACTTGTGGTCAAGGAGTACTCACAAGTCAAAGGTCTGGATTTCGTGGAAACCTTTGCTCCCGTAGCTAGGCTTGAATCAATTTGCATATTACTTGCCTTTGCTACTCACTATGATTTTAAGCAATACCGAATGAACGTCAAGAGTTCTTTTCTCAATAGTCCAATCAAAGAAGAGCTGCATGTGGAGCAACCCCCCGGCTTTGAAGATCAAGACTTCCCAAACCATGTCTACAAATCGCGTAAAACTCTTTATGGCCTCAAACAAGCTCCTAGAGCTTGGTATGAGTGCCTTAGAGACTTTCTAACTAAAAATGGTTTCAAAATTGGGAAGGCCGACTATACTTTATTCATTAAGCATTTCAATGATGATTTGTTTGTTTGCCAAATATATGTCGATGACATTATATTTGGTTCTACTAACAAAACTTTTTGTGATGAGTTTTCTAAGATCATGACCGAAAGATTTGAGATGTCCATGATGGGGGAGTTGAAGTTCTTTCTAGGATTTCAAGTGAAGCAACTCAAGGAAGGCACGTTCATTAGTCAAACGAAGTACACACAAGACATACTCAAGAAGTTTGACATGGACAAGGCCAAACCCATCAAGACTTCAATGGGAACCAATGGACACCTCAACCTCAATGAAGATGGTCCAAGTGTGCACCAAAAGGTATATTGCTTCATGATAGGTTCATTACTTTACCTTTGTGCATCTAGGCCCGATATAACGCTAAGTGTTTGTATGTGCACTCGATTGCAAGCTATTCCCAAGGTGTGTTTGACCGCCGTGAAGAGAATTCTTAGTTATTTTGTTCACACACCAAGCCGAGGACTTTGGTACCCCAAAGGCTCCACATTTAATCTCATTGGGTATTTCGATGCGGATTTGGTGGGGGTGCAAAGTAGATAGAAAGAGCACTTCTGGAACTTGCCAATTCTTAGATAGGTCCCTAGTGTCTTGGTCCTCAAAAATACAAAATTACATTGCTCTTTCCACGGCCGAAGTGGAGTATGTCGCAGCGGAAGTTGTTGTGCACAACTTCTTTGGATGCGGCAAACTCTTAGGTACTATCGCATAAACTTGCTTCATATCCCTCTCATATGTGACAATGAGAGTGCCATCAAAGTATTTCACAATCCAGTTGAGCATTCAAGGACTAAGCACATTGATATCCACCATCATTTCTTGAGAGATCACTCAATCAAAGGAGACATATTGATTTCCCATGTGATAACCGAAAAACAATTGGACAATATCTTCACCAAGCCCTTAGATGAGAGGAGATTTTGTGAACATAAGGGTGAACTCAATATGTTAGACTCTCGAAATGTCGCTTAAGTCTTGCACATATGATTGCTACTTCTGTTTATTTCAAAATTCATGCATGCTTGCGAAAACCTCATCCCCCTAAATTTTCTACAAAACTATTTGAAATTATGTAATCTTTGTGAATTATGGTCATAGTTTGGTTGTTGATTGCTTACTGACCATGTTTGCAAAGATATTATGTGAAAACTAGTCCAAAAGGATCAAAACTCTGGTGAAAAATGTATATGAGTTTTCAGTGTTTGGACCGGACTACTCCGCCTCCCTGGCCGGACAAGTCCAGCCCTCTGAGTAGTCCGGAGAGAGTCCGGTGACCGGACTAGTCCGGGCTCCCTGCTAGACTAGTCTGGCCTGTGGGGACTTAACCTCCCCAGCAGGGCCCTGACCCTTCACTTCTCGTTTGACTCTCTCTCTCTCTCTCTCTCTCTCTCTCTCTACCTCATGAAAACCGCACCCCAAATTGGCGATTTTTTATTCCACCCACCAAAAATCACTTCCAATCCATGGATCGAAGCCCCAAGGTGTGTGAGAACCTTTCCCCGCGCATCTTTGCTCGATTCCACACACACATTTTGTTGATCCAAAGATTTCAAGCGGTATTCATGACCTAACTCCAAATCCTTCAAAATTCAAAATTCTTAAGTATTTTGGTAGAAACCTCTTCACAAATGTTGTTCCATATGCAATTGTGACTCTAGTCTAGGAATATTATGCCTCGATTTATATTTTTTACAAAAATCATCAAGATTAGGGTTCATACTATGTGCGCCGAACTAGTCCGGCCCCAGTGCGGACAACTCCAGCCTATACGAACTAGTGCGGCCCCAGGGCGAACAAGTCCAGCTTGTACAGACTAGTCCGACCCTAGGGCAGAAAAGTCCGGGGTTCACAATGCAAAACCCTAAATTTGATGGTTTCTATGAATTCTAACGCAATATTCCACATCCTTGACCTCATATGTCCTCCTATTTTTCGTCTCTCAGGGACGATGTCGAGTTGTGATAGCAACAATCCCCTTTCCGATCTGGAGCGCGAAGCGGCGAGGCAGGAGACATATCGCCATGCACGTGACGAGCGAGAGCTCACTCAAGCCCTCCTCAAGTCGAGGAGCGAGACAAGGAAAGCCAAGAAAGAGTAAAGAGAATATCACAACTTAGTTGCCACCGAACAAGCCCTAAGGAAGAAGAGGCTTGTGACTATGGGCGAGAAAGAGCAGACTCAAGTGGCTAGAGGTGCAAAGGACAAAGGCAAGGCGCCAGTGGATGAATCGCCAAAGAAGAGGAAACTAGTTGCAAAGAAGCTCGCTAGCAAGGTGCAAGTTGGCATCACCATAAGGGAGAAGGGTAAAAAGGGGTCCTCACAATCCATTGGCCCATTGAGGATGTCATCACTCGCTAGGAATCCCAACTATCAAGCCATTGTTGAAGCCAATCTCTTTAGAGGGAAGGGGGCAGAAAAGGCAAAGAGGTTGAGGATGGACGATGTTTACAGTATGAGAAGCACACTGTCAACCCTCGGTTTTGGTGTGACTTCCATTGTGACTACTACAGGCATGTGTACATGAGGATGCAAGCGCTAGTAATAGATGCCCAATGGATTTATTGGGACTACATGGCTAAGAAGAATCACCTTGCCTTTAATGCAGTTATAGAGGCCGCAGAGCGTCATGGACTTAAGTACCACATGGGTTTCAAGTATGATTGGAATGTTGAGGTCATTTTGCAATTTTACGCAATGGTGTACTTCCACAGGCATGGAGATCGAAGGATCACTTAGCTCACAAAATGTGAGCAATACACAATCACCTATTTGGAGTTTGCTCAAATCCTTGGCTTGGAGAATCACCTCGACAACGATATCATCATTTCAAATCTCAAGGCCATTGGTAGAGATGATTTGGACTACATGTATCCAAGCCATGCGGTTTATGAGGCAAGACACATAAGAATATAAAGCCATTCTATAGTGTGCTCAACTGTGTCTTGAGGAAGATCATAGCCCCCAAGGATGGATATGCGGGGGTCATACAAGGAAATCTGAGACACTTGATGGTGTTGACTCATGGGGATGTAAGATTCAATGTTGTTGACTATATATAGATGATATCTTCAACATATCACACACCCCCAACAAGTCTTGTGGCTATGCACCTTATGTGATGTGCTTGATTGAGAAGGTGTAGGGATCAATTTCAAGAAAAATGTTACTCATAGAAGACTTCATCCTCAGCTTCATCCTCCAGAGCCTCCTGCCCCAAGAAAGAAGAATGCCGATCCTCCTACCTCCTCCTCTCGACTTGTGGCACCTCCATCTCCTCCTCTGCCACAATCCTCAAGCGGATTCTTCAAGTGCTTTAAGGCACTTTTCACCTATTGTCGATGTGTGGAAGTTTGGACTCGTCATATAGAGTAATGCCAAGAGAAGTACCTCAAGTCAGTGTGCAACAAGTTCGAGGTTTCCATGTCTCCCACCGTGGAGAGTATTGGAGAGTGGACTCCATTTCCCGAGTTCACCATCGACGAACTCACTCGATTCGAAGAAGATGGAACCTCCAAGGCGATGCCTTCTCAAGGTGATGATAGCGGTGAAGGCAGTCAAGACCCGGAGGCCACTGAGAGTGATACGAGCAGCAAGGTGGTGGCAATGAAGACTATGAGGAGTAGATTCTAGGACTCCCTTCCTCTTTTCCTTTTTGGTGTCTTCATGCCAAAGGGGGAAAGATTGAAGGGGGGTAAAGGGAGGGGTACTTCTTTTAGAGTTGTTGTCTCTTTTGATCCTATGGAATTGTATTATGTTTTAAAACTCTTATTTAAATTTGTGGAAGACTTGGTTTGTCTTAAGGATTGTAAGCACTATGTCATGTTTGTCTTAACTTAATTGCGAGTGATTATCAAGTTCATTTGCTTATCTATTATGCATATCCATTGTTTTGTTAATGCTTTATCACAAATTATGGACACAACACGTAGGAACCCACCACAACATGTGTACATATGATGACTCCCTCAATTTTTTCATTCGTGATGCATACATTGAGGGGGGTTACTCATACACACACTTTTTATGAAAACAATCTTATATTATTTTTGTTGAAGCTTAATGTGTTGTCATGAATCACCAAAAAGGGGGAGATTGGAAGTGCATCTAGGCATCCCTGTGGGTTTTGGATGATTGATGACGACAAATTAAGAGACTAATGAGCTTAGTTGATCTTATCATAGGTGTGGAATTGAAATGAATGAAAAACCCTCAAAAATGAAAAGATTAAGACGGGCGTTGAAGACTCAAGAGTAGAAATTATGGTTTCTATTGAGATGAGTTTAGACTAGCCTATTGTGTGTGAGGGTGTGTGTATCAAGTGCATTGAGATCATAGAAGACGGCTCGAATTCTTAGTTGAGAGAAAACCTAAGTGAGAAGCCTTGTCGAGAGAAAACCCTAGTTGGTCGAACTTGTCCGGGTTCCAGTCCGGACTAATTTGGATGTGTCGGCTTAGTCCATTTTGGGACAGACTAAGAGTTAGTGTGTGAGTTTGGACTTGTCCCTTTGGGGACAGACTAGTCTGCTCCACACTTGGTGATAATTTTCGGAGCTAAGTCCCGGGAGGCTGGACTAGTCCGCCACAGTGGCCGGACTAGTCCGGGCCTACCTGACTTGTCTGTTTTCAGACATACTAAAGGTTATTGTTGTAGTTCGTACTAGTCCGTTGTGAGACGGACTAGTCCGTGGTTGTGTGAGAAGGGAGCTTCTGAGGCTAAGCCCTGGTGGCCGGACTTGTCCGCCCTAGTAGGCCGGACTAGTCCGGGGTGGCCACACTAGTCCGTTTTTAGACGGACGAAGACATATTGTTGTAGTTTGGACTAGTCCATTGTTGGCCGGACTAGTCCGGATTGCCATGACCATTTGAAATTCAAACATTGGCAGGGACGTCACACTTTTGCAGAGTGTGACGTCAAGTGGTCCCATTGGTCCAGACTAGTCTGGACTTTAGCTAGTGACAACGGTTGGGTGTCTGGACCCCTATAAAAAGGGATCCTCTGGGCTCCATTCCAAGTCTCTTGAACCCTAGTGCTGCCACAAGCATCCTTGAGCCTTCCAAAGCCTTATCCCCTATCTACTTGCCCTCTAGAACCAAATCTTGTGTGAATTAGGGCTTCGGAGTCAAAAGAAGGAAGGACTTTGTGATTTGGCTCTTGGTTTGATCTCTTGCATTTGTTGTTGCGTCTTTGTGACTTGTGGCTCTTGAGTTTCATTGATTGTTTTTCTTGAACATTTGTGGGAGCCTCAACTTGTGAGAAGCCCCAAGAACATTGTAGTTACCCCTGGTGATAGTGGAATACAAGCCGACCTTTGTGGTGGCTTGGTGAGAATAGGGTAAAGTGAGACCCGGTCCATTGTGGACTTCTCAATGGGGATGTAGGCTTCTTCGTGAAGCTGAACCTTGTAATAAAATACTTGCCTCTTGTGTCGCTTTACTTTTGGCTCATTGCTAGAATTGCTTTTAGGGTCATCTTGTTCATCATATTATTCATCAATGTAATCTTGCAATCTACTTGTTCATACTTATTAATCCAACTTGTATTAGGTTGCTAGATTGTTTATCCACTTTTCTTTGAACTAAAATTGAAGAAAAAATTCATAAAAATCAAGTTTTTAGGGTTTCCCTGTGTGATGAACGGACTAGTCCGACCCTGACCTAGACTAGTCATGTCCTTGTTATTTAATCTCATTTTATTAAGTCATTTCAGGTCGTTCCTCCTATTCAACCCCCCCTCTAGGAAACTTTCAGTGAGACGGTGCTTTGTCCATCCAAAGCTGGCGCAATGTTGGACACTCGCCTTCGGGAGATCCCGGTCTGCTTCCTTATTGTTCAGGGAGAGGTCACGAGAGTGCGAGCGGTGACGGCGTCAGCGTGCGACCTGGTACTCGGCTACTCGGAACCAGACACGTTGAGTGATGTCTCTCTAGCGGCCGAACTTCAGGAGGTTCCCCGGCACCATGGGAGGTGGTGGCAGAGCTTCAAGGGTTTCATTCCTCTGGGCTCGCCATATGTGGGGTAGCGTACGAGGCTTCCTCTATGTCACAGTTGGGCGCTGAAATGGTGGAGCCCCCAAATAGGGTGGGCTCACTGCTCAATGTCGTGGCCACTTCTTGGGCGAACCTTGGGGTGTGTCTCACCCTCATGATCGTGATGTCTCATTATGAAGGCATTGACCTCCACATCATCGGGGTGGGCTACGCATGCGGTTGGTCGGACGCGGAGCTGGAGGCGCTAAAATGAGAGTGTGAGCCCGTCGCTTCCTCGCTGTGTCGCCTACTATCCTTCATGTCGGTAGTGGAGCTGGTCTGGGGGATGGGCACGATGTAGGATGTCCTCGTCATTTTGCTTGATGTAAATAGTCGCAACCGAGGGTCTTTTTGTAATGGTGAAAAGAAGTTCCTCGTTTGCTACTTTTCTGAATTTGCTCTACCACCCAGAACTCTCCTCCTCTAGTATCAACGTTCGTTCCCGCCTCTACGTTCCCCTCGAACCTCCATTATGTGGGTTTGTGTTAACCTCGAGCGATGGGTTAGACGAGCACTCAGTTCTCGAAGGAGGGGAAAACACAGGCTCGAGATCTCTCAAAGTCAGGAAACATTGAACCCATGCGCCGGTTTGGGAGCCCCCGAGGCAATTAGAGTCATTCACTTTGTGGTGTTTGTCCCAGGCTCGGGCCTCGAGGTTCCGATGACGAGAGGTTCGATCAGAGCTTGCGCTCCAAAGTTTAATCTTGCGAGGACTGGAAAGCTAAGAGGGGAGAGTCAGCTTATCTTTGTCGTTGACATTTCGGAGCGATCACTGTTTGGTTTTCTTTAGCTTAGGACGCTCAGGTCACTATCTTCCGCTCGAGTATCCATGTTGTAGCAAGGTCCTTGGACCTGCTCGAGCCCCGAGTTGGGTGCTACCCTTCAATATAGCGATAATCTGAATTTGTTTTTGAAAAAAAATGAATGGAAAGAATACTTAGCTTTTGTCCCAAGCACCAACAGCCCAACCATTGTCACATATGTCCCTTAGATGGTGGGTCTGTCGTGGTGGGCTTAGTTGACGTTGGCAGGGCGTCCTGTGTTAGGATGACGTAGTTCTCCTTGATTCCCAAAGGGTGTCGTGGTAGGACGCACAACTTCAAATTGGAGCATGTTACGAGGCGGGGGGGGTGCTGAGGCGCATCGTCATTGCATCTGGTCTTGTCACCCTTCAATGTGGTGCGGCTTACGAAGAGTCAAAGTGGCGTGCGATGGGAATCTCGAGTCACTATGAGTCTTTATTATGGTGTCGGTTACAAGGTGGTGCAGTGATGTGGTGTGCGATGGAAGCCCTCAACTCGTTGCGAGACTTTTATTGTGACATAAGTTACAAAGCGCAGCATGCCCTCTCCATCGTTCTTATCTCTTCGGCTCCTTCAATGGGGCTATAAAGAGCCACGCGTGACTCCCTTGTACCTCATCGCCTTTGCCCTTCTCTTCTATAGATCTCTCGTTCCTCCTCTACTCGTGCTTCTCTCGTAGTCCGTCGTCTCTGTTCTTGGAAACGAGCGGCCCTTTTACAGTGTCGAGGTGCGATGGTCTCTGTATTTTGAGAACAAAGGTTGTTCGCCCGTTGGAAGATCAATGCCTCTTGATCAGGGTGTGTTGGTTTACGGCGGATCATTTCCCCGTCGAAGGTCAAACATGCTTTGATAGAAACCACGGTCATCTTCCCGCAGAAGGGGGGATAAATCGTTGGTCCTTCGAAGAGTAGGATAGCCTTGTGCGAGAATCGAGTTCGGGATGTAACCCTTTTCCTTTTTCTATGTACTGATCCAAGCCACGGTGTATCACAAATCCTTTATAATTACTTTAAAGGTATTTTTGCTGTAATTTTGTTTTCAATCTCTTTGTCTCATTCAAGCCGCAATACTCAGAACCTACGTCGTTCGTGAGTCGCAGATCATGGGTGGCCAGAACTCTGCTCCCTTGACTGCTGATCAGCGGAGTTAGAGAGCGACATGGTGATGACTTTATTGAACCCCCCTTGCCCATTGGGTTCATTGAACTGGACGTTCCACCATGCAGAGAGGGAGTTCGGGAAGGCCACCTGGAGCATTTTTCTCAGCCCTACCGAGTCCAGGGGGAACCCAGTCTGGTTGTTGTGTAACATCCTTTGGGTTGACCAGTGGGAAGTTCCGTTGCTCCATCCTTGGAGCTCTGACAGCCGGTTCAGTCGTGTTCACGACGCTTGAAGCTTCCTCTTGAGTTGGGGCGTCTGAGAGGACGTCCATATCATGGTGCGGTGGGGGCGGCGGCAGCCCCCATGGTTCCCAGCCATCGTTGGTCTGCTGCTGGTGCTGTTCATCAGGCACCGGCCATTCCTCATCATCTTTCGGCTGATCCTCAGGTGGTTCTTGAAGAGGATGAGGGTCGCCATTCAGTGGCAGGTCATCTTCCGGGGGGATGCCCCCCCCCCCCCAGCCATCATCTTCCCCAAAGCCATTCGGGGCAATCCAGTTGAGAATGTACATCGGGCAAGACCAAGAGCACCCGACCCCATCCCTGGTGCCTTGACGCAGGACTAATCTTCTGGGGACGAGCCTTGCATTGGTGCAGAGACATTTGACCAAGATCAAGCCCAGGGCCCTCAGGCTTGTGTGCCACTGAAGTAACTTGCCAAAACCAGAAACTGCTAACTCAATAGTTTCAACCGTCCTGTAGTCCAGTGGGAAGCCCAAGATCATAAACCAACCAACACGACCAAACTCATGAGTCCGGCGGTTTCTGCCAAAGTCGTGCCTGATGAAGGACACACGGACGCCATCTACCACGATTGGCTCTCTCATCACAAGTAAGTCTCTAAACAAGCTGGTCTGGAATGCAAAAAGAGCTATGCCCAGTGGGATGAGACAAGAGTGAGTAACAGTGATACCCATGTCTTGCAGAAGGAAGTTCTGGATCTGTAGCCTGAAATCCTCGTACTGATCTTCCTGCAACACGCGCTCAGCGTCCACCACCACAGCAAATTCTTCGTGAGCCGGGTGATGGTGACCGGGAAGGTGCACCACCATCCTAGGCAGTCGGTTTGGGCCTCCGTCGGTGAAGTCGAAGTGTTGGTTGGCCAGGAACCTCGAGGGATCAACCGGGAAGTTGGCCATGAGGCTAAGAGAGTTGGCCGGTGAAAGAGCGGTGGAGACGGATGTGGAGTGCAGGATGTGGAGGAGCCAGGAAGAAGGAGCGGCAGAGGAGAAGTTGAGGGGGGGGGGGGGGGTTGTGTTTGTGAATGATGATGGCGGATGACGGTTCTGTGGAAAGGCCAGAGGCCTTAATGGGGGGGGGGCGTGCTTCTCTTGCGCCAAACCCGAGGAACTCTGGCAGCCGAGAGGCGGTTCCGTCTAATATGCCCATATCTAAAGCAAAGATTACACCGCATCTCATTGCGGCATTGGAATTTCAGATGAAATGGGCTGAGGCATTTATAGCAGCGTTTCCCATCATACTGCCAAGTGCCATGATCACTTGGCCGTCTCAGCTCCCTGCTCTGATCGCCGTCTTGTCGACGAAGAGTTCCCTTAGGACCTTGCAAGACTGTGGCCTTTGGAGCTCTATCTCCCTTCGGGCAAGAACACTCGCCGACCTCCCACTTAGTAGAGCTAAGCCTAGGGTGGCTACTGCTTAGAGCGGTCGCATGAGGGGCATGCGCCGGGTTGTTGGTGCTCCATTGCATCGGAGGCCAGTTAGACATGAATGGAATGGGACCATACTTCCCTTTGTCCACCCGTAAATTCAAAATGTTGTATTGTTTATCACGCCACGTACCTTTGTTCGCGGTGGTCGGTGAATGAACTCCGACGATCTTCCGATTAGCCGGAAAGCAGAGTCCGGCAGCACTTGTTGGGGCTTGAAGAAGATTGCAGAAAAATTTTCCCAACCACAACCCTTTTACCGTTGGGGTTGCCTTTTTTGCTGTAGAACCTTTCCGGATTGGGGAGGCGAAGGAGACCCGCCTGTTTGCTGGCTTCTTGCGTGAAACCAATGTCCAGCTATCCTTCTGTTCCTGCTCCCACTTCTTATATTCAGAGATCCAATCCGATCCACCCGTGTGCCATAGATGAAAGTACACATCAAAGGTTGATGTGGTGATCCTCCGCTTTGCATTGATCAGCAGTCCCACTTGCTTGCTCGCCACGGAGAAGCGAAACGAATGCTCTTGTAGTTGTTGGACATGAAAATCCCAAGGTGAACCACCCAGCACCGAGCAAAAGAGCCCATCCAACGGCACTCTCCGAGAGACAAAAAGTGTACCTTCAAAAGGCTGCAATCATGAGGAAGGAACCCTTGGGTGAAGACCCCAGGTGATGAACCATGGAGCAGAGCTGGCAGTGAACTTCTTGTTGGAATATCTCACCAGGACGAAGATCCCAGTCACCACTGGTCGGCAGGGGTCGATCCTCACCCATGTTGAGCAAGTCGACCGATCCCCAGCAGTGCTAAAGGCTATCAGCGCGTTGATGGCGGCGAGCAAGGGGAGGTGGTGGAGGTGGTGGAGGCGCGGGGCACGGAGGAGCAGGAGCGAGAAGGCATGATGGCGGGGTAATGGAAAGATTGTTGACATGGGACTTGCGGCTCAGAGCATCTGCGACTACATTCGCCTTGCCTAGATGGTAGTGGATCTCAATCTCATAATCCTTGATTAATTCCAACCATCTACGCTGTCGCATATTTAAGTCTTTTTGGGTGAAGATGTACTTCAAACTCTTGTGATCGGTGTAAAGATGTACTAGATTACCCAGTAGATAATGTCTCCACATCTTCAATGCTAGTACCACAGCAGCGAGCTCTAGATCATGAGTCGGATAGTGTTGCGCATGGTTCCGAAGCTGCCGTGATCCATAAGTGATCACTCGTTTGTCCTGCATCAACACACAACCCAAACTAATTCCTGATGCATCACAATACACGTCAAAATATTTGGTTGTGTCTGGTTGAGCTAATATTGGTGTCGTTGTAAGGTGTTTTACCAATGCCTGGAAACCTCCCTCACATGCCTCCGTCCATACATACTTCGTCCCCTTCTTCAGAAGTTCTGTCATTGTTTAGCTATTTTGGAGAAACTGGGAATGAACCTCCGGTAATACCCAGCTAAACCTAGGAAACTTCAAACTTCATGTACGGACTTTGGAGACTCCCGTTTGAGTACTTGCTTTATCTTTCTTGGATCAATTGCAATCCCTTCTGCTGATATGATGTGCCCTAAAAATAGCACTTGGCTGATCCAGAATTCACACTTGCTGAACTTAGCATATAGTTGGTGGTCCCGTAAGCGTTGAAGCACGATACGCAAGTGTTGAGCATGTTCTTCTTCGGATTTTGAATACACAAGGATGTCGTCAATGAAGACCACGACAAACTTGTCCAATTCTGGCATGAACATCGAGTTCATGAGATACATGAAATGAGCCGGTGCGTTGGTCAATCCGAAGGACATAACAAGGTATTCATACAATCCATACCTCGTCGAGAATGCTGTCTTTGGTATGTCTTCTGGTCGGATTCTAGTCTGATGATAACCAGAACAAAGATCCATCTTCGAAAATACATTAGCACCCACTAGTTGATCGAAAAGAATATCAATGCGTGGTAGTGGATACTTGTTCTTGATAGTGACAGCATTGAGTGGACGATAGTCCACACACAGTCTCAAGGTATTATCTTTCTTCTCTACGAACAATGCAGAACAACCCCATGGTGATGAACTTGGACGAATGAAACATTTGTTCTCAAGTTCTGTTAACTGCTCCTTCAGTTCTGCAAGTTTCTTGGGTGCCATCTTGTAGGGTTGTCTTGAGATTGGCACTGTTCTCGGTACAAGATCGATCTTGAACTCTATATCTCTTTCTGGGGGCATACCAGGAAGATCTTCGGGAAACACGTCTGGGTATTCACATACTACCGGAATATCCTTAAGTTCAATAACCTCGGTATTGTGAGTAGATGGATTCACTAGAATGGCTCTCTCAAGATTGAGGACTTGAGAGGGATGAAGTGGACAATTTAGATATATTTTTCGAGGAACGAGATCTAGAATAGCACCATGGTATTGTAACCATGCCATTCCCAAGATGACATCTAACTTCTGATTCTCTAATATCAGAAGTGAAATAAGATATATGGTTCCATCTAGGTTAAGTGGTATCCCAGGAACCAACTCATTTGTTACTGTTTTCCCTGCTGGAGTGCTAATCACATACGGAGTTTTTTTGGAGATTATAGGCAATTGACTTTTAATGACAAAAGACTTGCTAATGACATTGTGTGAAGCTCCGGAGTCCAAGAGTATGACTACGGGATGATCAAAGATAGAGAACGTACTCGTGAGTACGGGTGCGCCTTCTGAAACGTCCTCAATGGCGAGGTGGTGGACGTTGCTGAGTCTGGGAACTGTCTTCTTGGGCTGGTTGCGGGGTTGGTTGGCGCCCTGGTATGATGACTCTCCTCCACCCTGCCTACTCTGCGGACAGTCCTTGGCAAAGTGCCCTATGTGTCCACACGTGAAACACGTGTAAGGGGTTTGGCCGGTACGAATGGGAGGACGGAATCCCGGTGCACGCGGTGGAGGTGGAAGTGCACGTGGGATCATCCCCTGTTGTTGTTGCGGTCGGAAACCGGAGTTGCCGAACTGGCGACCACTGAACATTGGTGGTCGTGATGGCGTTTGCAACCTCTGGTTGGATGGTGATCGATACACCATTCGGTACTTCTGAGGAGCACCACCTTCGCTGCCCTACGGAGCACTCCTCTTCTTCTTGTCTGAGGACAGCTCTCGAGTAGCATCCTCTTGCATGATCGCGACGTTGACAAGGTCATTGAAACTGTCGCAGTTGAACAAGACAAGCTTGTCCTCCATCTTGGTGTTCAGCCCCCGGTAGAAGCACTCTCGCTTCCTGTCTTCCGTGCTCACTTGGTCCTGTGCATACTGGGCCAAGTGGTTGAAGGTCTTGGAGTACTCGTAAGCACTCCTTCCTCCCTGCTTCAGCTCCAAGAACTCTTGAAGCTTCCTCCTCATAATCCCGGGAGGGATATGGTAGGTGCGGAATGCCTCCCGAAATTCTACCCAGCTCACGACATAGCCTGCGGGGCGTGCGGCGAGGTAGTTTGCCCACCACGCACCAGCAGAACCCTACAGTTGCTGAGCTGCAAACAGAGTCTTCTATTGTTTGGTTATCTTGAGTAAGCCGAACTTTCCTTCAATGGTGCGGAGCCATTTGTCTGCCTCCAAAGGTTCATCGGCCTCCCTGAAGACCGGCGGATGCGTCGATGCGAAATCCGAGTAGGAACTCGGATATGACTGGCGTGACCCCTCAGCAGGTCGTCCCCCTTGACGGGACGAGTGTTGTACAAGGGTTCGCAACAACTCAGTTTACTCGTCACGTGAGTCGAGTATCGCTGCGAGAACCTCCGCGAGACTTTTGGGAAGTGTTGGTGGAGGTGGTTGAGGTGGCTGCGTCTGGGGCGTGTTCTGCCCCGGGGGTGGTGTGTTATCCCCCTGCCCTCCACTTGAGCCTCCCACTTCCGAGGCTGTACGTGTACACACCATGCTGCAATACAACGATTTGCACCATAAGTATCATTGCCTCAAGTTCATCCTTCCATATAAATAGTAATGTTGTAGACCATGATAGATAATATACAACATCAACATATATTGATAAAGTACAAGCTTTATACAAGATATATTATCTGTGACCAAGTTTACAGTAGTAAACTCCAAAATGATGGACCCCCACTATGGAAATACATCTCTACCATACCTGGTCCCCATGAGATGTCCTACACATCTTGTCATCTTAGACATAACTACCACTACTCTTAATACAACACAAACATGGTCACAAAAGAAAAACACGAGCAACTATTAAACTATATGTTGCCCCGTGTCGGCAAAAGTGCTGCCACATCCCACTTCAATACGTCCTACTCGACGTATTCAAGTACTTTGGGATCTTCTTCTTCTTCGTCGTCATCCTAAGGCAATTGTTCACCCATAATTAGTGGTATGTTATGGGCCGGTGGATACACCACTGGTTACAATTGTGCCTCGGCCTCAATTACATTATCCTGCAGTTCTCCTGCCTCATACTCCCAATTTTGAGCTGTTTCGATGGCGGTGTCCCGCTTTTCAGTGACTACTAACAGCTGCTCTTGTTGTTGTTGCACCTCCAACTGACTTGCTTGCAGCTCACCACGAGCTTGCTGCAGTTCAGTGCGAGTCTGTCATTGTGCGGCATGAGCTTTCCGTAGTCTAATGCGAGCATAATGCAACTGACTCTCGCACTTATCTAGCCGGTGATTTGCTGGAGCTATGAGCGAACGTAGACCCTCGTTGATATAATCAAGGGTATCACCCCGCTCCGTCGCTTCCCGCAAGGCTTCGACTTGTTCCAAAATAATGGTGCCTTGCGTAGCAACTACCATATTGGAAGCAGCCGCATATGTCCAAAGTGTCTCGAGGTTGTGTCGCCATGCGGTGTATAGGCAGCAACCATACGACGTTGCCACTCAAATCCGGACATACCACAGACTGGAATAAGTGCAAATTGAGTCCCTGCCATGGCATCCTGATGAAGCTCACAAAGCTTCATAAGTGCTTCACCTGCAGCGATTGCCCAAGTGTCCTCTAACTGAGCCCCCTCGATGGTAACCGAGAAAGAAGCCCATCCATGTTGACGTGGACTAGCCGGGATGTCTACCAAGATGGTGCAGGACCGAACACCTCTGTCGATCGTTTCTCTACCCCAATAGCATGGCATCTCGATGAAGCCAAACTGTTGGAGCACTTCCCGCAGCATACTTGGGAAACCCGGATGACTAGCGCAAGTGGAAAATACTCATCCGTCTGGTAGCAGCATCCTCACTTCCGTCATCTGTAAAAAGAATACTGGAACAATGAGGAGGTTTCCAACTCTCAACAGTTTTAAGAAAATTTAAAACTGGAGTTGTAATCACAGTCTGTTCCATCTGACCTCCCTGTATAAATTCCACAGTTTCATACAGGAAACTTCAGATCCAAGTGTTGGGATAAATACAAAAGTTGTAGTATACTTTCCAAGATTTCCATATTGTACTCATACAGCTATAAGTGAGCTAGGAAATATAATCTATACAGGTTTTAAGTTGACCCATATTTTCTGGAAATTTTGACAGAACCTCCCCTGTATATGTAGTGATGTCCACAATTTATACAGGAATATCATGACAATATTTTGAGGTAATGTCAAAATAAAATTTGTATAACATCAAGTTAACAATCCATAAGTAAAAGATTTACCCCCTGAAAAGTTTGTTATACAGGTATCGCGCGCGAATTCACAATAGGTGCAAACTGTTCCAAGTTCTGGACTGCCAGAACCAAGTTTGCGATAAATGGAATTAGACACCGCTATACCCAGAATCAGATCATGAATGCAAAATAGAGTTGATAGAGAACTTCTTAAGATTTCCATAAATGTATATATGTGACTATGTCACTATTCTGGATTAAAAGTTATAACTATCCAAACTAAACAGTTGAACTGACTGGTTTGCACCAGAAGTCCTGCAGTCCACTGTTTTGACTTCCAAATTTGATTTGACTCAAATTCTAATTAGGAAAACTCTAAACATCAAACCTGTAGATCTGCCTCGAACCTTTCCATACATGTGTCACAATAAGGCAGAAGATGTTCCTACAGAGAGTTATGGCAATATTTCTGGAACTGGTACAATGGTTGGGTCATCTGGAGCAGTTTTAGTATACTCCAAATTTCAACAGATTATCAAACTCTTCTGCCCTGATGGTCAACAGAAAAGTTGTAGAGGTCTTCACGATCTTTCCATCCATATATGATACCATTATGTTATCTATACAATAACCAAGATTACAACCTGGCGAAGTCGAGCCAACTCCTGCCAGAAATCAAGAATCTTGATTCTACTTACTCTATCGAGTCGGAGTCCTGTTTTACGGAGTCCCAACCTACCAGCATCTGATAATTGGACTTTCCAAAACATTATGCATCCATTCTGTCGTTGGGAATGGTCTAGTATCATGTTTGATACTGACGGTACTACGTACCTCACCAAAGAAAATTATGTCCGGTATATCCGGTTACGTCTATAGGTGGTTCCTATATCGTTCTCTCGCAAACGGTTTCTACACAGTCCTCTACCGTAGTTAATGCTGCAAAAGACAAATAATCCCCTTTCACACTTTCACACCTCAAGGGCGGTATGGGGAAGCATGACTGGCAGTCACAATAATACATATGAAAATAAATGCATACGACTCTGGTGTGAGTCGCTCTCGAGCGAGGTCATGTCTCAAGGTACATGGTTGTAAATACGTCTGTACAGCAAAGACTCCCGTACGATCTGGCTTATACACGCTCGGGCATACGTGTTTCGCATGCTCCCATAGAACATGAATGGTTCTAGAGAGGCATACTATCGGGTTATACACCACCCGACGGGGGCTCCCACTAACTTTGAAGCACGCTGGGGTACCGCGTGTCATAGGTTCTCAGAAATATTGAAAGCTTCAGAGACTCCTATTAACTTCCCATGCCAAGCCACGGAAATTTCACATACTACTTCTCGTATGCTGAGTTTACCGAGATTGATCCACCCTCGGTGGCATACCTTACCTCTTACCTCACGTCGGAGCGTCGTTACAGAATATAATAACACATAGTTAGTTTACCACCTTTATATCTTATACTATTAATACTCCTTATAAGGGCATATAGCTAATTCCTCACTCAAATCCTAATTTTTTGAAAATATGTTCTTTTCAAGTACATTGTTCCCAATGATGCTCTGATACCATGTTTGTGGGGACCGGAATCCCGACATCCGAGGATCTCATTGGGTGGTGTCATGCGATGCGACACCCAACAGTATACAAGAACAGAACGAGAATAAAATACAAGATGAAGTCTTTTATTTATCTTATAGCGGAAGTTTTACAATACTAGCGGAAGAAAAGAAATATATATATCATAGATATGCTCTCAGCACTAGCTATGCAAAAGCAAAGTCATCCATGCCCTGGATACTTCGCACTAGCAACACGCAAGTCACAGTGGCGTGCAGGGTTCTCACTCGGCTGTACACCCTGGAGGGGGTGCAGCCTCATCGTCAAACCCTTCATCAATTGTATAACCTGCAAAAACTCGTTAACTGCAAACGTGAGCATAAGGCTCAGCAAGACTAACCCGTCTCACAAGACATATGCAAGGGTGGACACTAAGCATAGGTAAGGTGAAGCATAAATGACTCACCTACAAGTGGATCCTTATAATCAGGTTTTAAGTAGCAAATGACATTCTCCAAGCACGGCACATCATGGACTCCACAATCAAACAAGAAACGCTTTGCCGATGATATGACATGCCCAGAGCACATAATGCTATTACAGCTAAAGTATGGGAAAACTGTAAACTTTAATTTTACTATCTCTAAGTCATACAAGGTTGCAAAGCAATTATAATTCAATACAATATATTTTGCTGGCTTCTTTAGTATTTACTACGTCACAGCTCAGAGAACAAGTGGTACTCTATTACCGCGAGGGATGGTGATTGCAATCAGGACACACCCGGACAACACGACACATACGTCGTTCGAAAGTGCCAGCGAGAACACCAGTACCTACATAACACTTCAGTACTAGGCGTATATGGCCACCTTTCACAAGAAACCCGAATGCCAAGCCCGTCTCACCTCCGCGAACAGAAGTTCTCCGCATGGAACACCTCATGTGTCCGCCGACTGATTTACACCTTACTGTCCTCAACCCACCCCTATCGATGGTGAGTTAATGGGCCTCAACACCCTAGTTATCGAGTTACATCAGTTTACTGGATTCCATATGTCCATTATGTCGCCGGTACAATTCAAGCTTGTCTAAAGGGGCCGCATACAGACGGGCCTTAACTGACCAGTCAGAGCTATGCGACCAAGACCACGTCTTGTCGCTTCCTATCCATCTCTGACCGTTCACGATTTTTAGATGTAACCGTTATTTTCTATAAATGTTATCCCAGTGTAGATGAGTGTAAATTTCTATCTCGCGAGTAGCTTCCAACTACTCAACTTCTACCGGATTACCTACTACATTAGCATAGCAATTCTATACATTGAATGATTAGCCTACCCAATTAACCAATGGGATTGTGGGTCATGCATCTGGAGTATTCAAGCACCCTATAAGTAATGCACAATTCATATGCTAATCATCATAGTGATAAAGTAAAATTTTATAAACGACTTAAATGCAAACTGGGGCTTGCCTGGTTGCAGGTCAGAGTCAGGGTTAGTATCTGGAAGGTGCTCTTCTAAGGCTTTTGGTTCCTCCTCGACTTCGGTCACTATACGATATGCATATAACATGTATATGAATGACTTTGAAAAATAATTATTACCAAGACCATAATTTAATCTATGGTGATCATTATATGATAAGGACCTTAATTGGCTTTGGAACTTTGATGGTAGATACTAGTGAATATGATAGAAGCTCTTGCAAAGAACAGGAGATGATCAAAGTATTTTGTTGTCTCTAAAATTATGGCAAGTAATAAACTTCCAAGAATTTTAGAGAAGAAACTGTAGCTTGAACATAGCTGTCAGTTGATAATCATGATAGAGGAAGTTGTCTTGGTTCTAACAAAATTTGTTTCATAAATTTCTAAGCCTTAGTGAAGGAGTTATAGAATTTCAAAGTTGGCGAGAATTTTTGGAATTATCTTATAATTGAATTTTTAGCTTTTCAATTAATATTCAGTTTGTAACTGAATTAGGACTAGGATATTAGGTCAATTAAATCCAAGATTTTTACAGGAACTGGTGCATGACGAAGGGAAGGTTCAGTCCAAATTTGGAACATAATAAAGCAACTGAACATCTGTAAAAATTCAATAACTGAAAAAGGTAATTGAACTATGCAGAGGGTTATACTGGTGCAATGGCTCCCAAACTTTTTATGGTCTTCAAGAATAGGACATTGTATTTTATGTGAATTTTTGGGATCTTTCCGGTGGCAATTTTCACCTGGAAAAATTGTATTTACATTTGGAAAGATTATTCTCTACAGAATTTAAATGTGAGTTTCACAGAACCTAATTGGTACTGACAGAAACTAGAGCTCAAGGGCTTTCAACCAAAAAAATTTTGAATATTTTTGGAGCATTCTACAGACAGATATTGATTTTTAAACTTTGGAAATGGTTCTGCATCAAAGAGGAAATTTCAGCTTTTAAATTTGGCGCCAGGGCCCACTGGATTTAAAATCATCCAATCAGGGGCCAGCCACACCGGGGGTCATAAATTTTCCCACGTTGCCACACTAAATCCCTAGCCACAAACTGATCCGGTGCTTTTTGCTTTCGCTGGCGAGTGGGACCCGCGTACCCGGTCGTTTTCAACCTTGGGTCACATCTCGGACGGCGGCGTTCTCACCGGCGCGCGGCGGCGCTTTCGCTGGCGATAGATTCTGGCCCATGGGAGGCCTCGGTACTCACCGCCCCACCATATTTCCGCACGGGGAACACGATGGACCAACTCCCGACGGCGAGGGGTGACCGGAAAACCATTCCCGACGGAAGCGGCGGTTGTTAGGGTTTCGGCGAAGTGGAGACCTTCGATTCCCTAGCTAAAACTCCCGTTTGAAAGCTCGGGAAGCATTGTGGCAGCATAGGAAAGGTTTTAGGAGGGTCTAGAGCTCGTGCCATAGCCAGCAATACCGAAGTCGACGGTGAACCGAGCTCTAACAATGGCGGAAGGGGAAAACTCGAAGAACTTGCTAATTAGTCGATGGTTCTTTCTGATTTTTGGAGGGGAGGTGCGCTAGGCTACATAGATCATGTCATCTAACTAGATCAAATAAATTTTGTGCATACAATCGGAATTAAACCGACGACCAACCCTCAAAGCTATAAAAGTACTTCGGGAATTTAAGGAATACAAAAGCTTGGATGCACGATAGGAATTCAAACTTAACCAGAAGTTGCACGAGGTCGTTGCGCACCTTTTTGCTATAGACAGCCAAGGATGAGGATGCTTGTATCAACGGCGAGGCTGCGCGGCATCGAGCGGCACAGAGGTGATCGCGGCGGCGATGAAATGGTGCGGCGCGGTGAAAAGTGAAGCGGTGATGGACTTCGGCCGACGGGGGGGGGGGGGGGGGGGGGGGTTATAGCCTTCACCGCGGTAGATAAGGACGCAGGGGGGCAGGTGGAGGCGACCGACGGCCGACGGCACGCTGGCGGCATGCAGCGTCGTGGTGTCGCCCGGGGAAGAAAACAGAGGCGGTGAAACAGTTTCACCGACTGACCTATGGGCCCCACCTCTCTCCCTTATCCCTTCCTCTAAATTCTAGCTTAAACATTGTCCAAAAATTCCCAAAATTTACAGGTAGGCTAAGAAAAATATGGGGAATCCAATTCTGCAATCAGATTTCAATTTGGACATAGTTTGTATCAATTCCAAATTCAAATTTGAATTCAACTATGGGTATAAACCTGATTGAAATAAATAGTATCTGAGGTCCATAAATCTCCAAACTTTGAAACAAAGTCCCCTGAACCATAAAAGGTCTTAGGAAAAATTGGAGGTTGATTTGGGCAAAGTTTTAGTGCAAAGCTAAATTTGATGTCGACGCAAAATGAATCCCTTGTACGTGTCCAAACAAGTGGAAGATGTACTTTAAAAATCTTGAAAATTTTCTGAGAAGCTATTTAGATATTTAAGAGTCCAAGGAAAAATTTGGAGCCTTGGATTTGAATCTTTTTGGCAGGGCCTAATATGCATAGCAATATAATCACATTACATTTGTTTTGATCTTTATATTGCTGCAATATAATTTGACCTAGCCATTTTAAGCAATTAACTTCCCAACTTTGCAGAAAGGTTTATTTAAAATGATCTAGGCTTAGGGTGAAGTCTAGTCCTCATGTTAATAAGATTTAATCATGAGTAGAAAGAAAACTTTTTAGTGAGGTCAAGTTTATGTGCACAACTATATTGACCTCCATTATGTTTGATAAACCACTTGTAGCTGAACTTTACATAAAAGGAAAAAGTGGGATTTTACAGCAGCTGTTGTTCCTCCAATGAAGAATGGCAAGATGCTAGGACAGCCCGAACCTCCTGTGGAAAGTAACAATATGATTTCTCTACAAGGAGGCAACTGGCTGAAGGACCCTGGATGTCCTACAATCTCATGCTCAATTGGGACACACCACTTTGTGACCTTGGAGCAAGTGTGAGTGTGATGCCGAAGGTGGTTTTCGACCAGCTGAACTTCAAGGAGCTTACTCCAACACCAATGCAGCTCCAACTGGCTGATTCTTCAGTCCGTTATCTAGCGGATATTGCCGAAGATGTCCCGGTGAAAATCCGGAATTGCTTCATACCCGTGGATTTCGTGGTGCTTGACATGGTGGTCGAGAAGGATATGCTGCTCATTCTTGTGCGCCCATTCCTAAGCACCGCGAAGGCTCGCACAGATGTGGGAGCTGGAGAAATCCACTTCCATATCAATGGCAAGGAGGAGAAGTTTAACTTTTGTCCAAAATTGGAGCAATGCTCCATGATTCGTATCAAGTATGGGCCAAATGTTAAACACATTCAAGAGGTCGAAATCACACCTCCAAAGGTGAACCTGCTCATTGCATTCATGACGAATTTGATCAATGCGGAAAACCCGTTTTATTGTCCACGCCGACACCCCAAGAAGACGGAGAAGTCCGGGCCACCTCAAAGGCCCAAGTCCACCAAGCCGCCAAAAAAGTTATGGCGGAAGAAGCAAGACAAGCCGTCCGAGCCCATCCCTTCGAGCCCGGATGTCAAGAAATGAACAAGGAGGAATGTCCATCTCAACGGACGGTGGTGAGACCTAGCCAATAGTTTAAATTGGTAGTTATCGTTTATTTGATTTTTTTCTATTCTTTTCTTTTCCCTTCATTTGATTATTCCCCATTTAGTTTGATTTTCCCCACTGCATATTTGATTTTCTAAGCAAGTTGAGAATCTTATAATCTCAACTATCATTTTTATTTATTTATTTTTTACAAAAAGAAAATTGTTGGGTTTTGAAAAAAGAATTTTTATTTGAAAAACAATTTTCTGAGCTGCAAAAGTGGTATTTCACCAATAATTTTTCCGAGCTGCAAAAGTGGTATTTCACCAATGTGCTGATTC
The DNA here is from genome assembly GCA_036927565.1 of Tuctoria greenei. Taxonomy (NCBI): domain Eukaryota; kingdom Viridiplantae; phylum Streptophyta; class Magnoliopsida; order Poales; family Poaceae; genus Tuctoria; species Tuctoria greenei. The sequence goes on along the minus strand of JAYESD010000009.1, from coordinate 124,112,096 downwards.
CATAGCCGTTGGGGAGCCACATGCCAAAAGGGACAATAGGTGGCCGTGATGAGCTCTTTTCTTCACACTTCACCTCATTTCATACATCCCCAAAGTCACTCTTGCTCAAATTGTTTTTCTCGCTCTTCATTGAAGCACTTTTGCTCAGAATCCAACTCAAAAAGATTTGCTTTTGATTGCATTTGCAATTTTCTCTCAAGTTCTTCAAGGAAAAATTCGTCGGGGTTTTGTTCTTACTAACATCACCTTTTTCTAGTTTTTTCCTTGTTGTGATCTTGTTTGTTGTGGCCATGAAATGAACGAAAAGGTTGTTTGGAAAGAGGAAGGAGGCTGCAAGCTCAAGCCATGGCGGAGACTCAAGTGCACGCCCCTCTTCTGTTGCTACATCAAGTTCACGGAGGAGGAGTGTAGGAGATGACACTCCCATCGGTGAGAAGAGCAACCCTCACCAACTTCTTCACGATGACGACCTCGACATCCGAAGTGAAGTTGAAGATCAAGTACGCAAGCTCCTCCAAGATCGTGAGTTTTCTCATACAAAAGCATATGATCCGGATTTTATCTCCAAAAAAGGTATGAATTCCGAATTCTTTTCCATTTGGCGTGCATTAGGATGGGAAAATTTTGCTCACATAGAGGAGAAAGGTTCATGCCTTCTCTCCATACAATTCCTTTGCAAACTCAAAATAGGGTTTGATGGTATTACTTTTAGATTATTTCAAAAAGAATACAACATCCTATGGAAAGAATTATGTGAAATCCTAGGTTTCCATAAACGTAGTTTGATAGATTTAAACACTTTGCCTAAGTTTAACAAACAATGTTTTTGGCAAGATTTAACTGGTGAGGTCAGATGTAGTGTACATAGGAATAGCCACTTGTACAACCCCACTTTACGCTTCATGCATAGATGGGTGGCTACGACTATGTTCCCTAGAGGAGATGTAAGGATAGTGCGTGATGATGAGCTGAAAGTTTTATTTGCCATGATTAAAAAGATAAAAGTTGCTCCAATTATTGCCATGATGACATAATGGTTAGATTACATTCCAAGGGTAGGGCCAATTGAATGTACCTCATTGATTACCCGTATTGTTACTAGGGTAGGAGCACTATAATATTCTTCATTTGAGTACACTAAAAATGAAAGAGAATTAATTGATAAAGAATATTTAGTGCAAGGGCATATCCTTAAGCATGATCAAGATGGCTCTTTGATATTTTATTATCCTAGATTTGTCAATGAAATTCAGTACCTAACCCAGATTATCATTTGTACAAATGCTGGAGGCTAACCATTGACCTACTTACCATCGAGAAATCCGGAAGAAGTAATGTCTTTGGCAGGGTAACTAGAAGCCGTACAAGAGAGCGGCCATGCCCCCGACAACCTCCACGGTCCATGAGTACGAAGAGGAATAGAACCCACGGGTGATGCACCCGGATGGACTCAACCTCCATCGTATGAGACTGAAGGTCCGTCTTGGCATAGGTGGCCAGGTGCTACATGGGAGACACCCCTATCCACTTCAAGCTCTAACAGCTTGCCTCCAACATCTATGAGAAGATGTCATTCCACTTTGGCTAGAAGTCATCATCACTATAGCCAAGGAATCTCTCTAGATGTATGGAAGAGCTTGAAGTAAGGACGGGTGGTATCTATAACACTCTCAAAGGGCATGTCCAAGGTACCCAAAACTGGCAACGACAAATGGACGCTCAACTCACCAACTTCAACTCCACGCTACAACAACAACAAGCCGATCTCACGGCATACTTCTGTCATTAAGGGTTCAACCCTCATCACGGAGGTGAGTGAAGAACAAGCTTGGGGGAGGACTCCCACTTGAGGTAAATTGTATCAACCACTCTACATATTTGTTTTCCACTTACCCATCATCCACCTTGGATCTAAAAAAGGATAGATTTGCTTTCAATAAAATAAAAGATGTGCAGTAAGAATGACTTGAAATTTACATAGATGAAATGATGAATAGTTGCTCTATTTTAATTTTCCTAAGTTCCTAGTTTACAACTTACTACTCTCCAACATATTGCTTTTATTAGTTAAAATTGCTTTTGCCTTGACTTGGAAATTGTGGGTAGCAAAAGCTTAATCCATTCTAAGTGGTTGTGAGATATGATATAATGATAGGGCTGCTATTCCTAGTTTGATAGTTAAACTTAGATTTCCGGAGAAATTCTAAAAAGATTTAAGTTATCCTCATTTTATTAGAAATACCCACTAAAGTCATATGATACATTATATTGATAGACCTTATGCATATGCTATTTGCTTTCACATTGAGCTTTGTCAAACTAGCATAGACCTATTTGAGATTTCTTTCATTACTTTTTGAATTCAAGACTTCACTTGCACATGCTATACTTCTACACCAGAAGTAAGCAAATTTCTATCATACCACCATTCCACAATAAAAAAGAGAAACTCCATATCATCCATGCTTAGTACTCCCTCCAAAATTCATTGCATAAAAAGGGAGTAGAAGACATGGCTACAGAAAAAAAATGCATGCTTACATCATAAGCATGAGAAAGTAGCCATGTTTCTTCCCTACAAAACAAGAGAGTCCATTCAAAAAGGAGTGATCTCAAAATATCCACATCCGCTCCTGTCGGTACCCTGCGTACCGCCTACGATACCGCAAGAAGTGCAAAAGAGTTCTACCCGTCAAAATTTAAGGCCTCCTCAGGCCCCACATGTCATATTACACCGGACCCGCGTCCCTCATATGGGTAGCTTCGGAGATTGACACGTGTAATGTAAATCCAGAGCTAAACTCTCGACACAGGGAAGCTCCGGTGTTGACACGTGCACATCGGTGCCGAAGCTACCTCCCCGCAAAGGGAAGCTCCAAAGCTGCCACGTGTGGGGCTTTCGAATCTTCATCAACGAATACATTGGTGGATCTCCTTCAGCACGAACATTCAAGGGACAGTTAAAGCGGCAGTTATAAAACTTGGTTATGTGTCGTTAATACCGTATTAATGACACACTATCAGGGCACTGTTAATAGAGGTAACGTAGCCATTAAGGCACGTTATCACACTATTAACTATGTTTAATACACGTAGACAATGTATTAGGCTATTTACTACGCCAGGGCCACATGTCGGGCCAGGCTAATGATGTAACGGTCAGTCCTTGGATTATAAAAGGACTGAGCCGCACGATACAAAGAACAAGTCCTAGCAGAGCTAGAGACTACGCTTCCTAGAAATTCATAATACAACACACACACACACATCCAGACACAGACACGCACTCCATGGAGTAGGGTGTTATGCTCAGGCGGCCCGAACCACATAAATCTTTGGTGTCGTCATCTTGATCTTGTTCTTTGCGTGCCCCAACCATAACAAGAACCTCCGCGGGCTACACTTTAGTAGTACCGGGGAAAGTGTTGTTGCTACACTTCGACATTTGGCGCGCCAGGTAGGGGAGCTCGTGACCCGAGATCTCAAGATGGTGAATTCTGCCGCAGAATCTTCCAACAGCAATCGTGCTGAATAACCTGCTAGAGGCAATCCCTCAAACGCTCGCCAGCCAACAGGTGCCATTGCTCCAGCAGGCACTATGGCTCCACAGCCACCATCTGGTCCGGCAAACAATGTTGGACAACAAGATGGTGCATCTGTGTCGATCACTGCATCGACGAACAACAACCCAGAGCACACGCTCATTGCTGCGCGAGCTCTCCTACACCACCCACCGCCTCCAGGAGCACCCCGGGGTTCTATGGAACAGTGGAGAGCTGATGTAGACCATCTGGTTGCAGCTGCAGTCGCTGGCATCAACAATCAAGGTCCATCCCCATCAGGGCAAGCACCATCACAACGACGGACCTTATCATGTCAACTTGGTCCACAAGCCTCGCAGCAAAGGAGACGTGTTGCATCCCAACAGGTGACTTCGTTGCCTCCTGGGGCACGACGCACCCACACCATCACCAGGATTCCGACTCATGACCTGCGATCGAAACTGGATCGCCGTTACCATTAGCAGGACGGTCGCGTCCATATCGAGCGTGCTCGTGAAAGGCGAGAGGCTAGAGACAACCCTGCTCCTTAGGGGGTAGGAGGAGGTTGTTCTGCCCTGGCCATGCATTTACGCATGGTAATATGGCCATAGAAGTTTGCCTCACTTGCCGGAAAAATTTGACAGGACTGTCAACCCTGCCGAATTCCTTCAAATCTACTCCACTGCCATACTGGCAGCGGGGGGTGATGAGGTAGTAATGGTCAATTACTTCTCGGTGGCTCTAACTGGGACTGCAAGGTCCTGGTTTATGAGTCTCCCACCCGACTCCATTAATAGTTGGGCGGAGCTATGCCAACAATTCACTGCACACTTCGGGATTTATTACACCCGGCCTGACACAGAATTGGATCTGTTTGCTGTAAAGCAAACATCTTGGGAATCACTGCGATCCTTCATCCATCAGTTTTCTCAGGTACGGAATACTATTCATTTAATCTTGAGCTCTTCTGTAATCGTTGCATTCAGACAGGGTGTTTGAGATAAAAAGATGTTGGAGAAGCTGGCCAGCAAAGAAGTCACCAGCGTCACGGAACTCTTCAACCTAGCAGACAAATGTGCTAGAGCTGCGGAGGACCATGAAATTCATTCCAAGCCAGCTTCGGAGGCCAACAAGAAGTCCTCCAAAACTGAAGCCACTACCTCCGGCAGTGGCAAAAAGAAAAAGAAGCCCAACAGCAAAAAGAAGTCGTCAACCGGCGCACCAGCCGTTGCAGCTGCTGTAGCTCCGGGTGACCCGGGGTCATGCCCTGAGAAACGACCTCGACCTTCATCAGAAGACGACAACAGTTCAATGGCGTGGTGTCCGATTCACAAGACGGACAGACATAGTCTGGAAGAATGTCAGGAGGTCCAGAACCTTGTCGAGTGCTATAACAAGCGCCGGGAAGAAGCTCCTTTCCGTCAGCAGGAAGGAAAGCAAAAAAGTCAATGAAGCTCCAACTGAAGAGGAGGTAGGTTTCCAAGACCCCAAGAAGGTCCTGAAAGCTATCTACAACACTATCCACGACGACTCCGACGTCTCTGACAACGATCGCCGGAAGACCCTGAACACCATCTATGGTGGTTCTTGGGACATCACCTCTCGCCGCATCCTCAAGACAATGCGGCAGGACATGGCCGTGGCAGCTCCTACAGCTAAGGCGGAGCCTCATCGGAAGTGGATGGATACTCCCATCATTTTTGATGCTTCGGACTGCCCCCGAAACATGATTGGAGCTGGCAAACTCCCGTTGATGGTGTCACCCACCATTAACAATATTCAAATCTACCATGTAATGGTGGACGGAGGTTTAGGGTTGAACCTCATAAGCTTCGAAACTTCCGTTAAGCTTCAACTCCGGCCTTCGGACCTTCGCCCATCCCGACCTTTTTCTGGGGTAGGTCCAGGGACCATTACTCCTCTCAGTTCTATCACACTCTCAATGACCTTCGGGACTCGAGAGAACTACAGAATTGAGAAATTGGTCTTCGAAGTCCCGCAGATCAGTCTGACATTCAATGCCATTCTGGGCAGGCCAGCCTTATAAAGTTCATGGCTACTGCTCATTATGGTTACTTAGTGTTGAAGATGCCAACACTCAGGGCGTTCTCCGGATCCGTGGAGATCGCACTGCAGGAGTTACTACCCTAGAAGAACTCTATGCGCTTACCACAGCGCAAGAGGAAGCATCTAGTAAGGAGTCAGCTCCGAACCCTCCGAGCATTCGCCATAAAGGCTCTACCTCCGCACCCCGTGTGCAACCAAGAGGCGACACCAACGTTCCCGTCAAAGTGATCCAAATTGGTTCTGACGCTGCTTAGACTACCTGTATATCGAGAGGTCTGAACAATAAATAGGAACTTGCACTCATCACTTTCCTTCAGGCTAATGTCGACGTGTTTGCCTGGCAACCGTCACAAATGTATGGGATCCCTAGGTAGGTGATTGAGCACAATCTGAAGATTTACCCTGATGCATGTGTAGGATCGAAGAGCATGTGATAAGCTACCAGAGGGGGGAGGGTGAATGGTAGATCAAAAAATCTTACGCAGCGGAAACAATTAAATCCCAACCTCTTCGGCAGAAAAATGATTTGTTAAAGAAATCATGTGTGAGACTAATCTAAACGTGTTTCACTGTGACAAAAGTGATATATATCAGAGAGAATCAAGTCACGAAGACGACACAACAAGAATCACTCAAATCCGTCGAGAGAAACTCAAGTTAAGATTGTAAGATCGAACAAAGATCAATCTGTCCTACCCAAGAAAAACAGCTCTGGAACGCTGTAAAGAAACTCGTGTAGATCAGAAATCACGAATGCAATGACCGTGAAATTTTGATATATGATAGATAATCAAGTTGTGAAGACAAACCAAAAAGAATCACGTCAATTGGATCTGTAAAACTCGAGTTATGATAAAACCACCGAAACAAGGTAGTGCTGTGCAGAAAGTCGACGAGAAAAGCTTGTCTGGAACAAGTCGGACGAACAAGGCACAAAAGTTCCTTTCAACTACGAATTTTATTCAATAGAACACAAGAGGAACAGCCCAAAAGTCGTCTACCACAAGCTCTAGCCTCCCGTGCTTATATAACTAGCCCTTAGGCCAATCCAAAACTAACTAGGACTCTAATCCTACTCAAATCACGAATCGAAACTTTCCATAACTGCTTAGGACTCTTCTATACGCAGATAGAAGAAATCTTAAGACTTCCAAACACCTTAGGAACGTATCCCACATTTCTAAAACAACTCAAATTCGTGACACACACGAAATCCTATCATAACCAACTCAAATCTTCCCATATTTGAGCCAAACACAACTCAGCCGCAGCTTGAGTCCATAACCTAGTCGGTTGGACCTTTCCGACCAATTCTTTACATCAACATCTCTTCATCATGCCTCGGAACCATGTAGCCACGTCCATGCACTCCTTGCATACGTTCAAACATCTTCCAACGATGTCCATGATACTTTCATATGCATTGTTCTTGATTCAAACATGTTGCACAACCTCCCAATCAACTCAACCATAATTCCTCCCAAACTTGGTTGTTGAACCTCATATTCTTCCTAAGACTAGTTCAATGGATCTCGTCACCAGCCATGTCTTGAACTCAAGCAACACCTGCACATGAATAAACAACTATTGACGGCTGTTATATGCCAATTTCATCGGTCAATTTAACTCAATTATGTGAAGGATTTGTCATTTCTTGCACACATCACCTTTCTATCTAACCCAATTCCACTTGGACATGGAGAAATATGTGTATGCAGCATTTTATGCAGGAAATGAGGAAATGTAGAGGGACCAATCCTATAAAATATCATCCCACCAATCAGGCAATGACACGTGGCATCCCATGGATCAAATGGCCCACAAACAGAAGTATCCGAGGAGATCCAATGGTGTATCACCCATATACATAAAGGGGGCCCACCTGGAAGCCACCTGGAGGAAGCACTCCGCGTTTGGAGTGCTGACCAGGTCGGCCGAACCTCTGGTTCGGCCGACATCTTCCTGGCACCAAACGCGGTCAAACGACGCGTGTTGGCTCCTCCTGGCTTGAAGGAGTCAATGGTGACTTATTCACGCGCTTTTGGTGGTGGGAACCAACCTCAACACTAGTATAAATAGGACCCCCTACCCCTCACTTCAACACACACCACTTGAGCTTCATCTCTATTGTATACACTACCATCCATAGTCTTAGAGGAGTTAGGTTGTAGAGAGGAGAGTCTCTAGTCCCAAGTCCAAATTGGGAAAGGAGTAAGGAGTCTCTCTCTTCCCAATCCTACATGGGGAAAGGTATGGCTCATGTATTCTTTCTTGTATTTGTGACTTTATGCATAATAAAGATAGTATATTTAGTCTCTACTTATACATATACTTGGGCAAAGCGTTTCTTGTTTGATTGTGGATTCCATGTATGTGGAAGGTATAGCTTCTATGACTATTTCATCATGAACATATCTCATTATCATAGAACCTATAGACCCCCACTATAGTCTAGTTAATTATAATATAACTAGGTTAGTATGGATAATTATGTTGTGTATCAACATTGGTTCAATGATGATTCAATTCATTGCCTTAGAATGGATTGTGCCTAGGCTCTTAAGGTAATTACTTAATATGCTAGCATGGTGCTAGGATAGCTAAGTAGCATTGGATGTCTCGTAGACCAACGGATTGAAGAGGTAGGCAGTAGGTGGTGACAGCCCTATCTGTCCTTTGTAATCCTCTATGTTCGGCTATGCCACATGCTCTTGGCAGGAGTTGCCCTAGTATTGCTAGGGGTAAGCCCGTGCCCGATGTGTTGAACCACATAGCATAAGTATTCACTATTGATCTAGCTTATGGATAATTAGATTAGACTATATGTACAATAGAGCATAGTAGGAGTACCTCCATAACTCTCAACCTTAACTAACCTCTAGGATCCTCTTATTCCCCTTGGACTTGAAAGCTCTTGTGTGTGTCACACTACCTCCACTATTATTTTATCCATCCTTACTAAGAATATTACCTAGACCTTCCTACTCTTTCCACTTGATGATTGTTATATCTCTTCTCTGCCTTCCTTTGGGATCAAATAAATGACACCCTTGGGAATACTCTTAAGGGGAAATGCTACAATGATACCTCCATGCGCTTGTGGAATTCACTCTGTGATCCAATAGAACCGTTAACAAGCATTTCTGACACATCAGTTGGATATGTTTAGTTAATGGTGCGTAAGTAATACCAACAAGCATTTCTGGCACTATTGTCGGGGATGATTTGTTAGTATACCTTAGGAGCCGTCAACAAGCATTTCTGGCGCCGTTGCCGGGGAAGGCAAATAGATTTATATAACAAGACTAAGTGAATAGGATAGAACCCTGGGTAGGATTTTAGTAGGATAACCATTCTTTGTTTTCGCATTTTTAATGTGAAAACAGGGTAGTGTATGTCTGGTTTCCGCCTACCGGGAAACTTTGTTGAAGATCCCGAATCTCTTCTGAGAGACCGACCCCGTGTCATTACTCCTCAGAAGATTCGAGTGGCAAGGCAAGCCAGCATTTCTGCACCAACAATCCAAACGCCAATGGCTCAGAAGACCCTTCGTGAGTTCTCAGCTCCCTCTGCTAACAATGTGCCTATTGGGCCCACTGTTAACACGGGAGATGTGAACTTCGAGATCAAAACTGGCCTTATCACTATGGTGCAAGCCAGCCAATTCTGTGGGAAGGCTAACGAGGATGCAAGTGCTCACCTGCAACAATTCCTTGAGATCTGCAGCACTTTTAAAATCAAGGACGTGTCTCCGGATGCGGTACGTCTGAGACTGTTCCCGTTCTCCCTCCTTGGGAGAACGAAACAGTGGTTCTACACAAACCGAAGTGTTGTAGACACTTGGAAGAAATGTTCTACGGCATTCCTCGCCAAATTCTTCCCGTTGGGAAAAAACAATGCCCTACGTGGAAGATTTCCAGCTTTCAGCAAGAGCTCAAGGAATCTATTCCCGGGGCATGGGAAAGGATTTAGGAGTACATCCTAGCCTGTCCCCAGCATGGGATGGATGACTGGCTCCTTATTCAGAATTTCTATAATGGACTGATCCCATCAGCTCGTGACAGTTTGGATGCTGCTGCTGGAGGAGCCTTCTTCTCATTGACGGTGCCAAAAGCTAAAGATCTTATTGAGAAGATGGTGTCCAACATGGGATGGAACGATGAGCGTCTCCATACCCGACAGTGAGGCATGCACACCTTGAAGTAGGTGGACATGATCGCTGCAAAATTGGACCTCCTAATGAAGAAAATTGATGGACAAGCCAGTGGTGAAGTGTCTGGCAATGCCTATGCCCTAGACTCTCACATCATGTGTGAAGTCTATGGCAACACAGGTCATATGCGCAATGATTGCCCAGAAACTCGTGATGATGCCTTATACCTCGCTAACAATGGAAATTTCAACAATAATGGCTATCGTCCAGGAGGTCAAGGGTGGGGTCAACAACGCCCATTCTTTCAAGGAGGGTACAACAACAATGGTAACCCTGGAAATCAGCTCAACTTGAGAGAACTTACCATTAGCCAGCTCAAGATCAACGATGCCCTATCCAAGAAGTTGTCAGCTAATGACAAGACCCTAGAGAATATCAATGCAAAGATGGAAGGACTATCCTCAGCCTTCAAGAATCAACTGAGCTTCAACAAGATGCTCGAGACTTAGTTAGCTCAGCTGGCAGCTGCTATTCCTCCGATGGAGAATGGAAAGATGCCAGGCCAGCCAGAACCCCCGACGAAAAATGTCAACATGATTTTCGTACGAGAGAGCCACTGGCAGAAGGACCCTGGGTGTCCTACCATTTCATGCTCAATTGGGGCTCACCACTTTGACAAGGCACTTTGTGATTTGGGAGCAAGTGTTAGTGTAATGCCCAAGGTTGTGTTCGAGCAGCTGAACTTCACAGAATTGACTACCTACCCTGGGGTAGTACAAGATGTATATCACACTTAGCTTGGTCCAACACCCTAAGTGTGTCCTTGTCTCCCATGTAATCCAGACCTATAATGAAAGACATTATTGTGTAAAAACAGACTCCACGTGCATTTATTTTTGTACAAGGCTCGATCTATTAATTTATCGTTTTTAACCTTCTTGTCTATAATGAAGTTGTGCAATTCCTATTGAGTTTTTACCAAGTTACTCATATGCATTACAAGTTATATTGCTGGTCTCTTTGGGTCTTAACATGTTGTATAGTCTACTTGCCTGAAAGCCAAGCCAACATAGGTCTGGAGTGTGTTATCGACTTAGCCTGGTCCTGCACCCTAAGTACGCCACTCTACCTACACTCCGGCAGGCCTCAGTAGGGTGAGTACTAAAAAAGCATATGGGTCTGGAAGAGTTACATCAATATACTCGCTACCATATCAAGTTGCTTTGGAATAAAACTCAAGTAAGAACAATAAGACACAAACGATCTATAGACAAGAGGACAAATTTTACTTTTTTCTTGTATTCAATGTGCGGGAAGAACAGAATTTCTAAGCGGTGATGGTTGACATCAGAGCTACTAAGTTCCGACAACCCCTAGGGGGCCTAAATTCAACTATTCGTGTGGCGACATCAAGAGCTACCAAGCTTCGATCGTCAACGTTTATATGTTGATATTGGGTATTGTCGGAGCTACCTAGCTCCGCCAATCTCTGGGGCCCTATCGTCGATGCCTCAGAATTGGAGACTTTGGACCTAAAATCTACCAGTGTGAAGCATTCAAGTCATCAATATACTGTAAAAACCTTTGGTACATGTAACTTCAATTGTACACATGTACCAGGGGGCCAACAAGACAGAGCACATTATATTGAAGACAAAAATAAAGTGAAGTTCATGGGCAAATGGATTTCATGAATTTGAAGCACGGGATTACAAAATTGGGATTATAGTAGAAGGCAAAAAAGGAAGAAGTCCTAGCTACTGAAGGATCTAGGTCCTACGGAAGAATGTGGCGACTTTCTGGGCAACCTCTTGGACGCTAGCCTTGGCGGCATCTTCCTCTTCGGCAATGGTACCTTCAAGCACTGGGTCCAGAGAGAACTGGGGGTCTCGGCTTATGTAGCATGACAACACATATTCTGCCACGTTCATAGCCAGAGATTCCCCTCCGTCTCTAGCAGATCCGCGATTACGTCACCCATTGCATCGAGTTTGCCGCCAGCAGCATTGAGGGCCACTAGCGCTCGATCCAAGTCTAGCTCTGGATTGTCCGGACGTACAGGACTGAATCCTAGTGGCGTCAGCGCATCATTGGCCCGTCCCAAGAAGTCCCATACTTGGATGGACTCAGTCTCCTTCAAGCTCCGCAGCTCCTGCAGCGACTTCCGGGCGGCCGCAAGCTTCGAACCCTCCCGAGCGAGGTGCTCGACCAGTTTAGCATGCTACTGCATATTTTCAGCAACTTGCTTTTCACAACCGGTCAGCTCTGACTCCGGGAGGTAGATGCGGTTCCGCCTCTCCGCCAGGTCTTTCTCTCTGCCTCTCATCTTCCCTTCCCTGTTGGCAACGTCAACTTCTCTTTTTGAGAGCTCCTGCCCCAACTTCCAGTACTTCTTCCTTTCATCTTCACTCCACTGCTCAAACTTCTTTGAGTGATCCGCCAAATTCTGTTCACCCAGAGTCAACTTCTTGCTGACCTCTGCCTCTCTTTTCACAATATCCTCCTGCTGCCCCAGGAGCTTTTCTTTCCTTGCCTCCAGGTCCGCCCGGCACTTTAGGAGAACCTCGTTCAATTCATTGAGGTTTACGTGATGCTCATCAGCAGCATCACGGCTCTCCTTGGCCTGCTCAAGGATTTCCCTGGAGTTAGCGTCGAGCGCCCGGATGGCGGCCTCCTTCTCCTAAAGTAGGTTGTCCCAGTACTCTAATCGGACCTTCTCCCTCTTTATCCACTCCTTCAGGTCAGCTTGCCTCGTCTGGTCAAGCCTGGTCTCAAAATGGAGTCTATTGCGCCAATGCCTTAAGGTGTTGTGCTCCTCCTCCAGGGCTTTGCTCTCATGATCGAAGGCGAGTTGGACTTGTCAGAGGCTGGAGCAGGCATTGTCTATGGACAACGCTAGAGAGATAGGTTGCAGACCTGCTGGGACCATCTCTGCAGGCTCCAGAGTGTTCTCTATTACAAAAATAGGGTCCCACTCTATGAGAGAGAACCCTTGAGCTACTGCGGCACTATGATCGCTCTTTGGGAGCCCTTCAGCAGCAGCAGAAGAGGAACCCACTAGAGGAACTCCCACCTCTAGAGCAGAAGTTGAAGGTGCTACCTCCGGGCTTTCAGTTGCTGGCTCTGAAGGCAGAGGACCTGTCGTCACCTCTTCAGGCAGCTGCGGCTCTGGTTCGGCTACCTCCGGGGCAATGGCAGGGGTTTCATCTAGGGCCTCTATCGCCGCTGGCTCAGACGCCGGCACATCAACTACCTCCGGTTCAACGACCGGAGCTTCAGGCATCTCTGGCTCAATCGCCGGACATTCAACATCTTCTGGCACAAGGGTCGGAGCTTCAGTGATTTTCGGCTCAATGGCCGGGACTTCAATTGCCTATGGCTCAGCGGTCAGGGCTTCTACGACCTCCGGCTCAAAGGCTGGAGCTTCAAATATCTCCGGCTCTGGTACCAGAGCATCAGCCTTCGGCACCAATGCCGGAGGTGCATCTTCAACTTCTTTCCCGTGGTCCGGCGCTACCACGGGAGCTTCAGGCGAGGACTCCAAATTTAAGTCCACGACAGTTGGCACCGGAGCTATCGTGACTTCCGCCACTACTTTAGGAGGCTCGGTGCTTGAAGTCAAAGCTTCGGCAGGTGCAGCCCCGACCGCTACGATAGGCGCCAAAGTTCCTGACCCCTTCTTCGACACCCTAGAAATTAAGGGAAGAGAAGATTAAAAACACATCAAAAACAAAACTAGCATTTTAAGGTGAGCAATCAATGCTTACCTAGGGATGCTACCACCCCAGTCGCCTCGGAACCTCTTCTTCTGAGGCCCGGAGCTAGAGCCCACCAAGTCTGGTGAGACAACGGCTTCGGACCTCAGTTGAGGGTCACTAGCAGAAGCCGGAGCTTCTCTTGGCCGGGAAGAACTCCCGGGCCTGGAGCTTTTAGCTGGCACTGAGGTCGGGGTCGACTGCTCGGAGCTGACACCTCTTGAAGATGCTTGCACTAGAGTAGGGGTAGCTTCAGAAGACCTCCCCCACCGGGGAGAAGGAGTCGTGGTAGAAGGAGCAGGTCTCACGGACCTCCCATCAGTGTGCTTCAACTTTCTCTTCCGACTGGAGGGCTCAGCTGGCTCTTTGGCCTTGCCCTTGCCGGTGTCTTCAACCCTCCGGCTCGAGGCGGAGGCAGGCCCCCCCTCGGAAGCTCCGGGGATCACCACCCTGGTGGTCGGACGCCTTTTCACCTCACCAAGGTCGTCAAGCACCGGCATCTTCATTCGGACCTCCCAGCTGAACTGCACCTCCATGTTCAGGAGGAGGAAAGCTACCGGCGGAACTAAGTTGTCGCTGTCGATGTTAATGCCATGCTGGAATTTCTTGAGATGAAGCCTCAAAGCTTCGTCATCCATCACACTGTTGAGGGCCCACGCGAGCTTCTCCCTCTTCCTCAGCGGAGCCCATCTGTTGACCAGGAAGTTGCAGAAGACCATCTGAGGAGTCACTCCACCTTCCACATATTCGCGGATCCTGGTCAAGATGGGGTTGAAGGCATCTGACAGCATCGGAACTACACTCCAAGCATCGGTGTCAACGTTGGGGAGGCCTTCGGGCAGTTCCAACTTCTCGTGCTCCTCCACTGCAATGATGACCCAGTCTTTCTTCCAGTCATCCCATTTGCCGGAAGGAAATGACTTCAAGTATTTGAAGGGGCAGTTCTTGCGCTTCACGAAATAGTAGAAGCCAAGAAGCTCAATCCCCTTGCCGGTGGTGTGGATGGTGAAGAAGGTGCGAAACAGCTCGACGCTGGGGGGAATACCCACCCACATCTCGCAAAAGTGGACGAACATCGCCACGAGAAGAAGAGAATGGGGGCCAAGGTGATACAGCTGGAGACCATAAAAGTCTAGCAGCATCAAAATAAAGGTAGAAAAAGGTGGGATCAATCCCACCATGGCGTACGCCGAGAAGTACATCATGTCGCCATTGTTCTTCTTCTTGAACGGGAGTTTGCCGGGGCAAATCAAGTGGTTGAAGGAGTCACTGGACCACCCCATATAGGTCTGGACCTTCTTTAGATCATCGTCACTCTTGAGGCGGCTCTTGGGAAGACCCAACTCCATCGCGGCAAAGCAGAGTAAAGGAAGGGAAGTTAGGCGGAGTTTGGCAGGCTCTGAGCGCAAATTTGATCGAAGCTGTAAGGAGTCCACAAACCGTGCGCACTTTCCCTCTTAAGTAAGCCTTTGCGACGCTTGGATAGAAACCGCAGTGAGAATGAAGGCACTTTTCAAAAGTCTAGCCCATCAATGACGAGTGGTCCAGGGGCCACCCCAACGAAGAGATCGAGGTTCTTACCCTAGGTGAACCGTTGTCATGATGAGCGGCGGGAAACTCGATGGTGGCACCTTGACAGGGCGCGCGGAACCGATATGGTTTTCGTATTGGGAACGGACGACCTTCAATTGCGTGAGATCCTCACTCAAAGATCTCATCTGCTGCATTCATAACAAGCCACGCGTCGATGGTTCACTCTCGGACCATCAGTCCAACAACACTTCAGAAGACTCTTGAAATTGAAGTGCGAGAATTGAGAATGGCCCCACCTCCGGTAGAATAACTCAACCCAAAGGATTTCTCCCAGAGGTGGGCCCGGGGGCCACTGTCGGTACCCTATGTACCGGGTACCCCTCGGTACTGCGAAGAGTACAAGGGAGTTCTACCTATCAGAGTTGAAGGTCTCCTCAGGCCCCACATGTCATATTGCACCAGACCCGCTCCCCTCATATGGGTAGCTCTTGGGTAAATACGTGTAAAGGAAAACCAGAACTAAACTCCCAACGAAGGAAAGCTTCGGTGCCAACACGTGTACAACGACCCCGGACCTAACACCCAGCAGAGAGGAGCTCCGGTGCCGACATGTGTACAGCAGCCCCGGACCTACCCTCCTGCAAGGGAAAGCTCCGGAGCTACCACATGTGGAGCCTCCAGACCTTCATCAACATATACACTAGCAGATCTCCTTCAACACGTACATTCAAGTGACAATCAAAGTGGCCGTTACAAGATTCGATTACGTGTCGTTAATATTGTATTAACAACACGCGATCAGAGCACTGTTAATAGAGGTAACACAACCATTAAGGTACGTTATTACACTATTAACACTGCTTAATACCCGTAGACAGTGTATTAGGCAATTTAATACACCAGGGCCACATGTCAAGCCAGGTGAATGATGTAACGGTCAGCCCTTATAACTATAAAAAGATTGTGTCGCACGAACCCAGGGACATCTGATCCAAGCTAACCCGCATACTAGGGAAGAGACTCATATAATACAACAACAGAAACCCCATGGAGTAGGGTGTTACGCTCAGGCGGCCCGAACCAGTAAATCTCTGGTATCGCCATCTTGATTTTGATCTCTGCGTGCCCCAACCATAACAACAACCTCCGCGGGCTACACTTTAGTAGTACTGGGGGAAGTGTCGTAGCAACACTTCGACAACAGTAGAGCTAAAATTTAATACTCATCTTGTTCCTGAACAACATAGAGTTCGTCAAGCAACTAGTGAGTTTAAGGATTTTGCTATCATATGGTGGAATGAACTTGTTAAAACTGGAAATGATCCTCCAACATGGGATAGATTAAAGGAAGTTATGCGTGTTCGTTTTGTACTTCCTTCTTTTTAGCGGGACCTTCGGAAAAATTACGACGTTTAGATCAAGGTAACATGTCTGTAGAAGAATACTATCAAGAGCTACAAAAGGGTATGTTGTGCTATGGGGCAATAGAGGACATGGATGATAAAATAGCTCGCTTTTATGGGGGGTTGAGATGCAAAATTCAAGACATTGTTGACTACAAGGAATATAATACTGTTAACAGATTATTTCAGCTTGCTATGTTGGCAGAAAAAGAATTGTGGGGCCGCCAATAGCAGCAACAACGCACGAGGACCACCTTCACGCCGCGTTCGACATCTACACCATCCAAAACAGCACCATCTGCGAATTTTTGTGCAGGCACTACACCATCCAATGGCGGCCAAAGATCTACACCTGCTGCTCCACCTTCTAGCGTGCCCGAGGACAACAAGTCAACATCATTCCAGCCTTCATCTTCCACTCCTACGAGTCGTACTTCTGACATTAAGTGGCACCGCTATCAAGGACTTGGTCACATGATGAGAGATTGCCCGAGCAAACGAGCATACATAGCACGCGACGATGGCGGGTATGATAGTACTTCGGATCTTGAAGATGAATATTCTCTTGCTACTAATGTTGCGGGTCATACAAATGATGAACAATCTGATGGAGAGGTATTTGATACAACAGCGACGGAGAACTTTAGGAGCATCATTGTGCAGCGTGCCTTGAGCACCAAATTGGAGGCCGACGACAAGATACAATGACACAACATGTTTCACATGTTTCTCATCGTCAAGGACTACCATGTACACACTATAATTGATAGAGGCAGCTGCAATAACTTGGTGAACACGGACGTAGTCCAGAAACTTGGTTTGACAACAAGAGCACACCCTCATCCATACCACATTCAATGGTTCAACAACAGTGGTAAGGTTCAGATAACACAAACAACAAGAATAAATTTTTCAATTGGTTCTTACAATGATTTTGTTGATTTTGATGTTGTGCCTATTGATGCATGTTCTCTTTTGTTGGGTCATCCTTAGGAATTTGATATGGATGCTATTCATCATGATAGAACTAATAAATACACTCTCATGCATAAAGGAAAGAAAATCACTTTGCTTCCTATAACTCCTGCTAAAATTGTGCATTATGAGAAGAGTAAAATTTGTGATGATAAAGCAACAAAACTAGAATCTGAAAAATAGCAAGTCATTAAGTTAAAGTCACCTTCATTGCTCGCAACTACATCAGACCTTGCTGATTTTTTTGATGCAAAGGGGATGTGTTATGCTCTAGTATGCAAAGAAACCCTGTTTTCACTTTATGAATTGTCTATTGCATTGTCCCCTGCTGTTGCTAACCTTTTGCAGGAGTTTTAAGGATGTGTTTCCCTCCGAGATACCCCCTGGTTTACCACCCATGAGGGGCATTGAACACAAGATCGACTTAATTCCAGGAGCAAGCTTACCAAATCGTGTAGCGTACAGAGCCAATCCAGAGACTAAAGAAATTCAGCGTCAAGTCCAAGATCTTTTGGACCGCGGGTACATTCGTGAAAGCCTTGGCCCTTGTTGCGCTCCTGTTCTTTTGGTTCCTAAGAAAGATGGTAGTTGGCATATGTGTGTTGATTGTCATGCAATTAATAACATCACCATTCGATATCGTCATCCTATTCCTCGCTTAGATGACATGCTTGATGAATTAAGTGGTGCTATCATCTTCACAAAAATTGACTTGAGTAGTGGTTACAACCAAATTAGAATGGCACTAGGAGATGAATGGAAAACTGCATTTAAAACAAAATTTAGACTTTACGAGTGGTTAGTCATGCCTTTTGATTTAACTAATGCACCTAGTACCTTTATGCAATTAATGAATTGAAAATTTGTGGTGGTTTACTTCGATGATATTCTCATTTACACCAAGTCATATGATGAACATCTTGATCATTTACGTGTTGTTTTTGCTATTTTGAGAGATGCACGCTTGTTTGGTATTCTCGAAAAGTTCGTCTTTTGCACCAATAGAGTCTCGTTTCTTGGATATGTTGTTTCCTCACAGGGAACTGAGATGGATGAGACAAAAATTATCGCAATAACTAGCTGGCCAACTCCAACAACCGTCACACAGGTGCACAGTTTTCTTGGTCTTGCAGGTTTTTATCGCTGCTTTGTGCGGGATTTTAGCACCATTGCAGCACCTCTACATGAGCTAACAAAGACGGGAGTGCCATTTCGGTGGAGCGAACAACAGCAACAAGCTTTTGATGCTCTCAAATTGAAGCTTACGCAAGCACCATTGCTACAACTTTCTGATTTTGACAAGATATTTGAGCTAGAATGCGATGCAAGATGCATTGGTATTGGAGGTGTTCTCATACAAGGAGGTAAACCCATTGCTTTCTTTAGTGAAAAATTGCAAGTTCCTTCCCTGAATTATTCTACTTATGATAAAGAATTGTATGCCTTAGTACGAGTTCTACAAACTTGGCAACATTATCTTTGGTCTAAGGAGTTTATCATACATTCCGATCATGAATCTTTGAAGTATCTTAAGTGTCAAACCAATCTGAATAAATGGCATGCTAAGTGGATTGAATTCATAAAGTCATTTCCATACATAATTAAGCATAAAAAAGGGAAGTAAAATGTCACTGCCGATGCGCTATCTAGACGTTATACTATGCTGTCCCAACTTGATCATAAAATTATTGGTTTGGAAATAATAAAAACATTATATCCTACTAATTTGGACTTCAAGTATTCTTTTCAAAATTGTAGAGAAGGAAGAACTTGGAATAAATACGTGTTGCGAGAGGGTCTCCTCTATCGTGCTAACAAGCTATGCGTTCTAGCTAGCTCCATTCGTCTATTACTTTTACAGGAAGCACATGGAGGAGGATCGATGGGACATTTTGGAATGAAGAAAACTAAGGATGTGTTGTCCACACACTTCTTTTAGCCAAAGATGAGGTGTGATTTCGAGCAATTTGCGGCCATACTTGGGAGAAGAAGATGAACTTGAGTCGAGGACAACTCCGAGTCAAGAGGGGGAGGATGATGAGGACATCACAACAGTGGATACACATGTTGAACTACAAGGACCAATCACGAGAGCACGAGCGCGACTACTGAATCAACAGGTGAACTCTTTCCTAAATGCCTACCCATGTGAATTTGAGAATGGATTGCTATGTAATGATTTAATTGTTATTAGGAATCATGGAGGAGATCAACAAGTGAGGAGAGAAGGCCTTGGGAACGTGGAGAACCAGCTGGTACGTCCATAAGTTGATAGAACAAGTTTACAACTCGGACTCGAGTTCAACTTGGAGTCCAGAAGTAGTTCACCTTAAAATAGACGCCTAGGATGCATACGAACTCTATTTTTGACGTTCTATATATGCACAGAAATAGTATAAGATAAACTTTCCAATGGTTCTTGTCCCACATCAAAATCCCTCCGGAGTAATCAGAAATCGTCGAAATAAGTTGAATCCAGATTTTTGTCCGGTGCTGCGTCACCGTATTGGGCCATTGGGCCTTGTATCAAATCTACATCCCTTATTTTTGTGTCTTAGGGTTAGGTCACGACTCCAACACCCTTTGGACGTCCTACCACCTATATATACTTCATAGTATCCATCATGAATAATTGGGTTTTGCTTAGATCAATAATATCGTCGTTCTACGATTTGTGACAGCCCAACTTTGCGATTTCAGATCGTGTGTTATGCGTTCTTGCTTGTGTTCTCGGTTGCATTTGCAGGGATTAGCCTTCTTGGCAAGGTTAATCATCTACAGCACGGTTGATAACCAACGGAGCAGTGGTGTAGTGATTGCAGGCGTTTTTCGTGTTCTACTCGAGAGCCTCGGATCATCAACGTCGAGATCTTCATCAATTGACTTATCCATTACCTTTCGGAAGATTGGGCCTAAGCCTCCTTATCAGATAACCCCTCTGGGTCTTGGGATCTTTAGCTTGAGGTAGGTGTAGTTAGAGACCGCCATGAACTTAGCGTAGTAGGGTCGTCCCATGATGGTGTGGTAGGAGCCGTCGAAGTCGGCTACTTCCAATGTGAGGATCTCCGAGCGAGAGTTCATCCAGCTCTCGAACGTGACAGGCAGGTTGATGCGCCCAAGGGGTGTGACCGGCACTCCGGGCATGATGCCCAAGAAGGGTCCCTGTGCGGGACGGAGTTGAGAGCACAGGATCATCATCAGTTCCAAAGTGTCGGCATACCTGATGTTGAGGCTGCTTCCACCTTCTGTCAGCACGCAGGTGAGTCGCATGAGCCCCACGACTAGGTTGACCACCAGAGGGAATCATGCGGTCTGCAAGATGGAATCTGGATGATCCGATCTGTCACAGGTGACAGCCGTTTTGAACCATCAGAGGTAAGTCCTGGCATTTGGGTTGGCAGGCCCCGACTTCTAGAGTGTCTTCCCCTGCCCCGGCTGGTCCACGGGTGCAAAATTGTCTTCGCAGATCATGAAGATGTCACCTCCCTCGTCAGGGATGAATTCCTTCGATTCAGGGCCAGGGCAGCCAACCTCTTCCTTTTTCCGCTCGGGACGCTGAGCTTCCCATCAAGGAAGCGCTAGAGAAGGACACATTCCTTCAATGCATGTTTTACCGGGAAGGCGTGATAGATGCAGAGTTTCTCGAGCATCTTCTCGAAGTGGTTGGTCGGGTCCTTGACCTGTCTCCTATCTTCGCATCGGTCGGTGGTCATGACTATGTTGGAGGCCGGTATCCGCGGGTCACCTTGGTCGAGGCCGATCGTCTGCACTCTTCTCTTCTGGCGAGACGCCGAGTCCCGATCCCGTTTGGTTTTGGTTTTGGTGTGTCGGCACCGGTCCCTACCATCCCTTTTCTTGGGTCGAAGCGAGAGGCGAGGTCTAGTAGCTCCATTGTGTATTTTGGCTTGGCACAGGCGAGCTTGGGTGCCGAAGATTCGCGGGCAAACACAAGAGGAAAGCTCCGATGATGACGATGTCGATGATGTCAAGGAACTGGTTGCACCTCTCAGAGAAGCATCGTATGTACCCACAGAGGATTTCTTCAGACCTCTGCTGGCATCCCTCAAGCTGTTATGTGTTGTTGGGACATTCGTACATCCTCTAGAAGTTGCCGTTGTCGATGGTGGTCTTGAGCTTTGCCCTGTTTCGAATAGGGCTGGGGCTTCGGTCCTCGTCATCACCATAGCAGCTTCCTTCTGCGTCACGGCAACGCAGAGCGAGGTTGTGCAGCCCCTTCCCGAGCAGTTCTCTACGCGCCAAGGGCTAGGCGAAGATTGGAAAAGAGCGGGGATTGCTTCTCGCACCTGGGTCGAAGAGGACCAGCGGGTGGATGATTCAGTTCCATTGGTACCTTCCATCTGAGCTAGGAAGTCATTTACCAACCATCTGGGGCCGTTATTGGTAAAGTGTCGGGGGTGATGCCCGTCCGCGCGCCAGTTGGTGCCGTGATCCGCTGGAGGTTGGGAGTCTCGACGGGCGAGACCAAACAAGGGTTCAGCTAGTATGGGTGTGCCACGCCATGATGTGGTTGTTTCCATGATGCTCTGGCCTATCCGCTCGAAGCGTGGGCATCGGCGGGGCCAATGGAGGCACTGGTCCAAGTGCAACGCACTTGGGAATGTGCCACGTCTGGATTGGCATGGTAATTGACTCATTTCAGAATGCGGTCTTGTCCAAGTTTGGGCGCTTTTGCTCAAAATCGATGTGGCATTCCCTGCTGCCATGGTCATCGGGAATGAGACCGCATGCAAGTTATTTTCCAAGTTCTCGATGTTGCGTCCTTTGTTGTGGGTACATGAATCATGAGAGTGCTTGTACGCCGGCGTGAGTGTCCACGGCGTGGCGTTTCCTGAAAGAGTGGTCACTTACCTCGATACCGAAGTCGAACCTGAGGTCGTAACCGGCTGTATCTTCTATTATCCGGTAAACGGATGGCAACGTGCAGCAATTTTTTCCTTCAAATGATGCTTCGAGGACGTCGTCGGTGGTTCCCATGCCATTGAGCCCTCGAGGGTAGCTGACAATGCTTGTCGGTGTCGATGAAGCCATAACGAAGCTAATGAGAACGCGCAACAACATTCCCTACCTAGCGCGCCATTTGTCGGTGTTTCAGTAACCGACTAGTAAATTTATATTCAATCACGTTTGTCTTCGTATGGCTAGCTGCAAAAGACAAGATATTTATCCTGGTTCGAGCAAAAAATGCCCTATGTCCACAGGAGGTGTATGTCAAAAGGTGAGAGAACATATTACAAGCAAGCCCTGCTATCTAGTACAAGAACTCTAAGAAAGTAAAATGAACTCTAGGAAAGCAATGTGTAAACGAAACACCCATGGGTGTATGAAAGTAAGGCACAACGCAAGTGCGTCAAAGGAAAATGCCTAACGAAAGTGTGTAAGGTAAATGCGTAAGATAAAATGCACAAGTAAAGCGAGTACAGAGTGAATCCCCCCCCCTATCGCGGAAGGCCCTGGGGTCATTTTATACGGGAGTGAGATGATCCTATCTAACCGACATTCTTCATAATGAGGTCAGGTTGTACATTGTTCCTGCTAAGCATCCAGACTGTCCGGGGCAGAAGCTTTAGTCTTTACCCGTCTTGTGTATGGAGTAATCATTCCTCTACAATGGATGGGACATATGGCAGGCTTATCCTGCAACTGGTCACATTGCGTGTTTATCTCTTCTGGCGAAGTTATTGTGTCCACCATCCGTCATAAATGCCCGATCTCGGCAGGCCGGGGCGTTGGTGGCGGGCCCCTCCTCTAAACGGAGGGTAGCTTTGATTCGTAGCGGCGTAGTGGTCATGTACCAATGGATCTCGTATGTTTAGTACCCGAGTACAGAACTCCATCGGTACATTTGACACGGATTCAAGTGTTTGAGTCTAGAATATGAAACGTTTCACTTTGCCAAACGAGCCCTTAGTGCCTCTGTCGAATTTAGTAATGAGATATGTGTACCTTGCCATGTGTTGTGAACGCCTGGTTTTTGACTGCCCATATTTATTGTACTCTAAATTTATACCCTAAAAGAATATTTCTAATTTTTTACATCACATAATAAAATATTTCATGCTTTATATTGTATGATATTTTGCGCTCGTTATATTCTAGATCTTAATTTATACTATCTACATAGGATATGTATCCACCAATTAACCAGCGCAAAAGTGTTTGAGGGTATGAATAATGTCCCTCTGAACTTAGAGTAACATAGTTCATACTTTATTTTAAACTAATATTTAGAGTACATCAGTGTAAATATATTCTACTCTGAATTTAGATTCCAGTAGGCCTTAAAGTAACCAAGTCTTACGACAGTATGATTGGCCTTGGTCTGATGGACCATGGACGGAAACAAATTATCTGCGGTAGGGTCATACGGCAGCCCAGCTGTGATACCCTGGATGAATAAAAAATGTCGTGAATTTTCTTACCGATACCGCTCCTGCTCGGCTCCTTCGATCTCGCTCGTGCTCGGCTCCTACATAACCACGTGGGTGGCCTAGATCCCACCAGGTTGCACTCCCTCGAAGATACGGTTAGAGATGGCAACGGGTCGGGTTTGGGTTGGGTAGAGTGAAAACCCGATTCGAAAAAAATTGTGTTCAAGTAAAATTTTGTACTCAAACCTGTACCCGCGGATAAAAAATGATATCCGAACTTGAACCCGATGGGTTTTGAGCAGGTTTCAGGTACCCGTTAACACTCAGCAAGTCTGAATTTGAGCCGATATCATAACCTTCATTTATACTTGTGCCTCGGTACCAGGTGGAGTCAATATGCCTGTTTGGATGTTCCATACTCCGCACGTGTTCCAAGGCACTTGCACCTGCCGTGCATTCAGAAACCTGCTAACCTGGCTTGCCACATTTAAATTCGATAGTGCAGACTGGTCAGCAAATAGGTGGACTGTAGCTGGATTATTTTTTTGGTTGAATTTCATGTTTTGGGTAACTCGTCGGGTACCGATAGGAATCAAAACCCGAACCCGTATCAGCAAAACATCGGGTCGGGTACGAGTTGTACCCGCTGGTAAAATTTTGTACCTGAACCCCCGCACCGTCGAGTGCAATATCCGCCGGGTACCCGAACCCGCGAGTATAATTGCCATCCTTAGATACAGCCCGTCCACAGAAAATTTGCTTCTCTGTGGGCTGGTACCATCATCCCCTTTGTTAGTCTCTTGCAGCTAATAGTTGGAAACAACTAACCCAGTGCATTAATAATCCCCAGGCTACACGCCTCTCCTCTTGCTGTTTTAAACTCGGTCGCGTTCAGATCGGCCTCACGGCCTTCCTAAACCCACAAGGCAGAGAGAGAGACCCTTCGGCTTCCCCGCCCAAGTGCCCACCTCGCTGCTGAAGAAACCATCCGTCAAAAACGCAAGGAAACATATCGAATCAGATCAAAACCGACGAGCCTGTTTCCCTCTCGCCCCGGGGCTTTCCTTAGCGTGCAGTCAGATAAGGATTTCACCATCATCAATCGGCCGCGAAGCTTGGATTGCAAAACCAGGCGCCGCCCGAGCGCTGCTGCAGCCAGCCACGGCCGGCCGTCATCGTCCGGTCCAACCGACCTCTCGCTTAGCTCCACTCCTTCTGTCGTTCGTCCCCTCTGCTGTTCTACATGAGTAAGGGCACCTTGCTCTGCTCGGTGTTGGTCCTGCTGCAAGCCTGCGCCGTCGTTATGCATCTACCCCTGATCGCGAGCAGCAGCAGCCGGCTGACCGGAGCCCCGATTGGACGAGACGTGCTCCTGCGTCAAGATCCAAACCGGGGATCGTCCCCGATGCTCAGTCATGGTCCTGATGATGAGGTCGACGGCGCCAACTCCGATTCGATCTTCAGCAACGAGCTCGTCGGCGGCGACGAGTATGTGAGCGATGATGGAGCTACGTCCTCTGTGCCGGGAGCTGAAGAGGACGACGCGGAACACGAAGGGAATTTGTCGCCACGGGTCATTGATGATGGTGGTGGAGCGAAGGAGAGCTCGGGAGAGCTTGGTAGTGGCGGCGATGTCGAGTGTCCGGAGTGCGGCAAGTTCTTCAGGAACGACAAGTCCATGTTTGGCCACCTCAGGAGCCATCCGAACAGAGGCTACAAAGGCGCCACCCCGCCTGAGAAGAAGTTGAAGCTGAAGGTGCTGTCACCGCACATGGATCATGCTGGATCATTACCCCCTTCGTCTTCGTCACATGATATCAATGGGTCTTCAGGTCAGTGCAGCGGACGAGATCCTCAACTAACCCCGCTTGAAATATTCTGTGCCTGCGTCATGCTCACACTGCGGTGCAGAGACACCCAGGGAGAACAGCAAGCAGTGCTGCCACAGCCGCCTTCCATTACAGAGCCAAAGCTTGATGCGGTTGATGAACATATTGATGTTGGAACTGGAGGATTGGTCACGAGCAATGTAACAGCTCAAGTCAAAACTGAAGATCCAGGCCCTGAAATCGGCAATATTGTGCTTTGTGATGAACATGGTGGCTCCAAGGAAGATAGAGGCCAAATACCGAAGAAGAGGCGACGGAGCATCTCCAAGGAAGATAGAGAGGCAGATAGTAAGAAAGTGAAGCTTGTCACAGTAACAAAGGAGAAGCGTCCCTACACGTGCAAGCATTGCAAGGCAGAGTTCCCCACGCACCAGGCCCTGGGTGGCCACATGGCCGGGCACCACAGGGAGAAGAAGGTCCCGGCCCTGAACATCAAAGAAGCATCGCAGGCTAATCAGGATATAGTTGGCCAAAGCCAGAAAGGGAAGCAAGCGAAAGGCGATGACGAATCCTGGAGCGCAGGTCTGTCACTGTCAAGCAGACGGATGCAGGTTGAGCGGCTATCAACGGCGTCCAACATGGGTTGGCTGTCTAGGCAGGCATCTGGAGGCCACATGAGGCTGCAGTTCGTCAGGAGGAACAATGGCACACCACCAGTGGCAGCTGATGGCGATCGGCGCAGTCCGCTGAACATTGACCTGAATGTTGAGGCTCCAGAGCAGGACTAGAAGGCACGCAAATCTTTTGCGTGTTCATAGGAGGAATAAAGAGCTGCCGATGCTGTAGGTGAGCAACTTTGCTGGAGTTGCTTGTACCTTGGAGCGAACAGTGCATGCTTGTCTATTGTCTTCTCAAAACAGTACTGTCAGCACCACCACCACTGTCTCCATGCTAGATGATTAAATTATGTGGCGAAGAGTTAACCAAGGTAACATTGCCACAGGCAATGGTTCTTGGTTTGAACGATATAATACAAGTGATTGCAGCGCAGCTACTCCATCTATCTAGTTTCTGTTCTCTTATCTATATAAAAAACTCAACATGCAGGGTAAGACAGCCCAGGCATTTATGTTAAGAAGAAGGCCTCACACAGATCAAGAAAACGCTACTAAGAGTCCTAACCACTAGGTTAAGACTCCTTTCGCTTCTCTTATCAATATAGATAGAAACCTTTTGCTTGTTCCTCCAAACAAGTATCCCTCGTTTTATTTTATTTGACGTTGGTTAATTTAAAATTGAACTAACTAAAGTTAAATAAAATGAAATGTAGGAAGTAATATGGTAGTTGTATAAGGACAGTTACATACATATCATCAATTGTGATGTCTACAAATTGTTTGGGCAACGGCATACATTTGATAAAGGAATCAAATGAATATGATCATGATATACTGCCCTTCCTGTCAAAAAAAATAATGATATGCTGATTCATATACAAAATAATGATATGCTGCCCTAATTTTATGATCTAGGTTGATTTCTTCCTTAAATACACAACATAAAAAACAAAAATAACCTGTAAAAGAGCTTTCGAAAAAAAATAACCTGTAAAAGTTGATCAACTTCAAAGTTGACGAGTCAAAAGAGTTGTCAAATTAAAGGCGAGATTAGTCATATTTGAGTCCTAAAAGCAACTATGTGTACAATAGTATCTTCCACAGAACCTGATATCTTCTATATCTGCAAAAATCCAAGCTACATATCATTTCAGGAGGGAAAGTATCATGTAATTCACAATAAAGGACACAACATACATACAAGAGACACAAATGATAATCGAAATATCAGGTGACCTCTGAAGTTATTTTATTTTATTCATGTTCTAGTGGTTCAAAGGTGATAGCATTCCTTTTCTGAAAAAACTAGATGTTAACATTCTAAACTCATGAGCTTCCAAACAACATAATGCAGTATTTCCACATGATCGAAATAAGCCAACTCCATCTACAAAATAATATTTGAGAATTCCTCAAACAAACTTCCAAGGTGCCATTGCACAGGGAAACTAGGATATAAAATATCTTGTGTGCACAAACTGTGTGCAAGTCCACCAGAACATAGTTTTATGATTCTTGTTAATTATAAATAAAAAGGAAATCCTTTAATAGAATTTCAGTACAGATTCAGTACATCATACGATCTCGGGTATGCGATATTGTGATGGATACTTCTCAGGTTGGAAGTCCTTGATACATATGAAAAATATTTACCAGGAACCTGACCAAAACAAGCGGTAACTGCATGTGTAGGATATACAAGTCCGCTAAAGCATCATATTAGAAGTTATCAGAAGTACAAACTTCATTTACCTCTTATCAATGCGAAGTGTGCACGTAAATGACTTTCCAGTGCTCAAAATATTCTGTCCAGGTTGCATTTCAAGCACACGAGTTGGAAGATGAATGGTATACTGCTCATGCCCAGTTAAACCAAGTGTCTCCATGGTATACTGCTCATGCCAAGGAATTATTCCCAACAACAACAACAACAACAACAACAACAGCAACCAAGTCTTTGTCCCAAACAAGTTGAAGTCGGTTAGAAATCAAACCCACCAATTTTTGCCAAGGAATTATTCCCATTCGAACTAAATTGCTCTGATGAATTCTTTTTAAACTCTTAGTAATCATAGCTTTAACTCCCTGTCATGAAATTCACATTATTGCATTAGCTAATGTCAGATGATCCTTTGTTGGGCACATGGTGCAGCCAGCAGAGGAATCCAGCTGGGATTTCTCCTCTGCTGGGTGTGGGCACCAAGGAACCTGCAGAGTCTGATTAGGACTCTGGCAGGGGGTGCGGTTGCACCTGCCCAGAGGGACTCAATTCTCTTGGAGATAAAAAAGGAAGGTTCCAGGGCAGGAGCGTGAGAGGATAAAGAGTCCAATCTGGACTCTGGTGCTGTGCGGCAACACCTACCCAAAAGGTTCAGATTTTCCTTATACATAGAATAAGAGTTAGATTAATTTACTTCAAGTCATAAAGTGTAAACTTAAGACTCTTGTAACTGAGGCTTATAAAAAGAAGCCCCAGCCCCCCCTATACGGTATCCCTCGTTGAATAAACAAGGTTTTCCACCTCCCAAAAGGCCCCTGCGGCAACCTCTCCCTCTCTGTTTCTTTCTGTGCTGCTACAGTGCTGCTACAGGAAGCACCCTATCTGGTCCTGTTAAAGCCCTGTTCGCTACGGCAGCTTAACAGCAACCAGACAGACTGGTCTGTTGCTACAGCACGTGAATAGCAACACAGATCAATCTCCTACATCTGCTGCACCTCATAGCCTACTCCTCTCTTCTCTGTTCACGTCCAGGAGGAACTTCAGTACTGTTCATTACCGGAACAGATCCCAGCAAGTCTCTGAACACAGGAACAGGGAAAGAAGTGGTGTCCCAGACACCGGATTTCCAACAATCGTGGCATCAGAGCTGGATTTGACCTTGGGTTAAATTCAGCCCCATGACGACGAAAAATCAGACCCTTCCAAGCAAGGGCAACATCATCGGCGGCAAGATTAACCTGACACCCCCTCCGGCAGTTCGTAAGGTGAACACGGGAACTGGGTTTCCCATACTCACCAAGACCAACTACGCGGAGTGGGTTGTCATGATGAAGATCAAGCAGCGGACGCGACTGCTTTCAGAGGAAGTGGAGAAAGGCAATGCAACTGAGCAGGAGGACATGATGGCGATGGACATCCTGGTCAGCGCCGTCCCGCCGAAGATGATCACGACGTTCAGGGAGAAGAAGACGGCCAAGGAGGCATGGAAAACGATTGCCCTCATGCGAGTCGGGGCCGCCCGCATGAAGAAGACGATGGCGCAGCAACTCCGGCATGAGTTCGAGGTCGCCGCCTTCAAGGATGGTGAGGGGATCCATGACTTCTCCCTCCGGCTGAGCGGCATGGTAGCGCGCCTTGCCTCACTCTAGGAGCCGGGAGGAGTCGCTAGTCATGTAGAAGCTCCTACGAAGCATTCCAGAACGCTTCTAACAGATCGTGGTGGTGATCCGACTTTGTTGGAAGTGTCAACTCTCACATTGTCGGATGTGACGGGACGACATAGGGCTGCCGAAAACGCCTTTGACACGACGCAACGAAGTGGAAGAATTCATGACGGCCAGTTGTACTGCACTCAGGAGGAGTGGGATGAGGTGGAGGAGGAGCGGCTGTCGAGTGTTCAAAGAAGGGCGACCGCAAGGGCACGTCAAAGAAGAACAAGAAGGGTTCTGAGAAGAACATTCCGTGGGATCAATGCAGGAAGTGCGAGGAGAAGAGTCATTTGGCCAAAGAGTGTCGATCGAATCAAAGCAGTAGGAGCCGCAACAGAAGGCTCACATGACGGAGGCGGAAGAGGAGGACGCCTTGTTTATGACAAGGACGACTGTGGAGCCTGTACAGAGCATCCCACGTGTCCGCTAGAGATAGTGGAGGGACGTGTCTTCGCGCATCGCGCCAACGACATCACATGGTACCTCGACACGGGCGCGACCAACCACATGACGGGCTCGCGCATCGTCTTCTTCGAGCTTGATGAGAACATCGTCAGGACGATCAAGTTCAGCGACAACTCCATCGTGCGTATCCAGGGAAGGGTACGGTCATCTTCGCCGCCAAGACGGGTGAGCACAGAAGGCTCACCAGCATCTACTTCATCATGCTCCTCACCACTGTCATCAGTGTCAGCAGGTTGGATGAGGACGGCTACATCATCACAGTACATGGAGTGATGGAGATACGAGACAAGCGTCTCCTTACAAGAGTACAACGCGACGACAGCAAGCTTTACTCCGCCAGGCTCAACATCATGTGATCGGTCTGTCTGACCACACAACGCGGTGATGTTGTGCGGCGCGGAGGGCGCGCTCGACCTCGTCCACAGTGACATCATTGGGCCCATTACTCGGACGATTCTAAATGGAAACAATATGTTCTTATTGCTTGTGGATGATAGAAGCCGCTACATGTGGCTCTATCGTCTCCCAAGCAAGGAACGTGCGGCCGACTTGATTCAGCGGTTCTGAGCTACAACTGAATTAGAGTCCAGTAGGAGGTTGGAATTACTCCGTACTGATTGCAGGGAGTTCAACTCACAGAAGTTCGACGAGTACTACGCTCAACATGGCGTACGGCACCAGCTCACAAGCCCCTACAAGTTGTAGCATACTGGGGTTGTAGAGCGATGCTACGAGGCGGTGGTCGACACGGCACAAAGCTTGTTGAAGTCTATGGGGCTACCGGGGATGTTTTGGGGTGAAGCAGTCATGACAACTATTCACATCCTAAATCGATCCCCAACACAGTCCCGATGGAAAGACGCCTTTTGAAGCTTGGCATGGGGAGCGATCAACCGTCCACTACCTCAAAACCTTTGGGTGCGTGGGGTACGTGAAGAAGAAGCCAATGGTATTCATTGGATATACTGCAGGTACAGGTACAGAGGCGTACCGGATGTTCAATCCAGTGGATCAGCGTGTCCACATCACGCATGACGTGGTGTTCGATGAGGCAGCCAAGTGGGATTGGGACGAAGGAGCAGCAAGTTAAGACTTCAGCATGTTCTACATCGACTCCATGGATCTAGCAGCCGCTGGACCATCTGTTGTAGATGCTGGAAGTGCTGTTATAGGCATCAGAACAGCCCTGCAAGAACCTCGAGGTCCTGTACGGGGCGCCGGAGTTGCTGGGAGACGGGTTGCAGTAGCCGGGAGGAGCGTTGGAGGTATGGGGAGTCCTAAACAGCACCCAGCAGGGGCAGCACAGGGCGCCAGAGGCCCTGAACGTGCTGTTGTCTCTACGGGGGAGTATGAGGTTAAAGATCGGAGCTCCTACAAGACTTTTGAGCATCCTCCAAGACTCATCCAGTTGGTCAAACCGCCGACGAACATCGACAGCTACGTTGACGCCTACCACGATGGAGATACGTCTATCACCTCTCCAGGACACGTTCCACGAAGCATGGAGGAGGGTGAGCTCAAGTTCATCACCACAGAGGAGCCTACGTCATTCATGGAGATCAAGTCTAGTGAAGAGGAAGGGATGTTGCACGATGAGATGATGAAGCATAAGGAGCGGTTGGTGGCCGAGAGCAAAGGCTATCAAGAAGGTGGAGACAAACATTTTGACCAATGAAGCTGGAAGATCGAAGTTCGTTGTGATGGGAAGGATTGGGATCCTGGACATGCACTAGTGTCAGTATCAGGAGGAGAATGTCAGATGATCCTTTGTTGAGCACATTGTGCAACCAGTAGAGGAGTCCAGCTGGGATTTCTCCTCTATTGGGCATGGGCACCAAGAAACCTGCAGAGTCTGATTAGGACTCTAGCAGGGGGCCCACATGGGACTCAATTTCCTTGGAGATAAAAAGGGAAGGTTCCAGGGGCAGGAGCGTGAGAGGATGAAGAGTCCAATATGGACTCTGCTGCTGTGCGGCAGCACTTGCCCAAAAGGTTCAGACTTTCCTTGTAGATAGAATTAGAGTTAGATTAGTTTACTTCAAATTATAAAGTGTAAGCTTAGGACTCTTGTAACTGGGAATTATAAAAAGAAGCCCCAGTCCCCCTATACGATATCCCCATCAGTTGAATAAACAAAGTTTTCCACCTCCCAAAAGGCCTCTGGCAACCTCTCCCACTCTGTTTCTTTTTGTGCTGCTACAGGGAGCACCTTACCTGGTCCTGTTGAAGCCATGTTCGCTACAACAGCTTAACAGGAATCAGACAGGCTGGTCTGTTGCTACAACACGTGAATAGCAACACAGATCAATCTCCTACCTCTGCTATACCTCATAGCCTACTCCTCGCTTCTCTGTTCACATCCTGGAGGAACTTGCAGTACTGTTCATCACCGGAACAGAACCCAGCAAGTCTCTGAACACAGGAACAGGGCAAGAAGTGGTGTCCCAGACACCGGATTTCCAACAGCTACATAATAGAAAAATGCACAATGTAAGAAGAATTATGTTGATACTATACACTCCATACCAACAGCTTAGTGCCTACCCCTAAAAAACAGCTTAGTTCAGTTCTGTACCTCTACGGATACAAAACTGAAAATGACAATACTCCAGAATAATTTGTAGCAGCGTTGAAATCTATGGATACTAGTTGACAGAAAGTAAACTGATGTAGAGTTATCTAATTCAATGGTTATATAGAAATGTACACAGAAGGAAAACACTCGAAAAATGGAATCACGTGTGAGTATACTAACCATGGCAGCATCATAGACATGCTTGGCTCCTGCCGGAATGTGAATGGGTTTGGTCCAACTTCCCTGCCCAAAAGTTAGTTCAGAATCCAAATATTGCCAAATGTCCCCCTCATCATTACTTCATAGTTTCCTCGGCGGCTGCCATATGAATTGAAAATCCTTTGGGTCCATGCCATGCTCACCAAGAGGCAGCCGAGCTGTCCTTGTGAATGCTCCTAGCCGGTGAAATGTGATCAGTTGTGATACTGTCACGGAAGCTCATCAGACAGTAGACATCATTTAAACTAGGAGGACCAAGAGGGTCACTAGTGATGCATTCAAAGAAAGGGGGCACATAAAAGTAGCTTGACTTTGGATCCAACAGTAACAAGAACCCCACAACGCCAGGCAAAACCATGCTCATACCTCATAGGCTGTTCACATATGCAAGAAAATTTATAATAAGATTACATATAACACTGAGCAACATGAATAATTGATATACCCTGAGCATTCATCATGTTCTCTCTTTGGTCATTCATGATTCATTGGAAGTGCAAAACAATGGAGAATGAAAGAAGTAAATAATTATTTACATATTTCCTGCAGCTACAAAGAATAGAACTAATACTGTGTGTCCACTGACCTAATAAGACATCATTCTGACACAAAGAGCATACTTAATTACCAAGTGGAGAAGATAAAGATCTCATCTTTTACCTGATCAAGCATTTCGGCCTCAGCATCAATACCTTCAACTCCACAACCAACAATTCCCAGTCCATTGATCATTGTAGTGTGGGAATCAGTCCCCAGAACACTATCAGGATAGAGTAGACCATTTGTGCTGAAAACAACTGTCCCAAGATATTCAAGATTTACCTGCACATAGCCGAACATTATCACAAGGAAAGTTCATATATTAATATAAATTTCTTTTGAAGTTAGTTAGCTTCTTACCTGATGAACAATGCCAGAACCAGGAGGTATTACAAGCATGTTCTGAAATGCAGAAGACACCCATTCGAGGCAGGCAAACCGCTCCCTGTTCCTCTCAAACTCCGGTTCCATATTGGCCTGCACTGCATTCTCTGACCTCAACACATCGGCTGTCACTGAGTGATCATCACAAGGTCTGCTGGAACATAAATGCAGGAACACCGAACTTTTACAAAGGATAACAGGAAACAGATGCCAACTTGCCAGATCTATATTAGGATGTGAATTCACTACTGATTTGATCTTATCAAGGATTGCCACCTAATTGAGACATCACGTCTCGCATGTTATTCACATTTCTTATTTCGCGACTTCCGCATCCATCTTTTTTTCATCCTCGCAATGGACACCATACATCGGGTTTTCCAGCTGGCAGAACAGAATGGTTTGTTGTCACCCATCGCAGAGCGTACGGCAAGAAATCAGCTCTCACTTTACGCTGACGATGCTGTCCTCTTTGTTAACCCGGTTCAGTCGGAGGTTGAATTGACAACGCATATGATGGACAAATTTGGCGATGCGACAGGTTTGAGAATCAACCCAGTGAAAAGCTCAGTCTTCCCAATCCAATGTACAGATCATATTCTACACAGTGTATTGCAGAATTTTGAGGGCAGCACTCAACACTTCCCAATCAATTACCTCGGTCTGCCATTAGTCCTGGGAAGATTGCGTATGACACACCTGCAGCACATCATAGACAAGGCCATGAACCGACTAGCTGGCTGACAAGGGAAGATGTTGACATTTGGAGGCCGCCGTGAACTTGTGAGATCGGTGCTCAGTTCCTTGCCAACATATACGCTGACAGCCCTCAAAACACTGAAGCGATTCATCACAGAGATAGATAAAATTAGACGTCGCTTTCTTTGGGCCGGTTCTCAGGAGCTACAAGGAGGAAAGTGCAAAATTAATTGGGGAAGAGTTTGCCGGCCGACGGATGCAGGGGGCTTGGGTATTGCTGATCTGACTCGGTTTAGTCGGGCATTACGACTACGATGGCGATGGTTGTGTTGGACAAGCCCAGACAGACCATGGGTAGGCTCGGAACTCCCCCTGGATCAATCAGACGAAGCACTCTTCTCTGCTATGACAACGATCACAGTGCACAATGGGAGGAAGACACATTTCTGGACATCCAGATGGATCAATGGCTCCTCCCTGGCCTCACAGTTTCCATCCTTGTACAGACATAGCAAGAAGAAAACATCCTACGTTGCAGAAGCAATAACAAACGGGAATTGGATAAGGGACGTCGCTCACAACCTCACCGTGCCTCTCTTGCATGAATATGTCTCCCTCTGGCACTTGTTGCAGGGGGTCACGTTCGATCCCTCGGATCACAGGTCCGATGAAATTACTTGGACTGGTGCAGGAGGAAGCAAGTACTCTGCAAAGCATGTATACAAGTTTCAGTTTGTGGGCAGTCTATCTTCGTGGTACCTATCAAGAATTTGGCGACCATGGGCTCCTCCTCGATGCAAGACCTTCATGTGGTTGTTGGTTCAAGACCGCGTTTGGACTGCCGCGCGTCTTCTTAACAGAGGATGGGACAACCAATACTTCTGTCCCAAGTGCATCCGTAACCTCGAGACGTCGATCCATCTCTTTGCAGATTGTCCATTTGCACGCCACGTCTGGTCTCATATCGCTGGCTGGGCAGAGGCGTCCATGTTTCGACCATCCTCATGGCAGGTAGATCTCAACATCTCAAATTGGTTTTATAACCTGTCTATCAAGGTCGACACAGCGGAGACAAGGAGGGTCCGGAGCCTCGCCATTATTGTCTGTTGGACTCTTTGGAAGGAACGAAATAGTCGTATATTTGAGGGACAGGAAAAAACAGAGTGTCGCATCATCATGGAGATCAAAGAAGAAGCTCGCCTCTGGGAAATGGCCGGCGCAAAGCTCCTGACTCCAATGATGCAGCGTAGTTAGGCAGTACATCTGTCACCTTGAGTGCAGCAAGTACTTTGTAATTTCTATTTGTAAATACTGCTTTTCATCTTAATATAAATCACTCTTTGAGTTTTCAAAAAAAAAACGTCTCGCATGCTTGCAAAGTCCACAAGGACACTAGTGATATCCTATGTTCAGGGTATTAGTATAAAGGCGTGCACGGAATAGAGCTTTCAACTAGAATATATGTACAAAATGTTCGCGACATTTACAAACCAGCAGAATCACACGTCCAGGCTTGAATGGTTTCTCGACTTGATTCAACTAGGTCTTCTCCACATCCTCCTTTGTTATTTGGATCCCATCACAATTACGAATCGCATATTCGAGTAGCACAAGGAGACAATATCAAAGAACCAATCTGTCAGTGTCTATCATTTTCAGGCACATATCATGTACCCCCCCCCCCCAGTGAAATTCAGGTATTTGCATGTTTAGTGAGCAGAGGGAGTACAACATTATGAGATATTTGTTAGGATGGCTCTGCTCCGTGCTATTCATACAGCGCGACGTAAATACAAAGATGATAATGGTTCACAATCAAATGGTTTGACTGCGTGGTGACACTACTACAAAAAGCATTTTTACAGGCGCCTCAATTTTTCAAACACAGACGGTCCTTAAAAATATACGACTGTGATGACGAATGATATAATAACCGCCTGTGATGAAAGAACAACACAGGCGGATTTTAAAGAACAACCATCTGGGTAAATACATGATCTTCACAATCGGTTCTTAATTAAGAACCGTCTGTAATGCAATGAACTTCACAGTCGGATTTTAAGAAACAACCGCCTGGGTAAATACATGATCTTCACAGACGGTTATTAATTATTAACCGTCTGTAATGCAATGAACTTCACAGACAGATTTTAAGAAACAACCGTCTGGCTAAATACACGATCTTCGTTGGCGGTTCTTAATTAATAACCGTCTGTAATGCAATGAACTTCACAGATGGATTTTAAGGAACAACCGTCTGGGTAAATACATGATCTTCGTTGGCGGTTCTTAATTAATAACCGTCTGTAATGCAATGAACTTCATAAACAGTTCTTGATTAACAACGGCCTGAGAAGATCATGTATTTTCAGTGGCGGTCATTGTTTAATTATCATAAGTGGTTTTCATTGAAATTACAGGGATGTAGTTGCAATTATCACAACCGTATGTAGTCGTGCAGGCAAAATTGTATCAGGAAAAAAACACAGATGAGCTAGCGGATACTAGTACAATAATACATTATAGGAAATGCTCGATCACCAGTGAGGCTGGCTTAATTGTGATAATACACCATTAGAGGCTTTACAATTGTTCAAAGATAATTTCTTTACACACTGAACAAAAATCATGCTACATTCATTGTAGATCGACGATGAAGCTCCCATCGATCAATCTAAATTGTACCGTCCTGCTTGCTCCCGAACACATCTCTTATATTCCGCTGGATCCTGAAAATATTGACATTATTTAAATTAAGAAATGTCGAAGGAGGAATGAATAACCTACATTGGTCACTAAGTCAAAGTGTCATCTAACCTTGATAAGTAGATTATAGCAATCATTTTCAACATCAGACACATTTGACTGATGCAGCAAACGCTGAACTTCAAGTAGTATAGTTTTGATTGTAAAAGCACTGCACCACCCCTACGAAATATAATTTAAGCAATATAAGAAACCAGTTCAAATAAGTTCGACAACAATTATAAATAATAATTACATGAACAAAATAGGTCTATCTTACAGTCTCTTGATCAAGAATCCCGATGTAGAGTGCTCACGAACGATGGACATTTGGGTGGAAGAACCCAATTGGAAAGGCGCATCTTGGAGGCACCAAGGGATAGTCCTCAGAAAGGAGATTGTCAGGGGGTAGTAACCATCTTCCCATTCAGTCCGCAAAAGAAATTTATTAATAGGAGGACGATGGTTAAATTCATATTGTGCTTGTTCTTCATGACTTACCCCTTCTTTACCGGGGACGATGCACTGCCACTTCAATAAATCTCCCGATTCAGGCTTCACAGAGAAACCCTACGCGGAGAAATTGAAAATACCAAAAACAAACAACACGGAAAAACAAACTACAGTTAAGTTCATCAGTCCATTACAGATACATATGTATATACAACTATGTGACCGGTGTGCCATATGTACATACATGGGGATGGTTCTTGCGCCACGCCAAGCGCTCCTCCTTCAATCGGCTACACGCCCGAGACATCATTATCTGAAAGACCAAACTTCCAAACTTCCAAATCATTGAGTCCAAACGCATATGTACACAAATGCAAAAGGACACAATCCATATACCAACATTGTTCTAAGTTGATTTCAGAAGATACAAATATATACAATATATATCATCTCGCATTGCTATATACATTTTTTCCAGCATTGACATCTTCTCGCATATAGGGTTTCAAATTCTTTTTAATGCTTCTCTCTACGCGCTTGATGTTTTCTGGTTCGGTGAAAAGGTACATCTCTTCATACTGATTATATTCCTCTTCATTATCTCCCACATTGTCAACCCCAACAATATTTTGCTTTCCAGAAACAACTACGTGCAACTTCTCAGTTTCTGGATCTTGAACATAAAAAACTTGTGCAACATTATCGGCGAGAACCCACAGGTCATCTTTGTAACCCACTTTATTCAAGTCTACCAGTGTCAGCCCGTAATTGTCCACTTTCAAACCATCAGGATGTTTGACCCATTGGCACTTAAATACGGGCATTACCATTCTTTCGCCATAATCGAGTTCCCATATTTCCTCTATGAACCCGAAGTATGTGGTCTTCTGCCCTTATGAATCATAAGCCTCAATACGAACACCACTATTTTGTGCAACACTCTTACCGTCTTTTTCTTTAGTGTAAAATGTGTAACCATTGATGTCATATGCTTGCCATGATGTTACCAAAGCAGATGGGCCACAAGCTAACTTCTTCATTGTTGCCTCTTCTATAGTGTTTCCGTATGATATATTTTTGTCCATTAACCATTCAGTGAAACATCTTCTGTGCTCTTTCATGATCCAGTCCTCTTTGCGGTCTTGATTTTTATCACGAAGCTCAATTTGGTGTTCCTCGATGTACGGCTCAGCTATTGCGAGCTGTTGTAGTACACCAAAATGTGCATTATGTACATTCTTGTAATCTTGAACAATAAAAGTTTTCTTACCCACTTTGCCTCTCCCACATAGTCTACCCTCATGTACCAGTATAGGCACACGTATCGATTTTCCATCTTTGATGTAATCAGCGCAACCCTCACTCACTTCTTCAGTGGTGTATCCTTCCATAATTGAACCCTCTGGGTGAGCACGGTTCCGCACATAACCTTTTAATACTCTTAAATATCTCTCCAACGAAAACATATGATGTAAATATAGTGGCCCCAATGCTTTTATCTGATCAACAAGATGTATGATTAGGTGTACTTGCATATCAAAAAAGGATGGTAGGAAACACATCTCAAGCTTGCACATTGTCTCGACGATGTATGTTTTCAGATAGTCTAAATCTTCACGTGCTATCACCTTTTGCGATACTGCATTGAAGAAGTAACACAAACGTGTGATGACAACTTTTATATGCTCAGGTTTGATTACTCTCATTGCAATGGCAAGGAAAACTGTCATCATCATGTGACAGTCGTGAGAATTATAACCGAATAAAGACAAGTCTTTCATCGAGACTAGTTTGCGGATATTGGATGAGAAACTTGTGGGTACTTTGATCCCATGCAAGCATTCGCAAATTGCTTTTTTCTCTTCTAGCGTCAAGTTGTAGCTGACTGGGGGAAGGTAATGCTTCCTGTTCGCCTTTTCTACTGGATGAAGCTCTGGTCTCAAATCAAGATTTACTAGGTCCATACGTGAATTTAATCCGTCCTTTGTTTTCCTCGGCATGTCCAGCAAGGTCCCAATGATGCTGTCAAATACATTCTTTGTAATGTGCATCAAATCAATACTATGGCAAAATTCCAGATTCTTCCAATACGGAAGATACTTGAAAAAAATTGATTGTTTCTTGAAAGCCATGTCAGTTGTATCATCCGAAGATGTACTTTTCTTTCTCTTAATTCCTTTACTCTTTTTTCCCTTACCGAAAGCAATATGAATGTTCTTGACCATTTCAAACACAAGTTTTCCACTGTAAGGTTTCAGTGCAGTATCTTTTTCAATTTTGTTATCACATTGTTCTTTCATCTTCCTATACTTGTGTGTATCGGTCAAGAACCGTCGATGTCTCATGTACACTGTCTTTCTGGATGAAGTGAGGTATAGAAATCCAGTTCTATCCACACACCTAACGCAACCTTTCTTCCCTTTCATTTGTCCCGATAATGTAAACAGTCCGGGATAATCATGCACGGTAACGAATATCATTGCTCTTAGCGTGAAATACTCCCGCTTGTACTCATCCCATGTACGTACCCCTTCATTCCACAATTTCGCCATATCTTCCATTAAAGGTTCCAAGAACACATCAATTTCGATGTCAGGTTGTTTCGGACCTTGGATAAGAACAGATAATAAGATATATTTCCTTTTGTGACACAACCACGTCGGTAGGTTG
Organism: Tuctoria greenei; assembly: GCA_036927565.1. Lineage (NCBI taxonomy): Eukaryota > Viridiplantae > Streptophyta > Magnoliopsida > Poales > Poaceae > Tuctoria > Tuctoria greenei. Next base: position 124,071,654 of record JAYESD010000009.1, on the reverse strand, counting down.
TACATAGGTAAGACCACGGGCCATGTGCCGTGTATGCTCCTTTTTTCACCAAACGGATTCATTCCATCTGTACCCAAGGCAAACCTCACATTTCTGATTTCCTTCGCAAATTCTGGATACTGAATATCAAAATTTTTCCACTGCGTTCCATCGCCAGGGTGTCGTATATGTTTTTCATTCTTCTTGCGTTGCTCGGAATGCCAACGCATAAGTTCAGCCTCCCTAGGGTTTGAGAACAAACGCTTCAAGCGATCAATTACTGGAAGGTACCACATCACCAATGCAGGAATTTTTCTCTTATTCTTCCCGTCTGCATCGCCAGAAGTATCGTCATCATCACCTTTAGGACCAATAATAAACTTCTTATTCTTCTGAGTCTTTTTCATGTTGGTAACATACTGGTGATTGTAGTCCTTCTTGTATCTACTGACACCACAAATGGGGCATCTAGTTGCGAGCTCATGCTCTTTGCGATATAGAATACAATGGTTCACACAAGCGTGTATTTTTGTCACATCTAGTGCCATCGGGCAAAGAAGTTTCTTCGCTTTATAAGTGCTTCTGGGCAGTTTATTTGGATTTGGAAGAATTTCTGCCAGAAGATTCAAAAGATCAGAGAAACTACAATCGGACCATCCGTGCGTAGCTTTCAACTTTAGTAGTTCTAAGACTGCACGCAATGCAGTAAACTCTTTATCACAACCGTTTGATTCATCATATAAAAGCTCTGTTGCCGCATTCTGCAATGTCTTCATTTTACTTAAACCTTTGCTTGCTCCCATAGAAGTCAGTACATATGGTTCAATGTGACGCAAAATCTCCTCACAATCGAACTCATCATCATCATCACCAGCTTGATTGTCACTACCATCATCGATATGAACATTATCATCATCTGAGCCTCTCTCATCATCTTTATCCACATCATGTGTATCTAACTCACCATGCTCTGTCCATATTGTGTAGTTATTTTTGAAACCTCTTTTCACCAAATGAGATTGGATTACTATAGTATCTGTCCAAGCAATCTTATTTTCGCAATTGATACATGGACATAATATGTCATCTATCTTTTGCAACTTCGCATGTCTCTTGGATGCTTCAATAAAATTTGCAACATTACGAATGTACATAGGATCGGGTCTTGGCATGTTATGAATCCACGCTCGACGGTCCATGCTTCAATAATAGAATTTTTTGTCAGATTTACAAAATTTGGCCACAAATATTCTCTAAAAGTCTTCTATAAAATGAATTTACAGAGACATAACAAGTATGATTAGGGCGACTAATGTAGGAGACGGGCGACGTCTTGAGGCGGACGGAGTCAAAGGGGGAAACAGGCCCAGCAGCATGGGCTAGGTCTGGGTGGGATCCAGTCCGTTATATCGGGAAACAGGCCCAGATGCATCTTATATATATTACAATAGCATCTGTTAATTAAACATCATATTCATGTCACATAATAGGTACAAAAAGGAAACAATCCATATAGTCCATACATCAATATACCAGAACACAATCCATACAGTCCTTGCACATGCAAAAGGACAGAAACCATATACCAGAACACACAAAACTAACAGCTTATTAGCTAATGAAAATATACAAAGAAAAGGTAAGGAAACTACATTTACCTTGCAGAGGCGTCAGCACGGTGGGGAGGCGTCAGCACGGTGGGCCGGCTGGGTGGAGAAGTGGCGGTGCAGGGTTGAGCGGTGGCGCGACAGTATGGGTTGGGCGGTGGAGCGGCGGCGCGACGCAGGGGAAATTCAACAGCCTGGCGGCGTCGATATAAATTCTCCAGGGTTGCATTTTGACTGCGGTGAGGGGTCCTTATATAGACGTCGGTTTTTCACAGGCGGTTTTTAACTTTATCGCAGGCGGTTTTTACTTACCAACCGCCTGAGAAGATGTTTATTAATTAAGAAGTAAATATCTTCACAGACTGTTGGTACTTAATAACCGCCTAAGAATATTTTTATCTCAGGCGGGAATTACTTAATAACCGTCTGAGATAATGCCAACTGAACAAAATATTTTTAAAACTTGTATAGCTGACATTGTAATGTTTTGGTAAATATCAAATTAATTTCTATTCACATATTATTCACATTTGTGTATCTCATAAAAAAAAGTTCCTTCACTCAAAATTGTTGGTATGAACATATTTGTATAATTTATACATGTATGAATTTTTTTAATTTTTTTAAAAGCACTCCAACATGTCAAACTTCAAATTATCCACCAGTATTCATTGACACTTGATTGAAATATGTACAAAACACAAGAAATATGTACAAAAACACTTGATTGAAATCCTAAAACTACACTACGGCCCCGCCTCCTCCATCCTCTCCGCCAACTTCTCAAACCACGCCAAGCGGTCCTCCTCCGACTCGTCGTCGTCGTAGTCGTCACCATGGTGGTGGTCACCATCGTCGTCGCCGTCGTCAGAGGACGACTCGTCGTCGCCGTCGTTGGAGGACGACTCGTCGTCGCCGTCATTGGAGGACGACTCGTCGTCATCATCGTTGTCGTCGTCGTCCTCCTCCTCCTCCTCCTCCTCCTCCTCCTCCTCCTCCTCCTCCTCCTCCTCCTCCTCCTCCTCCTCCTCCTCCTCCGGCGACAATGCAGGGGTCGGCTGCTCCGGCTGAGCCGATTGCTCCGACTGTACCGGTGGCTCCGGCTGCACCGGCGGTGGAACGCGCTAGTCGTCGTCATTCACCCTCTCGGGAGAGCTGCAGCGTATCCGCTTGCAGGGTGGCTGCCTCGGCGGGCTAGGTGGCGGAAGGTTGGCCATGACTGTGGTGGTTCGTCGGCGTCGGGCTAGGAGAGGTGGAACGATGGAAGAAGAAGAAAGGAGTGCAAAAGTTATGTGCTTGTACATAACCGACGACGCGCCTTATATATGGTCTGTGCAGAGTAGACGAGGGAGCGGTTCATTTCCCGCACATTGAACTCTTTGCAGACCTCGTGCGGCGCACAATTAAACCACTGTGGAAGACGATCTTGAGAGATCCTTGCACGCGTCCCTGCACCACGGCTTCTCAACTTCTCCGCAGACCTCGTGCGGTGCGTCAGTTAATTAACACTTCTCAGGCCGTTAATTAACATATTGTAGTTTCAAAAATGTTTATCTCAGGCGGGTATTACTTACAAACCGCCTGAGAAAAAAAGAAGTAAAAATCTTCACAGACGGTTGGTACTCACCAACCATCAAAGAATATATTTATCTCTGACGGGTATTACTTAACAACCGCCTGAGATAATTCCCGATACGGTTCTTCAGTTTCCTTATCCCTTGCTTCTTTTTTATTTAGATTCCAATATAAATACTCAAACATGTTTACATTCTGCAAATTGTGTTCAAATTCGATGATTCTTTCTTCTACATTTGTATTAAATTAAAATCTACCAACTGAACAAAATATTTTGTTCATTGCGCATTGAACTCTTTGCAGACCTCGTGCGGCGCACAATTAAACCACTGTGGAAGACGATCTTCAGAGATCCTTCCGTCGCACGCGTCCCTGCACCACGCCTTCTTAACTTCTCTGCAGACCTCGTGCGGCGCGTCAGTTAATTAACATCTTCTCAGGCCGTTAATTAACATCTTGTAGTTTAAAAAATGTTTATCTTAGGCGGTTATTACTTAACAACCGCCTGAGATAATGCCCGATACTGTTCTTCAGTTTCCTTATCCCTTGCTTCTTTTTTATTTAGATTCCAATATAAATACTCAAACATGTTTACATTCTGCAAATTATGTTCAAATTCGATGATTCTTTCTTATACATTTGTATAAAATTAACATCTACCAACTGAACAAAATATTTTGTTCATTGCGCATTGAACTCTTTGCAGACCTCGTGCAGCGCACAATTAAACCACTGTGGAAGACGATCTTCAGAGATCCTTCCGTCGCACGCGTCCCTGCACCACGGCTTCTTAATTTCTCCATAGACCTCGTGCGGCGCATCAGTTAATTAACATCTTCTGAGGCGGTTGGTACTTACTAACCGCCTGAGAATATATTTATATCAGGGACGGTTGTTACTTACCAACCGCCTGAGATAAGCCCATGGAGTTCCCCTTGCCGCACGATATTGCGGTCCTGATCGCGGGGTGGGTCGCCGCAACCTCCACCCAGCCCATGGACGACCTCTCCAGTCTGCGCGCCACCTGCAAGGCTATGCACGCGGCGTGCCGTGATCCCACCGTGGGCAGGCGCGTGGCGCTGGAGCGGGAGAGCAGCTGGGAGTGGTTCCAACGGCACGGGAACGGGAGCTACGACGCCCTCGTGGAGCGCCTGGACAACGTGGGCAACCCTCATGCGTGCTACGTTACCGGGTTCGACCTCGTCTTCAACTACGGCCGCGCGCAGGCGCAGCGGGGCACCTAGTTCCTTACCCGGGCGGCCGCGAGCGGCCACAAGGTGGCGGCCTACGTCCTCGCCATGCTCCGCTACGACGCCGACCGCGGGGACCGCGACACCCTCGAGTATATCTGGCAGGTCGAAGGCGAGGCCCACGTCGGCGACAACATGGTCGGGTCCGTCGCGATGAAGAGGACCAATAAGGAGTGTTGCCGGTGTCAGAATCAAGCCATGCAGAGGCTCGATGTTTTCGTGAGCTGGAGGTTACTGCGTAGGCCTCCTCCCGGACCGCCGACGGTGGCGCTGCCCGACATTGACGATGGCGTTTGCCGCTGCCCAATAGGGGGGAACCAGGGGCCTGCCCGCTGCGGCAGGCGAGGGTGGTCCAAGACCGTCTTCTGTACTGAGAACTGTAGGATTGAGCGCGAGTATGACCTGTTCTCCCATAACGTGTTATACTCTATGGGTTATATTAAAAATGTCCACTGAAAACATAAATGAAAAAATTATTATATTCATCAAGATAGAAAAATGAAAAATAGCATTTGTTGTATGTTTTTTATGTTCTGACTAATTTCAAAGGATTTATGAAGTGAAATTTAATGGTAACCTTTACTTATCAATAATATTACAAGAAAGTGGATTTTTGCCTTTTAAAGGACCATATTTAATCAAGAATATTAATTAAGAAGTAAATATCTTCACAGGCGGTTGGTACTTAACAACCGCCTGAAAATATATTTATCTTAGGCGGGTATTACTTAACAACCGCCTGGGATAATGCCCGATACTGTTCTTCAGTTTCCTTATCTCTTGCTTCTTTTTTATTTAGATTCCAATATAAATACTCAAACATGTTTAGATTCTGCAAATTGTGTCCAAATTTGATGATTCTTTTTTCTACATTTGTATAAAATTAACATCTACCACCTGAACAAAATATTTTTAAAACTTGTATAGCTGACATTGTAATGTTTTGGTAAATATCAAATTAATTTCTACTCACATATTATTCACATTTGTGTATCTCATAAAAAAAAGTTCCTTCACTCAAAATTGTTGGTATGAACATATTTGTATAATTTATACATGTATGATTTTTTTTAATTTTTTTAAAAGCATTCCAACATGTCAAACTTCAAATTATCCACCATTCTAACTAAATGCTCATATTCATATGAGACATTCATCAAATTATGAACACACATTGATTCAAAAAAATTTAAAAAAATATGAAAAAATTCGTAGCGGTTGGTATGATGAGTAAAAATGTCCACTAAAAAAATAAATGAAAAAAGAATTATATTCATCAATATAGAAAAATGAAAAATAGCATTTGTTGTATGTTTTTTATGTTCTGACCAATTTCAAAGGATTTATGAAGTGAAATTTAATGGTAACCTTTACGTATCAATAATATTACAAGAAAGTGGATTTTTGCCTTTTAAAGGACCACATTTAATCAAGAATATTAATTAAGAAGAAGTAAATATCTTCACAGACGGTTGGTACTTAACAACCGTCTGAAAATATGTTTATCTCAGGCGGGTATTACTTAACAACCGCCTAGGATAATGCCCGATACTGTTCTTCAGTTTCCTTATCCCTTGCTTCTTTTTTATTTAGATTCCAATATAAATACTCAAACATGTTTAGATTCTGCAAATTGTGTCCAAATTCGATGATTCTTTCTTCTATATTTGTATAAAATTAACATCTACCACCTGAACAAAATATTTTTAAAACTTGTATAGCTGACATTGTAATGTTTTGGTAAATATCAAATTAATTTCTACTCACATATTATTCACATTTGTGTATCTCATAAAAAAATGTTCCTTCACTCAAAATTGTTGGTATGAACATATTTGTATAATTTATACATGTATGAATTTTTTAAATTTTTTTAAAAGCATTCCAACATGTCAAACTTCAAATTATCCACCATTCTAACTAAATGCTCATATTCATATGAGGCATTCATCAAATTATGAACACACATTGATTCAAAAAAATTTAAGAAAATATGAAAAAATTTGTAGAGGTTGGTCTGATGAGTAAAAATGTCCACTAAAAAAATAAATGAAAAAAGAATTATATTCATCAAGATAGAAAAATGAAAAATAGCATTTGTTGTATGTTTTTTATGTTCTGACCAATTTCAAAGGATTTATGAAGTGAAATTTAATGGTAACCTTTACTTATCAATAATATTACAAGAAAGTGGATTTTTGCCTTTTAAAGGACCACATTTAATCAAGAATATTAATTAAGAAGCAGTAAATATCTTCACAGACGGTTGGTACTTAACAACCGTCTGAAAATATGTTTATCTCAGGCGGGTATTACTTAACAACCGCCTGGGATAATGCCCGATACTCTTCTTCAGTTTCCTTATCCCTTGCTTTTTTTTTATTTAGATTCCAATGTAAATACTCAAACATGTTTAGATTCTGCAAATTGTGTCCAAATTCGATGATTCTTTCTTCTACATTTGTATAAAATTAACATCTACCACTTGAACAAAATATTTTTAAAACTTGTATAGCTGACATTGTAATGTTTTGGTAAATATCAAATTAATTTCTACTCACATATTATTCACATTTGTGTATCTCATAAAAAATGTTCCTTCACTCAAAATTGTTGGTATGAACATATTTGTATAATTTATACATGTATGAATTTTTTTAATTTTTTTAAAAGCATTCCAACATGTCAAACTTCAAATTATCCAACATTCTAACTAAATGCTCATATTCATATGAGGCATTCATCAAATTATGAACACACATTGATTCAAAAAAATTTAAAAAAATATGAAAAAATTCGTAGAGGTTGGTATGATGAGTAAAAATGTCCACTGAAAAAATAAATGAAAAAAGCATTATATTCATCAAGATAGAAAAATGAAAAATAGCATTTGTTGTATGTTTTTTATGTTCTGACCAATTTCAAAGGATTTATGAAGTGAAATTTAATGGTAGCCTTTACTTGTCAATAATATTACAAGAAAGTGGATTTTTGCCTTTTAAAGGACCACATTTAATCAAGAATATTAATTAAGAAAAAGTAAATATCTTCACAGACGGTTGGTACTTAACAACCGTCTGAAAATATGTTTATCTCAGGCGGGTATTACTTAACAACCGCTTGGGATAATGCCCGATACTGTTCTTCAGTTTCCTTATCCCTTGCTTCTTTTTTATTTAGATTCCAATATAAATACTCAAACATGTTTAGATTCTGCAAATTGTGTCCAAATTCGATGATTCTTTCTTCTACATTTGTATAAAATTAACATCTACCACCTGAACAAAATATTTTTAAAACTTGTATAGCTGACATTGTAATGTTTTGGTAAATATCAAATTAATTTCTACTCACATATTATTCACATTTGTGTATCTCATAAAAAAAATGTTCCTTCACTCAAAATTGTTGGTATGAACATATTTGTATAATTTTTACATGTATGAATTTTTTTAATTTTTTTAAAAGCATTCCAACATGTCAAGCTTCAAATTATCCACCATTCTAACTAAATGCTCATATTCATATGAGACATTCATCAAATTATGAACACACATTGATTCAAAAAAATTTAAAAAAATATGAAAAAATTCGTAGAGGTTGGTATGATGAGTAAAAATGTCCACTGAAGAAATAAATCAAAAAAGCATTATATTCATCAAGATAGAAAAATGAAAAATAGCATTTGTTGTATGTTTTTTATGTTCTGACCAATTTCAAAGGATTTATGAAGTGAAATTTAATGGTAACCTTTACTTATAAGTAATATTACAAGAAAGTGGATTTTTGCCTTTTTAAAGAACCACATTTAATCAAGAATATTAATTAAGAAGAAGTAAATATCTTCACAGGCGGTTGGTGATTATCAATCGCCTGAGAATATACTTACCAACCGCCTGAGATAATCTTCTTCTCAGACGTGAAATTTTAATTAACGATGAACACACTACACATTCATTCATTCACACAGTTGAAGAACACACAAGATACTCATTCATTAACAATATTCAATCACACATCTCACAAAAGAACACACAAGATGCACAATATTTACACAAGAACACACAAGATACACAAGAAATATTCAATCACATAGATGAAAAAAGATAGATTTCATTCATTAATAATATTTACAAAACAGAAGCAACTAAAAACAACAAAAAGAAAAACTAATTAAATCCTACTCCTACTCCTCTTCCTCCTCCTCCTCCTCGTCCTCCGGTGGCGACTCCGGCACTGGTGCAACAGGAGACAGGACCAGCTGCACCGGCTGCACCGGCTGCACCGGCGGTGCAACCCCGAGGTTGCTAGCCGTCGCCTACACCAGCATTCTACGGTCCTCGGGGCCAAGAACCTGGGCCATCGTCGCAAACAGAATGTCGAGACGATCAGCCACCCCCGTGAGGGCGTAGAGGTAGTGGCCCATGGTACCCATTCCAGTATACTCTGGAAGGGTACCCAACCCCAAGGCACTCATGGCGCGAGACGTATTATTGTACGCCTCTCGCGCCATGAGGAGGCGCTGCTCGGTGTTGATCTTCTCGGGGGAGCTGCAACATAGTTTCTTGCAAGGTGGCTCCCTCGGAGGGCTTAGCGGCGGAAGGTCGTCCATAGTGGTGTTGGGTCGTCAGAGCGGAGGAAGACGAAGAAAACAAGAGGATTCAAAGTGAGCGATGCGCTTGTGAGCGATAGCGCGTCTTTAAGGCCGTGCGGAGTGGAAAAGAAAGGTCGCGCCTCGGGGAAAAGAAAGGTCGCGCACGCGTGATATGGTCACTGATGTGTGGGACCGGGTCCACATGTCAGTGACCACTGATTAAGTCAGGGGATCCTCATCCCGGTTGGTGAGGGGTCTTTATGTAGGCGTTCATCAAATTAAGAAGAAGTAAATATCTTCACAGGCCCATGTTTATCTCAGGCGGGTGTTACTAACCAACCGTCTGAGATAATTGTATCTTCTCAGGCGGTTGGTAAGTAAAATCCGACTGAGGTAACAATCTTCTCTGACGGTCAATACTTAAAATCCGCCTGAGAAAATGTGAGTCTATATGTACCCCTCGGCAGCATTGGAAAAACCTAACCCGGGCGAAACACTTAGACGCCGTTAGGCTGCCAAAATTTCGTTTGCCGCCAAGTGTTCGCCCTCGTCACTTCCAGGTACGCCGCCGAGCTTCGCCGTCGCCGAGCTTCGCCGTCGCCGCCGAGCTTCGCCCTCCTCACTTCCAGGTACGCCGAGCGAAGCCATTTCCGTCGCCGCCGAGCTTCAAGGTAAACCCTAAACCCTTCGACCTTCCATCCTCCTTCGTCGTGCCAGGCTCAGGGTCAGCCCATAATGGTAGGCATCCTTGGTTAGGGTTCGGTGGAATTCGAAAAACTGTCAAGTTCGGTGGCATCTTTGGTTAGGGTTCGGTGGGGAAAGATTTATGTGGATGGTTATATCACGATAAATTGGTAGTTGGTTTTGTGTGTCTGAAACTGTGAAATCAGTAGCATTTCATCTTCTGGTAGTTTGCAGAGATAAAATTGTCAAGTTCGAATGAATAGGAGTTACTCCCTTCGTCGTGGATGGTTATATCACGATAAATTGGTAGTTGGTTTTGTGTGTCTGAAACTGTTCTGACACATTAGTGGTAAATATGATTCTAGACTCTAGTAACAGCAGTATATTCCCTATTTTTGTCATCGGCCTTGCATATGCCACATAATTCTCTATTAGGGGCAAGATTTAGCTATATTTGGTTAAGTTGACCAAATTTGGCTAATTTTGGCTAAGTTACATTAGATATAGTTATACTTGACTAATTTTGACTAAGTTATGCTATATTTAGCTATATTTGGCTACTTTTGCTTAGAGTTAGCTATGCTAGACTAAGTTTGGCTAAGTTTGCTTTTATTTCTCTAAGTTTCATTTGAGCAATTGTAGCTAATCTGTGCTACCAAAGATGTCTGCACTTGTGGCTCCATCAGCTTCATTTGAGCAATTGTACCTAATCTGAGCTACCAAAGTTATGCTATATTTAGCTCTGAAGCCAAACAAGTTGCTGGCCAACTCATTTGTGATGCCAGGAGCATCCTCACGCCCATATCTAGGTACCACTAGGTGTGGCAATGGAGTCTGAGCATATGATGCCGATCTCTATGATACAAGAATTTAGTTAGACCTATATAACTTCAAAAATGTGTTTTGGCTAAATTTACTTAATTGAGCCAAAATTGAGAAAATTTGTTTTAAATATGACCAAATTTAGTTATGCCATTTATTAGATTTTTTGTCTTATTAGATCTAGCATGGAAAGCCCTAAGAAGTCTGGTCCTGATAGTAACAACAAAGAAGACAATATGAAGTTTACTAACTCCAGCAGTTCAGGCTCCTATCACAGTCCTTCGAATCCTTTTCCGAATATAAAAATTAAAAAGACTTCAGTGGATCTAGACCCGGAATATGATCTTGCCGACGAGGTATGGATCACGAATCTTAACTTCAGCAGTTCAAGTTAATATTGGTTGTCAAGTATACGAAGTCTTATAATTTTTTTCTACCTAGATTAATCTCGAAGACAATGAGGTGACATCGGCTCCTAAAACTGCAGAAGGTTCACCAATGGATGAATCCTCAGCTTCACTCAAGCAGAAACGAGGACAACGAGGTCCCAATAAGGGTCCATTGGACCGCATCATGTATATAACAAGGGTCGGTCCAGGTGGGCTTCCCCAAGAACCACTGGATTCAGTTACCAAGTACCGTAATGCATGCGGTTTTCTTGTTAGGGAGGTTGTGCCGATCACAACCGAGAATTGGAGGAAATTACCCGAGCAGACCAAGAATGAGTTGTGGGAAAAGATAAAGAAACAATTCAAGTTCCCGAAAGGCACAAAAGAAGCTATAAAGAAAGCAACATTGGTCTCTTGCAGCAAGAAGTTTCGATGCTGGAAGAGTGAAATGAATGCTTATGTTAAGGCCAATAAGGTCCCTAGCCTGAGGAAGATGGGAAAAATCACACAAGCTCAGTGGCAAGAGTTTGTTCGTCAAAAGAGCACACCTGATGCTAAAGCTCTAAGTGCAACTAGGTCAGAGCTTGCAAAAAAGAACAAATATCATCATCGCTTGGGGTCTGCCGGATATGCCCCCAAAGTCCAGAAATGGAATAAGATAATAGACAAAATTCAAGTAAGGGCAATCCTCACCCATTAGAAGGGTGCGATGAGCGAACTCAACGCTGGGTCTTTGCTCGGTCAGGTTTGACCAGCGAGGGCAAACTTGAAAAGCCCGACTCTCTGAATGAAGTAGAGGATAAAATGAAAGAAGTAATTGAAAAGCAACAGAAGGGTCTCTTCAAGCCGAAGAGGGAGAATGACCAACTTACCGCTATCTTAGGAAACCCTGAACACAGCGGACGAGTTTGAGCGGTCTCTTCTCAAATGTCTTGGCTAGATGGTTTCCCTAAAGATAAAGACACATATAAAAGACGTGAGAAGTTTAAGAAAACACTTGATGAAACGATTGCTCAAAAGGTCAAAGAAAATATGCAAGAAATAATGGAACAACTTAGACAATCAGGACAATTAGTGGCACCGAGTACAATGATGGTTCCGGTGCAAAAGGAGCAATTAGTATCTCCAACTGCCTACCCTAGCAGCGTTGGTTCCGTGCCAGGCTCAGGGTCAGCCCATAAGTTCCCTGTCGATGATATTGCTAACGACAAATCTTGTCATCTTCTTGTCCCGATAGGCAGAGCAGGGAACAAAACCAAACAGGTTGCCACTGCTATGGCAAAGCCTGATCGTGACTTCAACGGGAATCCACTTCCGTTGTATTATTCTGTGGTGCAAGTTCTTCAGATCATTGATAATGATTATGAAGATTATGAAATAGACCACGTCACACCTGAGGGGATCGCGACTCTGGGGCAGGGTGTCAACCAATTAATCCTTTGGTACCGACGCGATATCGTGTTGGACGATGAGCCAATTTCTAGCCCCATCGCATCTCCAAATACTGCAACCCCATCTTCTAAGGCGAAAGTGCATGAAGATCCACTCCGAGTCCGGGAAGATCCACTCCCCCTATGTCTGAGCAAGGATGATATCCAAGAGCAACAAGTTGGACAATAACTTCAAGCAGTACCAGAGCAAGCTGTTGCTAGTAAAGAGCAACTAGTTGAGAAACAGCTTGAAGTAGTACTAGAGCTAGCTGCTGGGAGTAAAGAGCAATCAGTTGAACAACAGGTTCAACAACAAGCCAGTGTCCAACTTCCGACGACTACTCCTCGATCATCAGTGCATGTCAAAGTTAGCTCATACGAAAATAAGAAACCTTCATCAGAAGTGTCAAAGTATTTGGAAGCTATGAAGGAAAATATTAGAAAATCGAGTGCATCTCGTTCTTCTCATGAGCCAACATTAGAAGATATCAAGGAGTGGGAAGAAGACGATGTCATGTATAATCAGCGGACGGCTTTAGTTAAACCAGGAGTTCCAATATACAAGCTTGAGGATGTTCCTCCTAAATTTGAGAATGGGAAGCCGTTCATGACATCCGTACAACTTAGCAAACAACCCGTCCAGCTCAGAAGAATGCATGAGTGGTACATCACTGCCAGCACAAAATTTGGTCTTAATTGCGTCACATTTCGTATTCCAAAAGAAGCATTCTGGAGCACTGGAGTAGATAAACGAATCATTTTATTTGAAGAGCTACTTTCCCTTTTCCATCGGGGCATGCTAGATATCAACCTGCTGCTCGTCTGGTGCTTGTAAGTCTCTAATATTTTGTATTTGCTTTTCTTACTACACGCATACGCATTTCATGAGATTATAACAATTCTGGACTTCTTCAATAGGATGCAATACATGGATAATGTAAAGTTGACGCGCAAGACAGGTATCCTTGACCCTACTAGGATTGCAAAGTCGCTATTCGACGTTCAGGCGAATCGAGAATCAAGCCAGTACAAACACATGAAAAAAAGGATTTTGAAAGAGCAATTGCAAAACTTAAGAAGGATAGAAAGGCAGAAGTTACAACTTACATAGGACATGCGATGTTTAACTTTATCAGAGACGGCAAGGACCTCGTAAAGGCTTCGTACCACTTCGAGTAAGTTCGACACATGCCATTGAAATAGCAATTATTGGTAATTGTTAACACGTGTGTTTGTATGTTTGCAGTAATCACTACATAATGATCTTCATCAAGCCAACGCTTGGCAACAGTCTTGGACTCGGCCGATTTCCCACCAGATCGTTACAAAGATTTCCTTTCCATTTTGAAAAAGTACGTTTATTCAATAATTTTAATTTACGCACATTTAGAATGTGTTGACAAGTTTTATATGACATTTCTTGTATTACAGCGCTTGGCAGTTTTACGCGGAGCTTGGCGGTCAGAGACCTCCTAATACGAATGCATTGGACATTAAAACGTATTATGCTTGTCCGAAGCAGCCTGCTGGAAGTGTTTTATGCGGGTATTATGTATGCGAGCATCTTCGGACCGCCGCCGTATATAGAGTCAATCGTGAGGATGTAAGTTATCCTTAATGTCGATACCTTATTTTCTTACTTTTGTGTTTCATTTTCATTGTAACTAGCATAGTTTAATGCTTATATTCTCTGCTGTTCAATATTACCAGAAACATTATTTTCATATTTTGATTCCAACTTCAAAATTCAATTGCTCATAGTACAACTGCTCCAAAAATACCTACTAAATTCTTGTATACTCTCACTTTGATCTATACTTTGAGATTGTTCAAACCAACACATTCTAAACCTTGTTATGTGTTATATTGCAGCACAAGAAGAATCTGAACGAAGAATGGCCGGTTTGTAGAAGTATTCCTGATGGAGGAGCCGACAGGATTGCTTCTGAACTCTGTCAGTTCATTCGTCGCGAAATTTTGCACAAAAAGGAGAAGTTCTTTGATAAGAATGGTTCAGCAGCTGATGTGCCAGAACTTTGCGACTATGCCAATATAAACTGTTTTTAGTGAAAACTTGTAAACTTTGAGATGAATTGTATCTGTAACTTGTACATATGTATATTGTTTTAGTGAAATTGACTTCTGTGATGATAATATTGTTGACTTTTGTTCTGTGATGATATTGTTGTTTTTTGTTCTGTGATTATATTGAATTGACCTGGAAATTAGAAATAACAGCAGTAGTACTGCATGACTGTGAAAAACAATTATCACAGACGGCTAGATACAAGTAAAGAAACATTTGTGATAACCTAATTTTCAGAGGCGGTGTCTGTTATGGTAGAAACCGGCTGCGTTAAAGGGTCTTCACGGATGGCTGATATAGGTAAACTCCGTCTGTGATAACACCATTATCATAGACGGGTTAGTTATGCTTCAACACCCGTCTGTGAAGACACATTATCATAGACGGTTAGTTATGCTTCAAAATCCGCCTGTGAAGACACATTATCATAGACGGTTAGTTATGCTTCAATAACTGTCTGTGAAGACACATTATCATTGACGGTTAGTTATGCTTCAACACCCGTATGTGAAGACAGTTATGCTTCAACACCCGCCTGTGAAGACACATTATCATAGACGGTTAGTTATGCTTCAAAACTCGCCTGTGAAGACACATTATCATTGGCGGTTAGTTATGCTTCAATACATGTTTGTGAAGACTCATTATCATAGGCGGTTAGTTATGCTTCAATAACCGTCTGTGATAAGACATTTATCACAGGCGGTTATATATGCTGCAGGACCCGCCTGTGATAAAGTATTTTCACAGGCGGCTATTCTAAGTAAAGAACCGCCTATGATAATCTGTCTTTACAAGCGGCTAGCTTAAGTGAAGAACCGCCTATGATAATGTGTCTTCACAGGCGGTTTCACTTCTCCGCTTGTGAAATTGCGGATTATCACAGACTCTTCGTTTCAGGCGATTTTAAAAGCCGTCTGTGATAATAGGTTTGGAGCCGCCTGTGATGAGGCTTATTGTATCAGTGTGACGTTCCCTGTAAGTAAAGTATGGTTTTGGTATGAAAGGTCTTTACTAATTCATGAAAGTGAAGCTCAAGGGATTACCACCGGGATCTACAACTAATCAACAATCTTTCTTCTTTTCGTGAAAACTCATCCACCAGTTTTTTTTTTTTAAGTTAGGACCTGGAGTACCTTCCCTCAATAAGGAGGTAATCAAACTGCTGCAGGTACGAGAGGGAAAGATGGGGTGATGGGGATTGAACCCCAACCGCCTGGGGGCAACAGGCTTCCCAGACCACCAGGCCGGCTGTCCTGGTCTAACTCATTCACCAGTTACCAAGACATTATTAATTAACTAAAAATGGCAAACACACATGCCGTACTCATTCTGCATTGAAGGTAAATGACTGTAAGAAATTTATGACAACGCAAATTGAAAATAAAATAAAATGTGGACATCACTTGGAGAGATTTAAGTGAAAACAATACAGTAACAATACAGTAACAATACGATGGAGATCATGTATACTTAAATACCTGTTTGCACAATCGCATAAAACGGTGACTACATCCGGTCGCTTTCGGAATTAATCAAGGAGGGGGGATGGGGGAGGGGGGGGAGGGGGGGAATCGATAGCAATTGCCGAAGCCATGCGGTCAGGTGGGCGCATGTGCCGGGAGGAGGTGGTCGGCGCGTTACGCGGGCGTGGCGTACTGGCGTAGCGTGGCAAGGCGAGAGAGAGAGCCGCCGGGCGCCGGCTGGAGGAGTTGTCAGGTAGCGGGACTTGTCTTTCCTCTCCATGCTCGAGTTCGAGCATCCCAACCGGGCTGGGCCAGTTCTATCTGGCACGACCGTCTTATTTGGGCCTAGTTGTCCTACAGGCCCATGGATTGTCTAACACCGCTTGCTGTCTCTTGGGCGTCGGCGGCTGGCGCTCCCGTCTCGCGTCGTCGGTTTCTCGCTTCCCGTCGCTATGGGCGGCGGCCCTCGCCTCCCGGCTTCTCCGGCGCCGTATCGTCATCCCTGCCGATCCTCAGACAGGTTCGTCTCCTGGCCCCTCTCCGGCTCCTTCTCCTCTCGTCCACCCTGGGTCTCTAATCACTTCACCAAATTGGGTGATTTTTTTTTATCATGGTTCTTGGAACTTTTGGCTCCGCGGCGCAGTTCTTCGCCTGCCTTTGCGCGTTCATCAGGTTGGTATGAACCAGCTACGAGCGGGGCGGAGGTGGTGGTGGACTGGCGGTTGAGGTGGTGGAGCACACGGCCGTCACATTGAGCATGGAGCACGTCACGCCGTACAGTGAACTACTTTGTTTCAGTTATGTTGCCATTGAGTTAGTGAAACAAAGAGAACGACCAGTATGCAATTTGAGATATGGTGCAATCATGCAATCAGACATTCTCACTCATTGGATCTGCATCTTATGGTTGTTAATTTTTTATTTAACCCCCTACACATGATGCACTAAGAGGTTAAGTAAACGTAGCATAAAGATCCAATGAATGGGGATGACTGATTGCACGATTGTACTAAAACACATATTGCATTCTAGTTGTTGCTGTGGAACAAATAAATTCAAAAAAAAAGTTAGTGGAATAATAAGATGAATAGCTGCATCGATTATTTTTTCCTGTCCATTTGGCATTTGTGCTGACATTGGATCGTTGTTTCAAGATACTGAACAACTGCATTGCCAATTTTTTCTTCGGATTTCAGGCTAAGAGGAAGGACAGATTCAGAAGTTGAGGAAGTATGAGATCTCAGGGACCAGTTAATAACCCTGAGATTCTGACTGATTAAAAAAACCTCAACTGAACTAGGGAGAAGAAGAATAGCGTTCCTTTCGGCCTTTCAGGGTGAGAAGGGTTTCTGATGGTGTGGTTCTCCACATGCATCTTCTGCCATTCTCTCTATGCAGAAGGTAACTGATTTTGGTTTGTGCTGTAGTGACTTATGCAGTCCAAATGTACCTGCTTATTGCAATGCTTCTCACTTTTACGTTTTTGTTTGTTATTAACCATAATGTAAGTTAATCACTTTTATTTTGCGACAATGTTCACCTGTTCTCGATAGGCCCTAGAGAAATATCGAGACCAACAATCTTATTTTTCTTAAATAATAAGTAATGTTCCGATATTTAACTTCAAGGAGGTTATGGTCCTGTTTGGCACAGCTTCTCAATCAGCTTCTCTATAAATTTAAGCACTTGTACTTTTCCAAACATGTAACTTTGCCATCCTATAAAAACCTTTGTTCCAGCGTTGCTCTCCCGGCTCCTTCCTCATTCTGTCCGCCCCCTACTCGCTTCGTCCGTCGCCCTCCTGCGCTCTACCGTCGCCGACCAGCGGCCGACGCCGCGCGCGCGACAAGTGCCCTCCGCCAGCGGCTCCTCCTCCCCGGCGTCCATGGCTGAGGAGGCTGAGGGCACCCCACCCGGCGGCCCTGGCGGATCCCCTCCCCGGCGGCCATGGCGGAGGCTGCCCCACCCGACGGCCCTGGCAGAGCTCCTCCCTGGTGGCCATGGCGGAGGCCGCCCCAGCCGACCGCTCTGGCAAAGCCCCTCCCTGGCGGCGTGGGTAAGGCACCCCGACGGGATCCCCCCACCTGCGAACTGCTCCGATCCGACTGGTATTAGGGTTCTTCTTGGGGATTTCATTTGTTTTTAGTTGATCGGGTTGGACAGCCGGTCAGCGGCCACATATGTCTTTAAGTCTCATATCAGATTGGTTTTCACTCAAGTCTCTTCGTAGTTTCAGTTGTTTTAGAGAAATTATTTCTTACAGTGGCCAGAAACGATCTGTAGTAGCCTCTATATATAACTTGTCATTTAATCAAGTTTTCAATCAGTTTTTGTTATTAGTTTAGTTCCTCATCGTGCTTAGTACCTAAAGTTTCAAGAGCGGGTTTGAAATTCCTTAATGCTGCTCACATGCACATTGGAGACATATATGTGATCAATTACATAATGTGTTGTTTTGAGATGATGTGCAGCATTGGTGGGTTCAGGATGTGGATCAGAACTTTCATTATTTTTCTCATTTTGATCAGGATGTTTATCAGGGTCTAACATCATTGACATTTACCGGGGAGTTAATCTTAGTAATGAGTGTAATGATCGAGATGTTGATGGGCTTCAAGTCAAGCTGACAGTTAGATAAGTCCTCACAGAGTAGAAACACATTATCTTTTATCAAGTTCCAACAGCTTTTTAGAAAACAACCTTTAAAGCCATCTAGTAATTCAGACGATTCAGACAATTACTTGGTGGAAATGCTCCTTCTTCTCGATGTGTATAAAATTACAGGCACAACATAGTTGTATAGTATGCTTTAGTACTGTTTGCCATTTCATCATTGAATGGCTGCAAAATGTGTCTTTTCTCAGGTACACAAGGCGCAGAATGTTGCATCAAAGAGGGGGAAGCTGCTTACATAAGATTTCCTGTACCTTACTCAAAAGGTACATTTCCGGCACCACTTGGTTATTTTGTTTCTTTGCGAGGCAGATCACAGTATCACACCATTGATGCTTGTTCCAGGACATGCTTAAACTGCACCGTGCTACTGAACTACTCTCCATGAATGAAGAGCTCAAGCAAGCTAGAAAAGCTTTTGACGTGGATGAAGAAACACCGGCAACAACTAACACGTGACTGTCTTGGCAGAAGTTTTATAAACCATCATGCAACCTGCATATTACAGTAACTGGTTGTACAATGAAGTCCTGGAATTAGTCAGTGGCCATTTGTTTATGTACTGGTGGTCTGGTGCAAATTTTAGTAACATGGTTTCAAATCCTAACTGTTGCTTGCTTGAATGGTTGTTTGCTTTGCCCAGTATTTTACCAATATCTGAATCCCAATCTGTATTACAGTAAAGAGGACAGGTACATGTAACATGTTCTCTATGTAAAAAAAAAAAGAAAACAGGCACTTACAATCGCATAAATCAGATTATATCAAGTTCACTGCTCTATTTACGTGTCATGTGAACATGTTCTTGGCCTTCTGGTTATAAATGTGATCTTTGGGTAGACGAGTTGATCTCAAGTAGGATTCCTCCAAAGATGTTTTATCCGCATATAGGCCGCAGTTAATGTTTTGAACGCGTAGCTGCAATCCAACGATGTAATTCATTGTAATCTTACTTCTACCTAATGTACATATCTACTTTCATTTTGCTGTGATACAGCGCCACGGCGGCATGAAGAAAACAGTCCGATGAGACCTGGTGTAGCCCTCAAGTGTACGAGACAATTTATGTGATATTATTTTTCTCATATGTATAAATATTATATAGTTTGAATTATGTAAAAAAATAAAAAATAAAAAGTAAATCAAAGTTTATAAATATAAACATCATAGAATCATCATGGGCAATTCAGACATTTCTCATTTTGTAATAGGAAATCAGCCCATCAAAAAGTTGACCGTCAAACATCAAACTTGTATTTACAGCAGCTTCTGGAGACAACTGCTTCTCCTAGCAGTTATAGAGAAGCTAGCTTCTCAACAAGTTTCAGTTGTGCTAAACAGGACTTATGACCAGTTTATTGCAAGCGAATATAAAGTCAGACACTCATGTCTTATTCTAGAAGAAACGATGATAACTGGATGTTTAAGCACACGATTGTAGGCCACACTTCATAGACATACCAACAATCTGATGAATGCACCAGCCAGTTCATTGAGAAGTTGGAGGAAGGGTTTTGTTGCTCTATTTTAGAACTATGATGGAGCTACTTTGGAGAAAATCAGTTATGAATATACCATGATTTTGCAATCACCTCAAATCAAAATGAGCCAACTATTCAATATGTTGGGATGTTATAGCTTTCAACAGTGAAGGTTTGGTCAAGTCTTGGTATCCCGGTAAGCAAAAATGTGTGACTTATGTTAGGTTCCCGTGATTAAATTATTTGAATAATTCCGACTCAAATTTAACTTGGAATCTATCTCTAATACTCTTATGTCCGGTTTGGACACTTTATAATCTTTATTATACTCTACAATATGTGATTAACTCAACAATTATCCTCTTAATCATGTTTTCTAGGACATACTAATTTAGGATGTAGACACATCACCCTGGACGACGATGGGATGAACACATCATCCGACACTAATACCTATGAGATGAGCACATCATCTTTGGACGAACACATCTTCCACTGGGACGAACACATCATCCTGTACACAAATTTGGGACGAACACATCACCCCTCTAGGATGAACAAATCACCCTAAGCACTCTTCGATGTGAGATCAAAACAAATCTCCTTTAGTCGCGAAAAGTGTCTGCTC
The DNA here is from genome assembly GCA_036927565.1 of Tuctoria greenei. Taxonomy (NCBI): domain Eukaryota; kingdom Viridiplantae; phylum Streptophyta; class Magnoliopsida; order Poales; family Poaceae; genus Tuctoria; species Tuctoria greenei. Next base: position 124,050,990 of record JAYESD010000009.1, on the reverse strand, counting down.
ATCTTCCTTATTCTTGGGACACTCACTGACAAAGTGTCTACGCTGTAGCATTGAATATTTGTCTTGTCAACTTTTTTCTTCTCCGACCACCATCTTTTGCCTCTTCAACTTTCCGCTCTTCTCTTGTCAAAGGTTTTTCACCATCTTTTGTCTTTCTTGCTCTCCACTCCTCCCTTGTTAAGTAGAGTTTCTCTTCATGCTCTTGATTGTTGAAGTCATGCACTCGTTCCTCATGCTCCTTGAGTTTGTCAACAAGTTCTTTCACAATCATTGTCTTTAAGTCAACAAATTACTCAATACTAGATGCCATGTGGAGAAATTTTGAAGACAGGACACATAGCTATTTCTTCACAATATAACTTTCTTTAACTTCTCCACCAAGATCATGAATTTTGTCACGATGATCATCACTCTTTGGCAAAGTGATCGATGGAGTCTCCTCCATCCATACGCATGACATCTAGCTCATTATGAAGATTTTGAATTCTTGCTTCCATTACATGTTCTTCTTCCAAAAATTTGGTTCTAATCATCTTCCAAGCATCGTTCGTCGATTCTTGCTCAGAAATTCACATCAGAGTGTCCTCATCAATAGCATGGTAGATGGCCGCGAGAGCTAACTAATCTTGTTTTGGATCAACTTTCTCTTTTGTCTCCTCCACAACTTCCCATACCCTTGCCCCTTCAAAAGCACCTTCATCCTGATGACCCATGTTGTATAGTTCGTCTTCGTTAGCAGGGAATAATGTAACAACATCGATTTTCCCTCCATGTTGAGTACACTTCTTGTGTACGTTTTGCAAAGGAATCTCTCTCTGGTTCAAGTTTCTGGTACTTTGTTGGGTGTGTAGCAAAGACTATAGGTGATCTGATGTCGGGCCCAACCCACGATCACCCAGTCCCACACCAAATCGACCCAGCAAACGGCTTTCTGGCTCACGAATCAGATCAGCGGTACAGGCTCAAGGTCTTTGAGCCCACGGTCACCTAGCACCCCAGCAGCCCAGCAACATGAGTAGGCCCAACATCCCTCACTTCACTTATTCACAAAAATCAGTATGGTTTCATCAAGAAAAGAACCATTCAAGATTGCATGGTATGGATTATGAGTTTCTGCACCAGTGTGACAAATCAAACAACAAAGTAGTCTTGCTGAAATTGGACTTTGAGAAAGCTTTTGACAAGGTTGATCACGGTTTCATAATATTGATCCTAAGAAGTATGGGTTTCCTGGAAGAATGGATAGGCTGGATGCTGAATATCATGACCACAACCACATCAGTGGTACTGCTTAATGGTGTACCTGAGAAAAGCTTTCAATGCAAACGAAGAGTTAGACAAGGGGATCCATTGTCCCCACTTTTATTTATCTTGGCAGCAGAATTGCTCCAAATTATGATCAACCAGGCCTCGGATAGAGGGCTGCTAACGGCACCAATACCACAAACCACAACAACTGACTTCCCGGTTGTACAATATGCGGATGATACAATCGTGGTGATGAAAACTTCCCAAAGAGAGTTATTCTTCTTAAAAAATCTATTGCAGGTTCTGGCAACAGGACTAAAGGTCAATTGGAACAAATGATCTCTCATTCTCTAAACCTTTCGGCGAAAGAAACAGAGGTCATGGCCGGTACACTTGGATGCTCGGTTGGGGTATTCCCTTTCACATATCTTGGCCTCCCGATGAGAATAGACAGACCGAAAGCGGAGGACTTTGTGTTGCTAATAACGAGGGTCGACAGAAAACTATCCTTCTCGGCAGTATGGTTATCTATGGCTGGCAGGTGCACCTTGATCAATAGTGTTCTCTCGGCAATGCCAATATTTGCTATGTGCACAATCAAACTAAAGGGGCCAGTAATCAAAGCCCACGACAAAACGAGGAAATCTTGCATATGGAGAGGAGCAGACGTTGATGGAAAGGGCATGCCTTTGGTGGCTTGGGACCAGGTCACTTCTCGAACCCTAAAAGGAGGCCTAGGAATCAAATGCATCAAAACAATGAATGGATCTTTGCTTTAAAAATTTCTATTCAAAATATACGACAAGCATGACACCCCTGTTCAGTTGATACTCAACAAATACTGCACAAACTGTAGACCCCCACATTGCACAAAAGGTAAAGGATCATTTTGGTGGAGAGACGTCCTAAGTTGTTAGGAAGACTACAAACAACAAAATAAAGTACATATCGGGACAGGGGACACAGTGCTTCTGTGGAAAGATGTATGGGAAGGTCATCACACGATCAATGATTTCTCTAGATTATTTTCCTTTGTCAAGAAACCCAACATCTCTTATGCACAATTAACAGCACATCTGCAGATACCGAATCACTTCTTTAACCCCCTATCAGAAGAGGTCAATACTGAGTTGCAGTTGGTGTCTCATATAATTCAACAAATATCAGATAGAGCACATGAAAGAGACATCTGGTTGAACAATGACAACAGGGAAATCTTCTCATCAGGCAAGGTCTACAATTACCATTTCAGGGGAATCAACCCTCCTCTGTTTAACTGGATTTGGTCCTCAAAGCTGGTCAGGAAAATCAAAATATTTGTGTGGCTGATGTTCAAAGACCGTTTGAACTCAAGGAATTTGCTCAAAAGAAAAGAACTTGACGATACAGGGGAATGACTACTCACCTATGTTGTGTCAACTGAATGAGGAGGAACTAACGTACCATCACTTCTTCTGCTGCCCATTCAGCGTGGCCTGCTGGAACGCTCTGGGCATACAATGGGATCACACAATTCCATTCTTTCAAACTGTTGACAAAGCAAAACAATCATGGCATCTCCCGTGATTCATGGAAATCTTCGGAATAGCAGCGTGGGAAATTTGGAAACAACATAGTTTATCTTCAGAAATGAGCATGCATCTTTTGCTGGTTGGAAAAATTGTTTTACCGCATCAATGCGAAATTATGCTTGCAGGCTAAAGCAGCAGGATAGAGTTGTAATTCTAGATTGGCTTAATAACTTTTAGGGGAGGGTCCAATCTTAGGAACCTCCCCGCCCATTGTAAAGTTAAGGTTACCTTTTATGAATATAATCCGCTATTTCACTGCGGGGGTTCTCCCATGCAGTTTTCCGATAAAAAAATAGCTTCTTTTCCCGGAACCCTAGCGGCACTGCTAGATCCATGAAGCCGCTGCCTCCCTTGTGCCGCAACTAGAATGCCGAGTGTTGACATAGAACGAAGTCACCTCCTCACCTTTGGCACCCGCAATTTGCCGCATCAAGATCGAGGTCGCACCCCTATTCCTCGGCCACAGTCGTCGAGTTGGGATCCACCTCCGCTCGAGCTTCGTGCGTGCGTTGCGCTCTCGAATCTCGCCCCCTCGAGCGCTCCCCCCAGCGCCACCGCCAAGATGCACCTCCGTCGAGATCCACCTCAATCTCGGTCTGAGTTGCACTAGATCCGCATCGTGAACCACGATTTGCTTGTCCCGATCTCGACCTGCTCTTATACCAAATGTTATATTTTTGGGATCAAATTGCTTGATTAATTCGTCCGGAGGGTAGGCGGCCATATATAAGAAACCCTTACAAATGGAAATTCAACTCAAAGTTGACTTGGAATCTATCTCTAATACTCTTGTGTACGGATTTGGACACCCCCTAGTTTCTATTCTATTCTAGAATACACGATTAACTCAACAACTTAATGCTCATTATTCATTTATATACTTAGTCATGGTGCTAGTTTCAATACTTAGATTCAGGCAGCAAATAGTAGCTGCAACATTTTTGGAGGAATGAGATGTACGACTTAATGTTTTCAAATCGTTTAGTCGACTCTAACCACCCGGGGGACGACTAGGACAATTAGTCGTCGACCAGGGTGATTGTTGATTCTAATCGACTCCTGGTCACCTTCTTGTCATCCACTATTTTTTTATGTCAGTACCTAGTCGGTACAAGGTGCAACATGGCAACAACAGAAACATGACAGCATCAATGAGCAAGAAGCAATATGACAGCAGCAACATGGTAAGATCTAACAATGAGCAACCTGACAGCAGCAAGCCAGCAACATGGAGTAAGAAAACAAAGTGGTGCCACACGCTGAGGAAGAAGCTTGGTCAGCGCGCGCTGAGGGGGTGGACAGGGCGGTGGCACTGTGTTGAGGAGGTGGACAAGGGTGGCGCCGTGATGCTAAGGAGGCAGACAGGGCAGTGGCGCGACAGTGAGGAGGCAGACAGGTAGGAGCGGCGGCATGGTGTGACATTGAGGCGGTCGGGGACGCGATGGACAAGGGCGCAAGGCGGCTGAGGAACAGGCGACTGAGGAACGGGCGATGCAGAGTTGGGTAAAACCTAATGGACCGGCGGCTATGAGGCCCAAACAATTCTTTTTTTACCCCTCATCCCTCTCCTTTCCACAGACGCAATCCCCCTAACCCTAATTTCTTTAACCCTCACCCCTCTTCTCTTAAGTCTGGAGGCGGCGATGGCCTGACGGCGGCTTCGTTACCCCTCTCCACCATGTTGGTTTGGCCATCTCTCTACACGCCGTCGGCCTGGCGGCGGCTTCATCACCGCTCCCGCCCCGACATCCTGGCGGCGGTTCGATGGCGGCCGCATCCTGACTCTCTCCTTTGCCCTGCAGTTTTTTACTTCCTCACCCCTATTCTCTCCCCTGGCTAATTGATCGAAGCTTCTAGTCGGACAACTAGTCGCTCAGCCAGGGGGACTAGTCTGACAACTAGGATTCTAGTCGTCCTGATCAGATCCCTGGGAGCGATATGGATGACTAATCATGATTAATAAATGTTGAGAGATAATGATTATATTGATTAACCCATAGGGGTAGGGTACAAATACATAGCCCCATAGAGGGCTGGTACATGGGCCTAGCCCAACACACACGCATACAGTTCAACACCTCCCGCAGTCCCAACATCTAGCTACGGCGGATGTTGAGACTTGATCGAAACTCGAAGAACAGCGATGATAGGAGCCCCTTTGTGAAGATGTCGGTGAACTTCGATGTCGTCGTGATGTGGAGAACCCGAACCTCGCCACGTGCAGCCTGCCATAAACAAAATGGAGGTCGATATCCACATGCTTCGTGCGCTGATGCTGCACGGGGTTGGTGGAAAGGTAGACGGCGCTAACGTTGTCGTAGTAGACCAATGTGCTCCCAGCGACGGGAGAGCGGAGCTCCTAAAGTAGCTGCTGAAGTCAGGAAGCCTCAGCCACACCGTTAGCCATAACACGGTACTCTGCCTCAACACTAGAGTGTGACACCACGGGTTGCCATTTCGAGGATCAGGAGACGAGGTTGCCACCCAAGAAGACGGCGTAGCCAGAGGTTGACCGACGAGTGTCCGGGCAGCCTGCCCAGTCAACGTCAGGGTAGACGACTAGCTCGGAAGCCGAGTCACGCCGAAGAAGGAGACCGTAGTCGAGGGTCTCGTGTAGGTATCGAAGGATCCGCTTAACAGCGGTGAGGTGCTGCTCCTGTGGGTCATGTATGTGAAGGCACACCTGTTGAACCGCGTAGGAGATATCCGGCCTCGTGAAGGTGAGGTACTAAAGGGAACAGGCAAGACTCTTGTAAGTAGTCGAGTCACTTACGGGTGTCCAATCAGCAGAGGAGACATTTGCCTAGGTATCCACCGACGTGGAACACGGCTTGCACTCAGCAATGCCCGCTCGCTCGAGGATGTCCAGGCAGTACTATCGCTGGTGAAGGAACAGGCCACTTGGTCGGTCCTCGACCACAATACCCAGGAAGTGGTGAAGCTAACCCAAGTTCTTCATAGCAAACTCCTACTCTAAGGCGGAGATACTGCGCTAAAGTAGAGCCGAACTGGACGTCGTCAATACAAGGTCATCAACATACAGGAGAAGGTAGACAGTGTCACCCCCCCGGTCGATAGACAAACAACGAAGTATCCAACTTGGCCTCAACAAAGCCCAACGAGACCAAGAAGGAGGCGAGCCGGCTATACCAGGCTCGAGGTGCGTGCTTCAGACCGTACAAGGACTTGTTTAGCTTGCAGATCATGTCTGGATGTACCAGGTCCTAGGTCTGGTTGGCAAGCATAACTGTATACTCTTCCTCCATAGCGCGACGCCACTGAGGGTTGGCAAGGGCGCTACGGACGAAAAACGATACAGACGATACCGAAGAGGAGGCGGATAGTGAAGATGTCATCGACAAGAGGACGACCCCAGATAAATGCTCAATCGGCTGAACAACCCAGCTGCACATCGAGTTACCATCAGTGGACGTGACCTGGGTCCGAGTGAAGCAGAGGAAGGTGGTACACCGGGGGCTCGGTGCGAGCAGGAGTTGGATCCCCAACTTGCTCACATCGCCGATAGACAAGAGCGGGGTCGGCAAACCGTGGTACCGTGGCCGCACGTGGCGCAGCGAGTGACGTCGGAGACACCTATGCCACACAAGGCGCGACAGGTGACGTCGGAGATGTCGGGGCCGTGCATGATGCAGTGTGCGATGTCGGGGATGCCGAGGATGCATGACGCGCGGCATGTGACATCGGGATGTCGGGGCCGCGCGTGGTGCAACTGCATAGGTCAGAGACAATGGGGCCGCGCGTGGTGCAGCTATAGAGGTCGGAGACGCCAGAGCTGCTGGAGCCTGAGCACCAACCCGCGCTCGTCACTGGTAGACGAGAGAGGGTGAATCGAGAAGTCAGGGTTGCGGGAGGCGCAGCAAGTGGTGCCTGAGGTGCCGGTACTGCGCACGATGTTGCAATCGACGTCGGAGACGTCGGGGCCGCGCGTGGCGCAGTGGGCGATGTCGGAGACGTCGAGGTCGCACGAGGTGCAGCGGGCGACGTCGGAGATGCCAAGGCTGCATGAGGGGCGGCTGGTGACATCGGGCCCGCGTGTGGCACAACGGGTGTCGTACGTGCAGAAAAAAAACCAAGGCAGCTGTAGAGGAGCAGTCTCGGTGTCAGTAGAAAATAGGGAATCCAACTCTGCGGCGGAAATAGAGGAGGGAGTGAAGAAAGGAAAAGAGGACTCGTCGAAGACGACATTCGAGATATTAAGAGGCGGTGAGTGGTGAGGTCTAGACACCGGTACCCCTTATGGTAAAGGGAATATCCAAGGAAGGCACAACGAGTAGAGCGAGGCGCAAGCTTATGTGGGGCCATAGCAAAAAGATTAGGGTAGCAAGCACACCCGAAAACTCGAAGGTGGTCGTAAAGGGGGTGGTGCCATACAAGGCAAAGTAAGGGGTGGGGGCACAGATCGCCTCAGTGGGAAAGCGATTAATGAGGAAAGCGGTAGTGTGAAGGGCCTCTACCCAGTACCAAGTAGAAATGGAGGCCTGAAACATCACGGAGCGCATAACATCTTTGGAGGTGTGAATCATGCGCTCTGCCTTGCCATTCTGATGGGAGGTGTCTGGACAAGACATGCGCAACTGAACAACATGGTCAAGTAGAAAGTTACGGAGCGCCGAGTTCTTAAACTCGCGTCCATTATCGCACTAGACAGCTCGAACAGTGCGTCCAAACTGAGTGGAGCCCCAAACGAAGAAGTGAGAAAGAGTGACGTATGTCTCAGACTTCAAACGTAAATGAAAAGTCCACGAATAGTGCGAAAAATCATCAATCACCACCAAATAATATTTGAGCCCTAAAAAACTGATAACGGGGGATGTCCACAAATTGCAGTGAATAAGATCAAAAATGTGCTCAACATGAGTCACAAAAGTCGGAAAAGGAAGCCGAACACATGGAAACCAAGCTGACAAGCATGACATAAAGACTCATATGTGCCCCTAGTACACGAGATAGCTGAATTACTAGACAACTTGGACATGGCATCTACGCCAGGATGGCCAAGCCGGTAGTGCAAGTGGTGGACGAAGTTGTGGTAGTTAGAGCGAAAGGTGAAGATGCAGCAGAAGCAAGAAGTCGAAGAGTGTACAAGGCCCCGAGCTATCACATCAAAGAAGAGGACGCCGGGTGGAAAGATCCTTCACAGATAAACCAAAAGGATCAAACTCAATAGGAACATGATTATCAGTGGTAAAATGTTGTGAATCGGGACTGGGGGCACACCTCCTGGTGCGCCTAGGGGTACGCAGCGGGGAGGATAGGAGGAGGGAGGCTTGACTTTTGGAATGCAGGGGATATCGCAAAGGAGGAGGGGAGAAGTCATGGCGGCTAGGGTTAGGGTTCGAAGCCACGGTGACCCATGGAGAAGAACAACCAATGGGGCAATTCTTATTTCCTGGATGCCTTTTACAAGAGGGAGGGGGGCTTCTTATATAGGGGGAGGACACCCCCCTGGCCGCAGGCCTCCCTGGCCGCACGCACACAACTAGATCGGTTGGGGACACCCCCCCCCCCCCCCCCCAACCGATCAGGACTCCTTTTTTTAATTCTATCTCCTTCTATTTAACTAACCTCAATCTAATACTTTCTTATTTAACTCACCCAATCTCTAACTCCTTTATTCTTTAAACTTCCCTTAAATTAATTGACCTTCTAGAAGATCTTCAACCTCCCTGGTGCGGCTGGGCTGCAGCAGGCCGGTTGTGGGCGTTGTGGGCCCCACGCTGGCCGTATTGGCAGCCCACAAACGCATCCACAACATTTACCCCCTTCCCGACAAAGAGCTCGTCCCCGAGCTTGAAGGTGGGGTGCTTCATCTTGAAATCTTCTAGCTGTTCCCATGTTGCATCAACCTCAGAATGGCCTGCCCACTTTACAAGCACTTCTCAGACTCCTCTGTTCAAGCGCGCCCTTTGAATCTTTTTAGGCGTAGGCACAACACGCCCATGGAGAAGAGGTGGCAGAGGCACCACATGTGCTGGAGTAGGACCCTCAAATTTCTTCAACAGAGACACATGGGAAACATCATGTATCCTGGCCTAGGAAGGCAGCTGAAGTTTGTAAGACACAGTCCCGATGCGTTGAACAATCTGATAAGGCCCAAAATATTTTGCTCCAATCTTTGATGGAGGCGCCACTATCACTCCCATAGCTGTTCTTTAATGAAGCAGCAGCCAAACCCAATCTCCAATTTAAAATTCCACCACCCGACGGGACTTGTCTTCATAGCCTTTTATGGTGACTTGTGTCCGTCTCTATCTTTGAGTTGCTTGTCAACGGCAGCTACTCTGGACACACCCTGCTGATATGAGATAATAGCTGGAGGGTCCCTGCCATAGACCACTCTAAAAGGCAAACACTTGAGGGTTGTCTGATAAGAGGTGTTGTAACAGTACTCTCCCATGGAAGCCACTGCAGCCATGTCTTGGGTCAAGTCAGCAGCCAAGCAGCACAGGTACATGGTGATAACTTTGTTGACGACCTCAGATTGACCATCTGACTGCGGGTGGAAGGCGGAGCTGAGCTACAGGCGTATGCCAACCTACCTGAACAATTCCGACCAGAACAAGCTGGTGAAGACGGTGTCGTGGTCGCTAACAATGAAGCATGGGAAGCCGTGAAGACGTACGATGTCGTCGAAGAACGCCCGTGTCACTGATGGAGCACTGTACGGGTGGCTCAAAGGGATGAAGTGGGTGTACTTGGAGAAGCGGTCCACCACCATCAGGATCACAGATTTCCCTCCAACCTTCGGGAAGCCTTCAACGAAATCCATAGAGATATCACTCCAGATCCCCGAAGGTACAGGAAGAGGTTGTAACAGCCCGGCTGGATGTAGATGATCCGTTTTGTTGCGCTGGCAGGTGGCACAACCACGGACAAACTCCCGAACTCGACGCAAGAGCGAAGGGCTGTAGAAGGAGAGACGCAACCGGTATGCCATCTTCTGTATGCCCTCATGACCCCCTTCGTGCGCCTCGGCCAAGAGGGAGGGCCACAGGGAGGACATCTCAAGAACGAAGAGCTTCCCTTTGTACAAGAGAAGGTCGTCGCGCTCGGACCAGCCATCTGGTGCGACTCCCTCCTGGAGCTAGATGTGCAACTGCTGCGTCTGCAGGTCCGCAGCTATCTCCGCACGAAGTGAGTCCAAGAGGTTGAAGACTAGCACTAAGACGGCGTGGATTGCCATGTCTTCTCATCACGGCGAGACAGGGCGTCAGTTGCCCCGTTCAAACGTCCCAGCCTATACTCAACCTGCAGATCATAGCCAAAAAGATTGCTCACCCAAGCATGCTGGGGAATTGTCGTTAGGCGCTGATCCAGGATGTACTTCAGGATGAAGTGATCAGTTCGAACGGTGAAGGTACGACCCCACAAATAAGGCCGCCAGTGGCGTACGACCTTCACAAGGCCGATTAGCTCGCGCTCATACGCTGGTAGCTTCTGGTGGTGAGGAGCTATGACACGACTGAAGAAGGCGATGGCACTACCACCCTGGTGCAGGACCGCCCTGAAGCAAGCGCCCGATGCATCATAGTCGATGACGAAACGCTTGTCGAAGTCCGACATCTGAAGTAGAGGCGCTGTCATCAGCGCCTGCTTGAGCTAAGAGAAGGCGTCCTGTGCGTAGTCGGTCCAGCGGAGTGCCTCCCGTTTGAGGAGACTGGTGAGGGGCGTGGCCACCGCGCCATACCCCGTAATGAACTTGCGGTAGTAGCCAGTGAGTCCAAGAAAGCCTTGCAAGGATCGTAGGGACCGAGGTGTAGGCCAACGCTCCACAGCCTCCACCTTGGTCGGATCCATCACCACGCCCTGGGAGGAGATGATGTGTCCCAAGTAGGACACAGACTCCAGGCCGAGGAAGCATTTGGACTTATTGAGGAACAGCTTGTGTGCCCTTAGTGTTTGGAATACCTGCTTGACGTGCTGGAGGTGTTCGGCCCATGTCCTGCTATACACGAGAATATCATCAAAGAAGACAAGCACAAAATTTCTGATGTAGGGGTCAAGAACGTTGTTCTTCAACGATTGGAACGTGGATGGCACATTGGTGAGGCCGAACGACATCACCAAGAACTCATAGTGGCCTCGATGAGTTCGGAATGTCGTCTTGTCGATGTTGTCCGGGTGCATGCGCACCTGGAAGTAGCTGCTATGGAGGTCGAGCATGGTGAAGAACCTTGCACCATGGAGCTCATACAACAGCTCATCGACCACCGGAATTGGGAACCTGTCTTTCAAAGTTCGGGCATTGAGCTTGCGGTAGTCGATGCAGAAGCGCCACGTGCTGTCGGCCTTTCGGACCAACAACACCAGTGAGGAGAATGCGGAGGTGCACTCTCGGATGATGCCCTGGCAAAGCATCTCGGCGCATTGCTTCTCAATTTCGTCCTTGAGAAGCTGGGGGTAGTGGTACGACCGAACATCTACTGGGGATGTGCCCGACAGGAGCCTGATGCGGTGGTCGTGGCGCCGTGGAGGAGGAAGGCTATGTGGCTCGTCGAAAAGGTCTTGGAAGCTTGCCAGGAGGGCGCCCATCATGTCGGTAGGTGGCACCAGGGAAGCACACACAGGGGATGAGTTGTGCAACCCTGTGCAGACCACCTCACGTTCTCCACGCCATAGCTTCATAGTGAGGTTCTCGAGGTTCTAGAGGATGGGTCCCAAAAACCGCAACCACTGAACTGCCAGAACGAAGTCGAAGCCGTCAAGTGGTAGCACGTAGCATGTGATGTCAAAGCGATCTCCTGCAATTATCAAGGGTACACGTGGACAGATGCCTGTGCAGGAGATAGAGTCACCGTTGGCGACCCGAACGCCGACGCATGCCCGCGGCAACATCACCAGGCCAAGCTCCTTGATGAGGGGTTCCCTGATGAAGGTGTGAGTGGAGCTTGTGTCAACCAGTGCGGTTAACAGCTTGCCGCGAACGTCGACCTGGAGCTTCATCGTGTTGGCGAGGTCGATGTCGGTTATCGCGTGTAGTGAGATGCCCAGATCGGCAATGGCCGCGTCAACATCGTCATTGTCGTTGTCAAGCTCCAGGAGGAAGATGCCCTTGCCGGCACACTTATGATCCGGCGTGTACCGCTCTGGGCAATGATAGCAATCTTCGCTTGCTCGTTTAGTAGCCATCTCATCCATCGTGAGAGCTTGAGGCGCGGACATGAGGATGTCGTTGCTGAAGATGTCAGAGCAGGTGCAACAGAACCACCACCAGAGGCTGTATTCGTAGCGCATGACACAGGGGAAGGGCGCATAGAGCATTGAGAGGCGGCACCCTTCAGTGCCCTGCTGTCTGTTGATGCCGCGAATTGTCGTTCGAAGGCCCTGACCAAACTCATAGCCGTCTGCAGGTTTGTAGGGCACTGCAATTCCACACTAGTACGAAGTGGGTCGCCTAGGCCAGCCGTGAAAAGATTGATCTGGTGTTGTTGACTGAGATCTTGGCTACGATTGAGAAGGACCAGGAATTGACATTGGTACTCCTCAACTGTACCGGTGCGACGGAGATCTTTAATCTTAGCCAGGTCGTTGGAGCGGAGTGGGGGTACGAAGCGCATGTTGACAAAGTCCGCGAACTGCTCCCAGGACATGATGCCACACTCACGTTCCATTGCGATGAACCAGTTAGCCGCGGAACCCTCCAGGTGGAGAGACGCGAGCCACACCTTTTATTCAGGCATCGTTCGTGTCCCGCGGAAGTATGCTTTGCACTTGTTGATCCATGTCAGAGGATCAGTTTCTTCGTCATATTTGGGAAAACTGATCTTGTGACAGCGCAACCCGCCCTCATCAAAAGCAACGCGCCCCTGTTGCCGCCGGAAAACGTGGTTGTTGTTCCCACCAACGTCGCGGGGACCGTTGCTGCCTCGCGGTGTGTGCTGCAGATCCTCTTTCTCGGAGTTCTCCGTTTCCGGGGTCTTCTCAATGCGTGCAAGGCGCACATCATGGCGATCCAAACGCTTTTTGATGGAGTCGATCTGTCCCATCATCTGGCTCATCATCTTGCCCAGATCTTGGAGAGTAAAGGTCCTAGAATCATCCGTATGGCCGGACACGATCGCTACCCCGGTGTATCTGGATACCAATTGCTATGAATCGGGACCGGGGGCACACCTCCTGGTGCACCTAGTGGTACACAGCAGGGAGGAGAGGCGGAGGGAGGCTTGACTGTTGGAACGCAGGGGATATCACGGAGGAGGAGGGGAGATGTGGGGACCCGAATCCCGACATCCAAGGATCTCATTGGGTGGTGTCGTGCGATGCGACACCAAAGAGTATACAAGAAAAGAACGAGAATAAAATACAATACCAAGTCTTTATTTATAAACACAACAGAAGTTTTACGATACTAAGCGGAAAGGAAAGAGAACTACATCATATCTACGCTCTCGGCACTAGCTATGCAAAAGCGAAGTCATCCATGCCCTAGATGTTGCGCACTGGCACCACCCAACTTACGGCGGTGTGCAGGGTTCCCACTCAGCTGTAAATCCAGGAGGGGGTGCAACCTCGTCATTGAACCCGTCATCAGTCGTATAATGTGCAAAAACTTGTTAACTGTTGTTGGTATCCTGCATACCGGGTACCCCTCAGTACCGTGAAGAGTACAAGGGAGTTCTACCTGTCAGAGTTGAAGGTCTCCTCAGGCCCCACATGTCACATTCCACCGGACCCGCTCCCCTCATATGGGTAGCTCCTGGGTAAACACGTGTAAAGGAAAACCGGAACTGAACTCCATTCGAGGGAAAGCTTCAGTGACAACACGTCTACAACGACCCTGGACATAACCCCTAGCAGAGAGGAGCTCCGGTGCTGACACGTGTACAACAGCCTCGGACCTACCCTCCCACAGGGGAAAGCTCCGGTGCCGACACGTGTACAGCAGCCCCAGACCTACCCTCCTCCAAGGGAAAGCTCCGGAGCTGCCACATGTGGAGTCTCCAGACCTGCTTTACCAACAAGTACATTGGCAGATCTCCTTCTGCACGAACAATCAATGGCGATTTAAGCGGCAGTTATAGGACCTGATTACGTGTCATTAATGCTATATTAATGATACACGATCAGTGTGCTGTTAATAGGGGTAATGCAGCCATTAAGGCACGTTATCACACTATTAATCATGCTTAATACCCTTTAGACAGTGTATTAGTCCATTAAATATGCCAGGGCCACATGTCGGGCCAGGCAAGCTTTGTAACACTCAGCTCTTAGAACTATAAAAGGGTTGTGCCGCACAAACCCAGGAACATCTGATCCAAGCTAACCGGCATACTAGAGAAGAGACTCATACAATACAAGAACACAAAACCCCCGTGGAGTAGGGTGTTACGCTTAGGCGGCCCGAACCACGTAAATATCTGGTGTTGCCATCTTGATCTTGATCTCTGTGTACCCCAACCATAGCAAGAACCTCCGTGGGATACACTTTAGTAGAACCTGGGGAAGTGAGAGCAAATGCAGAAATATTAAAGGGACTCAAGACGCGCACGTACGAGAGCCTAAAAAAGCATGGAGCCAACTGGATTGAAGAGCTTCTGTCCACACTATGGGCGAACAGGACAACACCTAACCAGTCAACTGGGGAGACTCCATTCTTCCTGGTGTACGGAGCTGAAGCAGTCATTCCTCCGGAGATCACATTGGGGTCCCTCCGGGTCCGGACCTTCGACGAAGCTGCGCAGGACCAGCTCCGGCGTGAAGACCTTGACCTCGTCGACGAGGGAAGGTGCCAAGCAGCTGTTCGGAATGCACGTTATCGCTAAGCGCTCTGGCGCTATCATCAAAGGCATGTGCGCAACCGACAACTTGAGGAAGGTGATCTAGTGCTTCGGATGATACTAACTCGTGAAGGGATGAACAAACTTTCCCCCAGCTAGGAAGGTCCCTTCCGAGTAATTAAAGTATCCCGACCTGGATGCGTTCACTTGGCAACAGAGGATGGGATCCCGCTTCCCAATCCTTAGAACATCGAGCACCTCCGTAAGTTTTATACTGAGAATCACGGAGGTGAGCCTGTAATTACACATGATGTATGTTATAGAGTCGATAAACAGACGGGAGTAGGTCCTCCGGGAGAACATCCGGACCCCTCTGGGGGGGTGGGGGGGTTCGGGAAGTTCAAGTACACTACAGTCACTGCACTAAAAGTGTAACTACCTACCCTGGGTTAGTACAAGATCTATAACGCACTTAGCTTGGTCCTGCACCCTAAGTGTGTCCTTTTTTCCCCTGTAATCCAGACCTATAATGAAAGACATTGTTGTGTAAAAATAGAATCCACATGCATTTATTTTTGTACAAGGCTCGACCTATCAACTTATTGTTTTTAACCTTCTTGTCTATAATGAAGTTGTGCAATTCTTCTTGAGTTTTTACCAAGTTATTCATATCCATTGCAAGTTATATTGTTGGTCTCTTTGGGTCTTAACATACTGTATAGTCTACTTGCCTGACCACCAAGCCAACATAGGTCCAGAGTGAGCTATTGACTTAGCCTGGTCCTGCACCCTAAGTACGCCACTCTACCTACACTCTAGCAGGCCTCAGTAGGGTGAGTACTAAAAAAGCATATGGGTCCGGAAGAGTTACATCAATATACTCGCTACCATATCGAGTTGCTTCGGAATAATACTCAAGTAAGAACAATAAGACACAAAAGATTTATAGACAAGTGGACAAATTTTATTCTTTTCTTGTATTTAATGTGCAGGAAAAATAGAAATTCATAGCGATGGTGGATGATGCCGGAGCTATTAGGCTCTGACACCCTCCAAGGGGGCCCGTCATCAACGTTTAATATGTTCATAGTGGGTGACGTCGGAGCTACAAAGCCCCGACAACCCCTGGGGGCCTACCTTCAATGATTCGTGCGTTGACATCGGAAGCTACCGGATCTACCAAGCTCCAATAAATCCTAGGGGGCCGCCGTCGACGTACCGGAGATAAATATGTCAGACCTAAAATCTACAAGTTCGAAGCATTCAAGTCATCAACATGCTGTCAAATCCCTTTGGTACATGTACACACTCCAATTGTGCACATATACCAGGGGGCTAAAAAGATACAACACAGTATATTGAAGACAAAGTGAAATTCATGGAAGAAAGGAGGATTTCATTAATCAAAAGTACTGGATTACAAAATTGGGGTTACAAAGGGCAAAAGGAAAAAAGTCCTAGCCACTGGAGGATCTAAGTCCTGTGGAAAAACGAAGTAACCTTCTCAGCAACTTCTTGGACACTAGCTCTGGCGACATTCTCCTCTTCGGCAACGATTCCTTCAAAACCGAATCAAGAGAGAACTGGGGGTCTTGGCTTGTGTAACATGCCAAGACATACTCGGCGACATTCTTCGCCAAAGATTTACCCTCTGTCTCCAGGTGATCAGCGATGACATTACCCATCGCGTCGAGTTTGCTGCCAGCAGAGCAAAGTGCCACCAGCATCTGGTCTAGCTCCTACACTGGGTCCTCCAGGCGTACTGGACTGAAACTAAGAGGCACAAGGGCCCTGTCCTCACATCCCAGGAAGTCCCATACCATCAGGAACTCGATTGCCTTCAAGCTCTGCAGCTCTTCCAGTGACCTCCGGGCGGCCGCTAGCTCCGAACTCTCCCGAGCAAGGCGTTCCACCACTTTGGCATTTTGCTGCATACTTTCAGCAACCTGCTTCTCGTGTTTGGTTAGCTGCGTCTCTCGAAGGTGGATGCGATTCCGCCGCTCGACTTGGTCCTTCTCTCTGCATCTCACCTTCCCTTCCCTGGTGGCAACATCAGCTTCTCTTTTCGAGAGCTCCTGCCCCATCTTCCAGTATTTCTTCTCTTCGTCTTCACTCCACCGCTCAAACTTATTTGAACGATCCGCCAAATTCTGTTCACCCAGAGTCCACTTTTGGGTGACCTCCGCCTCTCTTTTCACAATATCCTCCTGCTGCCCTAGGAGCTTTTCCTCCCTCGCCTCCAGGTCTGCCCGACGCTTCAGAAGAACCTCATTCAATTCATTGAGGTTTTCGTGATGCTCATTAACAACATCACGCCTATCCTTGGCTTGCTCAAGGATTCCCCTGGAGTTAATGTCGAGCGCCCGGATGGCAGCTTCCTTCTCCTCAAGCATCTTATCCCAGTACTCTAACCAGGCCTTCTCCCTCTTTATCCACTCCTTCTGGTCACCTAGCCTCGTCTAAGCAAGCCTGATCTCAAAATGGAGTCTGTTGCGCCAACGCCTCAAGGTGTTGCGCTCGTCCTCCAGGGCTTTGCTCTCATGATCGAAGGTGAGTTGGACTTGTTGGAGACTGGAGCAGGCATTGTCTATGGACAATGCCAGAGGGATAGGCTCCGGACCTGCTGGGACCATCTCTGCAGGCTCTAGAGGATTCTCCATTACAAAAATAGGGTCCCAGTCTACAAGAGAGGACCCTTAAGCTTCTACGGCACTGGGGCCACTCTCTAGAAGCCCTCCCGCAGAAGCAAAGGAAGAACCCACTGGGGGAACTTCCACCTCCGGAGCAGAAGTTGAAGGCGCTGCTTCAGGGTCTTCGGTCGCTAGCTCCAAAGGTGGAGGACCCGTCGCCACCTCTTCAGGTAGCTCTGGCTCTGGTTTAGCTACCTCCGAGGCAATAGCAGGGACTTCATCTGGGGCCTCTACCTCCACTAGCTCAGACGTCGGCACGTCAGATTCTTCTGGTTCAACGACCAGAGCTTTAGGCATCTCCAGCTCAACCGCTGGACCTTCAACTGCTTCTGGCACAAGGGTCGGAGCTTCAGTGATTTCTGGATCAATGGTCGGCTTCAATTACCTCCGGCTCAGCGACCAGGGCTTTGACGACTTCCAGCTCAAAGGCCAAAACTCCTATCATCTCCGGTGCTGGAGCATCAGCCTCCTCCACTGTCGCCAGGGGTACATCTTCGACTTCTCCCCCGTGGTCCGGCGCTGCCACGGGAGCTTGAGGCAAGGAATCCGAATCCAAGTCCGCGACAGCTAGCGCCGAAGCTGCCGTGACTTCAGCCACTACTTGAGGAGGCTTGGTGCTTGGAGCCGGAGCTTCGGCAGGTGCAGCCCTGGCCGCTGCGACAGGCACCGAAGTTCCTGACCCCTTCTTCGACACCCTAGAACTTAAGGGAAGATATGATTAAAAACACATCAAAAACAAAACTAGCATTTTAAGGTGAGCAATCAATGTGTACCTAGGGATGCTACCACCCCAGTCGCCTCAAAACCTCTTCTTCTGAAGCCTGGAGCTAGAGCCCACCAAGTTTGGTGAGACAACGGCTTCGGACCTTAGTTGAGGGCCACTCGCAGCAGCCGAAGTCCTCTCAGCAGGAGCTTCTCTTGGCCGGGAAGGACTCCCGGGCCTAGAGATTTTAGCCGGCACTGTGGTCGGGGTCAACTGCCCGGAGCTGACGCCTCTTGAAGACGCTTGCGCCGTAGCAGGGGTAGCTGTAGAAGACCTCCCCTACTGGGGAGAAGGAGCCATGGTAGAAGAAGCAAGTCAGATGGACCTCCTGTCAGCGTGCTTCAACTTTCTTTTCGGCTGGAGGGATCAGCTGGATCTTTGCCCTTGCCCTTGCCAGTGTCTTCAACCCTCCGGCTCGGGGCGGAGGCAGCCCCCCCCCCCCGGAAGCTTCGGGGATCACCACCCTGGTGGTCAGACGCCTTTCCACATCACCAAGGTCGTCAAGCGCCGGCATCTTCCTTCGGAGCTCCCTGCTGAACTGCACCTCCATGTTCAGGGGGAGGAAAGCTGCCAGCGGAACTAAGTCGTCGCCGTCAACGTTTATTCCATGCTGGAATTTCTTGAGATGAAGCCTCAATACTTCGTCATCCAAGTTGGATTTCAGACTGGTTTCAATCTAGTCGTCATCCATCACACTGTTGAGGCTCACGCGAGCTTCTCCCTCTTCCTCAGCGGAGCCCATCTGTTGACTAGGAAGTTGTAGAATACCATCTGAGGAGTCACTCCACCTTCCACGCATTCGCGGATCCTGGTCAAGACGGGGTTGAAGGCATCTGACAACATCGGAACTACACTCCAAACATCGGTGTCAACGTTGGGGAGGACTTCGGGCAATTACAACTTCTCGTGCTCCTCCACTGCAATGATGACCCAATGTTTCTTCCAGTCATCCCATTTGCCGGAAGGAAATGACTTCAAGTATTTGAAGGGGCAGTTCTTGTGCTTCACGAAATAGTAGAAGCCAAGAAGCTCATTCCCCTTGCAGGTGGTGTCGATGGTGAAGAAGGTGTGGAACAGCTCGACGCAGGGGGAATACCCACCCACATCTCGCAAAAGTGGACGAACGTCGCCACGAGAAGAAGAGAATGGGGGCCAAGGTGATACAGCTGGAGACCATAAAAGTCTAGCAGCATCAAAAGAAAGGTAGAAAAAGGTGGGATCAATCCTACCATGACGTACGCCGAGAAGTACACCATGTCGCCATTGTGCTCCTTCTTGAACGGGAGCTCGCCGACGCGAATAAAGTGGTTGAAGGAGTCGCTGGACCACCCCATATAGGTCCGAACCTTCTTCAAATCATCATCACTCTTGAGGCGGCTCTTGGTAAGGCAACTCTATCGTGGCAAAGCAGAGCAAAGGAAGGGAGGTTAGGCGGAGTTTGGGAGGCTCTGAGTGCAAATTTGATCGAAGGCGTAAAGAGTCCTCCAATCGTGAACACTTTCCCTCTTAAGTAAGCCTCCGCGACGCTTGGATGGAAACCGTAGTGAAAACGAAGGCACTTTTCAAAAGTCTACTCCGTCAATGACGAGTGGGCCTGGGGCCACCCTGATGAAGAGATCAAGGTTCTTACCCTAGGCAAACCGTTGTCATGATGAGTGGCAGGTAACTCGATGGTGACACCCTGACAGGGCGCGCAAAACCGATACAGTTTTTGTATTGGGAATCGAAGACCTTCAATTGCGTGATATCCTCACTCAAAGATCTTATGTGCCGCATTCATAACAAGCCACGCATCGATGGTTCACTCCCGGACCATCGCTCCAACAGCACATCAGAAGACTCTTTAAATAAAAGCGCGGGAATCAAGAATGGCCCCACCTCCGGTAGAATAACTTAACCCAAAGGGTTTCTCCCAGAGGTGGGCCCGGGGGCCACTGTCGGTACCCTGCATACCGGGTACCCCTCGGTACCGCGAAGAGTACAAGGGAGTTCTACCTGTCAGAGTTGAAGGTCTCCTCAGTCCCCACATGTCACATTGCACAGGACACGCTCCCCTCATATGGGTAGCTCCTGGGTAAACACGTGTAAAGGAAAACCGGAACTAAACTCCATTCGAGGGAAAGCTTCAGTGACAAAACGTGTACAACGACCCCAGACCTAACCCCCAGCAGAGAGGAGCTCCGGTGCCGACACGTGTACGTCAGCGTCGGACCTACCCTCCCACAAGGGAAAGCTCCAGTGCCGACACGTGTACAACAGCCCCAGACCTACCCTCCCGCAAGGGAAAGCTTTGGAGCTGTCACGTGTGAAGTCTCCAGACCTGCTTCACCAACGAGTACATTGGTGGATCTCCTTCTGCACGAACAATCAAGGGCGATTAAAGCGGCAGTTACAGGACCTGATTACGTGTCATTAATGCTATATTAATGATACACGATCAGTGTGTTGTTAATAGAGTTAACACATCCATTAAGGCACGTTATCACACTATTAATCATACTCAATACCCTTTAGGCAGTGTATTAGGCCATTAAATACGCCAGGGCCACATGTCGGGCCAGGCAAGCTTTGTAACGGTCAGCCCTTAGAACTATAAAAGGGTTGTGCCACACGAACCCAGGAACATCTGATCCAAGCTAGCTGGCATACTAGAGAAGAGACTCATACAATACAAGAACACAAAACCCCCGTGGAGTAGGGTGTTACGCTTAGGCGGCCTGAACTACGTAAACCTCTGGTGTCGCCATCTTGATCTTGATCTCTGCGTACCCCAAACATAGCAAGAACCTTCGCGGGCTACACTTTAGTAGAACCGGGGGAAGTGTCGTTGCTACGCATCGACAACTGCAAACGTGAGCTTAAGACTTAGCAAGACTAACCCGTCTCACTAGACATATGCAGGGGTGAACATTAAGTATAGGTAAGGAATAGCATAAAGGACACGCCTACAAGTGGATCCTTATAATCATGTTTTAAGTAGCACAAGACATTCTTCAAGCACGGCACATCATAGACTCCACAATCAAATAAGAAATGCTTTGCCGATGATATGACATGCCCAAAGCACATAATGCTATTACAAGTAAAGTATGGGGAAACTGTAAACTTTTGATTGTGCTATCTCTAAGCCATACAAGGTTGCAAAACAATTATAATTCAATACGTTGTATTCTCATGACTTCTTCAGTATTTACTACATCAGGACACATTGAACAAGTGATACTCTATTCCCGGGAGGGACGGTGATTGCAATCAGGACACACCCGGTCAACACGACACATACGCACTTTCGGAAGCGCCAGCGAGTACTTACAGCAGTACCTATGTAGCACTTCAGTACTAGTCGTATATGGCCACCTTTCACCCAACACTAGAATGTCGAACCGGTCGATCCGACACGAGCAGGAGGTCACTGTGTGGGGCGTACTCTGACGTGCCCACCAACTGATTTACACCTTGCAACCCTCAACCTATGCCTATAAAACATAACGGTATGACTCGACAAACCAGTGTCAAGCTACGTCAGTTTGCTGGAGCCCATTTCTCTGGTATGTCGCCGGTACAATTCAAGCTTGTCCAGTAGGGCCGCACACAAATCGGTCCTCAATCGACACAAGCAGCGCACTGAGGCCATGTCTCGATGCATCCTACCCGCTGCTCGGTCTCAATTTCATATTCATAAACCCTTTCTTGAGCCAATATATCTCATGTGATAAAATCCTATCTCGCGAGTAGATTCCAGCTACTCGACTTCTACCAGATTCCTATGAATATAAGCATGGTAGTTACTACACGAGTCTATGAGCTATTCTAACCATTCCCTGGGTTATTTGGTCATGCAAGTGGATGTCAAACACCTTAAACGTAATACACAAACATCTGAAGATGTAAGGTGAATGAAAACTACAAAGACAGTGTAGGAGCTTAAATGCGAATCGGGGCTTGCCTTAATGCGAGTCCGAGTCTATGTTAGTTTCCGGCAGCTGGACTTCCAAAGCTTCCGGCTACTCCTCGACTTCAGTTACTACACGTTATGCATATACTATATATGAATGACTTTGAAAATAAATAATATGTTTAAGGTCACAAGCTAATATATTTTGAAACAAATAAGATTATGATCTTAATTGGCTTTGGAACTTTTATGGTAGATACTAGGGACTATAACGGAGACTCTTGCAAAGAACATGAGATGATCAAGGAAGTTTGTTGTCCCTAAACTTCCTACAAGTATAAACTTTCTCTGAATTTTGGTTGAAATTATAGAGGTCTATCATGGCTACCAGTGGTTGTACCATGTATAGGTGGTCTCACTGGTTCTAGGAAAATTGGTTCCACCATTTTCTAAGCTTCCTACAGGGAGAAACTGATTTTACAAGTTTGGGGGATTTTCTGAAATTGATTTTCATTTTTCTCAATTTTCAACTACATAGATATTTGGAACACTTATCAACCAAGTAATTGAAGTCCACTGAACTTGAAATTTTTACTGGAGATCAAGTGTATTAACAAGAGTGTTCTGACTAAAATTGGGAATTTTCCAATTAACAGAACAGGAGTAATTATTTTCCCAAGCAGTTAGCTCAAAGGAATTAATTATATAAATTCTGGGAGTTTCATGTCCAATAAATTGCACCACTGCAGAGTAGAGATTGAGATGAGTCTACCAGAACTTATTTGGAAATTTTTGAGCAATTCTACTAGGAGTAATAATTTTTAGAAGTTTGGTTTAATTCTGGAATTATTTTCCAAAGGGAAACATTTAAATAAAGCAGCCGGGCCCACTGGTTTAAAATCAACCAATCGCAGCTGGGCCGCACCGGGGGGCATGCGTTTCAACCGCGCAGCCGCACCGGATCCAGAGCCGCAGCTGATCCCACGCGGTGGACAGCGTCGCTGACAGGCGGGGCCCGTAGGCCTTCGTCTACCCCGCGACGCGCCGTACGGCCGCGGCGATGCTGCACCGACGAGCTTGCTGCGATAGCTGCGTCGACCTCCATTCGACTCGGCCCTGACCACCTAGTCATAGAATCGACCGCACAACACGATGGTGAGGTCCAATCGCGATGGCGACGGCTAGAGATGGCGGCGCGACGACGGTGGCGGAGCTAGGGTTTCGGCTATCGTCAGAATCGCTCAAGAATGGCGCAAACGGCTTGGTAAAAGGTCGGGGAGGCTTCTGGGATCATGAGAAAGACTCCTAGGTGGTGTGAACAGCGTGGAACCACCAAGAAACACAAGTTCGTCGATGAACAGGAGAGGTTTCAATGGCGGAGGGGAAAACTCCAATATCTCGGCAATCTTTCGATTGTTCCCATCGATTCTTGGCAGGAATGTGCGCTAGGAGGTATGGATCAATATATATTAATGGATTAACTAATAGTTGTGTGTGGAAAGCGAATTAAATAGAGAAGTAAGATAGTTCATGGACCACGACCTAAAGAAAAACATTAATAACTTGCTCAATACTTAAGGAAGTGAAGCACGGGGTTTACCGTGAGAAAGATCTCGTGATGGTGATCCTTTTTGCTGTTGGATAATATGTGCAACACGCTTGTTGAGGGATGACAACGGTGGTGAAGAGGCGTCGTTCTTCCCCAACTTCAGTGGCGTCTGCGAAACTCCAAACTACGGCCAACCCAAAGAGCAAAATGATAAGCTAGTTAGCGTAGATCATAGAGCACAAACATGGCATCAACTTTGCCATTTGCATCGAAGGGAATAGAGGTAAGTCCGAGGTTCTTACCGGGAAGAAAGGAAAGCGGCGGTGTTGTGCGACGGCGGGGCGAAACTGCGGCGAGGGGAAGCGAAACGGGGATGGAACTGGACACCGTCGGTCGGGAGGGAGAGATATAGGCCAGGGGAGGTGTTAAGGCCACGCAGCTGCCTGCTTTGCATGCCTTGTAGAAGTGGCGAGCTCCCCCGACGTTGAAGCGCGGGGACAGCCGTAAACAGAGCGCTTCGTCGGTTCATCGAGTGGGAGAGGCTGACAGTGGGTCCCATCGCCCCTCTTAAGCCCTATCCTCTCTGGAACTTTAATTCCCCTACCAAACCTGATCCAAAAATCATGAAAATTTGTGGATAGGCTCAAATAAATATCATGAATTTGATTCTGAAATAAAACTTCAAATTGATCAAGTTTCAGTTGAATTTCAAATTTGAATTTGAATTTGAATTAGATTCAGTGGAGCCACTGAATTAAATAGCAAATGAGCTTCAAAAATTGTGAAACTTCTTGGATAAGTCCAGCAAGGTGTGTTCATATTTTCATGTTCAAAAAGTTTGAACAGAATTCAAAATTTGAACTGAAATATGGCTCGAGTTTGCTAAGCATCTAAAAAAAAATAGCAAATGGAATTCAAAAATCTTGAAACTTTGCAGGAGGGCTATTTGGAATATTATGAGGCCGCGGAAAAATTTATAGCCTCAGATTTGAATATTTTGAGAGGGCCTAAATGTACAGTGCTATATTCAAATTAATTTGAATATATTTAGTACTGCATAGTGTTTTGCCCTAGCAAAATCCATTCAATAAAATCCAAAATTTGCAGGAAGGTCACTTGAATTATCCTAGGGTCATTGGTGAAGTCCATCCCTTATGTTAATAAAATTTTAAGTATGAGGGAAAGAAATATTCTTGATGATATCAAGTTCATGTGTACAACCATAATTTATCTTTACTATGGTTGAAAACAAACTGGTAACTAAACTTCATATTCAGGAGAAGCTGGGATTTTACATTCCCCCCCCCCCCCCCTTAAAAGAATCTCATCCCGAGATTACAAAGGGAAGGATAACTGAAAAAGATCTAATGAACATATGCCACTAACAAGTGCGGATAGTTCATTCTAAGGTATTCCTCGCTTTCCCACGTTTCTTCTTCAGCGATGTGGTTTCCCCACAAGACCTGGGAAATGCAAGGTGCGGCTTCTTGTGGTGCGAGTCTTCTCATCGATTATCTGGGTTGGATGCTCAGAGTAAGTAAGATCTTGTTGGAGAGCTTCCAAATCCTCCATACGGACGTTAGCTGGGGCCTTGAGACATTTCCGCAATTGCGAAATGAGAAGCACATCGTGGACCCTTGAAAGCAACGCTGATAGTTCTAACCGATAGGCCACAGGTCTGCATTGTTCATTTATAGCGAACGGCCCAATGAAGCGTGGAGCTAGCTTCCCTTTTACTCCGAAGCGATGAATCCCTTTCATTGGGGATACACGAAGATAAACGCGATCCCCGACATTGAAGTGAAGGGGTCGATGTCGTTTGCCCGCATAGCTTTTATGACGAGATTGAGCAGCCTTGAGGTTGGTTTGAATAACTCGCACTCGTTCTTTGGCTTCATTTACCAAATCGATACCATATATCACTCGTTCACTGGATTCACACAAGTTCAAAGGTGTGCGGCACTTCCGGCCATACAGAGCTTCATATGGTGCCATCTGGATGCTAGCCTGATAACCATTGTTGTATGAAAACTCCCCCAATGGTAGATGATCATCCCGATTCTTACCATGGGGGATGGCACAGGCACAGAGCATATCCTCTAGCACTTGGTTTACTCACTCCGTTTGACCATCAGTTTGAGGATGGTAAGCTGAGCTTCGAATCAACTTGGTAACCAGAGATGTGTGGAGCTGTTCCCAAAACTGAGCAACAAATAAGGTTCCATGATGTGATATGATAGTGCGGGGTACTCCGTGTAGGCACAGGATCCTGGCAATATACAACTCTGCATATTGTCGTGCCACATAATTGACATTTACTGGAATAAAGTGAGCTGACTTGGTGAGTCGATCGACTATCACCCAAATCGAGTCTTGCTTGCGAAAGGTGAGAGGTAATCCAACAA
Source organism: Tuctoria greenei (assembly GCA_036927565.1). Classification (NCBI taxonomy): domain Eukaryota; kingdom Viridiplantae; phylum Streptophyta; class Magnoliopsida; order Poales; family Poaceae; genus Tuctoria; species Tuctoria greenei. Next base: position 124,025,128 of record JAYESD010000009.1, on the reverse strand, counting down.
TGAAATCCATGCTGATGTCCTCCCATTTCCAGGACGGTATGCTCAAAGGTTGAAGCTGGTCGGCTATCTTCAGATGGTCGGATTTCACCCGTCGACACGTATCACATTCGGATACGTACTTTGCTATCTCCCTCTTGATCCGAGTCCACCAAAATTTCTTCTTTAAGTATTGGTACAATTTGTTACTTCCCGGATGAATTGAATACTTGGACAAATGAGCTTCATCCAATATCTTCTTCCGAAGTCCACATTGCGGGGCACCACGATGCGGTCTTTGAACCAGATGGTACCGTCATCGTCACTTCAGAAACACTTCATCTCCCCCTTCTTCATTCTTCGGCAAATATGCGATATGCCCTTGTCTTTCTTCTGAGCCTCTACAATATCTCCCCTTATGGTAGGAATGAGAGCTAGATTGTAGAGCGACCCATATGGAACCAAGTAAAGACTCAGTTCTTCTTCTTCTATCGAGGTGATAGAAAGATTATTGACAAGGGACTTGCGACTCAGTGCATCTGCAACTACATTGGCTTTGTCAGGATGGTAGTGGATCTCAATCTCGTTGTTTCTGATCAATTACAACCATCTTCGATGTCGCATATTCAAGCCCTTTTGGGTGAAGATGTACTTAAAGCTTTTGTGATCGGTGTAGAGATGCACTAGGTTTCCCAATAGATAATTGTCTCCACATCTTCAATGCAAGTACCACAGCAGCGAGCTCAAGATCATGAGTTGGATAATGCTGCTCATGGTTCTGAAGCTACCGTGATCCATAAGTGGTCACCCTTCTGTCTTGCATCAACACACAACCCAAACCAATCCCAGATGCATCACAATAAACATCAAATGACTTTGTTGTGTCCGGTTGTGCTAATACCGGTGCTGTTGTGAGGTGTTTCACTAATGCTTGAAAACCTTCCTCACATTCCTTCGTCCATACATACTTCTTCCCTTTCTTCAGAAGTTCCGTCATTGGTTTAGCTATTTTGGAAAAACTTAGAATGAACCTCTAGTAATATCCTACTAAACCCAGGAAGCTTCGAACCTCATGCACAGACTTTGGAGACTCCCATTTGAGTACGTGCTTAATCTTGCTTGGGTCAACTGCAATCCCCTCGGCAGAAATGATGTGCCCAAGAAATGACACTTGGCTGATCCAGAAATCACATTTGATGAACTTGGCATACAGCTTGTGCTCTCGCAATCGTTGAAGCACGATTCGCAAATGTTGAGCATGTTCTTCTTCAGATTTCGAATATACAAGGATGTCATCAATAAAGACCACGACAAACTTGTCCAATTCTGACATGAACACCGAATTCATGATATACATGAAATGAGTCGGTGCATTGGTCAATCTGAAGGACATGACAAGGTACTCATACAATCCATACCTCGTCGAGAATGCCGTCTTAGGTATATCCTCAAGTCGAATCTTGATATGATGATATCCAGAACGAAGATCCATCTTCAAGAATCCCTAGCACCCACCAATTGATTGAACAGAATATCGATGCGTGGTAGTGGATACTTATTCTTGATCGTGACAGCATTGAGTGGACGATACTCCACACATAGTCTCAATGTCTTATCCTTCTTCTCCACGAACAATGCAGAACAGCCCCAAGGTGATGAACTTGGACGAATGAAACTCTTGTCCATAAGTTCCTTCAGCTGCTCTTTCAGTTCCGCAAGTTCCTTGGGTGCCATCTTATACGGCTTCCTCGAGATCGGCACTGTTCCCGGTACAAGTTCAATCTTAAACTCGACATCTCTTTCTGGTGGCATACCAGGAAGATATTCGAGAAATACGTCCGGATACTCACATACCAGTGGAATGTCCTCAAGTTTATAAGCCTCAGTGTTGTAAGTAGTTGGAGTCACTTGGATATTACTATCAAGAGTGAGAGCTTGGGGAGGGTGGAGTGGAGAATTCAGATATATCCTTCAATGAATGATGTCGATAATAGCACCATTGTGTTGCAACCATGTCATCCCTATGATGACATCTAACTTCTGATGCTCTAGTAATATAAGAGAGGTAGGGTATATGTTCCCACCTAGATTAAGAGGTACTCTATGAACCATCTCATTTGCTACTACTCTCCCAACCGGAGAACAAATCATATATGGGGTTTTTGTGGGAATGATAGGCAACTGATATCGAATGACATAAGACTTTCTAATAAAGTTGTGGGAAGCACCAGAGTCAAAGAGGATGACTACGGGATGACCAAGGAGAGAGAACGTACCCGTGAGTACGGCTGCGCCTTCCGGAACGTCCTCGATGGCGAGGTGGTGGATGTTGCCGGTTCTGGTGGCTGGCTTCTTGGGCTGGTTGCAGGGCTGGTTTGCCCCCTGGTACGAAGACTATCCTCTGCTCTGCGGGCAGTCCTTGACGAATTTCCCCGTACGACCACACGTGAAACACGTGTACAGGATTTGACCGGCACGGGAGGGAGGACGGAATACCGGTGCACACGCTGGAGGTGGAAGTGCACGCGGAATCATCCCCTACTGCTGCTGCAGACGGAAGCCGATGTTGTTGAACTGGCGACCATGAAACATCGGTGGTCGCGATGTCGGCTGCCACCTCTGGTCGGATGGTGATCGATACACCATTCAGTACTTCTGAGGAGCACCACCTCCGCTGCTCTGCGGAGCACTCCTTTTCTTCTTGTCAGAGAACAGCTCCCTAGTAGCTTCCTCCTGTATGATTGCAGCATTGACAATGTTGTTGAAGCTGCCGCCGTTGAACAAGGCAAGCTTGTCCTTCATCTTGGGGTTCAAACCCCGATAGAAGCATTCACGCTTCTGATCTTCAGTACTCACTTGGTCCTGAGCATACTGGGCCAAGTGGTTGAATGCTTTGTAGTACTCGTAAGCACTCCTCCCTCCTTGCTTCAGCTCCAAGAACTCTTGAAGCTTCCTCCTCATAACACCGGGAGGTATATGATAGGTTCAGAACGCCTCCCGGAATTCTCCCCAGCTCACGACATAGTCTGCTGGTCGTGCGGTGAGATAATTCGCCCACCATGCCCCAGCAGAACCCTGCAACCGTTGTGCCGCGAATAGGGTCTTCTGTTGTTCGGTCATCCGCAGCAAACTGATCTTTCCTTAGATGGAGCGGAGCTAGTTGTCCACCTCCAACAGTTCATCAGCCTCCATGAAGACTGGCGGGTGCATTGACATGAAGTCCGAGTATGAACTCGGAGTGGGCTGTCGTGTTCCCGCATCTGGTTGCCCCCCTTGACGGGACGAATGTTGAACCAAAGTCCGCAACAACTCAGTTTGCTCGTCACGTGAGCCGAGCACTGCGGCGAGAACCTCCGGTAGACTCCTCGGAAGTTCAGGAGGTGGTGGTGGTGGAACTTGTTGCTGCGGTGTCGCAGCTGGCTCCTGGGTCAGAGATTCGTCCTCACGACCATGACTTGAACCTCCCATTTCAGGCGTCGAACGTGTACGCACCATTCTGCATCCATATGATTTAAAATCAGGACATGTTTGCTTTTCCTTCATCCATTTTATATTACAGTAGTGCGAATATTGAAAGGGAATAAGTGCATAACATTCACATATATTGATAAAGTACAAACTTTATACAAGATATATTATCTCATGACCAAGTTTACAGTAGTGAACTCCAAAATGACGGACTCCCACTACAGAAGTGCATCTCTACCATACTTGGTCCCCATGAGACGTCATACACACCTTGTCATCTTATACATACACACTACCTTTTAAAATATGATACAAACATGGCCACAAAATAAACACGAGCAACTACTAAACTATACGTTGCCCCGTGATGAAAGGAGTACTGCCCATCCTACTCCGATACGTCCTATTCGACGTACTCGCGTTCCTCAGGATCTTCTTCATCCTCTTCGTCCTCAAAAATTGGTGCCACAGGTGCGGGTGCTGGAGCAGGAGTTGCTACCTCACCCGCCACTGATGATGTCACGACAACTAATGACTGCACATCAGCCTGCAGAAGAAACATCTTATAGTCTTCCAATTCCATTTGTGCATGATTGCAACTGGCTTTCCAATTCTGAGTCTCCTCTCTGGATTGATCCCATTCTTGAGTTACCGTACCAAACTGATCATCCAACAGTTGTACCTCAAGTTGACTCGCCTCCAATGCGCTTTCCGCGCATTGCGCTTCCTGACGAGCTTTCGATAGGTCCTAAACAGCTCGGTGCCACTTATTCTAACTAACGTCTAAACGTTGGTTGAGAGGAGCAATCATGGCTCTAAGTGAGTCATTGGCCCACTCAAAATGATCTCCTCGAATCAAAGCTTGCTTCAGATCACCCAGCAACCCTTCAATGCCAATATGTTGTGTAACGCTCACTTGGCACGATGATGCTGCATATAATGCCAAGATTATCTTGGGTACCTCTCTGTGAATGCCATAATCTGCACTCATTCGACTTGCCCACTCCTCACTAGCTCTGCCATCGACTGGAAAAAGCGCGAACGGGGTGCCCGCCAAATGACGAAAATGAAGCTTGCAAAACCTTGCAATAGCAACACTCGCGGCAAAACACCATGTGTCTTCCAACTGAGCCCCTTTCACCCAGATGGAGAAAGGAGCCCATCCAATATATGACGGACCAGCGGGAACATCAACATAGATGGTGCATCTTGTCACACCTCCATTATCGAATTCCCTGCCCCAATAGCTCGGTATGTCGCGATACCCAAACCATTGAAGCAGTTCTATGAACAACTCCGGAAAACATTTTCGATGAGAACACGTCGCGAATGCCCATCCATTCTGTAAGTGTACCACCAAATCTGCCATCTGTGGAAAAGATACTTGAACAATGAGAAGGTTTCCAACTTCTAACACTTCAAGAAAAATTTTAAAACTGGAGTTGTAATCACAGTCTGTTCCAGCTGACCATCCTGTATAAAATCAAAAATTTCATACAGGAAACTTTAGAACCAGATGTTGGGTTGAATACAAAAGTTGTAGTAAACTTTACAACCTTTCCATATTGTACTCATACATATCCAGTTGAGCTAGGAAGTAGAATCTATACAGGTTTAAAGTTGACCCAAGTTTTTTGGAAATTTTGACAGAACCTCCCCTGTATATGTGGTGATTTCCACAATTTATACAGGTATATCCAAACAATATATTGAGGTAATGACAAAATAAACATTGTATAACATCAAGTTAAGAATCAATAAGTAAAATATTTCAGCCATGAAACATTTGTTATACAGGTATAGCGCGCAAATTCGAAACTATGTGCAAACTGTTTCAAGTTCTGGTCTGCCAGAACCAAGTTTGCGACCATAGGAATTAAGCACAGTTACACCAAGATTCAGGCCATGAGTGCAAAATGAAGTCGATAGAGGACTTCCTAATATTTCCATAAATTTATATATGTGACCAGGTCACTATTTTGGATCAAAAGCTAGAGCTATCCCAACTTAACAGATAAACTGACTGTTTTTCAACAGCAGCCCTGCAGTTCACTGTTTTGAACTCGAAATTTGAATTTCCTCAAATTCGAATTAGGAAAAACTCTGAATACCAAATATGTATATATCCTTCTAACTTTCCAGATATGTATCACAATAAGGCAGAAGATTTTTCTACAGTGAGTTATGGCAAAAATACAGAGACTGGTACAATGGTAGGGTCATCTGGTGCAGTTTAAGCATACCCCAAATTTCAACAGATTATCAAGCTTTTCTGCCTTGATGATCAACAGAAAAGTTGTAGAGGTCTTCAAGAGATTTCCATCAATATAGAAAACCCCTAAGTTTATTCATAACTAACCAAGATTACAACCTGGTAAAGTTGAGCAAACTTCTGCCAGAAATTAAGAATCTTGGTTCTAACCCTTTGTCGAGTTGAAACTCATTTTGCAGAGTCGGAACCTACCAGCACCTGATAGTAAGACTTTCCAAAAATGTAATGCAACCATTCTGTCGTTGGGGATGACCAAGTATCAAAGTCGATACTGACGGTACTACGTGCCTCACCAAAGAAAATTCTAACTAGTATATCCGGATACGTTCATAGGTGGCCCTAGTATCGTTCACTCGCAAACGTATTCTACACGGGTCGCTACTGTAGTTGGTGCTGCAGAAGACAAACAATCCCCTATCACACCTGCACACCACAAGGGCGGTTTGGGGAAACATGACAGGCAGTCACAATAATAATATATATGAAAGTAAATGCATACGACTCTGGTGTGTTGCCCTCGAGCGATGTCATGTTTCGAGGTACATGGTTGTACTACGTCTCTACAGCAAACATTGGGTTATTCTAGAGACGCATACTATTGGGTTATTCACCACCTGACGGGGGCTCCCACTAACTTTGAAGCACGCTGGGGTACCGCGTTTCATAGGTTCTCAGAAACATGGAATGTTTCAGAGACTCCTATTAACATTCTCGTCCCAAGCCATGGAAAGACTTTCATGCTACCTCTCGCATGGTGATCTTACCGCAATTGACCCGCTTGCGGTGGCGTACCTTACCTCTTACCTAACGTCGGAGCATTGTTACAGAATATAATAACACATAGTTAGTTTACCACCTTTATATCATATACTAATAATACTCCTTATATGTGCATATAGCTAATTCCTCACTCATATAATCCTTAGTTTTTGAAAATATGCTCTTTTCAAGCACACTATTACCAATGATGCTCTGATACCATGTTGTGGGGACCGGAATCCCGACATCCAAGGATCTCATTGGGTGGTGTCGTGCGATGAGACACCCAACATTATACAAGAAAAGAACGAGAATAAAATACAACACCAAGTCTTTATTTATAAGCACAACAGAAGTTTTACAGTACTAAGCAAAAAGGAAAGAGAACTATACATTATAGCTACGCTCTCGGCACTAGCTATGCAAAAGCAAAGTCATCCATGTCCTGGATGCTTCGCACTGGCAACACCCAACTTACGGCGGCGTGCAGGGTTCCCACTCAGCTGTAAACCCGGGAGGAGGTGCAGCCTCGTCATCGAACCCGTTATTAGTCGTATAATCTGCAAGAACTTGTTAACTGTAAACATGAGCTTAAGTCTCAGCAAGACCAACCCATCTCACTGGACATATGCAGGGGTGAACACTAAGTATAGGTAAGGAATAGCATAAAGGACACGCCTACAAGTGGATCCTTATAATCATGTTTTAAGTAGCACATGCCATTCTTCAGGCATGACACATCATAGACTCCACAATCAAACAAGAAACGCTTTGCCGATGATATGACATGCCCAAATCACATAATGCTATTACAAGTAAAGTATGGGAAAACTATAAACTTTTAATTGTGTTATATCTAAGCCATACAAGGTTGCAAAACAATAATAATTCAATACATTGTATTCTCCTGACTTCTTCAGTATTTACTACGTCACGACACGGTGAACAAATGATACTCTATTACCGTGAGGGACGGTTATTGCAATCAAGACACAACCGGTCAACACGACACATACGCACTTTAGAAAGCGCCAGCGAGTGCTTACAACAGTACCTACATAGCACTTCAGTACTAGTCGTATATGGCCACCTTTCATCCAACACTAGAGTGTCGAACCGGTCGATCCGTCACGAGCAGGAGGTCCCTGCGTGGGGCGTACTCTGACGTGCCCACCAACTGATTTACACCTTGCCGCCCTCAACCTACGCCTATAAAATGGAACGGTATGCCTCGACAAACCAGTGTCAAGCTATGTCAGTTTGCTGGAGCCCATTTCCCCAGTATGTCGCCGGTACAATTCAAGTGTTTTCAGTAGGGCCGCACACGAATCGGTCCTCAATCGACACAAGCAGGGCTACGCATGTGAGACCACGTCAGGGCTACGCATGTGAGACCACGTCTTGCTGCATCCTACCCGCTGCTCGGTCTTAATTTCATATTCATAAACCCTTTCTTGATCCAATTCATCTCATGTGATAAAATCCTATCTCGCAAGTAGATTCCAACTACTTGACTTCTACCGGATTCCTATGAATATAAGCATGGGAGTTACTACATGAGTCTATGAGCTATTCTAACCACTCCCTGGGTTATTTGGTCATGCAAGTGGATGTCAAACACCTTAAACGTAATGCACAAACATCTGAAGACGTATGGTGAATGAAAACTGCAAAGACACTATAGGAGCTTAAATGCAAATCGGGGCTTGCCTGAATGTGAGTCCGAGTCTACGTTAGTTTCCAGCAGCTGGACTGCCAAAGCTTCTAGCTGCTCCTCGACTTCAGTTACTACACGTTATGCATATACTATATATGAATGACTTTGAAAATAAATAATATGTTTAAGGTCACAAGCTAATATCTTGTGAAACAAATAAGATTATGATCTTAATTGGCTTTGGAACTTTTATGGTAGATACTAGGGACTATAACGGAGACTCTTGCAAAGAACAGGAGATGATCAAGGAGGTTTCTTGTCCCTAAAATTCCTACAAATATAAACTTTCTCTGAATTTTGGTTGAAATTCTATAGGTCTATCATGGCTACCAGTGGTTGTAACTTGTATATGGGGTCTCACTGGTTCTAGGAAAATTTGTTTCACCATTTTCTAAGTTTCCTACAGGGAGAAACTGATTTTACAAGTTTGGGGGAATTTCTGAAATTGATTTTGTATTTTTCTCAATTTTCAACTACATAGAGATTTGGAACATTGATCAAAACAGTAATTGAATTCCACTGAACTTGAAATTTTTACTGGATATAAAGTGTACTAACAAGAGTGTTCTGACCAAAATTGGGAATTTTCCAATTAACAAAACAAGAGTAATTAATTTCCCAAGCAGTTAGATCAAAGGAATTAATTATATAAATTCTGGGAGTTTCATGTCCAATAAATCGCATCACTGAACATTAGAGATTTATATGAGTCTACCAGAATTTATTTGGAATTTTTTGAGCAATTCTACTAGGAGTAATGATTTTTAGAAGTTTGATTGAATTCTAGAATTATTTTCCAAAGGGAAACATTTAAATAAAGCAGCCGGGCCCACTGGTTTAAAATGAACCAATCACAGCTGGGCCGCACCGGGGGCCACGGGGTTCAACCGCGCAGCCACACTGGATCCAGAGCCGCAGCTGATCCCGCGCGGTGGACAGCGTCGCTGACAGGCGGGGCCCATAGGCCGTCGTCTACCCCGCGACGTTCCGCTCGGCCGCGGCGGTGCTGCATCGGCGAGCTCGCCGCGATAGCTGTGTCGACCTCCATTCGACCCGGCCCTGATCACCTTGTCATAGAATCAACCGCACAACACGATGGTGAGGTCCAATCGCGGTGGTGACGGCCGGAGATGGAGGCGCGACGACGGCGGCTGAGCTAGGGTTTCGGCTATTGTCGGAATCGCCCAAGAATGGCGCAAACGGCTCAGGAAAAGGTCGGGGAGGCTTATGGGATCATGAGGAAGACACCTAGGTGGTGTAAACGGCGTGGAACCGCCGGGAAACACAAGTTCGTCGATGAACATGGGAGGTTTCAACGGCGGAGGGGAAAACTCCAATATCTCGGCAATCCTTCGATTGTTCCCATCGATTCTTGGCAGGAAGGTGCGCTAGGAGGTATGGATCAATATCTATGAATTGATTAATGAATAGCTGCGTGTGGAGAGTGAATTAAATAGAGAAGTAAGATAGTTCATAGACCACGACCTAAAGAAAAACTTGAAAAACTTGCTCAATACTTAAGGAAGTGAAGCACGGGTTTTACCGTGAGAAAGATCTCGTGATGGCGATCCTTTTTGCTATTGGAGTCGAGGCGTGACACCGCTTGTTGAGGGCTGATGACGGTGGTGCAGAGGCGTCGTTCTTCCCCAACTTCAGTGGCGTCCGCGAAACTCCAAACTACGGCCAACCCAAGGAGCATAATGATAAGCTAGTTGGCGTAGATGATAGAGCACAAACTTGGCGCCAACTTTGCCGTTTGCATCGAAGGGAATAGAGGTAAGACCGAGGTGCTTACTGCAAGGAAAGGAAAGCGGCGGTGTTGTGCGGTGGCGGGGCAAAACTGCGGCGAGGGGAAGCGAAACTGGGATGGAACTTGACACCGTCAGTCAGGAGGGGTAGATATAGGCCAGGGGAGGTGTTTAGGCCACGCATCTGCTTGCTTTGCATAACTTGTCGCGGTGGCGAGCTCCCCCAATGTTGAAGCGTGGGGACAGCCGTAAACAGAGCGTTTCGTCGGTTCATCGAGTGGGAGAGACTGACAGTGGGTCCCACTGCCCCTCTTAAGCCCTATCCTCTCTGGAACTTTAATTCCCCTACCAAACCTGATCCAAAAATCATGAAAATTTGTGGATAGTCTCAAATAAATATCTGGAATTTTATTATGAAATCAAAACTTCAAATTTATCAAGTTTCAGTTGAAATTCAAATTTGAATTTGAATTTGAATTAGATTCAATGGAGCCACTGAATTAAATAGCAAATGAGCTTCAAAAATTGTGAAACTTCTTGGATAAGTCCAGAAAGTCATGCTGATCAATATGGTGTGTTCAAATTTTCATGTTCAAAAAGTTTGAACAGAATTCAAAATTTGAACTGAAATATGGCTCGAGTTTGCTAAGCGTCTCAAATAAAATAGCAAATGGAATTCAAAAATCTTGAAACTTTGCAGGAGGGCTATTTGGAATATTATGAGGCCGTGGAAAAATGTATAGCCTCAGATTTGAATATTTTGACAGGGCCTAAATGTACAGTGCTATATTCAAATTAATATGAATATATTTAGTACTGCATAGTGTTTTGCCCTAGCAAAATCCATTCAATAAAATCCAAAATTTGCAGGAAGGTCACTTGAATTATCCTAGGGTCATTGGTGAAGTCCATCCCTTATGTTAATACAATTTTAAGTATGAGGGAAAGAAATATTCTTGATGATATCAAGTTCATGTGTACAACCATAATTGATCTTTACTATGGTTGAAAACAAACTGGTAACTGAACTTCATATTAAGGAGAAGTTGGGATTTTACAGGAGAAGTCACAGCGGCTAGGGTTAGGGTTCGAAGCCACGGTGACCCAAAGAAAAGAACAACCCAATGGGGCAATTCTTATTTCCTAGATGCCGTTTACAAGAGGGAGGGGGATGCTTATATAGGGGGAGGAACCCCCCCCCCCCTGGCCGCACGCACACAACCAGATCGGTTTGGGACACACCCCCAACCGATCAGGACTCCTTTTTTTAATTCTATCTCCTCCTATTTAAACTCAACTCAATCTAATACTTCCTAATTTAACTCACCCAATCTCTAACTTCTTTATTCTTTAAACTTCCCTTAATCTAATTGACCTTCTAGAAGATCTTCAACCTCCCTGGTGTGGCTAGGCTGTAGCAGACCGGTTGTGGGCGTTGTGGGCCCCACGCCAGTCGTATTGGTGGCCCACGAACACATCCACAACATAAAACGACGAACAGAAAGTAAATTCTGAATAATATTCAAAGCAACAAGAATTTTTTTGAGCTGGAAAGAACCCGAAGATCCTGAGTCACCTACTCAGGTGACCGGAAGAATAGACTCATTTATCACAACAGTAGATGAAGGAAAAGAAGGCTGAGAAGGGTGTGTAGAAGAGAGTATACTAGCATCAGGAGTGGTATGTCACGATGCTCCAGAATCAGCCACCCAAGCAGCAACAGGTGAAATAAGGCGCATAGTGTCGAACGAAGAAGCCAGTGACTGATGGTCCTACACCAGGGGCAGCTCCTGGAACGGTGCTGATGACTCTGAGTACCCAGCAAGGTAGTTGGTGCCCCCGTCTGTCCACTAGCAGGGTAGCCAGACCCGCTGTAGGCCTGAGTCGATAGCCCACCGACAGGGTAGGATGGTCCGCTGTAGCCCGAGTGGGCGATGTACGCTGGCTGCGGATGCGGTGGGCGTGGAGGCGAAAGACCTAGAGATGGCCCAGGCCACATAGAGATCTGTCTAGTCCACGAGTTGTAGAGTGTGAGCCAGGGCGCACTTCCCAGGCCGGTGCCACCACTACCACCACCAGTAGTAGGAGCAGGTGCAGACGTGCCACCACCACCACCACCACAGCCACCGTGCTTACCACGACAGCGATGATTACCACCCCAGAGCCTCCAGGAACACCTGTGGTGGTAGGCAGAGCAGGTGGTCACGACGGTGGTCCACCAGAAGCATGTGGTCGCAGGGACTACCCAGAGCCGTAGAAGGTTGTGGCAGGCCCGGAGCCAGCAGGGCCACCAGCAATGATCTCCTCGAGCTCAAGGTCGAAACAGACCTTCTCGAAAGTAGGGGGCGACTCCACACGAAGTAGCGATGACCAGAGGTGGCAGTAGCGCTCGTTCAGACCCCGAAGGACCTGAAGGATGAGTGTGCTGTCAGCAACCGGCTCGCCAAGGTCGCACAGGGCGTCAACCATGCCCTTCATCTCCCGGCAGTAGGCAAAGATGAAGCGGTCGCCCTGGACAGTGTTCTGGAACCACGCATTGATGTGGAGAGTTCGAGTCACACGGTTCCCTAAGAAGTGCTGCTCGAGGACCAGCCACGCCCGGCGAGCCATACCGCCACCGCGCTGGCCGACGATGTCGTATAGCTCGTCAGAGAGAAACTTGAGGATCCAGGTTAGGACCAGACTATCCATGATGATCCAAGACTCATCCAACAAGGAGCCATCCCGGAGGACGTGGTCGTCAAGACAGAACCGCCTCAACGTGAGGAGAAACATGTTATGCCAGCGGGCGTACGCAGTGGAGTCAAAACTGAGGACGACCGTCACGAGCCTCTAGATGCTCTGAACTCCGGTGGCCTGAGCATGGAGAGTAGATACGAGGGACGCCAATTACGTGGAGTGAGCAGCACCAACATCTGAGGGAGGCTTGTAGATAGCACTCCACGGTCAGTGAGCACTCTCTCGAGCTGGTGAGAGAGAGCTGCCACAGAAGCGCGCTCCTACTCTAGGGTGAGAGCAAGTGCTTGCTCACGCTCTCAAGAGGTAGCCAGAGACGTGACGACACTGGAGGTATCCACGACCATCGTAGTGGTATTGTCGGCACCGTTAAGGGAATTAACGGTCGCGCTAGGAGCAATGGCAGTGCTAGCAGCAGGAAACGCGATTGCCGGTGGAACGGTGGCACTAGTGCTCACGGGAAGGCCGTTCGGTAGGGGCTTGTGGCTGACGATGTACGGTGGCAACAACGACTGCACGAGCCCGGCAGAGGTGGCAGCAGACCCATCTAGCCTAAGCCTGGTCTCGCCGAGGGCGGATCCAGGGACGGAGTCGACCACGAGAGCGACATCAGCGAGGCTAGCAGTGATGCCACGACCATCATTAGTGGTTGCACCGTATGGGGCAGGAACGGAGGTCGTGTGCCTGGCCCCAGCAGCAAGAGGCCCGCCGACGGCCGGACCAGTGGTAGCAGAGGTGGCGGCTGGCCCAGATCCAGTAGTGATGGCCTGCGCAGTGGGGGCACTGGCCGGCCATAGTGCTGCAGGGTCGGCAGTGGGTGCGCCAGTATCGGTTGCGCCCATCCAGGGTGAGCACAGGGCACCGGCGGCGGCAGGACGTCTGGATCCAACCACGCCAGTCCAGCCCGAGGCGGAGATCCGGCGGTGGCCAGCCAGTGGGAAGGGGCGTCGGCGATAGATCCGGCGTCTGCCGACCAAAGGGAGGCAGAACAGGCGGCGACCATCCAGTGGGAAGTGGCACTGACAGCAGATCTGGCGGCTGCCAGCCAGGGGAGGGGGCAGCGACGCCGGCCAATTAGGGAAGAGAGGAGGCCACGGCCAGCCCGCTGGCTCCTGTGCCTGGTAGAGGCGGCGCGTCGGCCAGCCCGCCGGCGGAGTTGCCAAAGAGAGGCGGCGCGACCGTGGCCATGGGGGTCGTAGCCAGGGCCCGACGGCGGCTGGACTATAGTAGTGGGAGGGATTAGGTTTAGGATTAGGAAAAACGGGCTAATGATACCATGTAAGAGATAATGACTGGATTGATTAACTCATAGGGATAGGATACACATATATAGCCCCACAGTACATGGGCCTAGCCCAACACACACATACAGTCCAACAATAATGATTAGTCTTCCGACTTGAAAACACTGGTACAACTACAATATTTATAAAAGCTTAGATTCTAAAGTGTAGCCCAAGGTTGTAAAAGAGTGCCTAGACGCCTGAGCGCCCACACCTAGGCGACGCAAGGCGAGCAGCAGGTAGGCAGGGGCAGGGATAGCCAACAGAGATGGGGCGGTGTCGCAGCGTCGACCAAGAGCGGGGGCAGCAGTGGAAAGAAGGTGAGTCGGGAAGAGGAGGCCGGGCATCGCGGGCATCGAGTCGAGCCACGAGCAGAAGGATTGGACACTCTAGGGTTGGTGCCTTGGTGGTGGCACGGCGTGGGATAAAACTTTTTAAGGCCCAAACCCAATACATTTAACCTTAGTCTCCTGTCTTCAATACTGCTTCAGCGGTTCAACCAGCCGCCACTCGTCTTTGATCCCGGTCCGGCGCTGCTTCTTCTTTGTCTCCCGACCTCGATCCGGCTGTCGCTTCGCCATCTCCAGCGCAACACAACACTCTGTGGCTCCATCCTCCTCCCCCTCCCCTCAGCGGCATTCGGTGGCGCCCCGCGGCCAAACCAGGCGGCCGGTCATGGCGTTTGGCTTGGAGCGACTCGACGACGCCTAGACAACACCGGTGTAGCCATTTTTTTATGGATGAACTGTACAAAATTTAAGAAAGCTTTGTGCTTATAAATTTCTAGTCCTAGACTGGGAGAAGGAAATCTCTACTGATGCATTATATCCAAACCATTTCGAGCGTTGTTGCACAGTTATTTTACGTCAAAAGGCCAACGACTGCTGTGCAATCTGGACTTCTGTGCAAGCGTGCAATCTGTAAATCTCAACCGTTTGATGGACATCTAAGGGTGGCTGCATCTTTTACATATAAATGTGTAAAAAGTGTGCAAACAGATGGAGGGATCTATGTGTAAAAAGTACGTCACTCTTAGATGTACATCACACGGCTGAGATTCGCTGATTGGACGCTTGTACGGGAGCTCAGATTGCACAGCAGTTGTTCACCATAGGAAAGGTAGCATTGACTTGAACTTATTTGTTAATCTGTGTTTACAACGCTGGTGTCCTGGTACTAGGAACATGAGTGTTTCAAAGTTTAAAGAATATTTCTTATTACATATTTGTATGATTTAGTTTCCAATTCATATCTTGCTTCAAGCTTCTACGACTATATGAACCTATGCTGCTGTAGTTTATTCTGAGACATCTCACGTGGAAATTTGTGCAGTCTGTTACTACTGAGTATATGGTAAACAAGGGCCCATAGAATTTTTTTTGAGGGGGGCACCCCAAGCTAGAAGAAGCCAGGGTTATGTTCAGGTTGTCGTGTCTTGCACACTACTCAAGAAGAGGCACGGACTAAGACAATAGGAAATCATAGAAGCAGCCAGGGGTTATGTTCTGTTCAAGTTTGAAGTCTTTTGTGTCTTTTCTGTTTTGGTTGTTCTGTAAGTATGTGAAACCGTAATGGTCTGTAAGCAGCTGGATGCTGTCTCCTGATCGTACTGTAATCTTTGAGAACGGTTATAACCCAGTGGGTTAAGTAGGAGCACCTGTAGTCATTTTAGAATCTTGTGACGAGGGTAGAGTAGCAGGATTTAGAATCTAGATCTTGCGCGCTATGGTGTTTCCATGTACTTTGATCTCCATTTGATATGAAAATGGGACTGGAATATTCCGACTCAAAAACAATCATTAAGTGTGCATATGACTCACTAAATAAAATTAACCTGTGTGGGCATTTGTTTTTCACCCATTCCCAGATTTAGTGATTGATGTTGTTCTTATGCTTAATTTCTGACAAAACATTGCAATATCATATTTTTGGATTAATAATTTGGAAATAAAATTTTAAGTTTTCTATATAGTTGTGCGAGAAACCAACTGGCAATATCCATCACGCTAATCGCTAAAGTCCAACACCGGTCCAAACTTCATATGGTTTTGGTCCCATGCATGTTCCCCACGGTAAAGTGCATCAACAGTTTTTGAATTTGTGTTATGTAGGTTCACGAACTTTTAAAAGACACATTTAGATTTATAAACTTGTTAAATTTTGCAATCCATATAAAGTATCAAAAATACTCATATGACTATTGGCATAACAGTTATTTAAGCTTTATATTTTATATATTTTCTCTTCCTAAATCAACGTTGTTATCATAATTCATATTTGAAGGCTAACGCCGCTGATTTGAGAAGAGAACATATGAAAAGTAAAACTCAAGTAATAGTTATTTTAATAACTATAGGGTCATTTTTGATAGTTTGAATCCAGATGATACACTTTAATAAATTAGGGACTAAAATATGCATTTTAAAAGTCTGGAGCTAAATGACACAGTCAAACAAGTTCAAAAATCGTTGATACACTTTACTCTTAGTAAAACGTCCATCCTTTACCATGTTTTTTATTGACCTACGCGTTTAATAGTTATTTTGCATGGAGTATTCATTTTTGAACTAAAAAGCGACAAACTTTTGAGGGCAGAGAAAGTATATGTTTTCCATGTCAATCAAACTCTACAATAATTTTAATATCTTTAGCAGTTTAGCACTAGTGCTGCAGGTCCCACATGCGAGTCCCATCTTGTTTCTTACAGAATACTGTCGTATAGTTCATGCATGCTGAGTGCAGATGTTGTGTTAGACTGCAGTCATCTCTACAACTTGGCTTTATCAACTAAGTAGGGTCTTTTGTTACCAATCAGCCAGCTGCGACTGATTCTTAGTATGGCTCCTTGTTCCTTGGTCAATGCTGATTAAATCATTTCATCAGTGCCAAGGTCCGTGAAGTAAAGCATCCAGCAATGATGTAGAGTTCTTGTCATCATGTATGTCTTTGCAAAGTCAGTTTTTTTCATTATCTGGAGACCCCCAAAATCAGAAAGCAATCATTCAACATGTAGACTTTTCACCTCTGCACTTGAGAAGACACAAAATTCTTAAATATTCTTGCTACTCATTATTCATGGTACATAGCCATAAGAAAATGGTGCTCTTTGGAACATAAATTTCTTCGAAAAACATTGGAACATAAAAATTTGAGACCAAGTTCGAATTAATGCCATTACATTTCCAGTTTTTTGACCTTCCAACGGTTCAAGCATATATAACTTACCCAATATTGCTGTATAACCTTACAATAATGTTGAAGATTCCATTAAATTGCAGAAAATAAAATACTTCAAATCACCTATAAATGATGTACAGTTTGCGAGGAGCATAACAGGTACAAATGCAGTAATATGTAACAATTACATCTTCATCACCTCCCGAATTTTAACATGTTGAAGAATTTTGATTACCAAGCTTGACTACGGCTCAACCTTCAGCTGCAACCGCCCGGCGCGAAGCCGATCCTTGACTGGGCCACGTCGTAGACGACGCTGAACGTCTGCTGCTGCGTGTTCCCGATGATCGTCACGCTGTCTGAGGGCGCGAACGCCAGGCACGTCGTGGAGTCGTCCACGTCGATGAGCACATTCCCCGTCGCCAGCTTCAGCGTCGCGCCGCCGGCGAAGGCCATGTCCACGGCGGGCACGCGCAACTGCGAAGCCTGGCCCTTGAAGCAAGTGTCCAGGATCGAATACGCCTCGGCGCGTGGCGTCCCGCCCATGGCTGCCGCCACCGCTTTGCTCAGTGCCGTGTACACGCTCGTCGGCAGGCGCGTGATCACCGTGCCGGAGTCGATAATCGTTGGCAGGCTGCCGTACTCTGACGAAGAAACCGCCAGCGGGCTGCCGCCGACCGACATACCGGTGAGGCTGACGGAGTAGAGCGAACCGTCGAGTGATGACCCCGACGCCATGGGCGTGAACGAGTACTGTCTCGGATTGTACGATCCAACGGTGAGGTACCCGGACGAAGCTGATGTTGGTAGGCAGTAGGTGAAGGAGTAGCCGAGGCTGGGTGCGAGCTGGTACAGCAGCGACAGCTTGTTGCGAGCGAGGCCGATGAGGCCGGCTGACCGGCCGAACAGCCCCTCGTTGTCCTGGCCGCAGCCATAGTAGAAGTTGGGGAACCTGCCGGAGCCGAAGGAGACGGTGTCCTTGCTCAGGTACCCGATGGAGAAGGAGCCGTCGCCGTAGCCGGCCTGGTAGACGCAGACGTTGGATGCAGAGCAGGCTGACGGGTTGAGTGTGGCGACCTGGAGGTCGCCGCACTGCGACGCGGAGCACGGCACGGTTTCGTAGGTGCTCGAAGCCTTCGGGTCGAAGACCGGGCCATCCTGGCCGTGGCACGACACAGTGCACGGCGAGCACTGCAGCCAGGTGAACGAGGACCCCGTGTCGACGACCATGGCGTAGGTGGTGGCCGGCGTGCCGAGGCCCAGGCTGGTGATGTAGTTGCCCACGCCCAGCGACACGCCCGGCGTGAGCGGCACGGTGGCGGCTAGCGAGTCAGCTAGGCTGGCGGCCTTCTTCTTGCGGAGCGAAGTCGAGCGGCTGGACGGAGCCATACCGGCGAGGCGCGAGGCGAGCTGGGCGGCGCGCCCATCGTCGTGGGTGAGCACGGTGGAGAAGGGAAGGCCGGACGGGAGTGGTGCCGGCGAGCAGGGGCTCTGCGGGTGGTGCAGCTGCAGCGTCAAGTGGAGGCTGGAGCTGTTGAGGTGCTGGAGATCTGCAGACAGTGTCGACTTGCAGGTCAACTGTAGTTCGGCCGGCAGTTAATTTAAAAAATATCTATGCCACAGATAAATATTCTGCTCTAGTATTTTCAGATATTACTAGAGATTTTACACATATGCTTTTTATGGTCTCAGACAAATTTTCAAATTTCTTTTTTGACGTATAGTCGAAGTTATGAAAGTATGACTAAGAAAGTGTGTTAAATTTTAAAACTAACGGATTATTTCAGAGAAACGAACTATATTTGTTAGCTAGGGATGAATCTTTAGGTGACTAATAATTAGTGTCCATGCATATGACTATATACAGTGGGTGACACTACTCACTCACCGAAAACCTTTTTCACAAGAAAGTGATATCTGCCCAACCCATGATTGGAAGCTCAAGGTACACCATTGTACCAAGCATCAGTTAACACTGAGCTAGCTTATTGGGACACACAGCTGCCATATAATTATCGTGGCCCAAACCTTTGGTTCTCTCTATATCTTCCACATGCTTATCTTGACACGTGACAGGGACGTGCCACCATGCAGGCATGGAGATTAAAAAACACTAATTATATTGCTCAAAGAGTATAATTTGATTATCCGTTTGTCGCTACGACTAGCCTGATTGTCGCTAGAGTGTGTCGTGAACTAGAACCGAGTCGATAATCATGAGGTGCTAGCCGTCATCTGAATGATGACTTGCCAGAAAGGAGAATGAAGTGGTTCATAATAACTAATTCATCGGCACTAAATAAGAAGATTTAGACTATGTAAACCTTAATTGCCACGTTTGACGCACCATCGACCAGTCTTCCAGCTATCTAAGCTGTAGATTACGGAACTGAGGAAAAGCTTGGCCTTCTTTCTGTATCTGAATATGGTTGTTGGGTGGGGCTGAACTGGAGGCAGCAACGATTGAAATCACGGATTCATGGCACGGCAGCAGTGTCATGCCCATATGGAAGAATTAAAGCACCGCGCACGCCCTGAACCAATGATTAATTCAATAATGGTGGCTATGATATAAATGAGAAAAAAAAAGTGGCAGCCGCTCTATGCTGAACTATTTGGAGATGTCGAAATTATAGAATCCTTGAGAATAGAAAATACTCGTTATTTATGCGATCCGTTTTTAAATGAACATATTGGTTATGATTTTGAGCGCTGCTGCATCATAACGAAAAGACAATGCAAGGAGACGTTTGATAAGGCGAGCAAATCAAAGGAGACCATTGCGTTGAAGTTATTCACCAAGTATGGATAAAAAATATCATAATAGACTTTGTCAAACATAAGATTTTGTTTCAGATTGTTCCTTATGTAATCACGGGTTCGTGACACGGCAACAATTCATGTCGGACTTTCGGAGCCGTGTGTGATACTATGATGCCCATCTGGAAGGATTAACGCCCATCAACCCAATGATTGGATGTTTACATAAGACATGTAATTAAATTCTCATAATTTCAACCCAAGAACAAGAGCTGACCCTGCTCTACGTCTTGCAAATGTTCGATGTTCGAATGCGGCTTCCCTCCTCCCATTCGGTCCTCCCATGCGTCCTCCCGTACACGTGTCAAAATATTATTGGTTCTTCATTAATACTTAGTTTAACTACCATATCTTCACAATAAATAAGATGATGACACATCAGCGGGAGGACGCATGGGAGGACAAACGGGAGGAGGAAAGCCGTGTCCCAAATGTTCATTGTGCAGAGCTCATGCATGATCCTTCAGCGCCGGACAACGATTCTAGCGTTACTGCATAATAGCACTGAGACAAAGGGGGAAAAAAAACAGTTCGACGGCAAAACGAAGTCGTGATGGGTTTATACACATGTACCATTGACTTGCGAGGCGCAGGCGTCGACGACGTCCCTGGCAGGAGCTGCAACGTTGAACAGAAGGCAGCAAGCAAGAAGAAGAGGGAGCAGCTCCATGGGGTGCAGTGCAGGTGCTCCTGAGGCCGTTGGAGTGAGAGCCAGACATTGTTGCTTAGCCTTTATGTAGAGGAAGATTCTTATTGAGTGTGTGTATGCGAAGGAGAGGGAATCTGTTTTCCTCAAAAAAAAAAGGAGAGGGAATCTGTCAGGTAGCTTTCAGAACTCAGCACCTCAGCTAAGCGTGTCTGACGAGGAAATCGACAGTCTTTGGTTAGGAGTAATTTGCTTGAACACTTATTTGTCAAATTCATTTTCACTTTGAAGTTTTTGGACTGCTAAAATGGGAAATATGAAAAAACAGTCGAGATGGACAACAAGAAAATTGTCATCGCACCAACCACATGACATGCTGCGGTGCACCAGAAAAAAGGATACCAGAACTTCACGAAAAGGAAGGCATTATTAGCTTGAACACGATTGTTAGCAATCGGAGATAATAATTTAATAGTGACTTGAAGCCATCCGCCCTTTTACACGCTACACTCCACGGCCTAGGATTAAAGATTTAACTGAATTTAACTATCATTAAGAAATATCTAGGACTCATTGTGACTAGTCTCTACTTTTGGTCTACCCAATTTTTTGGTTCAGATATTTTGATTTTCCCTAAGTTTTAGGTTTTCATAATCATCACTTGAAATGTTGTAAAAAGTTTGGGTCCTCAAAAATTTTGGATACATATAAATTTTGGTACGATGTTCGGTTTTATCCGAGATTCAGAATTAACACAAGTTCCAGTAGCATTTCATAACACATCTTCCGATTACCTCTTCATTGTTCTATGCATTCTTATGAGAAAATTTTCTTTTATTGTAAAGTTGGAGAAAATTTTCTTGTATTGTAAGTATTTTTTCTTGTGTTTAATAGCTACGTGCATCGTTACTTAGAAGTGGAGTACGGACCCTATTGTATCACCTTTATACTTTTGAATTCAATAAAGTGCTGATTATCGAAAAAATGATGCAAACAAGAATTGGCAATTAGAAAATAATTACAATAGTATGAATGAAACGATTGTTAGGAATTCAGCTTACTCTCTCTGATTTCTCTTACTCACTGAAGAACAGAGATGAGTGTTTGTGCTGCTCAAGGTGCAGCATTATGCAGAGATTGATCCTTTATTTAGGGTCTGTTTGGAACCACTAAAACTAATAGTTAGCTGCTAAAAACTAGCTCTAGGAGTTCCAAACCTCCCAGCTAATAGCAGGATTAAAAATTAGCTAACTCCCAGCTAATAGTTATTTCATTAGCTGCTCCACCCCAGCTAATACCAGCTAATAGTTGTCTAAAGTTCAAATTATCCCTCCCTCTCTCCCTCATCTGTCCCTATCCTCTCTTTCCATCTGCTACCGTGGCATCGTGGGGGTGCCGCCCGTGGAACCCGATGCCGTCACCCGTGGAACCCGCCTCCGTCGGCCCGGCACCGGCGGCCTCCGGCGACGCGGCACCGCCTCCCGACCTGCGCCCCCGCCTTCTGCCCCATCGCCGTCCGCGTCCCCGCCCTCTGCCCCGTCGTCTAGACAGTCCGGTACAACCTTCCTAGATTACAGGATCGATCATTGACTTAACTAATCCTAAGGACTAGGTCTAACAGAATAACCGGCTAAGGACCGGTTCCGCTAACTGACTCAAGCTGCTGCGAACACAGAACATAGAGCGGAAGCCAAGCTTGTAGAGTGCCGTCGAGCTTCGCATACCAGGCGCAGAGCATGACAGAATGTAGAGCGCATGTAACGCCCTGATTTTCCTTCCTTTCTCCTCTTCTTTCCAATCTTCGAGTGGGTCCCACCCGCCAGCGCAATTCCCTCTTCTTTCCCCTTCTCCATGTAGGCACAACACGCATGCATGCTCAACAACCCGATCAGATCGAATCCCATCAAATCCGGCGTCGTTTTCTTCAGTTGGAGTCACCTCACCTCTATAAACTGCCTCCCTACCCTAGATTTCTCCCTGCTTCGAAAATTACCAAAACTGGGAGCGCCTCCATTGCCGCCTACGTTCCTCTCGGTAGGTTGTGCCTCCCTGCTCGATTTCCGTTTTGCCATCCGCGAGTGGTGATGCTAACCCGTCGTGCTGCTTCACAGGGACGCCGACTACCTCCTCCGACCTTCCCGTCGCAAGCCAGCACCTGAAACCCTAGCTCCGACGAGCTTCAGTAAGTTTTTCTACCCTTTGCGTCGTTCCCCAGTTTCTATCCAATTTCTCTTCGTGCTAACAACCCCAACACCCTCTACTTGCTCTAGAACGCGCCCCAGACAAGTATACGTCGAGGAATCGCCACCCCGACGTCATTCCCTCGGAGGACCCAAACTCACCACCGTCCTGCGCCGTCGCGAGCCATCTTCCGCGCCATTCCAGCCCCTGAAAAACCCCTAGGTGAGTTCTCAGGGACCCCCTCCTTCATTTCCAGCTATCAGAGTCTCGGTTTAGGCTTCGTGGCCATCGGCCGCCGTGCTGCGTTGAGCTCCCGCGCGCAACAATGGCGGTGCTGGCCTCTGGCCTGAGGAAGAAAAACAAGCCCATGGCTTCTTCCAATGCTGGCCGTTGGATCAAACTAGCACGGTTAAAACTAGACTAGGGCATACCCCTTCAGTTTATAAAATCTGAGCCATCTTCTTTAAATCGTAGGGCTGCAAGCGAGCCACGTGTGCAGATTGAGGTTTTTAAATCTCAGCTGTCCCTTTTGGATCCAGTGGACCACATTAGATCTCCCTCATATCCCTTCGTCTTTTAATCTCGTGCATCCATTTAAAATTCGACGGCCTTGTTATATCGCAGCATGCCCCCTTCACATATATCAACCAACCCCCTGTACTCTTGTATTTAATTGTGTATAGGTCCATGTTTTTATAGAATTAACCTTAAACTCCCATTTAATTAGTGTTTTTGCTGTAAAATGATTTTTAAGCCACTGTAAGCTTACTGTTTCAGCATTTAGACCCCTGCAGCAGTTGAAAGCATCTAGACCCCCATGAGGTACGGTTTCGGTGATTAATGACAACCATTGGATTTTACTAATGAATTTGTGAATGCAAGGTCCCCATAATCACTCAATCAAATGAAATCTATATGTCATTGGAGACCCATATACAATCACTTTATGAGATCAAATCAATGATATGAAGACAAGAAGTGAAAGCTCTTATGTCAAAGTCATTTAACCACAATTGATGACACTTAATGCTTGACAACCATCAGAAATACATTTCCAACAAAAGTCTAAGAGGTCAATCGAGCAAGACACAAAAGAATCACTTAGAAACAACTCGAAGCAAACAAAATCAACTCACCGGATCAACCGATGATTTATGAGAACAACACATCGGTCGAGTTGGTTCAGCAGAAGAAGAAGACCTCAGAACAAAGCACTCACCGGATCATCCGATGTTAAGGGCTAGGCTACATCGGTCCATCAGTACAATTTGTAATATCCTTGGACCAAGTATAGCACCGGATCATCCGATGTACAGAAATATACACATCGGTCAATCACTCCAATAAGCATCAAGTTTGAGTCAATTATGGAGGAAGAGCCACCGGATCATCCGATGAGAAGACAAGTGCAACATCGGTCTAACAACGGTCATATCTGACACAATGACGTCAGCTAAAGTAAACTTGACCGATGATAACTAAAGGGGAGACATCGGATCATCCGATGTTTGTAGAAAAGTTCTGTCAGCCTACTTTTCCAACGGCTATTTCATGGAGGCTGGCTTTAAATACCCCCTAAACCTGTCATTTTGACAAGTCTTGATCACCAGACATTCTCAACACATACACAAGCGTTCAAGACCAAGAGCCATCACTTCTACATCATTTCGACCACATACACACCAAGAGATAGGCTAGAACTAGCTAGAGAGAGAGAGCTTGTGTGCCTCCATTCTGGGTGAGTGGAATCTCTAGGATAGTGAGAGCCTTAAGGGAGTGCCCCTTGGTGTTTGTAACTGTGAGAGACTTCCGGAGCTTGCCAAGGCGTTTGTGGAAGCCCGGAGGGTCAAAGTTGTACAAGGCTTGAGCTCCACCTTGACAAGGTTGGCAAACAGAGAAGAATAGTGGAGATCCCTCGTCTCGGTGACTTGGGTGTGGCTAAACCCTTTGGTGGGTGCCACAACGTGGATGTAGGAAGATCTTGACGATCTTGCCGAACCACGGGATACATCCTCGTGTCTCCTCGGGAGTTTGCATCCTCTTCCTCTCCCTTACATTTATGCATTTTATATTCTGTGAAGTTGCTATTTACTTCAATGCATAGATAGTTTGCGTAGGGAATTGGGCTTTTAGGAATTAAGTTTTATTGTTTAGATTTTTTAAAAATAAGCCCAATTCACTCCCCCTCTTGGGCATTCGATCCTTACAATTGGTATCAGAGCAAGGTTGCCCATAGGATCATTCTAGCTTCACTGCTAGAGAGCTAAAATGGCCAAGGTTGGGGGTTCGGTTCCTATCTTCGAGGGCAAGAACTTCGCCTATTGGAAAGTACGCATGCACGCTTATCTAGAGGTTGTTGCTCCCGAAGTATGGGAAGCGACCCACGCGGGGTTTGGAGAACACAACTATGTTGGTGATCAAATTAAATGGGATGCTAAAGCTAGGAATGCAATCTATGAGTGCATTAGTCAAGATGTTTTTTCTAGGATTGCTAGCAAAGAAAAGGCATGTGAAATTTGGGCTTGCTTGATAGAAATTCATGAGGGCTCTTCTCGTGTGAAGGAACTTAAATATCACATGCTTAAAGCAAAATATGATGAATTTAAGATGCTACCTCATGAAAATGTCAATGAGATGTTCTCTCGCTTGAATGTACTTATTGAAGAAATTAATGCTCTTGACATTGCTTCTCTTGGCAAGGGACTCATCAACCGCAAGATCCTCATGCTCCTTCCCAAGCCAAAGTACAACATCATCAACTCCATGCTCCAAAAGGAGTCTCTTGATCACATTGAAGTTTCGGAGCTCATTGGAGAAATTCACGCTCATGAGATGAGTGTACTTGGGATGATGGAGAAATCATCTTCAAAAACAATTGCTCAAAAGGCCTCCACCAAGAAAACAAGCCTCAAGAAGAAGAAGGTGGTTGAGCCTAGCTCCAGTGAAGAGGAGCAAGCATCAAGTGAAGATGAAGATGATGAGTTTGCATTGATAATGAGAAAGTTCTCACGCTTGAACTCCAATATTACCAAGAAGGGATACACCTTTGATCCCAAGAAGAAAGCATTTCTACCAAGGAGAGATGATCACAAGACTTGCTACAATTGTGGTGATCAAGGCCACATCTCCTATGATTGTCCAAAACCGGACAAAAGAAGAAAGAACCACAAGAGCAAGCATCGCAAGCTTGAAGAAAGTGATGATGATAAAGAAGAGGCCAAACCCAAACCAAGAGCCTTTGGGAAGAAGAAACATGACAAGGGAAAGAAGGCAAGACTCTTCCAAAGAAGAGAAATGGCCCACAAAAGGTGTTCATGTGTGAGGCAAATGAATGGGTCACCGACGAAGAAACAAGTGATGAAGAGAGTGAAGTGGAAGAAGAAAGTTTGGCCGGCCTCGCCATTGCCAACAATGATGACTCACCTCTTCATCAACCACCCATGTGCCTCATGGCGAAAGGTAACACCAAGGTATGTGACGACTCTAGTGATGATGAGCTTTCCACTGATGATTTAACTTCCTTGATAAATGAATATCATGATATCATTAAGAGGGAAAAGAGTAAGGTTAAAGCTCTTGAAGAAACTCGTGCTAGACTTGAAAGTGCTAACCTCGATTTGCATGACAAGTATGAAAGCATACTCAAAGAGCATGACACGCTCAAATCTCATGTCAAGCAAATTGAGGAAGAAAAGGCTAAAATCAAGTTAGATAATCATGAGCTTAACTTAGCACACCAAACACTCTTGGAAGAGCACAACAAGTTAGTACAAGAACATCAAACACTTAACCTTGCTCATGACGTGCTTGATCAAGAGTTGAAAAATATAAAGAATCAAACTCTTAATGATAGGATATCCATTACTTCTCATGTCACTAATGCCTTGAACAAGTCTTTGTATTTGAAAAGCAAATGCTAGGGAGAAGGACTTGTTGGAAGAAATTGAGAGTCTCTGCACTAGTGTGGCTAGACTTTCAAAAGGGGAAGTCAAACACAAGGAAATACTCTTCCAACAAGCAAAGGCCTTCAACAAGAGAGGACTTGGATCCTTCCCGGTGCCTAACAATGGAAAGGTGCCCTCACCAGAGCTTAGAACAAGCTTCATCAAGGAAGTTGGTTCTTATTGCCAACATTGTGAGGTCACCGATCACCACACAAGGGAGTGTCCTCTTCCTAACCGCCCCTCTCCCAAGTTGCCCATTAATTACGAATCTACTTTCAATGATCGTTATTATCTCTTGAGTAAAGTAGATGGCAAGGTGAAGGCTAGGTTCATTGGCAAGGACATGAAGGGCATGAAGGGGAAGCTCCCCAAGCAACTTTGGGTCCCAAAGACACTTGTATCACACATACAAGGACCTAAGTTGGCTTGGGTGCCTAAAGTTAAAAATTGAATTCATGTGTGTAGGTGAACTACAAAGCCGGAGGAAAGCATTGGGTACTCGATAGCAGGTGCACCCAACATATGACCGACAATGATGGTATGTTCACCACCATAGAAAACCCCGATAATGATGAACAAGTCACCTTTGGTGATAACTCTAAGGTAAAGGTAATTGGGTTAGGTAAAATTGCTATTTCAAATGATTTATCCATTTCCAATGTTTTGTATATCAAGTCACTTAGTTTTAATTTACTTTCCATTGCACAACTATGTGATCTTGGACTAACATGCACATTTAGCAAAAATGATATTGTTGTGAGTAGTGAAACAAGCCAAGACATAGTCTTCAAAGTATTTTGGCATGGACATCTCTACCTAGTAGATTTCTCCAACAAGAATGCTAGCTTGACCACTTGTCTTGGGTTGGCTATGGCACCGATGCATAGCGCACATAGGGATGAGCAAACTCAAGAAGTCATTCAAGCTTGGGATGGTGACCGGCGTGAAGGATGTTACATTTGAGAAGAACAAGCTTTGTAGCGCTTGTCAAGCCGGGAAGCAAGTTGCTTCACACCACCCAATGAAGACAATGGTGTCAACCTCCAAGCCACTTGAGCTACTCCACATGGACCTCTTCGGACCGTCCACATATCAAAGCCTTAGCGGTAACCTCTATTGTCTTGTTATAGTTGATGACTACTCTCGCTATGCTTGGACTTTATTTTTAGGTGACAAGAGTGAAACTCTGGAAGTATTCAAGACCTTCGCCAACCGCGCTCAAAGGGAATTTCAACTTCCCATCATCAAGGTCCGGAGTGACAACGGCACCGAATTCAAGAACTACAACATTGGGGAGTGGTGTGACCGTGAAGGTGTGAAGCATGAGTTTTCGGCCACATACACCCCTCAACAAAACGGTGTCGTTGAGAGGAAGAACAAGACTCTCATCACTCTTGCACGAGCAATGTTTGATGACTACGGCACGTCGGAGAAGTTTTGGGCCGAAGCAATCAACACGGTGTGCCATGCCGCAAATAGGGTCTATCTCCATCGACTGCTTCAAAAGACCCCGTACGAGCTTCTCATTGGGAGAAAGCCCAACATCTCCTACTTTCGAGTCTTTGGATGCAAGTGCTACATCTACTGCAAGAAAAGGCTCGGCAAGTTTGAAAGAAGATGTGATGTTGGTATATTTATTGGTTATGCATCAAACTCAAAAGCATATCGAATATTCAACCAAACCTCCGGTTTAGTTGAGGAAAGTTGCGATGTTGAGTTTGATGAGACTAATGGCTCCCAAGAGGAGAGTTTTGGTCATGATGAAATAGATGATGAGCCTCTACGAGAAGCCATGAAGAACATGACCATTGGAGACATCAAGCCTGAAGTTGAGGAGAGCCATGATCAAGGGGGAGCTTCAAGTTCCAACATCAACACTTCAATGGCGCCTCAAGTTGACGAAGAAGAGAAGGATGATCCATTGCCGACTCAAGACTCACAAGCACAACAACATCAAGAAGAAGAAGAAGTCCATGATCAAGTCCAACCACAAGAGGAGCAACACGCATCACCTTTGCCAAGTGCTTCACAACCACTTATGAGGCATGGACGCATCTCTAAGGCGCATCCGATGGAACAAATCATTGGAAGTCCGTCAAGGGGTGTAAGTACACGTTCTCGCCATTTCGCTTCATTTTGTGAGCACTACTCGTTTGTTTCATGTGTAGAACCCACTCACATTTAGGAAGCACTCCAAGACCCAAATTGGGTGATGGCCATGCAAGAAGAACTCAACAACTTCATCCGCAATGAAGTTTGGGTGTTGGAGGAGCGACCCAAGGACAAGAACGTCATCAGAACAAAGTGGGTGTACCGCAACAAACAAGACAAGAATGGCGTTGTGGTCCGCAACAAGCCAAGACTTGTGGCCAAGGGGTTCTCGCAAGTTGAAGGACTAGATTTTGGGGAGACATTTGCCCCGGTCGCCTGGCTATAAGCCATCCATATACTTCTTGCCTTTGCATCACATCATAATATTAGACTTTATCAAATGGATGTGAAAAGTGCCTTTCTTAATGGTTACATTAACGAGCTTGTTTATGTTGAACAACCTCCTGGGTTTGAAGATCCGAGGAATCCTAATCATGTGTATAGGTTGCACAAGGTGCTCTACGGGCTCAAGCAAGCACCTAGGGCGTGGTATGAACGACTATGGGATTTCTTGATCATGCAAGGATTCAAGATCGGGAGGGTGGACACCACACTCTTCACCAAAGACATCAACGGAGATTTGTTCATTTGTCAAATTTATCTTGATGATATTATTTTTAGTTCAACTAACGAAGCTCTTAGCCATGAGTTTGGCAAAATGATGTCTAGGGAATTCGAGATGTCGATGATTGGAGAGCTCAACTTCTTCCTTGGATTTCAAATCAAGCAACTTCAAGAGGGGACCTTCGTCTATCAAGAGAAGTACACCAAGGACCTCTTGAAGAAATTTGAGATGGGAGATTGTAGCTCAAGAAGCACTCCAATGGCAACAAATTGTCATCTCGACGCGGATAAGGACGGTAAACCTATTGACCAATCTAACTACCATTCTATGATTGGCTCATTGCTTTATCTTACCGCATCTAGGCCCAATATCATGTTTAGTGTATGCTTGTGTGCTCGCTTTCAAGCGGCACCTAAAGAATCGCATAGGAAGGCGGTCTTTAGGATACTTAGGTATCTTAAGCATACTCCTAATATGGGTTTGTGGTACCCTAAAGGTGTAAAATTCCACCTCTTGGGATACTCAAATTCGGACTTTGCCGAATGCCGCGTGGATCGCAAGAGTACCTCCGGTGGGTGCCACTTGCTTGGGCGTTCCCTAGTATCTTGGTCTAGCAAGAAGCAAAATTCCGTCGCCTTGTCCACGGCGGAAGCGGAATATATTGTGGCCAGTGCATATTGTGCCCAAATTCTCTATATGAAGCAAACCCTTTTGGACTTTGGTATTAAACTTGGTTGTGTGCCTCTCCTTTGTGACAATGAAAGTGCGGTTAAGATAGCTAAAAACCCCGTTCAACACTCCCGCACTAAGCACATTGATATTCGCCATCATTTCTTGAGGGACCATGAAGCTAAGGGAGACATCTCATTGCGAGGTGTTAGGTCCGAAGAACAATTGGCGGATATCTTCACTAAACCACTAGATGAGAAAACTTTTTCTAGGCTAAGAAGTGAGTTAAATGTGCTAGATGCAACAAACGTCATGTAAGAATGCACTTCATATAGATCTTGCCTAACTCTCAAAGGATAGGGGTGAGCAAGGGTTAGCTTGGGATGGAGGTTCTTTTGGGTTTTCCCAAGGTTTGGAGAGTGGCTCTCCCTGAAGAAGCCTTTGAAAGGTTCAAATTTAGCAAGATAGAATTATGTTATGCCTTGCATGATGCCTGCCATATAGACTTGTAATTTCTTGCATTATAAAATGTTTGGCATTGCATACGGTAGATTGTCACAAAGGGGAACCCACCTCATGAGAAAGAGACTTGTTTGAAATGCAATATCTCAACTCATATAAGGTGGAAAGAACAAAATGTTAGGTGCGTTAATGCCTAGAGGAACATGCTCTAAAGAGATAGAAGTCTTCGTACTCTACCTCACAAAGCATGGGCCTTACATTTTATTTGGATGATTTCCTCCTATTTTTCTCGGTTTTCCATTTGCTTTAAGGCCTAGCCAAGTTATTGGCATATTAGTATTTTTGAGGGGTAAGGGGTTGCCCAAAAAGTCCTAAGACATGTGGTTCTCATTGTTTGCTTGTTTGGTCAAAGGACATATATGGAATGTTGTTGTTTAGTAGTCATCGGATTATCTGATGCTTAGGTCAGACCATCATCGGATTAGTTGGTGTTCAAAAGCCAAGAGTCAGACCAGTCAGCAACACAAATCAACCGATGAGTTCATTTGGAAAAACATCAGTCCCTCCGGCCGCCGCACCACAGCAGCCGCGCTGCCGCCACCATCCGCAGCACCACCGCTGCCGCATCCTCTAGCGCCGCCGCCGCTCTCCACCGCAGCCGCCCGTGCACCACCGCAGTCGCCGCCAGCAGCCACATCACCACCCTCTCCACAGTCGCCGTGGTGCCTCCCCCCAAACGGTGGTGTCTCTTCGCCGTTAGGGTTTCCAGCCGCGTCGATCGTCGTGTTCCGCGCGCTTGACATCGTCGCACCTCATCGCAATGGCTAGCGACAAGAAGAACAAGGGCAAGGCCATTGCGGAGCCGGCCGCAAAGAAACAGAAGCTCTCAAAGGAGGAGAAGAAGGCGTTGATGGCCGCTCGGGCCGCCGAGGAGCGAGAGCGTGGCCGAGGAGGACCACTGAGGATCTGCGAGGCTCGTCCAAGGCAGCCTCCCGTGATCGATGAGTCCGAGGACGAAGAAGAGCCGGAAGAGCCACTCGTCCGCCGGCGCTCAGCCCGGACCCGTGGGGGGCATCCCGCGGCAGCACCACGTACGAGACCGACGGCTGCCGATCGTCATGAGGACAGGGAGGCCCAGAGAGCCATCTACGAGATGGACACCACTGTCCGTGTCGGTGAAGGTGTCCAATTGAAAGATTACCGGAAGATGAAGGCCAAGCAGCTCCGAAGACTCAGATGGAGTATCTTGCTTGAGGAGTGGTACCCGCAGCCCAGAGAGGATCTTGTGGACAGTCGTTTCTGGACTGTGACACAGGCGTCGCTCTATGAGACCTACAGACGCTAAGGCCATAAGTTATTCCAGCATAACTTTCTGGATTGGGATCAGC
Organism: Tuctoria greenei; assembly: GCA_036927565.1. Lineage (NCBI taxonomy): Eukaryota > Viridiplantae > Streptophyta > Magnoliopsida > Poales > Poaceae > Tuctoria > Tuctoria greenei. Next base: position 123,993,166 of record JAYESD010000009.1, on the reverse strand, counting down.
TCGCCCTGGCAGCAGAGACATATATTCGCCCATACTTTGAGAGGTATCGCGGGCTGGTGCAGCTGATGTCCTATGAGAGGAATTCTTATGTGGAGGATTGGGTACGCGTGTTCTACGCTACCCTCTACGTCTCTGAGGGCCGCAGGTCGATTGACTTCATGTTCATGGGACAACACCATCACCTGACGAGACATTTGCTTGCACAGCTGCTGGGAGTGGACCTGCTCGACACTTGCGTGCATGAGAGAGTATATGGTCAGGCAGACCCACCGAGGAGGCCGCTCACTGGAGGAGTGGCACCACAACTGGAGGAGATTCGCTCTTTGTTTGGCTCGACCTTCTCTCCAGACCAGTGCACCTTGCCTTGCGCCGCACCCTCTTGCCGAGGGTACCGGCACTACTGACTCCTGCTGCGCGCACAGTGCACCTTGTCTTGCGCCGCACCCTCTTGCCGAGGTCCGGTTACTTAGAGGGGTTCACCAGCCTATAGCAGACCCTCCTGTTCTACATCATGAACGGGATGGAGTTTGATATAGTGGACGTCCTCATATGCGAGATGGAGGATGTGATCACTGACGGAGTGGGCATGATGAGGCAGCTCGTGTATGGACACTGGATCAGCTACATGCTCTCCATGATGGTCCCTGAGGAGTCCGTCGTGCATGACTGTCTCACTGACGAGAGTGTCACACGGTTCGATCACTATCGTGCCCCAGCTCCTAGAGACCGCCGCCTTGGCCGTCCAGTCGAGCGTCAGGTCAGGGCTCATCTATCTGAGGAGGACTGGTCGGATCTGGAAAAGGAGGATGAGAGGCTGGCTGAGGCAGAGGCTCAGGGTGAGGACCTGCATCATATATGGTCCGAGAGCGACACAGACGACAGTGTCGAGGAGTACTTCCCTCCTCCTCCCTCACCCAGGCAGCACGACGCGGAGGCTGGAGGCTCTACAGTGCCACCCCCTACTCCACCTCCCGTCTCAGAGGCATAAGTTTCTCAGCTGTACAAGCTCACATCCCTCCTACAGCAGATGATTGAGCAGCAGCGCTTGGACCGGCTTGCAGGTGAGCAGGCCCGAGCGGAGCAGGCCACACGCCTTCTGGAGTTTCAGCAGCAGCAGCAGGAGATGCAGCACCAGATCGCCCGTGAGACACGAGAGGACACTGACCGGCTGTCTGGGCTGATCGACCAGATGCACCAGCGCTCCCTCGACCAGCAGCAGCAGACGCAACATGCGATGATGGGCATCCTGGGGTTGATCACCAACCTCTACACCCAGACCGGGATTGCCCTCCCATCGCAGCTGCCAGGAGTTGCTCCACCTCCACCTGTCCTTGCTCCAGCTGCCGCTCCGGTGCCGACCACGCCGATCCCTTCGATCAGCATGTCTCCACTGCTGGCTCCCGGTGCACCGATTCACTCTCCACTGCCGGCCACGACACTGTTTTAGCAGACGCCGGCATCCGTCGTCAGTGCCCCTGTTCCAGCAGCTCCTACCCAGCAGGCACCGACGATGGCTCCTACGGCTCCTACGGCTCCGACAGCTCCTTCTACCTCTACTCCAGGCAGCAGCTCCGACGACAGCGACGGTGACCAGTTCGTCATCGCGCCTAGTACTCAGGGTCCTTAGGCACTCGGATCTCTTTTTGGTGTCTTGATGCCAAAGGGGGAGAAGAGTTAGAGGAGTCAGGGGGAGGATAGCTTAGTCTCAGGGGGAGTGTCCTAGCCTTAGGGGGAGTGTCCTAGCCTTAGGGGGAGTTTACCTATATCATCTTTTGTAATTCGATATTATCATCTTTTGTGACTCAATACTTTTGCTACTCATTTGGTGTTTATTGAGTACTCTTAAGTTGTTAATCGATTGAGCTTATTTGGTGCCTATCTTGTGATCACTTATTCACTTGAGTTATTCTTTGATTGAGCGTTCAAATTTTAAGTGTAACAATCTCGTATTCATTGCATATCCTCTTAAGCTTCGTACTATCAAATTCATTACTATTGTGCTTTAAATTGTTGTGTTGTCATCAATCACCAAAAGGGGGAGATTGAAAGCATCTAGGCCTCCATGAGGTACGGTTTCGGTGATTAATGACAACCATTCGATTTTACTAATGAATTTGTGAATGCAAGGTCCCCATAATCACTCAATCAAATGAAATCTATATGTCATTGGAGACCCATATACAATCACTTTATGAGATCAAATCAATGATATGAAGACAAGAAGTGAAAGCTCTTATGTCAAAGTCATTTAACCAAAATTGATGACACTTAATGCTTGACAACCATCAGAAGTACATTTCCAACAAAAGTCTAAGAGGTCAATCGAGCAAGACACAATAGAATCACTTAGAAACAACTCGAAGCAAACAAAACCAACTCACCGAATCAACCGATGATTTCTGAGAACAACACATCGGTCGAGTTGGTTCAGCAGAAGAAGAAGACCTCATAACAAAGCACTCACCGGATCATCCGATGTTAAGGGCTAGGCTACATCGGTCCATCAGTACAGTTTGTAATATCCTTGGACCAAGTGTAGCATCGGATCATCCGATGTACAAAAATATACACATCGGTCAATCACTCCAGTAAGCATCAAGTTTGAGTCAATTCTGGAGGAAGAGCTACCGGATCATCCGATGAGAAGACAAGTGCAACATCGGTCTAACAACGGTCATATCTGACACAATGACGTCAGCTAAAGTAAACTTGACCGATGATAACTAAAGGGGAGACATCAGATCATCCAATGTTCGCAGAAAAGTTCTGTCAGCCTACTTTTCCAACGGTTATTTCATGGAGGTTGGCTTTAAATACCCCTTAAACTTGTCATTTCGACAAGTCTTGATCACCAGACATTCTCAACACATCCACAAGCGTTCAAGACCAAGAGCCATCACTTCTACATCATTTCGACCACATACACACCAAGAGATAGACTAGAACTAGCTAGAGAGAGAGCTTGTGTGCCTCCATTCTGGGTGAGTGGAATCTCTAGGATAGTGAGAGCCTCAAGGGAGTGCCTCTTGGTGTTTGTAACTATGAGAGACTTCCGGAGCTTGCCAAGGTGTTTGTGGAAGCCCGGAGGGTCAAAGTTGTACAAGACTTGAGCTCCACCTTGCCAAGGTTGGCAAACGGAGAAGAATAGTGGAGATCCCTCGTCTCGATGACTTAGGTGTGGCTAAACCCTTTGGTGGGTGCCACAACGTGGATGTAGGAAGATCTTGACGATCTTGCCGAACCACGGGATATAACCTCGTGTCTCCTCAGGAGTTTGCATCCTCTTCCTCTCCCTTACATTTATGCATTTTATATTCCGCGAAGTTGCTATTTACTTCAATGCATAGATAGTTTGCGTAGGGAATTGGGCTTTTAGGAATTAAGTTTTATTGTTTAGATTTTTTAAAAAGAAGCCCAATTCACCCCCTCTTGGGCATTCGATCCTTACAGCAGTACTACTGTAAGCTTACTGTTTCAGCATTTAGACCCCTGCAGCAGTACTGTTCTTACAAATGCACCCTTTACCTTAATAAAAATGGCGACTTATTACATCCAATAGCAGAATTTTTGCAATAGAACCACTGTACTATGCTGAAACTAGTAAATATAACCTTGTAGTTGTTGTTTTATATGTAGGACACCTCCGGAAAAATATTTAATAACACTTTTAAGGTTGAAAGTACACAATAAATATATGCTAGCATATAGTAGATTATTTATAACCTAGAATTAATTAATTAATACATACACGACGATGTAAGTGCGTATGCTTAGTTGTATGTACGAGTATTTAATACGCTGTGTTCTATGGTTTCTTATTGCATTCTCATTATTTTGTTGTGCGTACGGTGGCGTGGATAGAGTCGGACCCTGAGCCGTCTTTCAACCTGCAAGATCAAGTCTTTGACGTCGGCGAGCAACAACACCTTCCTAGAGGCAAGTGTCCTTGATCACTTTGCTCCTACTTAGGAATTTAGTTAGTTTGTATGCATGTCTTTAATTTGAATCTCATGATAGGAAGTTTACTAGTTTTTCCTCAGTATTCCTTGTAGCTTGGATTTGAGTGGATGGGATTGAGTCTTGTTTTACGCTTAGCCCTGCTTAGTATATGGAGAGGGACAATGATATTTTAATACTACTGTTATTATGTCAATTATGAGTTTGGTGGTATATATATATATATATATATATATATATATATATATATATATATATATATATATATATATAGTAGATATGAATCTATCAAGCTGGTCAGACTTGGTGGGTGCCGTGTGCACGAGACTCGGGTGGGTGCTAGTGCCTGCGTAGATTCTAAGGACCGTTTCGTGAGACCTTGTGATCTAGCTTACAACGTGCCACCACAAGACTGCTATGGAAGAGTTTGGCCAATTAAGTTGATTTCTCTCTTACCTTGTGTGCACCATTGAGATGTTTGTGTGGCGCAAGAGGGGGCTTCTGCGGCGGAGGTAAAAATAGACTCCAGGTATGCCGTTAACGGGCGTGCAAATGTTTGGTAGTGCGATGTAAAGGCCTCATAGTGAACTTCTGGCCACACACCAAAGGAAGTGTGAAAGCGACGAGATGGAGTTTCTTTAGTCGCTGTCGGGCGATGGAATCATGACTTGAGGGTAAAGTGGTACAAACTCTACAGAGTAATAAATTGTCTAGACAACTGTGCTCACGGTCAAGATTGGGCTAGTAGCTCTTTCATGATTAGCTGGGTTGGACGGTTTGGTTTGGAGACGGGTTGGTCGGAACCCGTTGGGTTGGTGTCTAGTTGGTTTGAGTTTGGTTGGTACTTGGCTGGGACTTGAGGGTCATTGTATTGGTTAATGGAGACTGAGTTGATTCACCTAGTAAATAGGATGCTAATACAAAAATAGGATAGAATAATTCTTAGTGCGTAAAACCCGAGTTGGCTTTCCTTGATTTTAGCCTACATATCATTTATTTCTCAGACCTGTTGAGTACTCTCTATGTACTCATGCGTTTTGGTTGCCTCTTTTTGTTGGATACTACTGCTCAGGCTACGGAGACGGAGTGGAGTATGATGAAGGTGCCATTACTAGGCTACTGCTCGATCCCGGTGCTTAGTACTAGGCGGGCGTGTGAATGTGGGCCTAGAGGGGGGGGGGGGGGGGCTTGAATAGGCCTTTTCGATTTTGTCGGATCCTGCAACACTCAACAACAAGTTCAATACCAGAGAAATCGGACTAGTCCGGTGAAGTGCGGACTAGTCCAGTGTTCACGGACTAAGTGATTAAGCTAGATCGATTAAATTGATTCTTTTATGTGTGCAGCGGAAAGATAGTACCACATAAAGGCTTCACAGTTATATTCTAGATTATATCACAATTAAATCTTATGTTTAACAAACCAACGTAAGATGAGTAAGGATTATGAAACCCTAGATTATATTGATGAATTAGAATGATGAGCACAAAAACAAAATACAAGGATTTATCCCGTGGTTTGGCTACCACAAAAGGCAACCTACATCCACGTTGAGGAGTCCACAAAGGATCGGATCTTCTCCAACCCTACCCTCGTCGGATCGCCACGAAGGCCAATCCTATTCCACTAATCACAAAGGGGTGAATAACCGAATTCAAGGGGTCTTCTCACATGTTGAGAGCTCCCTTAGATCACAACACAAATTTCCACCGAAAACACACTCAAAAGATTACAATTAAAACGCAGGAGTGTGTTAGAGAATCAAACCAAGAGCTCAATGTGATGTTCCAAGTGTCTCTCCAATGATCTAGAGTGAATCCTCAAAGGATTGATCGTTGTTGCACTTAATTTCGTGGAGAGATGTAGTTTTTGAGGCTCTTGGGAGGTGTGACGGCGCTAGGGTTCGAGAGAGTTCATAATTGGGCCGTGCACCTCTATTTATATAGGGTTTCTAAAAGTGACCGTTAGGGTTCAGAATGTTCGGACTAGTCCGTGGTGGTCACCGGACTAGTCCGGTGTGCTGTGTGTAGCAAACCCTAAGTACCCCAAAATATCGGACTAGTCCGGCTGAAAACGGACTTGTCCGATTTCGCTACTGGAAATCTTCGGACTAGTCCGATATCCATCGGACCTGTCCGGACATGTGAAATCCTAAATGAGTTAGATGACAAGTCCGCACTTGGAGGACTTGTCCGATGTAGATCAGAGGGTTTTTCAGACTAGTCCGTGTAGACATCGGACTTGTCCGATTTGGATCAGAAAGAATATCGTACTAGTCTGGTTGTGATCGGACTTGTCTGATTTTGTGTGGCTTGTGAAGTGTTTTGAGGACTAGTCCGTACTGGGAAGGAGTAGTCCGATTCTAGTCAGAAGAATATCGAACTAGTCTGATAGATATCAGACTTGTCCGATCTGGTGCAGAAAGGTTATCGGACTAGTCCGCTTGTGATCGGACTAGTCCGGTCCTGTGTAACTTTGTGCAATGTGTGTGTTTAATTGTGATTTAGCTCTTGAGGTGAGTTTCCTTAACACACTCCATACACAATAATCTATTACTCTTCTTCCTTGAGCTCATCTCCACTTTGCTCCTCATCCGTCCTTCTTTTTGGTATTTTACTCATTTTCCTATCATCGGTCTGCACTCATCTCAACAAATAGGTTAGGATACTAATTGCTTGTCACAAATCATCCAAAACACACAAGAGAGTCCTAGATGCACTTTCAGCGTGCCCTAGACAACGCCTGTGATGGAGCTCCACACTTAGATTATCCGTTGCTATGCTTTGTATCTTTTCCTTTTTAGACCTACGAGTCAAAATAATCACGTGAACTTGGCTTTTATTATATATTATACCACTTTTGTCGTCTTGTGTATGAATTAACTGATCCTGACATACACGAGAGTGCGTTTGATTTCTTTTGCAGGAACCAGACGTGACAGCGCGCGTCGCAGTCACAGAACATTGTCTTCTTTTATGGCGACGATGAATCCTTAGTGACCTTGCCATTGAGAATTGCGGTCTTCAAATCCATATGATAGACCTCCCAGCCCTCATCTGCTGCGAGCGCCAGGACCAGGCGCACTTACTCCATGCGGGCCACCGGGGCGAAGAGCTCTTTAAAGTCGACGTCTGGCTGCTGCACATATCCCTTGGGGACAAGATGCGCTTTCTGTTAGATAACAGCGCTGACTTCATCATTCTTCAGTTTGTATATCCACTTGAGACCAATGCACGGTGTCCTTGCGGCAGCTCCATCAGCTCCCAAGTTCAATTCTCTTGAATGGAATCGATTTCCTCCTTCATCACCGCGCGCCTGGCTGAATCTTGTTCAGCCTCGGCGAACATCGTCGTCTCTGCCCCTTCAACAAGCAATTGGAGCTCCTATTGAACCAACTGTGGTATTCCTCGTCTCGGGTGTGTGGCAGCATCCGCTGAGCTTGACCAGGCACGAGTTCGTCATCGTCGATGATGTTTTCCATCCACCTGTAACGAATCAGTGACTCATCGTGGTGTGTGTCCAGCTGATCTTCGTCGTTTTCCAGTGGTGTCATGAATTCGGGGATCATTTGTGCCATCGATGGTGGCGGAGTCACCGGCTCTGGTTGCCGCACTCCCTGCACCGCTAGTGGTGTGACTGCACCCCTTGAGGCTCTCCCACATCACCAACATCAGCCGGCGGGCAGATAGTAGAATTTCACCGCAAATCTTGCTCCCATCACAATTCGCCGCTGCCCTCCGAGCTCTAATTACATCCTCTGTTTTCGTCGAAGACCATATCGCGGGAAGCAGTGATTTGCGTCTTCGGAGTGAGCATCTTATACGCCCCGGACCCCTCCGCGTATCTGATGAAGACCATCGGCGAGCTTCACCAGTCATCTAGCTTCTTCAATCTCGGTCGCTTGTCCTTGATGAAGCCAAGGCAGCCAAAGGTTTTGTGGAATCCGACTGCTGGCTTGCGATCGTGATAGGCCTCAAATACCGTCTTGCCATCCAAAACCTTCGTCAGAGCGCGATTTAGGAGGAAGACTACAATAGTGACCACCTTATCCAGTAATGCGCCAGCATCCTCCTTTCTTTCAGAAGTGCTCGAGCCATGTCGAGCACTGTCTGATTCCTTCGTTCCACAATGTTGTTCTGCTGGAGAGTGTAGGGCGCGGTGAACTGCCTCTAAACTCCTGCACAATAATCGACGAACTCCTTGGTCGTGAACTCGCTATCGTTGCCCGTTCACAATACCCTCAGCGGACGTCTAGCTTCTAGTTCGGCAGCAACCTTCACCTTCTTGATGGCCGACGCTGCGTTTCTCTTAACGGAGATGAGATTGATCCACATATAGCGCATGTCATCATTGACGAAGGAGGAAGAAACACCGACCGCTTGGTGTCGCCAGCGTGATTGGTCCACAGAGATTTCCGTGGACCAAATCAAGGGACACTGCTGCCATATACTTGGACTGCGCCTGAAATGGTGCACGACGGTGCTTGGTGACGATGCAGATGTCGCGGGCGCCATTCTCCCTGATCTCCGGGGTCCAGTCACCATTCCCCGATGACTCAGCTAGCGCAGTGCAGCATAGCCCATGTGGTTGTTGTGAGCGTGTCAACACTTACCTTCTCCTTCATTCCGAACGCCAAGACAAAAGCTTCGAGTGACATTTGTCTGTATCGCATACAGACGATTTGTGCTGCGGTCCATCTTGGCAAGAAGAAGGCTGCGATGACCCAGATGCGGAGTGCACCTCTCTCAGTCAGCACCTTGCAGCCACTTTGATCTAGCTACCCGAGGGAGATGATGCTATTCTTGAGACAGGGGATGAGAGTACGCCGGCAAGCTTGATCTTCTCCCCTGACTTGCTGGTAAAGTTGACAACTCCGCATTAGCGAATTTGAACCAAAGAAAGCGCACAGTCCCTTGCAACGTGCGATCAAGCTCAGAGAAAGCCTCTGATTTCCCGGTCATGTGGCTCGTAGTGCCGGTATCAAGAATCCCACTTTCCATGTGGTTGCTGTCACCGTCGGATTCGAGGAAGACATGAGCATCCGACTTGTGAAGGTGAAGTCCGCCTTGGACGGAGGCACGGGATATGGGGAACCATAGCTCAACCGCCGTGTACCATATCACCACTTTTTTCTGGTTGTTATGGTAATGATTGGAAATAATCTGATAGTTTTGTTCCCGCACTCTACATAAACCCCCTACGTGAGGTTCGATGCAACCAATAAAATCGAAGGTAAATAATGATTTGATTTGCCTGAAATTCAATCAATCTTAGAGCAAATAGACTGAAACAGTGATGGTTTTGTGCAATATTCTTTTTTTTATATAATTATCTGACAAAAAGCAAGATTGTCCTTAAACACTTGATATGGATTATTATTGCGCATTCACTAAGATTTGGCAATTAAGTATGTTATTTACATTTGTCCAATCCATGCAACCTGTAAGATTTGTACCACTAAATAAAAGATATAAGAAATTAAGAATTTATCAAGTACAACGTTTGCATTTTATCCAAGTCTACGGAATCTATAAAAGAGCAAAATGCATCATAGATACATGAATTTATCCAGTGGTGTCACCCATAAATTTTATTTCACATTTCTAGGTTCATGAATGTGTTTGCCTATATCAATTGGTGCGCAAATTTTTTTTACAGTTACAGATGCATGAACATTTTAAGTGGCACGCTACAAATTTATACCCTTTCACTAAACATTTAAAACCTTTCACTAAACATTTATAGCCTTTCACCGCATCAACTTTTATCTTGTGTCACTACAGGAATCCCGATCAATTACGTCGCTAGGGCCGACGTAATTAAGGCCTAAACCGACATAAGTTACTTAATTACATCGGTTTTTCCTTAATTACGTCAGTTGCCGCCCGACGAAGCGGTTTGGACGTAATTAAGGTAACTTACGTCAGCCGCCGATGTAAGTTACTTTATTACGTCGGTCTCCGGCAACCGACGTAAGTTATGTACCGGGATGGGTCGCGGGCTGGACCGGAGTACTTGCGTCGGCGGCAGCCGGTCGACGTAAGTTAAGTGGTATAACTTACGTCGGTTGGGGTAAACCGACGTAAGTTAAGTGGTTTAACTTACGTTGGTACGGTCTAACCGACGTAAGTTAAACTGAGCTAACTTACATCGGCTTTACCATAGCCAACGTAAGTTAAGTTTTTGATTTTTTTTAACAGAAACTGACTACCTCGCACGATGGTGAGAACACAGAACAGGCAAAGCATATACACAGATACAGCAGACAATTTCAAACTATTATTCAAACGTCGAGAACAACATAATTTCATTTTCGGGCCACACGCTAGCCCCTCTACTACCTCCGGGATCTTCTCGGCACGTTCCTGAACACTGCAGAATAAACATAGTCACTGGTAAGCATTACTGCCAATTCTATTTCCTTTTGGATCAAATATGAGCCATGAAACTAAAGACCAAAGCAAACAAAAGAAGAGAAGCATCTGGTCTAATCTGATCTGATCGCCCGCCTTTACTTCATTCAAAGGACATGGTGCGGTTTCTTCCTGTTCATCATGACCGTTGTCCCACTCAGTTTCAGAAATTGCTCTCTGTCTTCAGTTAACAATTTAAAAGGCAATTGGCCATTCTGAAATCAGTTTCTGATTGCCAAGGATACTAGGAAATATTATACAGCTTCAACATTCATAGGCTTGCAAAACTTGGAACATTTTTTTCTCGAACAATTACAAAGTTTTTTTTTTGTTTTGAAACAAGGCAGGAGGAGCACAATTCCACCGTTATTAATCTGAATATTTATTGAACTACATTACTGCATGATGATGGTCTAGGCGGACACATAGCAGTGTTATAGGATATTCAAACTGGACCGGACAGGATGGTCAAAACTAGGCTAGCGGGAGGGGGGGGATCTATCTCCTTTCACTTTGTGTCATTTCCTTCCATTCCTTGGGTAGAGAGAGATCCAAAAGGAAAGCATGCTATGCTATGCAGCATATCCTACTTCCCTGGAGGATCTAGAGACTGAAATTCATCTCTTCTGGTCTATTGTCTTCAATAACAAGTTGTTTTCGCCGGAGAGGCGGTGACCTCAGTATATTGAACGTTATACCTTGGTACTGCTATAAGATTTTTGTACGTAGTTGCTGATCATCCCCAGGTGCCAAGTCCCCCATCCTTCCAACCTCCTGGCCGCAGCCTACACCAGAAATCCTATTTTTTACCTCTATCTCACTCTCTCCCACTCTATGTTCTACCTCTTTGTCTCCCTATATAAAATACTAAAATGGATACAACAATATTAAACAAAGAGTTTATCACCTGCTCTAGTGTCTGCTGTGGCAGAAGCGTAGGAATCTCAATATCCTGACCGTTGTGTCGAGCAAGAGCCTGCCATTGCAAAATATTAGAAGATATATATTATTGAAATGCTATGAAATTTAACTACGGTACTTTAAATTACTTACCGCCACCGCTGCTTGCATCTGGGCCATTATTAAGGCCGTCCTCTGCTGCTCCTCCCTTGCCTCCGCTCTCGACCTCTCCAGCTCTGTCTGGGTCTGCGTCAGCGTCTCCTTCAAGGCGAGGAGCTCCAGCTGGGTCTGCGAGAGACGAACACTGGTGGTCCCAACGGACAAGGCATGCGACGATGAAGCACCTCTCAAAGGTTGCGTCGACCTCGAGTAGACAACTCCATCAAACTGGCAAACCTGTAAAAGAATGAAAACACTAAGTAGAAGAAGATAAATTGAAAAAGAAATGAAACACATGAACAACTCACCGTCCATGGGCCTTCCCGCCTCCGCTTGCGTACGCGGCTTGGGGGTCGATCGGCGAGCTTTCCCAATCGTAATCCGCACTGTGTATCTTTGCGACCTCCTACGCGTACTTTGCCTACAAAACAAATAAATCTGGTAAGCATGTCAATAATAGTATTAGTTATAATGAAATTGATGAATTTCAAAAACTTACCAGTCGGTCGGCTGTGACCTGACTACACTGCCCTGGCTGAGAAGGGTCACTTCCCTTGTGACCTCTCTTCCAAACTTGGGTCGGGGTCGGCTCCTAACCCATCTCTCGCTCATGTATAGCCGTGTTAGTGAGATAAATATATTAGGAACACATAAATAAATTGAAAAAGTACTTACCATGCATTTAGCCAAACGCAAGTAGCCGTCGCCGCCATAGTTGTTTTTGCCCTCGGACCCCATGCCACACTTTCTAGCCTTTGTGGACTTATTGATGAAAGCTTCGCTAGCCTAGTACTGACAGAGAGCTAAGTACGCCTCAATGTTACCCTGTAACCAGGAAATACTAACATGCACATATTTCATTTTTCATCAATGCAGTTAACATACATAGATATTGTAGATATTTAAAATATTAAAAATACCTCCGCGTACTGCTCCTCTGTCAAGTACGCGTCAGAGTCCTTCCTAAATGGACCCCTTTGCTGCTCCTGCTCTTGCTCCTGCTTCCGGGGCCGCTTGTAGTATGCGTTGATGGCCTGAATCCGGGCATTCGACAACGCTGCCGTTGTGACCTTCCGAGCATTGTAATGGAACATGCGTCTCGCGTGGTCCTCCATGCCCGGTTCCTCTACTTGGTACCTCAGCTTTAAGAAAACAAATATTTAAGTGATATGCATTAACAATTCAAATGAGTTGAAAAATGAAACAGTTAAACTTACCATAAAAATATGTCACACGACTCCCTGAACCGTGTCGTGGACCGGGTGAGAGACACGAGCGTAGTCATCCCACGACAGGGCAGGGAAACCATCAATGACACCGGGGTAGTGCAACTTCACGATAGCACCTAGGACACTATTAACCTTCCTGTGGTGCTTCTAGGCCCTCGTGAACGAAAATTCGTACCAACATCTGCAAAATATATTAAATCATTAAGTAAAGTAAAATACCATCTAATATTTAATATAATATATACAGTTTTTCCTGTCTCTGACAGGACGGATCGTGGTCTGCTGAGAAGTAACTGGAGGAGGAGCCGCAAAGTGGGTCCTCCTCGTTCGTCGCCTCTGCTGCGATGTTGTCGCGTCTTGTGACCTTGAAGGCTCTGCAGAACCACCGGAGTCCAATGGAAGGCTAGTGGTAGCCGGTTGCAGAGGGAGGCTAGCGCTAGCCGGCTCCGAAGGGAGGCTAGTGCTAGAGGGCTCCTATAGTGGCCACCTAGCCACTGATTCTGGCTCCTGTAGCGGCCCCCTAGCCTCTGACTCGGACTCAGAAGACTCTGAGTCAGACTCACAAAAGAAAAATATTGACAATAAATAATTATTATCAACTGCATTTATAAAAAAACTTTATTTGAAACAAAAATTTACCTCCGTCCGCTGAAAGCACACGACAACTGAGGGTGGAGCGTGTGCCAGAAAGAGGGAATGTCATCTCGAAGGTAACGACGTCCCTGAGCAAGGGTCTCATGGCGGCTCAAACCCTCTCAGAGGCTTCCCCTTCCCCCTCCCCTTTGACAACATCCTGTTGCAAGGAATAAATGATTTATATGCAAAGATAAAATACAAAATTAATGTTAAGTTAGTGAATAAAATGTTACTTCAAAATTCATCAACATCACGGTCATGCACCCTACTCCTTAAACCAACCCATCGATCTTCTTCATCCGCATATCATTTTCATTTGCACAAATCAGCAGGTTCGACTAAGTCATTGATATCTTCAGTTTCTGATTCTGATTCTGTTTCCACTTTCGTGCCAGTCTCGATATCTTGAGCGTCTCCAACTAAGTCATCGAGTCCTACACCGGGCTCGACCGAGAAAGAGTCTGGCAACTCTTCCTCTTGGTAGACCACATCAGCCTCAGCTTCCTCATGGTAATCATCATCTCCTGGAGCGTATAACCGCTCACGAGGATTCACCTTATGTATCATCCACCAAGCTTTGAATTTATTGCATGGATAAGGTAGATAGTACACTTGCTATACTTGGTGTGCAAGAACTAATGAATCGAATCCTTTCAACCGTTCCTTGTGTTTTACTTCGACCATGCCAAATTCGTTTACTCGAATTCCACAAATGGAATCAAACCATTCGCAGTCAAAGAATACTGCTCGAATTGTCTTGTTTTCGACAAAAGTGAATTCAAGGATTTTTTTAATAATCCCGTAGTACTGAGTTTCATGATCTTGCAAATCAATTGCCCTCATCATAACTCCGGTATTACATGTTATCGCGAGAGGACGAAGAGATTCAAATTGAGTTGTACGAAATCCGAATGCCGTTGACGTCATATCGACCATAGCTTCTAACATTAACCACTCCACGGGATAGTTGTCGCAAATCTTCATGGACGTTGGCATCTTTTTTGCACTATCCAAGATATGAAGTTATTAGAAAATGTAAGCATTCTTAAGTTATAAGAAAACAATGTTAACATTGATAAGTTATCGAGAAAATGTTACATGATCTCGAAACTAGGAAAGAAAATTAGACCCCCCGTTTATTCCTTCCCGTCGAATCTGTTCTATTTGCTTGCTCGTGGGTTGATGTCTATGTCTCCAATTTTGCTTGTCGAACATACTACACGAAAATAGAACCTTTTAGAATACACGTGTTAGAAAAGATGGTGAAAAGCATAAGTGTAGGAGAAACACTTAATTGAAATATTCATTCATTTCTTCCATATTAGCGTACATGTAGAAGAAAGCAGCACACCTTTCTTTTTCGCTAATGTTGTAGAAAGTGTAACAACCAACATTAGTGCCTGTTGTTGCAAAAATGGAGAGATCGCTGCAAGGAGGTTGCTCATCCACATTGTACCACATTACCAAAGTATTAAAATTGTGTTCCTCTGCAAAGTAAACATTTGAGAAGTATCCTACTTCCTTAAGAGTAAAAGCTTCAACGATGCAACCTTCAACCCTTGCCCTGTTACCAACCATTAGTTTCAGATATCTGAGTGATCTTTCAATATGATACATCCACCTATATTGCACAGGACTGCCCACTTTCGCTTCAAATGGAGGATGAATTAAGAGATGTTGCATTGGATTGAAAAATCCTAGAGGAAAATTTTTTCCATCTTAAACAAAAGTACCGAAATCTCCTTCTCCAACTTAATCATCATCTCTGGCATGATTTCTTTAGCACAAAGTTGCCTATAGAAGTGGCTAAGCTCGGCTAACACCTTCCACACCGCATCGTCAAAGTAGCATCGAAACATAACATGCAAAAGTCTTTTCATGATTATATGATAATAATGACTCTTCAACCTAATGAGCTTTCCTGTTTTCACATTCACGGCTCGTCTCAGACTAGCTGCATAACCATCTGGGAATTTCAACCTTTGCAACCATTCGAGAACTTTTTTTTCTTTAGTTCGAAGACAGAAAGGAGCGCGTGGTTTACCACCATTTCCAGAGAGCTCAAGAGTTTGACGGTTACAAAGCTCGGCGAGATCCTTTCGAGCCTTTAAATTGTCTTTTGTTTTGTCCATCATGTCCATGCATATGCTTATGATACACTCGACCATTTTACGCTCTTGATGCATAACATCAATGTTGTGCCTTAGAATCAACAACTTCACATACGGTAGCTCCCAAAGTCCACATATGTGAGTCCAATTGTGTTTGTCTCCGTAACCTTCGAAATATCCAGGACGACCTTCATCTGGCACCAATTTGTCCAACATATCAGATATTTTTAACCCATTAAGATGTTTTGGTGGTCCTTTAGTGATAACAGTGTTCTTTCTGAAGATATTTCTCTGTTGTCTAAACAAGTAATTCGGAGGAAGGCAACATCTATGACAATCAAAGTAAGATATCTTGCCTCTATGGGTAAGTCGAAAGCAATCGGTATCCGAGGCACATCTCGGACACGTCAACCGACCATGAGTGCTCCATCCAGAAAACATGCCGTATGCCAGAAATTCATGGACGGACCACAAATAAGCAGCTCGGAGGTTGAATTTCTGCTTCTTGGAATAGTCGTACACTTCGACTCATGTCCACAATATTTTCAACTCTTCGATCAATGGTTTCAACATCATGTTGAGACGTGACCCAGGATGATTCGGTCCAGGTACAATGAGGCTAAGAAACATGAACTCATTCTTCATGCAAAAAGTCGGTGGAAGATTGTACGGAATGACAAAGATGGGCCAATAGGAGTATGGTGCAGCGTTTGTGCTGAACGGCGTGAACCCATCTGTCGCCAACCCGATGCAAACATTTCTCGCTTCACAACCCAATTCTGGGTCGAACCGGTCCAGCGCCTTCCATGCCTCACCATCGGACGAGTGCGGCATGACTCCATGGTTCTCACACTCACCTTCTTTGTGCCATCTCATGTGTCGGGCTGTATTTTTTTGAAAGGAACAGCCGCTTCAACCTCGGTGTCACAGGTAAATAATGAAGCTGCTTATGTGCGACTTCCATCGTCACAGTATCACCATTGTTATTAATAACTTCGACAAACCTCAATTGACCATATTTCAAACATTTGATCTCATTAGCATGCTCTATCCAGAAAAGCATACAGTTGTCCAGACGCACATCAATCTTCTCGTGCTTCATACCGAGACCGAAAAGAATTTTCTTCGACTTATACATATCTTTAGGCACTTGTTGGGATGTGGAAGGGCATCTTTGAACAAATTGATGAGCTCGTTGTAACAATTGTTAGAAAAGAAGAACTTAGACTTAATTGCCATAAGTCTAGTCACAAAATTGAGGATTGTCATTTTAGTGTGTCCATGCAGTGCCTCTTCTGAATCTTTGAGAAGTTTGAAGAACTCTTTAACCTCTGCTGTTTGAACATCTTCTGTAAGCTCTGGTTGTATAACTTCCAACATCTCATCCATCATATCAACCTCCGTGGCATCATCATTGTCTGCTTCCACTTCTCGTACAACTTGAGAAGGTGTCTCGCCGTGGAAGTTCCACAACTCATAATGTGACACGTAACCATTTCAACAAAGTGCATCGTAAGTTCCACTTTTCCAGGAATGTTCCATTTCGGCATTTCGTACATGGGCATTGCGCCTTATCGCTATTTGACAACGAAAAAGCTCGTTCCACAAAAGCTTCTGTCTTGGTGTACCACTCATCTGAGTGACAACCAGTTCCGCTCTTCCAACCAGTGTACATCCAACTACGATCTTCACCCATGATTGACTCTGCAATCAAGAGAGAGAAAAGAACTAGAGTAAGAGTGAGAGGAAAGTTGGTCTTAGATGAAAATTTCACATCTATTTCCACCATACACGCAATCGCGGGTCATTGACGTCCTTACCAACCCGTTCGCTTCCGTGTCGCCTTGACGCATACGGTACCAATACAATGGTCTACAGGTGTAAGATCGAAGAGCACGTGAAAAGCTACCAGGGGGGTGAATGGTACATTTAAAAATCTTATGCAGCGGAAACAATTAAACCCCAACCCTTCGGCAAAAAAACGATTTGTTAAAGAAATCATGTGTGATACTAATCTAAACGTGTTTCACTGTGACAAAAGTGATAGATATCAGAGAGAATCAAGTCACGAAGACAACACATTAAGAACACTCCAATCCGTCGAGAAAAACTCAAGTTATGATCGAAAGATCAAACAAAGGTCAATCTGCCATACCCGAGAAAAAACAGTTCTGGAACGCTGCAAAGAAACTCGTGTATATCAAAAACCACAAATCCAATGACCGTGAAATTTTGACATATGATATATAATCAAGTTTTGAAGACAACCCAAAAAGAATCACGTCAATTGGATCTGTAAAACTCGAGTTATGATAAAACCACCGACGAAAGGTAGTGCTGTCCAGAAACTCGACGAGTAAAACTTGTCTGGAACAAGTCGGACGAACAAGGCACAAAGGTTCCTTAAAACTACGAATTTTATTCAATAGAACACAAGAGGAACAGCCCCAAAGTCGTGCACCAGGATCTCTGGGCTCCCTTGCTTATATAACCAGCTCGAAAGCCAACACAACTCAAATCAGGAACCTAATCCTACTCTGTTCACGAATCGTAACTTTCCATAACTGCTTAGGATTCTTCTATACGCAAATAGAAGCAATATTAAGACTTTCAAACACCTTAGGAACGTATCCCACATTCCTAAACAACTCAAATTCATGACCCACACGAAATCCTATTGTCGGTACCCTAAAAACCATACACCCCCTGAGGTTACAAAGATCTCAAGGGAAGGACATCAACTCAAATTGAAGACCCTCGGGGGCCCACTCGCCAGACGTGACCGGACCCGCTTCTCCAACATGGTTAACCTCTAGGTTGCCACGTGTACTGTCAGCCCAGAGCTATTACCCGCAAGGGTGAAGCTCCGGGCCAAGTACTGAAACGGCACCTCCGGAGGTAGCCCCCGACCGAGAGAAGCTCCGGACATGACACGTGCCAGGTCACCCCGGAGCTTCCCGCTTCTCCCAAGCAAGCTCCGGAGCTGCCACGTGTCCACACGACGGAGCTAGATGCTTAAAGCCCCCGGGAGACGTTGTAACGGCTCCGGATCTCCAAAGGACAGCCGCAGACTTCAAGATCCGATTAATTACCATTAATTCCACGTTAATGATAATTAATCGGACAGCCTTAACACCTGTAACGGCATTGTCGGAGCCGTTACAGGGTTATTAACAACAATTAATCTCGTGTATCAATACTAATAACCGTCAGGGCCACATGTCGGGCCAGGCTGACTTGTAACGGTTGGTCCTTGTACTATAAAAGGACAAACCGACGATACACAGAGGGGTGGAACATTCTGAAGCTCACAAGTTAATACAACAAACACACACCCGTGGAGTAGGGTATTACGCTCAGGCGGCCCGAACCACGTAAACCACCGTGTCACTCGTGTCCAAATCGCATTTCACTTTCTTAGATCTCCGCGCGCCCAGACCGAACCACAAACTCCTTCAAACACTTTTCATAGTGTTAGGGGATCTGCCGACTCCAACAGTCGACAGTTGGCGCGCCAGGTAGGGGCGCCTGAGATCTTCAAGAATGGTGAATTCTGCAGCTGGATCATCCAACGGGCAACCTGCTGCTCAGACTGTCGGAGGCAATCCCTCCAACATGCAACCACTGGCAGGAGCCTCAGTTCCAGCGGGAGTCACACCCCCACCATCAACAACATCCAGCTCCATCATGTCCTGGTAGATGGAGGTTCGGGGCTTAATCTCATCAGCTTCGAAGCTTTCACTAAGCTTCAGCTTCGACCTTCAGACCTCCAGCCCTCTCGACCTTTCTCCGGAGTAGGTCCGGGGGCCATAACCCCACTCGGAGCTATCACTCTCCCTGTTACCTTCGGGACCCGGGAGAAGTATCGCACCGAAAAGTTGGTCTTCGACGTCGCTCAGATCAACTTACCATTCAACGCCATTTTGGGTAGACCTGCCCTGTACAAATTCATGGCAGCTGCTCATTATGGATACCTGGTGTTGAAGATGCCGACACCAGTAGGCGTTCTCCGGATCCGTGGAGATCGCACTGCCGGAGTAACTGCTCTGGAAGAACTCCATGCACTCACCACAGCGCAAGAGGAGGATTCCAGACAGAAGCAAGCTCCACAACCTCCGAGCATTCGTCAACGAGGCTCGACCTCTGCACCCCGTGTGCAGCCAAGCGGCGACACCGACATTCCCGTCAAAGTCGTCCAAATTGGTTCCGATGTCACTCAAACTACCCGCATATCGGGTGGCTTGAACGACAAATAGGAACTCGCGCTCATCACTTTCCTCCGGGCTAATGTTGACGTGTTTGCCTGGCAACCGTCACAAATGCCTGGGATCCCCAGGGAAGTGATTGAGCACAATCTGAAGATTTACCCCGACGCTCGGCCTGTACACCAGAAACCTCGGAAGCAATCTGTAGAGCGACAGAACTTCATCCGACGAGAAGTGAAGAAGTTGCTCAACGCCGGATTCATCCGAGAAGTCTACCATCCAAAATGGCTGTCAAACCCAGTCGTTGTGCCTAAGGCCGGCGGGAAACTTCGGATGTGCATCGACTACACCACATTGAATAAGGCATGTCCAAAAGATCCATTCCCACTACCTAGAATAGACCAGATAGTGGATTCCACCTCTGGGTGTGAGTTGCTGTGTTTTCTAGACGCATATTCAGGATATCATCAAATCCGGATGTCTAGGGAAGATGAAGAACATACTTCATTCATCACAGTGGATGGATTGTATTGTTACACAGCCATGCCTTTTGGTCTCAAGAATGCAGCTTCAACTTTTGTACGAGCAATGTACAAAACTTTCGAAGAACTCATCAGAGACATAGTGGAGGTGTACGTTGATGACATTGTGGTCAAAGTCAAAAACAAGGAGTCCCTCTTGGATACCTTGCAGGCTGTCTTCGACAAGCTGCGGGCCACCCGCACGAAGCTAAACCCAGACAAGTGCGTCTTCGGGGTTAGTTCCGGAAAGCTTCTTGGTTTCCTGGTAAGTCACCGGGGTATAGAGGCTAATCCGGCGAAGATAAAAGCCATCGAAGACATGCGGCCACCAACCCGCATCAAAGACGTCCAAAAATTAACTGGATGTCTAGCAGCCCTCAGTCGATTCATTTCAAGACTGGCGGAAAGGGCACTTCCCTTCTTCAAGTTACTGAGGAAGTCCGGACCATTCCAATGGTCTGAAGAGGCAGAGAAGGCATTCCAGGAGCTGAAACAGTTCCTCACCACTCTACCAGTCTTGGTAGCTCCGAACCCTGGTGAGCCTTTATTACTTTATATTTCAGCAGCTGACGAAGTCGTCAGTATGGTTCTGGTTGCGGAGAGACCGGAACTACCCAATACTCAGGAATCCAGATCCCTTCGGGAGGATCCGGAGGTTCCCGAAAGCAGGTCTGGGTCCCAGCTCCCAGACTTGAATCCTCAAGAAGCCACTTCAGAGGACCCGGATCCTTCTGATAGGATCCAGGTCATTCCTGAAGAAGCTCCGGGTTCCTCCACCCAGAACCCGGAGGTCCCCGAATATAGTTTGGACCCCTCCGACAGGGTCCGGATCAATGGAGAGGAAGCTCCGGACCCCTCCGGGAGGGTCCGGACCGTTCAACGCCCAGTATACTTCATCAGTGAAGTGTTACATGATGCCAAGACTCGATACCTAGAGGTACATAAGCTGCTCTACGCAGTTCTTATTGCCTCGAGGAAGCTTCGACACTATTTCCAAGCTCACAAAGTCTCGGTGGTAACCTCATATCCACTTCGAGCGATTCTGCATAATCCCAATTCAACTGGGAATATAGCGAAGTGGGCAGCGGAACTGGCTGAATTCGACCTCGAATTCATTCCAAGACAAGCAATCAAGAGTCAAGCGTTGGCAGATTTCGTGGCAGAATGGACTCCCTCTCCATTAAACTCTGGGGGCCCCAGCGAGCAGAAGAAGGAACCACAAGTTCCGGCCTTCACTAAGCCTCACTGGAGCCTTTACTTCGACGGCTCCATGCAGAAGCAGGGAGCCGGAGCTGGAATCCTTCTCCTCACACCAACCGGGGAGAAGGTAAGATACATGGTGCACCTTGATTTCAAGGCAACCAACAACATGGCGGAGTACGAAGCACTCATATATGGATTAAAGGTGGCACTATCCTTTGGTGTCAAGCAGTTGCTGGTCAAAGGAGATTCACAACTTGTTATCAAACAGGTGAAGGGTGAATGCTCCTGCAATAATCTCCAGCTGGCTGCTTATCTCCTTGAAGTCCAGAGGCTTCAGAAGGACTTCGAAGTCCTAGACCTTCACCATGTTCAGCGTGCTCACAACGTTGAAGCTGACGAACTCTCGACCAAGGCGTCAACCGGAGCTCCGGCTCCAGACGGAACCTTTGTCCGGAGGATGTCAAAACCCACAGTTCAGCCTGCCGAGCTGAACGAAGGGGGCGAGATCAGCATCCCGAAGCTGACGGTCCCGATGGCCCTGTTACCATGGCAGCCATCAAGGGTCGTAGGTGCTGCCGGAAGCTCCGAGCAACCCAGCACGCAAGACTCAAATGCTCAAGTCAGTTCCGATGCATGGATCTCGGAGATCCGGAACTACTTGAAAGACAACATCCTTCCTGACGATGATGTATCCGCTGACCGGGTAGTCAGATTGGCTAAAAGATACACGTTGGTAGAAGGGGATCTCTACCGGCGCGGTGCCAACGGCATCCTAATGCGGTGCATCACAAGGGAAGAAGGTTGCGAGCTCCTCGCAGAAATCCATGGAGGCGAGTTTGGGAACCACGCGTCTTCCCGCACGCTGGTCGGAAAAGCCTTTCGGCACGGCTTCTACTGGCCTACAGCGCTCCAGGATGCTACTGAGCTAGTGAAGAAATGCAAAGCATGCCAATTTCATGCAAAGCAAATTCATACACCTGCTCAGACCTTACAAATGATACCTCCTACGTGGCCTTTCGCCGTGTGGGGGATGGACATCTTGGGACCCTTCCCAAGAGCCGTCGGAGGTTACAAGTTCCTGTATGTCGCCATCGACAAGTTCACCAAGTGGCCGGAAGCTACTCCTGTTGTGACGATCAACAAACAATCTGCAATCAATTTTCTACAATCTATCGTGAGCAGATTCGGAGTCCCGAACAAGATCATCACTGATAATGGGACTCAGTTCACAAGCTCCGCATTTCAAGGATATTGCGAAGACCTCGGCATACAAGTTTGCTACGCCTCCGTAGCTCATCCTGCCAGCAATGGGCAAGCCGAGAGAGCAAACGCAGAGATCCTTAAAGGACTAAAAACGCGAACTTATGAGCGTTTGAAAAAACACGGAGCTAATTGGATCGAAGAGCTTCCGCCCACTCTATGGGCTAACAGGACTTCTCCAAGTCGGGCAACCGGAGAAACACCCTTCTTCCTGGTGTACGGAGCAGAAGCGATCCTTCCTCCGGAGATCACCCTGGGTTCCTTCCGAGTCCGGACCTTCGACGAAGCCGCGCAGGACCAGTTCCGGCGTGAAGACCTAGACCTCCTCGAGGAGGGAAGGTGCCAAGCAGCTGTTCGGAACGCCCGATACCGCCAAGCTTTACGGCGCTATCATCAGCGGCATGTACACAACCGACAGCTCGAGGAAGGCGATCTGGTGCTATGGAGAATACTATCCAGAGAAGGGCAAAACAAACTCTCCCCCGGCTGGGAAGGGCCCTTCCGAGTGATCAAAGTATCCCGTCCCGGAAGCGTTCGCTTGGCCGCCGAGGATGGGACACCTCTCCCAAACCCTTGGAACATCGAGCACCTCCGTAAGTTCTACACTTAATTCCACGGAGGTGAGTCTTAAGTAACTTGAAGTGTATGTTATAGAGTCATTGTACAGAGTCGGGTAGTTCCTCCGGGAGAGCAGCCGGACCTTTCCCGAAAGGTTTGGAAAGCTCATGCAACACTTGATACAGTCTCCAGACTAGAAGTGTAGCTAATTACCCTGGGTGAAACGAGAAACCAAACACACTTAGCCTGGTTCCGTACCCTAAGAGTGTACTTGTTTCATCTGTACCCCGGACCTATAATGAAAGACATCTTCATGTGAAATAGACTCCACGTGCATTCATTTTTGCATAAGGCTCGACATTTTTATTTTTCTCTTTCTTGTCTATAACAGAAACGTGCAATTCTTAAGAAGTTCTAGTTTAACCGGTTTATGTACAATTTGAGTTGAATTGTCAGATTTTTTAGATTTAAATATCGTCTGTGGCCAACTCGCCTGAAAGCCGCCAAGCCATTCTAGGGCTGGAGTGCGCTATCGACTTAGCCTGGTCAAGCACCCTAAGTACGCCACTCTACCTACACCCAGGCAGGCCAAAGTAAGGTGGGTCCATGGACAATTGGATCTAAAAGAAAAGACAATTCATCCAATTATACTAAAAATCGTGTTCAACTTGAAATTCTCTTGAGAACCGTAAGCCGCGACGAAGTTATAGATAAGGAACGAATTTTACTGTTTTTCTTGGCTTAAGTGTGCAGGAAAAATAAACCCAATATTGATGGAGAAAAACCGGGGGTAACCAAGCTCCGACTCCCATCGGCGTTAACTTAAAGATGGTGAGAAGATTCTATCATTAGAGTCTGTTGCCAACCAGGCGTGACAAGGGTCATTGCCGGAGCTACTAAGCTCCGACACCTTGAAGTATTAACTACCGACACTCAACGTGTTGGTAGAGGCTCCTGCCGGAGCTACTAAGCTCCGACGATGGACAGTGCCGGAGCTTCTAAGCTCCGACGACTTCAAGGGACCTTCACTATCGAAAACTTCGGACCTAAACTATACGAGTTCGAAGCAAATCTGTCTTCAACAAAAATCAACATCCTTTTGGTACATGTCCACAATCAAATTGTGCACATCTACCAGGGGGCCAAGTGAAGACAAAGATGTTGAAGACAAAAAATGAAATTCACGAAAAATTGGGGATTTCATTTCATTGGAAGACCAGAGATTACATCTGGGGACAAAGGATTACAAAATTGAGGAAGAAGAGAAAATACAAATAAAGGCTAAGAAAGATAGTCCTAGACCCTATGGAAGAACTCAGCGACCTTCTGGGCGACCTCCGACACGCTGGCTCGGGTAGCTTCGCCTTCTCCTTCAACGGGGCCTTCAAGCACCGGGTCCAGAGGGAATCGAGGGTTCCGGCTAGTGTAACACGTCAACACATACTCTGTGACGTTTCTAGCCAGGGATTGCCCCTCGACTTCAAGCTGGTCCGCGATGACGTCGCCCACCTTGGAGAGCTTGCCACCCGCGGCGTTTAACGCCTGCAATGCAAGGTCCGGCTCCGGCTCCGGATCATCCGGAAGCACGGGGCTGAAACCCAACGGCGCTAGCGCATCGTCGGCCTTACTCAGGAACTCCCAAATTTGCAGGGAGTCCGTCTTTCTCAGGCCCTTCATCTCTTCCAAGGACCTCCGGGTCGCCGCCAGCTCTGAGTTCTCGCGGGAGAGGCGCTCAACTTCTTTGGCGTTTTGCTGAATTTTCGCAGCAACCCGCTTTTCGAGTCTCCCGAGCTCCTCCTCCCGGAGGTGGATCTTGTTCCGACGGTCGATCAGGTCTTTCTCCCTAGCCTCTATTTTCTTCTCCCGGGCGATGAGGGCACACTCATACTCGTAGAGTTCCTGCCCTCGCACCCAGGTCTTCTCCTCCTCTTCGAGGCAGCGCTCTTCCAATTTTTTAGCGCGCTCCTCGATACCTTTGTCCGCCAGAGCTGTCTTCTCGGCAAGCTCTTCTTCACGTCGCAAGACGTCATCCCGTAGCTCCAGGAGTTTTTGCTCCTCATCCTCGAGCCGCTTTTCCCTTCCCTCAAGCGCCTCTCGGCGCTTGATGAGTGCGGTACTGATGGCTTCGAGTTGATCGAACCGAGCGTTGGCCGCATCATTGGCAGCTTTAGCTTGGTCGTGGTACTCCCGGGATTGGGCGTCGAGGTTGTGAGTCATGCTCTCCCTCTCGTCCAGCATCTCACCCCAGAGCTCCAAGCGGACCTTCTCCCGCTTGATCCATTCCTTGTCCGCAGCGATCCTCGACTGCGCCAGCTTGGTCTCGAATTGGAGTCTATTACGCCACCTCCTAAGGGTTTGGCGCTCCTCTTCAAGAACCTTGCTGTCGTGGAAGAAGGCTAGTTGGACTTGGCGCAGACTGGAGCAAGCGTTGTCGATGGACATCGACAGCGAGATGGGCTCCGGACCTTCTGGGGTCTCCTCCGCTGGTTCCAGCGGGTCTTCATTTACAAAAATTGGGTCCCACTCTGCGAGAGCGGAACCCCGAGCTTCCAAGGCACTAGGGCCCTCCTCCGGGATGGCCTCAGTCGCCACCGAAGAAGGTCCCGCCACCAAATCTTCATTCGCCCCCTCAGGCTGGGGGCCGGCGACTTCGTTCAGGCACTCTGGCTCCGCCACGGGTACCATCGACGTCGTCGCCTCCAATGGCTCCGGCCGGGACGCTTCTTCTGAGGGGAGCTCAAGCTCCCCCGCCTCCACCACCACCGGCTCTGCAGCCGGCGCTCCAATAACTACCGGCCTTGCGACCGGAGCTTCAGAAGTAACCGGCTCAATTGCCGGAACCACTTCAACTTCCGGCTCGCACGCCGGGGCTTCAGCTGCCTCCGGCTCGACCGCCGAAGCTCCAGCATTTTCCGGCTCTGAAGCCGGGACCGCTACTTCCTCCGGCTCGACAGCCGGAGCATCTACTTCTGCAGCACCAGGGCCCGGAGCTTCAACCTCCGGAGCGGGTGCCGCTGGCGCATCTTCAATCCCGTGGTCCGGCGCTACCACGGGAACTTCTGGAGACGAGTCGAGGTCCATGACCACGACAGCCGGCGCCGGAGCTGTCGCAGCCTCTGCCTGGGGCAGCACCGGAGCTGGAGCAGAAGCCCTCGTAGCCTCAGACACTGTGGCTGAGGGCGGAGCTTCACTCCCCTTCTTAGGAACGCTGCAGATGGAGAATGAAGAAATTGAGCAAACAGATGCTATAATTAAAAGTTAATTGAGGTAAGCAAGAAAAATTACCTTGGGAGGCTCACGCACCAGCTTGCGCGGAACCTCTTTCCCGGACGTTCCGGGCTGGCCACGGTCGGCGTAGGAGCTCCGGGAGGACTCCCAGGACTTGCCGTAGCCACGGGCGTTTCCCGGGTCGGAGCTCTCCTTGACCGAGAGGAACTCCTAGACCTGGAGGCCCTCACCGCTTCTCGAACCGGAGTCGCCCGTCCGGAACTGGCACCACCGGAGGGACCCATCACAGGAACAGCTGCACTCCGGGAGGATCCCACCGCCGGAACAGTAGCGCTTCGAAAAGACCCCACCACGGGGACAGATGCTACAGCGGCGGAGGATCTTCCTTCCTGAGGACGGGGAACTGGCGGTGAAGTAGCAAGCCCGACGGACCTTCCGTCAGCATGTCACAGTTTCCTCTTCCGGTTCTCCGGCTCCTCCGCCAGCTCCTTGCCCTTGCCAGTAACCTCAGCTCTTGGCTGAGAGACAGAGGCGGAGCCGCCTTCCGACAACCCGGGGATCGCCAACGGGGCGGTCGATCTTCTCTCGACGACGCCAAGGTCGTCAAGCGCGGGCATCTTCCGCCGGAGCTCCCTGCTGAACTCAACTTCCTCGTTCAGGGGGAGGAAAGCCGGTGGCGGAGTCAAGTACGCTCCGTCTACATCGATGCCATGCTGGAATTTCTTGAGGTGAAACTCCAAGGACTTCCCCACCATGCTGGACTTCAACCCGGTCTCAACCCGGTCTTCGTCCATCACGCTGTTGAGGGCCCAGGCGAGCTTCTCCCTCCTCTTCAGCGGTGCCCACCTGTTGAACAGGAAGTTGCAGAACACCGCCTGGGGAGTCAATCCTCCCTCCACACATTGGCGGATCCTTGATAGGACGGGATCGAAGGCTGCCGCCAGCACCGGAACTTCGCTCCACACCGACGTGTCAATGCCGGGCAGACCTTCTGGCAGCTCCAACCGCTCGTGCTCCTCCACCCGGACAACTACCCAATCTTTCTTCCAGTCATCCCACTTCCCGGAAGGGAACGACCGGAGGTACTTGAACGGGCACTTCTTGCGCTTCACAAAGTAGTAGAAGCCAAGGTACTCGTCACTTCGGCCGGTGGTTTGGACGGTGAAGAAAGTGCGGAAGAGCTCGATGCAGGGAGGAATGCCCACCCACATCTCGCAGAAGTGGACAAAGGTGGACACAAGGAGAAGGGAGTGAGGGCCAAGGTGGTATAGCTGCAGACCATAGAAGTCCAGCAGCATCAAAAAGAAGGAAGAAAATGGTGGGATCAGCCCCACCATGGCATACGATGAAAAGTATACCATTTCGCCGGAGTGCTCCTTTTTAAAGGGAAGCTCTCCTCCGGTGCGGATTGAACGGTTGAAGAAGTCCGACGACCACCCCATGAGGGCTCGGACCTTCTTCAGATCGCTCTCCGTCTTCAAACGACTCTCACGCAGACCCAACTCCATCGCAGCACAGCTAGGCGAGAGAAGAAAAGCAAAGCACGAGTTGGGAGTTTGAGCGCAAGAACAGATGGAAAGCGTAAAGAACTCCCGACGGTGCGCTTTCCTTCTTAAGTAAGCCCTCGCAACGCTTGGATGGAAACTGCAGGGGAATCAAGCATACTACTCAAGAATTCAACCCAGCCGATGACAAGAGGGCCCGGGACCACCCCGACGACCAAGTCGAGGCTCTTACCCAGGCAAACAGTTGTCATCACGAGGCGGGAAACCCAAAGGCGGCGGACTGACAAGGCGCGCGGAACCGATACGGTTTTCGTATCGGGAACCGACGACCTTCAATTGCGAGAGATCCGCATGTCAAAGATCTTATCCGCCGCCTGAGGTGCGCCACGCGTCGGGACTCAACCATAAAGCCCCGCCAAAGGCACCTCCGAAGACTCTTGAAGACCCAGTTCAAGAGTCACAAGTATGGACCCACCTCCGGCGGAACGACTTCATCCCGTTGGCCTTCCCCGGAGGTAGGTCCAGGGGGCCACTGTCGGTACCCTAAAAACCATACACCCCCTGAGGTTACAAAGATCTCAAGGGAAGGACATCAACTCAAATTGAAGACCCTCGGGGGCCCACTCGCCAGACGTGACCGGACCCGCTTCTCCAACATGGTTAACCTCTAGGTTGCCACGTGTACTGTCAGCCCAGAGCTATTACCCGCAAGGGTGAAGCTCCGGGCCAAGTACTGAAACGGCACCTCCGGAGGTAGCCCCCGACCGAGAGAAGCTCCGGACATGACACGTGCCAGGTCACCCCGGAGCTTCCCGCTTCTCCCAAGCAAGCTCCGGAGCTGCCACGTGTCCACACGACGGAGCTAGATGCTTAAAGCCCCCGGGAGACGTTGTAACGGCTCCGGATCTCCAAAGGACAGCCGCAGACTTCAAGATCCGATTAATTACCATTAATTCCACGTTAATGATAATTAATCGGACAGCCTTAACACCTGTAACGGCATTGTCGGAGCCGTTACAGGGTTATTAACAACAATTAATCTCGTGTATCAATACTAATAACCGCCAGGGCCACATGTCGGGCCAGGCTGACTTGTAACGGTTGGTCCTTGTACTATAAAAGGACAAACCGACGATACACAGAGGGGTGGAACATTCTGAAGCTCACAAGTTAATACAACAAACACACACCCGTGGAGTAGGGTATTACGCTCAGGCGGCCCGAACCACGTAAACCACCGTGTCACTCGTGTCCAAATCGCATTTCACTTTCTTAGATCTCCGCGCGCCCAGACCGAACCACAAACTCCTTCAAACACTTTTCATAGTGTTAGGGGATCTGCCGACTCCAACAGTCGACAGTTGGGGAGTCACCCGTCCGGAACTGGCACCACCGGAGGGACCCATCACAGGAACAGCTGCACTCCGGGAGGATCCCACCGCCGGAACAGTAGCGCTTCGAAAAGACCCCACCACGGGGACAGATGCTACAGCGGCGGAGGATCTTCCTTCCTGAGGACGGGGAACTGGCGGTGAAGTAGCAAGCCCGACGGACCTTCCGTCAGCATGTCGCAGTTTCCTCTTCCGGTTCTCCGGCTCCTCCGCCAGCTCCTTGCCCTTGCCAGTAACCTCAGCTCTTGGCTGAGAGACAGAGGCGGAGCCGCCTTCCGACAACCCGGGGATCGCCAACGGGGCGGTCGATCTTCTCTCGACGACGCCAAGGTCGTCAAGCGCGGGCATCTTCCGCCGGAGCTCCCTGCTGAACTCAACTTCCTCGTTCAGGGGGAGGAAAGCCGGTGGCGGAGTCAAGTACGCTCCGTCTACATCGATGCCGTGCTGGAATTTCTTGAGGTGAAACTCCAAGGACTTCCCCACCATGCTGGACTTCAACCCGGTCTCAACCCGGTCTTCGTCCATCACGCTGTTGAGGGCCCAGGCGAGCTTCTCCCTCCTCTTCAGCGGTGCCCACCTGTTGAACAGGAAGTTGCAGAACACCGCCTGGGGAGTCAATCCTCCCTCCACACATTGGCGGATCCTTGATAGGACGGGATCGAAGGCTGCCGCCAGCACCGGAACTTCGCTCCACACCGACGTGTCAATGCCGGGCAGACCTTCTGGCAGCTCCAACCGCTCGTGCTCCTCCACCCGGACAACTACCCAATCTTTCTTCCAGTCATCCCACTTCCCGGAAGGGAACGACCGGAGGTACTTGAACGGGCACTTCTTGCGCTTCACAAAGTAGTAGAAGCCAAGGTACTCGTCACTTCGGCCGGTGGTTTGGACGGTGAAGAAAGTGCGGAAGAGCTCGATGCAGGGAGGAATGCCCACCCACATCTCGCAGAAGTGGACAAAGGTGGACACAAGGAGAAGGGAGTGAGGGCCAAGGTGGTATAGCTGCAGACCATAGAAGTCCAGCAGCATCAAAAAGAAGGAAGAAAATGGTGGGATCAGCCCCACCATGGCATACGATGAAAAGTATACCATTTCGCCGGAGTGCTCCTTTTTAAAGGGAAGCTCTCCTCCGGTGCGGATTGAACGGTTGAAGAAGTCCGACGACCACCCCATGAGGGCTCGGACCTTCTTCAGATCGCTCTCCGTCTTCAAACGACTCTCACGCAGACCCAACTCCATCGCAGCACAACTAGGCGAGAGAAGAAAAGCAAAGCACGAGTTGGGAGTTTGAGCGCAAGAACAGATGGAAAGCGTAAAGAACTCCCGACGGTGCGCTTTCCTTCTTAAGTAAGCCCTCGCAACGCTTGGATGGAAACTGCAGGGGAATCAAGCATACTACTCAAGAATTCAACCCAGCCGATGACAAGAGGGCCCGGGACCACCCCGACGACCAAGTCGAGGCTCTTACCCAGGCAAACAGTTGTCATCACGAGGCGGGAAACCCAAAGGCGGCGGACTGACAAGGCGCGCGAAACCGATACGGTTTTCGTATCGGGAACCGACGACCTTCAATTGCGAGAGATCCGCATGTCAAAGATCTTATCCGCCGCCTGAGGTGCGCCACGCGTCGGGACTCAACCATAAAGCCCCGCCAAAGGCACCTCCGAAGACTCTTGAAGACCCAGTTCAAGAGTCACAAGTATGGACCCACCTCCGGCGGAACGACTTCATCCCGTTGGCCTTCCCCGGAGGTAGGTCCAGGGGGCCACTGTCGGTACCCTAAAAACCATACACCCCCTGAGGTTACAAAGATCTCAAGGGAAGGACATCAACTCAAATTGAAGACCCTCGGGGGCCCACTCGCCAGACGTGACCGGACCCGCTTCTCCAACATGGTTAACCTCTAGGTTGCCACGTGTACTGTCAGCCCAGAGCTATTACCCGCAAGGGTGAAGCTCCGGGCCAAGTACTGAAACGGCACCTCCGGAGGTAGCCCCCGACCGAGAGAAGCTCCGGACATGACACGTGCCAGGTCACCCCGGAGCTTCCCGCTTCTCCCAAGCAAGCTCCGGAGCTGCCACGTGTCCACACGACGGAGCTAGATGCTTAAAGCCCCCGGGAGACGTTGTAACGGCTCCGGATCTCCAAAGGACAGCCGCAGACTTCAAGATCCGATTAATTACCATTAATTCCACGTTAATGATAATTAATCGGACAGCCTTAACACCTGTAACGGCATTGTCGGAGCCGTTACAGGGTTATTAACAACAATTAATCTCGTGTATCAATACTAATAACCGCCAGGGCCACATGTCGGGCCAGGCTGACTTGTAACGGTTGGTCCTTGTACTATAAAAGGACAAACCGACGATACACAGAGGGGTGGAACATTCTGAAGCTCACAAGTTAATACAACAAACACACACCCGTGGAGTAGGGTATTACGCTCAGGCGGCCCGAACCACGTAAACCACCGTGTCACTCGTGTCCAAATCGCATTTCACTTTCTTAGATCTCCGCGCGCCCAGACCGAACCACAAACTCCTTCAAACACTTTTCATAGTGTTAGGGGATCTGCCGACTCCAACAGTCGACACCTATCATAACCAACTCAAATCTTTCCATATTTGAGTCAAACCCGACTCAGCCGCAGTCTGAGTCCATAACCTAGTCAGTTGGACCTTTCCGACCAATTCTTTACGTCCACATCTCTTCATCACGTCTAGGAACCATGTAGCCACGTCCATGCACTCCTTGCACACGTGCAAACATCTTGCAATGACGTCCACGATACCTTCACATGCATTGTTCTTGATTCAATCACGCTGCGCAACCTCCTGATCAGCTCAACCACAATTCCTCCTGAATTTGGTTGTTGGAACCTCATCTCCTCCCTGAGACTAGTCCAATGGATCCCATCACCAGCCATGTCTTGAACTCAAGCAACACCTGCACATGAATAAACAACCAATCCATAAGAGCCCAAGTCCTCGACTTGACTCAAGTTAGTTCTGAACACATCACCTTACGTGAAAACCTCACATAGGCATGTTGGAAAAACATAGTAACATGATATCATTCATGTTAACCAAAAATGCACCAATGACATAGCAAATGAATACTAAGCAATCTTTCCAGAGATGTAAAGAAAGTATGAAACATTGCAAATGAAAAACAGAAACATTGTGGTCAAGTTACGGACCTTGCCAGAGTAACCCGGACCTTGAGCCGGAGCTAACAAAAGCTGGGAGAACCTAGCGCTGAAGCTTACCAAAACTAGTACAACCAAGCTCCCGCCGGAGCTTACAAAACTAGCAGGATCTTGATAAAAAGGTGTTTTGGTGATATTCAAAACTTTTATCGTCAAAGCAAGTGTATTCACTACAAGCCAATGTATTCAGCACACATAGGTCTTACAATCTCCCCTTTGATGAATGCATTGGCAACACCATTAAAAATCCGAACATTGGCTTATTCACATAAAAGTTTTGAAGGCAATTTATTCCCCTTTGTAAATCAAAAGTAAAATGAGAAGAAAATCCAAAAATTATCCCATATTATCTCTCCTTATGCACATATTCTCTTTCTCTTCATGCTTATCTCTCCCCCTTTGACAATGTATTCAGCAAGTCATGAGCATATAAACAAATTATATCTCCCCCTTTAGTTGTTATAAGAATATTATAACATATACATGTAAGCAAAGCTCATCCAAGTCATACTATCAAGTACCTTACATTATCACATCAATGAAATACATAAAGTAGTGTAAGACATGCTAGAGATCAAATGTAATTTTCAATTTAAGCAGGTCATGATCTCACAAACTTAACTATTTCAAAACCTGAAAGCATGACACTTGTTGCTGCATTTTATTATTTTTCAAAGCATAAATTTAGATCATATGATATTCGCAAGAGATTATATGCGCATCTGCCTTATTCTAACCAACCAAGCCAAGCCTATGTCATTTGACAATCGGAAGCTTAAGGACATGGTTTTTGTCATACACAACTTCTTCCAAGTTCATATCTAAGTGCAATGATTAGCCATCTCAAAAGAAGAAGTGCGATGCATGCATATTCTCTTGATCTTTTCTCAATTTATATTCGTTCATAAAAACTCAACATGTGAGTTGATTACTTGATTAATTCTTAATGATTAAAAGAACTTGTGAACATGTAACAACTTCAAAACAGCAAGAAAGTTCGACCATGACCAGTTTTAGTGTAAGTAATTATTCCAATTACTAGACATGGCAAAAACTATAGTAAGAACTTTCAGCATGTAAAAGGAATCACAAAGTCATATATGTATGAAATACTATGCTCATATTACATTAAGTTCAGATTCTCACATAGACTTCCCAAATTTCAAAACTCCCCCTCAATTTAAGCCATGAGGATGCATAACCCCTATTTCACTATGAATGTAACAAAAACGAGTGAAATCCAAAGGTTTTGTAAAAATGTCAGCCAGTTGTTGTTCGGTATCTACATGGTGAAGCACAATGTTTCCTTTTTCAACATTATCTCTGAGAAAGTGATACCTAATGTCAATGTGTTTAGTTCTAGAATGTTGCACGGGATTTTTAGCAATGCAAATGGCACTAGTGTTATCACAGGACAGTGGAACACTATCTAGATCAACCCCATAGTCCTTAAGTGTTTGAACAATCCAAAGAATTTGTGAGCAAGCACTAGCAGCAGCTACATATTCAGATTCGGCTGTGGATTGTGCAACTGAATTTTGTTTTCTAGAGGACCAAGCAACAAGAGAATTACCAAGAAAATGACAAGCACCGGAAGTACTTTTCCTATCAATCCTACAACCCCCAAAATCAGCATCCGAAAAAGCTTTCAAAGTAACGGTTGAGGAAGAAGGAAGAAAAATTCCAAATTCTTGAGTTCCATGTAAGTACTTGAGAATCCTTTTGATGGCTTGACGATGTGAAGCACGTGGGGAGGCTTGAAACCGTGCACAAAGACATACGCTGAATTGTATGTCTGGTCTTGATGTCGTGAGGTACAAATGTGATCCGATCATGCTTCTATATTCTTTTTGATCTACGGGTTCACCATCTTCATCAAGTCCAAGTGTTGTTGTTGTTCCCATTGGTGTCCGAAGAGACTTGCTTTTGTCCATGTTGAAGCGCCTTAGGAGATCTTTTGTATACTTCATTTGATGCATAAAGGTACCCTCCTTAGTTTGCTTGATTTGCATCCCCAAAAGGTAAGTGAGTTCACCCATCATACTCATTTCAAATTTGGAACTCATCATTGCTGAAAACTTGGACACAAGATCATGAGAAGCACAACCAAAGATAATATCATCCACATACACTTGAACGAATAATGAGTCATTGCCATGCTTAAGCACAAAAAGAGTTTTATCAACCTTGCCCATGGTAAACCCTTTTTCAAGTAAGAATGTTTTTAACCTATCATACCATGCTCTAGGGGCTTGTTTGAGACCGTACAAGTCTTTGGACAGTTTGTAAACATGATTAGGAAAATTTGGATTTTCAAAACCCGGTGGTTGTTTCACATAAACCTCTTCATCTATGTAGCCATTAAGAAAAGCACTTTTAACATCCATTTGATATAGCTTAAAACCAATAGATGCAGCAAAAGCTAACAAAATTGTTATGGCTTCTAATCTAGCAACAGGAGCAAAAGTTTCATCAAAATCTAGACCTTCAACTTGAGTGAAACCTTGAGCAACCAGCCTAGCCTTATTCCTAACCACAACCCCATCCTCACTTTGTTTATTTTTAAATACCCATTTAGTTCCAATTAAAGTGTGACCTTGAGGTGGAGGTACAAGTTTCCAAACATTATTTATTTCAAAATTTTCTAACTCTTCTTGCATGGCAATAATACAAGATTCATTAGTGAGTGCGTGTGATATATCTTTGGGTTCAAAAGAAGCAACAAAAGCAGAATGAGCATAAGAGTTTGGATCGCAAAACCTGGACCGTGTGACTCGTTCGTGCAAGCTTCCAATCATTTGTTATGGGGGATGATCTTTGTAAAACTGTAGGAGAACAGATGTCTCACAAGCTTCTTATTCTTCATGTTCATCACAAATCGATGAGCTTGTGACTTGAGGATGATTTGAATCAGCATTGACGGTTGTCGGTGTTGGTTGAGAATTAACATCCGGAGCTGAATCAAAGTCTTTAGCTGCTGAATTTTTGGGCAGCAGCTCCAATTCTTCCTCATCTTCAACGAAAATGCTCCCCCCTACGGATATGGATCTGGACCTGCAATGTTTGAGCTAGTACCTGGGCTAGCTTCATCAAAAGACACTTCACAAGGCTCCACAATTTTGTTAGTATCAAGTAAAAGCACACGGTAGCCTCTAGTATGAGATGGATAACCAAGAAACATGCCATCAATGGATCTAGGTTCAAATTTATCAATATTACCATATTTCTTAACAAAGCATTTGCAACCAAAGACCCTAAAGTGTGTAACACTAGTCCTATGTCCAAACCGGAGCTCATATGATGTTTTACCTAGCTTAGCACGCAAGAAAACACGATTTGATACATAACAAGCGGTTGCTAACGCATCAGCCCAAATTTCCTAGGAGTTTGATATGCATCAAGCATAGTCCTAGCCATCTCAACTAAGGTTTTGTTCTTTCTTTCTACAACACCGTTTTGTTGAGGAACATATGGTGAATAAAATTGATGATCTATTCTATTTTTAGCACAAAAGTGATCAAAAGATTGATTTCTGAATTCAGTTCCATTATCACTTCTAATTGCTTTTAAAGATCTTGGGTAATCAATTGATAATCTAAGAAATAAAGTTCTAAAGTGACTAAAAACTTCATTCTTAGACGCCATAAAGTAAACCCAAGAGTATCTAGAATAATCATCAACAATCACAAGTACATACCATTTACCTCTGAAGGATTAAACACGTGAAGGTCCTACGGTGTCAAGATGCAAAAGTTGACATGGTTCAGTTGTCATGATCATTGTGAGAGGAGTATGTGAACCTGCAACCATCTTAGCATGTCTACAAGAAGAGCACACAATTTCTTTGTCCCCTTTAAGCTTAGGCAGCCCACGTATGCGATCAAGAGCACTAACACGCGTTAGGTGATCTAAGCCTACGTGACCAAGTCTACGATGCCAAAAATATAAATCCTTTGAATCATTAGCAACTAGACACCTATGCATAGAGGAACACATATCAAAATAAGCTTTAAAAACTCTTCCAAACCGAGACATGTTAAAAATAAGCTCACTATTTGAACTGACAACTTTGCAGCAATTTTTATTGAAAATAATTTCCAGATTTTTATCTAGCAATTGTGAAACAGAAAACAAGTTGTATTTCAAATTTTTGACAAGTGCCACATCCTTCAAAGTGTAGTGATCATTTACTCTAACCGAACCCTTAGCAATTATAGGAGTTGAAGAATTATCGGCAAAAGTAACATTCTCTACACATGACACAAAAGAGAGGGAGGAGAACCAATCTTTGTTACCGGTCATGTGGCGTGAGCAACCTAATCCACAATCCAAATGTTCTCCTTCCTCAAACGTGTAACCTACATAGAAGCACAATACGTCGATGACTCAATACTGGGGTTAGTCAAAAGGCATTTAGGAATCCAGTACTAAGTCACGCGACGTGCAGCAGGAAAAACACGCAAAAGCTGGGACAAAACAGCAGGTTTATGAGTCAAAGTTTGAGATTTTTTATTCTCAACTATTGCCCTATAAGGTGTTACTTGTGTAGCACAAAAATCAGTAGCTCCGGTGGCAAAAACAAAAGGCCCGAAGGTAAACTTTGAATGTTTTTGACTCAAAACAGCAGGTTGTACATTCGGTTCAATATGTGCAGCAAATTTTCATGAAAGTTATGAGATCTAGCAACCATTCTTTCCATTTTCTATTATTTAGCTAGTCTATAACAAAAATCTATGACATGACCATATCTACCACAGTAGGTACAATGAAATTTAACTTTGTGTTTATGTCTAGATGAGCAAACAATATTTTTATTTGAAACCGAATGAGACAACACTCCTGCAGATTTGAAAACCACTTCTTTTTGTTTAGGAACTGTTTGAATCAAACCACTTCCTAATGACTTTACAATTTTAGGTGGATGTGCCTTAGCATGAGCATGAGAATCAAAACCTAAACCAGTTTTATCATTGCAAGACTTGGAAGAATTCAGCAGCAAGTTTAGGTTCTTGTTCCCATTACAAAACCGATCTAATGTCCTATGCATGTCATCAAGTTTATTGGACAGATCAAGGCAATTTTCATATGAAGTTTTTCCTTTTAATTTGCAATTGGAACAAAATTTAACTTCATGAGAACGTAAAGCATTGTTCAATATAGACATTTCATTCATAGCATCTTGTAGTTTCTTATCAAGATCATCACAAGTAGAACAATGCAAATCAATTGTAGAATAGCTAGCATCTTTCATGTTTTTATCATTAAGTGCAGTAAGCTCTTTGTTCTTTTCAATTTCTAACTCAAGTTTATCAAGTGTGGAGGTGTGCACACTTCTTAATGAGGATAATTGTTCATATATTAAATCACATGAGGGACATGCATCATCACTAGGAATCAAAGTTTTTAAACGGTTGACTTCAGATTCTAGTGTTCCAATTTTAGCAGCACTATCCCTAAGCTTTTTGTCCTTTTTCTTAACAATAATAGTGGCACGAAAAATAGCATCACACATTTCTTCGCAAGTAGGACATACCTCTTCATTGTCGCTGTTGTGTTCTGCCTTCTCCATACTTGATCTTGACTTGCCCGCCATGAAGCACAAGTTTGCCAAATCATCTTCATCACTTCCAATGTCCATGTCGCTTGAGCCAAGTTCCTGGAGTGCTGAGATAAAACTGCTCACCAATTGACATCCTGTAAAAACCTTCTTTTTCTTCGTATCTTTTGCAGAGGAGTGCTTCGTTCTTATTTTCTTTTCATCCCAGGAGGTAGGACCTAAAAGGTTAGGGCAATCTGAACGAAAATGTCCTATCTTACCACATTCAAAGCATCGTTGAGATCCGGAGCTTCCTCTCCTTCTAGTTCTCACATTTTGTAATGCTTTTGAGAACCGGGTAGAGATGAGCGCTAGCTCCTCCTCTGGAAACTCCTCAATCTGTTCAAGGGTTAGAGAGGACAGCAAAACAAGTGTACCACAAGATGATGTTTGACCGGAAGTGCACATCTAA
Source organism: Tuctoria greenei (assembly GCA_036927565.1). Lineage (NCBI taxonomy): Eukaryota > Viridiplantae > Streptophyta > Magnoliopsida > Poales > Poaceae > Tuctoria > Tuctoria greenei. The sequence continues at coordinate 123,954,671 of JAYESD010000009.1, read as the reverse complement.
AGTAAGTGAACTCATGATAGTAGATTTACGAATAGATGTGACTTTCATCTCCCAAATTGACATATCTAATGCACTTAGCAATTGCCTAGCATTTTCAGCATCTGAAAAATTAACATTAACACTACGCAAGTTGCTGAGAATCTTATTAAAGCGAGCAAAAAGGTCATCAATAGACTCACCGGGTTGCATCTCGAAGCACATGTATTCTTTCTTGAACATGTCTTGCCTTACCTCTTTGATCGTGTTGGATACTTCGTGGTAGTCACAAAGTGCTTTCCACACATCGTATGCAGATCGAAGGTGTGCAACATGGTCGAAGTCGCTTTGTGTTTATCCTTGTATGATCAAGTTCCGAGCCTTGTTGTTGTTGTCGACATCTCCCAGATTTGTAGCTGTAACTTGATCGTTTGATGGCACTTCGTAAGGCTTGTATACCTTCTCCCATATTGCAAAGCCTTTTGCCTGGATGAAAGCCTCCATGCGTGCCTTCCAAACCTGAAAATCAATACCAGCAAACACACAAGGTTTGGCGGAGTACTTCTCCATGATGATTAGTCAAAAACATGTGCAAATCACAAAGATTAGAGCACCGTGGCTCTGATACCAATTGTAGGATCGAAGAGTATGTGAAAAGCTACCAGAGGGGGGTGAATGGTAGATTTAAAAATCTTACGCAGTGGAAACAATTAAACTCCAACCCCTTTGGCAAAAAAACGATTTGTTAAATAAGTCGTGTGTGAGACTAATCTAAACGTTTTTCACCATGACAAAAGTGATAGATATCAGAGAGAATTAATTCACGAAGACAACACATCAATAATCACTCAAATCCGTAGAGAAAAACTAGAGTTATGATCGAAAGATTAAACAAAGGTCGATCTGCCCTACCTGAGAAAAAACAGTTCTGGAATGCTGCAAAGAAACTCGTGTAGATCAAAAACCAGAAATCCAATGACCGTGAAATTTTTACAGATGATAGAAAATAAATTTGTGAAGACAACCCAAAAAGAATCACGTCAATTGGATCTGTAAAACTTGAGTTATGATAAAACCACCGATGAAAGGTAGTGCTGTCAAGAAACTCGATGAGTAAAACTTGTCTGGAACAAGTCGGACGAACAAAGTACAAAAGTTCCTTCAAACTACGAAATTTATTCAATATAAAACAAGAGGAACAGCCCCAAAGTCGTGCACCACGAGCTCTGGGCTCCCTTGCTTATATAACCAGCTCGAAAGCCAACTCAACTCAAATCAGGAACCTAATCCTACTCTGTTCACGAATTGTAACTTTCCATAACTGCTGAGGATTCTTCTATACGTAGATAGAAGCAATCTTAAGACTTTCAAACACCTTAGGAACGTATCCCACATTCCTAAACAACTCAAATTCATGACCCACACGAAATCCTGTCATAACCAACTCAAATCTTTCCATATTTGAGTCAAACCCGACTTAGCCGCAGCCTGAGTCCATAACCTAGTCGGTTGGACCTTTCTGACCAATTCTTTACGTCCACATCTCTTCATCACGTCTCGGAACCATGTAGCCACGTCCATGCACTCCTTGCACACATGCAAACATCTTCCAATGACGTCCATGATACCTACACATGCATTGTTCTTGATTCAATCAAGCTGCGCAACCTCCTGACCAGCTCAACCACAATTCCTCGTGAATTTGGTTGTTGGAACCTCATCTCCTCCCTGATACTAGTCCAATGGATCCCATCACCAGCCATGTATTGAACTCAAGCAACACCTGCACATGAATAAACAACCAATCCATACGAGCCCAAGTCCTCGACTTGACTCAAGTTAGTTCCGAACACAACACCTTACGTGAAAACCTCACATAAGCATGTTGCAAAAACACAGTAACACGATATCATTCATGTTAACCAAAAACGCACCAAAGACTTAGCAAATGAATACTAAGCAATCTTTCCAGAGATGTAAAGCAAGTATGAAACATTGCAAATGAAAAACAGAAACATTGCGGTCAAGTTCCGGACCTTGCCAGAGCAACCCAGACCTTGAGTCGGAGCTAAAAAAAGCTAGTATAACCTAGCGCCGAAGCTTACCAAAACTAATACAACCAAGCTCCCGCCGGAGCTTACAAAACTAGCAGGATCTTGACAAAAATGTGTTTTGGTGATATTCAAAACTTTTATCGTCAGAGCAAGTGTATTCACTACAAGCCAATGTATTCAGCACACATAGATCTTACAACAGGGCACGATCACACTTATTGTGTGTCCTGCCCTTCCGGGTTGGTCACTTAACCCTAACGATTCATCAATGTTTGATTATCATCCGTCTCACAAATCACAAAATTTCGGCAGCATAATGCCGCCTATTTAACACTACACCCCTCTATCCGGTGCAATTCTTAAAGTACAAAGGGGGGCAACAGGTTAGCTGAGAAACCTGTTGCCTTACTGATGTTGCGAGTCATGGACACATACTCGCAACATACGTTTTCAGAGTTTTCATCGTCCTATACGTACTCACAAATACGCGAGATGTGTACGGGGGGTCTTGCGGCGGAGATATAACTGGTTACAGACTTTTAGGGTTAGTAATGGGCCGCCCGGCCCATATACACTTAACCTTAACGATTCACCTCATGTCACCAGTCACGGGTCACGATCGTGACCCACACTGCAGCAGCATCGTTCTCTCTTTGCTCGACCTTGAATGAAGGTTAGGATTGGGCCCGATGGGCCGTATATACGCTACATATACGATGTCTACTTTACGTACGACGACCCTTTTGTTTAGCCGTTTCTATATATAATACATAAGCATAAGAAATATCAACGAAAACATAAGCAACTGTATTTTAAACACAAAACAATAAACGAGAGCAATAATACAAATCTTAAACATTATTAAATAAAACCTAAGCATATATATTAACATTTAGATCCAATCAACAACTAATTAACAACTAACTAATAATTAGTTAGAATGGTCAACTAATTAACAACTAACTAACAATTAATTACAATTCAAACCTAATTAGCAACTACTAATAGTTAATGAGAATTAACAACTCAATTAAATTCAATTTCGAATCAATTCAATTCATTCAATTTAAGCATAATTTAAACAATTATATTCAATTTTAAATTTGAACAATTCAATTCAATTCAAATCAATTCAAATTTGAACAATTCAATTCAATTGAATCTCAAATTTTAGTGGGAGGGTTAGGGTGGGGTGGGGTGGGGGGCGTGTTGGGGAGGGGTCGGGGGAGGGGAGGGGGGGCTCTGGGAGGGGAGGGGGAGGGTGGGGGGCCTCTGCAGAGAGGGGAGGTGGAGGGGGGCCGGGTAGGGGAGGGTGGTGCCGGGGAGGGGAGGGGGGGCTCGGGGAGGGGAGGGGAGGGGGGCAGCGCTCGGAGAGGGCCGGGCCGACGGTGGTCGGGGAGGGGGGCAGCCCTCAGGGAGGGGGCGGGGGTGGGGGGGGGGGTCCGGGCCGACGGCAGTCAGGGAGGGGAGGGGAGGGGGAGGGGAGGGGAGGAGGGGCGGTGGTCGGGGAGGGGGCGGGGGGCCCGGGCTGGCGTCAGTCAGGGAGGGGGGCGCCGCTCAGAAAGAGGGGCGGGGGGGGGGGGGGGGTCGGGCCGGCGGCGGTCGGGGAGGGGAAGTTAGGGGGAGGAGGAGTGGGGGGAGGAATCATACCTGGCGGCGGCGGCATCGGACGGTGGCGGGCGCGGCAGCGGCGGCGTGCGAGGTGGCGGCTGAGGCGGCGGCGTCGGGCGAGGCGGCGGGAAAAAGAGATAAGCGGCGCGTGGGTAACGAAAAGAGAGGCGCGCACGGGTGGGTTAAATTTTGTAACTTACGTCGGCTAAATAATACGTCGGTCAATATCGAGGCCGACTTAAGTTATGCTTAACTTACGTCGGCCGGTTTATTCACGTCGGCTTGCGGTCCTGACCGACGTATATCGTTTTTTCTGTCGGTTTACTAACTTACGTCGGCGGACGTAAGTTAATATGGCGGACGTAAGTATTCACGTTTCCTGTAGTGTGTCCAGATTCATGCAGAAACAACTGTAGTCACCATTCTCATGGACACGAGTTTGCTCTAAGGATTCCTAGTCAGTTGTGCTCATTGGAGAAAGCTTGACACACTCTTTGCAATCCGACCTGGTGGAGGGTAATATACTAGATGGAGATGTGAAGGAACCCACAACGTTTCCTGCAATGTCCGTCACAAAAAGAGAGCAGCAACCTCAATGATTTTCTGTCGGTAGTGCTGTTGGGTCAGAGAAAGAGGGAGAGAAAATAGTGTCATATGAGATGCATATGTCATAACCACAACGGTTTGAACCGTACCGATGAAGAGATATGAACTTGCAATACACCACTAAAAAGGTTCTTGCGTCTAAAACTCTAAAGAAAAAAATCATGTATCTAAATAACACAGATAAATGAGTTCATGTATGTAGAAATGTAAAATAAATGTTCGCATATCTGGATGTCACATTTGGATAAGTCTGTAGACCTCTGGTGCATTTTACTCTCTACAAAATAAATGGTAAAATCCCAAAAGATTGGCATCACAATCGTCATAAGGCCGCACTGGTAGCCCACTTTGAACAAATGATATTTCTTCAAGAAGAAAAGATTGACCGTCTTGGAGCACGCAGAAATGTACTAGAGCGAAGTTCCTCTGCTTCCTCCTCCTACTCGTCATTCGATGGAGTCCCTTGGATGCCGTTGTCTTCCCAGTCGTCCTCTTATTGATATCTTATTCCTGAGTTTCATTGACTTTTTTGTTTCTAATGCTACCTGAATTAATGCATCTTGTTGCAGTTCAAAATTGTTTCCACTTATTTTTTCTGATAGAAGATGGAAAACCCTGCAGCAGCAGGAGCGTGTTTGGAGTCCTACAGTCGTACGATCCTCTGCACACCAAACCATTACGCAAGGCCTCATGCTGCATCGTAGCAAAGGCTATACTATACGTAGTAAAATCAAGGTTACAGGTGCACAGGATCGGGTTCAAAAGGCAGTGCTACAGTTATATTTGTGATTAGAGTTAATGTTACGTAGCCTTACGTAATAGATTTTTTAGGCTTCGCACTCTAGCGCGGATTAATTAACAAGCCATACATGAGGCTGCTATGTAAGTCACTAGCATCAACAAATAACTCCAAAGTCTTCATTTCTGGCCGGCATCAAACTGAAACCATGCATGTAGCAGAATACACTTTACAATACATGCCATGGAATAAAACGTCAGATATTACTGAAATCTATAGAGTATAACCATTCTCTACATTACCGTCGCTCTGTAAAAGTACATGCACTGTTTATTTTATTGATACACATCTGCATGCACTCAACAAAAGAACTTTGTAGATTCTAGGGATGATAATCCCACCGCGGGTCCGGGTCCGGGTCCGATGGGTTTTGAACTTTGCAGGTGTGGGTAGGATTTTTCACTCACGAGTCTAACGCTTACCTGACCGACTGACATGTAGCGGGTGCAGGTATGAGTTTTATTCTTCACGTGCAGATTCCTATCGAATAATCGAAATAGTCTACAAGTAAATATGAGTCCAGCCCGCGAGGCAAAATGAAACCCATCAGCCACCAGCCAGGCAGCCACCAGCCCACCACCTAATCACGCTCAACAGTCCACTCCAGGCGTCTGAGACTTGGTTGTCTGCCTTACCCCAAACCGTAGCGTAGGAGAGACTGAGCGGCCAAGACAGAGGTAACCATGGCGGCGGCACAATAGAAGATTTGGTGGGGCGAACTCGAGGAGGAGGACGCCGGCAACATTGCCAAGTTCCCAGTAGAACGCCGATGCCGTCAAGGAGTCCATCTGGGACTTATTGGGCATCGCCGCCGAGGTACGGCACGCCTGTGCTGGCAAGCTCAATTTTTTTTTCTATTTTCCAATATTCGATTCACTTACCTGCCTGGTGTACTCCAAGAATCGTACGTTTGGTTGGAGAGCACGATCAGGTCCTTGAGACCCTGACAGAGTTCTACTTCGAAGCAGGACCCTCCGGAGGTGAAGGATCCTGGACGACCTGAACACAGCAGAAGCCTACCTGTTGATTCTGCATTTTGCAACATTGTACTGCACAACGAGACCGTATGTCACCTGCCCTTTTTCCAGCGCAATGGCAACACATTTTGTACCGAAAAAATGCAAGTTACAAATCATTGCTGATTCGACTCCAACAAGACATCATTTTTTACCCAACATGGGAATCATTAAAGGTGGCTTTAGAGAAAAAAACAAAAACATAGCAAAATGAACCAACGGGCACTATGAAATCGAATGGTGCTAGTGCGGTGCCAATTTTCACCAACGGGTGTGGGTTTCTATCGAAGTGTTCGATCGACACTTCTCTCAGTACTACTAGATCGTAGTCCGCGGAAGTTTTTTATTGGGTGGGGGTGCGCGTGAGATTACAAACAAGATGATGACACGAGAGATTTTATGTGGTTCGAGCCGCCTGAGCGTAACACCCTACTACACGGGTTGTGTATTGTATGTATGAATTTGAGTTGTGCTTGTGAGCGTGTGAGCTTGCCTGTTCATGCACCGTGCGGCGTAGCCCTTTTATAGTCTAAAGACTGACCGCTACAACACTTGCCTGGCCCGACATGTGGCCTTGACATAGTTAATAGCCTAATACACGATCTACGAGTATTAAGTATGATTAACACTGTGATAACGCACATTAATAACAGTGTTACCCTTATTAACAACCCATTGATCGTGTGTCATTAATATAGCATTAATGACATGTAATCAGGTCTTGAAACTGTTGTTTTAATTTTCCCTTAAAAGTTCGAGCCGTTGGAGATCTGTTCTTCTGTTGAGGTCCTAGGTCCGTAGGCTCGACACGTGGCGGCTCTGGAGCTTCCCATCGTGGGGAGGCAGGTCCGGAGCAATTATACACGTGGCAGTACCGGAGCTTCCCTCTACTAGGAGTTAGGTCCGGGGTCACTGGACACGTGGCAAGACCGGAGCTCCCCTATGGAGTTAGGTCCGGCCTTGTGTTGCATGTGGCAATGCTGGAGCTACCCAAACGAGGGAGGCGGTACTGTGTAACACGTGCGGCCTTGGGAGGTCTTCAACTTGGACTGGAGTAACTCCTTAGCATTTCTTGCGGTTTCATAGGGTACCCAGTATACATGGTACCGACAGTGGCCTCCGGGTCCAACTCTGGGAGAAATCCTTTGGGTTAAGTTATTCTACCAGAGGTGGGGCCATCTTCGATTCGCGCGTTGTGGCTTCAAGTGTCTTCTGATGTACCGTTAGGGCGATGGTTCGTTGTTAAACCATAGCCGTGTGACTTCTTTTGAATGCGAAATGTGAGATATTTCCGTGTGGATCTCACACAATTGAAGGTCACTAGTTCCCAATATGAAAACCGTATCGGTTCCGCGCGCCTTGTCAGGCCGTCGCCCTCGGACTTCCAAATTCCCATCATGACAATGGTTCACCTGGGATAATAACTTCGGCCTTTCCGCCAGAGTGGACCTGGGCCCATTCATCATTAATAGGGTAGATTTTTGAAAATGTGATCTCAATCCAATTGCGGTTTTCATCCAAGCATTACGAAAGCTTACTTAAGAAAGAAAGCCAGCACAGTTTAAGGACTCTTTACGCTTTCGATCGAACTTACGCTCAGAGCCTCCCAACCTTCGCATAGCCTTCCAACTTTCGCTCCACTTTGCCGCGATGGAGTTGGGTCTTCCCCGCAGCAAGTTCAAGACCAACGAGGAGATGGCGAGGGTCTGGACCTACATGGGATGGTCGAGCGACTCCCGCAACAAGGCCATCCGCTTCGGCAAGCTCCCCTTCAAGAAGGAACCCACCGAAGAGATGGTGTACTTCTCAGCGTATGCCATGGTGGGTCTGATCCCACCTTTTTCAAGCTTTCTCTTGATGCTGCTAGATTTCTGGGGCCTCCAACTTTAAGGGGCGCTAGCTCTAGCAGATCAACTTCGGTCCCAGCACTGGGCTTGGGCTCCAGGTCCGGAGGTCCTTTCCAACCGAGGAAGGTCCCGGCTGAGGCGACGCCAAAGACGGCGACAAGTTCCGGGCAGCAATCCGGAGCTCTGGCCACATCGACCATGGTGGGCTCTGGCTTCGATCGCCTAGTGAAGAAGTTCCGCACTAGTTGGAGCGGTAACCTCCCAAGGTAAATGTCGACTGTTGGAGTCGGCAGATCCCCTAACACTATGAAAAGTGTTTGAAGGAGTTTGTGGTTCGGTCTGGGCGCACGGAGATCTAAGAAAGTGAAATGCGATTTGGACACGAGTGACACGGTGGTTTACGTGGTTCGGGCCGCCTGAGCGTAATACCCTACTCCACGGGTGTGTGTTTGTTGTATTAACTTGTGAGCTTCAGAATGTTCCACCCTCTGTGTATCGTCGGTTTGTCCTTTTATAGTACAAGGACCAACCGTTACAAGTCAGCCTGGCCCGACATGTGGCCCTGGCGGTTATTAGTATTGATACACGAGATTAATTGTTGTTAATAACCCTGTAACGGCTCCGACAGTGCCGTTACAGGTGTTAAGGCTGTCCGATTAATTATCATTAACGTGGAATTAATGGTAATTAATCGGATCTTGAAGTCTGCGGCTGTCCTTTGGAGATCCGGAGCCGTTACAACGTCTCCCGGGGGCTTTAAGCATCTAGCTCCGTCGTGTGGACACGTGACAGCTCCGGAGCTTGCTTGGGAGAAGCGGGAAGCTCCGGGGTGACCTGGCACGTGTCATGTCCGGAGCTTCTCTCGGTCGGGGGCTACCTCCGGAGGTGCCGTTTCAGTACTTGGCCCGGAGCTTCACCCTTGCGGGTAATAGCTCTGGGCTGACAGTACACGTGGCAACCTAGAGGTTAACCATGTTGGAGAAGCGGGTCCGGTCACGTCTGGCGAGTGGGCCCCCGAGGGTCTTCAATTTGAGTTGATGTCCTTCCCTTGAGATCTTTGTAACCTCAGGGGGTGTATGGTTTTTAGGGTACCGACAGTGGCCCCCTGGACCTACCTCCGGGGAAGGCCAACGGGATGAAGTCGTTTCGCCGGAGGTGGGTCCATACTTGTGACTCTTGAACTGGGTCTTCAAGAGTCTTCGGAGGTGCCTTTGGCGGGGCTTTATGGTTGAGTCCCGACGCGCGGCGCACCTCAGGCGGCGGATAAGATCTTTGACATGCGGATCTCTCGCAATTGAAGGTCGTCGGTTCCCGATACGAAAACCGTATCGGTTCCGCGCGCCTTGTCAGTCCGCCGCCTTTGGGTTTCCCGCCTCGTGATGACAACTGTTTGCCTGGGTAAGAGCCTCGACTTGGTCGTCGGGGTGGTCCCGGGCCCTCTTGTCATCGGCTGGGTTGAATTCTTGAGTAGTATGCTTGATTCCCCTGCAGTTTCCATCCAAGCGTTGCGAGGGCTTACTTAAGAAGGAAAGCGCACCGTCGGGAGTTCTTTACGCTTTCCATCTGTTCTTGCGCTCAAACTCCCAACTCGTGCTTTGCTTTTCTTCTCTCGCCTAGCTGTGCTGCGATGGAGTTGGGTCTGCGTGAGAGTCGTTTGAAGACGGAGAGCGATCTGAAGAAGGTCCGAGCCCTCATGGGGTGGTCATCGGACTTCTTCAACCGTTCAATCCGCACCGGAGGAGAGCTTCCCTTTAAAAAGGAGCACTCCGGCGAAATGGTATACTTTTCATCGTATGCCATGGTGGGGCTGATCCCACCATTTTCTTCCTTCTTTTTGATGCTGCTGGACTTCTATGGTCTGCAGCTATACCACCTTGGCCCTCACTCCCTTCTCCTTGTGTCCATCTTTGTCCACTTCTGCGAGATGTGGGTGGGCATTCCTCCCTGCATCGAGCTCTTCCGCACTTTCTTCACCGTCCAAACCACCGGCCGAAGTGACGAGTACCTTGGCTTCTACTACTTTGTGAAGCGCAAGAAGTGCCCGTTCAAGTACCTCCGGTCGTTCCCTTCCGGGAAGTGGGATGACTGGAAGAAAGATTGGGTAGTTGTCCGGGTGGAGGAGCACGAGCGGTTGGAGCTGCCAGAAGGTCTGCCCGGCATTGACACGTCGGTGTGGAGCGAAGTTCCGGTGCTGGCGGCAGCCTTCGATCCCGTCCTATCAAGGATCCGCCAATGTGTGGAGGGAGGATTGACTCCCCAGGCGGTGTTCTGCAACTTCCTGTTCAACAGGTGGGCACCGCTGAAGAGGAGGGAGAAGCTCGCCTGGGCCCTCAACAGCGTGATGGACGAAGACCGGGTTGAGACCGGGTTGAAGTTCAGCATGGTGGGGAAGTCCTTGGAGTTTCACCTCAAGAAATTCCAGCACGGCATCGATGTAGACGGAGCGTACTTGACTCCGCCACCGGCTTTCCTCCCCCTGAACGAGGAAGTTGAGTTCAGCAGGGAGCTCCGGCGGAAGATGCCCGCGCTTGACGACCTTGGCGTCGTCGAGAGAAGATCGACCGCCCCGTTGGCGATCCCCGGGTTGTCGGAAGGCGGCTCCGCCTCTGTCTCTCAGCCAAGAGCTGAGGTCACCGGCAAGGGCAAGGAGCTGGCGGAGGAGCCGGAGAACCGGAAGAGGAAACTGCGACATGCTGACGGAAGGTCCGTCGGGCTTGCTACTTCACCGCCAGTTCCCCGTCCTCAGGAAGGAAGATCCTCCGCCGCTGTAGCATCTGTCCCCGTGGTGGGGTCTTTTCGAAGCGCTACTGTTCCGGCGGTGGGATCCTCCCGGAGTGCAGCTGTTCCTGTGATGGGTCCCTCCGGTGGTGCCAGTTCCGGACGGGCGACTCCGGTTCGAGAAGCGGTGAGGGCCTCCAGGTCTAGGAGTTCCTCTCGGTCAAGGAGAGCTCCGACCCGGGAAACGCCCGTGGCTACGGCAGGTCCTGGGAGTCCTCCCGGAGCTCCTACGCCGACCGTGGCCAGCCCGGAACGTCCGGGAAAGAGGTTCCGCGCAAGCTGGTGCGTGAGCCTCCCAAGGTAATTTTTCTTGCTTACCTCAATTAACTTTTAATTATAGCATCTGTTTGCTCAATTTCTTCATTCTCCATCTGCAGCGTTCCTAAGAAGGGGAGTGAAGCTCCGCCCTCAGCCACAGTGTCTGAGGCTACGAGGGCTTCTGCTCCAGCTCCGGTGCTGCCCCAGGCAGAGGCTGCGACAGCTCCGGCGCCGGCTGTCGTGGTCATGGACCTCGACTCGTCTCCAGAAGTTCCCGTGGTAGCGCCGGACCACGGGATTGAAGATGCGCCAGCGGCACCCGCTCCGGAGGTTGAAGCTCCGGGCCCTGGTGCTGTAGAAGTAGATGCTCCGGCTGTCGAGCCGGAGGAAGTAGCGGTCCCGGCTTCAGAGCCGGAAAATGCTGGAGCTTCGGCGGTCGAGCCGGAGGCAGCTGAAGCCCCGGCGTGCGAGCCGGAAGTTGAAGTGGTTCCGGCAATTGAGCCGGTTACTTCTGAAGCTCCGGTCGCAAGGCCGGTAGTTATTGGAGCGCCGGCTGCAGAGCCGGTGGTGGTGGAGGCGGGGGAGCTTGAGCTCCCCTCAGAAGAAGCGTCCCGGCCGGAGCCATTGGAGGCGACGACGTCGATGGTACCCGTGGCGGAGCCAGAGTGCCTGAATGAAGTCGCCGGCCCCCAGCCTGAGGGGGCGAATGAAGATTTGGTGGCGGGACCTTCTTCGGTGGCGACTGAGGCCATCCCGGAGGAGGAGGGCCCTAGTGCCTTGGAAGCTCGGGGTTCCGCTCTCGCAGAGTGGGACCCAATTTTTGTAAATGAAGACCCGCTGGAACCAGCGGAGGAGACCCCAGAAGGTCCGGAGCCCATCTCGCTGTCGATGTCCATCGACAACGCTTGCTCCAGTCTGCGCCAAGTCCAACTAGCCTTCTTCCACGACAGCAAGGTTCTTGAAGAGGAGCGCCAAACCCTTAGGAGGTGGCGTAATAGACTCCAATTCGAGACCAAGCTGGCGCAGTCGAGGATCGCTGCGGACAAGGAATGGATCAAGCGGGAGAAGGTCCGCTTGGAGCTCTGGGGTGAGATGCTGGACGAGAGGGAGAGCATGACTCACAACCTCGACGCCCAATCCCGGGAGTACCACGACCAAGCTAAAGCTGCCAATGATGCGGCCAACGCTCGGTTCGATCAACTCGAAGCCATCAGTACCGCACTCATCAAGCGCCGAGAGGCGCTTGAGGGAAGGGAAAAGCGGCTCGAGGATGAGGAGCAAAAACTCCTGGAGCTACGGGATGACGTCTTGCGACGTGAAGAAGAGCTTGCCGAGAAGACAGCTCTGGCGGACAAAGGTATCGAGGAGCGCGCTAAAAAATTGGAAGAGCGCTGCCTCGAAGAGGAGGAGAAGACCTGGGCGCGAGGGCAGGAACTCTACGAGTATGAGTGTGCCCTCATCGCCCGGGAGAAGAAAATAGAGGCTAGGGAGAAAGACCTGGTCGACCGTCGGAACAAGATCCACCTCCGGGAGGAGGAGCTCGGGAGACTCGAAAAGCGGGTTGCTGCGAAAATTCAGCAAAACGCCAAAGAAGTTGAGCGCCTCTCCCGCGAGAACTCAGAGCTGGCGGCGACCCGGAGGTCCTTGGAAGAAATGAAGGGCCTGAGAAAGACGGACTCCCTGCAAATTTGGGAGTTCCTGAGTAAGGCCGACGATGCGCTAGCGCCGTTGGGTTTCAGCCCCGTGCTTCCGGATGATCCGGAGCCGGAGCCGGACCTTGCATTGCAGGCGTTAAACGCCGCGGGTGGCAAGCTCTCCAAGGTGGGCGACGTCATCGCGGACCAGCTTGAAGTCGAGGGGCAATCCCTGGCTAGAAACGTCACAGAGTATGTGTTGACGTGTTACACTAGCCGGAACCCTCGATTCCCTCTGGACCCGGTGCTTGAAGGCCCCGTTGAAGAAGAAGGCGAAGCTACCCGAGCCAGCGTGTCGGAGGTCGCCCAGAAGGTCGCTGAGTTCTTCCATAGGGTCTAGGACTATCTTTCTTAGCCTTTATTTGTATTTTCTCTTCTTCCTCAATTTTGTAATCCTTTGTCCCCAGATGTAAACTTCGGTCTTCCAATGAAATGAAATCCCCAATTTTTCGTGAATTTCATTTTTTGTCTTCAACATCTTTGTCTTCACTTGGCCCCCTGGTAGATGTGCACAATTTGATTGTGGACATGTACCAAAAGGATGTTGATTTTTGTTGAAGACAGATTTGCTTCGAACTCATATAGTTTAGGTCCGAAGTTTTCGATAGTGAAGGTCCCTTGAAGTCGTCGGAGCTTAGAAGCTCCGGCACTGTCCATCGTCGGAGCTTAGTAGCTCCGGCAGGAGCCTCTACCAACACGTTGAGTGTCGGTAGTTAATACTTCAAGGTGTCGGAGCTTAGTAGCTCCGGCAATGACCCTTGTCACGCCTGGCTGGCAACAGACTCTAATGATAGAATCTTCTCACCATCTTTAAGTTAACGCCGATGGGAGTCGGAGCTTGGTTACCCCCGGTTTTTCTCCATCAATATTGGGTTTATTTTTCCTGCACACTTAAGCCAAGAAAAACAGTAAAATTCGTTCCTTATCTATAACTTCGTCGCGGCTTACGGTTCTCAAGAGAATTTCAAGTTGAACACGATTTTTAGTATAATTGGATGAATTGTCTTTTCTTTTAGATCCAATTGTCCATGGACCCACCTTACTTTGGCCTGCCTGGGTGTAGGTAGAGTGGCGTACTTAGGGTGCTTGACCAGGCTAAGTCGATAGCGCACTCCAGCCCTAGAATGGCTTGGCGGCTTTCAGGCGAGTTGGCCACAGACGATATTTAAATCTAAAAAATCTGACAATTCAACTCAAATTGTACATAAACCGGTTAAACTAGAACTTCTTAAGAATTGCACGTTTCTGTTATAGACAAGAAAGAGAAAAATAAAAATGTCGAGCCTTATGCAAAAATGAATGCACGTGGAGTCTATTTCACATGAAGATGTCTTTCATTATAGGTCCGGGGTACAGATGAAACAAGTACACTCTTAGGGTACGGAACCAGGCTAAGTGTGTTTGGTTTCTCGTTTCACCCAGGGTAATTAGCTACACTTCTAGTCTGGAGACTGTATCAAGTGTTGCATGAGCTTTCCAAACCTTTCGGGAAAGGTCCGGCTGCTCTCCCGGAGGAACTACCCGACTCTGTACAATGACTCTATAACATACACTTCAAGTTACTTAAGACTCACCTCCGTGGAATTAAGTGTAGAACTTACGGAGGTGCTCGATGTTCCAAGGGTTTGGGAGAAGTGTCCCATCCTCGGCGGCCAAGCGAACGCTTCCGGGACGGGATACTTTGATCACTCGGAAGGGCCCTTCCTAGCCGGGGGAGAGTTTGTTTTGCCCTTCTCTGGATAGTATTCTCCGTAGCACCAGATCGCCTTCCTCGAGCTGTCGGTTGTGTACATGCCGCTGATGATAGCGCCGTAAAGCTTGGCGGTATCGGGCGTTCCGAACAGCTGCTTGGCACCTTCCCTCCTCGAGGAGGTCTAGGTCTTCACGCCGGAACTGGTCCTGCGCGGCTTCGTCGAAGGTCCGGACTCGGAAGGAACCCAGGGTGATCTCCGGAGGAAGGATCGCTTCTGCTCCGTACACCAGGAAGAAGGGTGTTTCTCCGGTTGCCCGACTTGGAGAAGTCCTGTTAGCCCATAGAGTGGGCGGAAGCTCTTCGATCCAATTAGCTCCGTGTTTTTTCAAACGCTCATAAGTTCGCGTTTTTAGTCCTTTAAGGATCTCTGCGTTTGCTCTCTCGGCTTGCCCATTGCTGGCAGGATGAGCTACGGAGGCGTAGCAAACTTGTATGCCGAGGTCTTCGCAATATCCTTGAAATGCGGAGCTTGTGAACTGAGTCCCATTATCAGTGATGATCTTGTTCGGGACTCCGAATCTGCTCACGATAGATTGTAGAAAATTGATTGCAGATTGTTTGTTGATCGTCACAACAGGAGTAGCTTCCGGCCACTTGGTGAACTTGTCGATGGCGACATACAGGAACTTGTAACCTCCGACGGCTCTTGGGAAGGGTCCCAAGATGTCCATCCCCCACACGGCGAAAGGCCACGTAGGAGGTATCATTTGTAAGGGCTGAGCAGGTGTATGAATTTGCTTTGCATGAAATTGGCATGCTTTGCATTTCTTCACTAGCTCAGTAGCATCCTGGAGCGCTGTAGGCCAGTAGAAGCCGTGCCGAAAGGCTTTTCCGACCAGCGTGCGGGAAGACGCGTGGTTCCCACACTCGCCTCCATGGATTTCTGCGAGGAGCTCGCAGCCTTCTTCCCTTGTGATGCACCGCATTAGGATGCCGTTGGCACCGCGCCGGTAGAGATCCCCTTCTACCAACGTGTATCTTTTAGCCAATCTGACTACCCGGTCAGCGGATACATCATCGTCAGGAAGGATGTTGTCTTTCAAGTAGTTCCGGATCTCCGAGATCCATGCATCGGAACTGACTTGAGCATTTGAGTCTTGCGTGCTGGGTTGCTCGGAGCTTCCGGCAGCACCTACGACCCTTGATGGCTGCCATGGTAACAGGGCCATCGGGACCGTCAGCTTCGGGATGCTGATCTCGCCCCCTTCGTTCAGCTCGGCAGGCTGAACTGTGGGTTTTGACATCCTCCGGACAAAGGTTCCGTCTGGAGCCGGAGCTCCGGTTGACGCCTTGGTCGAGAGTTCGTCAGCTTCAACGTTGTGAGCACGCTGAACATGGTGAAGGTCTAGGACTTCGAAGTCCTTCTGAAGCCTCTGGACTTCAAGGAGATAAGCAGCCAGCTGGAGATTATTGCAGGAGCATTCACCCTTCACCTGTTTGATAACAAGTTGTGAATCTCCTTTGACCAGCAACTGCTTGACACCAAAGGATAGTGCCACCTTTAATCCATATATGAGTGCTTCGTACTCCGCCATGTTGTTGGTTGCCTTGAAATCAAGGTGCACCATGTATCTTACCTTCTCCCCGGTTGGTGTGAGGAGAAGGATTCCAGCTCCGGCTCCCTGCTTCTGCATGGAGCCGTCGAAGTAAAGGGTCCAGTGAGGCTTAGTGAAGGCCGGAACTTGTGGTTCCTTCTTCTGCTCGCTGGGGCCCCCAGAGTTTAATGGAGAGGGAGTCCATTCTGCCACGAAATCTGCCAACGCTTGACTCTTGATTGCTTGTCTTGGAATGAATTCGAGGTCGAATTCAGCCAGTTCCGCTGCCCACTTCGCTATATTCCCAGTTGAATTGGGATTATGCAGAATCGCTCGAAGTGGATATGAGGTTACCACCGAGACTTTGTGAGCTTGGAAATAGTGTCGAAGCTTCCTCGAGGCAATAAGAACTGCATAGAGCAGCTTATGTACCTCTAGGTATCGAGTCTTGGCATCATGTAACACTTCACTGATGAAGTATACTGGGCGTTGAACGGTCCGGACCCTCCCGGAGGAGTCCGGAGCTTCCTCTCCATTGATCCGGACCCTGTCGGAGGGGTCCAAACTATATTCGGGGACCTCCGGGTTCTGGGTGGAGGAACCCGGAGCTTCTTCAGGAATGACCTGGATCCTATCAGAAGGATCCGGGTCCTCTGAAGTGGCTTCTTGAGGATTCAAGTCTGGGAGCTGGGACCCAGACCTGCTTTCGGGAACCTCCGGATCCTCCCGAAGGGATCTGGATTCCTGAGTATTGGGTAGTTCCGGTCTCTCCGCAACCAGAACCATACTGACGACTTCGTCAGCTGCTGAAATATAAAGTAATAAAGGCTCACCGGGGTTCGGAGCTACCAAGACTGGTAGAGTGGTGAGGAACTGTTTCAGCTCCTGGAATGCCTTCTCTGCCTCTTCAGACCATTGGAATGGTCCGGACTTCCTCAGTAACTTGAAGAAGGGAAGTGCCCTTTCCGCCAGTCTTGAAATGAATCGACTGAGGGCTGCTAGACATCCAGTTAATTTTTGGACGTCTTTGATGCGGGTTGGTGGCCGCATGTCTTCGATGGCTTTTATCTTCGCCGGATTAGCCTCTATACCCCGGTGACTTACCAGGAAACCAAGAAGCTTTCCGGAACTAACCCCGAAGACGCACTTGTCTGGGTTTAGCTTCGTGCGGGTGGCCCGCAGCTTGTCGAAGACAGCCTGCAAGGTATCCAAGAGGGACTCCTTGTTTTTGACTTTGACCACAATGTCATCAACGTACACCTCCACTATGTCTCTGATGAGTTCTTCGAAAGTTTTGTACATTGCTCGTACAAAAGTTGAAGCTGCATTCTTGAGACCAAAAGGCATGGCTGTGTAACAATACAATCCATCCACTGTGATGAATGAAGTATGTTCTTCATCTTCCCTAGACATCCGGATTTGATGATATCCTGAATATGCGTCTAGAAAACACAGCAACTCACACCCAGAGGTGGAATCCACTATCTGGTCTATTCTAGGTAGTGGGAATGGATCTTTTGGACATGCCTTATTCAGTGTGGTGTAGTCGATGCACATCCGAAGTTTCCCGCCGGCCTTAGGCACAACGACTGGGTTTGCCAGCCATTTTGGATGGTAGACTTCTCGGATGAATCCGGCTTCGAGCAACTTCTTCACTTCTTGTCGGATGAAGTTCTGTCGCTCTACAGATTGCTTCCGAGGTTTCTGGTGTACAGGCCGAGCGTCGGGGTAAATCTTCAGATTGTGCTCAATCACTTCCCTGGGGATCCCAGGCATTTGTGACGGTTGCCAGGCAAACACGTCAACATTAGCCCGGAGGAAAGTGATGAGCGCGAGTTCCTATTTGTCGTTCAAGCCACCCGATATGCGGGTAGTTTAAGTGACATCGGAACCAATTTGGACGACTTTGACGGGAATGTCGGTGTCGCCGCTTGGCTGCACACGGGGTGCAGAGGTCGAGCCTCGTTGACGAATGCTCGGAGGTTGTGGAGCTTGCTTCTGTCTGGAATCCTCCTCTTGCGCTGTGGTGAGTGCATGGAGTTCTTCCAGAGCAGTTACTCCGGCAGTGCGATCTCCACGGATCCGGAGAACGCCTACTGGTGTCGGCATCTTCAACACCAGGTATCCATAATGAGCAGCTGCCATGAATTTGTACAGGGCAGGTCTACCCAAAATGGCGTTGAATGGTAAGTTGATCTGAGCGACGTCGAAGACCAACTTTTCGGTGCGATACTTCTCCCGGGTCCCGAAGGTAACAGGGAGAGTGATAGCTCCGAGTGGGGTTATGGCCCCCGGACCTACTCCGGAGAAAGGTCGAGAGGGCTGGAGGTCTGAAGGTCGAAGCTGAAGCTTAGTGAAAGCTTCGAAGCTGATGAGATTAAGCCCCGAACCTCCATCTACCAGGACATGATGGAGCTGGATGTTGTTGATGGTGGGGGTGTGACTCCCGCTGGAACTGAGGCTCCTGCCGGTGGTTGCATGTTGGAGGGATTGCCTCCGACAGTCTGAGCAGCAGGTTGCCCGTTGGATGATCCAGCTGCAGAATTCACCATTCTTGAAGATCTCAGGCGCCCCTACCTGGCGCGCCAACTGTCGACTGTTGGAGTCGGCAGATCCCCTAACACTATGAAAAGTGTTTGAAGGAGTTTGTGGTTCGGTCTAGGCGCGCGGAGATCTAAGAAAGTGAAATGCGATTTGGACACGAGTGACACGGTGGTTTACGTGGTTCGGGCCGCCTGAGCGTAATACCCTACTCCACGGGTGTGTGTTTGTTGTATTAACTTGTGAGCTTCAGAATGTTCCACCCTCTGTGTATCGTCGGTTTGTCCTTTTATAGTACAAGGACCAACCGTTACAAGTCAGCCTGGCCCGACATGTGGCCCTGGCGGTTATTAGTATTGATACACGAGATTAATTGTTGTTAATAACCCTGTAACGGCTCCGACAGTGCCGTTACAGGTGTTAAGGCTGTCCGATTAATTATCATTAACGTGGAATTAATGGTAATTAATCGGATCTTGAAGTCTGCGGCTGTCCTTTGGAGATCCGGAGCCGTTACAACGTCTCCCGGGGGCTTTAAGCATCTAGCTCCGTCGTGTGGACACGTGGCAGCTCCGGAGCTTGCTTGGGAGAAGCGGGAAGCTCCGGGGTGACCTGGCACGTGTCATGTCCGGAGCTTCTCTCGGTCGGGGGCTACCTCCGGAGGTGCCGTTTCAGTACTTGGCCCGGAGCTTCACCCTTGCGGGTAATAGCTCTGGGCTGACAGTACACGTGGCAACCTAGAGGTTAACCATGTTGGAGAAGCGGGTCCGGTCACGTCTGGCGAGTGGGCCCCCGAGGGTCTTCAATTTGAGTTGATGTCCTTCCCTTGAGATCTTTGTAACCTCAGGGGGTGTATGGTTTTTAGGGTACCGACAGTAAACATTACATCCACACCTTGAGTTGTTGATTTTATTTTTTTCATTTATCGAATCTTTCGATTCTTTGTTTACAGGGCGACAAAGGAAGGCACGGAAGATCCAGCACTCATCACGGCGACTGAGGCTGTGCAGGCGGAAGTTCCAGCTCTGACCCCTGTGTCTCCACAAGTGGTGGCCAAGGTCACGTCAGCTCTGATGCTGGCTGTCGTGGATCTAGATCCTAAAGCGATACAAGAGGCTCTCGTGGTAGCGCCGGACCACGGGGGAGACATTTGTAAAGATGCGCCAGTAGCAGCGGCACCGGTGGCTGAAGCTCCGACGCAAGACACGGAGATGGTGGAAGATTCGGCATTTGAGCCGGAAGCAACCGAAGCTCCGACGGTTGTGTCGGAAGTTGTTGAAGAGCCAGTGGGTGAGCCGGTGGTGCCCGAAGCTCTGACCTCTGTGTCGGAGATAGTTGAAGCTCCGACCTGAGCCGGAGGTGGTGGGGGCTCCAGACAAAGCTCTAACGTCCACCCAGAGGTGATTGCTCTGGAGGCGCCCATGTCTGAGCTAGAGCACCTAGAAGAGTCTGCAGCAGGCCCTCCAACCGCTAAGCTGATGGTGGAAATTCCGATGGGGGAACATTCAACATCAGTTCTGGAGGTTGAAGTTCCCTCGGCGGGGCCTTCCTCGGCGACAGTGGAGGCTGAGGAGATTCCTGAGGGCGACCCTAGTGCCGCAGGACCACAAGGGACCACACTTGTGGCGTGGGACCCAATTTTTGTTCTTGAAGACCCCCTGGAGCCGGCGGAGATGACCCCGACATGTCCAGAGCCTATTCCCCTGGCGTTGTCTATTGACAATGCCTGCTCGAGCCTCCATCAAGTCCAGCTCACCTTCGACCATGACAGTAAGGTTCTCGAAGAAGAGTGCCACACCTTGAGGCGTTGGTGCAACAGGCTTCATTTTGAGACCAAATTGGCGCAAATGAGGCTTGCTGGCCAAATGGAGTGGGTCAAGAAGGAGAAGGCCCGGATGGAATATTGGGGCCAGTTGCTGGAAGAGAGGGAGGCCTCCATCCTAGCCCTTCACATTAATTCTCGGGAGATTCTCGAGCATGCTATAAAAAGCAATGATGCTGCCGACGAACGTCAGGACAACCTCAATACATTAAATGAGATTCTACTGAAGCGCTGAGCGGGCCTCGATGAGAGGGAAGAGAAACTCCTGGAGATGTAGGAGGATCTCATGAAGAGGGAGGAGGAGCTCGCCCAGAAACTATCTCTGGGAGAGCAAAACTTGGCTGACCGCACAAAAAAGCTTGATCTACGGTGCAAGGAAGAGGAAGAAAGGTACTAGAAGCTTGGGCAGGAGCATTCTAAAAGAGAAGCTGATGTTTCCACCAGAGAAGGGAAAGTAAGAGGCAGGGAGAAGGACTTGGCCGAACAGCGGGACCGCATCCACCTCCGGGAGACGGAGCTCGCCGACCACAAAAAGCAAATAGCTGAGAGTATTCAACAACATGCCAAAGTGGTCGAGCGCCTCACTCGAGAAGGTTCAGAGCTTGCGGCAGCCAGAAGGTCACTGGAGGAGCTGCGAAGCTCGAGGGCATCTCAGTCCTAGCAGGTGTGGGATTTTCTGGGGCGTGCGGACAGAGCTTTGGTGCCGCTAGGCTTCAGCCCATTACATCTGGAGAACACAACACCAGAGCTGGACCAGATACTGGTGGCACTTGGCTCTGCTGGCAAAAAACTCGACGCGATGGGTGATGTCATCGCCGACCAGCTGGAGACGGAGGGGAAATCTCTAGCCAAGAACGTCGCCGAATATGTCCTGGCGTGTTACAAGAGCCGAGACCCCCAACTTTCTCTAGATCTGGTCTTCGATGGACCCATTGCCAAAGAGGAGGATGCCGCAAGGTCTAGCGTCCACGAAGCTGCTAAGAAGGTTGCATCGTGTTTCCGCAGGACTTAGAACCTCCAGTAGCTAGGACCTTTTTCATTAGCCTTTTGCTGTAATCCTCATATTGTAATCCAGTACTTCGAATGAATGAAATCCACTCTTTGCATGAATGAATTCCATTTTATGTTTCTCTTCAATGCATTGCCCTTTATCTTATTGGCCCCTAGTAGATGTACACAATTTAATTGCGAACATGTACCAATTCAATGCATAAAACGTCGACGGCGGGCCCCCTGGGGTTGTTGGAGCTTGGTAGCTCTGACGACACCCACTGTCAACACGTAAAATGTCTACGGCAGGCCCCCTGGGGTTGTCGGAGCTTGGTAGGTCTGACGACACCCACTGTCAACGCTTAAAACGTCGACGGCGGGCCCCCTCGGGTGGTTTCACCATCTTCACTTGAATTGCCATTATGCTTCACGTTGTTAGCAAGCCCCCTGGGGTTGTCGGAGCTTGTTAGCTCCAACGGCGCCCTCTTTCAACGTCTGAAACATCGACGGCGGACCCCCTTGGGGGATGTCAGAGCTTAGTAGCTCCGGCATCGTCCACCATCATTATGAGTTTTCATTTTTCCTGCGCATCAAAGACAAGAAAAACCATAAAATTCCTCCTATCGCCTATAACTCTTTTGTGACTTTTTATTCTTATTTGAATTTTAGATCCGAAGAAACTCAATATGATAACAAGTACATTGATGTAATTTCTCCAGATCCGAATGCCTTTAGGACGCGCCGTACTGAGGCCTGCTGGAATATAGGTAGAGCGGAGTACTTAGGGTTCTGGACCAGGCTAAGTCGATAGCACACTCTGGACCTGTGTTGGCTTGGCGTTCAGATGAGTACACCGTCTAGCAATGCTAAGATCCGAAAAAATCCATAATATAACTTGTACAACGTATGAGTAACTTGGAGTAAAGGTCAAAAAGAATTGCACAACTTCGTATAGACAATGAGGAAAAGGATAATAAAAGAAATTGAGTCTGTACAAAATTGATGCACGTGGAGTCTGCTTTCACACAACAATATCTTCCATTATAGGTTCGAATTACATGGGAGACAAGGACACACTTAGGATACAGAACTAGGCTAAGTGTGATATACATCTTGTACTAACCCAGGACAGGTAGCTACACTTTTAGTGTTGTGACTATGTCAAGTGTTGCTTGAACTTCCCGGATCCTCCTGAAGGGGTCCGTATGTTCTCCCGGAGGACCTACCCGACTCTGTGTATGGACTTTATAACTTACATTTTGTATAATTACAGACTCACCTCCATGATACTAAGCGTAAAACTTACGAAGGTGCTCGATGTTCCAAGGATTGGGAAACGGGGTCCCATCCTCAGTTGCCAAGGGAACACATCCGAGACGGGATACTTTGATCACTCGGAAGGGACCTTCTTAGGTGGGGGAAAGTTTGTTCATCTCTCCACGAGTTAGATTTCTCCACAGCACCAGATCGCCTTCTTCAAGCTATCAGTTGCGCACATTCCTTTGATCATAACGCCGGAGCGCTTGGTAATAACGTGCATTCCGAACAACTACTTAGCACCTTCCCTCACCGACGAGGTCAAGGCCTTCACGCCGGAGCTGGTCCTGCGTGGCTTCATTGAAGGTCCGGACCCGGAGTGACCCCATGGTGATCTCCGGAGGAAGAACTGTTTCAGATCCGTACACCAAGAAGAAGGGTGTCTCTCTAGTAGTCCAGTTAGGTGTTGTCCTGCTTGCCCACAGTATGGACGAAAGCTCCTCGATCCAGTTGGCTTCGTGTTTTTTCAGGCGCGCATAAGTGTGTGTCTTATGTCCTTCTAGTATTTCTGCATTTGCTCTCTCGGCTTGGCCATTACTTACCGAGTGAGCTACTGATGCATAGCTGACTTGAATGCCGAGGTCTTCGCAATATTCTTGAAATGCTGCACTTGTAAATTGGGTTTCGTTGTCAGTTATGACTCTGTTCGAAACTCCAAATCTGTAGACTATGGACTTCAAGAACTTCATAGCTGATTGCTTATTGATAGTCACAACTGGAGTTGCTTCCAGCCACTTGGTGAACTTGTCAATGGAGACATACTGGAACCTATAACTTCCGACGGCTTTTTGGAAAGGTCCCAAAATGTCCATACCCCACACAATGAATGGCCATGTAGGAGGTATAATTTGCAAAGACTGAACCGGTGTGTAAATTTGTTTTGCATGGAACTGGCACGCTTCACACTTTTTCACCAACTCAACTGCATCCTGGAGTGTTGTAGGCCAGTAGAAGCGTGCGGGAAGATGCATGGTTCCGGTATGTGGGAAGATGCATGGTTCCAGTATGCGGGAAGGCTTTACCGACCAGCGCGCGGGAAGATGCATGGTTCCCACACTCGCCTCTGAAAGTGCATCTAGGACTCCCTTGTGGGATTTGGATGATTTATGACAAGCAATTGGGATCCTAAACGTGCAAGCGGCGCGTGTACGCGCGCCTGTTTCATTTTCCCCGCGCCGCTTCCTTTCCCAACCACCGCCGCCGACCGACGCCTCGCCACCTGCCCGCCGTCGCTGCCCCGCCGCTGGCCCGCCACCCCGCCGCCCCCTGCTCCCGCCCACGGCCCCGCCCCCGCAGCGCCGCGCCAACCCTGAGCTGCCCCGACCCTGAGCCACCCTGCTGCCTGCCCTTCATCGCAGCACCGCCGCCCCACCGTCGCCGCCCCTGCTCCCGCCCGCGGCCCCGCCCCCGCGGTGCCGCCCCGACCCCGAGCCACCCCGAGCCACCCCGCCGCCGGCCCACCGTAGCCGCCCCTGCGCCCCCGACCCCGCCGCCGATCTTCGTTGCAAGTATTTCCTCGCTTCTCCCCTTGCTCTCATTGTCTTGAATTATTGCACATGCATTTACTTGAATTGCTTATGTTTAGGTTTGAATTGCTCTCATTTGAATTATGTTTATGTTTAGGTTTATTGAATTGCTCTCATTTGAATTGAATTGCTCTCATTTGAATTATGGTTATGTTTAGGTTTATTGAATTGCTCTCATTTGAATTATGATTATGTTTAGGTTTATTGAATTGCTCTCATTTGAATTGAATTGCTCTCATTTGAATTACTCTCATTTGAATTGAATTGCATATGTGAGAATTGAGTTGATAAATTGATGAATTACAATGGATAATTGTTATGTTTAGGTTTATTTGAATTGCTTATTTTTTGAATTATGGTGACAATTTTAATTTTGATTGCTTGAGTGTTTAAGTACTATATATACATAAATGGGCTTCGGACTGGCTTGACAAGGCCAGACAAGGCCCATTTAGTGGTAAGGTAAAGTATGCGTGTAGACGGGCACGAAGGCGAATGACGACGGTGAGGATGGCAAGCACCTGCGCGTGGATGGCGTACTCCGACAAAGTGGTTTCATTTCTGATCAATTTACAGCAGCTAACCCTAAAGCTGTCGTGGAATTGTCATCTAAGACCAACTTTCCTCTCAGTCTTTCTCTAGTTCTTTCCTCTCTCTTAAATGACCTCAAAATAAAGATGAGAAATGTAACCTATAGCAATGTATTACCCGTTTCGAATCGGTACGTCTCACATGCCATTGGCATGTGAGACGTGCAAGTTCGGAATTGTCCCTTTTTGGACAGCCTCCGAGTGACCGAGGGGGCGTGGCTTGTGACGAGATGCGGGTCCGGATTTGGACGAGATTTCGGTGGCGTAACCCTGTTGTTCTCTACTACACCATTTTTGGGCGTGCAATGGAGAACATCGGGGTTATGCTGCCGAAATTTCGTTCGAATCCGGATCACGCGTCTCGTCATGAGCACGCTCCACTCGGTCACTCTTGGGTGGGTTTAGGATCTATCTGCCTAGGTTGTAGGGCCGTGACACATAACATAACAATACATTAATGACAATTTCTTTCGCGTTAAACTACAGAGTCAAACATGGGCGAAGATCGTAGTTGGATGTACACTAGTTGGAAGAGCAGAACTGGTGGTCACTCAGATGAGTGGTACACCAAGACAGAAGCTTTTGTGGAACGAGCTTTTTCATTGTCAAATAGCAATAAGGCGCGGTGCCCATGTACGAAATGACGAAACGGAATGTTTTTGGACAAAGTGGAACTTACGTTGCACTTGTGTCGAAACGGTTACGTGTCACATTATGAGTTGTGGAACTTCCACGGCGAGACAACTTCTCAAGCTGTACAAGAAGCGGAAGCGAACAATGATGATGCTCAAGAGGTTGATATTATGGATGAGATGCTGGAAGCTATAGACCAGAGCTTACAGAAGATACTTAAACAACAGAGGTTAAAGAGTTCTTCAAATGTCTCAAAGATTCAAAAGAGGCTCTGCATGAACACACTAAAATGTCAATTCTCAATTTTGTGACTAGACTTATGGCAATTAAGTCTAAGTTCTTCTTTTCTAACAATTGTTACAACATGCTCATCGATTTCTTCAAAGATGCCCTTCCACAACCCAACAAAGTGCCTAAGGATATGTACAACTCAAAGAAAATTCTTTTCGGTCTCAGGATGAAGCACAAAAAGATCGATGTGTGTCCAGACAACTGCATGCTTTTCTGGAGAGAGCATGCCAATGAGAACAAATGTTTGAAATGTGGTCAACCGAGGTTTGTCGAAGTTGTTAATAACGATGGTAATACTGTGACGACGGAAGTCGCACGTAAGCAGCTTCGTTACTTACCTGTGACACCAAGGTTGAAGCGGTTGTTCCTTTCAAAAAAAAACGGCCAGACACATGAGATGGCACAAAGAAGGTGAGCGTGAGAACAATGGAGTCATGACACACCCTTCTGATGGTGAGGAATGGAAGGCGCTGGACCGGTTCGACCCAGAATTCACTCGTGAAGCGAGAAATGTTCGCATCGGGTTGGCGACAGATGGGTTCATGCCGTTCAGCACAAACGCCGCACCATACTCCTGTTGGCCCGTATTTGTTATTCCGTACAATCTTCCACCGGCTTTTTGCATGAAGAATGAGTTTATGTTTCTTAGCCTCATTGTACCTGGGCCAGATCATCCTGGGTCACGTCTCAACGTGATGTTGAAACCGTTGATCGAAGAGTTGAAAATGTTGTGGACAGGAGTCGAAGCGTACCACTGTTACAAGAAATAGAAATTCAACCTCCGAGCTGCTTATTTGTGCTCCATTCATGATTTTCCGGCATACGGCATGTTTTCTGGATGGAGCACTCATGGTCGGTTGACGTGTCCGATATGTGCCTCGGATACCGATTGCTTTCGACTTACCAATGGAGGCAAGATATCTTAATTCGATTGTCATAGACATTGGCTACCTTCGAATCACTTGTTTAGACAACAGAGGAATTTCTTCAGAAAGAACACCGTTGTCAC
Organism: Tuctoria greenei; assembly: GCA_036927565.1. Classification (NCBI taxonomy): domain Eukaryota; kingdom Viridiplantae; phylum Streptophyta; class Magnoliopsida; order Poales; family Poaceae; genus Tuctoria; species Tuctoria greenei. Next base: position 123,928,025 of record JAYESD010000009.1, on the reverse strand, counting down.
TAAAGGACCACCGAAACGTCTTGACGGGTCAGAAATATCTGATATGTTGGACAAATTGGTGCCAGATGAAGGTCATCCTGGATATTTCGAAGGTTACGGAGACAAACACAATTGGACTCACATATGTGGACTTTGGGAGTTACCGTATGTGAAGTCGTTGATTCTAAGGCACAACATTGATGTTATGCATCAAGAGCGTAACATGGCCGAATGTATCATAAGCACATGCATGAACATGACGGGCAAAACAAAAGACAATTTAAAGGCTCGAAAGGATCTTGCCGAGCTTTGTAACCGTCAAACTCTTGAGCTCTCCGAACATGGTGGTAAACCACGCGCTCCTTTCTGTCTTCAACCTAAAGAAAAAAAAGAAGTTCTCGAATGGTTGCAAAGGTTGAAAATCCCAGATGGTTATGCAGCTAGTCTGAGACGAGCCGTGAATGTGAAAACGGGAAAGCTCATTGGGTTGAAGAGTCATGATTATCACATAATCATGGAAAGACTTCTGCCTGTTATGTTTCGAGGCTATTTTGACGATGCAGTGTGGAAAGTGTTAGCCGAGCTTAGCCACTTCTATAGGCAACTCTGTGCTAAAGAAATCACGCCAGAGATGATGACTAAATTGGAAAAGGAGGTTCCAATACTTTTGTGTAAGATGGAAAAAAATTTTCCTCTAGGATTTTTCAATCCAATGCAACATCTCTTAATTCATCTTCCATTTGAAGCGAAAGTGGGCGGTCCCATGCAATATAGGTGGATGTACCGTATTGAAAGATCACTTAGATATCTGAAACCAATGGTTGGTAACAGGGCAAGGGTTGAAGGTTGCATCGCCGAAGCTTTTACTCTTAAGGAAGTAGGATACTTCTCAAGTGTTTACTTTGCAGAGGAAAACAATGTTAATACTTCGGTAATGTAGTACAATATAGATGAGCAACCTCCTTGTAGCGATCTCTCCATTTTTGCAAAAAGAGGCACTACTCTTGGTAGTTACACTTCGTACGATGTTAGCGAAAAAGAAAGGCATGCTGCATTCTTCTACATGTACGCTAATATGGAAGAAATGAATGAATATTTCAAGTAAGTATTTCTCCTACACTTATGCTTTTCACCATCTTTTCCGACACATGTATTCTAAAAGGTTCTCTTTTTCGTGTAGTATGTTCGACAAGCAAAATTGGAGACATAGACATCAACTCACGAGCAAGCAAATATTACATATTCGACGGGAAGGAATAAATGGGGGATCTAATTTTCTCTCCTGGTTTCGAGATCATGTAACGTTTTCTCGATAACTAATCAATGTTAACAACGTTTTCTTATAACTTAAGAATGCTTACGTTTTCTAATAACTCCATATCTTGGACAGTGCCAAAAAGATGCCAACGTCCATGAAGATTTGCGACAACTATCCCGTGGAGTGGTTAATGTTAGAAGCTGTCGGTACCCTGGATACCGTGTACCCCTTGAAATTGCAAAGGTCTCAAGGAAATGTCATCTACTTGATTTTAAGACCTTCGGAGGCCCACATGTCAGACATAACCGGACTCGCTTCCCTAATATGGTTAGTCCCAGGGTCGCCACGTGTACCATCAAACCGGAGCTACCGCCCACAAGGGGGAAGCTCCGGGCTATGTACCATAACGGCACCCCCGGACTTAACCCTAGACCGAGGGAAGCTTCAAAACTGACATGTGTCTGGTAGCACCGGACCTATCTGTTCCTCACAGCATGCTCCAGAGCTGCCACGTGTCCAACCGTCGGATCTTCAGCCTCAAACCTCCGGTAGACTCCATAACGGCTCCGGATCTTCAAAGGGGAATCAAGGACTTCAAGACCTGATTAAGTGTCATTAATACTATATTAATGACACACGATCGGACGACCTTAATTACCAGTAACGGTGCTGTCAAAGCCTGTAATTCGGTCATTAAGGGTAATTAAGCGCACCAAATGTGTATCAATATAGTAACCGCTGGGGCCACATGTCGGGCCAGGCCAACTTCTAACAGCCTGTCCTTGTACTATAAAAGGACGGGCCAACGATACATAGAGGCACGCTTACTAGACTGATCTAACCCGCTCTGATCTGATCACGCACTCTCAACTCACGTTGAGTTCATACATCCAATACAACACCAACACACCCCGTGGAGTAGGGTATTACGCTTAGGCGGCCCGAACCACGTAAATCTTCGTGTCTCCTGTATCATTTTAGAATTCACCTTCTTGAGTCTCAGCGCGCCCACACCGAACTTCAAACTCCGCAAACACTTTGGTAGTGTCAGGAGATCTTCCGGATCAAAACCACCGACAGTTGGCGCGCCAGGTAGGGGCGCCTGAGATTTCAAGAATGGTGAACTTAGCTGCTGGATCATCCAATGGTCATCCTACTATTCAAGCTGCTGGGGGCAATCCCTCCAATATGCAGCCACCTGCAGGAACCACAGTCCCAGCAGGAGTCACACTTCCAGCACCGCCGCCTCCACCAGCAAATCAAGCTAGGCAGCGCGATGGTGCACCGGCGTCAATCACTGCGTCGGCGAATCATGACAACCCAGAACATGCGCTCTATGCAGCACGTGCTCTCCTTCAGCACCCACCACCTCCGAACGCATCCCGGGATGCAATGGAGCAGTGGAGGGTCGATGTGGAACATTTGGTTGCAGCAGCAGCCGACCGCATCAGCAACCAGGGTCCTCCTCCTTTAGAATGGGCCCCGTCGCAGCGACGAACCTTGTCTGGCAGACTTGGTCCGCACGTTTCCAACAACAAAAGACGTGCTGCATCACAGCAAGTGACGTTGTTGCCCTTCGGGGCACGACGCACTCACACGGTATCAAGGCTTTCGACTCATGACCTCCGAGCGGACCTTGATCGCCGATACCATCAACAAGACGACCGAGTCCATATCGAGCGTGCTCGTGAAAGACGAGAAGCTCAGGACATTCCTGCTCCTGAAGGAGTAGGAGGAGGCTGTTCAGCCCTGGCCATGCATCTGCGTATGGTCAGGTGGCCACAGAAATTCCGGCCTCACCTACCGGAGAAGTTTGATGGGACCGTTAATCCCGTCGAATTTCTTCAGATTTACTCCACTGCTATCCTGGCAGCTGGAGGGAATGAGGCCGTAATGGCCAATTAATTTCCAGTGGCTTTAACTGGGGCCGCCCGGTCCTGGTTTATGAGCCTTCCACCCAACTCCATCAACAGTTGGGAAGAGTTGTGCCGGCAGTTCACCGCCAACTTTGGGAGTTCATACACCCGACCAGGCACCGAACTGGACCTTTTTGCAGTCGTGCAAAAAGGGGGAGAATCCCTACGATCATTCATACAGAGATTGTCTCAGGTACGAAACACTATCCCTTCTATCTCTAGCGCTCCTGTCATTGTGGCATTTAGACAGGGCGTACGGGATAAGAAAATGTTGGAGAAACTGGCGATCAAGGAGATCACCAGTGTCATGGAACTCTTCAGCTTGGCTGATAAATGTGCCAGAGCTGCAGAGGGCCGTGAAATGCACTCCAAACCACCTCCGGAGGATCACAAAAAATCCTCCAAAGGAGAAGCCACTACCTTCGGGAGTGGCAAGAAGAAGAAAAAGACCAACGGCAACAAGAAGCCGTCGGCCGGCGCATCTAATGCTGCAGGTGCTACAGCTCCGGGTGGCCAGGGGCCACGCCCTGAGAAGCGACCTCGACCGTCTTCTGAAGACGGTGGCAAACCCAAGGTGTGGTGTCCAATTCATAAGACGGACAACCACAGTTTGGAAGACTGCCAGGTGGTCCAAAACCTTGCCGAGCGCTACAGCAAGTGCCAGGAAGAAGTTCCTTTCCGACAGAGGGAAGGAAAACAAAAAGTTGACGAAGCTCCGGCTGAAGAGGAGTTAGGTTTTTAGGATCCTAAAAAGGTCCTGAAGGCCGTCTACACCTCCGTTGACGACAATTCAGACGTCTCTGACAACGAGCGCCGGAAGAGCATGAACACCATTTTTGGTGGATCATGGGACATCACCTCCCGTCGCGTCCTCAAGACAATGCGTCGGGACATGGCCGTTGTAGCTCCTACAGCCAGGGCAGAGCCTCATCGGAAGTGGATGGACACGACCATCACTTTTGATGCTTTGGACTGCCCTCGAAGCATGGTTGGAGCAGGCCAGTTACCTTTGATGGTATCTCCTACCATCAATAACATTCAGCTCCACCATGTTATGGTAGACGGAGGTTCGGGGCTGAATCTCATAAGCTTCGAAGCTTTTACCAAGCTTCAGCTCCGACCTTCGGATCTTCATCCCTCCCGACCTTTCTCCGGAGTAGGTCCGGGAGCCATTACCCCACTCGGTGCTATTACACTCCCCGTTACCTTCGGGACCCGAGAGAAGTATCGCACAGAGAAGTTGGTCTTTGACGTTGCTCAGATCAACTTACCTTTCAACACCATCTTGGGTAGGCCTACCTTGTACAAATTCATGGCAGCTGCTCATTATGGCTACCTAGTGTTAAAGATGCCAACACCAATAGGCGTTCTCCGGATACGCGGAGATCGCACTACCAGAGTAACTGCTCTGGAAGAACTCCATGCGCTTACACGACGCAAGAGGAGAACTCCAGACAGGAGCAAGCTCCAAAACCTCCGAGCATTCGTCAGCGAGGCTCGACTTCTGCACCTCGTGTGCAGCCAAGCGGCGACACCGACATTCCCGTCAAAGTCGTCCAAATCGGTTCTGATGCCGCTGAGACCACCTGTATATCGGGAGGACTGAATGACAAATAGGAACTCACGCTCATCGCTTTCCTCCAGGCTAATGTCGACGTGTTTGCCTGGCAACCGTCACAAATACCTGGGATCCCCAGGGAAGTGATTGAGCACAATCTGAAGATCTACCCTGACACTCGACCCGTGCACCAGAAGCCTCGGAAGCAATCTGTGGAGCGACAGAACTTCATTTGACAAGAAGTGAAGAAGTTGCTCGAAGATGGATTCATCCGAGAAGTCTTCCATCCAAAATGGTTGGCAAACCCAGTCGTTGTGCCCAAGGCTGGCGGGAAGCTTCGGATGTGTATTGACTACACAACACTAAATAAGGCATGTCCAAAAGATCCATTCCCACTACCTAGAATAGATCAGATAGTGGATTCCACCTCCGGGTGTGAACTACTGTGTTTCTTAGACGCATATTCTGGGTATCATCAAATCAGAATGTCTAGGGAAGATGAAGAGCATACCTCTTTCATCACAGTAGATGGATTGTACTGTTATACAACCATGCCATTTGGTCTCAAGAACGCAACTTCAACCTTTGTACGAGCTATGTACAAAACTTTTGAAGAACTCATTAGAGACATAGTGGAAGTGTATGACAAGTGTGTCTTCGGGGTTAGCTCCGGAAAACTTCTTGGTTTCCTGGTAAGTCACCGGGGCATAGAAGCTAATCCAGCGAAGATCAAAGCCATTGAAGACATGCGGCCACCAACCCGCATCAAGGATGTCCAAAAGCTGACTGGATGTCTAGCAGCCCTCAGCTGGTTCATTTCAAGACTGGCGGAACGGGCACTTCCGAGGGGTTTATTGCACAAAAAGGCTGGGATGCAGGCTCCCCCTTCTTCAAGTTATTGAGGAAGTCTGGACCATTCCTGAAGAAGCAGAAAAGGCGTTCTAGGAGCTAAAACAGTTCCTCACCACCCTACCAACTCTGGTAGCTCCGAACCCTGGTGAGCCTTTGCTGGTTTACATTTCAGCAACTAACGAAGTCGTCAGTATGGTTCTGGTTGCAGAGAGACCAGAACAATCCCATACTCAGGAATCCAGACCCCTCCCTGAGGGTCCGGAGGTTCCTGGAAGCGAGTCTGGGTCCCAGTTCCCAGACTTGAGTCCACAAGAAGCTACTTTAGAAGACCCAGACCCCTCTGGGAGGGTCCAGGTCGCTTCTGAAGAAGCTCCGGGTCCCTCCAGCAAGGACTTGGAGATCCCCGAAGAAGGTCCGGATCCCTCCGGGAGGATCCGAGTCAATGAAGAGGAAGATCTGAGCCCCTCCGGGAGGGTCCGGACCATCCAGCGCCCAGTGTACTTCATCAGTGAAGTACTTCATGACGCCAAGACTCGATACCTAGAGGTGCATAAGCTTCTCTATGCGGTTCTTATCGCCTCCAGGAAGCTTCGCCATTACTTCCAAGCTCACAAGATTTCAGTGGTGACTTCTTACCCACTTCGAGCAATCTTGCATAATCCCAATTCAAATGGGAATATAGCAAAGTGGGCAGCGGAATTGGCCGAATTCGATCTCGAATTCATTCCAAGGCAAGCGATCAAAAGTCAAGAATTGGCGGATTTTGTGGCAGAATGAACTCCCTCTCCATCAAACCCTGGGGGCCCCAGTGAGCAAAAGCCGGAACACAAGGCTCCGGTCTTCACTGACCCTCACTGGACCCTCTACTTCAACGGCTCCATGCAAAAGCAGGGGGGCGGAGCTGGAATCCTTCTCCTCGCACCAATCGGGGAGAAGGTAAAATGCATGGTACACCTTGACTTCAATGCGACCAACAACATGGCGGAGTACGAAGCACTCATCTACGGACTAAAGGTGGCACTGTCATACAGTGTCAAGCAGCTACTGGTCAAGGGAGATTCACTGCTCATCATTAAGCAAGTGAAGGGTGAATGCTCCTACAACAATCTCCAGCTAGCTGCTTACCTCCTTGAAGTCCAGAGGCTTCAGAAGGACTTCGAAGTCCTAGACCTTCACCATGTCAAGCGTGCCCACAATGCTGAAGCCGACGAACTCTTGACGAAAGCGTCAACCGGAGCTCAGGCTCCTGACGGAACTTTTGTCCGGAGGTTGTCAAAACCCACAGCTCAGCCTGCCGAGCTGAGCGAAGGGGGCGAGATCAGCATCCCGAAGCTGATGGCCCCGATGGCCCTGTTACCATGGCAGCCATCAAGGGTCGTAGGTGCTGCCGGAAGCTCCGAGCAACCCAGCACGCAAGACTCAAATGCTCAAGTTAGCTCCGATGCATGGATCTCGGAGATCCGGAGCTACTTGAAAGACAACATCCTTCCTGGCGATGATGTATCCGCTGACCAGATAGTCAGATTGGCTAAAAGATACACGTTGGTAGAAGGGGATCTCTACCGGCACGATGCCAACGGCGTCCTAATGCGGTGCATCACAAGGGAAGAAGGTTGCGAGCTCCTCGCAAAAATCCATGGAGGCGAGTGTGGGAACCACGCGTCTTCCTGCACGCTGGTCGGTAAAGCCTTCCGGCATGGCTTCTACTGGCCTACATCACTCCAGGATGCAACTTAGCTGGTGAAGAAGTGCAAAGCATGCCAATTTCATGCAAAGGAAATTCGCACACCGGCTCAGCCTCTACAAATGATACCTCCTACATGGCCCTTCGCTGTGTGGGGGATGGACATCTTGGGACCTTTCCCAAGAGCCGTCGGAGGTTACAAGTTCCTGTATGTCGCCATTGATAAGTTCACCAAGTGGCCGGAAGCAACTCCAGTTGTGACAATAAACAAGCAATCTGCTATCAACTTTCTTCAATCCATTGTATGCAGATTTGGAGTCCCAAACAAAATCATTACTGATAATGGGACCCAATTTACAAGCTCTGCATTTCAAGGATATTGCGAAGACCTCAACATTCAAGTTTGCTATGCCTCCGTAGCCCACCCGGCAAGCAATGGCCAGGCTGAGAGAGCAAATGCTGAAATCCTGAAAGGACTCAAAATGCACACCTATGAGCGCTTGAAAAAACATTGAGCCAACTGGATTGAAGAGCTTCCACCCACTCTATGGGCCAACAAGACAACTCCAAACCGGTCAACTGGAGAGACACCCTTCTTCCTGGTGTACGGAGCTGAAGCAATCCTTCCTCCGGAAATCACCTTGGGGTCACTCCGGGTCCGGACCTTCGACGAAGCCACGCAGGACCAGCTCCGGCGTGAAGACCTAGACCTCCTTGAGGAGGGAAGGTGCCAAGCAGCTGTTCGGAATGCCCAATACCGTTAAGCCCTTCGACGCTATCATCAGCGGCATGTACACAATCGACAGCTCGAGGAAGGCGATCTGGTGCTATGGAGAATACAATCCAGAGAAGGGTTAAACAAACTCTCCCCCAGCTGGGAACGACCCTTCCGAGTGATTAAAGTATCCCGTCCCGGAAGCGTTCGCTTGGCTACCGAGGATGGGACACCTCTCCCAAATCCTTGGAATATTGAGCACCTCCGTAAGTTCTACACTTAATATCACGGAGGTGAGTCTATAGTCACTTGAGGTGTATGTTATAGTGTCATTGTACAGAGTCGGGTAGTTCCTCTGGGAGAACAGTCAGACCTTTCTCGGAAGGTCCGCAAAGTTCATGCAACACTTGTCACAGTCTCAGGACTAAAAGTGTGGCTAGCTACTCTGGGTCAAACGAGAAATGAAACACGCTTAGCCTGGTTCCGTACCCTAAGGGTGTACTTGTTTCCCCTGTACCCCATACCTATAATGAAAGACATCTTCATGTGAAACAGACTTCACGTGCATTTATTCTGTACAGGCTCAACATTTTTATTTTTCTCTTTCTTGTCTATAACAAAGTTGTGCAATTCTTAAGAAATTTTAGTTCGACCAGTTCATGTACAATTCGGGCTGTATTGTCGATTCTTTTGGATTCAAATATTGTTCATGGCCCACTCGCCTAAATGCCGTCAAGCCAATCTAGGGCTGGAGTGTGCTATCGACTTAGCCTGGTCAAGCACCCTAAGTACGCCACTCTACCTACACCACGGCAGGCCGAAGTAAGGCGGGTCCAAGTACAATTGGATCTGGAAGAAATAAGGCAATACATTCGGTTGTATTCAGAATTGTGTTTGACCTAAAACTTTCTTGGGAATCGTAAGCCGCGACGAAGTTATAGGCAAGGAGCGAATTTTACAATATTTCTTGGCTTCAAGTGTGGAGGAAAAATAAAGAATCCACGTTGATGGAGAAAAGTCGGAGTTAACAAAGCTCCGACTCCCCCTAGGTGGCTTGTAATCGATGTTAAACATTGACAACAAGCATCACCGGAGCAACCAAGCTCCAGTAAAGCTAGGGGGGCCAGCCGTCGACGCAGAATAAAAGATGGTGAGAAGACCCCGCAAACGGAGTCTGCTGCCAACAAACTAAGTGTTGGCAAAGGTCACTGCCGGAGCTACTAAGCTCCGACACCCCGGAGGACTAACTATCGATGCTCTACGCGTTGATAGAGACTATTGTCGGAGCTACTAAGCTCCGATGATAGACAATGCCGGAGCTTCTAAGCTCCGACAACCTTAGGGGGCCTTCACTATCGAAGAGTTCGGACCTAAATTCTACAATTTCGGAGCAAATGAGTCTTCAACAAAATGCAATATCCTCTTGGTACATGTTCACAATCAAATTGTGTACATCTACCAGGGGGCCAAGTGAAGACAAAAGTGTTGAAGACAAAAAATGAAATTCACAAAAATTTGGATTTCATCTATCTGGAGACAAGGGATTACAAAATTAGGGAAGAAAAAGAGAGAATACAAGTGGGAGCTACAGAGACGGTCCTAGACCCTATGGAAGAACTGGGCGACCTTCGGAGCAACCTCCGACACGTTGGCTCGGGTGGCTTCACCTTCTCCTTCGACGGGACCTTCAAGCACTGGGACCAGAGGAAATTGGGGATCCCGGCTGGTGTAGCACGTCAGCACATACTCTGCGACGTTCTTCGCCAGGGACTGCCCCTAAACCTCCAACTGGTCTACGATGACGTCACCCACCTTGGAGAGTTTGCTACCCGCCGAGCTCAACGCCTGCAACGCCAGGTCCGGCTCCGGCTCCGAATCATCCGGACGCACGAGACTGAAGCCCATCAGTGTCAGCGTGTCGTTGGCTTTGCTCAGGAACTCCCAAACCTGTAGGGAGTCTGCAGCCCTCAAGCCCTTTAGTTCCTCCAAGGATCTTTTGGTCGCCGCCATTTCAGAATTCTCGCGAGCAAGGCACTCAACCTCTTTGGCATTTTGCTGAATCTTTTCAGCAACCTGCTTCTCGAGTTTTCCGAGCTCCTCCTCCTGGAGGTAGATCTTGTTCCGGCGGTCGACCAGGTCCTTCTCCTGGCCCCTAACTTTCTTCTCCCTGGCAGCGATGGCACACTCTTGCTGGTAGAGTTCCTGCCCTCGCACCCAGACCTTCTCGTCCTCCCCAACGCAACGCTCCTCCAATTTCTTGGTGCGTTCCTCGAGGCCCTTGTCAGCCAGAGCCACCTTTGCGGCAAGCTCCTTCTCCCTCTTCAAGATGTCATCCCGTAGCTCTAGGAGTTTCTGCTCTTCATATTCGAGCCTTTTCTCCCTCTCCTCAAGTGCCTCCCGGCGCTTGATGAGAGTAGTGTTAATTGCTTCAAGCCTTCCTTGGCGATCATCAGCCGCACTATTAGCTTCCTTGGTCTGCTCATAAATGGCCCGGGATTGAACGTCGAGGGCATGAGTCAAGCTCTCCCTGTCATACAATAATTTGCCCCAGTATTCCAGGCGGACCTTCTCTTGTTTGATCCACTCCTTGTCGTCTGCCAGCCTCGACTGCGCCAGCTTGGTCTCAAAGTAGAGCCGATTACGCCACTACCTAAGGGTTTGGCGCTCCTCTTCAAGAGCCTTGCTGTCGTGGTAGAACTCCAGCTGGACTTGACGCAGACTGGAGCAAGCGTTGTCAATGGACAACGACAGGTGAATAGGGTCCGAACCTGCTGGGGTCTCCTCCGCTGGTTCTAGCGGGTTCTCGCTCACAAAAATTGGGTCCCACTCCACAAGAGTGGTCCCCTGAGCCTCCACAACACTAGGGCCGTCCTCCAGGATAGCCTCAGTCGCCGCCGAGGAGGGTCCTGCAGAAGAAGTTCCGACCTCCAGAAGTGGTTCCAAAGGCCCTGCCGCCAGGTCTTCATTTGCCCCCTCGGGCAGGGGGCCAGAGACATCATTTGGGCACCCTGGCCAAGCAGCAGGCACTTCCGCCGTCATCACTTCCGAAGTAGGGGCAACTTCAGGCTCCGGCCTGGTCTCCTCCTCTGCTGGTGGCTTGGGAGTTGGCACCTTGACCACCATGGGTTCGAGTGCTGATACCTCCGCAACAACCGGCCCTGAGGCCGGAGCTTCAACCTCAACCGGCTCAGGCGCCGGAAGGTCTTTAACCGCAACCAGCTCTGCAGCCGGAGCTTCAGTGGCGACCGGCTCTAAGGTCGGAGCTTCGGAGGTAGCCGGCTCACCCGCTGGGACTTCCTCAACATCCAGCTTACTCGTCGGGGCTTCAATAACCTCCGGCTCAATCGTCGGGGCTTCGACAATTTCCGGCTCTGGGGCCGGAATCACTGCTTCCTCCGGCTCAACAGCCAGAGCTTCCAACATCTCAGCATCAACACCCGGGGCTTCAACCTCCGGGACAGGTGCCGCAGGCGCATCTTCTCTCCCGTGGTCCGGCGCTACCACGGAAGTCTCGGGAGATGAGTCGAGGTCCATGACAACGACAGCTGGCGCCGGAGCTGCCGCAGCTTCCGCCACCACTTGGGGCGGCACCGGGACAGGAGCAGAAGCCTCCGCCCTCACAGCTTCAGCCGCTGTGGCTGAGGGCGAAGCTTCACTCCTCTTCTTGGGGACGCTGCAGATGATGGATGAAGAAACTTAAAAAACAATTACTACAACAAAACAACTGTCTGAGGTAAAGATTAAAAATTACCTCGGAAGGCTTCCGCACCATCTTGCACGGAATCTCTTTCCCGGGCGTTCTGGGCTGACCATAGCCGCTGCCGGCATGGTAGCTCCGGAAGGCCCCCCGGAACTTGTTGCAGCCGCGGGCATTTCCTTAGTCGAGGCCCCCCTCGACCGGGATGGACTTCCAGACCCAGAGGCCTCAACTGGCCCTGGTGCTGGAGTTACATGCCCGGAGCTAGCACCCCGGGAAGACGCTGCTGCAGGTACAGTCGCCGCAGTTGTAGAAGACCTCCCCCTCCGGGGAGAAGGAGTTGCTGCAGAGGATGCAGGCCTGACGGACCTTTCATCGGCATGCTTCAGCTTCCTCTTCCGGCTTGAAGATTCGTCCGCCGGCTCCTTGCCCTTGCCGACGACTTCGGTCCTTGGCTTCGGGGCAGGGTCGGAGCCACCTTCAGAAGCCCCAGGGATCACCACCCTGGAGGTAGATCTTCTCTCGACGACATCGATGTCGTCAAGCACCGGCATCATCCGCTGGAGCTCCCTGCTGAACTCTAGTTCCACGTTCAGAGGGAGGAAAGATGGTGGCAGGGTCAAGTCATCACCCGCAACGTCGATGCCGTGCTGGAACTTCTTGAGGTGAAACTCCAAGGTCGCCCCCTCCATGTTGGACTTCAGTCTGGTCACGACCCGGTCGTCGTCCATCACACTGTTGAGGTCCCAAGCGAGTTTTTCTCTCCTCTTCAGCGGTGCCCACCTATTGACCAGGAAATTGCAAAATACCACCTGAGGAGTTAATCCTCCCTCCACACACTGGCGGATCTTGGTCAGAGCAGGGTTGAAGGCATCCAACAACATCAGAGTTTCACTCTAGACTGCAGTGTCGATGTTGGGGAGGCCTTCGAGCAGCTCCAGCTTCTCGTGCTCCTCCACCCGGATGACTATCCAGTCCTTCTTCCAATCATCCCACTTTCCAGAGGGAAACAACCGGAGGTACTTGAATGGGCACTTCTTGTACTTCACGAAGTAGTAGAAGCCAAGGTACTCATTACTCCTACCGGTGGTATGGACAGTGAAGAAGGTCCGGAAAAGATCAATGCAGGGGGGATGCCCACCCACATTTCGCAGAAGTGGACGAAGACAAACACTAGAAGAATGGAGTGGGGGCCAAGGTGGTACAGCTGCAGACCATAGAAGTCTAGCAGCATCAAGAAAAAGGAGGAAAAATGTGGGATCAACCCCACCATGGCGTACGAAGAGAAGTACACCATCTCGCTGGCGTGCTCCTTCTCGAATGGGAGCTCTCCCACGGCGCAGACCAGGTGGTTGAAGAAGTCCTGGGACCACCCCATGATGGCCCAGACCTTCTTCAGGTCACCTTCAGTCTTCAAGCGGCTCTCGCGGAGACCCAACTCCATCGCGGCACAACGAGGCAAGAGGGGAAAAGCAAGCACAAGTTGGGATTTTGAGCGCAAGATCAGATGAGAGGCATAAAGAACCCCAGACAGTGCGCACTTTCCTTCTTAAGTAAGCCCTCGCAACGCTTGGATGGAAACCGCAGGGAAGTCGAAGATACTACTCAAAAATTTCACCCTGCCGATGACAAGAGGGCCCGGGACCACCCCGACGATCAAGTCGAGGTTCTTACCCAGGTGAACGGTTGTCATCATGGAAGGCGGGAAGCCCGAAGGCGGCAGCCTGACAAGGCGCGCGGAACGGATACGATTTTCATATCGGGAACCGGCGACCTTCAATTGCGTGAGATCCACACGCCAAAGATCTCATTTACCGCACCCGGGACGTGCCACACGGCGAGGATTTAACTCCAAAACTATCGCCAACGGCACATCTGAAGACTTTTGAAGACTCGACTCAAAAGTTGAAGGATGGACCCACCTCCGGAGGAATGACTTCACCTAAGGGGTCTTCCCCAGAGGTGGGCCCAGGGGGCCACTGTCGGTACCCTGAGTACCGTGTACCCCTTGAGATTGCAAAGATCTCAAGGAAATGTCATCTACTTGATTTGAAGACCTTCGGAGGCCCACATGTCAGACATAACCGGACCCACTTCTCCAATATGGTTAGTCCCAGGGTCGCCACGTGTACCATCAAACCGGAGCTACCGCCCACAAGGGGGAAGCTCCGGGCTATGTACCGTAACAGCACCCCCGGACATAACCCCAGACCGAGGGAAGCTCCGGAACTGACACCTGTCTGGTAGCACCGGACCTATCTATTCCTCACAGCATGCTCCGGAGCTGCCACGTGTCCAATCGTCGGATCTTCAGCCTCAAACCTCCGGTAGACTCCACAACGGCTCCGGATCTTCAAAGGGGAATCAAGGACTTCAAGACCCGATTAAGTGTCATTAATACTATATTAATGACACACGATCGGACGACCTTAATTACTAGTAACGGTGCTGTCAAAGCCCGTAATTCGGTCATTAAGGGTAATTAAGCGCACCAAATGTGTATCAATATAGTAACCGCCGGGGCCACATGTCGGGCCAGGCCAACTTGTAACAGCCTGTCCTTGTACTATAAAAGGACGGGCCGACGATACATAGAGGCACGCTTACTAGACTGATCTGACCCGCTCTGATCTGATCGCGCACTCTCAACTCACATTGAGTTCATACATCCAATACAATACCAACACACCCCGTGGAGTAGGGTATTACGCTTAGGCGGCCCGAACCACATAAATCTTCGTGTCTCCTGTATCATTTTACACTTCACCTTCTTGAATCTCCGCGCGCCCACACCGAACTTCAAACTCCGCAAACACTTTGGTAGTGTCGGGAGATCTGTCGGATCAAAACCACCGACAGAAGCTATGGTCGATATGACGTCAACGACTTTTGATTCCGTACAACTCAATTTGAATCTCTTCGCCCTCTCGCGGCAACATGTAATACCAGAGTTGTGATGAGGGCAATCAATTCGCAAGATCATGAAACGCAGTACTACAGGATTATTAAAAAAATCCTTGAATTCACTTTTGTCACAAACAAGCCAATTCGAGCGGTATTCTTTGACTGTGAATGGTTTGATTCCATTCGTGGAATTCGAGTAAACGAATTTGGCATGGTCGAAGTAAAACACAAGGAACGGTTGAAAGGATTCGATTCATTAGTTCTTGCACACCAAGTAGAGCAAGTGTACTATCTACCTTATCCATGCAATAAATTCAAAGCTTGGTGGGTGGTACATAAGGTGAATCCTCGTGAGCGGTTATACGCTCCAGGAGATGATGATTACCACGACGAAGCTGAGGTTGATTGTGTCTACCAAGAGGAAGAGTTGTTAGACTCTTTCTCAATCGAGCCCGGTGTAGGACTCGATAACTTAGTTGGAGACGCTCAAGATATCGAGGCTGGCACGGAAGCAGAAACATAATTAGAATAAAAAACTGAAGATATCGATGACATAGTCGAACCTGCTGATTTGCGCAAACGCAAATGATATGCGGAAGAAGAAGATCGATGGGCTGGTTTAAGGAGTAGGGTGCATGATCGTGATGTTGATGAATTTTGAAGTAACGTTTTATTCGCTAATTTAACATTAATTTTGTATATTATCTTTGCATATTAATCATTTATTCCATGCAGCATGATGTCGTCAAAGGGGAAGGGGAAGCCAGTGAGAGGGTTTGAGCCGCCAGGAGACCCTTGCTTAGGGAGCTCGTTCCTTTCTAGCCGACATTCCCTCTTTATGGCACACGCTCCACCCTCAGCTGTCGTGTGCTTTCAACGGACGGAGGTAAATTTTAGTTACAATAAAGTTATTTTTCAAATTGCAATTGTTATTAATTATTAATTTTCAATCTTTTCCTTTTGTGCAGTCTGACTCAGAGACTTCTGAGTCAGAGTCAGAGTCAGAGGCTAGGGGGCCCCTACAGGAGCCCGACTCAGAGGCTAGGGGGCCACTGCAGGAGCCCTCTAGCGCTAGCCTCCCTTCGGAGCCGGCTAGCGCTAGCCTCCCTGTGCAGCTGGCTACCACTAGCCTTCCTGGAGGCTCCGGTGGTTCTGCAGAGCCTTCAGGGTCACAGGACGCGACAGCGTCGCATCAGAGGCGACGGACGAGGAGGACCCACTTTGCGGCTCCTCCTCCGGTTACTACTCAGCGGCCCACGATCCATCCTGTTGGAGACAGGTATAAATATTGTATATTAAATATTAGATGTTGTTTTCCTTTACTTAATGATTTAATATATTTTGTATATGTTGGTACGACTTTTCGTTCACAGGGGCCGAGAAGCACCACATGCAGGTTAACAGTGTCCTGGGTGCTATCGTCAAGTTGCACTACCCCGGTGTAATTGACGGTTTTCCTGCCCTGTCGTGGGATGACTACGCTCGTGTCTCTCACCCGGTGCAAGGCACGGTTCAGGGAGCCGTGTGGCACAATTTTATGGTAAGTTTAACTGTTTCATTTTTTCAACTCGTTTGAATTGTTAATGCATATCACTTAAATATTTGTTTGCTTAAAGTTGAGGTACCAAGTAGAGGAACCGGGCATGGTGATAGGAAAATTGATGAGGCCCGATCTTCCGATAGGTAATGGGTAAGTCGATTGATGGAGATCTCGACGTTGATGATCCGAGGCTCTCGAGTAGAACACGAACAACCCCTGCAATCACTACACCACTGCTCCGTTGGTTATCAACCGTGCTTCACACGATTGACCTCGCCAAGAAGGCTAATCCCTGCAAGTGCAACCGAGAACACAAGAAAGAATGTAGAAGAAGCAATCTGAAATTGCTGAATTGGGGTTTCACAAACCGAAAAACGGCGATATTATTGATCTAAGCAAAACCCAATTGTCTATGGCGGCTACCATGGAGTATATATAGGTGGGAGGACGTCCAAGGGGGTGTTAGGGTCGTTACCTAACCCTAAGACACGAAAATAATGGACTTAGACTTGATACAAGGCCCAATGGCCCAATACGGTGGCGCAGCACCCTGACAGATTCTGTACTTGATTTTGTTTCGACGATTCCTGTCGACTCCGAAGGAATTTTGACATGGGACCGGCGCCATTGGAAAGTTTATCCTCTCCCCTTTCCATGCATATATATAACGTCCAAAACGGAGTTTGTATGCGTCCTGGGCATCCGTTTTAGTGCGTACTGCTCCTGGACTCCGAGTTGGATATGATTTGGAGTTTGGTTCGGTTTCCATCTTCTTTGAACGAATTATCTGTTCTTCCACGTCCCTAATACTCCCTCCAAGTACTCCTTGAACCTCTCCATAGATCCTAATCACAAATAAATCATTAAGTAGCAATCTATACTCAAAAACATATAAGGAAATATATAAAAACGAGTTCACCTCCGAAATTAATTGTTGTGTATGAACTCTATTGATTGCATCTTGTATATTCAGTAGAGTGTTGTTTGTATCCATATAAGTGATGTCCTCATCATCCTCCCCTCCTTGAATTGGAGTCGTCCTCGACTCAAGTTCGTCTCCTCTCATGTGTTGGTCTAAATGTGCAACGCCATCAAATCTTCTTGTATGCATGAATGGAGGAGGCCAAGGTGGTGGATGACATAGTGCGCCATCTTGATCTTGTCCATCAAATAAGAGTGCACATTCACTTGAGCCAGGATCCCAAACAAATAAATATTGTGTCATGTTTGTAGGTGCAATAATAATGTGCATAATCTCATCATTCTCCCCTTCTTTATGACAAGCCGTCCTCGGCTTGCTCGTATGTCCAGCAAAGAGGTTTGCATTGGAGGTAGAGTAAGTGCTGTCCATAATGCACAACCACAGTGAATAATGCTTTTGTTTTCCCTGCTGCAAGGAAAACATACTAGAAAAACTTGACAAGACAGTATTAGCGTTAGTACATTCATTTACTTGACCATGTTGTTGCAGCACAAAAAGGAGCTTCCTCATTTGAACATATGTAAACTTTATGCACCATAAACATACCACTATGTTCATATTTGCCTATAGCATGAAAAATATTTTTACTTAACAAAGGCAATTCAGATTGAGAAAATATTATCTTCTCTACGATATCTAGATCACAAAGAGTGTCAAATTCAATATAGCCCAAAGTATTTAGAGAAGATAACAATTTCAGCTCATCCCTTTCACATGTAGTTGGGATCAAATGCTTAATTTCAGCACAAGTGAGTGATAAAGTATCAAATTCATTTGGTTGTTCTAGCATAGGTATAATATAATTATCAGCACACAACTCATTTTTGTTATAAGAATCAGTGGGAAAATCAACTAATGGTAAAGTTGTATTATGTAAAGGTTCATCTTGTTGCTGCTCATCGATAGTATGATTGGTAGCAAAATTCAGCACATCTGAAAATGTCATACCGCGGTTAACTGTAGAGCATTGTCCATTAACACTACTCTCATTTTCAGCAAGAAATTCAAATGCATTATGAGTTGATTCATCAAAAAATTCAGAAGAGTTGTTCAACACCTCACTCTCATTTGCATCTCCATTTATTTGTTCATGTTCCTGCAAAAGGTTAGGCAAAGGAGGAGGTACAACAAGAAAATTCTTCTCAAGTTCATGTATTTCATCTTTACAATTAGATACATTAGCAAAAGTTTCTCGCATAAGAATTTTAATATCTTTCCATGTTCGAGGTCTTTCTAAATCACTTAAGTTGTTCCACCAAGTCAATGCACAACCTACTAATGCACTTGCAACATTTCTAATCTTTCTTTTCTCACACATATGACATTGTCCAAAAATTTTATCCAACTCTATTTCCCAAGCAATATATTCATCGTAACCAAAACCATCTTAAGAAGGAAGAGATGGGAGAATGTAATTACTTCTTGTGGAAGGTGTTGTAAAGGTGGTCTGAATGTCATGCGAATCCTTGGTTGATGTTTGATTTTTAGTGAGCAACTCTATCGCCGTCTTCATCATGTCCATCATCTCAGCATATAATGCATGATTCTTGCTTTTACTTGACATTGTTAGTAGCAAACAGAAGACAACACAAAAAATATGTTATCCCTATCAACTACAAAGGATAATGGAAAAGTGGAAGTGGAATCACACACTCTCAAGCATCTTACCACGCTCTTACAAGTGTTCTTACCGACACTGCAGGTGGCAAACGGTGGACGGTATGAAGAAACCAATGAAGCGTGGGATGATTGCAAAGGTGTATCGATTCTGCTCAAGAGTAAGGTGTAGCTTGGATGGCACTTTCTATGTAGCAAGGATTAGCAACAATGAAATCAGATAGTAAAGTTGAATAAGTGTCCAAAGTCTTTGTCAAAGTTGTTGGCCTAAATGTGTTCCTAGTAGTTCAAGCTAGCAAGACATGAGACAAAACTAGATGACACAAAGAATGCAAGCACTTCTGTTTTTTTTGTTGTTTTTTTTTCTTTTTTTGTGCGGCTTTTGTTTCTTGTTTTGCACTTGCCTTTTTCTTTTTTCTTCCTTTTTTTTTCAGAATGTGCTGCAAGGGAAGAACACAATGAAAATCAATCCAAGACATCTCGTGTGTCTGTCGCTGATTTTCTGCTCAATCTTCCAAGGAGAAATAGGCACACTTATAGGCTCTAAATTGGAAAACTTAGAACAGCAAGATTGTATATATATCTCTCCTATTTAATTTCAATATATGGAAGACCTATTTTGGAAAAGAACAATAGGAGATACTGCCTCCGAAATACAGACTGTTCAGAATTTTTAGATCAATAACAGATTCGGATCTAATGCAATTTTGACATCGATAACTGTATTTTCTGGGAAATCTATAAATAAGAAAGTTATAGAGAACTTCTTAATCTTTCCAGAAAGTACAAGAACTCTAAAATCCGAGTTCGTATGAGTGAGATATGATGAAAATACCGAACTGGACAGAGGCGAATCTAATCTGGACGTGATGATGTGATTCAAAAGGATGAATCACACAATGCAAAACTCAAACTAAGAGCAAAAACACTTTCTAAACCAGCAATATGACTCAACAGCGGACACAAACTCAACAAAACTAAACTGAAGACGAAAGTTTCAAAGGCTCAATGGTGGTTTGGACAAAATAATGAACAGATCTACTAAACTGCAAATTTTATGGCTTTTTTGTGGACTCTAGGTATGAATAACAAAACTAATGTAATGGATAGATGGATTAACTAACGGGCAACCTGGAAATCTGATACCAATTGATAGGAAAATTGATGAGGCCCGATCTTCCGATAGGTAATGGGTAAGTCGATTGATGGAGATCTCGACGTTGATGATCCGAGGCTCTCGAGTAGAACACGAACAGCCCCTGCAATCACTACACCACTGCTCTGTTGGTTATCAACCGTGCTTCACACGATTGACCTCGCCAAGAAGGCTAATCCCTGCAAGTGCAACCGAGAACACAAGCAAGAATGTAGAAGAAGCAATCTGAAATTGCTGAATTGGAGTTTCACAAACCGAAAAACGGCGATATTATTGATCTAAGCAAAACCCAATTGTCTATAGCGGCTACCATGGAGTATATATAGGTGGGAGGACGTCCAAGGGGGTGTTAGGGTCGTTACCTAACCCTAAGACACGAAAATAATGGACTTAGACTTGATACAAGGCCCAATGGCCCAATACGGTGGCGCAGCACTCTGACAGATTCTGTACTTGATTTTGTTTCGACGATTCCTGTCGACTCCGAAGGAATTTTGACATGGGATTGGCGCCATTGGAAAGTTTATACTCTCCCCTTTCCATGCATATATAGAACGTCCAAAACGGAGTTTGTATGCGTCCTGGGCATCCGTTTTAGTGCGTACTGCTCCTGGACTCCGAGTTAGATATGATTTGGAGTTTGGTTCGGTTTCCATCTTCTTTGAACGAATTATCTGTTCTTCTACGTCCCTAATACTCCCTCCAAGTACTCCTTGAACCTCTCCATGGATCCTAATCACAAATAAATCATTAAGTAGCAATCTATACTCAAAAACATATAAGGAAATATATAAAAACGAGTTCACCTCTGAAATTAATTGTTGTGTAGTTGTGTATGAACTCTATTGATTGCATCTTGTATATTCAGTAGAGTGTTGTTTGTATCCATATAAGTGATGTCCTCATCATCCCCCCCCTCCTTGAATTGGAGTCGTCCTCGACTCAAGTTCGTCTCCTCTCATGTGTTAGTCTAAATGTGCAACACCATCAAATCTTCTTGTTTGCATGAATGGAGGAGGCCAAGGTGGTGGATGACATAGTGCGCCATCTTGATCTTGTCCATCAAATAAGAGTGCACATTCACTTGAGCCAGGATCCCAAACAAATAATTATTGTGTCATGTTGGTAGGTGCAATAATAATGTGCATGATCTCATCACATGGAGGACCACGCGAGACGTGTGTTCCATTACAACGCTCGGAAGCTCACGACGGCGGCGTTGTCGTACGCCCGGATTCAGGCCGTCAACGCGTACTACAAGCGGCACCCCTGGGAGCAGGAGCAGGAGCAGCAAAGGGGTGTATTTAGGAAGGACTCCGACTCGTACTTGATAGAGGAGCAGTACGCGGAGGTAAGTTTTTAATATTGTTAAATATTTACAATATCTACGTATGTTAACTGCATTGATGAAAAATGAAATATGTGCAGGTTAGTATTTCCTGGTTACAGGGTAACATCGAGGCGTACTTAGCTCTCTGTCAGTACTGGGCTAGCGACGCTTTCATCAATAAGTCCACAAAGGCTAGACAGTGCCGCATAGGGTCCGAGGGCAAGTACAACTATGGCGGCGACGGCTACTTGTGTTTGGCTAAACGCACGGTAGTACCTTTTCATTTTATTTATATGTTCCTAATATATTATTTATCTCATTAACATGGCTGTACAGGAGCGAGAGATGAGTCATGAGCCGACCCCGACCCAGGTTTGGAAGAGAGGTCACAAGGGAAGTGACCCTTCTCAGCCAGGGCAGTGTAGTCAGGCCGCAGCCGACTGACTGGTAAGTTTCCGAAATTCATCAATTTCATTATAACTAATACTATTATTGACATGCTTACAAGATTTATTTGTTTTGTAGACAAAGTACGCGCAGGAGGTCGCGAAGATACACGGTGCGGATTACGATTGGGAATGCGCGCCGATCGACCCCCAAGCCGCGTACGCAAGCGGAGGCGGGAAGGCCCACAGACGGTGAGTTCTTAGTGTGTTTCATTTGTTTTTCAATTAATCTTCTTCTACTTAGTGTTTTCATTCTTTTGCAGGTTTGCCATTTTTGATGGAGTTGTCGACTCGAGGTTGACGCGACCTTTGAGAGGCGCTTCATCGTCGCAGGCTTCGATCGTTGGGACCAGTGGTCGTCTCTCACAGACCCAGCTGGAGCTCCAGGCCATGAGGGAGACGCTGACGCAAACCCAGGCAGAGCTGGAGAGGAAGAGAGCGAAGGCAAGGGAGGAACAGTAGAGGACGACCTTAATGATGGCCCAGATACAAGCAGCGTTGACGGTAAGTAACTTAAAGTACCGTAGTTAAACACAACACTTCAATAACATATATCTTCTAATATTTTGCAATGGCAGACTCTTGCTCGACACAGCGGTCAGGATATCGAGATTCCTACACTTCCGCCGCAGCAGACACCGGAGCAGGTGATAAACTCTCTCTTTAATATTGTTGTATCCATTCTAGTATTTTACATAGAGAGATAAGGAGGTAGAACATAGAGGTAGATCTTGATGACTTGTCAGATATTGATTCCTATAGTGGTGAAGAAGTTAAGTGTATCTAATCAAGCTTTAGTAGTTTTTGACCATGGTAGAAATGATTAGTATATAGTTAATAAGTTGTCAGTGCTTCCATTTAATAAAGGGCTAGTGGTTCATAAGCTTGACCTGTTACCTAAAGTCTCCAACTCTGATACCTGCTAGTTTTCTATTTATATATGCAACATTACTTCATTTGAAACTACAGCATGCTTCCTTCTTTTGTCACTGATGAACTTGGCCTTTTATGTTATCACTGAGTTGACATTGATGCTTACTAGTGATTATGTTTCTTTTGCAGGGTTCGGGAACGCGCTGAGAAGATCCCGGAGGCAGTGGAGGGGCTAGCGTGTAGCCTGATGGATGTTTTGTTGTTTTTGATGTTTTGGAACTTAATTTGCAACTGTTTTGCATTCTGTATGCTGCTGTTTTGTATACCTGTGTATATCTGTATACTGTTCTGTGTTCTCGCCATCGAGCGAGGTAGTTAGTTTCTATTTTTAAAAAAATTCGAAAACTTAACTTACGTCAGCTATGGAATTGCCGACGTAAGTTAGCCAGTTTAACTTACATCGGTCAAACCATACCGACGTAAGTTAAACCACTTAACTTACATCGGTCTACAGCAACTGACGTTAGTACTTCGGCCCAGCCCGCGGCCCATCCCAGTACGTGACTTACGTCGGCTGCTACAGACCGACGTAATTAAGATAACTTACGTCGGTGGCTGACGTAAGTTAGCTTAATTACATCCAAACCGCTACGTCGGCCAACCTCTGATGTAATTAAGAGAAAACTAACGTAATTAAGTTACTTACGTCGGTTTAGGCCTTACTCACGTCGGCTTTGGCTGAAGTAATTGATCGACATCCCTGTAGTGTTTATCTATCCCACTTGGAAAAGCCCCACACTTCGATGGAAGTGATTACTCAATGTGGAGGCAAAATATAAAAATGCATCTAAATTCCCTCAATCCAAGTTTGTGGCATATTGTGTGCACAGAGATAGATATCCCGGACGGCGACGAAGAGCTCACCCCCAGCCAAGAGCAGGCAATTCACCGAAATGCTCAAGCCGCGACCATAATTACCTCTTCACTCAGTCGGGACGAGTTCACCAAGGTGGATGGACTCGAAATTGCTAAGGATATATGGGACACACTACAAACTGCACATGAAGGTGACCGACATGTGCGTGAAGCAAAAATCGAAATGATTGAAGGAGAGTTAGTATGATTTGCAATTGAAGAAGACGAGTCACCCCAAGACATGTACAATCGATTAAAGACACTCGTCAACAAGGTCAGATCATACGGAAGTAAGAAGTGGAATGACGACGAGGTGATAAAGCTCATCCTTAGAGCTTTTATGCCTCGCAACGTCACACTATGCTCCATGATCAGAGAAAGCCCCGGATACAAAAGGATGACTCCGGATTAACTACTTGGAAATATCATCAACTTTGAGATGATGGAAAAACAAGCAAAACATGTCAAGGAGATTGCCGACCTCACCTCGGCAAAGAAGAAAGGGGTTGCTTTGAAGTCCACCCTCAAGCCCCTATCCAAAGAAGCTAGAGAAGCACAACTAGAGGAAGATAGTGACGACGAGAGCAGTGAATTAGATGAAGAAGACATGATATTGTTCATCAAGAAATTCAAGAGAATAATGAAAAAGAGACAAGGTACAAAGTCAAGCGAAGGAAAGTACAAGGAAAGAACGAAGCCAAAGTTGAGGAGGGCATGCTATAATTGTGGTGAGTATAACCACTTTATAGTTGATTGCCTATATGAGGAGAACAAGAAGAAGACCAAAGAAGCCAAGCCTCAACCCAAGAAATTCTTCAAGAAGAAGAAACAAGCCGAACAAGCGCACATTGGGAAAGTGTGGGACTCAAATGATGAGTCCTCATCGTCCAAAGAAGAAGAGATGGCTAGCATAGCCATCGAGAAGACATCCAAGAAGTCTACCCTTTTCCACTTGGTGCATGGAAGGGAGATGACACTTGCCTTATGGCAAAGGAAGGTAAATGCAAGGTAACCATTAAAACCCCCTCCGTGCATTCCTATTCTAGCGATGATGAACTCAATAGTGATAATGATGACATGCTTATTGGACTAGATAGGAAAACAACCACAATAATGAAATTTTTGCTTGATCAACTTGTTGAGAAGGAGAGGTTAATACATCATCAAGAGGACATGATCATCTCCCAAAAGGAGGTATATGTCAAACTTGACAAGCTTCTAGAACTTGAAAAGGGATGAAGCAAAACACTAGAGCTTGAGTTAGCTTCGAGCAAGGAAACTTGCCTGGAGTTAACCGACTCAAATTCCACAATCAAGAACCAACTTGCTGACCTGATCAAGGTTAACAAGATCCTTAAAGTGCAAGTTGAGTCACTCAAGCTAAGTGAACCTTCCTCCTCTTCAAGCTCACCTTCTCAATCCACTAAAACTGATCTTGCTCATGCTTGCACATGTAAGAAAGGTGACACCAGTTTGAAGGATAAGCCAACCTCTACAAAGGATAAACATCCTGCCCAAAGTGGCATATTTGACAAGGAGAAGATCAAATATGCACGTAGTGCATACTTGGTCAAAAGACCTCCAAATGTCAAATATGGCATTGGTTATTCTTATGGTGAAAAGCATCATGCTAGAAGCCATAAGAGTAACAAGGACAGGATTACCTTTGTAAAAGGAAGGCCCTCTCAAATTGGAAAGTCATAGATTAAGACAGTAACTACACATGAACACCGGACTAGCCCGATCGGTGTCCGGACAAGTCCAGTCCTCCAGACAAGTCCGGCCCCCCAGACTAGTCCTGTACATAAACAATAACAGTTATTGTTTAAAACTTTTGATGCCTCCTATGTGTTAATGAGAAATAATTTTGGCAAGGTTTATGCTCATTATGTTGGGCCACACCATGGGAACACCAAGTCTCATGTGTGGGTTCCCAAATGTATTATAACTAACCTCCAAGGACCCAAGCAATCTTGGGTACCTAAAACCAAAGAATGATTTGTTTTTGCGGGCCTATTCCCCCGGTGGATCTAAATGGGTGCTAGACAGTGGCTGCACCAACCATATGACCGGGGAAAGAAGAATGTTTGTGGAATATTAAGAGAATGAGGACCCAAACGGGGGCATCTACTTTGGAGATAATAGTCAAGGAAAGGTGCTCGGTTTCGGTAAAATTGCAATATCCTCTAAACACACACTATCTCATGTTTTACATGTTGAATCCTTAGATTATAACCTGTTGTCCTTATCTCAATTATGCGACAAAGGTATAATTTCTTGTTCACTAACGAGGGTGTGACCGTTTCTAGGAGGAGTGATGGTTCCGTTGCATTCAAGGGTATGTTAAAGGGAAAGCTTTATCTTGTTGACTTCAACAAGGATAAAGCTGAACTTGACACATGATTGATTGCAAAGAATAACATGGGTTGGCTGTGGCATAGACGGCTAGCGCATGTTGGTATGAGGAACCTTCAAAAACTCCTCAAAGGCGATCACATCCGAGTTTTAAAGGATGTTGTATTTGAGAAAGACAGGCCTTGTAGCGCGTGCCAAGCCGGGAAGCAAGTTGGAGCACCTCACCCCGCCAAAAATGTCATGACTACAACGAGACCACTCGAGCTACTACATATGGACTTATTTGGTCCAATTGCCTATATAAGAATCGACGGTAACAAATATGGTTTAGTTGTCGTTGATGATTTTTCTCGCTTCACTTGGGTTTTCTTTTTGCATGATAAGTCAGAAACACAAGGAATACTCACGAAGTTTTTCAAGCGAGCTCAAAACGAATTCTCATTGACAATCAAGAATATTCAAAGCGACAACGCCACGGAGTTCAAGAACACACAAGTGGAGGAGTACCTTGATGAAGAAGGCATAAATCACGAATTTTCAGTGCCGTACTCCCCACAACAAAACGGAGTTGCCGAAAGAAAGAACCGAACACTCATAGAGATGGCAAGAACAACGCTCGATGAGTACAAGACCTCGGATCGATTTTGGACGGAAGCAATTAACACCTCTTGCCACGCCGTAAATCGATTTTATCTTCATCGACTACTCAAGAAAACATCCTATGAGCTACTCACCGGTAACAAACCAAATATCTCATATTTTCGAGTTTTCGGTTCTCCATGTTATATCTTGAACAAGAAGCCTAGGACTTCAAAGTTCGCTTCGAAGTCCGATGAAGGTTTCTTGCTTGGTTATGATTCAAACACTTACGCCTATCGTGTTTTCAACAAGACCTCCGAACTTGTTGAAGTAGCACGTGACGTAGTGTTCGATGAGACTAATGGCTCCCAAAAGGAGCAAGTTGATCCATGTGAACTAGGTAAAGAAGAAGCTCCTTGTCAAGCATTGAAAAGAATGGCTCTAGGTGAAGTTCGACCACAAGAGCCACCTCCACACATACATGAGGAAGATGAACCACAAGAGGAGACCAACAAGCAAGGGGGAGCTTCAGCACAAGATCAACCACAAGAATACGAAGATAATCAACAAGTCAACGAAGGCAATCACTTAGGGGGAGAAGAAGATGATCATGAAGATACAACTCCTCAGGTGCCACACCCAAGAGTACACCAATGCGTCCAAAGGGATCACCCAATCGACAATATCATCAGTGACATCCAAAAGGGAGTAACCACTAGATCTCGCATAGCTAACTTTTGTGAGCATTATTCGTTTGTATCCTTTTTGGAACCACACAGGGTTGAGGATGCATTGAAAGATCCGGACTGGGTGGTGGCAATGCAAGAAGAATCGAACAACTTCAAGCAGAACAAAGTGTGGGTACTTGTGGCAAGACCCAATGCAAACATCGTCGGCACCAAGTGGGTCTTCCGCAACAAACAAGACAAACACGGGGTGGTGACAAGGAACAAGGCATGACTTGTGGCCAAAAGGTATTCACAAGTCGAAGGTTTGGATTTCGATGAGACCTTTGCTCCAGTAGCTAGACTTGAATCTATTAGAATATTACTTGCATATGCTACTCACCATGATTTCAAGCTGTATCAAATGGATGTGAAAAGTGCCTTCCTCAACGGACCAATCAAGGAAGAGGTGTATGTGGAGCAACCTCCCGGGTTTGAAGATGAAGAGTTCCCCGACCATGTATTTAAATTGCGTAAGGCTCTCTACGGCCTCAAACAAGCTCCTAGAGCTTGGTATGCGTGTCTTAGAGATTTCTTAATTGAAAATGGCTTTAAGATTGGCAAAGTAGATTATACACTATTTACAAAGAATTTTGACAACGATCTTTTTATTTGTCAAATTTATATTGACGATATAATCTTTGGGTCAACTAATCAATCCTTTTGTGAGGAATTTAGTAAAATCATGACAGACAAGTTTGAAATGTCAATGATGGTAGAATTAAAGTACTTCTTGGGATTCCAAGTGCGGCAACAAAAGGAAGGGACGTTCATAAGCCAAACCAAGTACACGCGGGACATACTTAAGAAGTTTGGCATGGACAAGGCGAAGCCCATAAAAACCCCTATGGCAACGAATGGCCTCTTGGATCTCAATGAAGATGGACCTAGCGTCGACCAAAAGGTATATCGCTCCATGATTGGATCTCTACTCTATTTATGTGCATGTAGGCCAGATATTATCTTGAGTGTATGTTTGTGTGCAAGATTTCAAGCCAATCCTAAGGAATGTCACCTGACAGCCATAAAAAGGATCTTGCGATATTTGGTTCATACACCCAACCTTGGTCTTTGATACCCAAAAGGCTCAAAATTCAATCTCATTGGTTACTCCGATGCAGATTATGCCGGGTGCAAAGTAGATAGAAAAAGAACCTCTGGTACATCCCAATTACTAGGGAGATCCTTAGTTTCTTGGTCCTCCAAGAAACAAAATTCCATTGCCTTATGCACAGCCGAAGCAGAGTATGTTGCAGCCGGTAGTTGCTGTGCACAACTCCTTTGGATGCGACAAACTCTAAGGGACTATGGTTACAATATGAACCATATTCCACTCCTTTGTGACAATGAAAGTGCCATCAAAATTGCCCACAACCCAGTTGAGCACTCCAAAACTAAACACATAGGTATAAGAAATCACTTTTTGAGAGATCATGCCATGAAAGGAGACATAGCCATTTCACATGTCAACACTCAAAAGCAATTGGCCACTTGATGAAAAGCGTTTTTGCGAACTCCGAAATGAACTAAATATCCTTGATGCTCAGAGTGTGGCTTGAAATGTTGCATACCTGTATGAATTCTTCAAATATGTTGATTGGATTGTGAAAACCATCTCTCTCAATTTTCTCCGAAAAACTATGTCAATTACTAAATCTTGATGAATTATGATCATTGCTTGATTGTTGTATGCTTACTGGTCATAAACATCAAGATTATTTGATTTGATTTGCCTCTCTATTCTCTAAATATGTACCTTCAAATATATATGAATGGGCTAAGCAATTCTCACCTGGTGACCACGGACTAGTCTGTGGTTACCCGGACTAGTCCGCCTGTGCAGACTGGTCCACAGAGTGCCGGTTAGGCCTGACTAGTCCGGCATATAACAAACTAGTCCGATATAGTTCTCTGAAAAAGTTCGGACTAGTCTAGTGTTCTCCGGACTTGTCCGATTTTTCGTGTCCATAACCCTAGCCGCCGCCAAACCCTAATTCATTCACCTCCACTCTTGCCTCACACATTCTCTCTCTTCTACTCGAGCTCCCAAGGCGATTTTGCGTCCCCTCCACTAAAAAGCTCCGCATTTGGGTGGAGATCAAGCATCCTTGCTCGAATATTGAAGTTCACGGACAAGTCCGGACTTCAACACCCTTCTCTTCGAGCATCAATCGAATTCTTCGGTAATTTTCACTGAAACCCTAGAAATTCCAAATTTCTCCATTGTTGATCGAATAGCCTAGCATTCCTCGCTATACACATGCTCTCATGATGTATTACATTTATGCTAAGGTTGTTGTGCATTAGGAATCACCATTTGTCTAGTTTCCTTGGTTTTTGAGTTTGAGTACCAGACTAGTCCGGTCCATGCACGGACAAGTTCGATATCCCTGGACTAGTCCGTGCCTGTACACCGGACAAGTTCGATTTATCTGAACTCAAAACCTAACTTCTCAATTCCTCAATGCAATTCCTTGCTATCCTTCCATACCTATGACTTGTATCATTCATTCTCAATCATGCCACTCATTCTCAGGTCATGTCAAGCTTGGGCAATGATGTCTCCGACTTTGAGGCCGAGATGGAACACGAGGTGGCACCTCGGACCTCGACGGGTCTTGGTAAGAAGCGCCAAGAAAGACCCTCCGAGCCAGCTCCATCCCCTCCTCAGGCTTGAAGGAAGGTGTTGGCAAAGAAGCCAGTCTCCAAGGCAGCTGCATCATCAAGTGGACCTCGCCAAGCAAAGGGCAAGGGCAAAGGGATTGCTACGGGTCCAGTTGGCCCGTTGAAACTGCATGCTCCGAGGGAAGGGGTCTGTGACCCCACTGAAGAGAAGTTCACCGAGAAGGGCAGTGATTTGGCGGCAAAATTCAGAAGCATCGATTGGTATGACCGACCGAAGCAAGCTGTTGATGGAAGATTTTGGTGCAACTTCCATGCTGATTTCTACAAATCGGTGTATCTCCCAATGAATACACCAATTGTGCCTAGTCAGTGGATTGACTGGGCACATTTTGAGAAGAAGGGCTGCTCACCATTCACTGAGGTAGTGGAAGCCATTGAGAGGCATGGCCTAAAGGATCTTTTCGCCTTCAGGAATAACTGGAATGATAAAGTGATTGCGCAGTTCTTTGCAATCTGTCACTTCTCTAGTGAAGATGAGGAGAGTGCCACTTGGATGACTCATGGATCCAAGTACAATATTACTCAAGAAGATTTTGCTAGCCTACTTCACCTTGATACCTCAAGATCTGACTGCTTGATCATACACAACATAGGTGCCATTGAGAAGGATAGGGTGAAGTTCCTATATGTGCCAAACTCAAAGTTCAATCCTCCCTCCACCAAAAACATGAAGCCATTATTTGTGGTGCTGAACAGAGTTTTGAGGAAGCCGATTGATCCCAAGGATGGAGATGCTGGGAGTGTGCAAGGATACCTCCGGACTCTGATGAGGGTCATAAGCAAGGACCGCCAGTTTGATGTGGCGGACTACATTTGGGATGACACGGTGAACATATCTTGCACTCCCAACAGGTCATGTGGATATGCTCCTTACCTAATGTTTGTGATTGAAAAAGTCACCGGGATTGAGTTTGTGAAAGATGTGGAGCATGTCCCCATGAGGCCTTAGATGCCTCAAAAGCCGAGTGTGCAGGCTACTCCCTCGCTGGCCTCCAGTCCCAAGGCACCAACAAGAACAAGAGAAGATGCTAGGACTGCCCCTGCTACTAGGGCAGCCCCTCAAAAAGGTTCAGCCAGTGGAATCCTCAAGTATCTGACTGCAATCTTTGCCTCCTGCAAATGAGCCGAAGTGAAGGCCCATAAGCTCAATAAGAAAAGAAAGGAGGACATGAAGTATATCAAGGCAAATGTGAAGAAAATTTGGCAGAAACTGGAGATTGATCCAATTGGGTCTCCAGTAATCTCTGAAGACTTAGATTCTGACTTCACCGAGCTCGGGCCCTTGACCCCCTCCGAGCTTGCCTACTTTGGCATTAGGGGCTCGAGTAGCTCCGCACCTCCTCCTCCTCCTCCTCATCATCATCAAGCTGAAGATGAAGATGATGAAAACGACGATGAGAGGACCGACAGTGAAGAGTGAAGACCTTAGGGTCCTCCTCTCCTTCTTTTTGGTGTCTTGATGCCAAAGGGGGAGAGATTGAGGGGGAGTCTTAGTCTTAGCTGTAGGTTGCAAGGAGAGAGCTCTATGCTATTTTTTTCCTATTGTGTGGTTTGTAATGCTTTAACAATGTTCTTAAGTTAATTATGGTTCTGTGATGCAATGATTTGATCCTTTGAGAAGTATTTGTTGAAAACTGTGATTCTGCTCTAGAATGACATATATGCTTGCTATTGGTTGATTAATGTCAATTATGTCATTCTCAATGTTTCAGTGCACTTACTTATGCATCCCTCCATAAAGAATGCATATATGGATTATGTTTTCACTGCTTGATGTATTTTGGACTCATATGTGCATGCTTTATGAAAATCTCAATTTTTATCATATTTTGTGAAATCCCAATTGGTTGTCATCAATCACCAAAAAGGGGGAGATTGAAAGTGCATCTTGGACTCCCTTGTGGGTCTTGGATGATTTATGACAAGCAATTGGGATCCTAACCTCTTTGTTGAGATGAGCACAGGCTTTCAATAGCAAAATGAGCAAAGTGCCAAAAAGAAGGAAGAATAAGGAGCAAAGTGGAAATGAGCTCAAGGAAGAAGAATAGTCGATCATTGTGTATGGAGTGTGTTAGAAAACACATCCCAAGAGTTCAATCACAATTAAACACACACATTCCACAAAGTTACACAGGACCGGACTAGTCCGACTGACACCAGACTAGTCCGAGAACATCTCTGCACAATATCGGACAAGTCCGATATCCATCGGACTAGTCCGATATCTCTCTGACTAGAATTGGACTAGTCCCCCCCAGTGCGAACTAGTCATCAAAACACTTCACAAGTCACACAAAATCGGACAAGTACGACCGCAACCGGACTAGTCCGATACTCTCTCTGGTCCAAATCGGACAAGTCTTGATATTTGCACGGACTAGTACGAAAAACCCTCTGAACTAAATCGGACAAGTCCTCCAAGTGCGGACTTGTCACCCAATACACTTAGGGTTTCACTGTCCGGACAAGTCCGATGTCTATCGGACTAGTCCGAAGATTTCCAGAAGCGAAATCGGACAAGTCCGTTCCTAGCCGAACTAGTCCGATATTTCGGGACACTTAGGGTTTGCTACACACAGCACACCGGACTAGTCCGGTGACAACCACGAACTAGTCCGATCTTTCTGAACCCTAAAGGTCACTTTTAGAAACCCATATAAATAGAGTGTACGGCCATATTTCACATACTCTCGAACCCTAGCGCCCTCACACTTCCCAAGAGCCTCAAAAACCACATCTCTCCATGATATTAAGTGCAACAAAGATCAATCCTTTGAGGATTCACTCTAGTTCATTGGAGAGACACGTTCAACACCACATTGAGCTCTTGGTTTGATTCTCTAACACACTCTTGTGATTTCATTGTAATATTTTGAGTGTGTTCTTGGTGGTATTTCGTTTTGTAATCCAAGGGAGCTCTCAACGTGTGAGAAGGCCCCTTTGAATTCGGTTATTCACCCCTTTGTGATAAGTGGAAGAGGATTGGCCTTCGTGGCTATCCGACGAGGGTAGGGTTGGAGAAGACCCGATCCTTTTGCGGACTCCTCAACGTGGATGTAGGTTGCCTCTGTGGGAACCGAACAACGGGATAAATCCTTGTGTCTTGTTTTTGTGTTCATCGTTCTTATTCTTCACTGTAATCTAGGGTTTCAATAATCATTGCTTACTTCATGTTGAATCATTAAACATAAGATTGAATTGTGATATAACCTAGTGCATAATCTTGAAAACCTTCATTTGATTGTATATTTATGCTGCATACATAGAAGAATCAATCTAATCGAGCGAACTTAATCAACCTAGTCCGTAAACACCGGACTAGTCCGCACTTTACCGGACTAGTCCGATATCTCTGGTTTTGAACTGGTTGTTAAGTGTTGCAGGTTCCGACAATTATCAAAAAGGCCTATTCACCCCCCTCTAGGCCAAATTCAGTCTCCATGGCTCTTCGCGAGGAGGACACAACCTTCTTCCCTTGCAATGTACCGCATTAGGACGCTGTTGGCACCGGGCCGGTAGAGATCCCCTTCTACCAGCGTGTATATTTTAGCCAATCTAACGATCCGATCAACAGATACACCATCTTCAGGAAGGTGGTTGTCTTTCAAGTAGCTCCGAATCTCTGAGATCCATGCATCAGAGCTAACTTGAGCTTCTGAATCTTGCATGCTGGGTTGCTCAGAGCTTCCTACAGCACCTACGACCCTTGGTGGACGCCATGGTAACAGGGTCATTAGGACCACCAGCTTCGAGGTGCTGGTCTCGCTCCCTTCACTCAGTTCAGCGGACTGAGCGGTTGGTCTTGATAATCTCCGCACAAAGACTCTGTCAGGAGTCGGCGCTCGGTTGAAACTTTCGTCGAGAGTTCGTCAGCTTCTGCGTTGTTGAGACGTTGGACATGGCAGAGGTCCAGGATGTGGAAGTCCTTCCGGAGCTTCTAGACTTCAAGGAGATAAGCAGTGCATTGAGGGTTATTGCAGCTGCATTCGCCTTTTACTTGCTTTATGATGAGATGCGAGTCACCCTTCACTAGCATCTACTTGACACTATAAGATAGCGCCACCTTGAGCCCATCGATGAGTGCTTTATACTCCACCATGTTGTTGGTCACCTTGAAATCAAGGTGCACCATGTATCTGACCTTCTCCCCGATCAGAGCGAGGAGAAGTATTCCAACTCTGGACCCTTGTTTCTGCATGGAGTCGTCAAAGTAGAGGGTCCAATGAGGCTCGGTGAAGACTGGAACCTTGAGCTCCGACTTCTGCTCACTATGGCCCCCAGGATTTGATGGAGAAGGCGTTCACTCCGCCACAAAATAAGCGAAGGCTTGATTCTCGATAGCTTGTCGCGACAAGAATTCGAGGTCGAATTCTGCCAGCTCCGTCGCCCACTTGGTGATGTTTCCAGTAGAGTTGGGATTGTGCAGTATAGCACGCAGTGGGTAAGAAGTTACCACTGATATCTTGTGGGCTTGGAAGTAATGATGAAGCTTCCTTGAGGCAATAAGAACTGCGTAAAGTAGCTTATGCACTTCAATGTATTGAGTCTTGGCATCATGGAGTACTTCACTGATGAAGTACACTAGGCGTTGGACAGTCCGGACCCTCTCGGAGGGGCCCAAAGCTTCTTCTCCATCAATTCGGACCTTCCCGGAGGGGTCCGAACCTTTCTGTTGATCTTCTCGGACCTTCCCGGATGGGTCCAAAACTTATTCTTGTTCAATCCGAACCTACCGGGGTTGTCTGGATCTTCTTGAAAAGTTGTGTGAACTCCCTCAGATGAGCCAGGTTGATCCTCTAGCATTTCGCCTTGAAGATCTGTGCCTGGGGGCTGAGACCTAGACTAACCTTCAGGTAGTTCTGGACCCTCCGGGAAGGGTCTGGGCTCCTAAACTGGAGATGGCTCCAGTCTTTCCGCGACCAGAACCATGCTGACAACCTCCATAGTTGTAGAAACATAAAGCAGTAGAGGCTCACCAGGGTTCAGAGCTACCAAGATTGGTAGTGTGGTGAGGAGCTGCTTGAGCTCTTGGAACGCCTTTTCTACTTCTTCGGACCAATGGAAAGGCCCGATCTTCCTCAATAGTTTGAAGATGTGAAGTGCCCGCTCCGCTAGTCTTGAGATGAACCGGTCGAGCGCAGCTAAACATCCAGTTAGTTTCCAGACATTCTTGATGTGGCATGGGGGCTGCATATCTTCTATTGCCTTGATCTCCGCCGGATTTGCCTCACTTCCTCGGTGAGTCACCAAGAACCCGAGGAGCTTCCCGGAGCTAACCCCGAAAACACATTTGTTTGGGTTCATCTTGGTGCGCATTACGCACAGCTTGTCGAAGACGGCTTGTAGGTTATCAAGGAGTGACTCCTTGTTCTTGACTTTCACTACAATATCATCGATGTACACCTCCACCAAGTCCCTGATGAGTTCTCCAAATGTTTTGTGCATGGCTCACACAAAAGTTGAAGCAGTGTTTTTGAGACCGAATGGCATGACAGTGTAACAATACAATCCATCTACTGTTATAAAGGCAGTATGCTCTTTATCTTACCTAGACATTTAGATTTGATGGTATCTAGAATATGCATCTAGGAAACACAGTAACTCACACCCGGAGGTGGAGTCCACTATCTGATCTATTCTAGGTAGAGAAAATAGATCTCTCGGACATGCCTTATTCAAGGTGGTGTAGTCGATACACATCTGAAGCTTCCCGCCGGCCTTGGGTACAACGACTGGGTTTGCCAGCCATTTTGGATGATGAACCTCCCGGATGAAACCAGCTTTGAGCAGCTTCTTGATTTCTTGACAGATGAAATTTTGCCGCTCGACTGATTGTTTCTAGGGCTTCTGGTGTACTGGCCGTGCGTCGGGATAAATCTTCAGGCTGTGCTCAATCACCTCCCTAGGGATCCCAGGCATTGATGACGGTTGACAGGAAAACACGTCAACATTGCCCGGAGGAAAGTGGTGAGCGCGAGTTCCTATTTGTTGTCCAGACCTCCCGATATACGGGTGGTCTGGGCAGCATCGGACCCAATTTAGACGACTTTGACGGGAACGTCAGTGTCGCCGCTCGGCTGCACACGTGGTGCAGATGTCGAGCCTCGATGACGAGTGCTCGGAGGTTGAGCAACTAACTCTTTGCCGGATGTTCCCTCCTGTGCCGTTGCAAGCGCGTGGAGTTCTTCCAGCGCGATGTTTCATGCAGTGCGACCTCCGCGGATTCGGAGAACACCCGAAGGTATCGGCATCCTCAACACTAGATAGCCATAGCGAGTTGCGGCCATGAACCTATACAGGGCATGCCTACATAGGATGGCGTTGAAGGGCAAGCTGATGTGTGCGACGTAGAAGACCAGCTTCTCGGTCCTGTATTTCTCCCATGTTCTGAAGGTCACTGGGAGTGTAATGGATCCAAGAGGGTTGATGGCCCCCGGACCTACCCTAGAGAATGGGCGTGAGGGGCGAATGTACGAGAGTAGGAGCTGGATCTTCATGAATGCTTCAAAGCTCAAGAGGTTGAGCGTTACGCCTCCATCTACCAAGACATGGTAGAGCTGGATGTTGCTAATGGTTGGAGACACCACCAGTGGCAGTTGGCCAGCTCCGACCATGTTCCTGGGTAGTATGTTGCATCGAAGGTGATGGGAGTGTCCATCCACTTCCGATGTGGTTCTTCCTTGGCAGTGGGAGCTATAGACGCCATTTCCGGCCGCATAGTCTTGAGGACGCGACGAGAGGTGATATCCCAAGACCCCCCATATATGGTATTGAGGGTCTTGCGATGCTCGTTGTCAGAGACGTCAAAATCGTCGTCGACTGTGTTGTAGACAGCCTTCATGACCTTCTTGGGGTTCGAAAAGCATAGCTCTGTATCAGCCAGAGCTTCGTCGACTTTTTTTTTTCCTTCCCGCTGGCGGAAAGGAGCTTCTTCTCGGTGCTTGTTGTAAAACTCGACAAGATTTTGGACCTCCCGACAGTCTTCTAGGTTGTGTTTGTCCGTTTTGTGGATCAGAAACCACACCTCGCTTTTCGGGGCATAGCCCCCACCCACCCGGAATTGCAGCTGCCGCAACAGTAGGTGTGCCAAGCGATGACTTCTTCTTGCTGTTGGACTTTTTCTTCTTCTTTCCACCACTGGAGGTGGTGGCTTCAGCTTTGGAGGACTTTTTATTAGCCTTCGGAGCTGGCTTGGAGTGCATTTCCTGGCCCTCAGCAGTTTGGGCACACTTGTCAGCTAGGATGAATAGCTCTGTGACACTGATGACCTCCTTCATCGCCAGCTTCTACAACATCTTCTTGTCTCTGACATCTTGTCTGAATGCCACAATGACTGAAGCGCTGGAGATAGAAGGAATGGTATTGCATACCTAAGAAAACTGCTGAATGAAGGACCACAACAATTCTCCTGACTTTTGCTGCATAGCAAAAAGGTCCAGTTCAGTACTGGGCCGGATGTAGGAACTCCGGAAGTTGGCAGTGAACTGTTGGCATAGCTACGCCCAACTGTTGATGGAGTCAGGCGGAAGACTCATGAACCAAGACCTGGCGGTCCCAGTCAAAGCCACTGGAAAATAGTTGGCCATCACAACCTCATTGCCACCAGCTGCTAGAATGGCAGTGGAGTATATCTGGAGGAACTCAGCAGGATTGACAGTCCCATCAAATTTCTCTGGCAGATGATGCCGGAACTTCTGGGGCCAGCGGACCATGCGCAGGTGCATCGAGCCTCCCGCCTTTCTCAAGAACGCTCGATGTGGACATGGCCGTCCTGCTGTCTGTAACGGTGGTCAAGTTCTGACCACAAATCATGCGTCGAGAGTCTCGATGCGGTGTGAGTGCGATGCTTCCCCATATGGCAGCGATGTCACCTGCTGAGACATAGCACGCCTCCGGTGCTGTGATGCATGAGGACCAAGTCTTCCAGACAAGGTCCTACGCTGAGAAGGTGCCTTCCCAGAAGGGGGAGGACCTTGGTTGCTGATGGCATCGGCTGCGGCTGCGATCAGATGCTGCACATTAGCTCGCCACTGCTCCATCGCACCCTGGTGCTCCAGGTGCTAGTGGGCGCTCCAGAAGAGTACGCGCAACAATCAGCGTGTTCTCAGGGTTGTTGTGCGTCGATGTCGTGATCGACGTGAGGACTCCATCCTGCTGCCCAACATTGTTAGCCTGAGCAGGTGGAGGTGGTGCGACACCCGCTGGGACAACAACACCTGCAGGCTGTTGCACGTTGGGGGGGATTCCCCCCAGATGGTTGTGCAACATTGTCATTGGATGATCCTACGGCGGAGTTCACCATCTTGAAATCTCAAAGCCCCCCTACCTGGTGCGCCAAATGTTGAAGTGTTCGATTGACACTTCCCCTGGTACTACTAGATCGTAGCCCGCAGAGGTTCTTGATTTGTTGGGGCGCGCATGAGATTGCAAACAAGATGATGACACACGGGATTTTACGTGGTTTGGGCCGCCTGAGTGTAACACCCTACTCCACGGGTTGTGTGTTGTATGTATGAATCTGAGTGGTGCTTGTGAGCGTGTGAGCTTGCCTGTCCATGTACCGTGCGGCGCAACCCTTTTATAGTCTAAGGACTGGCCGTTACAACACTTGCCAGGCCCGACATGTGGCCCTGGCGTAGTTAATAGCCTAATACACGATCTACGAGTATTAAGTGTGATTAATAGTGTGATAACACGCCTTAATGACGACATTATCCCTATTAATAGCCCACTGATTATGTGTCATTAATATAGCATTAATGACATGTAATCAGGTCTTGAAACTGTTGCTTTAACTGTCCCTTGAAAGTTCGAGCCGTTGGAGATCTGTCAGTCTTCCGTTGAGGTACTAGGTCCAGAGGCTCGACACGTTGCGGCTCCGGAGCTTCCCATCATGGGGAGGCAGGTCCAGAGCCACTATACACATGGTAGTACCAGAGCTTCCCTCTACTGGGGGTTAGGTCTGGGGTCACTGGACATGTGGCAAGACCGGAGCTCCCCTATGGAGGGAGTTAGGTCCGGCCTTGTGTTGCACGTGGCAATGCCAGAACTACCCAAACGAGAGAGACGGATCTAGTACTGTGTAACACGTGCGGTCTTCGGAAGTCTTCAACTTGGACTGGAGGAACTCCTTAGCGTTTCTTGCGGTTTCATGGGGTACCCGGTACACAGGGTACCGATAGTTTCAAATATCACCAACAGGCACATTCGTTTCAGGTGGGTTTTTATTTCACTAAACTCGATCCATTGCCATCAAAGCAGTCTTCTTTCATAGACCAGGCAGTTAACCAATAACACAAGAACACTTGTAATATTATATAAGAAGAAAAGTGGCCTAATTTATGCAGAAACCGGGTCCAAAATTATACAACAGAGAGGATGATGTCTCATCCTCCACCTAGTGGTACAAACACCACTAGCCTCGTGAACCTAAAGAAGAATGACTCACTATATGTTGATCCTTGTTACATATAACAAAAAACTTCTATACAATGTTCATCTTCCAAAAATGACACCTCCAAGAGATATTTTTTTTAGATGATAGGTAAAGTCCCGACCTTTCCCTTCAAGGAGGTTATGATCATCTTATTACAAACGAATACAAATATAAACACACATATTATTATCTAGAATAAAGTGATGATAACTGAATGGCTAAGCACAAAATGTGGACGTCACTTCATAGGTCAATATGCGGCATGTTCATCCTCTCATATTTTTTGTAAGTGCGCCCTAGGTTCAGTACCCATGAATTTCTTTGTAAAGTACCTGAATTTAGTATTGTAAAATTCAGCTTGAAATTCGCTCACACCGAGAATCGAAATCGGGACCTGAATAGTGCTATTCAGAGTACATAACTCCAGGAGGGCTACGATATAAAAATGCCACCGTCACTGACAAAGTTTTTGCCGGAGGATCTCCTAGGGTACCTCTAGAACATCTCAACAGGAATTATGACTCGTGCACACACTTCTTCGGTCTGACTTTTTGTCCAGACTAGGCTTTCACTCATACCTAATCTCCTCCTAGCTCAATGAACTAACATATTAGAATCTCTCCTACCACCACCAACATCTAGGGTCAGCGATCTTTTGACTCGTGACACCACCAAAGAGAGTTGTCATACTCACAACCACCACCACACCACACTCGCGATCGCCATCAAAACTTGTATCTACACCACCAAGCCACTGTGCCCACGACCACCACCACAGCTTCGCAATCCACCTGTTTGAACTCATAAGTGGATTGCTGTCAACGTGCACCATGCCAGGGCCAAGCACCACACCAGCGCACATTAACCTCATCCTACTCTACTCACCTTCCCGTCACTGCACCACGGAAGCCGAGACCCCGACTTGCCCAAAACTGCCACCATTTGCTGACATCGCTGCCCATGAGCCTCGCATCCCAAATTTAGATTCATGAACTTGTTTATCTATATTATTTAGGTTCATGAAATTGTTCTAGCTATAAGTGCACGAACCTTTTAAGTGCTGCATCACATACCCATACCTCTTCATCCATTAGGATGCAAACCGTTGTGGTCCTAACAAATGCATCCATACACCATCTTTCTCTGACCGAGCAACAGTACGGAGAGGAAATCACAGAAGTTGATGCCCGCTTTCAAGATTGACACTACAAATAACATCTTGTGTTGCTTCACCTCTTCGC
Source organism: Tuctoria greenei (assembly GCA_036927565.1). Lineage (NCBI taxonomy): Eukaryota > Viridiplantae > Streptophyta > Magnoliopsida > Poales > Poaceae > Tuctoria > Tuctoria greenei. Next base: position 123,887,582 of record JAYESD010000009.1, on the reverse strand, counting down.
ATGGTAGATTACCTTTTAAGTGAGATTATAAAGAGAGCAATAAATTAGAGATACTTAGAGTGAGCTTATTACATCCGTACGTTGATGCTGGAGTGGTGAATACAACTTCTATACGAATCCTGACACATTGCAGAAGCGGTTGAAGTTTGTTGCTCCTCTACGTCAAGAACCGATGAATTTTCATGTAGAATTTAAATATTTGGTGAAAGAGTATGGATATGTAGCGCAACTTAAAAAATTAATACGTTTATAACTGTAACAAAGTTCATGTAACCAATTAATACAAAATTGATGAGTTCATGGATCTAAAGGTACAATACTCCCTATGTTTTGAAATAAATGGCAGCTAATTTAATTTAAATTAAAATTAAAATTTTATCCTAAACATCATTTATTTTACAACAAAGTAGTATAAAAGTTTGTTATCCTGAATGTCACTGGGCAAGTACTGTCATTTTAGTCCGTCCTTATCCCCTAGATTACCGAGCGATAGGAGCGGCCGGAGACCGATTCCAGTGCGGCGCTCCTGGACTACATGGTCATACATATACAGGCACCCTTCTTCCTCGAGAGGAGATCAGAGAATCTACACCACTGCTGTTCCTCTACATCATCCCAGTCTGTGAGCGCAAGGGGGCCTACGCGAAGTCATAAACCAGCACAAGTTCAGGCATCTATATTCTGTATACAGGTTTATTACTGATCTAGTAATGCTTATTACCATTATATTTTTATCGTGAACTGTCCTGTTTGTTACTATATGGTAAGCATCAGAAATAATCTGACAGTTACCTTTGATCCCGGCGAAATGTATGTGAGAGTGACATCCCTCTGCTTCCTTGTGCTACTCGTGCTTCAATGGAGTCCTCCTTGTGCAGGTTGGACGTCTCTGTCCATCCTCTCATTCATATCTTACTCTGCATGCCAAATAAGCAGAAATCAAGTCCACTATCTGCTTTCAGAAGTTTTTGATTTCACCTTTGAGTAAACTGAAACTATTTGGCCTGAAAGTTTTCGTCCATTTTCAAGTCATGTGAAGATTACATGAATGCATCTTGGTACAGTTCAGAACTTTTTCCTTTTCTGACGGACGATCAAAAAAACTGCAGGAACCTGTTTGGAGTCCTCTTCCGGTGGTCCGTTGTGCGTAAAACCACTCTGCAAGGCCACATGCTAGATCGGCGCAAAGGCTACCCATGGTACTGTTAAGCAATCAAGGTGCACGGGATCGTGGTACAAGAGCGATTGCTACTGTTATATCTGCGATAAAAAATAAAATCATGTAGCCCTTATGTATTACTACCTCTAGGATCGAAATATTTGACGTTCGGACATCATCTTCTAGCTATTTTTTAGTTCTTTTGTTTGTCCAAAACGTCAAATAAAAAAGAATGGAGGTAGTATATTTTTAGGCTTCGCACTCGAGTGCCGATGAAATAATAATCAGACACTGTTATGGATAGTAGCTGGTCTTTCATGGAATAGTGGAACTCCTATAGTTAAATGTTAGCTAACTAATAATCTAATAGCTGGATTGAGCCAACTAATAATTAGCTAGCTAATTATTAGCTAGCTAATTATTAGCTGGGGGTTGTTCGGAACTTCTAAAACTAATTTTGTTCTAAACACTAATTGACCGTTGTGCCCCTGGATTGGGCTCATACAAGAGCAGCAAAAAAGAGACAACGTATGGAACTAGTGGAACGTGGCCGTGCTTTGTTACAAAACAACAAATGTTTATACAAAAGACAACATAAATTTTTAAAACCAATACAAAGAGTATTCTTTTTATTTTTTTAGAGTGCATTTTCGAATTATCTGAATTTTTTGAGCATTTTCTGATTTTTTTTTAAATCTGTGGAAAATTTTTCCCCAACCCACCAAATAAACTTCACGTGATGGGATGGGCAGACCCTGGGGAGCAAGGGAATAGGTGGAATTAAGAAAGGATTTGCCTCCCTGGGTACCTCTCCCCTTGCTACCAAAGGAAACCTAACAGTGACTAACACATACGGGACGCAACACAGTGCCAGACTTTATAAGCACAGCTACACAACGTGGAGCAACCGACTGTAGCTACACGCACATGCGGACTTCGTGCGCAGGACCTGCTCGCCATCTGACATGTCTGCAACTGACACTACTACAAAAAGCATTTTTACAGGCTCCTCAATTTTTCAAACACAGGCGGTCCTTAGATATATGCGACTGTGATGACGAATGATATAATAACCGCCTGTGATGAAAGAACAACACAGACGGATTTTAAAGAACAAACGTCTGGGTAAATACATGATCTTCACAATCGGTTCTTAATTAAGAACCGCCTGTAATGCAATGAACTTCACAGACGGATTTTAAGAAACAACCGCCTGGGTAAATACATGATCTTCATAGACGGTTCTTAATTAATAACCGTCTGTAATGCAATGAACTTCACAGACGGATTTTAAGAAACAACCGCCTGGGTAAATACATGATCTTCGTTGGCGGTTCTTAATTAATAACCGTCTGTAATGCAATGAACTTCACAGATGGATTTTAAGGAACAACCGTCTGGGTAAATACATGATCTTCGTTGGCGGTTCTTAATTAATAACCGTCTGTAATGCAATGAACTTCATAGACGGTTCTTGATTAACAACGGTCTGAGAAGATCATGTATTTTCAGTGGCGGTCATTGTTTAATTATCATAAGCGGTTTTTATTGAAATTACAGGGATGTAGTTGCAATTATCACAACCGTATGTAGTCGTGCAGACAAAATTGTATCAGGAAAAAAACACAGATGAGCTAGCGGATACTAGTACAGTAATGCATTATAGGAAATGCTCGATCACCACTGAGGCTGGCTTAATTGTGATAATACACCATTAGAGGCTTTACAATTATTCAAAGATAATTTCTTTACACACTGAACAAAAATCATGCTACATTCATTGTAGATCGACGATGAAGATCTCATCAATCAATCTAAATTGTACCGTCCTGCTTGCTCCCGAACACGTCTCTTATATTCCGCTGGATCCTGAAAATATTGACATTATTTAAATTAACAAATGTCGAAGGAGGAATGAATAACCTACATTGGTCACTAAGTCAAAGTGTCATCTAACCTTGATAAGTAGATTATAGCAATCATTTTCAACATCAGGAATATTTGGCTGATGCAGCAAACGCTGAACTTCAAGTAGTATAGTTTTGATTGTAAAAGCACTGCACCACCCCCTACGAAATATAATTTATGCAATATAAGAAACCAGTTCAAATAAGTTCGACAACAATTATAAGTAATAATTAGATGAACAAAATAGGTCTATCTTACAGTCTTTTGATCAAGAATCCCGATGCAGAGTGCTCCCGAATGATGGACATTTGGGTGGAAGAACCCAATTGGAAAGGCGCATCTTGGAGGCACCAAGGGATAGTCCTCAGAGAAGGAGATTGTCAGGGGGTAGTAACCATCTTCCCATTCAGTCTGCAAAAGAAATTTATTAATAGGAGGACAATGGTTAAACTCATATTGTACTTGTTCTTCATGACTTACCCCTTCTTTACCGGGGACGATGCACTGCCACTTCAAGAAATCTCCCGATTCAGGCTTCACAGAGAAACCCTACGCGGAGAAATTGAAAATACCAAAAACAAACAACATGGAAAAACAAACTACAGTTAAGTTCATCATTCCATTACAGATACATATGTATATACAACCATGTGACCGGTGTGCCATATGTACATACATGGGGATGGTTCTTGCGCCACGCCAAGCGCTCCTCCTTCAATCAGCTACACGCCCGAGACATCATTATCTGAAAGACCAAACTTCCAAACTTCCAAATCATTGAGTCCAAATGCATATGTACACAAATGCAAAAGGACACAATCCATATACCAACATTGTTCTAAGTTGATTTCAGAAGATACAAATATATACAATATATATCATCTCGCATTGCTATATACATTTTTTCCAGCATTTACATCTTCTCGCATATAGGGTTTCAAATTCTTTTTAATGCTTCTCTCTACGCGCTTGATGTTTTCTGGTTCGGTAAAAAGGTACATCTCTTCATACTGATTATATTCCTCTTCATTATCTCCCACATTGTCAACCCCAACAATATTTTGCTTTCCAGAAACAACTACGTGCAACTTCTCAGTTTCTGGATCTTGAACATAAAAAACTTGTGCAACATTATCAGCGAGAACCCACAGGTCATCTTTGTAACCCACTTTATTCAAGTCTACCAGTGTCAGCCCGTAATTGTCCACTTTCAAACCATCAGGATGTTTAACCCATTGGCACTTAAATACGGGCATTAACATTCTTTCGTCATAATCGAGTTCCCATATTTCCTCTATGAACCCGAAGTATGTGGTCTTCTGCCCTTGTGAATCATAAGCCTCAATACGAACACCACTATTTTGTGCAACACTCTTACCGTCTTTTTCTTTAGTGTAAAATGTGTAACCATTGATGTCATATGCTTGCCATGATATTACTAAAGCAGATGGGCCACAAGCTATCTTCTTCATTGTTGCCTCTTCTATAGTGTTTCCGTATGATATATTTTTGTCCATTAACCATTCAGTGAAACATCTTCTGTGCTCTTTCATGATCCAGTCCTCTTTGCGGTCTTGGTTTTTATCACGAAGCTCAATTTGGTGTTCCTCGATGTACGGCTCAGCTATTGCGAGCTGTTGTAGTACACCAAAATGTGCACGGTGTATATTCTTGTAATCTTGAACAATAAAAGTTTTCTTACCCACTTTGCCTCTCCCACGTAGTCTACCCTCATGTACCGGTATAGGCACACCTATCGATTTTCCATCTTTGATGTAATCAGCGCAACCCTCAATCACTTCTTCAGTGGTGTATCCTTCCATAATTGAACCCTCTAGGTGAGCACGGTTCCGCACATAACCTTTTAATACTCCTAAATATCTCTCCAACGAAAACATATGATGTAAATATAGTGGCCCCAATGCTTTTATCTGATCAACAAGATGTATGATTAGGTGTACTTGCATATCAAAAAAGGATGGTGGGAAACACATCTCAAGCTTGCACATTGTCTCGACGATGTATGTTTTCAGATAGTCTAAATCTTCACGTGCTATCACCTTTTGCGATACTGCATTGAAGAAGTAACACAAACGTGTGATGACAACTTTTATATGCTCAGGTTTGATTACTCTTATTGCAATGGCAAGGAAAACTGTCATCATCATGTGACAGTTGTGAGAATTATAACCGAATAAAGACAAGTCTTTCATCGAGACTAGTTTGCGGATATTGGATGAGAAACTTGTGGGCACTTTGATCCCACCCAAGCATTCGCAAATTGTTTTTTTCTCTTCTAGCGTCAAGTTGTAGCTGGGTGGGGGAAGGTAATGCTTCTCGTTCGCCTTTTCTACTGGATGAAGCTCTGGTCTCAAATCAAGATTTACTAGGTCCATACGTGAATTTAATCCGTCCTTTGTTTTCCTCGGCATGTCCAGCAAGGTCCTAATTATGCTGTCAAATACATTCTTGCAAGGTGGCTCCCTCGGAGGGCTTGGCGGCGGAAGGTCGGCCATAGTGGTGTTGGGTCGTCGGAGCGGAGGAAGACGAAGAAAACAAGAGGATTCAAAGTGAGCGATGCGCTTGTGAGCGATAGCGCGTTTTTAAGGTCGCGCGGAGTGGAAAAGAAAGGTCGCACCTCAGGGAAAAGAAAGGTCGCCCACGGTTGGTGAGGGGTCTTTATGTAGGCGTTCATCAAATTAAGAAGAAGTAAATATCTTCACAGGCCCATGTTTAACTCAGGAGGGTGTTACTAACCAACCGTCTGAGATAATTGTATTTTCTCAGGCGGTTGGTAAGTAAAATCCGACTGAGGTAACAATCTTCTTAGACGGTCGGTACTTAAAATCCGCCTGAGAAAATGTGAGTCTATATATACCCCTCGGCAGCATTGGAAAAACCTAACTCAAGCGAAACACTTAGACGCCGTTAGGCTGCCAAAATTTCGTTTGCCGCCAAGTGTTCGCCCTCGTCACTTCCAGGTACGCCGCCGAGCTTTGCCGTCGCCGCCGAGCTTCGCCGTCGCCGCCGAGCTTCGCCCTCCTCACTTCCAGGTACGCCAAGCGAAGCCATTTCCGTCGCCGTCGAGCTTCAAGGTAAACCCTAAACCCTTCGACCTTCCATCCTCCTTCGCCGTGCCGCCTCCCTCCCCGCCCTCGCTGCCTCCTTGCATATCCTTGGTTAGGGTTCGGGAATTAGAAAATGGTAGGCATCCTTGGTTAGGGTTCGGTGGAATTCGAAAAACTGTCAAGTTCGGTGGCATCTTTGGTTAGGGTTCGGTGGGGCAAGATTTATGTGGATGGTTATATCACGATAAATTGGTAGTTGGTTTTGTGTGTCTGAAACTGTGAAATCAGTAGAATTTCATCTTCTGGTAGTTTGCAGAGATAAAACTGTCAAGTTCGAATGAATAGGAGTTACTCCCTTCGTCGTGGATGGTTATATCACGATAAATTGGTAGTTGGTTCTGTGTGTCTGAAACTGTTCTGACACATTAGTGGTAAACATGATTCTAGACTCTAGTAACAGCAGTATATTTCCTATTTCTGTCATCGGCCTTGCATATGCCACATAATTCTCTATTAGGGGCAACATTTAGCTATATTTGGTTAAGTTGACCAAATTTGGCTAATTTTGGCTAAGTTACATTAGATATAGTTATACTTGACTAATTTTGACTAAGTTATGCTATATTTAGCTATATTTGGCTACTTTTGCTTAGAGTTAGCTATGCTAGACTAAGTTTGGCTAAGTTTGCTTTTATTTCTCTAAGTTTCATTTGAGCAATTGTAGCTAATCTGTGCTACCAAAGATGTCTGCACTTGTGGCTCCATCAGCTTCATTTGAGCAATTGTACCTAGTCTGAGCTACCAAAGTTATGCTATATTTAGCTCTGAAGCCAAACAAGTTGCTGGCCAACTCATTTGTGATGCCAGGAGCATCCTCACGCCCATATCTAGGTACCACTAGGTGTGGCGATGGAGTCTGAGCATATGATGCCGATCTCTATGATACAAGAATTTAGTTAGACCTATATAACTTCAAAAATGTGTTTTGGCTAAATTTACTTAATTGAGCCAAAATTGAGATATTTTTTTAAATATTACCAAATTTATTTATGCCATTTATTAGATTTTTTGTCTTATTAGATCTAGCATGGAAAACCCTAAGAAGATTGGTCCTGATAGTAACAACAAAGAAGACAATATGGAGTTTACTGACTCCAGCAGTTCAGGCTCCTATCACAGTCCTTGGGATCCTTTTCCGAATATAAAAATTAAAAAGACTTCAGTGGATCTAGACCCGGAATATGATCCTACCGACGAGGTATGGATCACGAATCTTAACTTCAACAATTCCAGTTAATGTTGGTTGTCAAGTATACGAAGTCTTATAATTTTTTTTCTACCTAGATTAATCTCGAAGACAATAAGGTGACATCGGCTCCTAAAAACGCAGAAGGTTCTCCAATGGATGAATCCTCAACTTCACTCAAGCGGAAACGAGGGCAACAAGGTCCCAATAAGGGTCCACTGGACCGCATCATGTACATAACAAGGGTCGGTCCAGGTGGGCTTCCCCAAGAACCACTGGATTCAGTTACCAAGTACTGTAATGCATGCGGTTTTCTTGTTAGGGAGGTTGTGCCGATCACAACCGAGAATTGGAGGAAATTACCCGAGCAGACCAAGAATGAGTTGTGGGAAAAGATAAAGAAACAACTCAAGTTCCCGAACGGCACAAAAGAAGCTGTAAAGAAAGCAACATTGGTCTCTTGCGGCAAGAAGTTTCGATGCTGGAAGAGTGAAATGAATGCTTATGTTAAGGCCGATAAGGTCCCTAGCCCGAGGAAGATGGGAAAAATCACACAAGCTCAGTGGCAAGAGTTTGTTCGTCAAAAGAGCACACCTGATGCTAAAGCTCTAAGTGCAACTAGGTCAGAGCTTGCAAAAAAGAACAAATACCATCATCACTTGGGGTCTGCTGGATATGCCCCCAAAGTCCAGAAATGGAATAAGATAATAGACGAAATTCTTAGTAAGGGCAATCCTCACCCATTAGAAGGGTGCGATGAGCGAACTCAATGCTGGGTCTTTGCATGGTCAGGTTTGACCAGCGAGGGCAAACTTGAAAAGCCCGACTCTCTGAATGAAGTAGAGGATAAAATGAAAGAAGTAATTGAAAAGCAACAGAAGGGTCTCTTCAAGCCGAAGAGGAAGAATGACCAACTTACCGCTATCTTAGGAAACCCTGAACACATCAGACGGGTTCGAGCGGTCCCTTCTCAAATGTCTTGGCCAGATGGTTTCCCTAAAGATAAAGACACATATAGAAGACGTGAGAAGTTTAAGAAAACACTTGATGAAACGATTGCTCAAAAGGTCAAAGAAAATATGCAACAAATAATGGAACAACTTAGACAATCAGGACAATTAGTGGCACCGAGTATAATGATGGTTCCGGTTCTAAAGGAGCAATTAGTATCTGTTGGTACCCTGGGTACCATATACCCCTTGGGATTGCAAATATATCAAGGGAAAGTCACCCAGTTGATTTAAAGACCTTTAGAGGCCCACATGTCAGACATGTCCGGACCCGTTTCTCCAACATGGTTAGCCCCAGGGTCGCCACGTGTACTATCAAACCAGAGCTACCGCCCGGAAGGGAGGAAGCTCCGAACTATGTACCGAAGTGGCATCCCCGGACCTAACCCCAGACCGAGGGAAGCTCCGGTGCTGACACGTGTCAGCAACCTTGGAACTATCTGTTCTCTACAGCGTGCTCCTGTGCTGCCACGTGTCCAACCATCGGACCTTCACCCTCTAACCTCCAGAAGACCCCGCAACGGCTCCGGATCTTCTGAGGGGAATCAAGGACTTCAAGACCCGATTAAGTGTCATTAATACCATATTAATGAAACTTAAACGAACGACCTTAACACCAGTAACGGTGCTGTCAAAGCCCATTACATGGTCATTAAGGGCAATTAAACGTGTTGAAGAGGTATCAACACTAGTAAACGCCGGGGCCACATGTCGGGCCAAGCTAATTTGTAACGGCCTGCCCTTATACTATAAAAGGACAGGCCAACGACATTTACAGACACGTTCCATAGACGCTCAGTACAAGCTCATACAGCTAATACAACACCAACACACCCGTGGAGTAGGGTATTACGCTCAGGCGGCCCGAACCACGTAAACTTCAGTGTCTCCTGTGTCATTTACAATTCAACTTCTTGAATCTCCGTGCGCCCACACCGAACATCAAACTCCTCTAACACTTTAGTAGTGACGGGATATCTGCCGGTTCCAAACCACCGACAGTTGGCGTGCCAGGTAGGGGCACCTGAGATTTTGAGAATGGTGAACTCAGCTGCTGGATCATCCAACGGTCAACCTGCTGCTCAGGATGTTGGGGGCAATCCCTCCAATATGCAGCCACCAGCAGGAGCCTTAGCACCAGCAGGAGTCACACTCCCACCACCACCGCCTCCACCAGCAAATCAAGCTGTGCAACGCGATGGTGCGCCGACGTCAATCACTGCGTCGACAAATCATGACAACCCGGAACACGCGCTCCATGCAGCTCGTGCTCTTCTCCAACGCCCACCACCTCCGGATGCATCTCGGGATGCACTGGAACAGTGGAGGGCCGATGTGGAACATTTGGTTGCAGCAGCAGCCGAACGCCTCAGCAACCAGGCTCCTCCTCCTTCAGTACGAGCCCCGTCGCAGTGGCGGACTTTGTCTGGTAGACTTGGTCCGCATGTTTCCAATAGCAGGAGACGTGCTGCATCACAACAAGTGACGTCATTGCCCTCCGGAGCACGATGCACTCACACGGTATCCAGGCTCTCAACTCATGACCTCCGGGCGGAGCTTGATCGCCGATACCGCCAACAACACGACCGAGTCCATATTGAGCGTGCTCGTGAAAGACGAGAAGCTCAGGACCTTTCTACTCCTGAAGGAGTAGGAGGAGGCTGTTCAGCTCTGGCCATACATCTGCGTATGGTCAGGTGGCCACAGAAGTTCCGGCCTCACCTGCCTGAAAACTTCGATGGGACTGTCAATCCCGCTGAATTTCTTCAGATCTACTCCACTGCAATCTTGGCAGCTGGAGGAAACGAGGCCGTGATGGCCTATTATTTTCCAGTGGCCTTAACTGGGACCGCCAGGTCCTGGTTTATGAGCCTTCCACCCAACTCTATCAATAGTTGGGAGGAGCTGTGCCGGCAGTTCACCGCCAACTTCGGGAGTTCATACACCCGACGAGGCACTGAACTGGACCTTTTTGCAGTCGTGCAAAAAGGGGGAGAATCCCTGCGATCATTCATCCAGAGGTTCTCTCAGGTACGAAATACTATCCCTTCTATCTCTAGCGCATTGTGGCATTCAGACAGGGTGTACGGGAAGGGAAGATGCTGGAGAAACTGGCGATCAAGGAGATCGCCAGCGTCACGGAACTCTTCAGCTTGGCTAACAAATGTGCCAGAGCTGCGGAGGGCCGTGAGATGCACTCCAAACCAACCCTGGAGGGTCACACGAAATCCTCCAAAGAAGAAGCTGCTACCTCCGGGAACGGCAAGAAGAAGAAAAAGACCAACGGCAAGAAGAAGCCGTCGGCCGGTACATCCAATGTTGCAGCTGCTGCAGCTCCAGGTGGCCGGGGGCCACGCCCCGAAAAGCGACCTCGACCGTCTTCTGAAGACGGTAGCAAGCCCAAGGTGTGGTGTCCAATTCACAAAACGGGCAACCACAGTTTGGAAGACTGCCGGGAGGTTCAAAACCATGCCGAGCGCTACAACAAGCGCCGGGAATAATCTCCTTTTCGACAGAGGGAAGGAAAGCAAAAAGTCGATGAAGCTCCGGCTGACGAGGAGTTAGGTTTTTAGGATCCCAAAAAGGTCCTGAAGGCCGTTTACACCTCCGTCGACGATGATTCTGACGTCTCTGACAACGAGCATCGGAAGACCATGAACACCATTTTTGGTGGATCATGGGACATCACCTCTCGTCGCGTCATCAAGACTATGCGTCAGGATATGGCTGTTGTAGCTCCTATAGTCAGGCCGGAACCTCATCGGAAGTGGATGGACACAGCCATCACTTTTGATGCTTCGGACTGCCCTCGAAGCATGGTTGGAGCAGGTCAGTTACCTTTGATGGTATCTCCTACCATTAACAACATCCAGCTCCACCACGTCATGGTAGACGGAGGTTCGGGGCTTAACCTCATAAGCTTCGAAGCTTTTACTAAGCTTCAACTCCGACCTTCGGATCTCCACCCCTCTCGACCTTTCTCCGGAGTAGGTCCGGGGGCCATTACCCCACTCGGAGCTATTACTCTCCCCGTTACCTTCGGAACACGGGAAAAGTACCGCACCGAGAAGTTGGTCTTCGACGTCGCTCAGATCAACTTACCCTTCAATGCCATCTTGGGTAGGCCTGCCCTGTACAAATTCATGGCAGCTGCTCATTACGGTTATCTGGTGTTGAAGATGCCAACGCCAGTAGGCGTTCTCCGGATCTGCGGAGATCGTACTGCCGGAGTAACTACTCTGGAAGAACTCCATGCACTCAATACGACGCAAGAGGAGGACTCCAGGCAGGAGCAAGATACAAAACCCCCGAGCATTTTCCAACGAGGCTCGACTTCTGCACCTCGAGTGCAGCCAAGCGGCGACACCGACATTCCCATCAAAGTCGTCCAAATTGGTTCTGATGCCGCTCAGACCACCCGTATATCGGGGGGATTGAACGACAAATAGGAACTCGTGCTCATCACTTTCCTCCGGGCTAACGTCGACGTGTTTGCCTGGCAACCGTCACAAATACCTGGGATCCCCAGGGAAGTGATTGAGCACAATCTGAAGATCTACCCCGACGCCCGTCCTGTGCATCAGAAGCCTCGGAAGCAATCTGTAGAGCGACAGAACTTCATCCGACAAGAAGTGAAGAAGTTACTCGAAGCTGGATTCATCCGAGAAGTCTTCCATCCAAAATGGCTGGCAAACCCAGTCGTTGTGCCCAAGGCCGGTAGGAAGCTTCGGATCTGCATAGACTACACCACACTAAATAAGGCATGTCCAAAAGATCCATTCCCACTACCTAGAATAGATCAGATAGTGGATTCCACCTCCGGGTGTGAATTACTGTGTTTCCTAGACGCATATTCTAGGTATCATCAAATCAGGATGTCTAGGGAAGATGAAGATCATACCTCATTCATCATAGTAGATGGATTGTACTGTTATACAACCATGCCCTTTGGTCTCAAGAATGCAGCTTCAACTTTTGTACGAGCTATGTACAAAACTTTTGAAGAACTCATTAGAGACATAGTGGAAGTGTACGTCGATGACATCGTGGTTAAGGTCAGGGACAAGGAGTCACTCCTTGACACCTTGCAGGCTATCTTCGACAAGCTGCGGGCCACCCGCACAAAGCTAAACCCAGACAAGTGTGTCTTCGGGGTTAGCTCCGGAAAACTTCTCGGTTTCCTGGTAAGTCACCGGGGCATAGAAGCTAATCCGGCGAAGATTAAGGCCATTGAAGACATGCGGCCACCAACCCGCATCAAAGACGTCCAAAAGTTAACTGGATGTCTAGCAGCCCTCAGCCTGTTCATTTCAAGACTGGTGGAACGGGCACTCCCCTTCTTCAAGTTATTGAGGAAGTCCGGACCATTCCAATGGTCCAAAGAAGCAGAGAAGGCATTCCAGGAGCTGAAACAGTTCCTCACCACCCTACCAATGCTGGTAGCTCTGAGCCCTGGTGAGCCTTTGTTGCTTTACATTTCAGCAACTGACGAAGTCGTCAGTATGGTTTTGGTTGCGGAGAGACCAGAGCTACCTCATACTCAGGAATCCAGACCCCTTCGGGAGGGTCCAGAGGTACCTGAAAGCGAGTCTGGGTCCCAGCTCCTAGACTCGAATCCACAAGAAGTCACTTCAGGAGACCCAGACCCCTCCGGGAGGGTTCAGGTCGCTTCTTAAGAAGCCCCGGGTTCCTCCAGCCAGGACCCGGAGGTCCCCGAAGAAAATCTGGATTCCTCCGAGAGTATCCGGGTCAGTGAAGAGGAAGCTCCAGACTCCTCCGGGAGGGTCCAAACCATTCAGCGCCCAGTGTACTTCATTAGTGAAGTACTACATGATGCCAAGACTCGATACCTAGAGGTGCATAAGCTGCTCTATGCAGTTCTTATTGCCTCCAGGAAGCTTCGCCATTACTTCCAAGCTCACAAAGTCTCAGTGGTGACCTCTTACCCACTTCGAGCAATCTTGCATAATCCCAATTCAACTGGGAATATTGCAAAGTGGGCAGCGGAATTGGCTGAATTTGATCTTGATTTTATTTCAAGACAAGCAGTCAAGAGTCAAGCATTGGCAGATTTTGTGGCGGAATGAACTCCCTCTCCATCAAACCCTGGGGGCCCCAGTGAGCAGAAGATGGAGCATCAAGCTCCAGCCTTCACCGAGCCTCACTGGACCCTCTACTTCGATGGCTCCATGCAGAAGCAGGGGGCTGGAGCTGGAATCCTTCTCCTTGCACCGACTGGGGAGAAGGTGAAATACATGGTACACCTTGACTTCAAGGCGACCAACAACATGGCAGAGTACGAAGCGCTCATCTACGGACTAAAGGTGGCACTATCATATGGTGTCAAGCAACTGCTGGTCAAGGGAGATTCGCAGCTCATCATTAAGCAGGTGAAGGGTGAATGTTCCTGCAATAATCTCCAGCTAGCTTCTTACCTCCTTGAGGTCCAGAGGCTTCAGAAGGACTTCGAAGTCCTAGATCTCCACCATGTTCAGCGTGCCCATAACGCTGAAGCTGACGAACTCTCGACGAAAGCGTCAACCGGACCTCCGGCTCCTGACGGAATTTTTGTCCGGAGGTTGTCAAAGCCAACAGCTCAGCCCGCCGAACTGAGCGAAGGGGGCGAGATCAGCATCCCGAAGCTGACGGTCCTGATGGCCCTGTTACCTTGGCAGCCATCAAGGGTCATAGGTGCTGCCGGGAGCTCCGAGCAACCCAGCACACAAGACTCAAAAGCTCAAGCTAGTTCTGATGCATGGATCTTGGAGATCTGGAGCTACTTGAAAGACAACATCCTTCCTGACGATGATGTATCCGCTGACCGGGTAGTCAGATTGGGAAAAAGATACACGCTGGTAGAAGGGGATCTCTACCGGCGTGGTGCCAATGGCATCCTAATGCGGTGCATCACAAGGGAAGAAGGCTGCGAACTCCTCGGAGAAATCCATGGAGGCGAGTGTGGGAATCATGCGTCTTCCCGCACGCTAGTTGGTAAAGCCTTTCGGCATGGTTTCTACTAGCCTACAGCACTCCAGGATGCAACTGAGCTGGTGAAGAAATGTGAAGCATGTCAATTCGTTGCAAAGCAAAATCACACACCAGCTCAGCCCCTACAAATGATACCTCCTACATGGTCCTTCGCTGTGTGGGGGATGGACATCTTGGGACCTTTCCCAAGAGCCGTCGGAGGTTACAAGTTCCTGTACGTCGCCATTGATAAGTTCACCAAGTGGCCGGAAGCAACTCTAGTTGTGACAATCAACAAGCAATCTGCTATCAACTTTTTGCAGTCCATTGTATGCAGATATGGAGTCCCAAACAAAATCATCACTGATAATGGGACCCAATTCACAAGCTCTGCATTCCAAGGATATTGCGAAGACCTTGATATACAAGTTTGCTACGCTTCCGTAGCTCACCCAGCAAGCAATGGCCAAGCCGAGAGAGCAAATGCTGAAATCCTTAAAGGACTTAAGACGCGCACATATGAGCGTATAAAAAAACATGGGGCTAACTGGAATGAAGAGCTTCCGCCCACTTTATGGGCCAACAGGACATCTCCAAACCGGTCAACTGGAGAGACACCCTTCTTTCTGGTGTACGGAGCTGAAGCAATCCTTCCTCCGGAAATCACCTTGGGTTCAATCCGGGTCCGGACCTTCGACGAAGCCGCGCAGGACCAGCTCCGGCGTGAAGACCTAGACCTCCTTGAGGAGGGAAGGTGCCAAGCAGCTGTTCGGAATGCCCGATATCGCCAAGCCCTACGGCGTTATCATCAGCAGCATGTACACAACCGACAGCTCGAGGAAGGCAATCTGGTGCTACGGAGAATACAATCCAGAGAAGGGTTAAACAAACTCTCCCCCGGCTGGGAGGGACCCTTCCGAGTGATTAAATTATCCCAACCCGGAAGCGTTCGCTTGGCTACCGAGGATGGGACACCTCTCCCAAATCCTTGGAACATCGAGCACCTCCGTAAGTTCTACACTTAATACCACGGAGGTGAGTCTTGAGTAACTTGAGGTGTATGTGATAGAGTCATTGTACAAAGTCGGGTAGTTCCTCCGGGAGAACAGCCGGACCTTCCCCGGAAGGTCCACAAAGTTCATGCAACACTTGTCACAGTCTCAGAACTAAAAGTGTGGCTAGCTACCCTGGGACAAACAAGAAATTAAACACGCTTAGCTTGGTTCCGTACCCTAAGAGTGTACTTGTTTCCCTTGTACCCCGGATCTATAATGAAAGACATCTTCAGGTGAAATAGACTCCACGTGCATTCATTTTGTACAGGCTCAACATTTTTATTTTTTATTTTTATCTTTCTTGTCTATAACAAAGACATGCAATTCTTAAAAAAATTTAGTTCGACCGGTTCATATACGATTCGAGTTGTATTGTCTATTCTTTTGAATTCAAATATTGTTCATGGCTCACTCGCCTGAATGCCGCCAAGCCAATCTAGGGCCAGAGTGTGCTATTGACTTAGCCTGGTCAAACACCCTAAGTATGCCACTCTACCTACACCCCGACAGGCTAAAGTAAGGCGAGTCCAAGCACAATTGAATCCGGAAGTAAAGACAACACATTTGATTGTGTTTAGAATCGCGTTTGACCTAAAACTTTCTCGAGAATCGTAAGCCGCGACGAAGTTATAGGCAAGAAATGAATTTTACTATTTTTCTTGACTTCAGTGTGCAGGAAAAATAAAATACACGTTGATGGAGAAAAGCCGGAGCTAACAAAGCTCCGACTCCTCTAGATGGCTTGTAATCGATGTTAACAAGCATCACTGGAGCAACCAAGCCCCGGTAAAGCTAGGGGGGTCAGCCATCGACGTAAAAGATGGTGAGAAGACCCCACAAGTGGAGTCTGCTGCCGACAAGTTACGTGTTGGCAAAAGTCAGTGCCGGAGCTACTAAGCCCCGACACCCCGGAGGACAAACTTTCGATGCCCTATGCATTGATAGGGACTATTACCGGAGCTACTAAGCTCCGACGGTAGTCAGTTTGATCTCAGGGGGCCTTCACCATCAAAGACTTCGGACCTACGCTCTACAAGTTCGAAGAAAATGAGTCTTCAACAAAACATAATATCCTCTTGGTACATGTTCACAATCAAATTGTGTACGTCTACCAGGGGGCCAAGTGAAGACAAAAGTGTTGAAGACAAAAAGTGAAATTCACAAAAATTTGGGGATTTCATTCATCTGGAGACAAGGGATTACAAAATTGAGGAAGAAGAAGAGAGGATACAAGTGAGAACTACAAAGATGGTCCTAGACCCTATGGAAGAATTGGGCGACCTTCTGGGCAACCTCCGATACGTTGGCTCGGGCCGCTTCGCCTTCTCCTTCAACCGAACCTTCAAGCACCGGGTCCAGAGGAAATTGGGTGTTCCTACTGGTGTAGCACGTCAGCACATATTCTGCGACGTTCTTCGCCAGGGATTGCCCCTCAACGTCCAATTGGTCCGTGATGACATCGCCCATCTTGGAGAGTTTGCTGCCTGCCGAGCTCAACGCCTACAACGCCAGGTCCGGCTCCGGCTCCGGATCATCCGGGCGCACGGGACTGAAGCCCATCGGTGTCACCGCATCGTTGGCCTTGCCTAGGAACTCCCAGATCTGTAGGGAGTCCGCAGTCCTCAAGCCCTTCATTTCTTCCAGGGATCTTCTGGCCGCCACCAGTTCAGAATTCTCGCGGGCAAGGCGCTCAACTTCTTTAGCGTTTTGCTGAATCTTCTCAGCAACCCGCTTTTCGAGTTTTCCGAGCTCCTCCTCCCGGAGGTGGATCTTGTTCCGGCGGTCGACCAGGTCTTTCTCTCTGCCCCTCACTTTCTTCTCTCTGGCGGTAAGGGCACACTCTTGCTCATAGAGTTCCTGCCCTCGCACCCAGGCCTTCTCCTCCTCCTCCTCTACGCAGCGCTCTTCCAATTTCTTGGCGTGCTCCTCAAGGCCCTTGTCAGCCAGAGCCACCTTCTCGGAGAGCTCCTCCTCCCTCCTCAGGACGTCATCCCGCAGCTCTAGGAGTTTCTGCTCTTCATCCTCGAGCCGTTTCTCCCTCTCTTCAAGTGCCTCTCAGCGCTTGATGAGTGTAGTGTTAATGGCCTCAAGCCTTTCGTGGCGTTCATCGGCCGCACTATTGACTGCTTTGGCCTGATCGTAGATCTCCCGGGATTGAGCGTCGAGGGCGCGAGTCATACTCTCCCTGTCATCCAATAATTTACCCCAATACTCCAGGCGGACCTTCTCCCGCTTGATCCACTCTTTGTCATCCGCTAGCCTTGACTGCGCCAGCTTGGTCTCGAAGTAGAGCCGGTTACGCCACCTCCTAAGGGTTTGGCGATCCTCTTCAAGAGCCTTTCTGTCATGGAAGAAGGCTAGTTGAACTTGACGCAGACTGGAACATGCGTTGTCAATGGACAGTGACAACGGGATAGGTTCTGGACCTGCTGGGGTCTCCCCCGCTGGTTCCAGTGGGTTTTTAGATACAAAAAATGGGTCCCACTCCACAAGAGTGGTCCCCTGTGTCTCCATGGCACTAGGGCCGTCCTCCGGGATGGCCTCAGTCGCCATCGAGGAGGGCCCCGCCGCTAGGTCTTCATTCACCCCCTCAGACAGGGGGCCAGCGACTTCACCAGGGCACTCCGGCTCAGCAGTGGGTACCTCCGACGTCATCACTTCCGGAGAAGGGGCCGCTTCTGGCTCCGGCCTTGGCACCTCATCTGATGGGGGCTTGAGCTCCGACACTTCTGTATCAACCGGCTCGGGAGCCGGAAGATCTTCATCTTCAATCGGCCCTGCAGCCGGAGCTCCAGCAACTACCGGCTCTGCGACCGGTGTTCTGAGGTAGCCGGCCCAACTGCCGGGACTTCCTCAACATCCAGCACGCACGCCGGGACTTCAATCACCTCTGGTTTGACCGCCGGAGCTTCGACACTTTCCGGCTCTAGGGCCGGAATCACAGCTTCTTCCGGCTCAACGGCCGGAGCTTCCATCATCTCAGCACCAGGACCCGGAGCTTCAACCTCCGGGACAGGTGCCGCTGGCGCATCTTCACTCCCACGGTCCGGCGCTACCACGGGAGCCTCTGGGGATGAGTCGAGGTCCATGACCACGACAGCCGGCGCCGGAGCTGTCGCAGCTTCAGCCACCGCTTGGGGCAGCACTGAGACAGGAGCAGAAGCTTCCACCCTCACGGCTTTAGCCGCTGTGGCTGAGGGTGGATCCTCACTCCCCTTCTTGGGGACGCTGCAGATGATGAACGAAGAAACTTATAAAATAGTTACTACAATTAAAACAACTATCCAAGGTAAAGATTAAAAATTACCTTGGGAGGCTTCCGCACCAGCTTGCGCAGAACCTTTTTCCCGGACGTTCTGGGCTGGTCATAGGCGGCGTGGAAGCTCCGGAAGGCCCCCCGGAACTCGTCGCGGCCACGGGTGTTTCCCGAGTCGAGGCCCCCCTCGATCGGGAAGAACCCCCGGACCTGGAGGCCTCCACCGGCCCAGGTGCTGGAGTCGCATGCCCGGAGCTAACACCCCGGGAGGACCCCACTGCGGGAACAGTCGCGCTCTGGGAGGACCCCACTACGGTAACAGTCGCCGCAGTTGTAGAAGACCTTCCCCTCCGGGGAGAAGGAGCCGACGCAGAAGTAGCGGGCCTAATGGACCTTTCGTCGGCGTACTGCAGCTTCCTCTTCTGGCTCACAGGTTCATCCGCCAGCTCCTTGCCCTTGCCGACGACCTCTTCCCTCGGCTTCGGAGCAGGGTCGGAGCCATCCTCGGGCATTCCGGGGATCACTACCCTAGTGGTTGATCTTCTCTCGACGACACCAAGGTCGTCAAGCACGGGCATCTTCCGCCGGAGCTCCCTGCTGAACTCCACTTCCACGTTCCGAGGAAGAAAAGCTGATGGCGGAGTCAAGTCGTCACCATCGACTTCGATGCCGTGTTGGAACTTCTTGAGGTGGAACTCCAAGGTTTTCCCCACCATGTTGGACTTCAGCCCGACCTCAACCCGGTCGTCGTCCATCACGTTGTTGAGGGCCCATGCGAGTTTCTCCCTCCTCTTCAGCGGTGCCCACCTGTTGACCAAGAAGTTGCAAAACACCGCCTGAGGAGTCAATACTCCCTCCACGCATTGGTGGATCCTGGTCAAAGCAGGGTTGAAGGCTTCCCCCAGCACCGGAGCATCACTCCAGATTGATGTGTCGATGCTGGGAAGGCCTTCGGGCAGCTCCAGCCTCTCGTGCTCCTCCACCCGAACAATTATCCAGTCCTTCTTCCAGTCATCCCACTTCCCAGAGGGAAATGACCGGAGGTACTTGAATGGGCACTTCTTGCGCTTCACGAAGTAGTAGAAGCCAAGGTACTCATTGCTCCTGCCGGTGGTATGGACGGTGAAGAAGGTCTGGAAGAGTTCAATGTAGGGGGGGTGCCCACCCACATCTCACAGAAGTGGATGAAATTGGACACAAGAAGAATGGAGTGGGGGCCGAGATGATACAATTGCAGACCATAGAAGTCTAGCAGCATTAAGAAAAAGGAAGAAAAAGGCGGGATCAACCCCACCATGGCGTACGAGGAGAAGTACACCATTTCACCGGCGTGCTCCTTCTCAAACGGGAGCTCTCCACCGGCTCGGACCGAGCGGTTGCAGAAGTCCAAGGACCATCCCATGAGGGCCCGGACCTTCTTCAGGTCGCCGTCGGTCTTCAAGCGACTCTCGCGGAGACCCAACTCCATCGCGCCACAGCTAGGCAAGAGAAGAAAAGTGAAGCACAAGTTGGGAGTTTGAGTGCAAGATCAGATGGGAGGCGTAAAGAGCCTCAAACGGTGCACACTTTCCTTCTTAAGTAAGCCCTCGCGACGCTTGGATGGAAACAGCAGAGAAGTCGAAGATATCACTCAAAAATTCTACCCAGCCGATGACAAGAGGGCCCAGGACTACCCCGACGATCAAGTCGAGGTTCTTACCCAGGCGAACGGTTGCCATCATGAGGCGGGAAACCCGAAGGCGGCAGTCTGACAAGGCGCGCGGAACCGATACGATTTTCGTATCGGGAACCGGCGACCTTCAATTGCGTGAGATCCGCACGCCAAAGATCTCACCTGCCGCACACGAGATATGCCACGCGGCAAATATTTAACTCCGGACCATCGCCAACGGCACAACCGAAGACCTTTGAAGACTCAGTTCAAAAGTCAAAGGATGGACCCACCTCCGACAGAACAACTTCATCCAAGGGGTCTTCCCCGGAGGTGGGCCCAGGGGGCCACTGTCGGTACCCTGGGTACCATATACCCCTTGGGATAGCAAATATATCAAGGGAATGTCACCCACTTGATTTAAAGACCTACGGAGGCCCACATGTCAGACATGTCCGGACCCGCTTCTCCAACATGGTTAGCCCCAGGGTCGCCACGTGTACTATCAAACCGGAGCTACCGCCCGGAAGGGTGGAAGCTCCGAACTATGTACCGAAGTGGCATCCTCGGACCTAACCCCAGACCGAGGGAAGCTCCGGTGCTGACACGTGTCAGCTAACCCCGGAACTATCTGTTCTCTACAGCGTGCTCCTGTGCTGCCACGTGTCCAACCGTCGGACCTTCACCCTCTAACCTCCAGAAGACCCCGCAACGGCTCCGGATCTTCTGAGGGGAATCAAGGACTTCAAGACCCGATTAAGTGTCATTAATACCATATTAATGACACTTTAACAGACGACCTTAACACCAGTAACGGTGCTGTCAAAGCCCATTACATGGTCATTAAGGGCAATTAAACGTGTTGAAGAGGTATCAACACTAGTAAACGCCGGGGCCACATGTCGGGCCATGCTAATTTGTAACGGCCTGCCCTTATACTATAAAAGGACAGGCCAACAACGTTTACAGACACGTTCCATAGACGCTCGGTACTCATACAGCTAATACAACACCAACACACCCGTGGAGTAGGGTATTACGCTCAGGCGGCCCGAACCACGTAAACTTCCGTGTCTCCTGTGTCATTTACAATTCACCTTCTTGAATCTCCGCGCGCCCGCACCGAACATCAAACTCCTCTAACGCTTTAGTAGTGACGGGAGATCTGCCGGTTCCAAACCACCAACAGTATCTCCAACTGTCTACCCTAGCAGCGTTGGTTCCGTGCCAGGCTCACGGTCAGCCCATAAGTTCCCTGTCGATGATATTGCTAACGACAAATCTTGTCGTCTTCTTGTCCCGATAGGCAGAGCAGGGAACAAAACCAAACAGGTTGCCACTGCTATGGCAAAGCCTGATCGTGACTTCAACGGGAATCCACTTCCGTTGTATTATTCTGTGGTGCAAGTTCTTCAGATCATTGATAATGATTATGAAGATTATGAAATAGACCACGTCACACCTGAGGGGATCGTGACTCTGGGGCAGGCTGTTAACCAATTAATCCTTTGGCACCGACGCGATATCGTGTTGGACGATGAGTCAATTTCTAGCCCCGTCGCATCTCCAAATACTGCAACCCCATCTTCTAAGGCGAAAGTGCATGAAGATCCACTCCCAGTCCGGCAAGATCCACTCCCCCTATGTCTGAGCAAGGATGATATCCAAGAGCAACAAGTTGGACAACAACTTCAAGCAGTACCAGAGCAAGCTGTTGCTAGTAAAGAGCAACTAGTTGAGCAACATCTTGAAGTAGTACTAGAGCCAGCTGCTGGGAGTAAAGCGCAATCAGTTGAACAACAGGTTCAACAACAAGCCAGTGTCCAACTTCCGACGACTACTCCTCGATCATCAGTGCCTGTCAAAGTTAGCTCATATGAAAATAAGAAACCTTCATCAGAAGTGTCAAAGTATTTGGAAGCTATGAAGGAAAATATTAGAAAATTGAGTGCATCTCGTTCTTCTCATGAGCCAGCATTAGAAGATATCGAGGAGTGGGAAGAAGAAGGTGTCATGTATAATCAGCGGACGACTTTAGTTAAACCAGGAGTTCCAATATACAAGCTTGAGGATGTTCCTCCTAAATTTGAGAATGGGAAGCCGTTCATGACATCCGTACAACTTAGCAAACAACCCGTCCAGCTCAGAAGAATGCATGAGTGGTACATCACTGCCAGCACAAAATTTGGTCTTAATTGCGTCACATTTCGTATTCCAAAAGAAGCATTCTGGAGCACTGGAGTAGATAAACGAGTCATTTTATTTGAAGAGCTGCTTTCCCTTTTCCATCGGGGCATGCTAGATATCAACCTGCTGCTCGTCTGGTGCTTGTAAGTGCTCTAATATTTTGTATTTGCTTTTCTTACTACACGCATACGCATTTCATGAGATTATAACAATTATGGACTTCTTCAATAGGATGCAATACATGGATAATGTAAAGTTGGTGCGCAAGACAGGTATCCTTGACCCTACTAGGATTGCAAAGTCGCTATTCGACGTCCAGGCGAATCGAGAATCAAGCCAGTACAAACACATGAAAAAAAAAGATTTTTAAAGAGCAATTGCAAAACTTAAGAAGGATAGAAAGGCAGAAGTTGCAGCTTACATAGGACATGCGATGTTTAACTTTGTCAGAGACGGCAAGGACCTCGTAAAGGCTTCGTACCACTTCAAGTAAGTTCGACACATGACATTGAAATAGCGATTATTGGTAATTGTTAATACGTGTGTTTGTATGTTTGCAGTAATCACTACATAATGATCTTCATCAAGCCAACGCAGGGAATGGCAACAGTCTTGGACTCGGCCAATTACCCACCAGATCGTTACAAAGATTTCCTTTCCATTTTGAAAAAGTACGTTTATTCAATAATTTTAATTTACGCACATTTCGAATGTGTTGACAAGTTTTATATGACATTTCTTGTATTACAGCGCTTGGCAGTTTTACGCGGAGCTTGGCGGTCAGAGACCTCCTAATACGAATGTATTGGACATTAAAACATATTATGCTTGTCCGAAGCAGCCTGCTGGGAGTGTCTTATGCGGGTATTATGTATGCGAGCATCTTTGGACCGCCGCCGTATATAGAGTCAATCATGAGGATGTAAGTTATCCTTAATGTCGATACCTTATTTTCTTACTTTTGTATTTAATTTTCATTGTAACTAGCATAGTTTAATGCTTATATTCTCTGCTGTTCAATATTACCAGAAACATTATTTTCATATTTTGATT
This sequence comes from Tuctoria greenei, assembly GCA_036927565.1. Taxonomy (NCBI): domain Eukaryota; kingdom Viridiplantae; phylum Streptophyta; class Magnoliopsida; order Poales; family Poaceae; genus Tuctoria; species Tuctoria greenei. The sequence continues at coordinate 123,864,022 of JAYESD010000009.1, read as the reverse complement.
CCAACTTCAAAATTCAATTGCTCATAGTACAACTGCTCCAGAAATACCTACTAAATTCTTGTATACTCTCACTTTGATCTATACTTTGAGATTGTTCAAACCAACACATTCTAAAACTTGTTATGTGTTATATTGCAGCACAAGAAGAATCTGAATGAAGAATGGCCGGTTTGTAGAAGTATTCCTGATGGAGGAGCCGACAGGATTGCTTCTGAACTCTGTCAGTTCATTCGTCGCGAAATTTTGCACAAAAAGGGGAAGTTCTTTGATAAGAATGGTTCAGCAGCTGATGTGCCAGAACTTTGCGACTATGCCAATATAAACAGTTTTTAGTGAAAACTTGTAAACTTTGAGATGAATTGTATCTGTAACTTGTACATATGTATATTGTTTTAGTGAAATTGACTTCTGTGATGATAATATTGTTGACTTTTGTTCTGTGATGATATTGTTGTTTTTTGTTCTGTGATTATATTGAATTGACCTGGAAATTAGAAATAACAGCAGTAGTAATGCATGACTGTGAAAAAAAATTATCACAGGCGGCTAGATACAAGTAAAGAAACATCTGTGATAACCTAATTTTCACAGGCGGTGTCTGTTATGGTAGAAACCGGCTGCGTTAAAGGGTCTTCACAGACGGCTGTTATAGGTAAACTCCCTCTGTGATAACACCATTATCATAGACGGGTTAGTTATGCTTCAATAACCGTCTGTAAAGACACATTATCATTGACGGTTAGTTATGCTTCAATACCCATCTGTGAAGACACATTATCATAGACGGTTAGCTATGCTTCAAAATCCGCCTGTGAAGACACATTATCATAGACGGTTAGTTATGCTTCAAAACCCGCCTGTGAAGACACATTATCATTAGCGATTAGTTATGATTCAATACCCGCCTGTGAAGACTCATTATCATAGACGGTTAGTTATGCTTCAATAACCGTCTGTGATAAGACATTTATCACAGGCGGTTATATATGCTGCAAGACCCGCTTGTGATAAAGTATTTTCACAGGCGGCTATTCTAAGTAAAGAACCGCCTATGATAATCTGTCTTCACAGGCGGCTAGCCTAAGTGAAGAACCGCCTATGATAATGTGTCTTCACAGGCGGTTTCACTTCTCCGCCTGTAAAATTGCGGATTATCACAGACTCTTCGTTTTAGGCGGTTTTAAAAGCCGTCTGTGATAATAGGTTTGGAGCCGCCTGTGATGAGACTTATTGTAGCAGTGTGATGTGATCTACCTCCAGCGACCATGCAGCACACGACCAAAACGAACAGATCGTGTGTGCACCAGGTCTTCCTGCGGCAGCTGCGCGCCCGTACCATGCAGCCAACATGTAGGACGTGCCTATCAACTTCATCAGTGCAGCATGGAGCATGCGTCACATCTACAACTGCTCACCGAATATACAATGGTCTAGCTAGCTCCCTGACTCATGCCCGCATAAACGCCTGCTGGTACGTGCAACTGAATGTAGGCTAAAAAGGGTGAATAAGTTTTGAAAACTTTTTATGCAACACTTAATAAATTCGTCAAATACAGGAGGGCTGGACTAGTCTGATGTTGATACGGACTAGTCTAGTATGCTAATTATACCTACGAAGAGGTAGACTGTTTAATGTATTCCCTTAAAATATTATAGTAGGGGAATTAAGTAATTTATCCTAACAATTTGTATAAGTTTTAGAATGATTGATTTGAACGAGGAATACAAGATTAATATAAGTTGCAAGATTAATAAACCCTATACCCTAGATGATGATGATTGCATAAGTAAAGAACAAGAATACACGAGACAAGTATTTTTACCGAGGTTCGATCTCACCAAAGAGATCTACGTCCTCGTTGAGGAGCCCACACAGAGACAAGTCTCAATCAACCATTTACCTCTTCAAGTCACCACAAAGGCCAACTTGAGTTCCACTATCACGGGGGCAATCACCAAGTCGATGGGGGCAATCTCACACGGTGAGGGCTCCCACAAAAATTACAGAGAGAAAACTGATCGAATACACTCAAAAGATTTACAAAAGATGCAAGAGTGTATAAGGGATCAAATCTCAAGAGCTTAGCAAAGCGTAGAAGGCGATCTCTCTATCTTGAATCTGAATTCCCAAAAGATTTAACATTTAAGGGCTTTAGATGTGTGGGGAGAGGTGTTTTTGTGCTCTTGGAATAAGTGACGCCGCTAGGGTTCTTAGTTGTTCACTGTTGTGTACGGTTCTTATGTTGTGGGGTCGTGTATCACCTATTTATAGAGTTTCTAAAAAAGTTACTGTTAGGGATCCCGACGGCCGGACTAGTCCGCTCTGGGGACTGGATTAGTCCAGTGTGCTGTGTAAAACTTGCATGAATTGTGTAGCACACCTAAAACCCTAATTTGTGTGAGGTAATCCGGACTTGTCCATATTGGAATAGAAAGTTGTCTGGACTAGTCCGTGATGGGTCCAGAGACTCAATCGGATTTGTCCGGTGCATGGTGATTTGTGTTGAGTGAATATCAGAAAGTTGAACGGACTTGTTCGGCACATGTCCGAACTTGTTCGAGTGAGGTCAGTGAGTTGAATAGGCTAGTCCGCTGTCGTTTCAGACTTGTCCGTGTAAGAACAGTGAGTTCATCGGACTAGTCCACTAGTGAATAGACTTGTTCGGTGCTTCAGTGAATTACTTAATTAATTGATTTTAGCCCTTACCCTTTACGTAGAGATATAAGCTCTTGTGATGTGTCTCTCACACACATCCTATACATACATATCTACTTTGCGCTTCCTTGATCATGTGGGCTTTTCCTTTTCTCACTCCTAATTTTTCACAATTTTTAGTGCACCATAAGTTCTACTCTTTGTAGACCTGCATTCATCTCAACGAATTCATTAAGATCTCTTTTATTTTTCATCAATCGTCTAAAACCTACAAGGGAATACCTAGATGTACTTTCAATCTCCCCCTTTTTGGTGATTGATGACAACCAATTGAGATTTCACAATTAAGAGTAAAAATTGATTTTCATAAAGTGTTCATATATGAGAGTGACATATGAACAAAAATTTCTCACATATATGCACTCTTTATGGTGGAGTGCCTATAAAGTGTGTGTGAGCAGATATTGTGATGTGCACAATGAAAAATACAGCAATTACAATCACAAGAATAGAGTGAGCATCACACATTCATATTTAAACAAAATAGGCATCCAAATAGAGATTATAATAGTTTGAAACGTAAAAACACAAAAGATGCATGTCCATGATCACTAGTCCTTAAGGCTCAAAATAGACTTTTAGTCTCAATCTCTGCTCCTTTGGCATCAAGGCACCAAAAAGGAAAAAAATTGAGGGGAATTACTCTCCGTCACTCCCTCTCCCACTCTCAGTGCTGTCTTCATCTTCATCTTCGGACTCATGATCATGCTGAGGAGGAGGAGGAACAGTGACACCCGCAAGTCCAAAGGAGGCCAATTCTTGTTCTGTGAGAGGCGTGATGTTTATTTCGGAATCGTATGAAATTTGAGGAGATCCCACTGGCTCAATATCAAGCTTCTCACAAATTGCTTTGATGTTTGCCTTCATATACCTCTGGTGCATCTTTCTGGCCAAGCTTTCATTGTGTTGCATAACCTCCACTTTGCGGCAAGATGCAAAGATGGAGGAAAACATCTTCAATACACCACTAGAGGACTCTTTGGATGGTGTAGGAGCATAGGTAGCAGCTGGAGTCCTTGTGACTTCATTTGTTTGCTTTGATCTATGTTCTACTGCGGGTGAGGCAAAGGCATTGGGAACATTGTAGACTGGTGGCTTCTGGGGCTTGAGGCCGGCATGATCAACGTCTTTGACAAACTCAAGGTTGGTTACCTTCTCAATCATGAATATGATGTAAGGTGCATAGCCACATGACCTATTTGGAGTGATTGAGATGGTCACGATGTCATTGTAGATATATTCAAAGACATTGAAGGTCCTTTTCTTGCTTATCACTTTCATCAAGGTCCTTAGAGTTCCTTGAATTGTCCCTGCATCTCCATCCTTTGGAGCAATAGTCTTCCTCAAAATTCTGTTAAGCACCGCAAAGAATGGCTTCAAGTACATTGTGGTAGGTGCCTTGTATGGCATTCTTGTGTCATAGAGGAAGGCTAGCTCATCCTTCTCCAAAGGCTTCAAGTTGTGAATCACAAGCTCATTTTCCAAAGTGTCTTTGAGATGGAGTATCCTGGCAAATTCCTCATAAGTGACACTATACATGGATCCATGAGTCATCCAAGTCATTTCATCCACATCATGGGCGACGTAGAGAGTAGAGTAAAATTGAGTGATGACTTCATTGTTCCAACTATATCAGAAGGATAAGAGATCCTTCAAGCCATGCCTCTCCAATGCCTCCCAGAGTTCATGATGCTTGACAATTCTTGGATTAAAGATAAGTCATATCCACCAATTGACTCGCAACCACTGGATTTCTCATCTTCCTATAGACATGCTCATAATAATAAACATGGAAGTGGCTCCAGAACCTTGAGTCAGCTGATTGATTTGGCTGCTCATAGACTTCAACCTTTCTGAGCTTGTCAGCCAAGTCATTTCATTTGCCCACTAAATCATCTTCTGAGGGATGTCTGTTGCGCTGTACAGGAGGTTTCATCTTTAGTGGTCCAATGGGTCCACTTGCAAGTCCTTTGCCCTTGCTAGTGCTTCTCCTTGGTGCCGTTGAGCTGGCACCTGCACCATCCTTGACTGATGGTTTCTTCACTACCACATTCCTCTTTCTTGGGAGCTTAGAGTCAGGAGGAGAATCATTTGCATCAAGGTCATGGCGCTTCTTCCTTCTTAGATCTTTGGCCCTCGCCGCTCTCTCGCGGTCTCGCTCGGCTTCATAATCAAACATGTTGTCATTTGATGCGGACGACATCGTGCCTGACACAGGGTGACAAGGTGTGATAAGAATGGGAATTTGATTTTGTGGAGACAAGAATTTAGAGGTTCAAACTGTCAAGGGGCCAAACTTGTCCAATTTCAGGGTGCGAACTTGTCCGGATGACCGGACTTGTCCGCACAAATCATCGAACTAGTCTGGTTTGACGTATGAATCCTAATTTCTTATTCCAACAAATCTAACTGAGATTGATGCACAAAGGTAGGTAGACAATAAGAATACATACAACATTGAAATGTATACCCCAGGAATCAAGAAAAGTGAGCAAGACTTGAGGAAAGATGAGAACTAGGGTTAGGGTTTGAGTTTTACCAAAATTTGAAGATTTGAGATGGAGGCGCAGAGTAGAGTCCGGATTAGTCCAGAGGAGGGGGTGCTTCGCGCCAAGGGGAAGAATTTCTTTGGAGAAACCTTCAATTTTGGTGGATCAAAGTGGAAATTGCCTTGGGAGCTCGAGTTTGAGGAGAGAGAAAGCAATGGCGATAGTGAGGAGGAAGAAGATAGACTTTTGGTGGCGGGCTAGAGTTAAGCCCAATAGTAATGGACTAGTCCGCATAGGGACCGGACTAGTCCGTTACTTCGGAGAAGAGTCGGACTAGTCACCAGCAACGGACTAGTCCGGTGCTGACCACGGACTAGTCCAGGTCAGCTGGACAATTTAGAATTAGAACAAGGAGATTTTTGGGAATTTGATCTAATAGTGATCTAAATTACAACATTTCACGAATAATCTTGATGAACATGACTAGTAAGCAATCAAAAATCATACAATGGCTATAATTCACGAAGATTCAATAATTAAAATAGTTTTTGAGAGAAAATCGAGATAAGGGATGAATTTACGCAAAAGTAAGTAAATTTTGAAGAATCAATCATGTATGCAATGTTTCAAGCCATATTTTGAGCATCAAATATATTTAATTCATTTATAAGATTGCAAAATCTCTTTTCATCTAGTGGCTTGGTGAAAATGTCCGCTAATTGTTTCTCATTTCTAGCACGTGAGATTACTATGTCACCTTTTAATGAATGATCTCTTAGAAAATGATGATGTATATCTATGTGTTTGGTTGTTGAGTGCTCTACTGGATTGTGTGCAATTTTCATGGCACTTTCATTATCACATAGGAGTGAAATATGGTCCAAATTGTAACCATAATCCCTTAGAGTTTGTCGCATCCAGAGTAGCTGTGCACAACAATTACCGGGTGCAACATACTCCGCTTCGGCTGTGGAAAGAGCAATGAAATTTTGCTTCTTTGAGGACCATGAAACTAATGATCTGCCGAGAAATTGATAGGTTTTTGAGGTGCTCTTTCTATCGACTTTGCAGTGTTCATAGTCGGCATCAAAATACCCTATAAGGTTAAACTTGGATTACGATACCAAAGGCCCAAGTTATGTGTGTGCACAAGGTATCTTAAAATTAATTTTACAGCTATTAAATGACACTCTTTAGGTGCAGCTTGAAACCTTACACACATACACACACTAAGCATAATATCAGGCTTAGATGCACATATATAAAGCAGTGAACCAATCATAGACCAATATTCCTTTTGATCCACATCTGGACCACCTTTGTTGAGGTCGAGATATCCATTAGTTGCCATGTGGGTCTTGATGGGCTTGGCTTTGTCCATATTGAACTTTTTGAAGATGTCCAACATGTACTTAGTTTGGCAAATGAAAGTGCCCTCTTTCAGCTACTTCACTTGGAATTCCAAAAAGAACTTCGATTCGCCCATCATTAACATCTCGAATCGGTCTGTCATAATTTTACTAAATTCTTCACAAAAAGATTTGTTAGTAGAACAAAAAATGATGTCATCAACATAAATCTGACATACGAATAGATGACCATCAAAATGCTTTATAAACAAAGTATAATTAGCTTTTCCTATTTTAAATGCATTTTGAGTGATAAAGTCTCTAAGGCACTCATACCAAGCTCTGGGAGCTTGTTTGAGGCCATAGAGAGCCTTACACAGTTTGTACACATGGTTGGGGGTACTCTTGATCTTCAAATTCTCGTAGCTGCTCCACGTAAACCTCTTCCTTGATAAGACCATTGAGGAATGCACTTTTGACGTCCATTTAATACAGCTTAAAATTGTCGTGAGTCGCATAGGCTAATAAAATACGAATGGACTTAAGTCTATCTATGGGAGCAAATGTTTTGTCAAAATCCAAACTTTCAACTTGTGAGTAAACATTTACCACTAGTCATGCCTTGTTTCTCATTACTACTTCGTGTTCATCTTGCTTGTTCTGAAAGACCCATTTGGTGCCCACGATGTTTGTTTTTTGGTCTTTCCACAAGCTCCCATACTTCATTTCTTTTGATGTTGTTCAATTCTTCTTGCATGGCGGTCACCCAATCTGGATCTTTTAATGCTTCTTCAACTCTGTATGGTTCTAGAAATGAGACAAGACTAATGTTTGAATTAGCAATACAAGATCTAGTAGTTACTCCCTTTTCAATATCTCCGATGTTGTTGTCGACAGGATGATCTCTTTGTATAATCTGATGACTCTTGGGTGAGACACTTGTGAGGTCATTTGCTCTTAATTATCTTCATTGTCAATGTCTCCCCCTAGATCATTGCTTCCATGAATATGTTGATCTTCTTGATTCTGCTGATGTTGATCTTGTGTCTCTCCCTTGATCATTGTTCTCTTGTTGAGGTACATTTTGAGCACTTGAGTCTTGTGATTGCTATTGAGGTCGAATGTCACCAAGGGCCATCCTCCTCAACACTTGACTAGGGGCTTCTTCTTGATCTAGCACACACTTATCAACTTGCTCCACATGGGAGCCAGTAGTCTCATCGGACATAATGTCACATGCTATTTCAACAATGCTAGAGACTTTGTTGAAAACACGATAGGCGTAGGCGTTCAAATCGTAACCAAGCAAGAACCTTTCATCAGATTTCGAAGCGAACTTTGAAGTCCTTGATTTCTTGTTCAAAATAAAGCATTTACTTCCAAATACTCTAAAATATGAAATATTTGGTTTGTTACCAGTGAGGAGCTCATATGGTGTTTTCTTCGGAAGTTGGTGAAGATATAACCGGTTCGTGGCATGAGAAGCGGTATTTACCGCTACAGCCCAGAACTGCTTCGAAGTCTTGTATTCATCTAGCATTGTCCTCGCCATCTCAATGAGCGTCATGTTCTTCCTTTCGGCCACCCCATTTTGTTGAGGGGAGTAGGGTGTTGAAAACTCATGTTTTATTCCTTCTTCATCCAGGTACTCCTCAACTTGAGTATTTTTGAACTCCGTTCCATTATCACTTCTAATAGTCTTGACGATTGAGGAGAAGTCATTTCGTGCTCTCTTCAAGAACTTCTTGAGGATCCCATAGGTATCTGGTTTATCCTACAAGAAAAATACCCAGGTAAATCTAAAAAAAATAATCAACAATGACTAAATTGTATTTGTTACCATCGATGCTTATATAAGCAATTGGATCGAAGAGGTAAATATGAAGAAGTTCTAGTGGTCTTGATGTTGTCATCACGTTCTTTGCAGGGTGTGGTGCTCCAACTTGTTTTCATGTCTGGCATGCGCTACATGGCCCATCTTTCCCAGACACCTCTTTCAAACCTTGGATGTGACCACCCTTTAGAAGTTTCTGCAGATTCCTCATCCAAACATGAGCTAGCCGTCTATGCCACAACCATCCCATGCTAGTTTTTGCAACCAAGCTAGTGTTGAGTTTGGCTTTATCTTTGTTGAAATCAACAAGATAATGTTTTACCTTCAACATTCCCTTGAATGCAATTGAGTTATCGCTTCTTCTAAAGATTATCACACCCTCATTAGTGAATAAACAGTTGTATCCTTTGTCACATAGCTGAGATATGGACAAAATATTATAATCTAACTAATCAATATGTAAAACATTGGAAAGAGTGTGTTGAGAGGAAATTTCAATTTTATCGCTGCCAAGGACTTTTCCTTGGCTGTTGTCTTCGAAATAAATTCCTTTACTTGGATCCTCGTTTCTCTCATACTCTACGAACATTCTCCTCTCTCCTGTTGTGTGATTGGTGCATACACTGTCTGGCACCCATTTTGATCAACCAGAGGAGTAGGCCTGAAAAACAGATTTAGGTCTTGGTTTTAGCTACCCAAGTTTGCTTGGGTCCTCGAAGGTTAGTCACAAGTGTTTTAGGAACCCAAACACAAGTTTTAGGTCTCTTGTGGCATGTCCCTGCATATTTATCATAAACATATCCAAATTTATTTTTCTTAAGGACATAAGATGGATAAAAAATATGAAATAATGCTTGCAGTTTAGATTCATGTGATTTTTCTTTAACAAAAGCAATATGATTCTTATGTTGAGCATTAGTGGACAACTTTTTACCTTTTGTATATCCAAGACCATCTTTGACAGTAGGAGGTCTTGTTACCATATATGCACTATGTTCATATTTGATCTTTTCCTTGTCAAAGATGCCACTTTGGGATGAATGTTTAACATGTGAAACATTTGATTCATCTTTTACATTAGCCTTCTTACTAGAGCATATGAAAGTTTTAATAGTTGCCAACTTGGCATCTTGAGAAGGTGAGCTTTTAGAGGAGGAAGTGCAACTTTGCTTGAGTGACTCCACTTGCACTTCAAGGATTTTGTTAGCTTTTGTCAAGTTAGCAAGTTTGTCCCTGACTGCAATGTGTGAATCTTCTAGTTTTAAGTAAGTTTCCTTACTCAAATCTAGCTCAAGCTCAAGTGCCTTACATTTCTCCTTTTCAAGCTCAAGAAGCTGTTCAACCTCTTGATATCTCTTCCTTTCACTGATGAGCATATTCTCTTGACGGTTGACAAGCTCCCCCTTTTCAAAGATTTCATCCGACAACATCTTCATTTTTATTAGTGCAGTTTTGCTCAATCCTTTAAGCAATTCCTCATTTTCACTAGAACTATCAAAATCATCATTAGAGGAATGTAAGGAGGGGGGTGTAAGTCTAACCTTATTCTTGCCTTCCTTAGTAAAGAGGCAAGTGTGGTTGTGGTTCTCCCTTCCTCCCATGTTTGGGAAGAGTGTAGACTTCTTGGTTGGCTTCTTGATGGCAATTGTTGCCATCTCATCTTCATCATCCGAGGAGGACTCATTATTTGAGTCCTACTCTCTCGGTGGTTTGGATCCGGCAGATCTCCCGACACTATTAAAGTGTTAGAGGAGTTTGATGTTCGGTGTGGGCGCGCGAAGATTCAAGAAGGTGAATTGTAAATGGCACAGGAAACATGGAGATTTACCTGGTTTGGGCCGCCTGAGCGTAATACCCTACTCCACGGGTATGTTGGTGTTGTATTAGTTGTATGAGCTTGTGACGAGTGTCTATGGCGCGTGTGTAGCGTCACTGAACGTGTAGAGTCTGTTGTCGGCCTGTCCTTTTATAGTACAAGGGCAGGCCGTTACAAATTAGCCTGGCCCGACATGTGGCCCCGGCGGTTACTAGTATTGATACTCATTCAACACGTTTAATTGTCCTTAATGACCGGGTAATGGGCTTTGACAGCACTGTTACTGGTAATTAAGGTCATCCGATCGCGTGTCATTAATATGGTATTAATGACACTTAATCGGGTCTTGAAGTCCTTGATTCCCCTTTGAGGATCCGGAGCCGTTGTGGAGTCTTCCGGAGGTTAGAGGCTGAAGATCCGACGGTTGGACATGTGGCAGCTTCGGAGCATACTGTGGGAAACAGGTAGCTCCGGAGCTACCTGACACGTGTCAGGTCTGGAGCTTCTCTCGGTCTGGGGTTAAGTCCGGAGGTGCCATTTTGGTACATAGCCCGGAGCTTCCCCCTTGTGGGCGGTAGCTTCGGTTTGATAGTACACGTGGCAACCCTGGGATTAACCATGTTGGAGAAGTGGGTCCGGTTATATCTGACATGTGGGCCTATGAAGGTCTTCAAATCAAGTAGATGACTTTCCTTTGAGATCTTTGTAACCTCAAGGGGTGTACGGTTTCCAGGGTACCGATAGTAGCCCCCTGGACTCACCTCTGGGGAAGACCCTTTGGGTGAAGTCATTCCGCCGGAGGTGGGTCCATCCTCACAACTTTTGAACTGAGTCTTCAAAGGTCTCCTGATGTGCCGTTGGCGATGGTTTGGAGTTAAATCCTCGCCGCGTGGCATATCCCGCGTGCAGCAGATGAGATCTTTGGCATGCGGATCTCACGCAATTGAAGGTCGCCGGTTCCCGATACGAAAACCGTATCGGTTCCGCGTGCCTTGTCAGGCCGCCGCCTTGGGGTTTCCCGCCTCATGATGGCAACCGTTCGCCTGGGTAAGAACCTCGACTTGATCGTCGGGGTGGTCCCGAGCCCCCTTGTCATCGGCTGGGTGGAATTTTTGAATGGTATCTTCAACTTCTTTGTGGTTTCCATCCAAGCGTTGAGAGGGCTCACTTAAGAAGGAAAGCGTGCACTGTCTGGAGTTCTTTACGCCTCTCATCTGATCTTGCGCTCAAACTCCCGACTTGTGCTTCGCTTTTCCTCTCTTGCATTGCTGTGCTGCGATGGAGTTGGGTCTCCACGAGAGTCGTTTGAAGACCGACGGCGACCTGAAGAAGGTTTGGACCCTCATGGGATGGTCCTCGGACTTCTTCAACCGCTCGGTCCGCGCCGGGGGAGAGCTCCCGTTTGAGAAGGAACACTCCGGCAAAATGGTGTACTTCTCCTCGTACGCCATGGTGGGGTTGATCCCACCTTTTTCCTCCTTTTTCTTGATGCTGCTGGACTTTTATGGTTTGCAGCTATACCACCTTGGCCCTCACTCCATTCTCCTCGTGTCTATCTTCGTCCACTTCTGTAAAATGTGGGTGGGCATCCCCCCTGCATTGAACTCTTCCGGACCTTCTTCACCGTCCATACCACCGGTAGGAGCAATGAGTACCTTGGCTTCTACTACTTCGTGAAGCGCAAGAAGTGCCCATTCAAGAGCCTCCGGTCGTTTCCCTCTGGGAAGTGGGATGACTGGAAGAAGGATTGGATAGTCATCCGGGTGGAGGAGCACGAGAGGCTGGAGCTGCCCGGCAGGTCCGGAACCTATTCCGTTGTCACTGTCTATTGACAACGCATGTTCCAGTCTGCGTCAAGTTCAACTGGCTTTCTTCCACGACAGCAAGGCTCTTGAAGAGGAGTGCCAAACCCTTAGGCGGTGGCGTAACCGGCTCTACTTCGAGACCAAGCTGGCGCAGTCGAGGCTAGCAGACGACAAAGAGTGGATCAAACGGGAGAAGGTCCGCCTGGAATATTGGGGCAAGTTATTGGATGACAGGGAGAGTATGACTCGTGCCCTCGACGCTCAATCCCGGGAGATCTACGAGCAGACCAAAGCAGCTAACAGTGCGGTCGATGAACGCCAAGAAAGGCTTGAGGCTATTAACACTACACTCATCAAGCGTGGGGAGGCACTTGAAGAGAGGGAGAAACGACTCGAAGATGAAGAGCAGAAACTCCTAGAGCTGCGGTATGACATCCTGAGGAGGGAGGAGGAGCTCACCGAGAAGGTGGCTCTGGCTGACAAGGGTCTCGAGGAGCGCGCCAAGAAATTGGAAGAGCGCTGCCATGAGGAAGAGGAGAAGGCCTGGGTGCGAGGGCAGGAACTCTACGAGCAAGAGTGTGCCCTTACTGCCAGGGAGAAGAAAGTGAGGGGCAGAGAGAAGGACCTGGTAGACCACCGAAACAAGATCCACCTCCGGGAGGAGGAGCTCGGAAAACTCGAAAAGCGGGTTGCTGAAAAGATTCAGCAAAACGCCAAAGAAGTTGAGTGCCTCGCTCGTGAGAATTATGAACTGGTGGCGGACAGGAGATCCTTGGATAAAATAAAGGTCTTGAGGACTGCGGACTCCCTACAGATTTGGGAGTTCCTGGGCAAGGCCAACGACGCGCTGACACCGATGGGCTTCAACCCCGTGCGCCTGGATGATCCGGGGCCGGAGCCGGACCTGGCGTTGCAGGCGTTGAGCTCGGCAGGCAGCAAACTCTCCAAGGTGGGCGATGTCATCACGGACCAATTGGAGGCTGAGGGGCAATCCCTGGCGAAGAACGTCGCATAATATGTGCTGACGTGCTACACCAGCCGGAAGTCCCAATTTCCTCTGGACTTGGTGCTCGAAGGTCCGGTTGAAGGAGAAGGCGAAGCTCCCCGAGCCAACATATCGGAGGTTGCCCAGAAGGTCGCCCAATTCTTCCATAGGGTCTAGGACCATCTCTGTAGTTCTTACTTGTATTTTCTCTTCTTCTTCCTCAATTTTGTAATCCCTTGTCTCCAGATGAATGAAATCCCCAAATTTTTGTGAATTTCACTTTTTGTGTTCAACACTTTTGTCTTCACTTGCCCCCCTAGTAGATGTACACAATTTGATTGTGAACATGTACCAAGAGGATATTGCGTTTTGTTGAAGACTCATTCGCTCCGAACTTGTAGAATTTAGGTCCGAAGTCTTCGATAGTGAAGGCCCCCTGAGGTTGTTAGAGCTTAGAAGCTCCGGCATTGTTTATCATCAGAGCTTAGTAGCTCCGGCAATAGTCTCTATCAACGCGTAGAGCATCGATAGTTAGTCCTCCGGGGTCTCGGAGCTTAGTAGCTCCGGCAGTGACCTTTGCCAACACTTAGTTTGTTGGCAGCAAACTCCGTTTGCGGGGTCTTCTCACCATCTTTTATTTAACGTCGACGGCTGCCCCCCCTAGCTTTACCGGAGCTTGATTACTCCGGTGATGCTCGTTTTCAATGCGTAACATCGATTACAAGCCACCTAGGGGAGTCGGAGCTTTGTTAGCTCCGGCTTTTCTCCATCAACGTAGATTTTATTTTTCCTGCATACTTGAGCCAAGAAAAATAGTAAAATTCGTTTCTTGTCTATAACTTCGTCGCGGCTTACAATTCTCAAGAAGATTTTAAGTCAAACGCGATTCTAAATACAACCGAATGCATTGTCTTTTCTTCCAGATCCAACTGTACATGGACCCGCCTTACTTCGGCCTGCTAGGGTGTAGGTAGAGTGGCGTTCTTAGGGTGCTTGACCAGGCTAAGTCGATATCACACTCCAGCCCTAGATTGGCTTGGCGGCTTTCAGGCGAGTAAGCCATGAACAATATTTGAATCCAAAAGAATCGACAATACAACTCGTATCGTATATGAATCGATCGAACTAAAATTTCTTAAGAATTGCACGTCTTTGTTATAGACAAGAAAGAGAAAAATAAAAAATGTTGAGCCTGTACAAAATAAATGCACGTGGAGTCTATTTCACATGAAGATGTCTTTCATTATAGGTCCGGGGTACAGGGGAAACAAGTACACTCCTAGGGTACGGAACCAGGCTAAGCGTGTTTCATTTCTCGTTTGACCCAGGGTAGCTAGCCACACTTTTAGTCCTGAGACTGTGACAAGTGTTGCATGAACTTTGCGGACCTTTCGGGAAAGGTCCGGCTGTTCTCCCGGAGGAACTACCCGACTCTGTACAATGACTCTATAACATACACCCCAAGTTACTACAGACTCACCTCCGTGATATTAAGTGTAGAACTTACGGAGGTGCTCAATATTCCAAGGATTTGGGAGAGGTGTCCCATCCTCGGTAGCCAAGCGAACGCTCCCGGGACGGGATACTTTAATCACTCGAAAGGGTCCCTCCCAGCTGGGGGAGAGTTTGTTTAACGCTTCTCTAGATTGTATTCTCCGTAGCACCAGGTCGCCTTCCTCGAGCTGTCGGTTGTGTACATGCTGCTGATGATAGCGCCGAAGGGCTTGGCGGTATCGGGCATTCCGAACAGCTGCTTGTCACCTTCCCTCCTCCAGGAGGTCTAGGTCTTCACGCCGGAGCTGGTCCTGCGTGGCTTCATCGAAGGTCCGGACCCGGAGTGACCCCAAGGTGATTTCTGGAGGAAGGATTGCTTCAGCTCCATACACCAGGAATAAGGGTGTCTCTCCAGTTGACCGGTTTTGAGATGTCCTGTTGGCCCATAAAGTGGGCGGAAGCTCTTCAATCAAGTTGGCTCCATGTTTTTTCAAGCGCTCATAGGTGCGCATTTTGAGTCCTTTAAGGATTTCAGCATTTTCTCTCTCGGCTTGGCCATTGCTGGCTGGGTGAGCTACGGAGGCGTAGCAAACTTGAATGCTGGGGTCTTCGCAATATCCTTGAAACCCGGAGCTTGTGAATTGGGTCCAATTATCAGTGATGATTTTGTTTGGGACTCCAAATCTGCATACAATGGACTGCAAAAAGTTGATAGCAGATTGCTTGTTGATTGTCACAACTGGAGTTGCTTCCGGCCACTTGGTGAACTTGTCAATGGCGACGTACAGGAACTTGTAACCTCCGGCGGCTCTTGGGAAAGGTCCCAAGATGTCCATCCCCCACACAGCGAAGGGCCATGTAGGAGGTATCATTTGTAGGGGCTGAGCCAGTGTGTGAATTTGCTTTGCATGAAATTGGCATGCTTCGCATTTCTTCACCAGCTCAGTTGCATCCTGGAGTGCTGTAGGCCAGTAGAAGCCATGCCGAAAGTCTTTACCAACCAGCGTGCGGGAAGACGCGTGGTTCCCACACTCGCCTCCATGGATTTCTGCGAGGAGCTCGCAGCCTTCTTCCCTTGTGATGCACCGCATTAGGATGCCGTTGGCACTGCGCCGGTAGAGATCCCCTTCTACCAACGTGTATCTTTTAGCCAATCTGACTACCCGGTCAGCGGACACATCATCGTCAGTAAGGATGTTGTCTTTCAAGTAGTTCCGGATCTCCGAGATCCATGCATCGGAACTAACTGGAGCATTTGAGTCTTGCGTGCTGGGTTGCTCGAAGCTTCCGGCAGCACCTACGACCCTTGATGGCTGCCATGGTAACAGGGCCATCGGGACCGTCAGCTTAAGGATGCTGATCTCGCCCCCTTCGCTCAGTTCGGTAGGCTGAGCTGTGGGTTTTGACAACCTCCGAAAAAAAGTTCCGTCTGGAGCCGGAGCTCCGGTTGACGCTTTCGTTGAGAGTTCGTCGGCTTCAACGTTGTGGGAACGCTGAACATGGTGGAGATCTAGGACTTCGAAGTCCTTTTGAAGCCTCTGGACTTCAAGGAGGTAAGCAGCTAGCTGGAGATTGTTGCAGGAGCATTCACCCTTCACTTGCTTAATGATGAGCTGTGAATCTCCCTTGACCAGCAATTGCTTGACACCGTATGACAGTGCCACCTTTAGTCCGTAGATGAGTGCTTCGTACTCCGCCAAGGTGTACCATGTATTTCACCTTCTCCCCGGTTGGCGAGAGGAGAAGGACTCCAGCTCCGGCCCCCTGCTTTTGCATGGAGCCGTCGAAGTAGAGGGTCCAATGAGGCTCGTTGAAAACCGGAGCTTCGTGTTCCGGCTTCTGCTCACTGGGGCCCCCAGGGTTTGATGGAGAGGGAGTCCATTCTGCCACGAAGTCTGCCAATGCTTGACTCTTGACTGCTTGCCTTGAAATGAATTCGAGATCGAATTCAGCCAATTCCGCTGCCCACTTTGCAATATTCCCAGTTGAATTGGGATTACGCAAGATTGCTCGAAGGGGGTAAGAGGTCACCACTGAGATTTTATGAGCTTGGAAATAATGGCGAAGCTTCCTAGAGGCAATAAGAACTGCATAGAGCAGCTTATGCACCTCTAGGTATCGAGTCTTGGCATCATGTAGTACTTCACTGATGAAGTACATTGGGCGCTGAATGGTCCGGACCCTCCCGGAGGGGCCCGGAGCTTCCTCTTCACTGACCCGGATCCTCTCGGAGGGATCTGGATTTTCTTCGGGGACCTCCGTGTTCTGGCTGGAGGAACCCGGAACTTCTTCAGAAGTGACCTGGACCCTCCCTGGAGGGGTCTGGGTCTTCTGGAGTGGTTTCTTGTGGATTCGAATCTGGGAGCTGGGACCGAGATTCGCTTTCAGGAACCTTCGGACCCTCCCGAAGTGGTCTGGATTCCTGAGTATAGGGTAGCTCTGGTCTCTCCGCAACCAGAACCATACTGACAACTTCGTCAGTAGCTGAAATGTAGAGCAACAAAGGCTCACCAGGGTTCGGAGCTACCAGAGTTGGTAGGGTGGTGAGGAACTGTTTTAGCTCCTGGAACGCCTTTTCTGCTTCTTCAGACCATTGGAATGGTCCGGACTTCCTCAATAACTTGAAGAAGGGGAGTGCCCGTTCCGCCAGTCTTGAAATGAACCGGCTGAGGGCTGCTAGACATCCAGTTAGATTTTGGACATCTTTGATGCGGGCTAGTGGCCGCATGTCTTCAATGGCCTTGATCTTCGCCGTATTAGCTTCTATGCCCCGGTGACTTACCAGGAAACCAAGAATTTTTCCGGAGCTAACCACGAAGACACACTTGTCTGGGTTTAGCTTTGTGCGGGTGGCCCACAGCTTATCGAAGACAGCTTGTAAGGTGTCAAGAAGTGACTCCTTGTTCTTGACCTTGACCACGATGTCATCCACGTACACTTCCACTATGTCTCTAATGAGGTCTTCAAAGGTTTTGTACATAGCTCGTACAAAAGTTGAAGCTGCATTCTTGAGACCAAATGGCATGGCTGTATAACAGTACAATCCGTCTACTGTGATGAAAGAGGTATGCTATTCTTCCTCCCTAGACATTCTGATTTGATGATACCCAGAATACGCGCTAGGAAACACAATAATTCGCACCCGGAGGTGGAATCCACTATCTGATCTATTCTAGGTAGTGGGAATGGATCTTTTGGACATGCCTTATTTAGTGTTGTGTAGTCGATACACATCCGAAGCTTCCCACCGGCCTTGGGCACAACGACTGGGTTTGCCAGCCGTTTTGGATGGAAGACTTCTCGGATGAATCCAGCTTCGAGCAATTTCTTCACTTCTTGTCGAATGAAGTTCTGTCGCTCTACAGATTGCTTCCGAGGCTTTTGGTGCACAGGCCGGGCGTCTGGATAGATCTTTAGATTATGCTCAATCACTTCTCTGGGGATCCCAGGCATTTGTGATGGTTGCCAGGAAAACACGTCGACATTAGCCCGGAGGAAAGCGATGAGCGCAAGTTCTTATTTGTCGTTCAATCCTCCTGATATACGGGTGGTTTGAGCGGCATCAGAACCGATTTGGACGACTTTGACTGGAATGTCGATGTCGCCGCTTGGCTGCACACGAGGTGCAGATGTCGAGCCTCGTTGACAAATGCTCGGGGGTTTTGGAGCTTGCTCCTGCCTGGAGTCCTCCTCTTGCGCCGTGGTAAGTGCATGGAGTTCTTCCAGAGCAGTTACTCTGGCAGTACGATCTCTGCGAATCCGGAGAACACCTACTGGTGTTGGCATCTTTAACACCAGGTAGCCATAATGAGCAGCTGCCATAAATTTGTACAAGGCGGTCCTACCCAAAATGGCGTTGAAGGGTAAGTTGATCTGAGCAACGTCAAAGACCAACTTCTCGGTGTGATACTTCTCCCGTGTCATGAAGGTAACTGG
The DNA here is from genome assembly GCA_036927565.1 of Tuctoria greenei. Classification (NCBI taxonomy): domain Eukaryota; kingdom Viridiplantae; phylum Streptophyta; class Magnoliopsida; order Poales; family Poaceae; genus Tuctoria; species Tuctoria greenei. The sequence continues at coordinate 123,845,598 of JAYESD010000009.1, read as the reverse complement.
GAGAGTAATAGCTCCGAGTGGGGTAATGGCCCCCGGACCTACTCCGGAGAAAGGTCGGGAGGGGTGGAGTTCCGAAGGTCAGAGCTGAAGCTTGGTAAAAGCTTCAAAGCTTATGAGGTTGATCCCCGAACCTCCGTCTACGATGACATGGTGGAGCTGGATGTTATTGATGGTAGGAGACACCATCAAAGGTAGCTGACCTGCTCCAACCATGCTTCGAGGGCAGTCTGAAGCATCAAAAGTGATTGTTGTGTCCATCCACTTTTGATGAGGCTCCGGTTTGGCTGTAGGGGCTACAGCAGCCATGTCCCGACGCATAGTCTTGATGACGCGGCGGGAGGTGATGTCCCATGATCCACCAAAGATGGTGTTCATGGTCTTCCGACGCTCGTTGTCAGAGACGTCGTAATCGTCATTGACGGTGGTGTAGACGGCCTTCAGGACCTTTTGGGATCCTGAAAACCTAATTTCTCTTCAGCCGGAGCTTCGTCGACTTTTTGTTTTCCTTCCCTCTGTCGGAAAGGAGTTTCTTCCCGGCGCTTGTTGTAGCACTCAACAAGGTTTTGGACCTCTCGGCAGTCTTCCAAACTGTGGCTGCCCGTTTTGTGACTGGGACACCACACTTTGGGTTTGCCACCGTCTTCAGAAGACGGTCGAGGTCGCTTCTCGGGGCGTGGCCCCCGGCCACCCGGAGCTGCAGCAGCTGCAACATTGGATGTACCAGCCGACGGCTTCTTCTTGCCGTTGGTCTTCTTCTTCTTTTTGCCACTCCCGGAGGTAGTGGCTTCTCCTTTGGAGGATTTCTTGTGATCCTCCGGAGTTGGTTTGGAGTGCATCTCACGGCCATCCGCAGCTCTGGCACATTTATCGGCCAAACTGAAGAGTTCCGTGACACTGGTGATCTCCTTGATCGCCAGTTTCTCCAACATCTTCTTATCCCGCACACCCTGTCTGAATGCCACAATGACAGAAGTGCTGGATATAGAAGGGATAGTGTTTCATACCTGAGAGAACCTCTGGATGAATGATTGCAGGGATTCTCCCCCTTTCTGCACGACTGCAAAAGGGTCCAGTTCTGTGCCTGGTCGGGTGTATGAACTCCCGAAGTTGGCGTTGAACTGCTGGCACAGCTCCTTCCAACTATTGATAGAGTTGGGTGGAAGGCTCATAAACCAGAACCTGGCGGTCCCAGTTAAAGCCACTGGGAAATAGTTGGCCATTACGGCCTCATTTCCTCCAGCTGCCAAGATAGCAGTGGAGTAGATCTGAAGAAATTCGACAGGATTGACGGTCCCATCGAACTTCTCTGGCAGGTGAGGCTGGAACTTCTGTGGCCATCTGACCATACGCAGATGCATGGCCAGGGCTGAACAGCCTCCTCCCACTCCTTCAGGAGCAAGAACGTCCTGAGCTTCTCGTCTTTCACGAGCGCGCTCAATATGGACTCGGCTGTCTTGTTGGCGGTATCGGCGATCAAGCTTCGCCCGGAGGTCATGAGTTGAAAGCCTGGATACCGTGTGGGTGCATCGTGCCCCGGAGTGCAACGATGTCACCTGCTGTGATGCAGCTCGTCTCCTTTTGATGGAGACATGCGGGCCAAGTCTGCCAGACAAGGTCCGTCGCTGCGACGGGGCCCGTCCAGAAGGAGGAGGACCCTGGTTGCTGATGCGATCAGCTGCTGCTGCAACCAAATGTTCCACATCAGCTCTCCACTACTCCAGTGCATCCCGAGATGCATCCGGAGGTGTTGGGCGTTGGAGAAGAGCACGCGCTACATGGAGCGCATGTTCTGGGTTGTCTTGGTTTCCCGACGCAGTGACTGACGCCGGTGCACCATCGCGATGTCCAGCTTGATTTGTTGGTGGAGGCGGCGGTGGTGGCAGTGTGACTCCTGCTGGTGCTGAAGCCCCTACTGGTGGCTGCATATTGGAGGGATTGCCTCCAGCAGCTTGAGCAGTAGGATGACCATTGGATGATCCAGCAGCTGAGTTCACCATTCTCGAAATCTCAGGCGCCCCTACCTGGCGCGCCAACTGTCGGTGGTTTGGATCCGGCAGATCTCCCGACACTATTAAAGTGTTAGAGGAGTTTGATGTTCGGTGTGGGCGCGTGGAGATTCAAGAAGGTGAATTGTAAATGGCACAAGAAACATGGAGATTTACGTGGTTCGGGCCGCCTGAGCGTAATACCCTACTCCACGGGTATGTTGGTGTTGTATTAGCTGTATGATCTTGTGACGAGTGTCTATGGCGCGTGTGTAGCGTCACTGAACGTGTAGAGTCCGTCGTCGGCCTGTCCTTTTATAGTACAAGGGCAGGCCGTTACAAGTTAGCCTGGCCCGACATGTGGCCCCAGCGGTTACTAGTATTGATACTCATTCAACATGTTTAATTGTCCTTAATGACCGGGTAATGGGCTTTGACAGCACCGTTACTGGTAATTAAGGTCATCCGATCGTGTGTCATTAATATAGTATTAATGACACTTAATCAGGTCTTGAAGTTCTTGATTCCCCTTTGAGGATCCGAAGCCGTTGTGGAGTCTTCTGGAGGTTAGAGGCTGAAGATCCGACGGTTGGACACGTGGCAGCTCTGGAGCATACTGTGGGAAACAGGTAGCTCCGGAGCTACCTTGCATGTGTCAGGTGCGGAGCTTCTCTCGGTCTGGGGTTAAGTCCGGAGGTGCCATTTCGGTACATAGCCCGGAGCTTCCCCCTTGTGGGCGGTAGCTCCGGTTTGATAGTACACGTGGCGACCCTAGGATTAACCATGTTGGAGAAGTGGGTCCGGTTATATCTGACATGTGGGCCTCCGAAGGTCTTCAAATCAAGTAGATGACTTTCCTTTGAGATCTTTGTAACCTCAAGGGGTGTACGGTTTCCAGGGTACCGACATACTCCTTGCCGATATGCGCCTGATGTGCTTGCTTCTTTATCTTCAAAGTTTTCTTCTCTTGCGACTTCACTTCTTTCTTCTTATTTTCCTCATATGGACAGTCAACCATAAAGTGTCCATATTCGCCACAGTTTTAGCAAGTAGGTCAAGCGTTGGATTTTCCTTTTTCCTTTTTCTTTCCTTCACTTGAGTTGCTGCCTTTTCTTGTTCTCATCATGCGCTTGAATCTTTTCATGAATAGCACCATCTTTTCATCATCCATATCCGTGCTTACATCGTGAGTGTCTTCTTCTTCATGTGTCTCACGAGTCTCCCTTTCTTTGGACTTGCAGGTTGCCTTGAGTGCAACCTCCTTCTTCTTGGACGAGGTAAGTTCAGCTAAGTCTTTGACATATTTAGCTTCTTTCTCTATCACCTCGTGATTGATGATTTTGCCAAAGACTTCTTCGGGGGTCATTTTGTGAAACCCCAGACTTTCTTTTATAATGGAACACAAGGTGATATTCCAAGGCATACAAACTCTTATCATTTACTTCACAACCTCATGATCAATTCACTTCTTGTTTCCATAAGCACATATGTTGTTGATGAGTGTCTTCAAGCGATCGTACATCACTTGAAGAGTTTCACCATCTACTATGACAAATCTTCCCAATTCTCCCTCAAGCATCTCAATCTTCGCTTCGCAGACGGAACGATTCCCTTCATGAGCAGTCTTGAGTGTATCTCAAATGTCTTTGGCAACTTCAAGTCCATCCACCTTGGTGAACTCTTCTCGGCTCAAGGATGAAGTGATCACCACAACAGCTTGTGCATTGCGGTGAATTCCATGTTCTTGCTTCGGGGTGAGTTCATCGTCGGTGTCTGGGATATCTATACCTGTACAAACTATATGCCAAAGACTAGGATTAAGTGATGTAAGATGCATCTTCATATTATATTTCCACATTGAGTAATCATTGCCTTCAAATTGTGGGAGACTTCCCATGGGAATAGAAAGATAGTGATTGTAGTTGCTAAGCTTCTCATAATTAAAAGAATATCGGGAATAGTCTTGACAACTATCCCCTTTTGGCTTTTCATCTTCCTTTTTGCCCTTTTGACTTAAAAGCTTCTTCCTTAGAAGTGCCTTGAGTTCACGCACCTCTTCATCATCGTGTTCGTGCTCCTTGAGCACATCGAACGTCTTGCAGTCTTGTTTGTCTCCAATGATGGGCTCTTCCGGGATCTGTTGAGCTTGTCGGTGGCCATTTGTCTCTCCGAGCGGCGAGTCTCGTTAAAGGATAGCCTTGCTCTGATACCAATTGAATGTGGCCTAGAGAGGGGTGAGTAAACGTAGAAAACTTTCCCCGCAACACCTAACAAATTCGTCAAATATAGGAGGGCCGGACTAGACGGTGTTGGTAAGGACTAGTCCGATATGCTAATTATACCTATGAAAAGATAGTCTGTTTAATGTATTCCCTTGAAATATTATAGCAACGGAATTAAGTAACCTATCCTAAAAACTTGTGTAAGTTTAAGGATGATTGATTTGAACGAGGAATACAAGATTAATATAAGTTGCAAGATTATTCAACCCTATACCCTAGATGATGATGATTGGAAAAGTAAAGAACAAGAACACGCAAGACAAGGACTTTTACCGAGGTTCGATCTCATCAAAGAGATCTACATCCTCGTTGAGGAACTCACATAGAGCTGAGTCTCAATCAAACCTTTACCTCTTCAAATGACCATAGAGGCCAACTTGAGTTCCAGTATCACGGGGGCAATCACCAAGTCGGTGGGGCAACCTCACACGCTGAGGACTCCCACAAAAATCACAGAGAGAAAACTGGTTGAATACACTTAAAAGATATACAAGAGATGCAAGAGTGTATAAGAGATCAAATCCTGAAAGCTTAGCAATGCGTAGAAGACGATCTCCCTATTCCAAATCTGGATTCCTAAAAGATTTAACGTTTAAGGGCTTTAGATGTGTGGGGAGAGGTGTTTCTGTGCTATTGGGACAAGTGGCAGCACTAGGGTTCTTAGTTGTTCACTGTTGTGTACGGTTCTTATGTTGTGGAGTCGTGGATCACCTATTAGAGTTTCTAAAAAAGTTACCATTAGGGATTCCGACGGCCGAACTAGTTTGCTCTGGGGACCGGACTAGTCCGGTGTGCTCTGTAAAACTTACATGAATTGTGCAACACATCTAAAACCTTAATTTGTGTGAGGTAATTCGGACTTGTCCGTATTGGAACAGAAAGTTGTCCAGACTAGTTCGTGATGGGTCCAGAGACTCAATCATACTTGTTCGCAACTGGACGGACTTGTCCAGTGCAAGGTGATTTGTGTTGAGTGAACATCAGAAAGTTGAGCAGACTTATCCGACACATGTTCAGACTTGTCCGAGTCCGATCAGTGAGTTGAACGGAATAGTCTGGTGCCGTTACGGACTTGTCCGTGTAAGAACAGTGAGTTTATCGTACTAGTCCCTTGATGAATGGACTTGTCTGGTGCTTCAGTGAATTACTTAATTAATTTATTTTAGCCCTTACCCTCTACTTAGAGATATAAGCTCTTGGGATGTGTCTCTCACACACATCTTATACATTGATATCTACTGTGCACTTCCTTGATCATATGGGCCTTTCCTTTTCTCACTCCTCACTTTTCACCTTTTTGAGTGCACCATATGTTCTAGTATTTGTAAACCTACATTCATCTCAACGAATTCATTAGGATCTCATTGGTTTATCATCAATTGTCTAGAAGCCACAAGGAAATGTCTAGATGCACTTTCAGCAACCAACACTACAAAAATGTGTAATAGGATGTCGGGGAACTTAGAAGTGTCGGTGTTGACACATTAAAATCAACTATAACCGTTGGGTTTAGGGGACCAAAGCACATAACCTATGGTTGTCGGCTACACAGAAGAAACTGATGCACTTACTTTATAGCCGTCGGCCACCCAGGCTAAATTGAAGGCTGTAATAGAGCCGCCGGGCCAACCATCCGAACCGACGACTTTATTAAAGCTATAGGCCAAGAGGCCGACATTCATACCTGTGGGCTCGCCGAAGGCTCCTTATTGTGCCCGCGTGTCCCCATCTCACGTGCGCCAAACTCCAAAACCCTATACTGCGTATCCACAACGCGCCACACGCTGCCGCCTCCCTCTCGCGAACGCACGCTGCCGCCTCCTGGTCCCCGAGCAGGCTGTCGCCCGATCGTCCCCGAGCGCTGCCTCCCCATCCCCGAGCCATCGGTTCTGACGATTGGTCATGAATTGTTGGGTTGTATATAAAGTTAACAGTGAAATGCACCCTCGTCGTTATGATTGGTACATAGAGAATTAGAAATATGATGATGGTGGTGTCTACCAAGATGAGGTTGAGGAAGCAGAAGATTTTAGGATATCTTGTGGGACAGGACTGGAAGAAATAGCTACTAGTACCCTAGAGTTAATGTCTGAAGAACAAGCTGGTCCTCTGAGAAAACGTCTTCAGCGGTCACAAAGGATTATTAAAAAGCAGAAAAGGATTATTGAAGAACAAGAGATATTTGAGGAAGAGAGTGAAGGAGAAGAGTTTGAGGAAGAGAGTGAAGGAGAAGAGATACGTGAACATCTTAATGCACGTGTGGCAGAAGCAGATTCTGATCCTTATGATTTGTTGTTCTTATTGTACGCATTCTTTGAGATTTTGATTCTTATGTTGAATATCTTTTAATCTTTAACAGTTACTATTTAGTATTCTCGTATACTAATCATACGTTAACAAATTATGCAGATGTTGAAGCATTTTGTAGAAAAGATGAAGAAGGGCAAGAAGGGCAGTGGATCTTTATCGTCCACGTCTTAGCCCGGTATTGGTTCGGACCGCACATGCTTTTGAGGTACTTGTTATTTTTTAAATTCATTTCAATATCATAATTACCTATCTATTAATTGTTACATGTTTATTTGCATTTGCAGGGTAATGATGCGAGTGCACAGAGGAGGAGGTAGCTCTTGATGTGTGTGATAGAGCAGGAGTCGAGCGAGTCAGCACGAGGTTCGCGGCCGACACACGTGCCAGATCGTTGCCCCACGTACGAAGAGTTCTACAGGGAGGAGGTAGAGGCTGTCAGGCAGCCATCAGAGCAGGGATGAGGCTCAGGAGCAGACTCAAGTGTCCGTTTGTAGGAGGTCTTTTGGTGTTAAACCTCCTTTGAGGGTGGTAATGAGGGGGATGATGAGGATAGCGATGAAGAGGGTGATGATCTCGATCGAGATTCCAGGCAGACAAGAAGGGTGGAGCTAGATGAGTTAGCTGTAACACCCTCATTTTCATCCATCATGCATTGCATACATTCTTATACATGTTTAGCATTAAGCAACACAAAAGGAATAAGTTTAAAATAACTTATAATCATGCAAGCAAATAAAAACCTGTTGTAGTGCGTACTTGTCCGGACATAGACCCCGAACTAGTCCGTCTTACTCTCTGTTGTTCTCCCTAGGTAGGTCGGACTTGCCCGGTTTGGAGCCCTGACTAGTCCGGTTTTGTTCTATGTTCTCTTTCCGGAATTTTCTGTTAATGCTACGGACTACTCTGAAAATGTTTCTGATGTTTTCCTAAGTCATACCCAAGACTTGTCCGGCCTAGAATCGGGCTTGTCCGTTCAACTTTCTGTAACTTCGAAATAACTCCTTAGCGTTGAGCAAGACTTGAGGAAAGATGAGAACTAGGGTTAGGGTTTGAGTTTTACCGAAATTCGAAGATTTGAGATGGAGGCGCAAAGTAGAGTCCGGATTAGTCCAGAGCATGGGGTGCTTCGCGCCGAGGGGAAGAATTTCTGTGGATAAACCTTCAATTCCGGTGGATCAAAGTGGAAATTGCCTTGGGAGCTCGAGTTTGAGGAGAGAGAAAGCAATGGCGATAGTGAGGAGGAAGAAGATAGACTTTTGGTGGCGGGCTAGAGTTAAGCCCGATAGTAATGGACTAGTCTGCATAGAGACTGGACTTGTCCGGTACTTCGGAGCAGAGTTGGACTAGTCACCAGCAACGGACTAGTCCGGTGCTGACCATGGACTAGTCCAGGTAAGCTGGACAATTTAGAATTAGAACAAGGAGATTTTTGGGAATTTGATCTAATAGTGATCTAAATTACAACATTTCACAAATAATCTTGATGAACATGACTAGTAAGCAATCAACAATCATACAATGGCTATAATTCACCAAGATTCAATAATTAAAATAGTTTTCGAGAGAAAATCGAGATAAGGGATGATTTTTCGCAAAAGTAAGTAAATTTTGAAGAATCAATCATGTATGCAATGTTTCAAGCCATATTTCGAGCATCAAATATATTTATTTCATTTCTAAGATTGCAAAATCTCTTTTCATCTAGTGGCTTGGTGAAAATGTCCGCTAATTGTTTCTTAGTTCTAGAATATGAGATTACTATGTCACTTTTTAATGAATGATCTCTTAGAAAATAATGACGTATATCTATGTGTTTGGTTCTTGAGTGCTCTACTGGATTGTGTGCAATTTTCATGGCACTTTCATTATCACATAGGAGTGAAATATGGTCCAGATTGTAACCATAATCCCTTAGAGTTTGTCGCATCCAGAGTAGCTGTGCACAACAACTACCGGCTGCAACATACTCCGCTTCGGCTGTGGAAAGAGCAATGAAATTTTGCTTCTTTGAGGACCATGAAACTAATGATCTGCCGAGAAATTGATAGGTTCCTGAGGTGCTCTTTCTATCGACTTTGTAGTCTTCATAGTCGGCATCAAAATACCCTATAAGGTTAAACTTGGATTAGGATACCAAAGGCCCAAGTTATGTGTGTGCACAAGGTATCTTAAAATTAATTTTACAGCTATTAAATGATACTCTTTAGGTGCAGCTTGAAACCTTACACACATACACACACTAAGCATAATATCAGGCCTAGATGCACATATATAAAGCAGTGAACCAATCATAGACTGATATACCTTTTGATCCACATCTGGACCACCTTCGTTGAGGTCGAGATGTCCATTAGTTGCCATGTGGGTCTTGATGGGCTTGGCTTTGTCCATATTGAACTTTTTGAAGATGTCCAACGTGTACTTAGTTTGGCAAATGAAAGTGCCCTCTTTCAGCTACTTCACTTGGAATTCCAAAAAGAACTTCAATTCGCCCATCATTAACATCTCGAATCGGTCTGTCATAATTTTACTAAATTTTTCACAAAAAGATTTGTTAGGAGAACAAAAGATGATGTCATCAACATAAATATGACGTACGAATAGATGACCATCAAAATGCTTTATAAACAAAGTATAATTATCTTTTCCTATTTTAAATCCATTTTGAGTGATAAAGTCTCTAAGGCACTCATACCAAGCTCTGGGAGCTTGTTTGAGGCCATAGAGAGCCTTACACAGTTTGTACACATGGTTGGGGGTACTCTTGATCTTCAAATTCTGGTAGTTGCACCACGTAAACATCTTCCTTGATAGGACCGTTGAGGAATGCGCTTTTGATGTCCATTTAATACAGCTTAAAATTGTCGTGAGTCGCATAGGCTAATAAAATACGAATGGACTCAAGTCTATCTATGGGAGCAAAGGTTTTGTCAAAATCCAAACATTCAACTTGTGAGTAATCATTTACCACAAGTCATGCCTTGTTTCTCGTTATGACTCCGTGTTCATCTTGCTTGTTCTGAAAGACCCATTTGGTGCCCACGATGTTTGTTTTTTGGTCTTTCCACAAGCTCTCTTACTTCATTTCTTTTGAAGTTGTTCAATTCTTCTTGCATGGCGGTCACCCAATCTGGATCTTTTAATGCTTCTTCAACTCTGTATGGTTCTAGAAAGGAGACAAAAGAGTAATGTTCAAATTGGCAATACAAGATCTAGTAGTTACTCCCTTTGCAATATCCTCGATGTTGTTTTCGACGGGATGATCTCTTTGTATACTCTCATGTACTCTTGGGTGAGACACTTGTGAGGTCATTTGCTCTTAATTATCTTCATTGTCAATGTCTCCCCCTAGATCATTGCTTCCATGAATATATTGATCTTCTTGATTCTGCTGATGTTGATCTTGTGTCTCTCCCTTGATCATTGTTCTCTTGTTGAGGTACATTTTGAGCACTTGAGTCTTGTGATTGCTATTGAGGTCGAATGTCACCAAGGTCCATCCTCCTCAACACTTGACATGGGGCTTCTTCTTGATCTAGAACACACTTATAAACTTGCTCCACATAGGAGCCATTAGTCTCATCGGACACAATGTCACATGCTATTTCAACAATGCTAGAGACTTTGTTGAAAACACGATAGCCGTAGGCGTTCGAATCGTAACCAAGCAAGAACCTTTCATCAGATTTGGAAGCGAACTTTGAAGTCCTCGATTTCTTGTTCAAAATAAAGCATTTACTTCCAAATACTCTAAAATATGAAATATTTGGTTTGTTACCAGTGAGGAGCTCATATGGTGTTGTCTTCGGAAGTGGGTGAAGATATAACCGGTTCGTGGCGTGACAAGCGATATTTACCGCTATAGCCCAGAACTGCTTCGAAGTCTTGTATTCATCTAGCATTGTCCTCGCCATCTCAATGAGCGTCATGTTCTTCCTTTCGGCCACCCCATTTTGTTGAGGGGAGTAGGGTGTCGAAAACTCATGTTTTATTCCTTCTTCATCCATGTACTCCTCAACTAGAGTGTTTTTGAACTCCATTCCATTGTCACTTCTAATAGTCTTGACGATTGAGGAGAATTCATTTCATGCTCTCTTCAAGAACTTCTTGAGGATCCCATAGGTATCTGGTTTATCATACAAGAAAAATACCCAGGTAAATCTAAAAAAAAATCATCAACGAACAATGACTAAACCGTATTTGTTACCATCGATGCTTATATAAGCAATTGGACCGAAGAGGTAAATATGAAGAAGTTCTAGTGGTCTTGATGTTGTCATCACGTTCTTTGCAGGGTGTGGTGCTTCAACTTGTTTTCATGCCTGGCATGCGCTACATGGCCCATCTTTCCCAGACACCTCTTTCAAAACTTGGATGTGACCACCCTTTAGAAGTTTCTGCAGATTCCTCATCCCAACATGAGCTAGCCGTCTATGCCACAACCATCCATGCTAGTTTTTGCAACCAAGCTAGTGTTGAGTTTGGCTTTATCTTTGTTGAAATCAACAAGATAATGTTTTACCTTCAACATTCCCTTGAATGCAATTGAGTTATCGCTTCTTCTAAAGATTATCACACCCTCATTAGTGAATAAACAATTGTATCCTTTGTCACATAGCTGAGATATGGACAAAATATTATAATCTAACTAATCAATATGTAAAACATTGTAAAGAGTGTGTTGGGAGGAAATTTCAATTTTATCGCTGCCAAGGACTTTTCCTTGGTTGTTGTCTTCGAAATAAATTCCTTTACTTGGATCCGCGTTTCTCTCATACTCTACGAACATTCTCCTCTCTCCGGTTGTGTGATTGGTGCATCCACTGTCTGGCACCCATTTTGATCTACCGGAGGAGTAGGCCTGCAAAACAGATTTAGGTATTGGTTTTAGCTACCCAAGTTTGCTTGGGTCCTCGAAGGTTAGTCACAAGTGTTTTAGGCACCCAAACACAAGTTTTAGGTCTCTTGTGGCATGGCTCTGCATATTTAGCATAAACATATCCGAAGTTATTTTTCTTAAGGACATAAGATGCATAGAAAATATGAAATAATGCTTGCAGTTTAGATTCATGTGATTTTTCTTTACCAAAAGCAATATGATTATTATGTTGAGCATTATGGACAACTTTTTACCTTTTGTATATCCAAGACCATCTTTGACAGTAGGAGGTCTTGTTACCATATATGCACTATGTGCATATTTGATCTTTTCCTTGTCAAAGATGCCACTTTGGGATGAATGTTTAACATGTGAAACATTGGATTCATCTTTTACATTAGCCTTCTTACTAGAGCATATGCAAGTTTTAATAGTTGCCAACTTGGCATCTTGAGAAGGTGAGCTTTTAGAGGAGGAAGTGCCACTTTGCTTGAGTGACTCCACTTGCACTTCAAGGATTTTGTTAGCTTTTGTCAAGTTTGTCCTTGACTGCAATGTGTGAGTCTTCTAGTTTTAAGTAAGTTTCCTTACTCAAATCTAGCTCAAGATCAAGTGCCTTACATTTCTTCTTTTCAAGCTCAAGAAGCTATTCAACCTTTTGATATCTCTTCCTTTCACTGATAAGCATATTCTCTTAATGGTTGACATGCTCCTCCTTGTCAAAGATTTCATCCGACAACATCTTCATTTTTATTAGTGCAGTTTTGCTCAATCCTTTAAGCAATTCCTCATTTTCACTAGAACTATCAAAATCATCATTAGTGGAATGTAAGGAGGGGGGTGTAAGTCTAACCTTATTCTTGCCTTCCTTAGTAAAGAGGCAAGTGTGGTTGTGGTTCTCCCTTCCTCCCATGTTTGGGAAGAGTGTAGAATTCTTGGTTGGCTTCTTGATGGAAATTGTTGCCATCTCATCTTCATCATCTGAGGAGGACTCGTTATTTGAGTCCTACTCCTTGCCGATATGCGCTTGATGTGCTTGCTTCTTTATCTTCAAAGTTTTCTTCTCTTGCGACTTCACTTCTTTCTTCTTATTTTACTCATATGGACAATCAACCATAAAGTGTCCATATTTGCCGCAGTTTTAGCAAGTACGTCAAGCCTTGGATTTTTATTTTTCCTTGTTCTTTCCTTCAGTTGAGTTGCTGCCTTTTCTTGTTCTCATCATCTGCTTGAATCTTTTCATGAATAGCACCATATGTTCATCATCCATATCTGTGCTTACATCGTGAGTGTCTTCTTCTTCATGTGTCTCACGAGTCTCCCTCCTTTGGGCTTGCAGGTTGCCTTGAGTGCAACCTCCTTCTTCTTGGATGAGGTAAGTTCAGCTAAGTCTTTGACATATTTAGCTTCTTTCTCTATCATCTCGTGATTGATGATTTTGCCAAAGACTTCTTCAGGGGTCATTTTGTGAAACCCCAGACTTTCTTTTATAATGGAACACAAGGTGATATTCCAAGGCATACAAACTCTTATCATTCACTTCACAGCCTCATGATCAATTCACGTCTTGCTTCCATAAGCACAAATCTTGTTGATGAGTGTCTTCAAGCGATTGTACATCACTTGAGGAGTTTCACCATCTATTATGGCAAATATCCCCAATTCTCCCTCAAACATCTCAATCTTCGCTTCGCAGACGGAATGATTCCCTTCATGAGCAGTCTTGGGTGTATCTCAAATGTCTTTGGCAACTTCAAGTCCATCCACCTTGGTGAACTCTTCTCGGCTCAAGGATGAAGTGATCACCACAACAGCTTGTGCATTGCGGTGAATTCCATGTTCTTGCTTCGGGGTGAGTTCATCGTCGGTGTCTGGGATATCTATACCTGTACAAACTATATGCCAAAGACTAGGATTAAGTGACATAAGATGCATCTTCATATTATATTTCCACATTGAGTAATCATTGCCTTCAAATTGTGGGGGACTTCCCATGGGAATAGAAAGATGTGATTGTAGTTGTTAAGCTTCTCATAATTAAAAGAATATCGGGAGTAGTCTTGACAAATATCCCCTTTTGGCTTTTTATCTTCCTTTTTTACCTTTTGACTTAAAAGCTTCTTCCTTAGAAGTGCCTTGAGTTCACACACTTCTTCATCATCGTGTTCGTGCTCCTTGAGCACATCGAACGTCTTGCAGTCTTGTTTGTCTCCAATGATGGGTACTTCCGGGATTTGTTGGTCTTGTCGGTGGCCATTTGTCTCTCCGAGCGGTGAGTCTCGTTAAAGGAGAGCCTTTCTCTGATACTAATTGAATGTGGCCTAGAGGGGGGTAAATAAATGTTGAAAACTTTTCCCGCAACACTTAACAAATTCGTCAAATATAGGAGGGCCGGACTAGACGGTGTTGGTAAGGACTAGTTCGATATGCTAATTATACCTACGAAAAGATAGTCTGTTTAATGTATTCCCTTGAAATATTATAGCAACATGTCGGTACCCTGGAAACCGTACACCCCTTGAGGTTACAAAGATCTCAAAGGAAAGTCATCTACTTGATTTGAAGACCTTCAGAGGCCCACATGTCAGATATAACCGGACCCACTTCTCCAACATGGTTAATCCCAGCGTCGCCACGTGTACTATCAAACCGGAGCTACCGCCGACAAGGGGGAAGCTTCGGGCTATGTACCGAAATGGCACCTCCGGACTTAACCCCAGACCGAGAGAAGCTTCGGACCTGACACATGTCAGGTAGCTCCGGAGCTACCTGTTTCCCACAGTATGCTCCAGAGCTGCCACGTGTCCAACCGTCGGATCTTCAGCCTCTAACCTCCGGAAGACTCCACAACGGCTCCGGATCTTCAAAGGGGAATCAAGGACTTCAAGACCCGATTAAGTGTCATTAATACCATATTAATGACACACGATCGGATGAACTTAATTACCAGTAAAGGTGCTGTCAAAGCCCATTACCCGGTCATTAAGGACAATTAAACGTGTTGAATGAGTACCAATACTAGTAACCGCCGGACCACATGTCGGGCCAGGCTAACTTGTAATGGCCTTCCCTTGTACTATAAAAGGACAGGCCGACGATGGACTCTACACGTTCAGTGACGCTACACACGCGCCATAGATACTCGTCACAAGCTCATACAACTAATACAACACCAACATACCCGTGGAGTAGGGTATTACGCTCAGGCGGCCCGAACCACGTAAATCTCCATGTTTCTTGTGCCATTTACAATTCACCTTCTTGAATCTCCGCGCGCCCACACCGAACATCAAACTCCTCTAACACTTTAATAGTGTCGGGAGATCTGCCGGATCCAAACCACCGACAGTTGGCGCGCCAGGTAGGGGCGCCTGAGATTTCGAGAATGGTGAACTCAGCTGCTGGATCATCCAATGGTCATCCTGCTGCTCAAGCTGCTGGAGGCAATCCCTCCAATATGCAGCCACCAGCAGGGGCTTCAGCACCAGCAGGAGTCACACTGCCACCACCACCGCCTCCACCAGCAAATCGAGCTGGACAACGCGATGGTGCACCGGCGTCAGTCACTGCATCGGGAAACCAAGACAACTCGGAACACGCGCTCCATGCAGCGCGTGCTCTTCTCCAACACCCACCACCTCCGGATGCATCCCGGGATGCACTGGAGTAGTGGAGAGCTGATGTGGAACATTTGGTTGCAGCAGCAGCCGATCGCATCAGCAACCAGGGTCCTCCTCCTCCTGGACGGGCCCCGTCGCAGCGACGGACCTTGTATGGCAGACTTGGCCCGCACGTCTCCAACAATAGGAGACGAGCTGCATCATAGCAGGTGATGTCGTTGCCCTACGGGGTACGACGCACCCACACGGTATCCAGGCTTTCAACTCATGACCTCCGGGCGGAGCTTGATCGCCGATACCGCCAACAGGACGGCCGAGTCCATATTGAGCGCGCTCGTGAACGACGAGAAGCTCAGGACGTTCTTGCTCCTGAAGGAGTGGGAGGAGGCTGTTCAGCCCTGGCCATGCATCTGCGTATGGTCAGATGGCCACAGAAGTTCCGGCCTCACCTGCCAGAGAAGTTCGATGGGACCGTCAATCCTGTCGAATTTCTTCAGATCTACTCCACTGCTATCTTGGCAGCTGGAGGAAATGAGGCCGTAATGGCCAACTATTTCCCAGTGGCTTTAACTGGGACGGCCAGGTCCTGGTTTATGAGCCTTCCACCCAACTCTATCAACAGTTGGGAGGAGCTGTGCCAGCAGTTCAACGCCAACTTCGGGAGTTCATACACCCGACCAGGCACAGAACTGGACCTTTTTGCAGTCGTGCAGAAAGGGGGAGAATCCTTGCGATCATTCATCCAGAGGTTCTCTCAGGTATGAAACACTATCCCTTCTATATCCAGCGCTTCTGTCATTGTGGCATTCAGACAGGGTGTGCGGGATAAGAAGATGTTGGAGAAACTGGCGATCAAGGAGATCACCAGTGTCACGAAACTCTTCAGTTTGGCCGATAAATGTGCCATAGTTGCGGAGGGCCGTGAGATGCACTCCAAACCAACTCCGGAGGATCACAAGAAATCCTCCAAAGGAGAAGCCACTACCTCTAGGAGTGGCAAAAAGAAGAACAAGACCAACGGCAAGAAGAAGCCGTCGGCCGGTACATCCAATGTTGCAGCTGCTGCAGCTCCGGGTGGCCGGGGGCCACGCCCCGAGAAGCGAACTCGACCGTCTTCTGAAGACGGTGGCAAACCCAAAGTGTGGTGTCCCATTCACAAAACGGGCAGCCACAGTTTGGAAGACTGCCGAGAGGTCCAAAACCTTGCTGAGCGCTACAACAAGCGCTGGGAAGAAACTCCTTTCCGACAGAGGGAAGGAAAACAAAAAGTCAACGAAGCTCCGGCTGAAGAGGAGTTAGGTTTTTAGGATCCCAAAAAGGTCCTGAAGGCCGTCTACACCTCCGTCGACGATGATTCCGACGTCTCTGACAACGAGCGTCGGAAGACCTTGAATACCATCTTTGGTGGATCATGGGACATCACCTCCCGCCGCGTCATCAAGACTATGCGTCGGGACATGGCTGCTGTAGCCCCTACAGCCACACCGGAGCCTCATCAAAAGTGGATGGACACAGCCATCACTTTTGATGCTTCGGACTGCCCTCGAAGCATGGTTGGAGCAGGTCATCTTGTAGGATCGAAGAGCACGTGAAAAGCTACCAGAGGGGGGGGTGAATGGTAGATTTAAAAATCTTACGCAGCGGAAACAATAAAACCCTAATCCCTTTGGTAGAAAAACGATCTGTTAAATAAATCGTGTATGAGACTAATCTAAACGTGTTTCACCGTGACAAAAGTGATAGATATCAGAGAGAATCAAGTCACGAAGACAATACAAAAAGAATTACTCAAATCCGTTGAGAACAACTCAAGTTATGATCAAAAGATCAAACACTGGTCAATCTGACCTACTCGAGAAAAACAGTTTCTGGAATGCTGAAAAGAAACTCGTGTAGCACAAAAACCACAAATCCAATGACCGTGAAATTTTGGCAGATGATAGTTAATCAAGTTGTGAAGACAACCGAAAAAGAATCACGTCAATTGGATCAGTAAAACTCGAGTTATGCTAAAACCACCGTCGAAAGGTAGTGCTGTCCAGAAACTCGACGAATAAAACTTGTCTGGAACAAGTCGGACGAACAAGGCACAAAAGTTCCTTCAAACTATGAATTTTATTCAATAGAACACAAGAGGAACAGCCCCAAAGTCGTGCACCACGAGCTTTGGCCTTCCCTTGCTTATATAACCAGCCCTTAGGCCATCCCAATACAACTAGGACTCTAATCCTAATCCGATCACAATCGGAACTTACCATAACTACTCAAGATTCTTCTACACGCAGATAGAAGCAATCTTAAGACTTCCAAACACCTTAGGAACGTATCCCACATTCCTAAACAACCCAATTTCGTGATACACACGAAATCCTAACATAACCAACTCGATACTTCCCATACCGAGCCATAACCAACTCTGCCGCAGCCAAAGTCTTCAACCGATACGATCCGATCCTTCCAATCAGATCTTCCTCCCATAATCCGTCTCTAGAAGCATATTGCCACGTCATGCACCGCATGCATACGTGCGAACACCTTCCTTCGACCTTCATATGCACTGCCCTTGATTCAATCATCCTGCGCGACCTCCTGACCCGCTCAACCACAGTTCCTCCCGAACTTGGTTGTTGGAACCTCATCTCCTCCTGAGACTAGTCCAATGGATCCTGTCACCAGCCATGACTTGAAGTCAAGCAACACCTGCACATGAATAAACAAACAATCCATACGAGCCCAAGTCCTCGACTTGACTCACGTTAGTTCCGAACACAACACCTTACGTGAGAACCTCACATAAGCATGTTGCAAAACCACAGTAGAAAACGATATCAACCGTATCATCCAAAACGCACCAAAAACTTAGCAAATGAATACTAAGCAATCTTTCCAATCTTGTAAAGCAAGTACGAAACATTGCAAATAAGCAGTAGAAGCACTTTGGTCAAGTTCCGGACCTTGCCAGAGCAACCCGGAGCTTGAGCCGGAGCTAACAAGAAACACTGCAGTCAGGTTCCGGACCTTGCCAGAGCAACCCGGAGCTTGAGCCGGAGCTAACAAGAGCTAGTGAACCTAGCGCCGGAGCTTACCAAAACTAGTAGATCCTGGATCCGGAGCTTACCAAAACTAGTCGGAACTAGTCAACCCAAAACCGGAGCTAGACAAAGTAATTCGGAGCTTAGCAAAAACATGTCGGAGCTATCAGATATATGCCGGAGCTATCTAAGACATGCCGGAGCTAAACATAAAGCTCACCGGAGCTAACTAAAGCTGGTCAGACCTTACCAAGAAGCCGGACCTAGCATCTAACGTAGCCGGAGCTACCCAAAACAAGCCGGACCTATCGTCGGACCTTGCTGTAACTCGGAGCTAGAGTCGGACCTTGATAAAAAGGTGTTTTGGTGATATTTAAAACTTTTATCATCAAAGCCAAGTGTATTCACTACAAGCCAATGTATTCAGCACACATAGGTCTTACAATCTCCCCCTTGATGAATGCATTGGCAACACCATTTAAAATCCGAACATTGGCTTATTCACATAAAAGTTTTGAAAACAACTTCTCCCCTTTTGTAAAACAAACGTAAATGAAAATCTCTCTCCCTTTTGAAAATGAAAATGTCTCCCCCTTTATTATCTCTCCTTTTTTTTAATGTGTGATTAATCTCTCCCCCTTTGACAATGTATTCAGCAAGGTAAAAGAGAAATTTTAATTGTTATGAGATATAAACAAATTATCTCTCCGTCTTTAGTTGTTATAACATATACTTATAAACAAAGCTCATCCAAGTCATACTATCAAGGAACTTACACTATCACATCAATGAGATACATAATGTAGTGTAAGCCATGCTAGAGAGCAAGTGTGATTTTCAATTTTAGCAGATCATGATCTCACAAACTTAACTATTTCAAAACCTGAAAGCATGACACAAGTTGCTGTATTTTATTATTTTCAAAGCATAAATCTAGATCATATGATATTTGCAAGAGATTATATGCGCATCTGCCTTATTCTAACCAACCAAGCCAAGCCTATGTCATTTGACAATCAGAAACTTAAGGACATGGTTTTAGTCATACACAACTTCTTCCAAGTTCATATCTAAGTGCAATGACAAGCCATCTCGAAAGAAGAAGTGCGATGCATGCATATTCTCTTGATCTTTTCTCAATTTATATTTGTTCATAAAAACTCAATATGTGAGTTGATTACTTGATAAATTCTTAATGATTAAAAACATTTGTGAGCATGTAACAAGTTCAAAACAGCAAGAAAGTTCGACCATGACCAGATTTAGTGTAAGTAATTATTCCAATTACTAGACATGGCAAAAACTACAAAAAGTATAACACGAGTAATGTAGTAAGAACTTTCAGCATGTAGAAGGAATCACAAAGTCATATATGTATGAAATAATATGCTCATATTATCTTAATTTCAGATTCACACATAGACTTCCTAAGTTTCAAAAACTCCCCCTCAATTTAAGCCATGAGGATGCATAACCCCTATTTCACTACGAATGTAACAAAAACGAGTGAAATCCAAAGGTTTTGTAAAAATGTCAGCCAATTGTTGTTCGGTATCTACATGGTGAAGCACAATGTTCCCTTTTTCAACATTATCACGGAGAAAGTGATACCTAATGTCAATGTGCTTAGTTCTAGAATGTTGCACGGGGTTTTTAGCAATGCAAATAGCACTAGTGTTATCACAGAACAGTGGAACACAATTTAGATCAACCCCATAGTCCTTAAGTGTTTGAACAATCCAAAGAATTTGTGAACAAGCACTAGCAGCAGCTACATACTCAGATTCGGCTGTGGATTGTGCAACTGAACTTTGTTTTCTAGAGGACCAAGCAACAAGAGAATTACCAAGAAAATGACAAGCACCGGAAGTACTTTTCCTATCAATCCTACAACCCCCAAAATCAGCATCCGAAAAAGCTTTCAAAGAAACGATTGAGGAAGAAGGAAGAAAAATGCCAAATTCTTGAGTTCCATGTAAGTACCTGAGAATCCTTTTGACGGCTTGACAATGTGAAACACGTGGGGAAGCTTGAAACCGTGCACAAAGACATACGCTGAATTGTATGTCCGGTCTTGATGCCGTAAGGTACAAAAGTGATCCGATCATACTTCTATATTCTTTTTGATCCACGGATTCACCATCTTCATCAAGTTCAAGTGTTGTTGCTGTTCCCATTGGTGTCCGAAGAGGCTTGCTTTTGTCCATGTTGAAGCGTCTTAGGAGATCTCTGGTATACTTTGTTTGATGCACAAAGGTACCCTCCTTGGTTTGCTTGATTTGCAGCCCCAAAAAGTAAGTGAGTTCACCCATCATACTCATTTCAAATTCGGAACTCATCATTGCTGAAAACTTGGACACAAGATCATGAGAAGCACAACCAAAGATAATATCATCCACATACACTTGAACGAATAATGAGTCATTGCCATGATTAAGCACAAAAAGAGTTTTATCAACCTTTCCCATTGTAAACCCCTTTTCAAGTAAGAATGTTTTTAACCTATCATACCATGCTCTAGGGGCTTGTTTGAGACCATATAAGGCTTTGGACAGTTTGTAAACATGATTAGGAAAATCTGGATTTTCAAAACCTGGTGGTTGTTTGACATAAACCTCCTCATCTATGTAGCCATTAAGAAAAGCACTTTTAACATCCATTTGATATAGCTTAAAACCTTTAGATGCTGCGAAAGCTAACAAAATTCTTATGGCTTCTAATCTAGCGACAGGAGCAAAAGTTTCATCAAAATCTAGACCTTCAACTTGAGTGAAACCTTGAGCAACCAACCTAGCCTTATTCCTAATCACAACCCCATCCTCACTTTGTTTATTTTTATATACCCATTTAGTTCCAATTAAAGTGTGGCCTTGAGGTGGAGGTACAAGTTTCCAAACATTATTTCTTTCAAAATTTTCTAACTCTTCTTGCATGGCAATAATCCAAGATTCATTAGTGAGTGCGTGTGATATATCTTTAGGTTCAAAAGAGGCAACAAAAGCAGAATGAGCATGAGAGTTTGGATCGCAAAACCTGGACCGTGTGACTCGTTCATGCAAGCTTCCAATCATCTGTTGTGGGGGATGATCTTTGTAAAAACGTAGGGGAACAGATGTCTCACAAGCTTCTTTTTCATTAGGTTCATTGTAGATTGATGAGCTTGTGATTTGTGGATGATCAGGACCAGCAGAGGTGACAGCCGGAGCTTGTTCAATGTCTGGAGTTGGACACGTGTCAACTTCGGAACTACCAGGCAGTATCACCGACTCTTCCTCATATTCGAAAATACCCTCCCCCTGAGAATATGAATCTGGTCCTGCAACACCGGAGCTAGTACCTGGGCTAGCTTCATCAAAAGACACTTCACAAGTCTCCACAATTTTGTTAGTGTCAAGTAAAAGCACACGGTAGCCTCTAGTATGAGATGGATAACCAAGAAACATGCCATCATTGGATCTAGGTTCAAATTTATCAAGATTACCATGTTTCTTAACAAAGCATTTGCAACCAAAGACCCGAAAGTGTGTAACACTAGGCCTATGTCCAAACCGAAGCTCATATGGTGTTTTACCTAGCTTAGCACGCAAGAAAACACGATTTGAGACATAACAAGCGGTTGCTAACGCATCAGCCCAAAATTTTCTAGGGGTTTGATATTCATCAAGCATAGTCCTAGCCATCTCAACTAAGGTTCTGTTCTTTCTTTCTACAACACCGTTTTGTTGAGGTACATATGGTGAAGAAAATTGATGATCTATTTTATTTTCAGCACAAAAATGATCAAAGAATTGATTTTTAAATTCAGTTCCATTATCACTTCTAATTGCTTTTAATGATCCTGGGTGATCGATTGATAATCTAAGAAATAAAGTTCTAAAGTGACTAAAGACTTCATTCTTAGATGCCATAAAATACACCCAAGAATATCTAGAATAATCATCAACAATAACAAGAGCATACCATTTACCTCCGAAGGATTGAACACGTGAAGGTCCTACGGTGTCAAGATGCAAAAGTTGACATGGTTCAGTTGTCATTATCATTGTGAGAGGAGTATGTGAACCTGCAACCATCTTAGCATGTCTACAAGAAGAGCACACAATTTCTTTGTCCCCTTTTAGCTTAGGCAGCCCACGTATGCGATCAAGAGCACTGACACGCATAAGGTGATCAAAGCCTACGTGACCAAGTCTACGATGCCAAAAATATAAGTCCTTTGAATCATTAGCAACTAGACACCTATGCTTAGAAGAAGACATATCAAAATCAGCTTTAAAAACTCTTCCAAACCGAGACATGTTAAAAATAAGCTCACTATTTGAATCTACAACTTTGCAGCAGTTTTTATTGAAAGTAATTTCTAGATTTTCATCTAGCAATTGTGAAACAGAAAGCAAGTTATATTTCAAATTTTTGACAAGTGCCACATCCTTCAAAGTGTAGTGATCATTTACTCTAACCGAACCCTTAGCAATTATAGGAGTTGAAGAATTATCGGCAAAAGTAACATTCTCTACACGTGACACAAAGGTGAGGGAGGAGAACCAATCTTTGTTACCGGTCATGTGGCGTGAGCAACCTGAATCCACAATCCAAATATTCTCCTTCCTCAAGCGTGTAACCTACATAGAAGCACAATACGTCGATGACTCAATACTGGGGTTAGTCAAAAGGCATTTAGGAATCCAGTACTGAGTCACGCGACGTGCACCAGGAAAAACACGCGAAAGCTGAGACAAAACAGCAGGTTTATGAGTCAAAGATTGAGGTTTTCTTTTCCTAACAGTTGTTACTTGTTTAGAGTGAAAACCAGTAGCTCCGGAGGTAAAAGCAGAAGGTCCGGAGGCAAAAACTGAAGCTCCGGAGGGAACAACACAAGATCCGGGAGCTCTCGGAGCTATCAGAACTATCGGAGCTGCCTTTGCGGATTCCTTACCAGAAGATCCGGAAGCTACCTTTTCAAATTTCTGACTCACTAAAGCAGGTTGTGTTTTTCTAATTGCATGAAAGTTATAAGATCTAGCAATTTTTCTTTCCTTTTTCTGTTGTTTAGCTAGTCTATAACAAAAATCTATGACATGACCATCTCTACCACAGAAGGTACAATGAAATTTAACTTTGTGTTCATGTCTAGATGAGCAAGCAACATTTTTATTTGAAACGGAATGAGGCATCACTCCTGCAGATTTGAAAACCACTCTATTTTGTTTAGGAACTGTTTGAATCAAACCACTTCCTAATGACCTTACAATTTTAGGTGGATGTGCCTTAGCATGAACATGAGAATCAAAACCTAAACCAGTTTTATCCTTGCTAGACTTTGAAGAATTCAGCAGCAAGTTTAGATTCTTATCCCCATTACAAAACCGACCTAGTGTCCTATTCATGTCATCAAGTTTCTTAGACAAGTCTAGGCAGTTTGCACATGAAGTTTTTCCTTTTAGTTTGCAATTGGAACAATTTTTAACTTCATGAGATCGTAAAACATTGTTCAGAATGGAAATTTCATTCATTGCATCTTTTAGTTTCTTATCAAGATTTTCACATGCAGAACAATGCAAATCATCTGTAGAACAAGAAGCATCTTTTAAGTTTTTATCATTAAGTGCAGCAAGTTTTTTGTTCTTTTCAATTTCTTCATCAAGTCTGTCTAGAGTGGAGGAATGTGCACTTCTTAGAGAGGACAATTGTTCATAGATCAAGTCACATGAGGGACATGCATCATCACTAGGAATCAAGGTTTTTAAACGTTTAATTTCAGATTCTAGTGATTCAATTTTAGCAGCATTATCCCTAAGCTTTTTGTCCTTTTTCTTGACAATAATAGTTGCACGAGAAATAGCATCACACATTTCATTGCAGGTAGAACATACCTCATCATCGTCACTGTTGTGTTCTGCTTCCTCCTGACTTGATCTTGATCTTGCTTTGCCCGCCATGAAGCATAAGTTGGCCAGGTCATCATTCTCTTCATCACTTTCAAAATCAATGTCACTTGAACTGAGCTCTTGAAGCGCGGTGATGAAGCTGTTGATCATCTTGCGTCCTATGGTACCCTTCTTTTTCTTGTAGGAAATTCCGGAGGAGGTCCGGACCTTGCTTTGTTTCTCTTCCCGGGTGGTCGGACCTGAAAGGTTAGGACATTCTGTACGAAAGTGTCCTATTTTACCACATTCAAAACAACGTTGAGGTCCGGAGCTTCCTCTCCTTCTAGTTCTCACATTTTGCAATGCTTTTGAGAATCTAGTAGAGATGAGTGCCAACTCCTCTTCTGGAAATTCTTCGATCTGTTCCAGGGTTAGTGAGGACAACAAAGCAAGAGTATTGCAGGATGATGATGGACCGGAGCTAGACATATCACGTTGTGAGACAAATGCAATAGACTTGTTTGGGTTCTTACGTGCTAGGATGTCAATTTCATGAGTTTTTAGTTTAGAATAAAGTACATCTAATGTAAGAGAACTCATGATAGTTGATTCACGAATGGATGTTACTTTCATCTCCCAAACTGACATGTCTAATGCACTAAGAAGTTGTCTAGCATTCTCAGCATCAGAAAAATTTACATTGACACTACGTAAGTTGCTGAGAATTTTATTGAAACGAGCAAAGAGTTCATCAATCGACTCACCTGGTTGCATCTCAAAACGCATATATTCTTTCTTGAACATATCTTGTTTTACCTCCTTGATTGTGTTGGAGCCTTCATGATAATCACAGAGAGCTCTCCAAACGTCGTATGCTGACCGGAGGTGCGCGACACGATCAAAGTCGCTTTGAGTGAGTCCTTGGATGATCAAGTTTCGGGCTTTGTTGTTGTTGTCGACGTCCCGGAGGTTCGTGGCCGTGACTTGATCATTGGGCGGCACTTCATAAGGCTTATACACCTTCTCCCATATTGCAAAGCCTTGCGCCTGGATAAAAGCCTCCATGCGTGCCTTCCAAACCTGAAAATCAATACCAGCAAACACACAAGGTTTGGCGGAGTACTTCTCCATGATGATTAGTCAAAAACACGTGCAAATCACAAAGATTAGAGCACCGTGGCTCTGATACCAATTGTAGGATCGAAGAGCACGTGAAAAGCTACCAGAGGGGGGGGTGAATGGTAGATTTAAAAATCTTACGCAGCGGAAACAATAAAACCCTAATCCCTTTGGTAGAAAAACGATCTGTTAAATAAATCGTGTATGAGACTAATCTAAACGTGTTTCACCGTGACAAAAGTGATAGATATCAGAGAGAATCAAGTCACGAAGACAATACAAAAAGAATTACTCAAATCCGTTGAGAACAACTCAAGTTATGATCAAAAGATCAAACACTGGTCAATCTGACCTACTCGAGAAAAACAGTTTCTGGAATGCTGAAAAGAAACTCGTGTAGCACAAAAACCACAAATCCAATGACCGTGAAATTTTGGCAGATGATAGTTAATCAAGTTGTGAAGACAACCGAAAAAGAATCACGTCAATTGGATCAGTAAAACTCGAGTTATGCTAAAACCACCGTCGAAAGGTAGTGCTGTCCAGAAACTCGACGAATAAAACTTGTCTGGAACAAGTCGGACGAACAAGGCACAAAAGTTCCTTCAAACTATGAATTTTATTCAATAGAACACAAGAGGAACAGCCCCAAAGTCGTGCACCACGAGCTTTGGCCTTCCCTTGCTTATATAACCAGCCCTTAGGCCATCCCAATACAACTAGGACTCTAATCCTAATCCGATCACAATCGGAACTTACCATAACTACTCAAGATTCTTCTACACGCAGATAGAAGCAATCTTAAGACTTCCAAACACCTTAGGAACGTATCCCACATTCCTAAACAACCCAATTTCGTGATACACACGAAATCCTAACATAACCAACTCGATACTTCCCATACCGAGCCATAACCAACTCTGCCGCAGCCAAAGTCTTCAACCGATACGATCCGATCCTTCCAATCAGATCTTCCTCCCATAATCCGTCTCTAGAAGCATATTGCCACGTCATGCACCGCATGCATACGTGCGAACACCTTCCTTCGACCTTCATATGCACTGCCCTTGATTCAATCATCCTGCGCGACCTCCTGACCCGCTCAACCACAGTTCCTCCCGAACTTGGTTGTTGGAACCTCATCTCCTCCTGAGACTAGTCCAATGGATCCTGTCACCAGCCATGACTTGAAGTCAAGCAACACCTGCACATGAATAAACAAACAATCCATACGAGCCCAAGTCCTCGACTTGACTCACGTTAGTTCCGAACACAACACCTTACGTGAGAACCTCACATAAGCATGTTGCAAAACCACAGTAGAAAACGATATCAACCGTATCATCCAAAACGCACCAAAAACTTAGCAAATGAATACTAAGCAATCTTTCCAATCTTGTAAAGCAAGTACGAAACATTGCAAATAAGCAGTAGAAGCACTTTGGTCAAGTTCCGGACCTTGCCAGAGCAACCCGGAGCTTGAGCCGGAGCTAACAAGAAACACTGCAGTCAGGTTCCGGACCTTGCCAGAGCAACCCGGAGCTTGAGCCGGAGCTAACAAGAGCTAGTGAACCTAGCGCCGGAGCTTACCAAAACTAGTAGATCCTGGATCCGGAGCTTACCAAAACTAGTCGGAACTAGTCAACCCAAAACCGGAGCTAGACAAAGTAATTCGGAGCTTAGCAAAAACATGTCGGAGCTATCAGATATATGCCGGAGCTATCTAAGACATGCCGGAGCTAAACATAAAGCTCACCGGAGCTAACTAAAGCTGGTCAGACCTTACCAAGAAGCCGGACCTAGCATCTAACGTAGCCGGAGCTACCCAAAACAAGCCGGACCTATCGTCGGACCTTGCTGTAACTCAGAGCTAGAGTCGGACCTTGATAAAAAGGTGTTTTGGTGATATTTAAAACTTTTATCATCAAAGCCAAGTGTATTCACTACAAGCCAATGTATTCAGCACACATAGGTCTTACACATCTACCTTTGATGGTGTCTCCTACCATCAATAACATCCAGCTCCACCATGTCATGGTAGACGGAAGTTCGGGGCTCAACCTCATAAGCTTCGAAGCTTTTACCAAGCTTCAGCTCCGACCTTTGGATCTCCACCCCTCCCGACCTTTCTCCGGAGTAGGTCCGGGGGCCATTACCCCACTCGGAGCTATTACTCTCCCATTTACCTTCAGGACACAGGAGAAGTATCGCACCGAGAAGTTGGTCTTTGACGTTGCTCAGATGAACTTACCCTTCAACGCCATTTTGGGTAGGCCTGCCTTGTACAAATTTATGGCAGCTGCTCATTATGGCTACCTGGTGTTAAATATGCCAACACCAGTAGGCGTTCTCCGGATCCGCGGAGATCGTACTGTCGGAGTAACTGCTCTGGAAGAACTCCATGCACTTACCACGGCGCAAGAGGAGGACTCCAGGCAGGAGCAAGCTCCAAAACCCTCGAGCATTCGTCAACGAGGCTCGACATCTGCACCTCGTGTGCAGCCAAGCGGCGACACTGACATTCTAGTCAAAGTCGTCCAAATCGGTTCTGGTGCCGCTCAAACCACCCGTATATCGGGAGGATTGAACGACAAATTGGAACTCGCGCTCGTCGCTTTCCTCCGGGCTAATGTCGACGTGTTTGCCTGGCAACCGTCACAAATGCCTGGGATCCCCAGGAAAGTGATTGAGCACAATCTGAAGATCTATCCATGCGTCCGACCTGTGCACCAGAAGCCTCAGAAGCAATCTGTAGAGTGACAAAACTTCATTCGATAAGAAGTGAAGAAATTGCTCGAAGCTGGATTCATCCGAGAAGTCTTCCATCCAAAATGGCTGGCAAACCCAGTCGTTGTGCCCAAGGCCAGTGGGAAGCTTCGGATGTGTATCGACTACACAACACTAGAATAGATCAGATAGTGGATTCCACCTCCGGGTGCAAATTACTGTGTTTCCTAGACGCATATTCTGGTTATCATCAAATCAGAATGTCTAGGGAGGATGAAGAGCATACCTCTTTCATCACAGTAGACGGATTGTACTATTATACAGCCATGCCATTTGGTCTCAAGAATGCAGCTTCAACTTTTGTACGAGCTATGTACAAAACCTTTGAAGACCTCATTAGAGACATAGTGGAAGTGTACGTGGATGACATCGTGGTCAAGGTCAAGAACAAGGAGTCACTTCTTGACACCTTACAAGCTGTCTTCGATAAGCCGGTGGCCACCCGCACAAAGCTAAACGCAGACAAGTGTGTCTTCGGGTTAGCTCCGGAAAACTTCTTGGTTTCCTGGTAAGTCACCGGGGCATAGAAGCTAATCGGGCGAAGATCAAGGCCATTGAAGACATGCGGCCACCAGCCCACATCAAAGATGTCCAAAAGCTAACTGGATGTCTAGCAGCCCTCAGCCGGTTCATTTAAGGACTGGCGGAACGGGCACTCCCCTTCTTCAAGTTATTGAGGAAGTCCGGACCATTCCAATGGCCTGAAGAAGCAGAAAAGGCATTCCAGGAGCTAAAACAGTTCCTCACCACCCTACCAACTCTGGTAGCTCCGAACCCTGGTGAGCCTTTGTTGCTTTACATTTCAGCTACTGACGAAGTTGTTAGTATGGTTCTGGTTGCGGAGAGACCAGAGCTACCCTATACTCAGGAATCCAGACCCCTTCGGGAGGGTCCGGAGGTTCCTGAAAGCGAGTCTGGGTCCCATCTCCCAGATTCAAATCCACAAGAAACCACTCCAGACGACCCAGACCCCTCCGGGAGGGTCCAGGTCACTTCTAAAGAAGTTCTGGGTTCCTCCAGCCAGAACCCGGAGGTCCCCGAAGAAAATCCAGATCCCTCCAAGAGGATCCGGGTCAGTGAAGAGGAAGCTCCGGGCCCCTCCGGGAGGGTCCGGACCATTCAGCGCCCAGTGTACTTCATAAGTGAAGTACTACATGATGCCAAGACTCGATACCTAGAGGTGCATAAGCTGCTCTATGCAGTTCTTATTGCCTCTAGGAAGCTTCACCATTATTTCCAAGCTCATAAAATCTCAGTGGTGACCTCTTACCCACTTCGAGCAATCTTGCATAATCCCAATTCAACTGGGAATATTGCAAAGTGGGCAGCGGAATTGGCTGAATTCGATCTCGAATTCATTTCAAGGCAAGCAATCAAGAGTCAAGCATTGGCAGACTTCTTGGCAGAATGGACTCCCTCTCCATCAAACCCTGGGGGCCCCAGTGAGCAGAAGCCGGAACACGAAGCTCCGGTTTTCACCGAGCCTCATTGGACCCTCTACTTCGACAGCTTCATGCAAAAGCAGGGGGCTGGAGCTGGAGTCCTTCTCCTCGCGCCAACCGGGGAGAAGGTGAAATACATGGTACACCTTGGCTTCAAGGCGACCAACAACATGGCGGAGTACAAAGCACTCATCTACAGACTAAAGGTGGCACTGTCATACGGTGTCAAGCAATTGCTGGTCAAGGGAGATTCACAGCTCATCATTAAGCAAGTGAAGGGTGAATGCTCCTGCAACAATCTCCAGCTAGCTGCTTACCTCCTTGAAGTCCAGAGGCTTCAAAAGGACTTCGATGTCCTAGATCTCCACCATGTTCAGCGTGCCCACAATGCTGAAGCCGACGAACTCGATGAAAGCGTCAACTGGAGCTCCGGCTCCTGACGGAACTTTTGTTCGGAGGTTGTCAAAACCCACAGCTCAGCCTGCCGAACTGAGCGAAGGGGGCGAGATCAGCATCCTAAAGCTGACGGTCCCGATGGCCCTGTTACCATGGCAGCCATCAAGGGTTGTAGGTGCTGCCGGAAGCACCGAGCAACCCAGCACGCAAGACTCGAATGCTCCAGTTAGTTCCAATGCATGGATCTCGGAGATCCGGAACTACTTGAAAGACAACATCCTTCCTGACGATGATGTGTCCGCTGACCGGGTAGTCAGATTGGCTAAAAGATACATGTTGGTGGAAGGGGATCTCTACCGGCGCGGTGCCAACGGCATCCTAATGCGGTGCATCACAAGGGAAGAAGGCTACGAGCTCCTTGCAGAAATCCATGGAGGTGAGTGTGGGAACCACGCGTCTTCCCGCACGCTGGTTGGTAAAGCCTTTCGGCATGGCTTCTACTGGCCTACAGCACTCCAGGATGCAACTGAGCTGGTGAAGAAATGCGAAGCATGCCAATTTCATGCAAAGCAAATTCACACACTGGCTCAGCCCCTACAAATGATACCTCCTACATGGACCTTCGCTGTGTGGGGGATGGACATCTTGGGACCTTTCCCAAGAGCCGTCGGAGGTTACAAGTTCCTGTACGTCTCCATTGACAAGTTCACCAAGTGGCCGGAAGCAACTCCAGTTGTGACAATCAACAAGCAATCTTCTATAAACTTTTTGCAGTCCATTGTATGCAGATTTGGAGTCCCAAACAAAATCATCATTGATAATGGGACCCAATTCACAAGCTCTGCGTTTCAAGGATATTGCGAAGACCTCGGCATTCAAGTTTGCTACGCCTCCGTAGCTCACCCAGCCAGCAATGGCCAAGCCGAGAGAGCAAATGCTAAAATCCTTAAAGGGCTCAAAACGCACACCTATGAGTGCTTGAAAAAACATGGAGCCAACTGGATTGAAGAGCTTCCGCCCACTTTATGGGGCAACAGGACATCTCAAAACCGGTCAACTGAAGAGACACCCTTCTTCCTGGTGTATGGAGCTGAAGCAATCCTTCCTCCAGAAATCACCTTGGGGTCACTCTGGGTCCGGACCTTCGATGAAGGCACGCAAGACCAGCTCCGGCGTGAAGACCTAGACCTCCTGGAGAAGGAAAGGTGCCAAGCAGCTATTCGGAATGCCCAATACCGCCATGCCCTTCGGCGCTATCATCAGCGGCATGTACACAACCAACAGCTTGAGGAAGGCGACCTGGTGCTACGGAGAATACAATCTAGAGATGGGTTAAACAAACTCTCCCCCAGCTGGGAGGGACCCTTCCGAGTGATTAAAGTATCCCGTCCCGGGAGCGTTCGCTTGGGAACTGAGGATGGGACACCTCTCCCAAATCCTTGGAACATTGAGCACCTCCGTAAGTTCTACACTTATTATCACGGAGGTGAGTCTGTAGTAACTTGGGGTGTATGTTATAGAGTCATTATACAGAGTCGGGTAGTTCCTCCGGGAGAACAGCCGGACCTTTCCCAAAAGGTCCGCAAAGTTAATGCAACACTTGTCACAGTCTCAGGACTAAAAGTGTGGCTAGCTACCCTGGGTCAAACGAAAAATGAAACACGCTTAGCCTGGTTCTGTACCCTAAGAGTGTACTTGTTTCCCCTGTACCCCGGACCTATAATGAAAGACATCTTCATGTGAAACAGACTCCACGTGCATTTATTTTGTACAAGCTCAAAATTTTTTATTTTTCTCTTTCTTGTCTATAACAAAGACGTGCAATTCTTAAGAAATTTTAGTTCGACCGGTTCATATACGATACGAGTTGTATTGTCGATTCTTTTGGATTCAAATATTGTTCATGGCTAACTCGCCTGAAAGCCGACAAGCCAATCTAGGGCTGGAGTGTGCTATCGACTTAGCCTGGTCAAGCACCCTAAGTATGCCACTCTACCTACACCCCGGCAGGCCAAAGTAAGGCGGGTCCATGTACAGTTGGATCTGGAAGAAAAGACAACGCATTCGATTGTATTTAGAATCGCGTTTGACTTAAAATCTTCTTGATAATCGTAATCCGCGACGAAGTTATAGACAAGAAACGAATTTTACTATTTTTCTTGGCTCAAGTATGCAGGAAAAATAAAATCTACGTTGGTGGAGAAAAGCCGGAGCTAACAAAGCTCCGACTCCCCTAGGTGGCTTGTAATCAATGTTACGCATTGAAAACGAGCATCACCGGAGTTATCAAGCTCCAGTAAAGATGGGGGGGCCAGCCGTAGACGTTAAATAAAAGATGGTGAGAAGACCCCGCAAACGGAGTCTGCTGCCAACAAACTAAGTGTTGGCAAAGGTCACTGCCGGAGCTACTAAGCTCCGACACCCCGGAGGACTAACTATCGATGCTCTACGCGTTGATAGAGACTATTGTCGGAGCTACTAAGCTCCGATGATAGACAATGCCGGAGCTTCTAAGCTCCGACAACCTTAGGGGGCCTTCACTATCGAAGACTTCGGACCTAAATTCTACAATTTCGGAGCAAATGAGTCTTCAACTGTGACGCCCGGTTCCGAAAATGAACCAAGCTAACGCATATGTGTGCCCAGGATGTTCACCACACATACACGAGTGAAATCACAAAAGGATATACAGAAAATTACCACAGCTCAGATTATTAAATAAGTACTCTTATTACACAATTCGTTAAATCCTCGAATACAAGCTCTAATGAATATTAATGACAAGTTCAACTAATGCAGCGGAAATAAACTAATTAAACAACTAAGCAAACTAAGCAACTATATAGCATAAGCGACAGGGTATGTATGCGCAGCACCAATCAACACCACAGGCAAAGCTGACGGTAGACACGGCCTAGAACTCCGCATTATCGCCATTAAAATCCCAGTCCTGACCTGCAACTGTTGGGGTGGGGGATTGCAAGAGTGAGTACATGTCGTACTCAGCAAGTGTGGAAAGTATGACATGTGGCTGATTCAATTGTCGACAATAATAATGGTAAAGTGCTGAAAAGTACGGTAAAACATTTGAAAAGCAATATATCTTATGTATGTGAAGTAAACCCATCATAATCATAAGTAATACCATAATACCAAACTGAATTCATTACCATCATCAATAATTCCAGATTTCACTATTGTCAATAACCATATTCATTACCAGAGATTAATCCATAACCATTACCAAACCATGACCATCCCAAATTCCAATTTCCCTCTAATCATGGAAGTTATCCAGGTGCTCATAACCGGGAGCACGGCTATCATGATAGTTTTAATTAACACTCTGCAGAGTTTGTACCTCTTTACCCACGTGTTTGTGATTTCATCACCCTTCGGCGACTAAGAACCTCCCTTATGCCCATGACCCGTCGGTCACATTACACACTTCCGTTGGTGTGTGGCCAAGAGATCACAAAATAGCCTTTACAAAGGGATTACTAGCCTATTTAGACCCCACTGAGGTTTCACCGGTGGCGATGTCTCCCGCAGAGCACATCTTCAACCAAGGGCCCCCTCTTGAGCCATTCGGATCCTAGGGTAGTCCCACCAATCATCAACGAACCCAATCCGACTACCCCTTCCCCGAGCATCCACAATGGTCCAAACAGCACTAGCAAAGCCCTAATTAATCAGCTACGCCGCACCCATAACTTGGCCTCGTGGTGGCACTGTAGTCCTGGCTTATTCTCGCATGAACCGGTCCTTAGATCTAAAGCAAGCAACCCACCATAACATCCAACCCATCCACATACCAGGCTTGCTTAGATCACCCATTACCATACCATGTTTAACCAGTTCATGTTAACCATAATCTCATCCATGCATAATTAAATTGAGTGATATAGTTGTTTCCCATCCCAGTTGATTAAGCGAAGCAAAAAGGTAAAAACCCTTCCCGACTCTCTCTATCATAAATTCCAGGTGACAAGGGTAGTTTAGCAAGTCTAGTAAACTTCCTACCATAGGATTCCCATCAAATTGACACAGCATGCAGTTTTGCAAACAAACATTTATTTTAAAAACAGGATCAATATGCTTCAAGGACACTTGCCTTGCTCTTGCTGTTGATTAGGGTCAAAGCCTTCGAACTCTTGAGGTTGTAGATCCTCCGTGGCACTCTCTAGCGCAAATCCGTCTAATCCACACAATAAACATACAAAACAAGAAACAAAATCAAAGAGTGCACAAATATTACTCAATATGACATGACATGCATGATTGATGCAATGCAAGGTAGAACTTGTTACTAGATTGCTTTTAATGATCACTAACTAGTTCTAATAGATTTTAACAAGTTTATACAGGTTTGGATTCGATTAGATCAAATTTTAGAATTAATTCAACACAATTTAACCAGAAAGATCGGACTAGTCCGCTTGGGACCGGACAAGTCCGCACTCTGCGAGATCAGCGGATTAGGGTTTTCTAGATCGACGTGAATTTGGAGATTAGGGGTTGAATTCTCGTAAGGAAAAGAGAATAGAAGGTATACCAGGTGTTTAGAACTCCAATGAACCAAGAACTTGGAGGTAACACTTGGATCTTGATGATCTAGGGTTGGTGATGAACTTGGGGATGAATTGGTGGTGAAGGACGAAACCTGGTGGAGATCTTGATCCTCCTTCGTTTCCTCCTCTTCTTCTTCTTGTTTGGGATCTTCTCCTCCCTCCTTGATGGTGGCTCCCCACGAACTAGGGTTTGGGTGGGTGGAAAAGTGGCAAATAGATGTCAAACCAAGGGGTGGGGTTGTTTATATAGAGGTGGAGGCTAGGGTTAGATGGATTTCGAGTTTTGGGATGAGTAGAGGCCGGTTTAGAGTCCCACATGGGCTCTAAAAGAGTTAGGCACGACGTCCCTAGGCCCACTTGATGTGAAACCCAAGAAAAAAGTCGTAAAACAAAGGTCAATCTCGGAGTCACGAAATATCGGACAAGTCCGGACAGGACCGGACTAGTCCGAAGTCGTCCAGAGAGAAAATCGGACAAGTCTGGCCAAAAATCGGACAAGTCCGATCTTAGTCAGAAAGGAAAACGGACAAGTCCGCTGGAACACCGGACTAGTCCGGAAAAGTCCAGGGACTTAGCAAATTTTCAAGGATTCATGGAATATCGGACTAGTCCGCACAAAATCGGACAAGTCCGTTTTTAGTCAGAGAGAAATCGGACTAGTCCTCACCAAAATCGGACTAGTCCGCACTTTCCTGCGTTTTAAGTGCGGTTTTGCTCCAAATCAATTTTAAATGCTCCGAATCAGTGTTAAACTTGTTCCTCTTTATGTGGGTTAATGTTAAACATGTATATGAGTGCATGTAGGGCATGATGCATGAAAATGAGGGTGTTACAAACCTACCCCCCTTAAAATGAATCTCGCCCTCGAGATTCGACGCGGAAGAGAAGAGATGGGGAAATTCCTTCTTGAGATCATCTTCTAACTCCCAAGTTGCTTCTTTTTCGGTATGGTGCTTCCATTGGACTTTACACCATCGAATCGCCTTGTTCCTTGTGACTCTCTCCTTGGTTTCCAAGACTTTGACCGGTTGCTCAGCATACGTCAAATCTTCCTCTAGTTCCAATTCTTCCATTGGCACTTGTTCTTCCGGTACTCCCAAACACTTCTTGAGCTGGGAAACATGAAACACATCATGTACGTCTGAAAGATGAGCTGGCATCTCCAACTTATATGCTACTTCTCCTCTTTTGTCCAAAATCTTGAATGGTCCAATATAACGAGGTGCGAGCTTACCCCTTATGTTAAACCTCTTATGACCTCTCATTGGTGACACCTTGAGGTAAACAAAATCTCCTATTTCAAAGGCTAATTTTCTTCTCCTATTATCCGCATAGCCCTTTTGCCTTGATTGGGCAGCCCTCAAGTTTCCACGAATTATTTGGACTTGCTTTTCGGCTTCTTGCAACACGTCCGGACCAAATACTTGAGTTTCTCCTGCCTCATTCCAGAATAAAGGTGTCCTACACTTCCTCCCATAAAGCGCTTCATATGGCGACATTTTCAAGCTTGCTTGGTAACTATTGTTGTATGAAAATTCTGCGTATGGCAAGCTTTTGTCCCAACTTTTCCCATGCTTTAAAGCACAAGCTCTTAACATGTCCTCCAAAATCTGATTGGTCCTCCCGGTTTGTCCATCCGTTTGGGGATGATATGCTGAACTAAAATTCAACCTCGTTCCCAAAGCTTCATGCAATTTTTGCCAAAATCTGGAGGTAAATTGAGAACCTCTATCCGAGACTATCTTCTTAGGGACTCCATGTCGACACACAATATGCTCCATGTATATTTCGGCCAATCGTGCAGCTGTATACTTGGTCTTCACAGGGACAAAATGAGCTGACTTGGTTAAGCGATCCACAATTACCCAAATTGAGTCATACCCGGATTGAGTACGTGGTAACCCCACTATGAAGTCCATACCAACTTCTTCCCACTTCCATTCCGGAATCTTCAACGGTTGCAATAATCCGGCTGGCCTTTGATGTTCCGCCTTGACTCGTTGGCACACATCACATAATGCTACATATTCAGCTATGTCCTTTTTTATGCTAACCCACCAATAACAAGTCTTCAAATCCTTGTACATCTTCGTACAACCAGGGTGAATTGAGTATGGCGAGTCATGTGCCTCCTTTAATATTGTCTCCCGAATATGCTTTACATTAGGCACAACAATTCTCTTTCCAATCCATAAGGTACCATGTTCGTCTTCATCAAATCTGAATTCTCTCCCTTCTTCGATTCTTTCCTTGATTTCCTTGATCTCCTCATCTGTGGTCTGTGCTTCTCGAATTTCTTGCTCCAAGGTAGGATTTAACTCCATCATCTCCATCTCATTTACAAACCCGAGGTTCAACCGTTCAAACTCCTTACATAACTCGAATGGTAACTCTCGAACCGTGAGTTGATGACTTACTCCCTTTCTACTCAAAGCATCGGCCACTACATTGGCTTTTCCCGGATGATAGTTGATTCCCAAATCATAATCTTTGATGAGCTCCAACCATCTTCGTTGCCTCAAATTCAGATCTGTCTGTGTGAAAATATACTTAAGACTCTTGTGATCCGTATAAATTTCACACCTATGTCCAAGAATATAGTGTCTCCAAATCTTCAATGCATGTACCACGGCTGCTAGTTCAAGATCATGTGTGGGGTAATTCTGCTCATGTTTCTTCAATTGTCTCGACGCATAGGCGACCACTTGACCTCCTTGCATCAATACACATCCAAGCCCTTGTCTTGATGCGTCACAATAAATGTCAAAACTCTTGCTTACATCCGGCAATACCAAAACTGGGGCTGTTGTCAACCGCTTCTTCAACTCCTCAAAACTCTCTTGACAAGCTTGAGTCCATTGGAATGCCTTTCCCTTCATTAGTAACTCTGTCATAGGCTTGGCTATCTTGGAAAAATCCTTGATAAACCGACGGTAATATTCAGCCATCCCAAGAAAACTCCTTATTTCCTTGACGTTTTGCGGTGGTTCCCACTTCAACACGTCTCTCACTTTTCCGGGGTCAACCGATACTCCTCCTCCTGAGATTATATGACCCAAAAATGGCACCTCTTTCAACCAAAACTGGCACTTGTTGAACTTGGCATACAATTGATGCTCCCTCAATTTCTGCAGCGTAAGCCTCAAGTGTTCCTCATGTTCCTTCTCATCCTTCGAGTAGATCATAATATCATCAATAAACACCACAACGAACTTATCTAAGTACTCCATGAAGACCTTATTCATGAGGTACATAAAGTAGGCAGGCGCATTTGTCAATCCAAATGACATCACGGTGTACTCATAAGATCCATACCGTGTTCTAAAAGCTGTCTTAGGTATGTCCGATGGTCTAATCTTCATTTGAAAGTACCCTGACCTCAAGTCAATCTTAGAGAAGACACAAGCACCCTTCATCTGATCAAACAAGTCCTCTATGCGTGGCAGGGTGTACTTGTTCTTGATTGTTACCTCGTTGAGAGCTCGGTAATCCACGCACATCCTTTGGGATCCGTCCTTCTTGTCCACAAATAAAACGGGCGCTCCCCAGGGTGAAGAGCTAGGGCGAATAAAACCCTTCTCTAATTGCTCTTGAATTTGTTTCTTGAGCTCCGCTAATTCCATAGGAGGCATCCTATACGGCCTCTTAGCTATAGGCGCAGTTCCAGGCATTAAATCAATAACAAACTCAATGTCTCGATCGGGTGGCATACCTGGCAACTCGTCCGGAAAAACATCCAAAAATTCACATACAACCGGAATCTCCTCAATTGCGACACCGTCCATATGATTTAGCTCTAATTGCTTCGGTGCAGTTTGAGATGCTTCAAATTCTACAGTTATCCCTTCCTCATTGGTCAACTTCACCGTCTTTGTGGCACATTCAATAATCCCATTGTGCTTCCTCAACCAGTCCATACCAAGTATAATATCCAACCCTTGAGAATCTAAAACAATGAGGTTGGCGGAGAAGTCTACCCCCCTTATTCTAAGGCTTACTTTTGGACATACTATATTTGTCCTCATCTCTCCTCCAGGAGACTTAACCAACAGAGTAAACTTCATATGAGAGATAGGCAAACTATACTTGGCAACATACTTCGATGCAATGAATGAATGTGATGCTCCAGAATCAAATAACATAGTCGCGGGGTTGGAGTTGGCGAGAAACATACCAATGACCACGTCATCCGCTTGTTGAGCATCCTCCGTAGAGACATGGTTCACGTTGCCACGAGCAAAATTTTGCTGTCCACGGCTTCCTTGTGGCTGTCCTCCATTAGGTCTTGGGTTTTGCTTCGATGCATTGCTTCCTTGACCAAGGCCCGACTTAGGACATTGATTCGCAAAGTGTCCAGCTTCTCCACAGGTATAACACTTCTTAACTCCACCAGAATTATTGGGACGAGTTTGGTTTTGAGCATTGGCTCCAGGAAAATCAGCACGAGGTGCATAAGGCATCGGAGGCCTAGGTGCTTGTATGACAGGGCGCTGCTGCACAAACTGAGTTGGGCGCGGTGCATAACCAGGGCGCTGAGCAGGAATAGAGGAGCTGTAATGAGGCGTATTGGGCGGCGCAAAGCGAGGGCGCACATTACTTCCTTGTTGCTGTCCTTGATATGGCGCCTTCCTCTTGATTTCTTGCTCCATCTCACGGATCTTGTTCTCAACTACAATTGCTTTGTCTACAAGTTTCTGGAAATTTGCATAATCACAGTTGAGCAATTGTACTTGGATCGTATTGTTCAATCCCCTCATGAACAAGTATTGCTTCCGGCTGTCCCGGCTAACATCCTCAGGCGCATATCTTGAGAGTTGAGTGAACTTATTGAGATATTCACTCACGCTTGATCTTCCTTGCCTTAAATTCTCAAATTCTTGCCTCTTCAAGAGCATAACACCTTCCGGCACATAATGAGAACGAAAATTTTCCTTGAATTCGGCCCATGTAATTCTATCTTGGTTCTCATGAGCATTGCAATAAGAATCCCACCAATCGGCGGCTGCTCCAACGAGTTGATGAGAAGCAAATAGGACCTTCTCCCGGTCACTGCATTGGACAATGGCTAGCTTCTTCTCCACGGACTTGAGCCAATCATCAGCATCCATAGGGTCAGCAGCTTGAGCAAAGGTTGGCGGCCTAGTCCTCATGAACTCTCC
This sequence comes from Tuctoria greenei, assembly GCA_036927565.1. NCBI lineage: Eukaryota > Viridiplantae > Streptophyta > Magnoliopsida > Poales > Poaceae > Tuctoria > Tuctoria greenei. The sequence goes on along the minus strand of JAYESD010000009.1, from coordinate 123,806,149 downwards.
CAATCGGTTATGAGGAGGTGGGGGTGGCGGTGGAGGCATGTGGGGCTGATTGTTGATATTGCCAGCCTGCAGCTGTCCCATAGTCTGTATCATGGTCTGCATGAGCTGGTTTTGCATAGCCAATAGCTGCTCAATGTTGATAGCTCCCTGAGTAGATCCTTGCCCATTGTTGTTCTGAGGCACTCCATTGTTCTCTTCTTCATCATTGCCATCCCTCTGGTTGCGAGTCCTCACCATCTGAAGAAAAGCAGTAGGTAAGAATTAGAAAACGCCCCAACTATATGCATCAAGGGATATGAAACTAAAACAACTAGCTACACTAGCCTAGGTGGACATGGCAATGCTAAAGCATCCCAAAATCCTCTATTAAGCACACAAGCAAGCAATATATAGCAAGCAGCACTCCAAGCAAAAACACATCGATTCCTGAGTGCTCCTATGTGCTCTAAAGTGTCCATTCTATCTAGGCTGCATCCTACGGTCAACCTGTGGCTCTGATACCAATCTGTGACGCCCGGTTCCGAAAATGAACCAAGCTAACGCATATGTGTGCCCAGGATGTTCACCACACATACACGAGTGAAATCACAAAAGGATATACAGAAAATTACCACAGCTCAGATTATTAAATAAGTACTCTTATTACACAATTCGTTAAATCCTCGAATACAAGCTCTAATGAATATTAATGACAAGTTCAACTAATGCAGCGGAAATAAACTAATTAAACAACTAAGCAAACTAAGCAACTATACAGCATAAGCGACAGGGTATGTATGCGCAGCACCAATCAACACCACAGGCAAAGCTGACGGTAGACACGGCCTAAAACTCCGCATTATCGCCATTAAAATCCCAGTCCTGACCTGCAACTGTTGGGGTGGGGGATTGCAAGAGTGAGTACATGTCGTACTCAGCAAGTGTGGAAAGTATGACATGTGGCTGATTCAATTGTCGACAATAATAATGGTAAAGTGCTGAAAAGTACGGTAAAACATTTGAAAAGCAATATATCTTATGTATGTGAAGTAAACCCATCATAATCATAAGTAATACCATAATACCAAACTGAATTCATTACCATCATCAATAATTCCAGATTTCACTATTGTCAATAACCATATTCATTACCAGAGATTAATCCATAACCATTACCAAACCATGACCATCCCAAATTCCAATTTCCCTCTAATCATGGAAGTTATCCAGGTGCTCATAACCGGGAGCACGGCTATCATGATAGTTTTAATTAACACTCTGCAGAGTTTGTACCTCTTTACCCACGTGTTTGTGATTTCATCACCCTTCGGCGACTAAGAACCTCCCTTATGCCCATGACCCGTCGGTCACATTACACACTTCCGTTGGTGTGTGGCCAAGAGATCACAAAATAGCCTTTACAAAGGGATTACTAGCCTATTTAGACCCCACTGAGGTTTCACCGGTGGCGATGTCTCCCGCAGAGCACATCTTCAACCAAGGGCCCCCTCTTGAGCCATTCGGATCCTAGGGTAGTCCCACCAATCATCAACGAACCCAATCCGACTACCCCTTCCCCGAGCATCCACAATGGTCCAAACAGCACTAGCAAAGCCCTAATTAATCAGCTACGCCGCACCCATAACTTGGCCTCGTGGTGGCACTGTAGTCCTGGCTTATTCTCGCATGAACCGGTCCTTAGATCTAAAGCAAGCAACCCACCATAACATCCAACCCATCCACATACCAGGCTTGCTTAGATCACCCATTACCATACCATGTTTAACCAGTTCATGTTAACCATAATCTCATCCATGCATAATTAAATTGAGTGATATAGTTGTTTCCCATCCCAGTTGATTAAGCGAAGCAAAAAGGTAAAAACCCTTCCCGACTCTCTCTATCATAAATTCCAGGTGACAAGGGTAGTTTAGCAAGTCTAGTAAACTTCCTACCATAGGATTCCCATCAAATTGACACAGCATGCAGTTTTGCAAACAAACATTTATTTTAAAAACAGGATCAATATGCTTCAAGGACACTTGCCTTGCTCTTGCTGTTGATTAGGGTCAAAGCCTTCGAACTCTTGAGGTTGTAGATCCTCCGTGGCACTCTCTAGCGCAAATCCGTCTAATCCACACAATAAACATACAAAACAAGAAACAAAATCAAAGAGTGCACAAATATTACTCAATATGACATGACATGCATGATTGATGCAATGCAAGGTAGAACTTGTTACTAGATTGCTTTTAATGATCACTAACTAGTTCTAATAGATTTTAACAAGTTTATACAGGTTTGGATTCGATTAGATCAAATTTTAGAATTAATTCAACACAATTTAACCAGAAAGATCGGACTAGTCCGCTTGGGACCGGACAAGTCCGCACTCTGCGAGATCAGCGGATTAGGGTTTTCTAGATCGACGTGAATTTGGAGATTAGGGGTTGAATTCTCGTAAGGAAAAGAGAATAGAAGGTATACCAGGTGTTTAGAACTCCAATGAACCAAGAACTTGGAGGTAACACTTGGATCTTGATGATCTAGGGTTGGTGATGAACTTGGGGATGAATTGGTGGTGAAGGACGAAACCTGGTGGAGATCTTGATCCTCCTTCGTTTCCTCCTCTTCTTCTTCTTGTTTGGGATCTTCTCCTCCCTCCTTGATGGTGGCTCCCCACGAACTAGGGTTTGGGTGGGTGGAAAAGTGGCAAATAGATGTCAAACCAAGGGGTGGGGTTGTTTATATAGAGGTGGAGGCTAGGGTTAGATGGATTTCGAGTTTTGGGATGAGTAGAGGCCGGTTTAGAGTCCCACATGGGCTCTAAAAGAGTTAGGAACGACGTCCCTAGGCCCACTTGATGTGAAACCCAAGAAAAAAGTCGTAAAACAAAGGTCAATCTCGGAGTCACGAAATATCGGACAAGTCCGGACAGGACCGGACTAGTCCGAAGTCGTCCAGAGAGAAAATCGGACAAGTCTGGCCAAAAATCGGACAAGTCCGATCTTAGTCAGAAAGGAAAACGGACAAGTCCGCTGGAACACCGGACTAGTCCGGAAAAGTCCAGGGACTTAGCAAATTTTCAAGGATTCATGGAATATCAGACTAGTCCGCACAAAATCGGACAAGTCCGTTTTTAGTCAGAGAGAAATCGGACTAGTCCTCACCAAAATCGGACTAGTCCGCACTTTCCTGCGTTTTAAGTGTGGTTTTGCTCCAAATCAATTTTAAATGCTCCGAATCAGTGTTAAACTTGTTCCTCTTTATGTGGGTTAATGTTAAACATGTATATGAGTGCATGTAGGGCATGATGCATGAAAATGAGGGTGTTACATCAACAAAATGCAATATCCTCTTGGTACATGTTCACAATCAAATTGTGTACATCTACCAGGGGGCCAAGTGAAGACAAAAGTGTTGAAGACAAAAAATGAAATTCACAAAAAATTGGGGATTTCATTCATCTGGAGACAAGGGATTACAAAATTGAGGAAGAAGAAGAGAAAATACAAGTAAGAACTAAAGAGGTGGTCCTAGACCCTATGGAAGAATTGGGCGACCTTCTGGGCAACCTCCGATACGTTGGCTCGGGCAGCTTCGCCTTCTCCTTCAACCGGACCTTCGAGCACCGGGTCCAGAGGAAATTGGGAGTTCCGGCTGGTGTAGCACGTCAGCACATATTCTGCGATGTTCTTCGCCAGGGATTGCCCCTCAACCTCCAATTGGTCCGCGATGACATCGCCCACCTTGGAGAGTTTGCTGCCTGTCGAGCTCAATGCCTGCAACGCCAGGTCCGGCTCCGGCTCCGGATCATCCGGGCGCACGGGGCTGAAGCCCATCGGTGTCAGCGCGTCGTTGGCCTTGCCCAGGAACTCCCAAATCTGTAGGGTCCGCAGTCCTCAAGCCCTTTATTTCATCCAAGGATCTCCTGGCCGCCACCAGTTCATAATTCTCGCGAGCGAGGCGCTCAACTTCTTTGGCGTTTTGCTGAATCTTTTCAGCAACCCGCTTTTTGAGTTTTCCAAGCTCCTCCTCCCGGAGGTGGATCTTGTTCCGGCGGTCGACCAGGTCCTTCTCTGTGCCCCTCACTTTCTTCTCCCTGGCAGTAAGGGCACACTCTTGCTCGTAGAGTTCCTACCCTCGCACCCAGGCCTTCTCCTCTTCCTCATGGCAGCGCTCTTCCAATTTCTTGGCGCGCTCCTCGAGGCCCTTGTCAGCCAGAGCCACCTTCTCGGTGAGCTCCTCCTCCCTCTTCAGGACGTCATCCCGCAGCTCTAGGAGTTTCTGCTCTTCATCTTCGAGCCGTTTCTCCCTCTCTTCAAGTGCCTCCCGGCACTTGATGAGTGTAGTGTTAATAGCCTCAAGCCTTTCTTGGCGTTCATCGGCTGCACTGTTAGCTGCTTTGGTCTGCTCGTAGATCTCCCAGGATTGAGCATCGAGGGCACGATTCATACTCTCCCTGTCATCCAATAACTTGCCCCAATATTCCAGGCGGACCTTCTCCCATTTGATCCACTCTTTGTCGTCCGCTAGCCTCGACTGCGCCAGCTTGGTCTCGAAGTAGAGCCGGTTACGCCACCACCTAAGGGTTTGGCGCTCCTCTTCAAGATCCTTGCTGTCGTGGAAGAAAGCCAGTTGAACTTGACGCAGACTGGAACATGCGTTGTCAATAGATAGTGACAACGAAATAGGTTCCGGACCTGCTGGGGTCTTCTCCGCAGGTTCCAGCGGGTTTTCAGATACAAAAATTGGGTCCCACTCCACGAGAGTGGTCCCCTGGGTCTCCATGGTACTAGGGCCGTCCTCCGGGATGGCCTCAGTCGTCATCGAGGAAGGCCCCGCCGCCAGGTCTTCGTTCACCCCCTCAGGTAGGGGGCCAGCGACTTCGCTTGGGCACTCTGGCTCGGCCGTGGGTACCTCCGACGTCGTCACTTCCGGAGCAGGGGCTGCTGCTGGCTCCTGTCTGGGCACCTCCTCTGTGGGGGCTCGGGCTCCGACACCTCTTCAACAACCGGCTCGGGAGCCGAAAGATCTTCAACATCGACCGGCCCTACGGCCGGAGCTCCAACAATGACCGACTCTGTGGTCGGTGCTTCAGAGGTAGCCGGCCCAACTGCCGAAACTTCCTCAGCTTCCGGCGCGCACGCCGGGGTTTCAATCACCTCCGGTTCAACCGCCGGCGCTTCGACAATTTCCGGCTCCGAGGCCTTGGTTACCGCTTCCTCCGGCACAACAGCCGGAGCTTCCATCATTTCAGCACGAGGACCCGGAGCTTCAACCTCCGGGATAGGTGCCACTGGCGCATCTTCTCTCCCGTGGTCCGGCGCTACCACGGGAGTCTCTGGGGATGAGTCGAGGTCCATGACCACGACAACTGGCGCCGGAGCTGTCGCAGCTTCAGCCACCACTTAGGGCGGCACCGGGACAGGAGCAGAAGCCCCCGCCCTCACAGCTTCAGCTGTTGTAGCTGAGGGTGGAGCCTCACTCCTCTTCTTGGGAACGCTGCAGATGATGGATGAAGAAACTTAAAAAAATAGTTACTACAACAAAACAACTGTCCAAGGTAAAGGTTAAAAATTACCTTGGGAGGCTTCCGCACCAGCTTGCGCGGAACCTCATTCCCGGGCGTTCTGGACTGGTCATAGCCGGCGTGGAAGCTCCGGAAGGCCCCCCGGAACTTGTAGCAGCCACGGGCGTTTCCCTGGTCGAGGCTCCCCTCGATCGGGAAGAACTTCCGGACCTGGAGGCCTCAACTGGCCCCGGTGCTGGAGTCGCATGCCCGGAGCTATCTCCTCGGGAGTATCCCACTGCGGGTACAGTCGCCGCGGTTGCAGAAGACCTCCCCCTCTGGGGAGAAGGAGCCGATGCAGAGGTGGCAGGCCTGACGGACCTTCCGTCAGCATGCTGCAGCTTCCTCTTCCGGCTCAGGGGTTCGTCCGCCGGCTCCTTGCCCTTGCCGACGACCTCGGCCCTTGGCTTCGGGGCAGGGTCGGAGCCACCTTCGGACACTCTAGGGATCGCCACCCTGGTGGTTGATCTTCTCTCGACGACACCAAGGTCGTCAAGTACGGGCATCTTCCGTCGGAGCTCCCTTCTGAACTCAACTTCCACGTTCAGAGGAAGAAAAGCTGATGGCGGAGTCAGATCGTCACCCTCGACATCGATGCCGTGCTGGAACTTCTTGAGATGAAACTCCAGGTTTGTCCCCACCATGTTGGACTTCAGCCCGGTCTCGACCCAGTCGTCGTCCATCACGCTGTTGAGGGCCCAAGCGAGTTTTTCTCTCCTCTTCAGCGGTGCCCACCTGTTGACCAGGAAGTTTCAAAACACCGCCTGAGGGGTTAATCCACCCTCCACACACTGATGGATCCTGGTCAGAACAGGGTTGAAGGCGTCCGCCAGCACCGGAGCTTCACTCCAGATCGTCGTGTCAATGTTGGGGAGGCCTTCGGGCAGCTCCAGCCTCTCATGCTCCTCCACCCGGATGACTATCCAATCCTTTTTCCAGTCATCCCACTTCCAAGAGGGAAACGACTGGAGGTACTTGAATGGGCACTTCTTGCGCTTCACGAAGTAGTAGAAGCCAAGGTACTCATTGCTCCTACCGGTGGTATGGACGGTGAAGAAGGTCCGGAAGAGTTCAATGCAGGGGGGGATGCCCACCCACATTTCACAGAAGTGGATGAAGATAGACATGAGGAGAATGGAGTGAGGGCCAAGGTGGTAAAGCTGCAGACCATAAAAGTCCAGCAGCATCAAGAAAAAGGAGGAAAAAGGTGGGATCAACCCCACCATGGCGTACGAGGAGAAGTACACCATTTCACTGGAGTGTTCCTTCTCAAACGGGAGCTCTCCCCCGGTGCAGACCGAGCGGTTGAAGAAGTCCGAGGACCATCCCATGAGGGTCCAGACCTTCTTCAGGTCGTCGTTGGTCTTCAAACGACTCTCGCGGAGACCCAACTCCATTGCAGCATAGCAAGGCAAGAGAGGAAAAGCGAAGCACATGTCGGGAGTTTGAGCGCAAGATCAGATGAGAGGCGTAAAGAACTCCAGACGGTGCCTGCTTTCCTTCTTAAGTAAGCCCTCACAACGCTTGGATGGAAACCGCAAAGAAGTTGAAGATACCATTCAAAAATTCCACCCAACTGATGACAAGGGGGCCCGGGACCACCCCGACGATCAAGTCGAGGTTCTTACCCAGGTGAACGGCTGTCATCATGAGGCGGGAAACCCGAAGGCGGCGGCCTAACAAGGCGCGCGGAACCAATACGATTTTCGTATCGGGAACCGGCGACCTTCAATTGCGTGAGATCCGCACGCCAAAGATCTCATCTGCCGCACGCGGGATATGCCACGCGGCGAGGGTTTAACTCCAACCATGGCCAACGGCACATCCGGAGACCTTTGAAGACTCAGTTCAAAAGTCGCGAGGATGGACCCACCTCCGGCGGAATGACTTCACCCAAAGGGTCTTCCCCAGAGGTGAGTCCAGGGGGCCACTGTCGGTACCCTGGAAACCGTACACCCCTTGAGGTTACAAAGATCTCAAAGGAAAGTCATCTACCTGATTTGAAGACCTTCGGAAGCCCACATGTCAGATATAACCGGACCCACTTCTCCAACATGGTTAATCCCAGGGTCTCCACGTGTACTATCAAACCAGAGCTACCGCCCACAAGGGGAAATCTTCGGGCTATGTACCGAAATGGCACCTCCGGACTTAACCCCAGATCGAGAGAAGCTCCGGACCTGACACATGTCAGGTAGCTCCGGAGCTACCTGTTTCCCACAGTATGTTCCGGAGCTACCACATGTCCAACCGTCGGATCTTCAGCCTCTAACCTCCGGAAGACTCCACAACGGCTCTGGATCTTCAAAGGGGAATCAAGGACTTCAAGACCCGATTAAGTGTCATTAATACCATATTAACGACACACGATCGGATGACCTTAATTACCAGTAACGGTGCTGTCAAAGCCCATTACCCGGTCATTAAGGACAGTTAAACATGTTGAATGAGTATCATGACTAGTAACCGTCGGGGCCACATGTCGGGCAAGGCTAACTTTTAACGGCCTGCCCTTGTACTATAAAAGGACAGGCCAACGATGGACTCTACACAATCAGTGACGCTACACACGCGCCATAGACACTCGTCCCAAGCTCATACAGCTAATACCAACATACCCGTGGAGTAGGGTATTACGCTCAGGCAGCCCGAACCACGTAAATCTCCATGTTTCCTATGCCATTTACAATTCACCTTCTTGAATCTCCGCGCGCCCACAATGAACATCAAACTCCTCTAACACTTTAATAGTGTCGGGAGATCTGCCAGATCCAAACCACCGACACAATGAAATTAAGTAACCTATCCTAAAAACTTGTGTAAGTTTAAGGATGATTGATTTGAACGAGGAATACAAGATTAATATAAGTTGCAATATTAATCAACCCTATACCCTAGATGATGATAATTGGAAAAGTAAAGAACAACAACACGGAAGACAAGGACTTTTACTGAGGTACGATCTCACCAAAGAGATCTACATCCTCGTTGAGGAGCTCACATAGAGCTGAGTCTCAATCAAACCTTTACCTCTTCAAATAACCATAGAGGACAACTTGAGTTCCACTATCACGGGGGCAATCACCAAGTCGGTGGGGCAACCTCACACGCTGAGGGCTCCCACAAAAATTACAGAGAGAAAACTGGTTAAATACACTTAAAAGATATACAAGAGATGCAAAAGTGTATAAGAGATCAAATCCTGAAAGCTTAGCAATGCGTAGAAGACGATCTCCCTATTCCAAATCTGAATTCCTAAAAGATGTAACGTTTAAGGGCTTTAGATGTGTGGGGAGAGGTGTTTCTGTGCTCTTGGGACAAGTGGCAGCACTAGGGTTCTTAGTTGTTCACTGTCGTGTATGGTTCTTATGTTGTGGGATCGTGGATCACCTATTAGAGTTTCTAAAAAAGTTACCATTAGGGATTTCGACGGCCGGACTAGTTTGCTCTGGGGACTGGACTAGTCCGGTGTGCTGTGTAAAACTTACATGAATTGTGCAGCACATCTGAAACCTTAATTTGTGTGAGGTAATTCGGACTTGTTCGTATTGGAACAGAAAGTTGTCCAGTCTAGTCCGTGATGGGTCCAAAGACTCAATCAGACTTGTTTGCAACTGGACGGACTTGTCCGGTGCATGGTGATTTGTGTTGAGTGAACATCAGAAAGTTGAGCAGACTTGTTCGACACATGTCCAAACTTGTCTGAGTCCGGTCAGTGAGTTGAACAGACTAGTCCGGTGCCGTTACGGACTTGTTTGTGTAAGAACAGTGAGTTTATCGGACTAGTCCCTTGATGAATGGACTTGTCTGGTGCTTCAGTGAATTACTTAATTAATTTATTTTAGCCCTTACCCTCTACTCAGAGATATAAGCTCTTGGGATGTGTCTCTCACACACATCCTATACATTGATATCTACTTTGCGCTTCCTTGATTATATGGGCCTTTCCTTTTCTCACTCCTCATTTTCACCTTTTTGAGTGCACCATAAGTTCTAGTATTTGTAGACCTACATTCATCTCAACGAATTCATTAGGATCTCATTGGTTTATCATCAATTGTCTAGAAGCCACAAGGGAATGTCTAGAAGCACTTTCAGCAACCAACACTACAAAAAACGTGTAATAGGATGTCGGGGAACTTAGAAGTGTCGGTGTTGACACATTAAAATCAACTATAACCATCGGGTTTAGGGACCAAAGCACATAACCTATGGCTGTCGGCTACACAGAAGAAACCAATGCACTTACGTTATAGCCGTCGGCCGCCCAGGCTAAATTGAAGGCTATAATAGAGCCGTCGAGCCAACCATCAGAACCGACGGCTTTATTAAAGCTATAGGCCAAGAGGCTGACATTCATACCTGTGGGCCTGCCGAAGGCTCCACATTGTGCTTGCGTGTCCCCATCTCGTGCGCCAAACTCCAAAACCCTATACTGCGTATCCACAGCGCACCGTGCGCTGCCGCCTCTGTCTCGCGAATGCACGCCGCCGCCTCCTGGTCCCCGAGCAGCGCCGCCGCCCGATCGTCCCCGAGCGCTGCCTCCCCATCCCCGAGCCATCGGTTTTGACGATTGGCAGTGAATTGGTGGGTTGTATATAAAGTTAACAGTGAAATGCACCCTCGTTGTTATGATTGGTACATAGAGAATTAGAAAGATGATGATGGTGGTGTCTACCAAGATGAGGTTGAGGAAGCAGAAGATTTTAGGATATCTTGTGGGACAGGACTGGAAGAAATAGCTACTAGTACCCTAGAGTTAATGTCTGAAGAACAAGCTGGTCCTCTGAGAAAACGTCTTCAACGGTCAAAAAGGATTATTAAAAAGCAGAAAAGGATTATTGAACAACAAGAGATATTTGAGGAAGAGAGTGAAGGAGAAGAGTTTGAGGAAGAGAGTGAAGGAGAAGAGATACGTGAACATCTTAATGCACGTGTGGCAGAAGCAGATTCTGATCCTGATGATTTGTTGTTCTTATTGTACGCATTCTTTGAGATTTTGTTTCTTATGTTGAATATCTTTTAATCTTTAACAATTACTATTTACTATTCTCGTATACTAATCATTCGTTAACAAATTATGCAAATGTTGAAGCATTTCGTATAAAAGATGAAGAAGGGCAAGAAGGGCAGTGGATCTTTATTGTCCACGTCTTAGCCCGGTACTAGTTCAGACCGCACATGCTTTTTTGAGGTACTTGTTAATTTCTAAATTCATTTCAATATCATAATTACCAATCTATTAATTGTTACATGTTTATTTGCATTTGCAGGGTAATGATGCGAGTGCACAAAGGAGGAGGTAGCTCTTGGGGTGTGTGACAGAGTAGGAGTCGAGCGAGCCAGCACGAGGTTCGCGGCTGACACAGGTGCCAGATCGTTGCCCCACGTATGAAGAGTTGTACAGGGAGGAGGCAGAGGCTGTCAGGCAGCCATCAGAGCAGGGATGTGGCTCAGGAGCAGACTCGAGTGACTGTTTGCAGGAGGTCTTTGGGTGTTAAACCTCCTTTGAGGTTGGTAATGAGGGGGATGATGAGGACAGCAATGAAGAGGGTGATGATCTCGATCGAGATTCCAGGCAGACAAGAAGGGTAGAGCTAGATGAGTTAGCTGTAACACCCTCATTTTCATCCATCATGCATTGCATACATTCTTATACATGTTTAGCATTAAGCAACACAAAAAGGAATAAGTTTAAAATAACTTATAATCATGCAAGCAAATAAAAACCTGTTGTAGTCCGGACTTGTCTGGACATAGACCCCGAACTAGTCCGTCTTACTCTCTGTTGTTCTCCCTGGGTAGGTCGGACTTGTCCGGTTTGGAGCCCTGACTAGTCCGGTTTTGTTCTCTATTGTCTTTCTGGACTTTTCTGTTAATGCTACAGACTACTCTGAGAATGTTTCTGATGTTTTCCTAAGTCATACCCCAGACTTGTCTGGCCTAGAATCGGGCTTGTCCGTTCAACTTTCTGTAACTTCGAAATAGCTGCGGACGGACTTATTTGGCTTGACACCAGACTCATCCGTTCAACTTTTTGACTTCCAACGTACTAGTCCGGCCCCCTAGCAGACTTGTCCAGTGTGCCTGACTCGGATTCAATATTTTCCTCCACGACTTGCTATTGGGTTTTGTCTTAATTGGGCCCAAGAACATCGTGCCCAACCCTTGTGGAGACCATGTGGGACCCCACCCCAGCCTCCACCACCTCAAACTCAAAATCCATCAAACCCTACCACCACCACCTCTATATAAACACCCCACCACCCCAACTTTTCATCTCTTGCCACTTTTGAAGAAAACTCTCAATCCTAGTTCGTGTGCCGCCATTAAGAGAAGATACAACAACAAGGAGAAGGAGGAGAAGAAGAAGGAGGATCAAGCAAGCACGATCTTCGTCAACTTTTCAACATCGACGTTCTTCATTGCCAATTCTCCATCAAGTCTTCACCACCAAACCCTAATCGTCAAGATTCAAGTTTCACACCCAATTCTCGACCCTTGGACCTCTAAACTCACGGTACACTCTCTATATCCAAGTTTCCACGTGAATTCAACCCTAAATATCGTTGTAGAAAACCCTAATTCTACAGATTCTGTATAGGGCAGACTAGTCTGACCCTTGTAGCGGACTAGTCCGGTTTTCAGATCTATTTCAGGCTGAATTAATCCCAAATTGACTCAAATTAATTCAAAACTTGTTCAAAATTATTAAAACCTAGTGTAACTAGTTAGTAAACATTAGTAGCAACTCATTAACAAGTTTTACCTTATAATTGCATTAATCATGGATGTCATGGTATATTGAGTAATATATGGGCATTTATTGATTGTAATGTCTGTTTTGTACGTCTTTTGCACGGAATAGAAGCTGTTGCACTAGAGGGTGCTGTCAAGGATCTCTTGTACCAGAACTTTAAGGCTTTTGATCCTAATCAAGCTCAGGACAAGGCAAGTGTCCTTGATCATTTTGATCCTGTTTTTAAATGTTTTGTTTGCAAAACTTCATGATTGTGTCAAATTGATGGGAAACCCGAGATGGGTGTTTACTAGACTTGTTTGACCATTCTTGTCGCTTGGGAAAAGTTGTAGAGAGTCGAGAAGGGTATTTTTACCTTTTTTGCTTCGCTCTCATTAATTGGGAAGGGAAAACAACCAAATGACCTAATTATGAATGAATGATGAGCATTGATGAACATGGATAATTGGTAACATGGGGCTTGAGAGATCTAAGCAAGCATGGTTTGTGGATTGGGTTGGATGTTACGGTGGTTTTGCTTACCTTGGATCTAAGGACCGGTTCATGCGAGAATAACCCAGGACAACAGTGCCACCACAAGGCCAAGTATGGGTGCAGCATAGCCAATTAATTAGGTGTATTGCCAGCATTGCTTCAGATCATTTGGAGGAGCAGGGAATGGGAGTCGGTTGAGTTTGCAATAGTTGTGGGACTACCCTGGGATCCGAACGGAACGAGAGGGGGCCCTTGGTTGGATGTGCTCAGTTGGAGGCATCACCACCGATGAAACCTCAGTGGGTCTAAATATGCTGGCAGTCCCTTTGTAAATGCTATTTTGTGATCTCTTGGCCATACACCTAAGGAAGTGTAATTGACATAAGGGAGGTTTCTTTAGTTGCCGACGGGTGACAAAATAACAAACTTGTGGGTAAAGTGGTACAACCTCTACAGAGTGTTAAAAACTATCATGATAGCCGTGCTCCCGGTTAAGAGCACCTAGATGACCTACATGATTAGAGTGGACTTGAGATTTGGGATGGTAATGGTTTTTGGTTATGATTTGGTTATGGCTATGGATTGGATGGTGATAAATGGACAAGGTTAATGAGGATGGTAAGAATATGGCATATGGCTGGATAATGAATGATGGACATGACTTATTATGTTTATTTGGGTTATGATGAGATTATTTCACATAGACATTGTAGGATGCTTTTTATATGTTTTAAATGTACTTTTCAGCAAATAGCCATTATTTATTATCGTTCTTTATTTAAGCTACATGTTACTATTTTCCCACACTTGCTGAGTACGACATGTGTTCACCCTTGCAATCCCCCCCACCAATAGTTTCAGGTGATGTTTGGGAGTACCCTGAGGATAATGCGGAGTACTAGGCTGCGTGCTGCCGTCGACTTGCCTGTGGGGTTTCTTGGAGCCGCGCTATATCCCTATGCTTAGTTTGCTCAATTTAGATTATTTCTGCTGCATTAGTTACAAACTTATTAATAATGATCATTAGAGTTTCAATTTGAGGATTATTTAAATATTGTAATAAAAGTACCTTCTTAATTAATTTGTGCTGTTGGAATTTTCTGTATATCATTTGTGATGCACTCGTGTATGTCTGTTAAACATCCTGGGCACACATATGCACCACGCTTGGTTCATTTTCTGAACCGAGTGTCACATTAGCACACCGCGATCAATGCCCCTTTAGGTAATGTTTCTAATTAATTGATAAGTTCATTATACCTTTTATATTGGTTTTCCTGTTAACTAATTTACTAATATTATTTTTACAGGTTTAGGAGACACCTTTTATGTAATCCAAGTAAAGCCGTGGATGAGCTGATGATTATTAGGCCGGAGGGTACTAGGTGCTGGGTTGAGCTTGGTTGGAGTGGTAAGAGGCATCGAAGAGTAGTTAACACGGAGTTGGGAAACATCATTTGGTTTTGCTTCCCCAGGATGGTTGAAACGGGCGGCCAAAAATTTGCAGTGCATAATTGGGATCACTATGCGCTGAAACCGCATGTCACTTCGGGTATGTAAGGACAAAGTTTGGGAGATGTTCTAGGTAAGTTTGTTTTCATTGTTTCAATTACATTACATCCTGCTTTGGTTGCCATTAATTGTTACTTGTATGCATGGTATCTTTCGGTTGGAGGAGGGCAAGAGTGAAGCTTATGCATCTCAGTTTTCCAGACTACAGCAAGAAGACATACTAATGACTCCTCTGATGCACGGATCAAAGCTATGACCGTGTACTATAAGATGGTGTTGTTCCTGCACATGACAAACAAAGCAGCAGCCAAAAAGCACCTAACTAAGGAGGAGTACTTGTGGAGTAGTGTGGATTAGATCCTTGTGGATATGGAAGCTTGAGAATGGTTGTGCGAGTACTGGGCCTGAGATTATTTCAAACATGTTTTTGATAGAAACTGAAGAAACCGGAAGAGCAAGCCTGAAAAGCACTACTTTGGGTCGGATGGATTTGTGCGGATGGAACAAAGGATGGTATGAATTCTTACCACCATACTTAGATTGCTTAAAATATAATTATTGATTAAAATGATGGATGTTTGTATTATAGGTAGCTGAGACTGGTGTGCCTCCTACATTTTTTTAAGTCTACCTTAAGGGGACTGGCGGAGTCTGGTTCCGGCAATTCTCCTGGTACTACTGTTGGCAGCCCGCAGAGTTTGTAGTTCGGTAGTGGGCACGCAGAGATTCAAAACACGATGGCAAATTGACACGAGGATTTACATGGTTTGGGCCGCCTAAGCGTAATACCCTACTCCACGGGGTGTGTAGTTGTTGTATTCAGCGTCTGAGCACTTGTGAGCGTGTGTCAGAGCCGAGTCTGGAAGAAGTCCTCATGTGTATTGCTCGACCAGTCCTTTTATAGTACAAGGACTGGTCGTTACATCGTTAGCCTGTCCCGACATGTGGCCCTAGCGGTTACTGATGCTTAATACACAATTAATGGGTTTAATTACCCTTAATGGTGTGGTAACGCGCCTTGACAGTGCCGTTACTTGTATTAAGGGCCCTCTGATTGTGTGTCATTAAGATGGTATTAATGACACTTAATCGGGTCTTGAAGTCCTTGATTGTCCATTGAAGGTCCGAGCAGTTGGGGGTCCACCAGTCTGATTGTTGAGGCTGAAGGTCCGACGGTTGGACATGTGGCAGCTCCGGAGGTTACCGTCTGGGACGGGTAGGTCCGATGCTGTTGTACACATGTCAGTACTGGAGCTTCCCCCTGTCGGGGGTTAGGTCCGGGGTGCCGCGCAGGTATTTAGCCCGGAGATTTCCCATGTGTGGGACGTAGCTCCGGTTGCAGTATACATGTGGAAGTACCGGGACTAACCATAGAAGGGAGGCAGGTCCGGTCCCGTATGACACGTGGGGCCTTTGAAGGTCTTCAACTCAGACAGGTGAAGTTCCTTTGGTGTTTTACAGTCCCAAGGGGTATTCGGTATGCAGGGTACCGACAGTGGCCCCCTGGGCCCACCTCTGGGAGAGACCTTTTGGATGAAGTCGTTCTGCCGAAGGTGGGTCCATCCTTCGGTTTTTGAGCTGTGTCTTTAAGGGTCTTCGGATGTGCCGTTAGCAGTAGTTTGTAGTTAAACCATCGCCGCCTGGCATATCCAGGATGCGGCAGGTGAGATCTGAGCGTGCGGATCTCACGCAATTGAAGGTCGCCAGTTCCCGATACGAAAACCGTATTGGTTCCGCGCGCCCTGTCAGACCGCCGCCCTCGATCTTCCTGCATTTCATCATGAAAACTGTTTGCCTGGGGTAAGGATCTCGACATGATCTTCGAGGTGGCCCTGGGCCCACTTGTCATTGGCAGGGTGATGTTTTTGAACTGAATTGTCGGCTCCTCCGCGGTTTCCATCCAAGTGTTGCGGGGGCTTACTTAAGAAGGAAAGCGCGCACCATTTGGGGATTCTTTACACCTTCATTCGAACTTGCGTTCAAATACTCCAAACTTTCGCTTGCATTTCCACTCTCGCCACGCTGTGCTGCGATGAAGTTGGGACTTCCCAAGAGCCGCATCGGGAGCAAGAAGGAGTTGTCTAGGGTCCGGACCTACATGGGATGGTCCAGTGACTCCTTCGATAACGACATTCGCTGCGGCAAGCTTCCCTTTGAGAAGGAGCAAGCCGAAGATATGGTGTACATCCTTGGGTACGCCATGGCGGGTTTGATCCCGCCTTTCTCCACTTTCTTTATGATGTTGCTAGATTTCTATGGTTTGCAACTCCACCATCTTAGCCCCACTCAATCTTGCTGGTGGTGACTTTTGTCCACTTTTGCGAGATGTGGGTGGGTGTTCCCTCTTGCGTGGAGTTGTTTCGGACTTTCTTCACTGTCCACCCCACCAGGAAGAGTGATGAGTTCATTGGCCTCTACTACTTCGTGAAGCAGAAAAACTCCCCCCTCAAGTACTTGAGGTCCTTTCCTTCTGGCAAGTGGGACAACTGGAAGAAACACTGTGTGGTCATCACCGTCGAGGGACACAAGAGGCTGGAACTGATTGAAGGCCTCCCCCGCGTCGACACCGAGATTTGGAGTGATGTGCCAGAGCTGTCGAGGGAGTACAGTCCTATTCTGGACAGAATCCAGGAGTGCATCGACTGTGGGGTGACCCCTCAGATGGTCTTCGACAACTTCTTGATGAATAGGTGGGCCCCGTTGAGGGCTAGGAGCCAGTCTACCTGGGCCTTCAACATTGAGATGGATACCAACCGCATTGAGGTCGGCTTGGATACCAACTTGATCGGTCAAGCCTTGAAGACCCATCTCAAGAAGTTCCAGCCTGGGAACATCGACCCTGGCGACATGTCTCCACCGGCGGCCTTCCATCCTGTGAATATGATACCAGAGGAGTGCAGAGAGGTCCGGAGGAAGATGCCGCTGTTGGATTACTTGGGCCTGATGGAGAGGCGGTCAACCTCCGAGGTGGAAATCCCCGAAGCTTCTGATGGTGGCTCTGCTCCCGCCCCGAAGCCAAGAGCTGAAGTGATAGTTAAGGGTAAGGAGTTGGTCGAGCCCTCGAGCCGCAAGAGGAAGTTGAAGCATTCTGACGGGAGGTCCGTCAGACCTGCTCCTTCCACTGCAGCTCCTTCTCCCCGGCGGAGGAGGTCTTCAGCGACGGTAACCACTCCAGCATCGGCATCTCCTCGGGACGCTAGCTCCGGCCATGTGGCTCCGATACTAGGGCCAACTGAGAGCTCTAGGTCCGGGGGTCCTTCTCAGTCGAGGGGGGCCTCAACCAAGGCGATGCCAATGGTGGCAGCAAGCTCCGCGGAGCCTTCCGGAGCTACTACGCCAATGGCGTCAGGGTCCGGTCCCGAGCGTCTGGTGAAGAGGTTCCGCGCTAGCTGGAGCGGAAGCCTTCCGAGGTAAATTTGATTTTTTTACCTCAATTGTTTGTTTTTTGTTGTAATCATGTTTTGAGTTTCTTCGTCCTTCAACCACAGAGTGCCCAAGAAAGGGGCTAAAGCTCCAGTTCCTGCAGCAGCAACTGATGATGTGCATACGGAGGCTCTGGCTCCAGTTCCAGCGCCGCCTCATGAGGTGGCTAAGGCTGCGGCAGCTCCGGCGCCAGCTGTCGTGGTCCTTGACCTCGAGTCATCCCCTGAAGCTCCCGTGATAGCGCCGGACCACGGGAATGAAGATGTACCAGTGGCACCAGCCCCGGAGGTTGAAGCTTCAGGTTTGGATGCTTAGATGATAGGCACTCCAGCCTCAGAGCTGGAGGTAGCTGCAGCCCTGGCCCTAGAGCCGGTGGTTGATGAAGCCCCGGTGGTAGATCGTGTGGTTGGCGAAGCCCCAACGGTAGAGCCGGTGGTTGGTGAAGCCCCAGCGGTAGAGCCGATGATTGATGAAGCCCTGGTGGTAGAGCTGGTGGTTGATGAAGTTTTGGCGCCTGAGCCGGTTGCCGCAGAAGTGCCGACGCCTGAGCCAATGGCGGTCGAAGCACCAGCGCCTGAACCGGCGGTGGAGGAGGCGCCAGCATCAGAGCCGGAAGTGGCTTCAGCTCCGACCGAACCTTCAATTCCTACCCCGGAGGTGGTGGTTCCGAAGGTGCCCGCGCGTGAGCCAGGGTGCCAAGATGAAGCTGCCGGTCCCCCGCTTGAAGGACCAGTTGCTAATGACCTTGCGGCGGGAACTTCGGAGCCGACTCCAGAGGTAGAAACTTCTGCTGTAGGGCCTTCCTCGGCGGCGGCCGAGGCTATCCCGAGGGCGGCCCTAGTGCCGTGGAAGCTCATGGAACCTCTCTTGTAGAGTGAGACCCAATTTTTGTTAGGGAGAACCCGCTGGAGCCAGCGGAGAGGACCCCGGCAGGTCCGGAGCCAATCCCTTTGTCGCTGTCTATCGACAACGCTTGCTCCAGTCTGTGTCAGGTCCAGTTGGCCTTTTACCACAAAAGCAAGGCCCTTGAGGAGGAGCGCCAAACCCTTAGTAGGTAGCGCAACCGGCTCCAATTCAAGACCAAGCTAGCGCAGACGAGGCTGGCCGACGACAAGGAGTGGGTGAAAAGGGAGAAGGTCCGATTGGAGTACTGGGGTCAACTGCTGGCGATCCCTCGACAACCAGTCCTGGGCCATCCATGAACAGGATGTGGATGCTAATGAAGCAGCGAATGAGCGCCAAGAGAAGCTCAGTACCATCCACGACAGCATCGTCAAGTGCCGGGAGGCTCTTGAGGAGCAGGAGAAAAAGCTCGAAGATGAAGAGCAAAAACTCCTGGAGCTGCAGGATGACCTCGTGAAGAGGGAGGAGTAGCCTACTCAGAGGCTGACTCTGGGTGACAAGAGTCTCGCGGAGCGCACCAAGAAGCTGGAGGAGCGGTGTGAGAAAGAGGAGAAGATGGCCTGACAGCGAGGACAGGACCTCCACAAGAGGGAGAATGAAATTGATGCCAGGGAGAAGAAAGTGCGGGGCCAGGAGAAGGACCTAGTCGACCACCGGAACAAGATCCAGCTCCGGGAGGAGGAGCTCAGTAAACTCAAAAGGCAGGTTGCTGAAAAGATTCAGCAGAATGCCAAAGAGGTCGAGAGCTTTGCCCAGGAGAATTCGGAGCTTGCAGCGACCAAGAGATCCTTGGAAGAGATGCGAGGTTCAAGGGCTGCAGAGTCCCAACAAGTTTGAGACTTCTTGGGCAAAGCCAATGACGCATTGACGCTGATGGGTTTAATCTTGTGCATCCGGATGATCCAGAGCCGGTGCTGGACCAGGTGTTGCAGGCGTTGAGCTCAGCGGGCAACAAGCTCACTAAGATGGGCGATGTCATCGCGGACCAGCTGGAAACCGAAGGACAATCCCAAGCGAATAACATCGCAGAGTACATGCTGACATGCTACACAAGTCGGGACCCTCACTTCCCACTGGACCCGGTGCTTGAAGGCCCCATCGACAGAGAGGGACAAACCGCCAAAGCCAGCGTGTTAGAGGTTGCCCAGAAGGTTGCATCGTTCTTCCATAGGGTCTAGGACTCTCTCTTCATAGCTCCCGCTTGTATCCTCTCTTCTTTTTCTCCAATTTTGTAATCTCTTGTCTCCAAATTAATGAAATCCAATAATGTTTTGAATTTCATTTTTTGTCTTCAACACCTTTGTCCCACTTGGCCCCCTGGTAGATGTACACAATTTGATTGTGAACAGGTACCAAGAGGATGTAGCATTTTGTTGAAGACTTGCACGCTTCAAACTTGTAGTTTGTAGGTCCGAAGTCGCCTATAGTAGGGGCCCCCTGAGGTTTTCGGAGCTTAGTAGCTCCGGCAGTGACTCTTGTCAACACGTAGAGCATCGACAGTTAGTCCTCTGGGGTTGTCAGAAATTGGTAGATCCGGCAACGACCATTGTCAACACGCGGTGCGTCGACAGCAGACCCCACTGGGGAGTCTTCCCACCATCTTTTCTTCACGTTGACGGCTGGCCCCTGGATTTGCAAGAACTTTGTAGCTCTAGTGATGTCTACTATCAATGTTTGAAAAATCGACAGTAGACCACCTTAGGGGGTGTCGGAGCTTTGATAGCTCCGGCTTCATCCACCATCATAATGAGATATTTGTTTTTCCTGCACACTGAAGTCAAGAAAAACAGTAAAATCCATTTCTTATCCATAACTCGTTTGCGGCTTACTATTCTCGAAAGAAATTTTTAGGTCAAATGCAATTCTACATACAATCAAGTGCACTGGCTTTTTTTCTCCAGGTCTGATCGTTTCTGGACTCGCCTTACTTCGGCCTGCCGGGGTGTAGGTAGAGTGGCGTACTTAGGGTGCAGGACCAGGCTAAGTCGATAGCACACTCCGGACCTAGATTGGCTTGGCGGCATTCGGACGAGTAGACCAGTAACAATGTTTAGACCCTGAAGAATTGACAATGCAACTTGAATTATATATGAATTGGTCGAGCTAAAGTTTCTTAAGAATTGCACAACTTTGTTATAGACAAGAAAGAGAAAAATAAAAAAAATATTGAGCCAGTACAAAATAAATGCACATGGAGTCTGTTTTCACACAATGATGTCTTTCATTATAGGTCCGGGGTACAGGGGAAACAAGTACACTCTTAGGGTACGGAACCAGGCTAAGTGTGTTGCGTTTCTTGTTTGACCCAATGTAGCTAGCTACACTTTTAGTTCTGAGACTATGAAACGCGTTGCATGAACTTTGCGGACCTTCTGGGAAAGGTCCGGCTATTCTCCCGAAGTAGCTACCGACTCTATACAATGACACTATAACATACATCACATGTAACTACAGACTCACCTCCGTGATATTAAGCGCAGAACTTACGGAGGTGCTCAATGTTCCAAGGATTAGGGAGAGGTGTCCCATCCTCGGTTGCCAAGCGAATGCATCCGAGACGGGATACTTTGATCACTCGGAAGGGTCCTTCCCAGCTGGGAGAGAGTTTGTTTAACCCTTCTCGAGCTTGCATTCTCCGTAGCACCAGATCGCCTTCCTCAAGCTGTCGGCTGTGAACATGCCTTTGGTGATAGCGTCGAAGAGCTTGGCGGTATCGGGCATTCCGAACAGCTGCTCGGCACCTTCCCTCCTCAAGGAGGTCATGGTCTTCACGCCGGAGCTGGTCCTGCATGGCATCGTCGAAGGTCCGGACCCGGAGTGACCCCAAGGTGATTTCCGGAGGAAGGACTACTTCAGCTCTGTACACCAGGAAGAAGGGTGTCTCTTCAGTTGTCCGGTTTGGAGTTGTCCTGTTGGCCCACAGTGTGGGCGGAAGCTCTTCGATCCAGTTGGCTCCATGTTTTTTCAGGCGCTCATATGTGCACGTCTTGAGTCCTTTTAGGATTTCTGCATTTGCTCTCTCAGCTTGGCCATTGCTTGCCATGTGAGCTACGGAGGTGTAGCTGACCTGAATGTCGAGGTCTTCGCAATATCCTTGGAATGCAGAGCTTGTGAATTGGGTCCCGTTATCAGTTATGATCTTTTTTGGGACTCCAAATCTGCATACGATGGACTGCAAGAAGTTGATAGCTGATTGCTTGTTTATTACCACAACTGGAGTTGCTTCCGGCCATTTGGTGAACTTATCAATGGCAATGTACAAGAACTTGTAACCTCCGACAGCTCTTGGGAAAGGTCCCAAGATATCCATCCCCCACACAGCGAATGGCCATGTAGGAGGTATCATTTGTAGAGGTTGAGCTGGTGTATGAATTTGCTTCGCATGGAACTGGCATGCTTCGCATTTCTTCACTAGCTCAGTTGCGTCTTGGAGTGCTGTAGGCCAGTAAAAACCATGCCGAAAGGCTTTACCGACCAGCGTGCGGGAAGACATGTGGTTCCCACACTCGCCTCCATGGATTTCTGCGAGGATCTCGCAGCCTACTTCCCTTGTAATGCACCACATTAGGACGCCGTTGGCACCGTGCCGGTAGAGATCCCCTTCTACCAGCATGTATCTTTTAGCCAATCTGACTATCCGCTCAGCGGATACATTATCTTTAGGAAGGAAATTGTCTTTCAAGTAGCTCTGGATCTCCAATATCCATGCATCAGAGCTAACTTGAGGATTTGAGTCTTGCGTGCTGAGTTGCTCAGAGCTTCCTGCAGCACCTACACCCTTGATGGACGCCATGGTCACAGGGCCATCGGGACCGCCAACTTCGAGGTGCTGGTCTCGCCCCCTTCGCTCAGTTTGGCAGGCTGAGATGTTGGTCTTGACAATCTCCGGACGAAGGTTCTGTCGGGAGCCAGAGCTCCTGTTGAGGCTTTCGTCGAGAGTTCATTGGCTTCAGCGTTGTTGAGACGCTAGACATGGCAAAGATCCAGGACATCGAAGTCCTTCTAAAGCTTCTAGACTTCAAGTAGGTATGCAACTAGTCTAGGGTTCTTGCAGCAGCATTCACCTTTGTCTAGTTTTATGGCAAGCTGCAAATCACCCTTTACCAACAGTTGCTTGACACCATATGATAGCGCCACCTTGAGCCCATAGATTAGTGCTTCATACTCCACCATGTTGTTGGTCGCCTTGAAGTCATGGTGAACCATGTATTTGACCTTCTCCCCGGTCGGAGCAAGGGGAAGGACTCCAGCTCTGGCCCCCTACTTCTGCATGGAGCCGTCGAAGTAGAGAGTCCAGTGAGGCTCGCTGAAGACCAGAACCTTGGGTTCCAGCTTCTGCTCACTCGGGCCCCCAGGATTTGATGGAGAGGGGATCCATTCCGCCATGAAGTCCGCCAGTGCTTGACTCTTAATTGCTTGTCTTGGGACGAATTCAAGATCGAACTTGGCCAGTTCCGCTGCCCACTTTGCAATGTTCCCAGTTGAGTTGGGATTATGCAAGATTGCACGCAGTGGATAAGAAGTTACCGCTGAAATCTTGTGAGCTTGGAAGTAGTGTCAGAGCTTCCTAGAAGGAATAAGAACTGCATAGAGCAGCTTATGCACCTCCAGGTACCAAGTCTTGGCATCATGGAGTACTTCGCTGATAAAGTACACCGAGCGTTGGACTGTCTGGACCCTCCCGAAGGGGCCCGAAGCTTCCTACTTATCAACCCGGACCCTCCGAGAGGGGTCCGGACCTTGCTCGGGGACCTCTGGGTTCCTGCTGGAGGAATCTGGGGCTTCTTCTGAAGTGATACGGACCTTCCCGTAGGGGTCCGAATCTTGTTGCTCAGCAACAATTACTTCTTCATTTGAAGGAGGTTGATCCTCTAGCATCCCGCCTTGAGGATCAGGGTCTGGGAGCTGGGACCCAAACTCGTCTTCAGGTAGCTCCGAACCCTCCCGAAGGGGTCTGGATTCCTAAACTGGAGATGGTTCTGGTCTTTCCGCAACCAGGACCATGCTGACAACTTCGTCAGTTGCCGAAATGTAAAGCAAAAGTGCTCACTAGGATTTGGAGCTACCAAGGTTGGTAGAGGGGTGAGGAGCTGCTTCAGCTCCTGGAATGCCTTTTCTGCTTCTTCAGACCATTAAAATGGCCCGGACTTCCTCAATATCTTGAAGAAGGGTAGCGCCCGTTCTGCCAGTCTTGAGATGAACCAGCTGAGGGCAGCTAGACATCCAGTCAGCTTCTGGACGTCCTTGATGCGGGCTGGTGGCCGCATGTCTTCAATAGCTTTAATATTCGCCGAATTCGCTTCTATTCCTCATTGGTTCACCAAGAATCCAAGAAGATTTCCGGAGCTAACCCCAAAGACACACTTGTCTGGGTTCAGCTTCGTGCGTGTGACTCGCAACTTGTCGAAGACAGCTTGCAGGGCGTCAAGGAATGATTCCTTGTTCTTGATCTTGATGACGATGTCATCGACGTACACTTCCACTATATTACTGACGAGCTCTCCAAAAGTTTTGTACATAGCTCGCACAAACATTGAAGCAGCATTCTTGAGACCAAATGGCATGGCAGTATAACAATATAATCCATCTACTGTGACGAAAGAAGTATGATCTTCATCTTCCCTAGACATTCTGATTTGATGATACCAAGAATATGCGTCTAGGAAACACAGTAATTCACCCCCGGAGGTGGAATCCACTATATGATCTATTCTAGGTAGTGGGAATGGATCTTTTGGACATGCCTTATTCAGTGTAGTGTAGTCGATACACATCCGAAGCTTCCCATCGGCCTTGGGTACAACGACTGGGTTTGCCAGCCATTTTGGGTGGAAGACTTCTCAGATGAATCCAACATCAAGCAACTTCTTCACTTCTTGACATATGAAGTTTTGTCGCTCTACTGATTGCTTCCGAGACTTCTGATGTACAGGCCAAGCGCTGGGATGAATCTCTAGATTGTACTCGATCACTTCCCTAGGGATCCCAGGCATTTGTGATGGTTGCCAGGCAAACACATCGACATTATCCTAGAGGAAAGTGACGAGCACGAGTTCCTATTTGTCATTCAGACCTCCCGATATAAGGGTGGTCTGAGCAGCATCGGAACCGATTTGGACGACTTTGATGGGAACATCGGTGTCGCCGCTTGGTTGCACGCGAGGTGCGGAGGTTGAGCCTCGATGACGAATGCTTGGGGGTTTCAGAGCTTGCTCCTTTCCGGATTCTTCCTCCTGCGCTGTAGCAAGCGCATGGTGTTCTTCTAGAGCAGTCACTCCGGCAGTGCGATCTCCGCGGATCCAGAGAACACCTGCTGGTGTTCGCATCTTCAACACCAAGTAGCCATTATGAGCAGCAGCCATGAACTTGTACAAGGCTAGCCTGCCCAGGATGGCGTTGAATGGTAAGTTGATCTGTGCCACGTCGAAGACCAACTTCTCAGTGCGGTAATTCTCCCGAGTCCCGAAGGTCACCGGGAGAGTAATGGCACCAAGTGGAGTTATGGCCTCCGGACCTACTCCGAAGAAAGGTCGGGAGGGGCAAAGATCAGAAGGTCGGAGCTGAAGCTTGACGAAATCTTCAAAGCCTATAAGGTTCAGCCCCAAACCTTCGTCCACCATCACATGGTGGAGCTGGATGTTGTTGATGGTCGGAGATACCATCAATGGGAGTTGGCCAACTCGGATCATGTTCCGAGGGCAGTCTGAAGCATCAAAAGTGATGGCAGTGTCCATCCACTTCCAGTGTGGCTCCGCCCTAGCAGTGGGAGCTACTAAGGCCATGTCCTGCTGCATGGTCTTGAGGACACGGCGGGAGGTGATGTCCCACGAACCACCAAAGATGGTGTTCATGGTCTTCTGGCGCTCGTTGTCGGAGACGTCAGAGTCATCGTCGACGGAAGTGTAAACAGCCTTCAAGACCTTTTTAGGGTCCTGAAAGCCTAACTCCTCCTCAGCCGGAGCTTCGTCGAATTTTTGTTTTCCTTCCCTTTGATAAAAAGGAACTTCTCCCCGGCGCTTGTTGTAGTGCTCGGCAAGGTTCTGGACCTCTCGGCAGCCTTCCAGGTTGTGGTTGTTCATCTTGTGTATAGGACACCACATCTTGGAGCTGCCTCCGTCTTCAGACGACGGCCGAGGTCATTTCTCAGGGTGTGGCCCCCAGCCACCCGGAGCTACGGCAGCAACGGCTGTAGGTGTGCCGGTCGACGGCTTCATCTTGTCATTGGACTTTTTCTTCTTCTTACCACTCCTAAAGGTGGTGGCTTCACCCTTGGAGGACTTTTTTTGTCCTCCGGAGGTGGTTGGGAGTGCATTTCACGGCCCTCCGCAGCTTTGGTGCACTTGTCTGCCAAGCTGAAGAGTTCCATGACGCTGGTGACTTCCTTGGTCTCCAGCTTCTTCAACATCTTCTTGTCTCGTATGCCGTGTCTAAATGCCACAATAATAGAAGCGCTTGATATAGAAGGTATGGTGTTTCGTACTTGGGAGAACCTCTGGATGAAGGATCGCAGGGACTCTCCCCCCTTCTGCTTGACTGCAAAAAGGTCTAGTTCGGTGCTTGGTCGGGTGTATGAACTCCCGTAATTGGCAGTGAACTGTTGGCACAGTTCCACCCAGCTGTTGATGGAGTCGGGCGGGAGGCTCATGAACCAGGACCTGGTGATCCTAGTCAAAGCCACACGGAAATAGTTGGCCATTACCGCCTCATTGCCTCCAGCCGCAAGGATCGCAGTGGAGTAGATTTGGAGAAACTCAGCGGGATTGACAGTCCCGTTAAATTTCTCCGACAGATGAGGCCGGAACTTCTGCGGTCATCTGACCATGCGCAGTTGCATGGCCAGGGCAGAACAGCCTCCTCCTACTCCCTCGGGAGTAGGACTGTCTCGAGCCTCTCGGCTCTCGCGAGCACGCTTGATATGGACGCGACTGTCCCATTGACAGTAACGGCGATCAAGCTTCGCCCGGAGGTCGTGAGTTGAAAGCCTGGTTACCGTATGGGTACATCGTGCCCCGGAAGGCAGCGACGTCACCTGTTGAGATGCAGTACGCCTCCTATGTTGTGAAGCATGCGGACCAGGTCTACCCGACACAATCCGATGCTGTAATGGAGCCCGCCCCAAGGGGGGAGGACCTTTGTTGCTGACGTGATCGGCAGCTGCTGCAACCAAATGTTCCACATTAGCCCTCCACTGCTCCATTGCACCCTGGGATGCTCCTGGAGGCGGTGGACGCTGGAGACGAGCACGCGCGGCATGGAGCGCGTGTTCAGGGTTGTTGTTCGCGATGCCATGACCGACGTAGATGCCCCATCTCGCTGTCCAGCTTGATTCGCCGGTGTAGATGGTGGTGGCGGTTGCATGACTCTTGCTGGAGCCACGACATCTGCTGGCTACTGCATGTTGGAGGGGTTGCCTCTAGCAGGTTGCACAGCAGGGTTGCCGTTGGATGATCCAGCAGCAGAGTTCACCATCCTTGAATCTCGAGCGCCCCCTACCTGGCGTGCCAACTGTCAGAGTCTAGATCCGGCAATTCTCCCAGTACTACCATTGGCAGCCCGCGGAGTTTGTAGTTCGTTAGTGGGCGCGCGGAGAATAAAAACATGATGGCAAATTGACACGAGGATTTATGTGGTTCGGGCCGCCTAAGCGTAATACCCTACTCCACGGGGTGTGTAGTTGTTGTATTGAGCGTCTGAGCACTTGTTAGCATGTGTCAGAGCCGAGTCTGGAAGAAGTCCTTCTGTGTATCACTCGTCCAGTCCTTTTATAGTACAAGGACTGGTCGTTACATCGTTAGCCTGGCCCGACATGTGGCCCTAGCGGTTCCTGATGCTTAATATACAATTAATGAGCTTAATTACCCTTAATAGTGTGGTAACGCACCTTGACAGTTCCGTTATTGGTATTAAGGGCCCTCCGATCGTGTGTCATTAATATGGTATTAATGACACTTAATCGGGTCTTGAGGTCCTTGATTGTCCCTTGAAGGTCCGAGCAGTTGGGGGTCCACCAGTCTGATTGTTGAGGCTGAAGGTCCGACGGTTTGACATGTGGTAGCTTCGAAGCTTACTGTCTGGGACGGGTAGGTCCGGTGCTGTTGTACACGTGTCGGTACCGGAGCTTCCCTCTGTCGGGGGTTAGGTCCGGGGGTGCCGCGCAGGTATTTAGCCCGGAGCTTTCCCATGTGTGGGACATAGCTTCAATTGCAGTATACATGTGACAGTACCGGGACTAACCATAGAAGGGAGGCAGGTCCGGTTCCGTATGACACGTGGGGCCTTTGAAGCTGTTCAACTCAGACAGGTGAAGTTCCTTTGGTCTTTTTGCAGTCCCAAGGGGTATTCGGTATGCAGGGTACCGACAAGCACAAAGGTCCAGACCCGAATCACTCGAAACAGTTGTGTGATGAGGCATCAACACAAAAATTGGTGTATGTTCACCATTTGTTATATCTATCCATCAAGTTAATTTGTCTTTTATTATATATATCCATCAACTAAATGTATTGCAGGAAAAGTATGTTGAGACTTTAAAGAAAACACATGGATATGACATGGACTTCGTCAGAGAGCTCTTGGATGTGGGTGCAGCGTAAGAAGTCGGTAGAGGTCTACCACATGGGAGGTATGTGTAAAGATATCCATGGTTAATTTATAGGTTAATGACTGGATTCTTAACACTTGCATCTTTATTAGACTTGGGTTGGGCGACGAGTATGTGGAGCGCGCGGCTTATGCTAAACGCCGGTCCTCCACTACCAGTTCTAGTCGGTCCCGGTCTAATACGGAGAATGCGCAATTGAGGGAAGAATTGAGACGCACCCAGGAGTAGTTGTAACAGATGCATCAACAAATGCAACAACATATACAAAATTTATATATGAATCAGGTAACATGTAATCTTAACAATTGTGCAATTTACATGATTTAGTATTTGTATAGTTCTACTTAAGATCTCATAAATAATTTAATTGATGGAGTTCTTGTCTCATGGTAATACCGGATCTCAGTTTGGTATGTTGCAACAGTCTCAGTTTGACCCAATATCGCTGGAACATATGCCTATTTTATTCGAGATCAAATAATGCTTACCATAATATGTGTTAAATTAATTAACTGAATATTATTACTTGATGCAGTTCTTACCTCAAGGTGGCATAGGATCGCAGTTCGGTACGCCTCATCCTCCTGTTGGTCCCTCATCATAGGTATGAGTGCATGTCTTATTAATTCAAGTTGCAATACAAAATAGTAATCATATTTGTCACAGGATCTGAGAGTGGTCATACATATTTTCCATGACATTAAGGATTTATGTCAATGTTGACTGCGAATCATCCAGGATGGCCACCATATCTGAGTGTTATATTCGAGTGTTTTCCCACCGCTGTCCTTAGGTTCGGTGCAGTCTAAACCATCAACAGCTTCACTCGCAACGGTATGACTTTTAAATCACTAGCTCTCATGAATCCTTAGACATAATCTAGTTACTTCTGTGAGTCTTAGTGTAACATATAATTCAGTTATCGAATATAGAGATTTAGACTTGTGAATTGTAAGTAACAATGTAAACTTTACTTGTATTTGTTTATTGCAGGGTTCCCATCAAGGAACGCCCGATGCGTTTGATGTTTTTCTCGATTTGAACAGCGGAGGTGCAAGTGGCCGAGGTGGGAGTTGTGGAGGTGGGAGTGGTGGAGCTTCGTACAACAACATGTGAACTTTGAAATGTGGTTCCGTTCGTAACTTGATTTAGGCACTTTAATTTGCATGAACTTTGTGAAACGGAGGGACATGTGAACTTGTCGTCAAATGTGACTTATGTACTGCTGTTTGTGTGTTTGTATTTTATTTGTTGGTGAATGCAAATTTGAGTTGCACTTAAATTGTGGATTATCTATTGTTGTGAATGTGCTCCCTATTGCTGTGTTGCTGTCTATTGTGCTGGGAATGTGCTCTCTGTGAGCTGGAGGCTCCCCAGCCGGGGAGGAATCGAATACGGCGCTGTTTAAAAAAAATGTATATCCGTCGGTCATTCTATAGGCTGACGGTCATAAGGTCGTAAATGCGTCGGCTTTGGGGCCCTGGCCGACAGTAATACGCTTTATAGCCGTCGATGGCCGCTCCAGGCCGACGGCCATAAAGCCTTATACGCGTTGGCTGCGGGGCCCAGGCCGATGGCCATATCCTTTAAAGGCATCGGTTGCTATGGCCGACGGTTATAAGTCCGTCTAAAGGCATCGGTCCGCACCACCGACGGCTCTAAAGTTAGAGGCGTCAGTGCGCCCAACCCGACGGCCATAACGTTTAAAGCCGTCGGTACCGACGGTAATAAAACTTAAATACATCAATTTAATTGCGACGGGTAAAGCCGTCGGTTGACCGACACACATAGCATATAATTGTCGCCTACAACAGCTAACCGACGGCTATAAGACCGACGACCTCTTGCACGTTTCCTGTGGTGCAAGTCTCCTGCATGCACATACATGCACTTCCTGGTGCTAGGAACAAATCCTGACGGTATGCAGCTACAAACGCCACAAATTCCAGACGTGCCAGCTATTTTGTGCACGCACACACACCAAGACACATGATCAACTCATGAACAAAATGTGACACATGATCAACTCATGAACAAATGTGACACATGTCAAGATTATTGCTAACATTTCCCCTCCTAATCTTGACACTCACACATGCACATGAACCTTAGAGCACACAAGAATTTCCATGGCGACAAACACCACACGCGACACGCACACTGCTTATATACACTACTACAAAATGTATTTTTGCAAGCGCTACAATTTTCTTTACAGGCGATTTGTAAAGAAATCCGCCTTGCTGTAAAATGCTTCAAAAACCGCTTGTGATAATCACATATTACAGGCGGTTCATAACTAAAAACCGTTTGTAAAAAAAATAGTATATCACAAGTGGTTGGTAGTACAAACCGCCTGTGATAATGCACAATATCACAGGTGGTTGGTGACACAAACCGCCTGCGAAAATACTACCGAAGCCCATTCAGCTAGTCAACCAATCAGTGCTCTTCACTCGGATCCACACATCATTGTTTGTCCGTCTCCCTCCTCAATAATACTCCACCCACCCGTCTCCTTCCCAAACCAGCAGAGTCCAAAATCCTCAATCTCTCTCGACTTCAAGGTGCGCCTCCCTACGTGCGCCTCCACCTTCGCCCCGACCCTACCATGAATCGCCGCTCCTGCTAGTGTCAGAGGCAGGCCGCTGTCGCGACAGTAGGGGCAGCAGTCGCGTCCTCCTCCGGTGGCCAAACAGACTGGCGGACGGACGGACGGACGGGGAGGACGGGAGCCTACTGACGCAATCGTTGACGACTTCAGCAAGCCCATAACTACAACGGGTACAACAGCAAGGACTCGAGACTCATCGTTCAGGTTCGTTCGCCTACGTTCCAGAACATCAGCCTCCCCGATTGAAGGAACTGGATCTGACCCACAACCCGTTTGCCCGCGCAGGTACTCGGGGAGAGGAACAACAGCGGCGTCTGGAGCATGGAGGTCACGACATCAGCAAGTAGACGCCCTGATCGGCGAACAAGGTGTTGACATCAAGTCGTCGGCCAACACACTGACACACAACAAGGTGTTGTCCCTGTAGGAGAAGCTGTACCCATACGTAAGCCCTCAAAAATCTGAGTACACCACCGTCGATGAATGCCTCAACAGTCTGCTCTGAAGTCTGAAGAACAACATGCTCCTCTGCTCTCAAGAAACTCTAAGGCCCTGCTAGTGGCAGCTGTTGTATTAGTCGTAATTGAACTTCAGCTTGTGCGTCCAAATTCAGTTTGATGGTCTGTACTTTGTATTCCATGGTCAATAATGTTTCAATTTTACAGATTCCAGTGTAACCGTCTGGTCTATAATGTATTGCATGGTCAAATCATTTTTTTATATGTTGCAATGTTTCTTCGTAGCCCCCAACAGTGCATGTTGTCAGTCACGAATACAGTGCACCGCCTGTGATAATACTATGCATGTTCTGTTCCTTATTTTTACAGGCGGTTTGTAATTAAAAACTGTCTGTGAAAATGATTTTTACAGGCGGTTTGTAATTAAAAACTGTCTGTGAAAATGATTTTTACAGGCGGTTTGTAATTAAAAACCGCCTGTGAAAATGATTTTTACAGGCGGTTTGTAATTAAAAACCGCCTGTGATAATGCATTTTTACAGACGGATTTTAATTAAAAACCGTCTGTGATAATGCATTTTTACAGGCGGATTTTGTTGCCGCCTGTGATAATCGCCTATTTTCACAGGCTCTTTATTACATGCGGTTTTTAAATCTGCCAGCGATAATATGTTTAGAACCGTTTGTAAAAATATTTTTTGTAGTAGTGATATTACCTTCGCTCATACGTAGCAATCTTCTTCAGCAACATACGCTGTTGCATGCACGTCCGGATCCGAATCCAGCAGGATGCCTCTCATCACCAAGGCGAGGATCAAACAGACGATCAATTGTCATGGCACCTCACGCCGCTCTGCTGACTTGCACACATTGACGGACACACGGCCCGATATTCACCAATGGAAGCACACCTCCGGCGAGAAGAACAAATCCGCTTGCGAGATGTATGACAGTTGTTGGATGGAAACAAATTCCCTCCTTCTCTTGACATCTCAGCAGGCTCTGATAACAATTGTTAGAACCAGGATTAAACAAATGAACGAACAAGATACAAGATTGGCAACCAATATGACGACAAACGTCTGCCGGCACCTAACTCCGAACGCCTCTATATTTCTGTAGAGACACACACACAATCCGTAGTGACATACACCAACTGGCCGCGGCTACGAACGCCTTCGGAGCCGGCGCCCGACGCCCTAACTCACGGGTGATGAACACCTTAACACAGTGACTAACACATACGGACTCAACACAGTGCCAGACTTTATAGGCACGGCTACGCAACGTCGAGCAACCGACTGTAGCTACACATGTGGACTTCGTGCGCGGGACCTGCTCGCCATCTGACTTGTCCGGAACTTATGTGATCCACCTCGAGCGGCCATGCAGCACAGTAGCACACGACCAAAACGAACAGAGCATGGAGCATGCGTCACGTTTGCAGCTAATCGCCTACTCACCGAACATACAGTGGTCTAGCTAGCTCCCTGACTCATGCCTGCATAAATGCCTGCTGGTACGTGCAACCAAGTCTCCTGCATGCACATACATGCACTTCCTGGTGCTAGGAACAAATCCTGATGGTATGCAGCTACAGACGCCACAAATTCCAAACGTGCCAGCTATTTTGTGCACGCACACACACAAAGACGCATGATCAACTCACGAACAAACGTGACACATGTCAAGATTATTGCTAACAGTAAAATAGTATGATTTGATATTCTGAATATATATTGTGATAAACATAGGTAGAGAATGCCGACCCCAACTTGCTTGGGACAAAGATATGGTTTTCGTTGTAAAAAACATAGGTAGAGAATATAATATTGTAATAAATATATATAGTATTATTATAATTAATAGAGATAGACATCAGATATTCCTATAAAAAATATAGATAGACATAAACCTTATTTGCATATAGATGGGATGATAAGGTTTACTTCTTTATTAGGACGGCCGGTGCATGGTTTATCTCACTACTACAACAAGCCTCATCGCAGGCGGCTCCAAATGTATTATCACACGCGGTTTCTAAAATCGCCTGAAACGAAGAGCCTTTGATAATCTGCAATTTCACAGGCGGAGAAGTGAAACCGCCTGTGAAGACGTATTATCACAGGCGGGTCGTGCAGCATATATAACCGCCTGTGATAATTGTGTTATCACAGACAGATCTTTACCTACAACAAGCCGTCTGTCGGTACCCTAGAAACCGTACACCCCTTGAGGTTACAAAGATCTCAAAGGAAAGTCATCTACTTGATTTGAAGACCTTCGGAGGCCCACATGTCAGATATAACCGGACCCACTTCTCCAACATGGTTAATCCCAGGGTCGCCACGTGTACTATCAAACCGGAGCTACCACCCACAAGGGGGAAGCTCCGGGCTATGTACCGAAATGGCACCTCCGGACTTAACCCCAGACCGAGAGAAGCTCCGGACCTGACAGGTGTCAGGTAGCTCCGGAGCTACCTGTTTCCCACAGTATGCTCCAGAGCTGCCACGTGTCCAACCGTCAGATCTTCAGCCTCTAACCTCCGGAAGACTCCACAACGGCTCTGGATCTTCAAAGGGGAATCAAGGACTTCAAGACCCGATTAAGTGTCATTAATACCATATTAATGACACACGATCGGATGACCTTAATTACCAGTAACGGTCCTGTCAAAGCCCATTACCCGGTCATTAAGGACAATTAAACGTGTTGAATGAGTATCAATACTAGTAACCGCCGGGGCCACATGTCGGGCCAGGCTAACTTGTAACGGCCTGCCCTTGTACTATAAAAGGACAGGCCGACGACGGACTCTACACGTTCAGTGATGCTACACACGCGCCATAGACACTCGTCACAAGCTCATACAGCTAATACAACACCAACATACCCGTGGAGTAGGGTATTACGCTTAGGCGGCCCGAACCACGTAAATCTCCTTGTTTCCTGTGCCATTTACAATTCACCTTCTTGAATCTACGCACGCCCACACCGAACATCAAACTCCTCTAAGACTTTAATAGTGTCGGGAGATCTGCCGGATCCAAACCACAGACAGTTCGCGCGCCAGGAAGGGGCGCCTGAGATTTCGAGAATGGTGAACTCAGCTGCTGGATCATCCAATTGTCATCCTGCTGCTCAAGCTACTGGAGGCAATCCCTCCAATATGCAGCCACCAGCAAGGGCTTCAGCACCAGCAGGAGTCACACTGCCACCACCGCCGCCTCCACCAGCAAATCAAGCTGGACAACGCGATGGTGCACCGGCGTCAGTCACTGTGTCGGGAAACCAAGACAACCAGGAACACGTGCTCCATGCAGCGCGTGCTCTTCTCCAACGCCCACCACCTCCGGATTCATCCTGGGATGCATTGGAGCAGTGGAGAGCTAATGTGGAACATTTGGTTGCAGCAACAGCCGATCGCATCAGCATCCAGGGTCCTCCTCCTTCTGGATGGGCCCCGTCGCAACGACAGACCTTGTCTGGCAGACTTGGCCCGCGCGTCTCCAACAACAGGAGACGAGCTGCATCACAGCAGGTGACGTCGTTGCCCTCCGGGGCACGACGCACCCACACAGTATCCAGGCTTTCAACTCATGACCTCCGGGCGGAGCTTGATCACCAATACCGCCAACAGGACGGCCGAGTCCATATTGACCGCGCTCATGAAAGACGAGAAGCTCAGGACGTTCTTGCTCCTGAAGGAGTGGGAGGAGGATGTTCAGCCCTGGCCATGCATCTGCGTATGGTCAGATGGCCACAGAAGTTACGGCCTCACCTGCCAGAGAAGTTCGATGGGACCGTCAATCCTGTCAAATTTCTTCAGATCTACTCCACTGCTATCTTGGAAGCTGGAGGAAATGAGGCCGTAATAGCCAACTATTTCCCAGTGGCTTTAACTGGGACCGCTAGGTCCTAGTTTATGAGCCTTCCACCCAACTCTATCAACAGTTGGGAGGAGCTGTGCCAGCAGTTCAACGCAAACTTCGGGAGTTTATACACCCGACCAGGCACTGAACTGGCCCTTTTTGCAGTCGTGCAGAAAGGGGGAGAATCCCTGCGATCATTCATCCAGAGGTTCTCTCAGGTATGAAACACTA
Organism: Tuctoria greenei; assembly: GCA_036927565.1. Taxonomy (NCBI): domain Eukaryota; kingdom Viridiplantae; phylum Streptophyta; class Magnoliopsida; order Poales; family Poaceae; genus Tuctoria; species Tuctoria greenei. Next base: position 123,770,747 of record JAYESD010000009.1, on the reverse strand, counting down.
TCCCTTCTATATCCAACGCTTCTGTCATTGTGGCATTCAGACAGGGTGTGCGGGATAAGAAGATGTTGGAGAAACTGGCGATCAAGGAGATCACCAGTGTCACAGAACTCTTCAGTTTTGCCGATAAATGTGCCAGAGCTGCGGAGGGCCGTGAGATGCACTCCAAACCAACTCCGGAGGATCACAAGAAATCCTCCAAAGGAGAAGCCACTACCTCCGGGAGTGGCAAAAAGAAGAAGAAGACCAATGGCAAGAAGAAGCCGTCGGCCAGTACATCCAATGTTGCAGCTGCTGCAGCTCCGGGTGGCCGGGGGCCACGCCCCGAGAAGCGACCTCGACCGTCTTCTGAAGACGGTGGCAAACCCAAAGTGTGGTGTCCCATTCACAAATCGAGCAGCCACAGTTTGAAAGACTGTCGAGAGGTCCAAAACCTTGCTGAGCGCTACAACAAGCGTCGGGAAGAAACTCCTTTCCGACAGAGGGAAGGAAAACAAAAAGTCGACGAAGCTCTGGCTGAAGAGGAGTTAGGTTTTCAGGATACCAAAAAGGTCCTGGAGGCCGTCTACACCTCCGTCGATGACAATTCGGACGTCTCTGACAACGAGCATCGGAAGACCATGAACACCATCTTTGGTGGATCATGGGACATCACCTCCCGCCATGTCATCAAGACTATGCGTCGGGACATGGCTGCTGTAGCCCCTACAGCCAGACCGGAGCCTCATCGAAAGTGGATGGACACAGCCATCACTTTTGATGCTTCGGACTGCCCTCGAAGCATGGTTGGAGCAGGTCAGCTACCTTTGATGGTGTCTCCTACCATCAATAACATCCAGCTCCACCATGTCATGGTAGACGGAGGTTCAGGGCTCAACCTCATAAGCTTCGAAGCTTTTACCAAGCTTCAGCTCTGACCTTCGGATCTCCACCCCTCCCGACCTTTCTCCGGAGTAGGTCCGGGGGCCATTACCCCACTCGGAGCTATTACTCTCCCAGTTACCTTTGGGACACGGGAGAAGTATCGCACCGAGAAGTTGGTCTTTAACGTTGCTCAGATCAACTTACCCTTACACGCCATTTTGGGTAGGCCTGCCTTGTACAAATTTATGGCAGCTGCTCATTATGGCTACCTGGTGTTAAAGATGCCAACACCAGTAGGCGTTCTCCGGATCCGCGGAGATCGTACTGCCGGAGTAACTGCTCTGGAAGAACTCCATGCACTTACCACGGCGCAAGAGGAGGACTCCAGGCAGGAGCAAGCTCCAAAACCCCCAAGCATTCTTCAACGAGGCTTGACATCTGCACCTCGTGTGCAGCCAAGCGGCGACATCGACATTCTAGTCAAAGTTGTCCAAATCGGTTCTGATGCCGCTCAAACCACCCGCATATCGGGAGGATTGAACGACAAATAGGAACTCGTGCTCATCGCTTTCCTCTGGGCTAATGTCGACGTGTTTGCCTGGCAACCGTCACAAATGCCTGGGATCCCCAAGGAAGTGATTGAGCACAATCTGAAGATCTATCCAGACGCCCAGCCTGTGCACCAGAAGCCTCGGAAGCAATCTGTAGAGCGACAGAACTTCATTCGACAAGAAGTGAAGAAATTGCTCGAAGCTGGATTCATCCGAGAAGTCTTCCATCCAAAATGGCTGGCAAACCCAGTCGTTGTGCCCAAGGCCGGTGGGAAGCTTCGGATGTGTATCGACTACACAACACTAAATAAGGCATGTCCAAAAGATCCATTCCCACTACCTAGAATAGATCAGATAGTGGATTCCACCTCCGGGTGCGAATTACTGTGTTTCCTAGACGCATATTCTGGGTATCATCAAATCAGAATGTCTAGGGAGGATGAAGAGCATACCACTTTCATCACAGTAGACAGATTGTACTGTTATACAACCATGCCATTTGGTCTCAAGAATGCAGCTTCAACTTTTGTACGAGCTATGTACAAAACCTTCGAAGACCTCATTAGAGACATAGTGGAAGTGTACGTGGATGACATCGTGGTCAAGGTCAAGAACAAGGAGTCACTTCTTGACACCTTACAAGCTGTCTTCGATAAGCTGTGGACCACCCGCACAAAGCTAAACCCAGACAAGTGTGTCTTCGGGGTTAGCTCCGGAAAACTTCTTGTTTTCCTGGTAAGTCACTGGGGCATATAAGCTAATCCAGCGAAGATCAAGGCCATTGAAGACATGCGGCCACCAGCCCGCATCAAAGATGTCCAAAATTTAACTGGATGTCTAGCAGCCCTCAGCCGGTTTATTTCAAGACTGGCGGAACGAGCACTCCCCTTCTTCAAGTTATTGAGGAAGTCCGAACCATTCCAATGGTCTGAAGAAGCAGAAAAGGCGTTCCAGGAGCTAAAACAGTTCCTTCGGGAGGGTCTGGAGGTTCCTGAAAGCGATTCTGGGCCCCAGCTCGTAGATTCGAATCCACAAGAAACCACTCCAGAAGACCCAGACCCCTCCGACAGGGTCCAGGTCACTTCTGAAGAAGTTCCGGGTTCCTCCGGCCAGAACCCGGAGGTCCCCGAAGAAAATCCGGATCCCTCCGAGTGGAACCGGGTTAGTGAAGAGGAAGCTCCGGGCCCCTCCGGAGGGTCCAGACCATTCAGCGCCCAGTGTACTTCATCAGTGAAGTACTACATGATGCCAAGACTCAATACCTAGAGGTGCATAAGCTGCTCTATGCAGTTCTTATTGCCTCTAGGAAGCTTCGCCATTATTTCCAAGCTCATAAAATCTCAGTGGTGACCTCTTACCCACTTCGAGCAATCTTGCATAATCCCAATTCAACTGGGAATATTGCAAAGTGGGCAACGGAATTGGCTGAATTCGATCTCGAATTCATTTCAAGGCAAGCAGTCAAGAGTCAAGCATTGGCAGACTTGGTGGCAGAATGGACTCCCTCTCCATCAAACCCTGGGGGCCCCAGTGAGCAGAAGCCGGAACACGAAGCTCCGATTTTTACTGAGCCTCATTGGACCCTCTACTTCGACAGCTCCATGCAAAAGCAGGGGGCCGGAGTTGGAGTCCTTCTCCTCGCACCAACCGGGGAAAAGGTGAAATACATGGTACACCTTGGCTTCAAGGCGACCATCAACATGGCGGAGTACGAAGCACTCATCTACGGACTAAAGGTGACACTCTCATACGGTGTCAAGCAATTGCTGGTCAAGGGAGATTCACAGCTCATCATTAAGCAAGTGAAGGGTGAATGCTCCTGCAACAATCTCCAGCTAGCTGCTTACCTCCTTGAAGTCCAGAGGCTTCAAAAGGACTTCGAAGTCCTAGATCTCCATCATGTTCAGCGTGCCCACAACGCTGAAGCCGACGAACTCTCGACGAAAGTGTCAACCGGAGCTCCGACTCCTGATGGAACTTTTGTTCGGAGGTTGTCAAAACCCACAGCTCAGCCTGCCGAACTGAGCGAAGAGGGCGAGATCAGCATCCTAAAGCTGACGGTCCCGATGGCCCTGTTACCATAGCAACCATCAAGGGTCGTAGATGCTGCCGGAAGCTCCGAGCAACCCAGCACGCAAGACTCAATTGCTCCAGTTAGTTCCGATGCATGGATCTCGGAGATCCGGAACTACTTGAAAGACAACATCCTTCCTGACGATGATGTGTCCGCTGACCGGGTAGTCAGATTGGCTAAAAGATACACGTTGGTAGAAGGGGATCTCTACCAGCTCGGTGCCAACGACATCCTAATGCGGTGCATCACAAGGGAAGAAGGATGCGAGCTCCTCGCAGAAATCCATGGAGGCGAGTGTGGCAACCACGCGTCTTCCCGCACGCTGGTTGGTAAAGCCTTTCGGCATGGCTTCTACTGGCCTACAGCACTCCAGGATGCAACTGACCTGGTGAAGAAATGCGAAGCATGCCAATTTCATGCAAAGCAAATTCACACACCGGCTCAGACCCTACAAATGATAACTCCTACATGGCCCTTCGCTGTGTGGGGGATGGACATCTTGGGACCTTTCCATGGAGCTGTCGGAGGTTACAAGTTCCTGTACGTCGCCATTGACAAGTTCACCAAGTGGCCGGAAGCAACTCCAGTTGTGACAATCAACAAACAATCTGCTATCAACTTTTTGCAGTCCATTGTATGCAGATTTGGAGTCCCAAACAAAATCATCACTGATAATGGGACCCAATTCACAAGCTCTGCGTTTCAAGGATATTGCGAATACCTCGGCATTCAAGTTTGCTACGCCTCCGTAGCTCACCCAGCCAGCAATGGCCAAGCCAAGAGAGCAAATGCTAAAATCCTTAAAGGACTCAAAACGCGCACCTATGAGCGCTTGAAAAAACATGGAGCCAACTGGATTGAAGAGCTTCCGCCCACTTTATGGGCCAACAGGACATCTCAAAACCGGTCAACTGGAGAGACACCCTTCTTCCTGGTGTATGGAGCTGAAGCAATCCTTCCTCCAGAAATAACTTTGGGGTCACTCCGGGTCCGGACCTTCGATGAAGCCACGCAGGACCAGCTCCGACGTGAAGACCTAGACCTCCTAGAGGAGGGAAGGTGCCAAGCAGCTGTTCGGAATGCCCGATACCGCCAAGCCCTTCGGCGCTATCATCAGCGGCATGTACACAACCGACAGCTCGAGGAAGGCGACCTGGTGCTACAGAGAATACAATCTAGAGAAGGGTTAAACAAACTCTCCCCCAGCTGGGAGGGACCCTTCCGAGTGATTAAAGTATCCCGTCCCGGGAGCGTTCGCTTGGCTACTGAGGATTGGAAACCTCTCCCAAATCCTTGGAACATTGAGCACCTCCGTAAGTTCTATACTTAATATCACGGAGGTGAGTCTGTAGTAACTTGGGGTGTATGTTATAGAGTTATTGTACAGAGTCGGGTAGTTCCTCCGGGAGAATAGCCGGACCTTTCCCGAAAGGTCCGCAAAGTTCATGCAACACTTGTCACAGTCTCAGGACTAAAAGTGTGGCTAGCTACCCTGGGTCAAACGAGAAATGAAACACGCTTAGCCTGGTTCCGTACCCTAAGAGTGTACTTGTTTCCCCTGTACCCCGGACCTATAATGAAAGACATCTTCATGTGAAACAGACTCCACGTGCATTTATTTTGTACAGGCTGAACATTTTTTATTTTTCTCTTTCTTGTCTATAACAAAGACGTGCAATTCTTAAGAAATTTTAGTTCGACCGGTTCATATACGATACGAGTTGTATTGTCGATTCTTTTGGATTCAAATATTGTTCATGGTTAACTCGCCTGAAAGCCGCCAAGCCAATCTAGGGCTGGAGTGTGCTATCGACTTAGCCTGGTCAAGCACCCTAAGTACGCCACTCTACCTACACCCCAGCAGGCCGAAGTAAGGCGGGTCCATGTACAGTTGGACCTGGAAGAAAAGACAATGCATCGGTTGTATTTAGAATCGCGTTTGACTTAAAATCTTCTTGAGAATCGTAAGCCGCGACGAAGTTATAGACAAGAAATGAATTTTACTATTTTTCTTGGCTCAAGTATGCAGGAAAAATAAAATCTACGTTGATGGAGAAAAGCCGGAGCTAACAATGCTCCGACTCCCCTAGGTGGCTTGTAATCGATGTTACGCATTGAAAACGAGCATCACCGGAGTAATCAAGCTCCGGTAAAGCTAGGGGGGCCAACCGTCGATGTTAAATAAAAGATGGTGAGAAGACCCCGCAAACGGAGTCTGCTGCCAACAAACTAAGTGTTGGCAAAGGTCACTGCCGGAGCTACTAAGCTCCGACACCTCGAAGGACTAACTATCGATGCTCTACGCGTTGATAGAGACTATTGCCGGAGCTACTATGCTCCGATGATAGACAATGCCGGAGCTTCTAAGCTCCGACAACCTCAGGGGGCCTTCACTATCGAAGACTTCGGACCTAAATTCTACAAGTTCGGAGCAAATGAGTCTTCAACAAAACGCAATATCCTCTTGGTACATGTTCACAATCAAATTGTGTACATCTTTGCCAACCAGGGGGCCAAGTGAAGACAAAAGTGTTGAAGACAAAAAGTGAAATTCACAAAAATTTGGGGATTTCATTCATCTGGAGACAAGGGATTACAAAATAGAGGAAGAAGAAGAGAAAATACAAGTAAGAACTACAGAGATGGTCCTAGACCCTATGGAAGAATTGGGCGACCTTCTGGGCAACCTCCGATATGTTGGCTCGGGCAGCTTCGCCTTCTCCTTCAACCGGACCTTCGAGCATCGGGTCCAGAGGAAATTGGGAGTTCCGGCTTGTGTAGCACGTCAGCACATATTCTGCGACGTTCTTCGCCAGGGATTGCCCCTCAACCTCCAATTGGTCCGCGATGACATCGCCCACCTTGGAGAGTTTGCTGCCTGCCGAGCTCAACGCCTGCAACGCCAGGTCCGGCTCCGGCTCCGGATCATCCGAGCGCACGGGGCTGAAGCCCATCGGTGTCAGCGAGTCGTTGGCCTTGCCCAGGAACTCCCAAATCTGTAGGGAGTCCGCAGTCCTCAAGCCCTTTATTTCTTCCAAGGATCTCCTGGCCGCCACCAGTTCAGAATTCTCGCGAGCGAGGCGCTCAACTTCTTTGGCGTTTTGTTGAATCTTTTCAGCAACCCGCTTTTTGAGTTTTCTGAGCTCCTCCTCCCGGAGGTGGATCTTGCTCCGGCGGTCGACCAGGTCCTTCTCTCTGCCCCTTACTTTCTTCTCCTTGGCAGTAAGGGCACACTCTTGCTCGTAGAGTTCCTGCCCTCGCACCCAGGCCTTCTCCTCTTCCTCATGGCAGTGCTCTTCCAATTTCTTGGCGCGCTCCTCAAGGCCCTTGTCAGCCAGAGCCACCTTCTCGGTGAGCTCCTCCTCCCTCCTCAGGACGTCATCCCGCAGCTCTAGGAGTTTCTGCTCTTCATCTTCGAGCCGTTTCTCCCTCTCTTCAAGTGCCTCCCGGCGATTGATGAGTGTAGTGTTAATATCCTCAAGCCTTTCTTGGCGTTCATCGGTTGCACTGTTAGCTGCTTTGGTCTGCTCGTAGATCTCCCGGGATTGAGCGTCGAGGGCACGAGTCATACTCTCCCTGTCATCCAATAACTTGCCCCAATATTCCAGGTGGACCTTCTCCCGTTTGATCCACTCTTTGTCGTCCACTAGCCTCGACTGCGCCAACTTGGTCTCGAAGTAGAGCCGGTTACGCCACCGCCTAAGGGTTTGGCGCTCCTCTTCAAGAGCCTTGCTGTCGTGGAAGAAAGCCAGTTGAACTTGACGCAGACTGGAACATGCTTTGTCAATAGAAAGTGACAATGGAATAGGTTCCGGACCTGCTGGGGTCTTCTCCGCTGGTTCCAGTAGGTTTTCAGATACAAAAATTGGGTCCCACTCCACAAGAGTGCTCCCCTAGGTCTCCATGGCACTAGGGCCGTCCTCCAGGATGGCCTCAGTCGTCATCGAGGAAGGTCCCGCCGCCAGGTCTTCGTTCACCCCCTCAGGCAGGGGGCTAGCGACTTCGCTTGGGCACCCCGGCTCGGCCGCGGGTACCTCCGATGTCGTCACTTCTGGAGCAGGGGCCGCTGCTGGCTCTGGTCTGGGCACCTCCTCCGATGGGGGCTCAGGCTCCGACACCTCTTCAACAACCGGCTCGGGAGCCGGAAGATCTTCAACATCGATCGGCCCTGCGGCCGGAGCTCCAACAATGATTGGCTCTGCGGCCGGTGCTTCAGAGGTAGCCGGCCCAACTGCCGGAACTTCCTCAGCTTCCGGCGTGCACACCGGGGTTTCAATCACCTCCGGTTCAACCGCTGGGGCTTCGACAATTTCCGGCTCTAAGGCCGGGGTTACCGCTTCCTCCGGCTCAATAGCCGGAGCTTCCATCATTTCAGCACCAGGATCCGGAGCTTCAACCTCCGGGACAGGTGCCGCTGGCGCATCTTCTCTCCCGTGGTCCGGCGCTACCACGAGAGTTTCTGGGGATGAGTCGAGGTCCATGACCACGACAGCCGGCGCCGGAGCTGTCGCAGCTTCAGCCACCACTTGGGGCGGCACCGGGACAGGAGCAGAAGCCCCCGCCCTCACAGCTTCAGCTGTTGTAGCTGAGGGTGGAGCCTCACTCCTCTTCTTTAGAACACTGCAGATGATGGATGAAGAAACTTAAAAAAAATAGTTACTACAACAAAACAACTGTCCAAGGTAAAAGTTAAAAATTACCTTGGGAGGCTTCCGCACCAGCTTGCGCGGAACCTCTTTCCCGGGCGTTCTGGGCTGGTCATAGCCGGCGTGTAAGCTCCGGAAGGCCCCCCGAAACTCTTAGCAGCCACGGGCATTTCCTGATGAGGACATCACTTCTATGGATACAAACAACACTCCATTGAACATACAAGATGCAATCAATAGAGTTCATACAAAACAATTAATTTCAGAGGTGAACTCGTTCTTATATATTTCCTTATATGTTTTTGAACATAAATTGCTACTTAATGATTTATTTGTGATTAGGATCCATGGAGAGGTTCAAGGAGTACTTGGAGGGAGTATTAGGGACGTGGAAGACCAGAGAATTCGTTCAAAGAAGATGGAAACCGAACCAAACTCCAAATCGTATCCAACTCGGAGTCCAGGAGCAGTACGCACTAAAACGGACGCCCAGGACGCATACGAACTTCGTTTTGGACGTTCTACATATGCACGGAAAGGGGAGAGGATAACCTTTCCAATGGAACCGGTCCCATGTCAAAATTCCTTCGGAGTCGTCGGGAATCGTCGAAACAAAATCAAATACAGAATCTGTCAGGGTGCTGCGCCACCATATTGGGCCATTGGGCCTTGTATCAAGTCTAAGTCCATTATTTTCGTGTGTTAGGGTTAGGTCACGACCCCAACACCCCCTTGGACGTCCTCCCACCTATATATACTCCATAGTAGCCGTCATGAACAATTGGGTTTTGCTTAGATCAATAATATCGCCGTTTTTTGGTTTGTGAAACTCCAATTCAGCAATTTCAGATTGCTTCTTCTACGTTCTTGCTTGTGTTCTCGGTTGCACTTGCAGGGATTAGCCTTCTTGGCGAGGTCAATCGTGTGAAGCACGGTTGATAACCAACGGAGCGGTGGTGTAGTGATTGCAGGGGCTGTTCGTGTTCTACTCGAGAGCCTCGGATCATCAACGTCGAGATCTCCATCAATCGACTTACCCATTACCTATCGGAAGATCGGGACTCATCATCATCTCTTTTCCTATCAATTGGTATCAGAGCCAGGTTGCCCGTTAGGTAATTCATCTATCCATTACATTAGTTTTGTTTTTCATACCTAGAGTCCACAAAAAAGCCACAAAAAAACTTGCAGTTTAGTAGATCTGTTTATTACTTTGTCCAAACCACATTGAGCCTTTGCAACTTTGTTATTCAGTTTGGTTTTGTTGAGTTTGTGTCCGTGGTTGAGTCATATTGCTGGTTTAGAAAGTGTTTTTGGTCTTAGTTTGAGTTTTTTGTGTTGATTCATCCTTTTGAATCACGTCATCACGTCCAGATTAGATTCACCTCTGTGCAGTTCGGTATTTTCATCATATCTTGCTCATACGAACTCGGATTTTGGTGTTCTTGTACTTTCTGGAAAGCTTAAGAAGTGCTCTATAACTTTCATATTCATCATTTTCCCAGAAAATATAGTTATTGATATCTAAATTGCATTAGATCCGAATCTGTTATTGACCTAAAAATTCTGAACAGTCTGTATTTCGGGGTCAGTATCTCCTATTGTTCTTTTCCAAAATAGGTCTTCCATATATTGAAATTAAAGAGGAGAGATATATCTACAATATTGCTGTTCTAAGTTTTCCAATTTAGAGCCTATAAGTGTGCCTATTTGTCCTTGGAAAATTGAGCAGAAAACCTGCGACAGACACACGAGATATCTTGGGTTGATTTTCATTGTGTTCTTCCCTTGCAGCACATTCTGAAAAAAAAGGAAGAAAAAAGAAAAAGGCAAGTGCAAAACAAGAATCAAAAGCCGCACAAAAAAAAAGAGAAAAAAAAACAACAAAAAAAAAACAGAAGTGCTTGCATTCTTTGTGTCATCTAATTTTGTCTCATGTCTTACTAGCTTGAACTACTAGGAACACATTTAGGCCAGCAACTTTGACAAGTACTTTGGACACTTACTCAACTTTACTATCTGATTTCATTGTTGCTAATCCTTGCTACAAATAAAGTGCCATCCAAGCTACACCTTACTCTTGAGCAGAATCGATACACTTTTGCAATCATCCCACGCTTCATTGGTTTCTTCATACCGGCCACCGTTTGCCACCTGCAGTGTCAGTAAGAACACTTGTAAGAGCGTGGTAAGACGCTTGAGAGTGTGTGATTCCACTTCCACTTTTCCATTATCCTTTGTAGTCGATAGGGATAACATATTTTTTGTGTTGTCTTCTGTTTGCTACTAACAATGTCAGGTAAAAGCAAGAATCATGCATTATATGCTGAGATGATGGACATGATGAAGACGGCGATAGAGTTGCTCACTAAAAATCAAACATCAACCAAGGATTCACATGACATTCAGACCACCTTTACAACACCTTCCACAAGAAGTAATTACATTCTCCCATCTCTTCCTTCTTATGATGGTTTTGGTTACGATGAATATATTGCTTGGGAAATAGAGTTGGATAAAATTTTTGGACAATGTCATATGTGTGAGAAAAGAAAGATTAGAAATATTGCAAGTGCATTAGTAGGTTGTGCATTGACTTGGTGGAACAACTTAAGTGATTTAGAAAGACCTCGAACATGGAAAGATATGAAAATTCTTATGCGAGAAACTTTTGCTAATGTATCTAATTGTAAAGATGAAATACATGAACTTGAGAAGAATTTTCTTGTTGTACCTCCTCCTTTGCCTAACCTTTTGCAGGAACATGAACAAATAAATGGAGATGCAAATGAGAGTGAGGTGTTGAACAACTCTTCTGAATTTTTTGATGAGTCAACTCATAATGCATTTGAATTTCTTGCTGAAAATGAGAGTAGTGTTAATGGACAATGCTCTACAGTTAACCACGGTATGACATTTTTAGATGTGCTGAATTTTGCTACCAATCACACTATCGATGAGCAGCAACAAGATGAACCTTTTCATAATACAACTTTACCATTAGTTGATTTTCCCACTGATTCTTATAACAAAAATGAGTTGTGTGCTGATAATTATATTATACCTATGCTAGAACAACCAAATGAATTTGATACTTTATCACTCACTTGTGCTGAAATTAAGCATTTGATCCCAACTACATGTGAAAGGGATGAGCTGAAATTATTATCTTCTCTAAATACTTTGGGCTATATTGAATTTGACACTCTTTGTGATCTAGATATCGTAGAGAAGATAATATTTTCTCAATCTCAATTGCCTTTGTTAAGTAGAAATATTTTTTATGCTATAGGAAAATATGAACATAGTGGTATGTTTATGGTGCATAAAGTTTACATATGTTCAAATGAGGAAGCTCCTTTTGTGCTGCAACAACATGGTCAATTAAATGAATGTACTAACGCTAATAATATCTTGTCAAGTTTTTCTAGTATTTTTTCCTTGCAGCAGGGACAACAAAAACATTTTTCACTGCGGTTGTGCAATATGGACAGTGCTCACTCGGGCCTAAACTCTACCCCCAAAGCAAGTCTTTTTGCTGGACATACGAGCAAGCCGAGGACGGCTTGTCATAAAGAAGGGGAGAATGATGAGATCATGCATATTATTATTGCACCTACAAATATGACACAATGTTCATTTGTTTGGGATCCTGGCTCAAGTGAATGTGCACTCTTATTTGATGGACAAGATCAAGATGGTGCACTATGCCGTCCACCACCTTGGCCTCCTCCTTTGATGCACACAAAAAGATTTGATGGCGTTGCATATTTGGACCAACACATGAGAGAAGATGAACTTGAGTCGAGGACGACTCCAATTCAAGAAGGGGAGGATGATGAGGACATCACTTCTATGGATACAAACAACACTCCATTGAACATACAAGATGCAATCAATAGAGTTCATACAAAACAATTAATTTCAGAGGTGAACTCGTTCTTATATATTTCCTTATATGTTTTTGAACATAAATTGCTACTTAATGATTTATTTGTGATTAGGATCCATGGAGAGGTTCAAGGAGTACTTGGAGGGAGTATTAGGGACGTGGAAGACCAGAGAATTCGTTCAAAGAAGATGGAAACCGAACCAAACTCCAAATCGTATCCAACTCGGAGTCCAGGAGCAGTACGCACTAAAACGGACGCCCAGGACGCATACGAACTTCGTTTTGGACGTTCTACATATGCACGGAAAGGGGAGAGGATAAACTTTCCAATGGCACCGGTCCCATGTCAAAATTCCTTCGGAGTAGTCGGGAATCGTCGAAACAAAATCAAATACAGAATCTGTCAGGGTGCTGCGCCACCATATTGGGCCATTGGGCCTTGTATCAAGTCTAAGTCCATTATTTTCGTGTGTTAGGGTTAGGTCACGACCCCAACACCCCCTTGGACGTCCTCCCACCTATATATACTCCATAGTAGCCGTCATGAACAATTGGGTTTTGCTTAGATCAATAATATCGCCGTTTTTCGGTTTGTGAAACTCCAATTCAGCAATTTCAGATTGCTTCTTCTACGTTCTTGCTTGTGTTCTCGGTTGCACTTGCAGGGATTAGCCTTCTTGGCGAGGTCAATCGTGTGAAGCACGGTTGATAACCAACGGAGCGGTGGTGTAGTGATTGCAGGGGCTGTTCGTGTTCTACTCGAGAGCCTCGGATCATCAACGTCGAGATCTCCATCAATCGACTTACCCATTACCTATCGGAAGATCGGGACTCATCATCATCTCTTTTCCTATCATTTCCCTGGTCGAGGCTCCCCTCGATCGCAAAGAACATCCGGACCTGGAGGCCTCAACTGGCCCCGGTGCTAGAGTCGCATGCCCGGAGCTAGCTCCCCGGGGGGATCTCACTGCGGGTAGAGTCGCCGCGGTTGCAGAAGACCTCCCCCTTCGGGGAGAAGGATCCGATGCAGAGGTGGCAGGCCTGACGGACCTTCCGTCGGCATGCTGCAGCTTCCTCTTCCGGCTCAGGGGTTCGTCCGCCGGCTCCTTGCCCTTGCCGACGACCTCGGCCCTTGGCTTTGGGGCAGGGTCGGAGCAACCTTCGGACACTCCAGGGATCGCCACCCTGGTGGTTGATCTTCTCTCGACGACACCAAGGTCGTCAAGTACGGGCATCTTCCGCCAGAGCTCCCTGCTGAACTCAACTTCCACGTTCAGAGGAAGAAAAGCTGACGGCAGAGTCAGATCGTCACCCTCGACGTTGATGCCGTGCTAGAACTTCTTGAGATGAAACTCCAGGGTTGTCCCCACCATGTTGGACATCAGCTCGGTCTCGACCCGGTCGTCATCCATCACGCTGTTGAGGGCCCAAGCTAGTTTTTCTCTCCTCTTCAGCGGTGCCCACCTGTTGACCAGGAAGTTACAAAACACCGCCTGAGGGGTTAATCCACCCTCCACACACTGACGGATCCTGGTCAGAACAGGGTTGAAGGCGTCCGCCAGCACCGGAGCTTCACTCCAGATCGTCGTGTCAATGTTGGGGAGGCCTTCGGGCAGCTCCAGCCTCTCGTGCTCCTCCACCCGGATGACTATCCAATCCTTCTTCCAGTCATCCCACTTCCCAGAGGGAAACGACCGGAGGCTCTTGAATGGGCACTTCTTGCGCTTCACGAAGTAGTAGAAGCCAAGGTACTCATTGCTCCTACCAGTAGTATGGATGGTGAAGAAGGTCCGGAAGAGTTCAATGCAGGGGGGATGCCCACCCACATTTCATAGAAGTGGACGAAGATAGAAACGAGAAGAATGGAGTGAGGGCCAAGGTGGTATAGCTGGAGACCATAAAAGTCCAGCAGCATCAAGAAAAAGGGGGGAAAAGGTGGGATCAACCCCACCATGGCGTACGAGGAGAAGTACACCATTTCGCCGGAGTGTTCCTTCTCAAACGGGAGCTCTCCCCCGGCGCGGACCGAGCGGTTGAAGAAGTCCGAGGACCATCCCATGAGGGTCCGGACCTTCTTCAGGTTGCCGTCGGTCTTCAAACGACTCTCGCGGAGACCCAACTCCATCGCAGCACAGCAAGGCAAGAGAGGAAAAGTGAAGCACAAGTCGGGAGTTTGAGCACAAGATCAGATGAGAGGCGTAAAGAACTCCAGATGGTGCGCGCTTTCCTTCTTAAGTAAGCCCTCGCAACGCTTGGATGGAAACCGCAAAGAAGTTGAAGATACCATTCAAAAATTCCACCCAGCCGATGACAAGGGGGCCCAGGACCACCCCGACGATCAAGTCGAGGTTCTTACCCAGGCGAACGGTTGTCATCATGAGGCGGGAAACCCGAAGGCGGCAGCCTGACAAGGCGTGCGGAACCGATACGGTTTTCGTATCGGGAACCGGCGACCTTCAATTGCGTGAGATCCACACGCCAAAGATCTCATCTGCCGCACGCGGGATACGCCACACGGCGAGGATTTAACTCCAAACCATCGCCAACGGCACATCCGGAGACCTTTGAAGACTCAGTTCAAAAGTCGCGAGGATGGACCCACCTCCGGCGGAATGACTTCACCCAAAGGGTCTTCCCCAGAGGTGAGTCCAGGGGGCCGCTGTCGGTACCCTGGAAACCGTACATCCCTTGAGGTTACAAAGATCTAAAGGAAAGTCATCTACTTGATTTGAAGACCTTCGGAGGCCCACATGTCAGATATAACCGGACCCACTTCTCCAACATGGTAAATCCCAAGGTCGCCACGTGTACTATCAAACCGGAGCTACCACCCACAAGGGGGAAGCTCCGGGCTATGTACCGAAATGGCACCTCCGGGCTTAACCCCAGACCGAGAGAAGCTCTGGACCTGACACGTGTCAGGTAGCTCCGGAGCTACCTGTTTCCCACAGTATGCTCCAGAGCTGCCACGTGTCCAACCGTCGGATCTTCAGCCTCTAACCTCCGGAAGACTCCACAACGGCTCCGGAGCTTCAAAGGGGAATCAAGGACTTCAAGACCCGATTAAGTGTCATTAATACCATATTAATGACACACGATCGGATGACCTTAATTACCAGTAACGGTGCTATCAAAGCCCATTACCCGGTCATTAAGGACAATTAAACGTGTTGAATGAGTATCAATACTAGTAACCGCCGGGGCCACATGTCGGGCCAGGCTAACTTGTAACGGCCTGCCCTTGTACTATAAAGGACAGGCCGACGACGGACTCTACACGTTCAGTGATGCTACACACGCGCCATAGACACTCGTCACAAGCTCATACAGCTAATACAACACCAACATACCCGTGGAGTAGGGTATTACGCTCAGGCGGCCCGAACCACGTAAATCTCCGTGTTTCCTGTGCCATTTACAATTCACCTTCTTGAATCTCCGCGTGCCCACACCGAACATCAAACTCCTCTAACACTTTAATAGTGTCGGGAGATCTGCCGGATCCAAACCACCAACACCGCCTATGGAGACAGTTTATCG
Organism: Tuctoria greenei; assembly: GCA_036927565.1. Taxonomy (NCBI): domain Eukaryota; kingdom Viridiplantae; phylum Streptophyta; class Magnoliopsida; order Poales; family Poaceae; genus Tuctoria; species Tuctoria greenei. Next base: position 123,755,183 of record JAYESD010000009.1, on the reverse strand, counting down.
TAGCCGGTTTGTACCATAATAATAACCGCATGTGATAATTATGTTATCGCAGATGGTTCTTTACCTATATCTAGCCACCTGTGATAATGATATTTCATAGGCAGGTCTAGCCGTAGGTAAATAACCGCCTGTGATCAGATATACCCTATGCAGTACTACCTGCTGTTATTTCTAATTTCCAAGTCAATTCAATATAATCACAGAAGTCAACAATATCATCACAGAAGTAAAAAATATAATCACAGAAGTCAATTTCACAAAAACAATATACATATGTACAAGTTACACATACAAGTTATCTCATAGTTTACAAGTTTCACTCAAAACTATTTCTATTGGCATAGTCGCAAAGTTCTGGCACATCACCTATTGCAACATTCTCATCAAAGAACTCCCCTCTTTTGTGCAAAATTTTGCGACGCACAAATTGACACAGTTCATCAGCAATCTTGTCTGCTCCTCCACCAGGCATACTTCTACAAACCGGCCATTCTTCGTTCACATTCTTCGCGTGCTGCAATGAAACACATAAGAAGGTTTAGAATGTGTTGGTTTGAATAATCTCAAAGTATAGATCAAAGTGAGAGTATACATGAATTTATTTGGTATTTTTGGACCAGTTGTACTATGAGCAACTGAATTTTGAAGTTGGAATCAAAATCTAAAAATAGTAAACTCAAAATTAAGAAAATAAGACATCGACATTAAGGATAACTTACATCCTCACGATTCACTCTATATTCACTAGCGGTCCGAAGATGCTCGCATACATAATACCCGCATAAGACACTCCCAGCAGGCTGTTTCGGACAAGCATAATATATTTTAATGTCCAATGCATTCGTATTAGGAGGTCTTTGACCGCCAAGCTGTTCCGCATAAAACTGCCAAACGCTGTAATACAAGAAATGTCATATAAAACTTGTCAACACATTCTAAATGTGTGTAAATTAAATGTAACAAATAAATGTATAATTTCAAAATGAAAAGGAAATCTTTGTAATGATCTAGTGGTTAATCGGCTGAGTCCAAGATTGTTGCCAAACCCTGCGTTGGCTTGATGAAGATCATTATGTAGTGATTACTCACACATACTGTCGAAGCGTACTAACAACACTTCCCCTAGTACTACTAAATTGTAGCTCGCGGTGGTTCTTGTATCGGTTTGGGCACGCGAAGATCTTAATCAAGATGATGACACAAATGATTTACTTGGTTCAGGCCGCCTGAGCATAATACCCTATTTCGCGGAGTGTGTCGAAGCGTACCAATGACACTTTCCCCAGTACTACTAAATTGTAGCCCGCGGAGGTTCTTATATTGGTTTGGGCGCGTGGAGATCTTAATCAAGATGATGACACAGATGATTTACGTGGTTCAGGCGGCCTGAGCGTAATACCCTATTCCACGGAGTGTGTGTTGTTGTATTGGATATTTGCTGGTGCTTGCATGCATATGAGACTAGTTGTCTAGTATCGTGCAACACATCCCTTTTATAGACCAAGGGATGACTGTTACATAAGTTGCCTAGCCCGACATGTGGCCCCGGCGGTTATTATTGTATAATCACACAATTAAGTGTGATTAAGCACCCTAATAGCGTGATAACACACTTTAATGTTGGCGTTACTAGTATTAAGGGTCTTCTGATCGTGTGTCATTAATGATGTATTAATGACACATAGTCAGGCCTTGCAACTGTAACAATCACTGTCCTTTGAATGTTCATGCTGTTGGAGTTCCGTCACTATTCCCGTTGGTGTCACAGGTCTGGAGGCACAACACGTGGCGGCTCCGGGGCTTTCTCTCATGGGGAGGTAGGTCTGGAGCTGTTGTACACGTGGAGGCACCGGAGCTTCCTTCTAATGAGGGTTAGGTCCAGGATCAATAGACATGTGTTAAGCGAGGAGCTTCCCTATGTAGGGAGTTTAGCTCCGGTCTTATACTACACGTGGTAATGCCGGAGCCACTCATATGAAAGAGGCGGGGCCAGTGCCATGTGACACATGGGGTCTTCAAAGGTCTTTGACTCTGACAGGTGGAACTCCCTTGTACTTCTTGCGGCATCATAGGGTACCCGATACGTAGGGTACCGACAGTAACCCCCAGGCCCACCTCTAGGAGAAACCTTTGCGTTAAGTTATTCTACAGAGGTGGGGCCATCCTTGATTCCCTCGATGCAACTTTAAAGGTCTTCAGATGTACCGTTGGGGCGATGGTATGGGGTTAAATTACCGCCGTGTGGCTTGTTTTGAATGCGGCAGATGAGATCTATGAGTGCAGATCTCACACAATTGAAGGTCATCGGTTTACAATTCGAAAACCGTATCATTTCTGAGCACCTTGTCAGTCTGCCGCCCTCGGGCTTCCCGCCGCCCATCATGACAACAGTTCGCCTGGGGTAATAAACTTGGCTTCTTCATCAGGGTGGCCCTGGGCCCCTTTGTCATCGACGGGGTAGATTTTTTGTAATGTGGATTGGCTCTCATTGCAGTTTCCATCCAAGCATCATGGAGGCCTACTTAAGAAGGAAAGTATGCATGGTTTGAGGACTCTTTACGCCTTCGATCAAACTTGCGCTCAGAGCCTCCCAACCTTTGCCTAGCTTTCTCCTCTTTCGCTCCGCCTTGTCGCGATGGAGTTAGGTCTTCCCAAAAGACACATACAAAGCAGGGATAATCTGATGAAGGTCCAGACCTTCATGGGATGGTACAGCTTCTCCTTCAACCACTTGGTTCGTGCTGGCAAGCTCCCCTTCAAGAAGGAGCGCCGTGGCGAGATGGTGTACTTCTCGGCGTACGCCATGGTGGGATTGATCCAACCTTTTTCAAGTTTCATCCTGATGCTGCTGGACTTCTATGGCCTTCAACTGCATCATCTCGGCCCCCACTCCCTCCTGCTGGTGGCGACTTTCGCCCACTTCTGTGAGATGTGGGTGGTCGTGCCTCCTTGCGTCAAGATGTTCAGGACCGTCTTCACGGTCCATACCACCGACATGGAGACCGAGCTGCTTGGTTTCTACTACTTCGTGAAGCACAAGAATTGCCCCTTCATGTATTTAAAGTCGACCCCCTCCGGCAAATGGGATGACTGGAAGAAGGATTGGGTCATCATTACTGTGGAGGAGCACGATAGGAATGAGCTGCCCCATGGACTCCCCAACATCGACACTAATGCCTGGAACATAGTTTTGGAGCTGTTGGATGCGTTCAAGCCTGTCCTGGCCATGATCCAAGAATGTGTGGAGGGTAGAGTGACCCCCCAGATGGTCTTCGAAAATTTCTTGGTGAACAGGTGGGCTCCGCTGAGGAGAAGAGAGAAGCTCGCCTGGGCCTTCAATAGTGTGATGGATAAGACTGGATTGAAACCAGTTTGACATCCAACTTGAATGACGAAGCTTCGAGGCTCCATCTCAAGAAACTTCGGCACTGGTCTATCGCTGATGATGCCCTGGCTCCGCCAGCTGCTTTCCGACCCCTGAACATGACTCTAGAGTTCGGTAGGGAGATCCGGAGGAGGATGCTAGCGCTGGATGACCTGGGTGAAGTGGAGAAGCATAGGGTCTCCAGGGTTGTAATACCCAGAGCTTCTTAGGAGGTGGTCGCCCCTACTCTGAGCCAAAAATTTGATGACGTTGGCAAAGGCAAGGGCAAGGGCAAGGAGCCAACCGAATCTTCTAGCCGGAAGAGGAAGCTGAGGCACGCTGATGGGAGCTCCGTCAGGTCCACTGTATCTATGACTGCCCCTTCTTCCCAGCGAGGGAGATCTTCTGCAGTGACACCTCCTCCGATGCAAGTGTCCTCGAGAGGCGCCAGTTCCGTACAGTCGACTCCAGTCCCGACACCAGCTATGAGCTCCAGGTTCGGTAGATCTTCCCAGCCAAGGAAGGCCTCGACTGGGGTGACACCGACGATGGCGTCAAGCTCCGGGCGTCATTCTGGAGCTCCCACCATGCCAACCACGGCAAGTTTTGGATCTAAGCCTCCGACAAAGAAGTTCCACGCCAATTGGAGCGGTAGCTTCCCAAGGTAAGATTTGCTATTTCACCTTGATTTGCCATTCTTATTTTTGTAATATTTTGAACCTTCCAATCTTTTGACTGCAGGGCATCAAAGACGGGTTCTAAAGCTCTAGCCTCTATTGCAGCGGCCGAAACAGTGCGAGCGGAAGCTTCAGCTCCAACTCCCACATCTCCTCAAGTGGTGGCTAAGGCCACGACAGCTTCGGCGCCAGATGTCATGGATCTAGATCAAGAGTAAACGCCAGAGACTCCCATGGTAGCACTGGACCATAGGGGAGACATACATGAAGACGCTCCAGTAGCGGTGTCACCAGCAACTGAAGCTTCGGCGTCGGACGTGGAAATGGTAGAAGCTCTGGTCTCGCGGTGAGATGTAATCGAGGCTCCAGTCGCTGTGCCAAAAGTTTTTGCTGAGCCGACAGGTGAGCCGGAGGTGCCAGAAGTTTCGGCCCTTGAGCCGGAAATCATTGATGCCCTGACAACCAAGTTGGTGAGGCTTAAAGTCTCGATCCTTGAGCTGAATGTTGTTGCAGCTCCGGCAGCAGAATCGGAAGTTGTTGAAGCTCCGACAGCTGAGCCATAGGTAGAAGTGGCTTTGGGCGAAGCTTCAATGACAGCCCCGGGGGTACCATCTCCAAAGGTGCCCGTGCCCGAGGCGGAACACCATGAAGAAGCGGCGGCAGACTCTCCACCCGCGGAGCCAGCAATTGAAGTTTCTGCAGCAGGACCTTCGGAGTCAGCCCCAGAGGTAGAAGTTCCCCCAGTAGGATCTTCCTCAGCAGCTGTTGAAGATCTCCCGGAGGACAGCCCCAGTGCCGTAGAAGCTCAAGGAACCACACTTGTGACGTGGGACCCTATTTTTGTTCTTGAAGACCCCTTGGAACCAGTGAAGGTGACCCCGACAGGTCCAGAACCTATTCCTTTGGCGTTGTCTATGTACAATGCCTGCTCAAGCCTCTAAAAAGTCTAGCTCGCCTTCGACCACGACAGTAAGGTCCTCAAAGAAGAGTGCCACACCTTGAGGCGTTGACGCAACAGGCTTCACTTCGAGACCAAGCTGGCGCAGATGAGGCTTGCAGACCAGAAGGAGTGGGTCGAGAAGGAAAAGGCCCGGATGGAATATCGGGGCAAATGGCTGGAGGAGAAGGAAGCCGCCATTAGGGCTCTCGACGTCAATTCTCGAGAGATCCTCGAGCATGCCAAGGAAAGGAGTGATGCTGCTGATGAGTGTCACACCAACCTCAATGAATTAAATGAGGTTCTCCTGAAGTGTCGAGCAGACCTTGATGCAAGAGAAGAGAAGCTCCTGGAACAGCAGGAGGATGTTTTGAAAAGAGAGGAGGAGCTTTAGGAGAGCAAAAGTTGGCAGATCGCACTAAAAAGATTGATCTGCAGAGCAAGGAAGAGGAGGAAAAGTACTGGAAACTGGGGCAAGAGCTCTCAAAAAGAGAAGCTGATGTTGCCACCAGAGAAGGGAAAGTAAGAGGCATGGAGAAGGACCTGGCCGAACTGCGGAACCGCATCCACCTCCAGGAGACGGAGGTAGTCGACCGCGAAAAGCAAGTAGCTGAGAGTATGCAGCAACATGCCAAAACGGTTGAGTGCCTCGCTTGGGAAGGTTCAGAGCTAGCGGCCGCCAGGAGGTCACTGGAGGAGCTGCGGAGCTCGAGGGCAACTAAATCCCTGCTGGTATGGGATTTTCTGGGGCGTGCGGACATAGCTTTGGTGCCTCTTGGTTTCAGTCCAGTACGTCCGGAGAACCAGCACCAGAGCTGGACCAGATGCTGGTGGCACTTGGCTCTGCTCACAGCAAATTCAACGCAATGGGTGATGTCATCACTGACTAGTTGGAGACAGATGGAAAATCTCTGGCCAAGAACGTCACCGAGTATGTCTTGGCATGTTACAAAAGCATAGACCCTCAATTTTCTCTCGATGCGGTCTTCGAAGGACTCATTACCGAAGAGGAGGATGCCTCCAGAGCTAGCATCCAAGAAGCTGTTGAGAAGGTTGCCTCATTTTTCCACAGGACTTAGATCCTCCAGTAGCTAGGACCTTTTCCTTTTGCCTTTTACTGTATCCCTGATTTTGTAATCCAGTACTTTGAATGAATAAAATCCACTATTTATGTAATGAATTCCATTTTGTTGTCCTTTTCTTCAATACACTGTCCTTTACCTTGTTTGCCCCCTGGTAAATGTATGCAATTTGATTGCGAACATGTACCAAAACGATTTGATGATGTGTTGATGACTTGGACACTTCGAACTTGTAGCTTTTAGGTCCGAAGTTTATTTCTGACTTCTCCAGGGAGCTTTTGTAGCGTCGACGGCGGGCCCCCTGGGGTTGTCTGAGTTTGATAGGTTCAACGACACCCACCGTCAACGCATAGAACGTCAATGGTAGGCCTGGGGTTGTCGGAGCTTGATAAATTCGATGGCAACCCATTGTCAATGCGTAGAACGTTGACGGTAGGCCCCTGTGGTTGTTAGAGCTTAATAGTTCTGGCAAGTCCACCATTACCATGAGTTTTCATTTTCCCTGTGCATCAAAGACAAATAAAACAATAAAATTCATCCTCTCGTCTACAACTCTTTTGCATCTTATTATTCTTATTTGAATTTTAGATCCGAAGAAACTCGATATGACAACAAGCACATTGATGTAATCTTTCCAGATCTGAATGCTTTTAGGACCCGCCCTACTGAGGCCTGCCGGAATATAGGTAGAGTGGCGTACTTAGGGTGCAGGACCAGGCTAAGCCGATAGCACACTTCAGAGCTATGTTGGCTTGGCGTTCAGGCGAGTAGACCGTGCAACAATGTTAAGATCTAAAGAGACCACCAAGATTAACTCGTACAACATATGAATAACTTGTACTAAAGGTAAAAAAGAATTGCACAATTGTGTTATATATGAGAAAGAAAAGAATGATAATTCAAAAGAATGAGCCTTTACAAAATAAATGCACATGGAGTCTGTTTTCACACAACAATGTCTTTCATTATAGGTCCGGATTAGAGGAGACAAGGACACACTTAGGGTATGGAACAGGCTAAGCGTGCTATACATCTTGTACTAACCTAGGGCAGGTAGCTATACTTTTAGTGCCGGGACTGTATAAAGTGTTGCTTGAACCTTCCAGACCCCCCCGGAGGGGTCCATATGCTTTCCCGGAAGACCTACCCGACTCTATATATTGACTCTATAACATACATTGTGTATAATTACAGACTCACCTCCGTGAAACTAAGCATAAAACTTACGGAGGTGCTCGATGTTCCAGGGATTGGGAAGGGGGGTCCCGTCCTTAGTTGCCAAGCGAATGCATCTGGGATGGGATACTTTGATCACCCAGAAGGGACCTTCCCAGCTGGGGGAAAGTTTGTTCACCCCTTCGCGAGTTAGTATTTTCTGCAACACCAGATTGCCTTCTTCGAGCTGTTGGTTACACACATGCCTCTGATGATAGCGCCGGAGCGCTTGGCGATATCATGCATTCCGAACAGCTGCTTGGCACCTTCCCTCATCGACGAGGTCAAGGTCTTCACGCTGGAGCTGGTTCTGCGTGGCTTAGTTGAAGGTCCAGGCCCAGAGCAACCCCATGGTGATCTCCGGAGGAAGGACTGCTTCAGCTCCATACACCAGGTAAAAGGGTGTCTCTCTAGTTGACCGGTTAGGTGTTGTCCTGTTAGCCCACAATGTAGATGGAAGATCTTCAATCTATTTGGCTCCATGCTTTTTTAGGCGCTCATATGTGCACGTCTTGAGTCCTTTTAAGATTTCTGCATTTGCTCTCTCGGCTTGGCCATTGCTTGCTAGGTGAGCTACTGAGGCGTAGCTGACTTGAATGTCGAGGTCTTTGTAATACTCTTGAAACGCAACAATTGTAAATTGAGTTCCATTGTCGATTATGACTTTGTTTGAAACTCTGAATCTGCATACGATAGACTTCAAGAACTTGATAGCTGATTGCTTATTTATTGTTACAATTGGAGTTGCTTCCGGCCACTTGGTGAACTTGTCGATGGCGACGTACAGGAACCTATAACCTCCGACAGCTTTTGGGAAAGGTCCCAAGATATCCATACCCCACACAGCGAGTGGCCATGTAGGAGGAATCATTTGCAGTGACTGAGCTGGAGTGTGGATATGTTTTGCATGGAACTGGCACGCTTCACACTTTTTACCAACTCTACTGCATCCTGGAGTGCTGTAGGCCAGTAGAAGCCGTGGCGAAAGGCTTTGTCGACCAACGTGCGGAAAGACATGTGGTTCCCACACTCTCCTCCATGGATCTCAACGAGGAGCTCGATGCCTTCTTCCCTTGCAATACACCGCATTAGGACGCCGTTGGCACCGCGTCGGTAGAAAACCCCTTCTACCAACGTGTATCTTTTAGCCAATCTGACGATTCAGTAAAAAAATACACCGTCTCCATGAAGGATGTTGTCCTTCAAGTAGCTTTGGATCTCCGAGATCCATGTATCGGAGCTAACTTGAGCTTTTGAGTCTTGCGTGCTGGGTTGCTCGGAGCTTCCTGCAGCACCTACGACGCTTGGTGGACGCCATGGTAACAGGGCCACCAGGACCGCCAGCTTCGGGGTGCTGGTCTCGCCCCCTTCATCAGTTCAGCAGACTGAGCTGTTGACCTTGACAAGCTCCAGACAAAAATTCCGTTAGGAGCCGGAGCTCCAGTTGAAGCCTTCGTTGAGAGTTTGTCAGCTTCAGCGTTATGGAGACGCTGAACATGGTGGAGATCTAGGACTTCAAAGTCCTACTAGAGCCTCAGGACTTCAAGGAGATATGCAACTAGTTGCGGGTTGTTGTAGCAGCATTCACCTCTGACTTGCTTTATGATTAGCTATGAATCACTCTTCACCAACAACTGCTTGACACCATAGGATAGTGCCACTTTGAGCCCGTAGATGAGAGCTTCATACTCCGCCATGTTATTAGTCGCCTTGAAGTCAAGGTGAATCATGTATTTGAACTTCTCCCCGGTTGGAGCGAGGAGGAGGCTTCCAGCTCTAGCCCCCTGTTTCTGCATGGAATCGTCGAAGTAGAGAGTCCAGTGAGGTTCGGTGAAAGCCGGGACCTTGGGTTCTAGCTTCTACTCAATGGGGCCCCCAGGATTTGATGGAGAGGGAGTCCACTCCACCACGAAGTCAGCCAAAGCCTGACTCTTGATAGCTTTTCGTGGTTGGAATTCGAGAATGAATTATGCTAGCTCTGCTGCCCACTTGGCGATGTTCCCAATAGAATTAGGGTTATGCAATATAGCACGCAGTGGATATGAAGTTACCACTGATATCTTATGAGCTTAGAAATAATGACGAAGCTCCCTTGAGGCAATAAGAACTGCATAAAGCATCTTATGCACCTCAATGTATCTGGTCTTGGCATCATGGAGTACTTCACTGATGAAGTATACTAGACGCTGAACTGTGCGGACCCTCTCGGAGGGGTCTGAAGCTTCTTCTCCATCAACCCAGACCCTCCCGGAGGGGTCTGACTCTTCTTGTTGAGCTTCCAAGACCCTCCCAGAGGGGCCCGTAATTTCTTCTTCTTCAACCTGGACCCTCCCTGAGGGGTCCGGATCTTCTTGAATAGCCGTGAGAACTCCCTCAGATGAGAGAGGTTGACTTCTAGCACTCCACTTTGAAGATCCGTTCTTGGGTGGTGGGACCCAGACTCACCTTCAGGTAGTTCCGAACCCTCCCGAAGGGTTTCGAGCTTCTGAATTGGATATGGCTCCGGTCTTTCCACGACTAGGACCATGCTGACGACTTTTGTCATTATGGAATTGTAAAGCAGTAGAGGCTCGCCAGGGTTTGGAGCTACCAAGATAGGTAGTGTGGTGAGGAGCTGTATGAGCTCTTGAAACGCCTTTTCTGCTTCTTTGGACCAATGAAATGGTCTGGACTTCCTCAATAGCTTGAAGAAGGGAAGTGCCCGCTCTGCTAGTCTCGAGATGAACCTGCTAAGCGTGGCTAGACATCCAGTTAGCTTCTAGACGTCCTTGATGCAGGCTGGAGGCCGCATATCTTCTATTACCTTGATCTTCGCCGGGTTTGCCTCAATTCCTCGGTGAGTAACAAAAAAACTAAGGAGCTTTCGGAGCTAACCCTGAAGACACACTTGTGTGGGTTCAGCTTGGTGCGCGTGATGCGCAGCATGTCGATGACAACTTGCAAGTTGTCAAAGAGTGACCCCTTGTTCATGATCTTCACAATGATGTCATCGACGTACACCTCCACCAAGTCTCTAATGAGTTCTCCAAAAGTTCTGTACATAGCTCGCACAAAGGTTGAAGCAACATTTTTGAGACAAAAGGGCATGGTTGTATAACAATACAATCCATCTACTATAATGAAGGTAGTGTGCTCTTCATCTTCCCTAGACATTTGGATTTGATGATATCTGGAGTATGCATCTAGGAAACACAATAGCTCACACCCAGAGGTGGATTCCACTATCTGATCTATCCTAGGTAGTGAAAATGGATCTTTTGGACATGCCTTATTTAGTGTGGTGTAGTCGATACACATCTGAAGCTTCCCGCCGGCGTTAGGTACAATGACTGGGTTTGCCAGCCATTTTGGATGAAATACTTCCTGTATGAAACCAGCTTCGAGCAACTTCTTGATTTCTTCACGAATGAAGTTTTGCCGCTCTACTAATTGGTTTCGAGGCTTCTGGTGTACTGGCCGAGCATCGGGGTAAATCTTCAGATTGTGCTCAATCACCTCCCTAGGGATCCCAGCCATTTGTGCCGGTTTCCAGGCAAACACATCAATATTCGCTCGGAGGAAAGTGATGAGCACGAGTTCCTATTTGTTGTTCAGACCTCCCGATATACGGGTGGTCTAAGCAGCATCAGAACCAATTTGGACGACATCGATGGGTATGTCATTGTCGTCGCTTGGCTGCACACGTGGTGCAGAGGTTGAGCCTCGATGACGAGTGCTCGGGGGTAGAGAAGCTTGCTGTTTGCCGCATGCCTCCTCCTGAGCTATTGCAAGCGTGTGAAGTTCTTCCAGCGCGGTGACTCTTGCAGTACGGTCCCTGAGGATGCGGAGAACACCATAAGGTGTTGGCATTTTCAACACCAGGTAGCCATAATGAGCCACAACCATGAACCATTACAAGGCAGGCTTGCCCAGAATGGCGTTGAAGGGTAAGCTGATCTATGCAACGTCAAAGACCAGCTTCTCAGTCCTGTATTTCTCCCGAGTTCCGAATTCACCGGGAGTGTAATGGATCTAAGAGGGCTAATGGACCCCGGACCTACCCCATAAAAAGGTCATGAGGGGTGAAGGTCTGAGCCTCGGAGCTGGAGCTTGACGAAGGCTTCGTAACTCGGAAGGTTAAGCCTCGCACCTCTGTCCACCAAAACATGGTAGAGCTGGACATTATTGATGGTAGGTGACGCCATCAGCGACAATTGGCCAGCGCTGATCATGTTCCGAGGGCAGTCTATAGCATCGAAGGTGATGGGGGTGTCCATCCACATTGCGATGAGGTTCCGCCCTAGTGACAGGAGATGCAGCAGCCATGTCCCGCCGCATTGTCTTAAGGAGCGGCGAGAAGTGATGTCCCAAGATCCACCATAGATGGTGTTCAGGGTCTTCCAATGCTCATTGTCAGAGACATCGGAGCCGTCGTCGACGGTGTTGTACACAGACTTCAAGAGCTTCTTGGGATCCTGAAAGCCTAGCTCCGGTTCAGCTGGAGCTTCATCGACTTTTTGTTTTCTTTCCCGCTAATGGAAAGGAGCTTCTTCTCGGTGCTTGTTATAGCACCCGACAAGGTTCTGGACCTCCCAGCATTCCTCCAAACTGTGCTTGTCCGTCTTGTGGATCGGACACCATATCTTAGAGCTGCTGCTATCTTCTGACGAAGGGCGAGGTCGTTTTTCGAGGCGTGGCCCCTGGCCACCTAGAGCTGCAGTAGTTGCTGCAGTAAGTGCACTGGCCAACAACTTCTTCTTGCCGTTGGACTTCTTCTTCTTTTTGCCACCACTGGAGGTAGCGGCTTCAGCTTTGGAGGGTTTTTTCTTAACCTCCGGAACTGGTTTTGAGTGCATTTCTCGACCCTCTGCGACCCGGGCACACTTGTAAGCCAGGCTGAACAACTTCATGACACTGGCGACTTCTTTCATCACTAGCTTCTCCATCATTTTCTTGTCTCGGACGCCCTATCTGAATGCAACAATAACAAAAGCGCTCGAGATAGAGGGGATGGTATTGTGTACCTGGGAAAACCACTGGATAAAGGATCGCAGCGATTCCCTCGTTGTTTGCTTCGCGGCAAACAAGTCCAGTTCAGTGCCTGGTCGAGTGTAAGAGCTCCCAATGTTGGCAGTGAACTGTTGGCATAGTTCTACCCAACTGTTGATGGAGTCAGGCGGAAGACTCATGGACCAGGACCTGGCAGTCCCAGTTAGAGCCATAGGGAAGTAGTTGGCCATCACGGCCTCGTTGCGTCCTGCTGCAAGTATAGAAGTGTAGTAGATTTGAAGGAACTCGGCGAGGTTGACAGTCCCGTCGAATTTCTCTGGCAAATGAGGCTGCAACTTCTGTGGCCAGCGGACGATGCGCAGGTGCATGGCCAAGGCAGAACAACCTCCTCCTACTCCCACTGGAGCAGGGTTGTCCCGAGCCTCTCGTCTCTCGCGAGCACGCTCGATGTGGACGTGGCCATCCTACTGTCGGTAGCGGCGGTCGAGCTCCGGCCGCATGTCATGCGTCAAAAGCCTCAACACAGTTTGGGTGCGATGTGCCCCAAAGGGTAGCGAAGTCGCCTGTTGGGACACACCACGTCTCCTCTGCTCTGAAACTTGCGGACCATGTCTTCCTGACAAGATCCGGCGCTGTGGAGGTGCCTGCCCCGAAGGAGCAGGACCTCGGTTACTGATGCCATCGGCTGCAACTGCAACCAGATTTTCAACATCAGCCCTCCACTACTCCACATCACCTTGGGATGCTCCTGGAAGTGGTGGGCGTTGGAGTAGAGTACGCGCAGCAACAAACACGTGCTCAGGATTGTTGTTTGTCGATGTTGTGATCGATGCAAGTACTCCATCCTACTGTCCAGCATTGTTTGCTAGAATAGAGGGTAGTGGCGGTGTTAAGATGCCCGCTGGAACAACGGTGCCCGCTGGTTGCTGCATGTTGGAGGGATTCCCTCCAACAGGTTGCATAGCGTTGTTGCCGTTGGATGATCCTGCGGCGGAGTTCACCATCTTGTGATCTCAGGCGCCCCTACCTGACGTGCCAAATGTCGAAGCGTACTAACAACACTTCCCCCAGTGCTACTAAATTGTAGCCCACGAAGGTTCTTGTATCGGTTTGGGCGCGCAGAGATCTTAATCAAGATGATGACACATATGATTTACGTGGTCGGGCTGCCTGAGCGTAATACCCTATTCCACGGAGTGTGTCGAAGCGTACTAACGACACTTCCCCCAGTACTACTAAATTGTACCCGCGGAGGTTCTTATATCAGTATGGGCGCGCAGAGATCTTAATCAAGATGATGACACAAATGATTTACGTGGTTCGGGCCGCCTGAGTGTAATACCCTATTCCACGGAGTGTGTGTTGTTGTATTGGAGATTTGCTGGTGCTTGCGTGCGTATGAGCTTAGTTGTCTAATATCATGCAACACATCATTTTTATAGACCAAGGGATGTTTGTTACATAAGTTGCGTGGCCCGACATGTGGCCCCTGCGGTTATTATTGTATAATCACTCAGGTGTGATTAAGCACCCTAATAGTGTGATAACGCACCTTAATGTTGGAATTATCAGTATAAAGGGTATTTTGATCATGTGTCATTAATGATGTATTAATGACACATAATCAGGTTTTGCAACTGTAACAATCACTGACCTTTGAATGTTTATGCCGTTGGAATTCCGTCAGTACTAACGTTGATGTCGCAGGTCCAGAGGCACAACACGTGGCGGCTCCGGAGCTTTCTCTCATGGCGAGGTAGGTCCGGAGCTGCTGTAAACATGGAGGCACCAGAGCTTCCTTCTAATGAGGGTTAGGTCCGGGATCACTGGACACGTGTTTAGCGTGGAGCTTTCCTATGTAGGGAGTTAGCTCCGGTCTTACACTACACGTGGTAATGCCGGAGCTATCCATATGAAAGAGGCGGGTCCAGTGCCATGTGACACATGGGACCTTCAGAGGTCATTGACTCTGACAGGTGGAACTCCCTTGTACTTCTTGCGGTATCATAGGGTACCCGGTACGCAGGGTACCGACACATACAAACACACGTGTTAACAATTAGCAATAATTGCTATTTCAATGTCATGTGTCAAACTTACTCGAAGTGGTACGAAGCCTTTACGAGGTCTGTGCCGTCTCTAACAAATTTAAACATTGCATGTCCTATGTAAGCTGCAACTTCTGTCCTTCTATCCTTCTTAAGTTTTGCGATTGATTTTTCAAATTCTTTTTTTTTCATGTGCTTGAACTGTACTGAGTCTCGATCTGTCTTAACGTCGAATAGCGTCTTTGCAATCCGTGTAGGGTCAAGGATACCAGTCTTGCGTTTCTCTTTTAATTATCCATGTATTGCATCCTATTGAAGAAGTCCAGAATTGTTATAATCTCATGAAATGTGTATGCGTGTAGTAAGAAAAGCAAATGCAAAATATTAGAGGCACTTACAAGCACTAGACGAGTAGCAGGTTGATTTCGAGCATGCCCCAATGGAAAAGGCTATGCAGCACTTCAAATAAAATGACTCGTTTATCTGCTCCAGTGCTCCAGAATGCATCTTTTGGAACAGAAAATGTGACACAAGAAAGATCATATTTTGTGATGGCAGTGTTGTACCACTTGTGCATTCTTTTGAGCGGAGCAGGTTGTTTTTTAAGTTGTACGGATGTCATGAACGGCTTCCCATTCTCAGATTTAGGAGGAACATCCTCAAGCTTGTATATTGGAACTCTTGGTTTAACTAAAGCCGTCCGCCGATTATACATGACACCGTCTTCTTCCCACACCTCGATATCTTTTAATGCTAGCTCATGAGAAGAACGAGATGAACTTGATTTTCTAATATTTTCCTTCATATTTTTGAAATACTTTGACACTTCGGATGAAGGTTTCATAATTTCATATGAGCTAACTTTGATAGGCACTGATGATCGAGGAGTAGTTGACGGAAGTTGGACACTGGCTTGTTGTTGAACCTGTTGTTCAACTGATTGCTATTTACTCCCAGCAGCTGGCTCTAGTACTACTTCAAGTCGTTGCTCAACTGGTTGCTCTTTACTAGTAACAGCTTGCTCTGGTACTGCTTGAAGTTGTTGTCCAACTTGTTGCTCTTGGTTATCTTTACTAGCAAGGTTACTACCATCCTTGCCGAGACATAGGGGGAGTGGATCTTCCTGGACTTTCACCTTAGAAGACGGGGTTGCAGTATTTTGAGATGCGACGGGGCTAGAAATTGGCTCATCGTCCAACACGATATTGCGTCGGTACCAAAGGATTAATTGGTTGATAGCCTGCCCCAGAGTCGTGATCCCCTCATATGTGATGTGGTCTATTTCATAATCTTCATAATCATTATCAAGATTTGAAGAACTTGCACCACAACATAATTCAACAGAAGTGGATTGCCGTTGAAGTCACGATCAGGCTTTGCCATAGCAGTGGCAACCTGTTTCGTTTGGTTCCCTGCTCTGCTGACTGGGACAAGAAGACGACAAGATCTGTCCTTAGCAATATCATCGACATTGTACTTATGGGTTGACCCTGAGCCTGGCACAGAACCTACGCTGCTAGGCTAGGCAGTTGGAGATACAAAATGCTCCATTGGCACGGGAACCATCGCTGTACTCGGTGCCACTAATTGTCCCGATTGTCTATGTTGTTCCATTATTTCTTGCACATTTTCCTTGACCTTTTGAGAAATCATTTCATCAACTATTTTCTTGAACTTCTCACGTCTTCTATATATCTCTTTATCTTTCGGGAAACCATCTAGCCAAGACATTTGAGAAGAGATTGCTCGAACTCATCCACTGTGTTCCGGGTTTCCTAGGATAGCGGTAATTTGGTCGTTCTCCCTCTTCAGCTTGAAGAGATCCTTTTGTTGCTTTTCAATTACTTCTTTCATTTTGTGCTCTACTTCATTCACAGAGGCAGGCTTTTCAAGTTTGCCCTCCCTGGTCAAACCTGACCGAGCAAAGACCCACCGCTGAGTTCTCTCATCGCAACCTTCTTACGGGTGAGAATTGCCCTTACTGGTAATTTTGTCTAATATCTTATTCTATTTCTAGACTTTGGGGCATATCCGGCGAACCCCAAGCGATGATGGTATTTGTTCTTTTTGGCAAGCTGACCTAGTTGCACTTATGGTTTTAGCATCTGGTGTGGTCTTTTGACGAACAAATTCTTGCCACTGAGCTTGTTTGATTTTTCCCATCTTCCTCGGGCTAGGGACCTTATCAGCCATAACATAAGCATTTATTTCACACTATTAGCCATTAAACTTCTTGCTGCAAGAGACCAATGTTGCTTTCCTTACAGCTTCTTTTGTGCCTTTCGGGAACTTGAATTGTTTCTTTATCCTTTCCCACAACTCATTCTTGGTCTCCTCAGGTAATTTTCTACAATTCTCGGTTGTGATCAGCATGAGATCTCTAA
This sequence comes from Tuctoria greenei, assembly GCA_036927565.1. Lineage (NCBI taxonomy): Eukaryota > Viridiplantae > Streptophyta > Magnoliopsida > Poales > Poaceae > Tuctoria > Tuctoria greenei. The sequence continues at coordinate 123,738,487 of JAYESD010000009.1, read as the reverse complement.
CAAGAAAACCGTATGCATTTCGGTACTTGGTAACTGAATCCAGTGCTTCTTGGGGAAGCCCACCTGGACCGACCCTTGTTATGTACATGATGCGGTCCAATGGACCCTTATTGGGACCTCGATGCCCTCGTTTTTGCTTGAGTGAACCTGAGGATTCATCCATTGGAGAACCTTCTGCGGTTTTAGGAGCCAAAGTCACCTCGTTGTCTTTGCGATTAATCTAGGTAGAAAATAATTATAAGACTTCGTATACTTGACAACCAACATTAACTTGAACTGCTGAAGTTAAGATTTGTGATCCATACCTCGTCGACAAGATCATATTCCGGGCCGAGATCCTCTGAAGTATTTTTAATTTTTATATTCGGAAAAGGATCCTATGGACTGTGAAAGGAGCCTGAACTGCTGGAGTCACTAAACTCCATATTGCCTTCTTTATTGTTACTACCAACACCATTCTTCTTAGGGCTTTCCATGCTAGAACTAATAAGACAAAAAATATAATGAATGGCATATTAACTCTACATAAAGTGTTGCATGAACAAAAAGATGGAAGCATTCTAGGGTTCGACAAGGCATTCTACGGTTTAAGGAGACTGACCAAGGTGATTGACCAAGTTCCATTCTAGGATTTGAGGTGACTAACGGCGTCTAAGTAATTTCGCCCGGGTTAGGTTTTTTCCAACGCAGATAAAATCAAACGAAATCTCTTGATCAATCAATCAAAGCCAAAAGATAAAATGAAACACAAGAAATCATCATATACCAATGTGATCATAAGAACTTTATCGAATCGCATAATTATTTTGGTGTAGAAACTTATTGACAGTATTCGGCAAGCAAGAAAAGATCCTATTGTATATTCAATAGGAGAATTAAAGTCACAGTAATTCCACCACCAATCTATGGCATACAAATTTATGGCATACAGATTTGGTACTACTATCATATCATATCAGGGCTCAAAACCAAATTACATATTACATTTGTCTGTTCTGCCAATTCTTCATTATTAATCTACCCTGAACCTCAATCCATGATCTACAACTAATGTGAATAAATCATGATGATGAAAAATTGGAAAACAATACACATCGAACGTTGCACGACACGTAAGGTGCATGAATCAGCATGCTTGTATATACATTGTACTACTACTACTGACAAATGGTCTTAATGACATGCAAAGGCAAACAGAGGGAGTGTTAGTAGCAGCCATGAGCAGGAGGAAACGAACACAAAATTCTTCAAATCAAGTGTAACTTGCAGCTGCAATGTTCTTCCAAATTTCATAAATCCTTAACCCATAAAAATACTCCACCTATTATTCCAATCCAGAGAGCTATATCATGCACAAAAGTACTTTGTAATTCACTGAATTATGTACAGTAGCGCCATGGTAATGGTGAAATCAGGAGAATCGTAATAACAAAGGTGCACAAAACAAATTCAGGGGCAGGACAGCACGAGATTGTACCTAACCAAAAACTACCAACATTGTTTATCATGTCCTAACCCTAATAATACGACCGTGATTTGACACCAAAACACGATCGACAAACTGTGTCCAGTACATGGAACCAAACGAACGTGTCAGAGGTGTTGTGCGTTAACGTTGTGGTCCACCACGACCACCACCAGGATGCCTACCCTTTTCTAATTCCCGAACCCTAACCAAGTAAATATATGCAAGACACCATTTGACTCGGCCGGCGGCGAGGGCGAGGAGGGAGGCGGCACGGGGACGAACGAGGGAAGGTGGAAGGGTTTAGGGTTTACCGTGAAGCTCAGTGGCGACGGAGAGGGCAAAGCTTGGCGTACCTAGAAATGGCGAGGGCGAAGCAAACGGACAACAGTGAAGCTCGGCAGTGACGGCGAAACTCGGCGGTAGGAGTGGCGAAGACTTGGTGGCAAACAAACTTTCGGCAGCCTGACAGCGTCTAAGTGATTTCGCCCGGGTTAGGTTTTTCCAACGCAGCCGAGGGCTATATATAGACTCCTATCTTCGCAGAAGGTTATTAAGAACCAACTGCCTAAGAAGATGATTATCTCAGGCAGTTGGCTCTTAATAACCGCCTGAGAAGATTTACCTATCCCAGGCGGTTGGTAAGTAATAACCGTCTGAGATAATCTTTTTCTCAGGCGGTTATTCAGTACCAACTGTCTGAGAAGAACTTTATGTACGCTTAATTAATATTCTTGATTAAATGTGGGGTCTTTCAAAATCCCAAATTCAACTTTCTTGTAATATGATTGAGTATTTAAGGTTACCATTAAATTTCACTTCATAAAGCCTTTGAAATTTATCAGAACATAAAAAACATTAACAATTGCTATTTGTCATTTTTCTATCTTGATGAATATCATGATTTTTTCATTTAGTTTTTCAATGGACCTTCTTAGTCATCATACCAACCTCTATGAATTTTTTCCGATTTTTTAAATTTTTTTGAATCAATGTTTGTTCAAGATTTGATGAATGCCTCATATGTATATGAGCATTTGGTTGGAATGATGGATAATTTGAATTTTGACATGTTGGAATGCTTTAAAAAGTTTAACAAAATTCATACATGTATAAATAATACAAATATGTCCATACAAACCAATTTTAGTGAAGGATCCTTTTTTTAGGAGATAAGCAAATGTGAATAATATGTGAGTATAAATTAATTTGATATTTACCAGAATAATACAATGTTAGCTATACAAGTTTTAAAATATTTGGTACAGGTGGTAGATGTTAATTTTTGAAAAATATAGAAGAAAAAATCATCGAATTTGGACTCAATTTGCAGAATCTATACATGTTTGAGTATTTATATTGGAATCTAAATAGAAAAGAAGCAAGGGAAAAGAAAACTGAAGAACAGGTCGGGCAATTATCCCAGGCGGTTGATATGTAATAACCGCCTGAGATAATCTTTTTCTCAGGCGGTTATTCAGTACCAACCACCTGAGAATAACTTTATGTAAGCTTAATTAATATTCTTGATTAAATGTAGGGCCTTTCAAAAGCCCAAATTCTACTTCTTGTAATATGATTGAGTATTAAAGGTTACCATTAAATTTCTCCTCATAAAGCCTTTTAAATTGGTCAAAACATAAAAAACATATAACAATTGCTATTTGTCATTTTTCTATCATTATGAATATAATGATTTTTTTCATTTAGTTTTACAATGGACTTTTTTAGTCATCATACCAATCGCTATAAATTTTTTCAGATTTTTTAATTTTTTTGAATCAATGTGTGTTCAAAATTTGATGAATGCCTCATATGTATATGAGCACTTGGTTAGAATGATGGATAATTTGAGTTTTGACATATTGGAATGCTTTCAAAAAATTAACAAAATTCATACATGTATAAATAATATAAATATGTTCATACAAACCAATTTTGGTAAAGGATCTTTTTTTAGGAGATACACAAATGTGAATAATATCTGAGTATAAATTAATTTGATATTTACCAAAACATTACAATGTTAGCTATAAAAGTTTTAAAGTATTTGGTCCAGGTGGTAGATGTTAATTTCTCAAAAATATAGAAGAAAGAATCATCGAATTTGGACTCAATTTGCAGAATCTATACATGTTTGAGTATTTATATTTGAATCTAAATAAAAAAGAAGCAATGAAAAAGAAAACTGAAGAACAGGCTCGGGCAATTGTCCCAGGAGGTTGGTAAGTAATAACCACCTGATATAATCTTTTTCTCATGCGGTTATTAAGTACCAACCACCCAAGAAGCAATTAAAAACCGCCTGAACTTTATTAATTTTTATTACAGGCGGTTGTTTCGTTAAAAACCACCTATGAAAACCGACGCCTATATAAAGACACCTCGGGCACCACGAAAAACCTAACTCTTGAGATTTTCCGTCGACGTTGCCGAGCTGCTAAAAGTTTCCACCGTGCGCTGGCCGACACTGCATTCATCAGTATATCAAGCTTCGAACAGAGAAAAGGTTAGAAGAGACTTCTTCTTCACTATCATGTTTTTAATTTGTTCTGTTTTCAGTTTCGTTTTGTTGTGTTTGAATATGCCTCCAGCCCCCCCCCACCACCACCACCACTTGAGATTTGTAGTAGATTTGAATGATTAAAGGTTGAAAGATTTAGTTTAGTCTCCCCTTGAGCTCACCCATGAATTTTACAGAACAAGAAGTAGATTTGAAGGATTAAAGGTTGAAGATGAATACAAGCACATCACATGTTCAATGAAATGTTTCAATGAATAAGCCTAACTTCAAAAATCTATTATGGCCACTAGGAAGCTGAGAAAATTATGAAACAAATTTGCTTGGAACCCTTATGCACAGACCTACATGATACTAGTATTCACTCATATGATACAGGCTTGTTATGTCTCTGTAAATTCATTTTATAGAAGACCTTTAAGGAATATATGTGGCCATATTTTGTAAATCTTACAAAAAATCTGTTATTGAAGCATGGACCTTCGAGCGTGGTTGTACAACATGCCAAGACCCAATCCTATGTACATTCATAATGTTGCAAATTATATTGAAGCATCCAAGAGACATGCGAAATTGCAAAAGATAGATGACATATTATGTCCATATATCGACTGTGAAAATAAAATTGCTTGGATAGATACTATAGTAATCCAATCTCATTTGGTGAAAAGAGGTTTCAAAAAAAATTTACACATTATGGACAGAGCATGGTGAGTTAGATACACATGAAGTAGATAAAGATGATGAGAGAGGTTCAGATGATGATAATGTTCATATCGATGATGGTAGTGACAATCAAGATGGTTATGATGATGATGAGTTCAATTGTGAGAAGATGTTGTGTCACATTGAACCATATGTATTGACTTCTATGGGAGCAAGTAAAGGTTTAAGTAAAATGAAGACATTACAGAATGCAGCGACAGAGCTTTTATATGATGAATCAAATAGTTGTGATAAAGAGTTTACTACATTACGTGCATTCCTAGAACTACTAAAGTTGAAAGCCACACACGGATGGTCCGATTGTAGTTTCCCTAATCTTTTGAATCTTATGGCAAAAATTCTTTGGGATCCAAATAAACTGCCCAGAAGCACTTATAGAGCAAAGAAACTTCTTTGCCCGATGGCACTAGGTGTGACACAAATACACGCTTGTGTGAACCATTGTATTCTGTATCGCAAAGAGCATGAGCTCGCAACTAGATGCCCCATCTATGGTGTCAGTTGATATAACAAGGACTACAATCACCAGTATGTTACCAACATGGAAAAGTCTCAGAAGAAGATGTTTATTATTGGTCCTGAAGGTGATGATGACGATACTTCTGGCGATGCAAACGAGAAGAATAAGAAAAAAGTTCCTGCCTTGGTGATGTGGTACATTCCGGTAATTGATCGCTTGAAGCGTTTGTTCTCAAACCCTAGGGAGGCTGAACTTATGCGTTGGTATTCCGAGCAGCGCAAGAAGAATGAAAAATATATTTGACACCCTGGTTATGCAACATAGTGGAAAATTTTTGATATTCAATATCCAGAATTTGCAAAGGAAATCAGAAATGTAAGGTTTGCCTTGGGTACAGACAGAATGAATCCGTTTGGTAAAAAAAGGAGCATACACAACACATGGCCCGTGGTCTTAACGATGTACAACCTACCGACGTGGTTGTGTCACAAAAGGAAATATATCTTGTTATCTGCTCTTATCCAAGGTACAAAACAACCTGACATCAAAATTGATGTGTTCTTGGAACCTTTAATGGAAGATATGGCGAAATTGTGGAATGAAGGGGTACGTACATGGGATGAGTACAAGCAGGAGTATTTCACGCTAAGAGCTATGATATTCGTTACCGTGGATAATTATCCCGGACTGTTTACATTATCGGGACAAATGAAAGGGAAGAAAGGTTGTGTAAGGTGCGTGGATAGAACTGGATTTCTATACCTCACATCATCCAGAAAGACGGTCTACATGAGACACCGACGGTTCTTGACAGATACACACAAGTATAGGAAGATGAAAGAACAATTTGATAACAAAATCAAAAAAGATACTGTACCAAAACCTTACTGTGGAAAACTTGTGTTCGAAATGGTCAAGAACATTCATATTGCTTTTGGTAAGGGCAAAAATGTAAAGGAATCAAGAGAAAGAAAAGTACATCATCAAGTGATACTGTGAGACCTATGTGTGGTTAATACATTGGCTTGTACTAAATACATTGGCTTTGATAATATAAGTTCTAAAATTCTGCCGAAACACCCTTTTTAGCAAGGTTCGACTCTAGCTCCGAGCTTCTGCAAGGTCCAAGAATAGGTCCAACTTTCTTTGTCTAGGTTCGACATGTTTTTTTTTTTTGGTAGCTCCGGTGAGCTTTGTATTTAGCTCCGACATGTCTTTGATAGCTCCGGCATGTCCTTGGTAAGCTCCGGTATGTTTTGATAGGACCGACTTATGTTGGTTAGCTCCGACATGTTTTTCTAGCTCCGGCTTTTGGGTTGACTAGTTCCCACTAGCTTTGGCAAGCTTCGGCTCTAGGTTGTACTAGATTTGGTAAGATTCGGTGCTAGGTTGTACTAGCTTTGGTAAGCTCCAACGCTAGTTTGTACTAGCTTTGGTAAGCTCCAGCTCAAGCTCCGGTTATCTTTGTCAAGGTTCGGAGATTGATCGCTATGTTCCTGCTTTTATTGTGAATTATTTCGAACTTGCTTTACATTGATGGAAAGTTTGCTTAGTAATCTTTTACTAAGTTTTTGACGTTGTTGGAAGATGTTTGCACGTATGCAAGGAGTGCATGGATGTGGCTACATGGTTCCGAGGCGTGATGAAGAGATGTGGACGTAAAGAATTGGTTGGAAAGGTCCAACCGACTAGGTTATGGACTCAGACTGCGGCTGAGTCGGATTTGACTCAAATATGGAAAGCTTTGAGTTGGTTATGATAGGATTCCGTGTGGGTCACGAATTTGGGTTGTTTTAGGAATGTGGGATACGTTCATAATGTGTTTGGAAGTCTAAAGATTGCTTCTATTTGTGTATAGAAGAGTCCTAAGCAGTTATGGAATCTTTCAATTCGTGATTTGAGTAGGATTATAGTCCTAGTTGAGATTGGGTTGGCCTATGGGCTGGTTATATAAGCAAGGGAGGCCAGAGCTCGTGGTAGACTACTTTTAGGCTGTTCCTCCTGTGGTTTGATCAATAAAATTCGTAGTTTGATGGAACTTTTGTGCCTTGTTCGTTTGACTTGTTCCAGACAAGTTTTACTCGTCGAGTTTCTGGACAGCACTACCTTTTGTCGGTGGTTTTATCATAACTCGAGTTTTACAGATCCTATTGATGTGATTCTTTTTGGGTTGTCTTCAAAACTTGATTATCTATCATCTGTCAAAATTTCACGGTCATTGGATTTGTGGTTTTTGATCTACACGAGTTTATTTGCAGTGTTCCAGAACTGTTTTTTCTTGGGTAGGACAGATTGACCTTTGTTCGATCTTTCGATCATAACTTGAGTTTCTCTTGACGGATTTGAGTGATTCTTGTTGTGTCGTCTTCGTTACTTGATTATATCTGATATCTATCACTATTGTCATGGTGAAATACGTTTATATTAGTCTCGCACACGATTTCTTTAACAGATCATTTTTCTGCCGAAGGGGTTGGGATTTAATTGTTTCCGCTGCATAAGATTTTTTTAATCTACCATTCACTCCCCTCTGGTAGCTTTTCACGTGCTCTTCGATCCTACAAATGTATTAGAGCCACGGTGCTCTAATATTTATGATTTGTGCGTGTTTTGACTAATCATCATGGAGAGATACTTCGCAAAACCTTGTGTCTTTAGTGGTATTTATTTTCAGGTTTGGAAGGCACGTATAGAAGCCTTCATCCAGGCTCAAGGCTTCGCAATATGGGAGAAGGTATAAAAGCCTTACGAAGTGCCGTCAAACGATCAAGTTACAGCCACAAATCTGAGAGATGTCAACAACAATAAGGCTCGAAACTTGATCATACAAGGATTAACTCAAAGCGACTTTGACCGTGTTGCACACCTCCGATCTGCATACGATATGTGGAAAGCACTTTGTGACTACCACGAAGGATACAACACGATCAAGGAGGTAAGGAAAGACATGTTCAAGAACGAATACATGCGCTTCGAGATGCCACCCGGTGAGTCTATTGATGACCTTTTTGCTTGCTTTAATAAAATTCTCAGCAACTTGCGTAGTGTCAATGTTAATTTTTCAGATGCTGAAAATGCTAGGCAACTGTTAAGTGCATTCGATATGTCAATTTGGGAGATGAAAGTCACATCTATTCGTGAATATACTATCAGGAGTATACTTACTTTAGATGTGCTATATTCCAAGTTAAAAACTCATGAAATTGACATAATATCACGTAAGAACCCCAACAAGTCTATTGCTTTTGTTTCTCAACGTGACATGCCTAGCTCCGGCCAATATTCATCTTGTGGTACACTTGCTTTGTTGTCCTCTCTAACCCTTGAACAGATTGAGGAGTTTCTAGAGGAGGAGCTAGTACATCTCTCTACTAGGTTCTCGAAAGCATTGCAAAATGTGAGAACTAGAAGGAGACGAAGCTCCGGACCTCAACGATGTTTCAAATGTGGTAAGACAGGACATTTTTGTTCAGATTGACCTAACCTTTCAGGTCCTACTTCCCGGGATGAAAAGCAAACAAGGACGAAGCAATCCCCTGCAAAAGATACAAAGAAAAAAAGGGCTTTACAGGACTTCAATTGGTGAGCAGTTTTATCTCTGCACTTCAAGAACTTGGCTCAAGCGATGTGGACATTGGAAGTGACGAAGATGAAGATGATTTGGCAAACTTGTGCTTCATGGCTGGCAAGTCAAGATCAAGTATGGAGGAGGCTGAACACAATAGCGATAATGAAGAGGTATATCCTACTTGCCAATAAATGTGTGATGCTATTTCTCGTGCCACTGTTATAGTTAAGAAAAAGGACAAAAAGCTTAAGGACAATGCTGTTAAAATTGAATCACTAGAATCTGAAATTAATCGTTTGAAATCCTTGATTCCTAGTGATGATTCTTGTTCCTCATGTGATTTAATATATGAACAATTGTCCTCATTAAGAAGTGAGCACACCTCCACACTTGATAAACTTGAGTTAGAAATTGAAAAGAACAGAGAGCTTGCTGCACTTAATGACAAAACTTGAAAGATGCTAGCTGTTCTACAATTGATTTGCATTGTTCTACTTGTGATGATCTTGATAAGAAACTACAAGATGCTATGAATGAAATTTCTATATTGAACAATGCTTTACGTTCTCATGAAGTTAAATATTGTTCCAATTGCAAATTAAAAAGAAAAACTTCATGTGATAATTTCCTTGATCTGTCCAAAAACTTGATGACATGCATAGGACATTATATCGGTTTTGTAATGGGAATAAGAACCTAAATTTGCTGTTGAATTCTTCCAAGTCTTGCAATGATAAAACTGGTTTAGGTTTTGATTCTCATGCTCATGCTAAGGCTCATCCACCTAAAATTGTAAAGTCATTAGGATGTGGTTTAATTCAAACAGTTCCTAAACAAAAAGAAGAGGTTTTCAAATCTGCAGGAGTGTTGTCTCATTCGGTTTGAAATAAAAATGTTGCTTGCTCATCTAGACATGAACACAAAGTTAAATTTCATTGTACCTACTGTTGTAGAGAGGGTCATGTCATAGATTTTTGTTATAGACAAGCTAAACAACAGAAAACGGAAAGAATGATTGCTAGATCTCATAACTTTCATGCAAAATTTGCTGCACTTGCTAAACCGAATGATAGGAACATGAAATCTGCTGTAATGAGTCGAAAACATGCAAAGTTTGCTTCGAAATCTACTGTTTTTCGTGCTACACATGTAACATCTCGTAGGACAGTAGTTGGGTACAAAAATACTCAAGCTTTGGCTCATAAACCTGCTGTTTTATCTCAGCTTTCACGTGTTATTCCTGCTGGACGTCGTGTGACACAGTACTGGATTCCTAAAGGCCTTTTGACTAAACCCAGTATTGAGTCATCAACGTATTATGCTTCTATGTAGGTTACACGCTTGAGAAAGGAGAACATTTGGATTGTGGATTTAGGTTGCTCACGCCACATGACCCGTAACAAAGAATGGTTCTCCTCCCTCTCTTTTGTGTCACGTGTAGAGAATGTTACTTTTGCCGATAATTCTTCATCTCCTATAATTGCTAAGGGTTCGGTTAGAGTAAATAATCACTACGCTTTGAAGGATGTGGCACTTGTTAAAAATTTGAAATACAACTTGCTTTCTGTTTCACAACTGCTAGACGAAAATCTAAAAATTATTTTCACTGAAAATTACTGCAAAGTTGTAAATTCAAATAGTGAGCTTATTTTTAACATGTCTCGGTTTGGAAGAGTTTTTAAGATGATTTTGATATGTCATCCTCTAAGCATAGATGTCTAGTTGCTAATGATTCAAAGGACCTATATTTTTTGCATCGTAGACTTGATCACGTAGGCTTTGATCATCTAACGCGTGTTAGTGCTCTTGATCGCATACGTGGGCTGCCTAAGCTTAAAGGGGAGAAAGAAATTGTATAATCTTCTTGTAGACATGCTAAGATGGTTGCAGATTCACATACTCCTCTCACAATGATCATGACAACTGAACCGGCTCAACTTTTGCACCTTGACACCGTAGGACCTTCAGTGTTCAATCCTTCGGAGGTAAATGGTATGTTCTTGTGATTGTTGATGATTATTCTAGATACTCTTGGGTGTGCTTTATGGCATCTAAGAAAGAAGATTTTAGTCACTTTATAACTTTATTTCTTAGATTATCAATTGATCACCCAGGATCTTTAAAAGGAATTAGAAGTGATAATGGAACCAAATTTAAAAATCAATCTTTTGATCACCTTTGTGTTGAAAATGGAATAGATCATTATTTTTATTCACCATATGTACCTCAACAAAACGGTGTTGCAGAAAGAAAGAACAGAACCTTAGTTGAGATGGCTAGGACTATGTTTGATGAATATCAAACTCCTAGGAAATTTTGGGCTGATGCGATTGCAACTGCCTGTTGTGTCTCAAATCGTGTTTTCTTGCACGCTAAGCTAGGTAAAACACCATATGAGCTCCAGTTTGGACATAGCCCTAGTGTTACACACTTTCGGGTCTTTGGTTGCAAATGCTTTGTTAAGAAACATGGTAATCTTGATAAATTTGAATCTAGATCTGTTGATGGCATTTTTCTTAGTTATCCATCTCATACTAGAGGCTACCGTGTGCTTTTACTTGACACTAACAAAATAGTGGAGACTTGTGAGGTGTCTTTTGATGAAACTAGACCAGGTACTAGCTCAAACATTGCAGGTGCAGATCCATATCCGCAGGGGGAGAGCATTTTCATTGAAGATGAGGAAGAGGTGGAGCTGCTGCCCGAAAATTCAGCAGCTAATGACATTGTTCCAGCTCCTGATTTTGATTCACAGCTAGCACCGATGACCACCATTGCTGGTCCAGATCCTCCTCGAGTCACAAGCTCATCGATTTGTGATGAACATGAAGAAGAAGAAGCTTGTGAAGTGTCCACTCCCCTCCAGGTTCTCAAGAGTCATGCTCCACAACAAATTATTGGAAGCTTGCACGAACATGTCACACGGTCTAGGTTTTGCAATCCAAACTCTCATGCTCATTCTTCTTTTGTTGCTTCTTTTGAACCCAAAGATATATCACACACACTCACTAATGAATCTTGGATTATTGCCATGCAAGAAGAGTTAGAAAATTTTTAAAGAAATAATTTTTGGAAACTTGTACCTCAACCTCAAGGTCACACTTTAATTAGAACTAAATGGGTGTTTAAAAATAAACAAAGTGAGGATGGGGTTGTGGTTAGGAATAAGGCTAGGTTGGTTGCTCAAGGTTTCACTCAAGTTGAAGGTCTAAATTTTGATGAAACTTTTGCTCCTGTTGCTAGATTAGAAGCCATAAGAATTTTGTTAGCTTTTACCGCATCTAAAGGTTTTAAGTTATATAAATGGGATGTTAAAAGTGCATTTCTTAATGGCTACATATATGAGGAGGTTTATGTCAAACAACCACCGGGGTTTGAAAATCTAGATTTTCCTAATCATGTTTACAAACTGTCTAAAGCCTTGTACGGTCTCAAACAAGCCCCTAGAGCATGGTATGTGTCGGTACCTGGCGAACCGGGTACCTGTGACACCCGGTTTCGAAAAATGAACCAAGCTAACGCATATGTGTGCCCAGGATGTTCATCACACATACACGAGTGCAATCACAAAAGAGTATACAGAAAATTACCACAAGACAAGATTAATTATCCAAGTTTTATTACACAAACCATATTATCCTCAAATACAACCTCTAATGAATATTAATGACAAGTTCAACTAATGCAGCAGAAATAAACTAATTAAGAAACTAAGCAAACTAAATAGCTAGGCAGCATAAGCAATAGGGTTAGCGCAGCTCCAATCAACACCACAGGCAAAGCTGACGGTAGACACGGCCTAGAACTCCGCATTATCACCATTAAACTCCCAATCCTGACCTGCAACTGTTGGGGGGGGATTGCAAGAGTGAGTACATGTCGTACTCAGCAAGTGTGGAAAGTATGACATGTGGCTTATTCAAATGTCAAATATAATAATGGCAAAGTGCTGAAAAGTACATAAAAACATTTGAAAAGCAATATATTACATGTATGTGAAGTAAACCCATCATAATCATAAGTAATATCATAATACCAGTCTGAATTCACTACCATCATCAATAATTCCAGATTTTACCATTGCCAATAACCATATTCAATACCAGAAATTAATCCATAACCATCCATAACCATTACCGAACCATGACCATCCCAAATCCCAATTTCCCTCTAATCATGGAAGTTGTCCAGGTGCTCATAATCGGGAGCCGGCTATCATGATAGTTTTAGACACACTCTGCAGAGTTTGTACCGCTTTACCCACGTGTTTGTGATTTCATCACCCGTCGGCGACTAAAGAACCTCCCTTATGCCAATTACACTTCCTTTGGTGTATGGCCAAGAGATCACAAAATAGCCTTTACAAAGGGATTACTAGCCTATTTAGACCCCACTGAGGTTTCACCGGTGGCGATGTCTCCAACTGAGCACATCTTCAAGCAAGGGCCCCCTCTTGAGCCATTCGGTTCCCAGGGTAGTCCCGCCAATCATCAACAAACCCAATCCGACTACCCCTTCCCCGAGCATCCACAATGGTCCAAACAGCACTAGCAAAGCCCTAATTAATCAGCTACGCCGCACCCATACTTGGCCTCGTGGTAGCACTGTAGTCCTGACTTATTATCGCATGAACCAATCCTTAGATCTAAAGCAAGTAAAACACCATAACATCCAACCCATCCACATACCAAGCTTGCTTAGATCACCCATTACCAGATCATATTTAACTAGTTCATGTTAACCATAATCTCATCCATGTATAATTAAGTTGAGCAGTATAGTTGTTTCCCATCCCAGTTGATTAAGCGAAGCAAAAAGGTAAAAAAACCCCATCCCGACTCTACCATAATTCCAGGTGATAAGGGTGGTTAAACAAATCTAGTAAACTTCCTACCATAGGATTCCCATCAAATTGACACAGCGTGCAGTTTACAAACAAAACATTAATTTCAAAACAGGATCAATATGCTTCAAGGACACTTGTCTTGCTCCTGCAGTTGATTAGGATCAAAGCCTTCAAACACTTGGTGTTATAGATCCTCCGCGGCACTCTCTAGCGCAAATCCGTCTAATCCACACAATAAACATACAAGACAAGAAACACAATCAAAGAGTGCACAAATATTACTCAATATGACATGACATGCATGATTAATGCAAATGCAAGTAGAACTTGTTAATAGATTGGTTTTAATGATCAATAACTAGTTATAATAGATTTTAACAAGTTTATATAGGTTTGGAGTTAATTAGATCAAACTTTAGAATCAATTCAACACAATTTAACCAGAAAGATTGGACTAGTCCGCTAGGGACCAGACAAGTCCGCACCTTGCGAGATCAACAGATTAGGGTTTTCTAGATCGACGTAAATTCAGAGATTAGGTGTTGAATTCACGTAAGGAAAAGAGAATAGAAGGTATTCCAAGTGTTTAGGACTCCAATGAATCACGAAACTTAGAGGTAGCACTTGGAATTTGGTGATCTAGGGTTGGTGATGAACTTGGGGATGAATTGGTGATGAGGAATGAAACTTGGTGGAGATCTTGATCCTCTTTAGTTTCCTCCTATTCTTCTTCTTGCTTGGGATCTTCTCCTCCCTCCTTGATGGTGGCTCCCCACGAACTAGGGTTTGGGTGGGTGGAAAAGTGGCAAATAGATGTCATTCCAAGGGGTGGGGTTGTTTATATAGAGGTGGAGGCTAGGGTTAGATGGATTTCAAGTTTGGGAGGAGTAGAGGCCGGTTTAGAGTCCCACATGGGCTCTAAAAGAGTTAGGCACGACGTCCCTAGGCCCATTTAACGTGAAACCCAAGAAACAAGTCATAAAACAAAAGATCAACTCGGAGTCGCGAAATATCGGACAAGTCCGGAAAGGACCGGACTAGTCCGAAGTCATCCAGAGAGAAAGTCGGACAAGTCTGGCAAGAAATCGGACAAGTATGCTGGAACACTGGACTAGTCCGGAAAAGTCCAAGGACTTAGCAAATTTTCAAGGATTCTTGGAATATCGGACTAGTCCGCACAAAATTGGACAAGTCTGAAGGTTTCCAGAGTCAAAATCGAACTAGTCCACAGCAAAAACGGATAAGTCCGTTTTTAGTCAGAGAGAAATCGGACTAGTCCTCAGTAAAATCGGACTAGTCCGCACTTTCATGCGTTTTAAGTGTGGTTTCACTCCAAATCATTTTCAAACTCGTTCCTCTTGTTGTGGGCTAATGTTAAACATGTATATGAGTGTATGTAGGGCATGATGCATGAAAATGAGGGTGTTACAAACCTACCCCCCTTAAAATGAATCTCGCCCTCGAGATTCGACGTGGAAGAGAAGAGTTAGGGAAATTCCTTATTGAGATCATCCTCCAATTCCCACGTTGCTTCTTTTTCTGTGTGGTGCTTCCATTGAACTTTACACCATCTAATAATCTTGTTCCTTGTGACCCTCTCCTTAGTTTCCAAGATTTTGACCGGTTGTTCAGCACACGTCAAATCTTCCTCTAGTTCCAATTCTTCCATTGGCACTTGTTCTTTCGGTACTCTCAAACACTTCTTGAGCTTGGAAACATGGAAGACATCATGGACGTCCGAAAGATGAGCTGGCATCTCCAACTTATACGCTACTTCTCATTTTTTGTCCAAAATCTTGAATGGTCCAATATAATGAGGTGCAAGCTTGCCCCTTATGTTAAACCTCTTATGACCTCTCATTGGTGACACCTTGAGGTAAACAAAATCTCCTATTTCAAAGGCTAATTTCCTTCTCCTATTGTCCGCATAGCCCTTTTGCCTTGATTGGGCAGCCCTCAAGTTTTCACGAATTATTTGGACTTGCTTTTCGGCTTCTTGCAACACATCCAGACCAAATACTTGAGTATCTCCTGCCTCATTCCAGAATAAAGGTGTCCTACACTTCCTCCCATAAAGCGCTTCATACGGTGACATTTTCAAGCTTGCTTGATAACTATTGTTGTATGAAAATTCTGCGTATCGCAAGCTTTTGTCCCAACTTTTCCCATGCTTTAAAGCGCAAGCTATTAACATGTCCTCCAAAATCTAATTGGTCCTCTCGGTTTGTCCATCCGTTTGAGGATGATATGCTGAACTAAAATTCAACCTCGTTCCCAAAGCTTCATGCAATTTTTGCCAAAATCTGGAGATAAATTGAGAACCTCTATCCGAGACTATCTTCTTAGGGACTCCATGTCGACACACAATATGCTCCATGTATATCTCGGCCAATTGTGCAGCTGTAAATTTGGTCTTCACAGGGACAAAATGAGCTGACTTGGTTAAGCGATCCACAATTACCCAAATTGAGTCATACCCGGACTGAGTACGTGGTAACCCAACTATGAAGTCCATACCATTTTCTTCCCACTTCCATTTTGGGATCTTTAGTGGTTGCAATAATCCAGCTGGTCTCTGATGTTCCGCCTTGACTCGTTGACACACATCACACAATGCCACATATTCAGCTATGTCCTTCTTCATGCTATCCCACCAATAACAAGTCTTCATGTCTTTGTACATCTTTGTACAGCCAGGGTGAATTGAGTAAGGTGAGTCATGTGCCTCTTTTAATATTGTCTCCTGAATATGCTTCACATTAGGCACAACGATTCTCTTTCCGAGCCATAAGGTACCATCCTCGTCTTCATCAAATCTGAATTCTCTCCCTTCTTCGGTCCTTTCCTTGATTTCCTTGATCTCTTCATCCGCGGTTTGTGCCTCTCGAATTTCATACTCTAAGGTTGGGTTTAACTCCATCATATCCATCTCATTTACAAATCCGAGGTTCAACCTTTCAAACTCCTCACATAACTCGGATGGTAATTCTCGAACTGTGAGTTGATGACTTACTCCCTTTCTACTCAAAGCATCGACCACTACATTGGCTTTTCCCGAATGATAGTTGATTTCCAAATCATAATCTTTGATGAGCTCCAACCATCTTCGTTGCCTCAAGTTCATATCCGTTTGTGTGAAAATATACTTCAAACTCTTATGATTCGTATAAATTTCACACCTATGTCCAAGAATATAGTGTCTCCAAATCTTCAATGCGTGTACCATGGCCGCGAGTTCCAAATCGTGTGTGGGGTAATTCTACTCATGTTTCTTCAATTGTCTTGATGCATAGGCGACCACTTGGCCTTCTTGCATCAATACACATCCAAGTCCTCGTCTCGAAACTATGTCAAAACTCTTGCTCACATCCGGCAGTACCAAAACCAGGGCTGTTGTCAACCTCTTCTTTAACTCCTCAAAACTATTTTGACAAGCTTTAGTCCATTGGAAAGCCTTTCCCTTCATTATAAGACTCCGTCATAGGCTTGGCTATCTTGGAAAAGTCATTGATGAATCTACGGTAATATCCAGCCATCCCAAGAAAACTCCTTATTTCCTTGACATTTTGCGGTGGTTCCCACTTCAACACGTCTCTCACTTTCCCGGGGTCAACCGATACTCCTCCTCCTGAGATGATATGACCCAAAAATGGCACCTCTCTCAACCAAAACTGACACTTGTTGAACTTGGCATACAATCGATGCTCCCTCAATTTCTGCAACGTAAGCCTCAAGTGTTCCTCGTGTTCCTTCTCATCCTTCTAGTAGAACATAATGTCATCAATGAACACCACGACGAACTTGTCCAAGTACTCCATGAAGACCTTATTCATGAGGTAAATAAAGTATGCAGGCGCATTTGTCAATCCAAAAGACATCACAGTGTACTCATAAGATCCATACCGTGTCCTAAAAGCTGTCTTGGGTATGTCCGATGGTCTAATCTTTATTTGAAAGTATCCCAACCTCAAATCAATCTTAGAGAAGACACAAGCACCCTTCATCTGATGAAACAAGTCTTCTATACGTGGCAAGGTATACTTGTTCTTGATTGTTACCTTGTTGAGAGCTCGGTAATCCACACACATCCTTTGGGTTCCATCCTTCTTGTCCACAATTAGAACGGGCACTCCCCTAGGCGAAGAGCTAGGGCGAATAAAAACTTTCTCTAGTTGCTCTTGAATTTGTTTCTTGAGCTCCGCTAATTCCAATGGAGGCATCCTATACGGCCTCTTAGCTATAGGTGCAGTTCTAGGTATTAAATCAATAACAAACTCAATGTCTCGATCAGGTGGCATACCTGGCAACTCTTCCGGAAAAATATCCAAAAATTCACACACCACCGGAATCTCCTCCATTGCGGCACCGTCCATATGATTCAACTCCAATTGCTTCGGTGTGGTTTGAGATGCTTCAAATTCTACGGCGATCCCTTCTTCATTGGTCAACTTCACCGTCTTCGTGGCACACTCAATAACTCCATTGTGCTTCCTCAACCAGTCCATACCAAGTATAATGTCCAATCCTTGAGAATCCAAAACAATGAGGTTGGCGAAGAAGTCTACCCCCCTTATTCTAAGGCTTACTTTTGGACATACTATATTTGTCCTCATCTCTCCTCCAGGAGACTTAACCAATAGAGTAAACTTCACATGAGAGATAGGCAAACTATACTTGGCAACATACTTCGATGCAATGAATGAATGCGATGCTCCAGAATCAAATAACATAGTCGCAGGGTTAGAGTTGGCGAGAAACATACCAATGACCACGTCATCCGCTTGTTGAGCATCCTCCGTAGAGACATGGTACACATTGCCACGAGCAAAATTCTGCTGTCCACGGCTTCCTTGTGGCGCTCCTCCATTGGGTCTTGGGTTTTGCCTTGGCGCATTGCTTCCTTGACCAAGGCCTGACTTAGGACATTGATGCGCAAAGTGTCCAGCTTCTCTACAAGTATAGCACTTCTTAACTCCACCAGAGTTATTGGGACGAGCTTGGTTTTGAGCACTTGCACCAGGAAAGTTAGCACGAGGTGCATAAGGCATTGGATGCCTAGTTGCTTGCATGACAGGGCACTGCTGCACAGACTGAGTTGGGCGTGGTGCATAACCAGGGCGTTGACCAGGAATAGAAGAGCTGTAATAAGGCGCATTGGGCGGCGCAAAGCGAGGGCGCACATTACTTCCTTGTTGCTGTCCTTGATATGGCACCTTTCTCTTATTGTCTTGCTCCATCTCACGAATCTTGTTCTCAACCACAATTGCTTTGTCCACAAGCTTCTGAAAATTTGCATAGTCACAATTGAGTAATTGCACTTGAATTTCATTGTTGAAGCCTCTCATGAAAATATTGCTTCCGGCTGTCCCGACTAACATCCTCAGGCGCATATCTTGAGAGCTGAGTGAACTTGTTGAGATATTCACCCACGCTTGATCTTCCTTGCCTTAAATTCTCAAATTCTTGCCTCTTCAAAATCATAACACCTTCTGACACATAATGAGAACGGAAGCTCTCCTTGAATTCCACCCAGGTAATCCACTCCTGATTCTCATGAGCATTGCAATAAGCATCTCACCAATCCGCAGCTACTCCAACTAGTTGATGAGAAGCAAACAAGACCTTCTCCCAGTCATTGCATTGGACAATAGCAAGTTTCTTCTCCACGGACTTGAGCCAATCATCCGCATCCATAGGGTGAGCAGCTTGAGCAAAGGTTGGCGGCCTAGTCCTCATAAACTCTCCCAATCGGTTATGAGGAGGCGGGGGTGGGGGTGGAGGCATGTGGGGCTGATTGTTGATATTGCCAGCCTGCAGCTATCCCATAGTTTGTATCATGGTCTGCATGAGCTGGTTTTGCATAGCCAATAGCTGCTCAATGTTGATAGCTCCATGAGTAGGTCCTTGCCCATTGTTGTTCTGAGGTACTCCATTGTTCTCCTCCTCATCATTGACATCCCTCTGGTGGCGAGTCCTCACCATCTGGAGAAAAGCAATAGGTAAGAATTAGAAAACGTCCCCAACTATATGCATCAAGGGATATGAAACTAAACATCTAGCTACACTAGCCTAGGTGGACATGGTAATGCTAAAGCATCCCAAAATCCTCTATTAAGCACACAAGCAAACAATATATATAGCAAACAGCAAGCCAAAAAATCAAATCGATTCCAGAGTGCCCCTATGTGCTCTAAAGTGTCCATACTATCTAGGCTGCATCCTACGGTCCACCTGTGGCTCTGATACCAATCTGTGACATCCGGTTCCAAAAAATGAACCAAGCTAACGCATATGTGTGCCCAGGATGTTCATCACACATACACGAGTGCAATCACAAAAGAGTATACAGAAAATTACCACAAGACAAGATTAATTATCCAAGTTTTATTACACAAACCATATTATCCTCAAATACAACCTCTAATGAATATTGCAGCTGAAATAAACTAATTAAGCAACTAAGCAAACTAAACAGCTAGGCAACATAAGAAATAGGGTTAGCGCAGCTCCAATCAACACCATAGGCAAAGCTGACGGTAGACACGGCCTAAAACTCTGCATTATCACCATTAAACTCCCAATCCTGACCTGCAACTGTTGGGGGGTTGCAAGAGTGAGTACATGTCGTACTCAGCAAGTGTGGAAAGTATGACATGTGGCTTATTCAAATGTCGAATATAATAATGGCAAAGTGATGAAAAGTACATAAAAACATTTGAAAAGCAATATATTACATGTATGTGAAGTAAACCCATGATAATCATAAGTAATATCATAATACCAGTCTGAATTCACTACCATCATCAATAATTCCAGATTTTACCATTGCCAATAACCATATTCAATACCAGAAATTAATCCATAACCATCCATAACCATTACCGAACCATGACCATCCCAAATCCCAAGTTCCCTCTAATCATGGAAGTTGTCCAGGTGCTCATAACTGGGAGCACGGCTATCATGATAGTTTTAGACACACTCTGCAGAGTTTGTACCGCTTTACCCACGTGTTTGTGATTTCATCACCCGTCGGCGACTAAAGAACCTCCCTTATGCCAATTACACTTCCTTTGGTGTATGTCCAAGAGATCACAAAATAGCCTTTACAAAGGGATTACTAGCCTATTTAGACCCCACTGAGGTTTCACTGGTGGCGATATCTCCAACTGAGCACATCTGCAACCAAGGGCCCCTTCTTGAGCCATTCGGATCCCAGGGTAGTCCAGCCAATCATCAACAAACCCAATCTGACTACCCCTTCCCCGAGCATCCACAATGGTCCAAACAGCACTAGCAAAGCCCTAATTAATCAACTATGCTGCACCCATACTTGGCCTTGTGGTGGCACTGTAGTCCTGGCTTATTCTCGCATGAACTGGTCCTTAGATCTAAAGTAAGCAAACCACCATAACATCCAACCCATCCACATACCAAGATTGCTTAGATCACCCATTACCATATCATATTTAACCAGTTCATGTTAATCATAATCTCATCCATGCATAATTAAATTGAGCGGTATAGTTGTTTCCCATCCCAGTTGATTAAGCAAAGCAAAAAGGTAAAAAAAAAACCGTCCCAACTCTCTACCATAATTCCAGGTGACAAGGGTGGTTAAACAAATCTAGTAAACTTCCTACCATAGGATTCCCATCAAATTGACACAGCATGCATTTTACAAACAAAACATTTATTTCAAAACAGGATCAATATGCTTCAAGGACACTTGCCTTGCTCTTGCGGTTGATTAGGATCAAAGCCTTCAAACTCTTGGTGCTGTAGATCCTCCGCGACACTCTCTAGCGCAAATCCATCTAATACACACAATAAACATACAAGACAAGAAACGCAATCAAAGAGTGCACAAATATTACTCAATGTGACATGAAGTGCATGATTAATGCAAATGTAAGGTAGAACTTGTTAATAAATTGCTTTTAATGATCAATAACTAGTTCTAATAGATTTTAACAAGTTTATACAGGTTTGGAGTTCATTAGATCAAACTTTAGAATCAATTCAACACAATTTAACCAGAAAGGTCGGACTAGTCCGCTAGGGACCGGACAAGTCCGCACCTTGTGAGATCAGCAGATTAGGGTTTTCTAGATCGACGTAAATTCAGAGACTAGGGGTTGAATTCACGTAAGTAAAAGTGAATAGAAGGTATACCAAGTGTTTAGGATTCCAATGAATCAAGAAACTTGGAGGTAGCACTTGGATTTTGGTGATCTAGGGTTGGTGATGAACTTGGGGATGAATTGGTGATGAGGAACGAAACTTGGTGGAGATCTTGATCCTCTTTCGTTTCCTTCTCTTCTTCTTCTTGCTTGGGATCTTCTCCTCCCTCCTTGATGGTGGCTCCCCACGAACTAGCGTTTGGGTGGGTGGAAAAGTGGCAAATAGATGTCAATCCAAGGGGTGGGGTTGTTTATATAGAGGTGGAGGCTAGGGTTAGATGGATTTCGAGTTTGGGAGGAGTAGAGGCCGGTTTAGAGTCCCACACGGGCTCTAAAAGAGTTAGGCACAACGCCCCTGGGCCCACTTAATGTGAAACCCAAGAAACAAGTCATAAAACAAAAGACCAACTCGGAGTCACGAAATATCGGACAAGTCCCGAAAGGACTGGACTAGTCCAAAGTCGTCCAGAGAGAAAATCGGACAAGTCTGGCCAAAAATCGGACAAGTCCGACATTAAACAGAGAGGAAATTGGAAAAGTCCGCTGGAACACCAGACTAGTCTGGAAAAGTCCAAGGACTTAGCAAATTTTGCATGGATTCTTGGAATATCAGACTAGTCCGCACAAAATCGGACAAGTCCGAAGGTTTCCAGAGGCAACATCGGACTAGTCCGCAGCAAAAACGGACAAGTCCATTTTTAGTCAGAGAGAAATCGGACTAGTCCTCAGTAAAATCGGACTAGTCCGCACTTTCCTGCGTTTTAAGTGCGGTTTCGCTCCAAATAAAGTTTAAACTCGTTCCTCTTGTTGTGGGTTAATGTTAAACATGTATATGAGTGTATGTAGGGCATGATGCATGAAAATGAGGGTGTTACAGTACCCCTAGATACAGGAAAGGAGGCATGATGGGTCCCACTGCCCACGGGGGCAAGATCTGACGTGGTCCCAGGGTGCCGCGTGGGATGCGGCATAGCCACGCCTCTCCAGTGAGGGAAGGCACGACGCTACCACGTGCCCAACAGCTCCAGATGCACCTCCCTCACGGAGGGGAGGTCCGGCGCTGCCACGTGTCCCGCAGGTCCGGGTCTACCTCCCCGTCGAGGAGAGGTCCGACACGCTCACCAGGTCGGTAGCCCTGGACCTGCTTCCCTGCGGAAAGAAGGTCCGGTGCAGCCACGTGTCCAGTAGCTCCGGACCCGACGAACCGGCAGAGGGAAGGACCGGACCCGCCATGTGGTAGGCAGCGCCGCACCTAGCTCGTCATGCGATAGTGGCAATAAAGAGGGACGGGCCCAGTGCACCTAAAAGGAAGAGACGCGCATGTTCCCTAGGTAAGCAGGAGCTCACACTCATAAGTCAAGAGTCCTGTACCCAGTCCGACGATAACAGGCTGGCGCCGAACTACTATGCACAGTGGACGAATGAGAGGTCGCGACAAGGCAGACGAGACGCCGCCCGCCATGATGAGGGGCTATGTGTAGCCCTATGGCAAGGCATGGCCAGGCGACACATTGAAGCCCTTGTCAGGGGATAGCATTTACTCCCAAATCTTAGGAGGGATTTGGAACACCCATGGCCACATGTCGGGCCCTGGGCTCTGCTTGTAAGTTGCTCGACCTTGAACTATAAAAGGACCGAGCAACAACTGACTAAGACACGTTCTTGGAGACCCAGAGACACTCGACACATTCTTGAACAATACAACACACAAACCACCGTGGAGTAGGGTATTACGCTCAGGCGGCCTGAACCACGTAAAACCCTCGCGTTCATCGTCCACTGCACTCGATCTTGCTAGGCCTAGCACCTGAATATACAACGAACCACCGCGGACTGCCTCAGAGCTAGTCCCAGGGAAAAGTCAGTTTAGACACCTCGACATTTGGCGCACCAGGTAGGGGGCTTTCTCCTGCAAGCATCATCACCGGCAGCATGGTGAACGCACGTTCCAACGCTAGTTCCTCCAGGCCACAGCCTCGCCAGCAGGTGGCGGGTGAGGATCAAGATTCATCCCACCCCAGAGCAAGGTCCCGCTCCAGAGCGGGAAAATCTGGACCCACGCGATACCATGCAGTCACTTCGCTGACTGCAGGCCCGCACGACACAGCATGGCGCACTCCTGTTGCGACAGCCACTACAACACAATCGGCGGCAAGCCCGGAGAGTGCGCTCCTGGCCGCACGTGCACTGCTCCGCAATGCACCGATGGCAGGTGCCCCGCAAGGGGCGACCCAACAATGGGTAAACGACGTCGACCACCTGGTCATTGCTGCACTCACTGTCCTGTATGCCAACAGTCGACCATCAGACTGCTGATAACCGCTAGACGAGGCTCTCGATGGCAAACCTGCGGGCTGAGCTATAGCGCCACAGGGTAGGCGAGGACTGCCGAGTTGTCATCGAACGACAGAGGGAGCGGCACGACAATGTTGAGCCCAACTATAGCCAACCGGGCCAAGGACTCCACACGCATGGCGCCCTTCCGCCGTGACAGGGGTATGTGATGCCCCCCGCGCAGAACCAGTCGTACGTGGTGCCCCCTCCACACCAGGAGTACGTCGCGCCTCCTCCACTTCATGAATATGGTGTTCCTCCGCCACACCAGGCATCTACCACAACACCTCAACATAAGGCATAAGAAGTGCCACCTGGCCATCAAAGTCATGCAGTGCCAAACCAGTCACCCCGTGGAGGGTGCGCATCTCTATCTTTGCACCTGCGGAGATTGGTCTGGCCTCACAAGTTCCGGCCGCACACGCCGGAGAAGTATGACAGGAGCGTCAACCCGAGTGAGTTCTTCCAGATCTACTCCACCTCGATCCTGGCTGTGGGGGGTGACAAGGTCATCATGGCCAACTATTTCCCTGTGGTCCTGGCTGGTCCAGCCCGGTCATGGCTCATGAACCTGTCCCAGGGGTCCATCCCCTTCTGGGAAGAGTTGTGCCGGCAGTTCATGGTAAACTTCAGAAGTTCGTATGAGCGCCCTGACACGGAACTCGACCTCCACGCTGTTAGATAGTGCTCAGGGGAGCCGCTGCAAACATTCATCCAGCGATTCTCTCAGGTATGGAACACTATCCCGCACATCTCAAATGCGTCTGTCATAGTTGCATTTAGGCAGGGTGTGAGGGACAAGAAGATGCTCGAGAAGCTTGCCACGCATGACGTGCACGATGTCTCCGAGCTATTTGCCTTGGCAGACAGATGTCCCAAGGCTGCGAAGGGGTGTAACTGGCATGCCCGACCCTCCTCAGAGAGTGGGGAGCCCTCACAGTCCGAAGTAGAGGCCACTACAAAGGGTGGTGGCAGGAAGAAGAAGAACGGGGGCCGCGACAGGAGTAAGCCGAGGCCCGAAGCTCCCATGGTGGCAGCTGCGGCGACTGGTAGAGCCCGGAGCTCACGCCAGGATAAGTGCCCACGCCCATCACTTGAGGGTGATGACGCTGACTTCAAATGGCCGGTGCACCAGACCAATGGTCACAGTGCAAGTGAGTGTCAGGAGGTCATGAAGCTCGCAGAACACTTTCGCCAGCAGCGGCAGAAGCAACATCGTCAAGAGAGCAACTCCCCCCCTGCCAAAGGGAGGGTAAGCAGAAGCTCGACCATGCGGAGGACAAATACAACGACATGGGGTACCAGGAGCCCCACAGGGCAGTGAAAGCAGTGTTCACGAGTGCTGACTTTGACACTAGCAGCGACCAGGAGCGTCGGAAGCTCCTCTATATCATCTTTGGGGGAGCCTCGGACCTTGTGTCTTGGAACACGGTGAAAGTCCTGCGACGGGCCGTGGCAGCGGTGACCCCGGTGCCAAGTCCAGCTCCCCACAGCAAGTGGATGAGCACTACGATCAGCTTTGACACCTCGGACTACACGAAGAACATGGTAGGGGCAGGGGTGCTCCCGCTGCTCGTGGCCCCAACCATTGCCAACGTGAGGCTCCATTATGTGCTGATCGACGATGGCGCAGGCCTCAACCTCATCTCCACTGCAGTCTTCCGGAAGCTGCAGATACCTATGTCTCGGCTCACACTTTCCTGCCCGTTCTCAGGCGTGGGCCCAGGGCGGATGGTGCCAGTGGTAGCATCCACCTCCCAATAACCTTTGGTACACTGAAAAACTACCATACGTAGAATATCCTATTCGACGTGGTGGATGTCAAGATTCTCTTCAACGCCATCATTGGAAGGCCGACCCTATACCAGTTCATGGCCGTGGCTCACTACGGCTATCTGGTCCAGAAGATGATAGTGTCATTTGGGGTCCTCAAGGTCCAGGGAGATCGCACTGTGGTGGTGTCAGCCTAGGAGCAGCTCCAAGCACTTGTTGCAGGGCGGGTCCCGAACCTGGATGATGCGAGGGAAGGCCGACCAAGTCAAGGCCCGGCCCAATGGACCTCCACTGCAGCCCCGAGCATGCTGCCCATCGAAGATGACGTCCCAGTAAAAGTCGTCAGGATCGGCTCTGAGGCTGCCCAGACAACCCGCATAGCGCGTAACCTGGACAGCAAATAGGAATCCACGCTCGTCACCTTCCTCCGGGACAATGTCTATGTGTTTTCCTCGCAACCATTGCAGATGCCCGGGATCCCTAGGGAGGTGATTGAGCACCATATGAAGATCTATCCCAACGCCCGCCCGGTACAATAGAAGCCCCGGAAGCAGTCTGTTGAGCGTCAAGACTTCATCCGAGAGGAGATTAAGAAGTTGCTCGACACTGGCTTCATTCGGGAGGTCCACCACCCTCAGTGGTTGGCTAATCCTGTTGTTGTCCCCAAGGCCAGCCGAAAGCTCCGGATGTGCATCGACTACACCAACCTAAACAAGGCATGTCCAAAAGATCCATTCCCACTCCCCAGGATAGATCAAATTTTAGATTCAACATCAGGCAGTGATCTACTGTGTTCCCTAGACGCGTATTCTGGTTCCATCAAATACCTATGTCTAGAGATGATGAAGAACACACTGCTTTTGTAACAGTAATGGCCTGTATTGTTATGTCTCCATGCCTTATTTTCTTAAGAATGCTCTCCCTACTTTTGTATGTGCAATGCATAAAAAATTTGGGGACCTCATTAGGGAACTGGTAGAGGTGTATGTCAATGACATCTTGGTCAAAATCAAAGACCGCGCGTCCTTCCTAGACAGCTTAGTGCAAGTCTTCAGCAGGCTACGCCTTACGAGCATGATGCTAAACCCCGAAAAGTGTGTCTTCGGGGTCTCTTCTGGGAAGCTACTTGGATTCATGGTTTCTTACAGTGGGATCGAAGCCAATCTAGAGAAGATCAAGGTGATAGAGCTTATGTGGCCCCCAACACGTATCAAGGACGTACAAAAGCTTGCAGGGTGCCTAGCGGCTCTCAGCCGCTTCATCTCGAGCCTGGCGGAATGTGCGCTTCCGTTCTTCCAGATTCAGCGGAAGGCAGGTCCCTTTGCCTGGACAGAAGAGGCGGAAATAGCGTTTCAGGAGCTCAAGAGGCACCTGACGTCCCTTCCCATTATGGTGGCACCGGAGCCCGGTGAACCCCTGCTGCTGTATGTTACTGCAACAACCGAAGTGGTTAGTATGGTCTTGGTCGCAGAGTGATCGGAACCATATCAGCAACATACACGGGAAGGAGCCCGTTACGCAAGCACCAAGCCTTAGGCTTCGGACCAAGCTATGGATCTTTCCCAGGGGAGCTCCAGAAACCAAAAATTCGCGGGTCCCAGCCCCCAGAGAATGATGAGGGTCCAGGGAGCCAGGAGCCCCATGACTTAGATCCGATGCAAGGAGCACCAGACCTCTCGGACAGAGTCCAGACAACACAAAGGCCAGTCTACTACATTAGCGAAGTCCTCCATGAGGCGAAAACAAGGTATCAGGAGATACATAAGCTGCTGTACGCTGTGTTGATAGCATCGAGGAAGCTCCGACACTATTTCCAGGGTCATAAGATCTCAGTGGTCACCTCCTTCCCGCTGAGAACGGTACTCCACAGCCCTAATGCTACCGGCAACATCGCCAACTGGGCAGCCGAGCTAGCAGAGTTTGAGATTGAGTTTCTTCCTCGACATGCAGTCAAAAGTCAGGCCTTGGCAGATTTCCTGGCTGAGTGGACTCCATCGCCTAGCAACCAAGAAAGCCCAGTCAGCAGGGACACAGTGTCCGGAGCACCGGTCTTCACTAAAAACCCGTGTACGCTTTACTTCGATGGTTCCACTGGGAAACAGAGGGCTGGGGCCGGGGTGGTGCTCATAGCTCTGACAGGGGAGCAGTTCAAGTATATGTTGCACCTTGGCTTCAAAGCCACTAACAACATGGCAGAGTATGAGGCCCTCATCTATGGGCTGAAGACAATGTTGACTCTCAATGTCTGCCAGCTCCTTGCCAAAGGTCATTCCCAGCTAATTGTCAAGCAAGTCAAAGGGGAGTGCAGCTGCAATGACCCCTAGCTGGCAGCATACTTTCTACACATCAGGAAGCTTGAGAAAGATTTGGAAGTCTTGGATCTGTGCCATGTGCCTCGAGCTAACAACTCAGTCGCAGACGACCTATCAACGAAGGTCTCCATAGAGGCACCAGTGCCCGAAGGAGTCTTTGCAAGGACGTCATCGCGACCAATCGCCCGAGTTGTCGAGCCGGGTGAAGGGGGTGAAGCTAGCACCTCGAAGCTAGCAATCCCGGCGGCCCTGCAACCATGGTGCCCGCCATGGTTCCTATTTGCCTCCAGCAGCTCTGAGCAGCTAGGCGCCCAAGAACCAGAAGCTCAAGGAGGTCCCGATGCATGGATCTCGGAGGTCCAGGACTAGTTGAAAGACAACTACCATCCCAAAGAACATGCCCTGGCAGAACAGATTGTGCGGATGGCTAAAAGATACATGCTAGTAGAGGGGGGTCTCTATCGGCGTGGCGCCAATGGCATCCAACTGCGATGCATTACCTGGGAGGAAGGCTGCGACTTGCTCGCGGAAATCCATGGAGGTGAGTTAGGGAACCACCATTGGCCCGCACGCTGGTCAGCAAAGCCTTTCAGCACGGCTTCTACTGGCCCACATCACTCCAGGATGCTGCTGACATGGTTAATAGATGCAAGGCGTGCCAATTCCATACCAAGCAGATCCACACACCAGCTCAAGTGCTGCAGATGATCCCTCCCTCGTGGCCATTCGCCGTGTGGGGACTGGACATTCTGGGACCTTTCCCAAGAGCCATCGGAGGATTCTGGCACCTCTACATCGCCATAGATAAGTTTACCAAATGGCCAGAAGCTACACCAGTTGTCACCGTTAACAAGCAGTCGGCAGTGAAGTTCATCAAGTCGATAGTCTATAGGTTCGAGATCCTGAACAGGATCATCAATGATAACGGGACCCAGTTCATGAGTGCAGCATTCCAAGAATACTGCGAAGACCATGGGATCCAAGTTTGTTATGCCTCCGTTGCTCACCGCGAAAGCAATGGATAGGTAGAGAGAGCAAATGCTGAGATTCTCAAGGGCCTTAGGACTCGTACATACTCGAGCCTTAATAGGCATGGTGCAAACTGGGTGGATGAGCTGCCATATGCGATGTGGGCTAGCCGGACATCTACCAGCCGGGCTACGGGAGAAACGCCCTACTTCCTGGTGTACGGGGCAGAGGACGTCCTTCCCCCAGAGATTACCATGGGCTCCCCTCGAGTATGGATGTACGACGAAGCCACGCAGGACTAGTTTTGGCATGAAGATATGGACCTCGTCAACCAGGGATGCATACGAGCCACCCTCCGAAGCGCACGGTACAGGCAAGCGCTCCACCGCTACCATCAGCGGACCATGCGTAGTAGGGAGGTCAAGGTGAATGACCTGGTCCTGCGCCATCTACTTTCCCGTGAAGGGACAAACAAGCTCTCCCCCAGTTGGGAGGGCCCCTTCCGGGTCACAGCAGTTTGTCGCCCCGAGTGTGATCGCCTAGCTACGGAGGATGGTCGACCATTGCCCAACCCATGGAATATTGAACACCTCCGTAAGTTTTATCCATAGCCAGTGCAAGGGCATTTTATTTTCTTTTGTTATAAAGTTAGCATAGTGTCTAGAGATAGCACTTGGGTTAACTAAGGCCGGGGGGATGAGCTCCGAGTGTCTGCCTTGCTCGGCATGGTCCGGTACCCTGAGAAGGTACACTCAGCTCTCTGTCACCCAGGCAGGGTCGTTCCTCCTGTAAAGTATGTTCTCTCCTATGAGCGTTATAATGAAAAGAAGTTTGCCCTACCCCGAAATGCCTTGTTCATTTGAAATTATCTTTAGTTCTTATGAATGATGTCACACATTTGCCATTATCTCATGACCTATCTTGAGTGCGGTCTATTTTTCCCTTCGTCTCTCCAATAGTGGGAGCGTTGCTATCCGTTTGCCGGCAGGTCACTTGGGGTACCTGCTAAGTGTCCGAAACCTCCGAACCCACCCCTCGCGTGTGGCAGGAAACAAGTTCCGGGTACGGGGGCCCTGAGTTAGTCAAGCCCCCCACGACGGCAACGGATTGTAAGACAAGAGACACTAATAAAGCGTGGGTAAAAGATTGACTGGAGAGCATAATTACCTTTTATCTGTCATGTGTGCATATTCCTAAGGTACAACGCTAAATAAAGCCACTCCTGTACCTCCAATGGCGAATGGCCACTCCACCGAGAGTAGGCTCGGGGGCCCGCCGTCAGTGCCCTCTACATCAACAACGGACGATACCGGAGCTCCTGAGCTCCGACAATTACAGGGGGCATGACGTCAATGTCCTACCATGATCATGGGTGTTGCTAGAGCTCCTAAGCTCTGACAATACCAGGGGTCCTGGCGGTGGCGTCTCCTACATAGATCATGGGTGTTGCCGGAGCTCCTAAGCTCCGACAACCCAGGGGGCCGGTGGTTGCGCCTCCCACATAGACAGTGGGTGTCGTCGGAGCTCCTAAGCCTCGACAACCCCGTGGGGGGGCCGATGTTCCCGAAGTGACTGTTAGTTCCTTTTGGTACATGTACACAATCAAAATTACGTACATCTACCAGGAGGCAGGACACAAAAATATCAGAGCCGAAGATCAAGAGGACTTCATTCATTAAAAGATTATCTTACAAAACGGAAGCATATAGGTGGGAGCAAGAAAATAAGTTCTTAGGTCCTATGGATAGCTGAGGCAACAGCTTGAGCGGCCTCCTGAACGCTCTCCCGGGCAACATCCAGCTCTTCCCCGATCGACCATTCGACCACTGGACTCACGGGGAAGTGGGGGTCCCGGCTCCGGTAACATGTTAACACATATTCGACGACGGTCTTGGTAAAGGACCTCCCCTCGGTCTCTAGCTGGTCTGCGATGATGTCAACCACTGCGTCGAGCTTGCCGCCAGTAGAGCTAAGAGCCGCCAGCGCTTCATCCAGCTCCGGCAGTGGGTTGGCTGGACGTACGGGGCTGAAGCCAAACGGTGCTAGTGCCTCGTCGGCTCGTCCCAGGAAGTCCCACACCCGCTGGGACTCATTCGCTCTCAAGCTCTGCAACTCCTCCAGAGCCCTCTTGGCGGCCGCAAGTTCTGCACCTTCCTTCGCAAGGCGCTCAGCCTCCTTGCCGTGCTGCTGAATGCTCTTAGCTAGCTGCCTCTCGCGATCAGCAAGCTCTGGCTCCTTGAGGAAGATACGGTTCAGACGCTCCGCCAGGTCTTCCTCACGGCCCCGAGCTGTATCCTCTCTGCCAGAGACGTCGGCCTCTCACCTGTTGAGGCTTTGCCCCCGCTCCCAGAGCCTGTCCTCCTCAAGCTTACACCATGCTTCAAATCTCTTTCGGCGGCCAGCCAAGCTCTGCTCACCCGCCGACAGCTTTCGGGAGAGCTCCTCCTCTCTCTAACTCAGGTCCTTCCGCTTCTCGACGAGTTCGGCCTTGCCCAAGTCGAGCTCCTGGCGGCGCTTCTGGAGAGTCTCATGTCAGGCGATTAAACCCCCTTGGCACTGGTCCGCAGCTCTGTGGCATTCCACAGCTTCCTCATATATCTTATGCGCCTTCTCATCGAGAGCTTTGAGGATAGCCTCTCTCTCATTAAGGAGCTCACCTTGCGCAACCAGCCGGGTTTCCTCGTCCTTGACCCACTCTTCACGTTGACAGAGCCTATTACGCTCCCCATCAAGAGCCTTGCAGTTGTGCTCGAAGGACACAGCAACCTGCTGTAGCCTGGAGCGGGCCTTGTCCATGGCCAGTTCTAAGGGAATGGGCGCCAGCCCAGATGGGAGCGCCCCCCACCCCCATCTCCATCAGAATGTCCGCCGTGACCCGGGAGGGGCTCCCCCTCGAAGTTGGCGGCACCCGCGGGCTTGAGGCGCCTGGGGCCTTTGCCAGACCCTCCAGTGCAGTTGCAGGCGCTCCCGGTTCAGCTCCCGACGCTCCTGGTTCAGCCTCCAACATCAGGGAGGCAGGATGTGTGCCCGGAACCTCCACGGCTTGAAGCGCGGACGTAGGTGCACTGGACGCCACTGGCTGAGGCACCGGAGCCTCAACCACCCTCGGTGAAGGAGCACATACTCCGATGACTATCGGGTCGGCCACCACAACCTCCGCAGTAGTTGGCGTGGGGGCCGGCTCTTTAACCACCCTGACTCGCCGACCGGAGCCACTACCGCATCTGGCATGGGGGCCGGCCCCTCATCTACATCCAGCTGAGACACCAGAATCTCATTGGAAGATGGTGTGCGGGCCGATCCTTCGGCGGCCGCCCGCACCAGGGGTGGAACTTCTGCCAACTCCGGAGCTATGCCGGCGCTCAGCACCTCCGTTGGGGACTCAAGGGCTACTGGCTCCGGCGCTGGAGCCCCAGATGTCCCCGCATAAACAACCGGGGGCCTCGGTTCTAGTGCAACTGCACCTGTGGTTGGGGGCGCCCTCAAGTCGTCCAGAGCTTCCGCGTCCGCCTGAGCAGGTGCAGGAACTGGAGCTGAAGTGCCTGTCTGCACAACCTCCTGTGCGGTCGGTGGTGTGGCGGTCATCTCTCCTTTCTTGGAAGCGCTACACATCCAAGATAGAAACTTTGAAAGAGTGACTTTCACCCGAAAAGGAATCAAAGTAAGGGCTCAACTGTTTACCATGGGAAGGCCAAAGTACTACGGAGACAGAGCCGCTTCTGAGCAGGGCTAGAGCCAGAGCCCAATGGACCCAATGTGGCTGGAGCCCCAAGCCTTCCAGGAGCTTGGGCCGGAGCCGGAGCCTCACCGGCCGGAGCGACCCCCATTTGGGGGGACAACCGGAACTTGGACTCGTACATGGCGCCGAGGTGGGAGGTGGTCCCCCGGAACTGGCACCCGTTAGAGGTCCCAGAACTAGATGAGGTGGGCTTCCGGAGGTCCCGACGTGACTCCCGTCACCTCGTACCAGCTTCCTCTTTCGGCTGGAGGGCTCCACCGCTAGCAACTTCACCTCCCCGGCTTGGGCCGGAGGCCCCAACTGCAGCAGTTGCGGGGGGAGCCTGACTCATCACAACTCCAATGTCATCCAACCTTGGCATTAGCTTCTGGAGCTCTCGGCAGAACTCAGGAGCCAGGTTCAGGGGTGGGAAAGATTCCGGAGGTGTCAGGGAGTCGAGCGAGATGCTGGGTTTGCTCTGGAATTTCTTGAGTATCTCCTTCAGTGCTTCGTCCCTCACTTGGGTGTTGGCATCACGCGGCGTGAATGTCCATGCAGTCCATTCCCTAAACTTCAGTGGCACCCATCTGTTCCTCAGAAAGTTCCCGAAGACCATCTGGGGGGTCACTCTGCCGGTGACACAGCCTTCAATCCTCGCCACAACGGGCTTGTACGCCGCCGGCAGCTCCAGGAGCTCATTCCAGATGTCGGTATCCACATTTGGAAGGCTCTCTGGCAGGTCCAGCTTCTCGTGCCTGTCCACAGTGATGATCACCCACTCCTTCTTCCAATTGTCTCATCTGCCGGAGGAAAAGGTGTCCGAGTACTTGAAGGGGCACCGCTTCTACTTCACAAAGTAGTACAACCCGACCATCTCGTTCTCCTTCTTGGTGGTCTGCAGGGTGAAGATATTCCGGAAGAGCTCTAAGCTGGGCCGCACTCCCACGCACATCTCGCCGAAGTGGACAAAGGTAGCGACCAACAGAACTGAGTGGGGCCCGAGGAAATGCAGCTGGATCCCATAGAACTCCAGCAATGTCATTAGGAAGGATGAGAAAGGGGGAAGCAAGCTGACCATGGCGTATCCTTGGAAGAAATCCATGTCGCCTGCATTCTTCTTCTCGAAAGGAAGCTTGTCAAAGTGGATATTGTCGTTGAAGGACTCGTGGGACCATCCCATGTAGGATTGGACCTTCTTCAGCCCCTTCTCGGTCTTGATCTTGCTGGCGGGGAGGCCCAACTCCATGGCAATGAGATGGAGCAGGGAGAGGATGGCTGTGCAAGGGCTAGGGATCAAGGCTGGAGGATGCGAGAAGGGAGTAAGCTCTTAGGCGCAGGTGCGAATGGAGGCGTGAAGAGCATGTGACCTGTGCTAGTCCCCTTCTTAAGTATACATCTGCAGCATTTGGATGGAAACCGCAGGCACCATGATACTGGAGATACTCGCATTATGACTTGTGGGTTGAAGTATAATTCGGCGGAAATGCCGAGTAGCCGCCTCGAGGTAGCTGTTCTCGTAGGCGAGAGTTTAAAACAAAAGGGCGGCGACTTAATGGGAGCGCGGAACCAAAACGAAATTCGTATCGGGAACCGACGACCGTTGATGATGCGATATCTGTAGACAAAGACTTTATCCGCCACATTGAAGGAAAGCCCTTAAAGTCGCGGCACGAAGATTCAAAATGGCCCCACCTCAGGTATAACCTCTTGACCAAGGAAGCTCCTCCCCGAGATGGGCCCGGGGGCCACTATCGGTACCTGGCGAACCGGGTACCCCTAGATATAGGAAAGGAGGCACGCTGGGTCCCACCACCCATGGGGGCAAGATCCGACGTGGTCCTATGGTGCCGCGTGGCATGCGGCATAGCCACGCCTCTCCACTCAGGGAAGGCACGACGCTACCACGTGCCCAATAGCTCCAGGTGCACCTCCCTCACGGAGGAGAGGTCCGGCGCTGCCACGTGTCCCGCAGGTCTGGGTCTACCTCCCCGCCAAGGAGAGGTCCGACACGCTCACCTGGTTGGTAGCCCCGGACCTGCCTCCCTGCAGAAAGAAGGTCCGGTGCAGCTACGTGTCTGGCAGCTCTGGACCCGACCACATGGCAGAGGGAAGGACCAAACCCACCATGTGGTAGGCAGCGCCGCACCTAGCTCTTCATGCGATAGCGGCAATAAAGAGGGATGGGCCCAGTGCACATAAATAGAAGAGACGCGCATGTTCCCTAGGTAAGCTGGAGCTCGCACTCATAAGTCAAGAGTCCTGTACCCCGTCCGACGATAACAGGTTGACCCCGAACTACTATGTATGGCGGACGAATGAGACGTCGCGACAAGACGGACAAGACGCTGCCCGCCATGATGAGGGGCTATGTGTAGCTCTGTGGCAAGGCATGACCAGACGCACATTGAAGCCCTTGTCAGGGGATAGCATTTACTCCCAAATCTTTGGAGGGATTTGGAACACAAGGGCCACATGTCAGGCCCCGGGCCCCGCTTGTAAGCTGCTCGGCCTTGAACTATAAAAGGGCCGAGCAGCAACCGACTAAGACACGTTCTCGGAGACCCAGAGACACTCGACACACTCTCAAAGAATACAAAACACAAAGCACCGTGGAGTAGGGTATTATGCTCAGGCGGCCCGAACCACGTAAAACCCTCGCGTTCATCGTCCACTGCGCTCGATCTTGCTAGGACTAGCCCCCGAATATACAACGAACCACCGCGGGCTGCCTCAGAGCTAGTCCGGGGGAGGTGTCGGTTTAGACACCTCGACAGTATGATATGTTAAAAACATTCTTACTTGAAAAGGGGTTCACCATGGGCAAGGTTGATAAAACTCTTTTTGTTCTTAAGCATGGCAATGACTCATTATTCGTTCAAGTGTATGTGGATGATATTATCTTTGGTTGTGCTTCTCATGATCTTGTGTCCAAGTTTTCAGCTATGATGAGTTCTAAATTTGAGATGAGTATGATGGGAGAACTCACGTACTTTTTGGGGCTGCAAATCAAGCAAACCAAGGAGGGTACTTTTGTGCATCAAACGAAGTATACAAAAGACCTCCTAAGGCGCTTCAACATGGACAAAAGCAAGCCTCTTTAGACACCAATGGGAACAGCAACAACAATTGAATTTGATGAAGATGGTGAACCCATGAATCAAAAAGAATATAGAAGCATGATCGGATCACATTTGTACCTCATGGCATCAAGACCAGACATACAATTCAGCGTATGTCTTTATGCACGGTTTCAAGCTTCCCCACGTGCTTCACATCGTCAAGCCATAAAAAGGATTCTCAGGTACTTACATGGAACTCAAGAATTTGGCATTTTTCTTCCTTCTTCCTCAACCGTTACTTTGAAAGCTTTTTTCCGATGCTGATTTTGGAGGTTGTAGGATTGATAGGAAAAGTACTTTGGGTGCTTGTCATTTTCTTGGTTAACATGTTGCTTGGTCCTCTAGAAAACAATGTTTAGTTGCACAATCTACAACCGAGTCTGAATATGTAGCTACTGCTAGAGCTTGTTCACAAATTCTTTTGATTGTTCACACCCTTAAGGACTATGGGGTTGATCTAGATAGTGTTCCACTGTTTTGTGAAAACACTAGTCCTATTTGCATTGCTAAAAACCCCGTGCAACATTCAAGAACAAAGCACATTGACATTAGGTATCACTTTCTCCGTGGTTAGTGTTGAAAAAGGAACACTGTGCTTCACAATGTAGATACCGAACATCAATTGGCTGACATTTTTACAAAACCTTTGGATTTCACTCGTTTTTGTTACATTCGTAGTGAAATAGGGGTTATGCATCATCATGGCTTAAATTGAGGGGGAGTTTTGAAACTTAGGAACTCTATGTGTGAATCTGAATTTAAAATAATATGAGCATAGTATTTCATACATATATGACTTTGTGATTCCTTTTACATGCTGAAAGTTCATACTACATTACTCGTGTTATATATTTTGTAGTTTTTGCCATGTCTAGTAATTGGAATAATTACTTACACTAAATCTGGTCATGGTCGATCTTTCTTGCTGTTTTTGAACTTGTTGCATGATCACAAGTGCTTTTAATTATAATGAATTAATCAAGTAAGTAACTCACATGTTGAGTTTTAATGTACAAATATAAATTGAAAAAATATCAAGAGAATATGCATGCATCGCACTTCTTCTTTCGAGATGGCTTATCATTGCACTAAGATATGAACTTGGAATAAGTTGTGTATGACTAAAATCATGTCCTTAAGCTTCTGATTGTCAAATGACATAGACTTGGCTTGGTTGGTTAGAATAAGGCAAATGCGGCATATAATCTCTTGCAAATGTCATATTTTAAAAATTTGTGCTTTAAAAAAATTGCAGCAACAAGTGTCATGCTTTCAAGTATTGAAATAGTTAAGTTTGTGAGATCATGACTTGCTTAAATTGAAAATTACACTTGATCTCTCGCATGGCTTACACTACTTTATGTATTTCATTGATGTGAAAGTGTAAGTTACTTGATAGTATGACTTGGATGAGCTTTGTTTTATATGTATATGTTATAATATGATCATACCAATTAAAATTTCTCTTTTGAACCTTGTTGAATACATTGTCAAAGGGGGAGAGAAAATATGTGAATTTTTAAGAGAAGTATGCAAGGGGGAGAAATTGTTTACACATTGCACATATTCACAAGTGTTTTTGGCACGATTTCTCTCAAAAGAAAAAATTGTTTATGTGGTGTTGCCAAAGGGGGAGAAATTGTTTTCAAAAATTTTAATGTGAATAAGACAATGTTCGGATATTAAGTGGTGTTGCCAATGCATTCATCAAGGGGGAGATTGTGAGACCTAAGTGTGGTGAATACATTGGCTTGTACTGTATACATTGGCTTTGATAATATAAGTTCTAAAATTCTACCAAAACACCCTTTTTAGCAAGGTCCGACTCTAGCTTGGAGCTTCTGCAAGGTCCGACAATAGATCCGACTTTCTTTCTCTAGGTTCGACATGTTTTTTTGGGTAGCTCCAGTGAGCTTTGTATTTAGCTCTGGCATGTTTTTGATAGCTCTG
The DNA here is from genome assembly GCA_036927565.1 of Tuctoria greenei. Taxonomy (NCBI): domain Eukaryota; kingdom Viridiplantae; phylum Streptophyta; class Magnoliopsida; order Poales; family Poaceae; genus Tuctoria; species Tuctoria greenei. Next base: position 123,700,543 of record JAYESD010000009.1, on the reverse strand, counting down.
GCACATCCTTGGTAAGCTCATGTACGTTTTGATAGGACCGACTTATGTTGGTTTGCTCCGACATGTTTTTCTAGCTTTGGCTTTTGGGTTGACTAGTTCCAACTAGCTTTGGCAAGCTCCGACACTAGGTTTGTACAAGCTTTGTTATGCTCCGGCACTAGGTTGTACTAGCTTTGGTAAGCTCTGACGCTAGGTTGTACTAGCTTTGGTAAGCCCTAGCTCAAGCTCCAGTTAGCTTTGGGAAGGTTCGGAGCTCGATCACAATGTTTTTGCTTTTACTGTGAATTATCTCAAACTTGCTTTACATTGATGGAAAGTTTGCTTAGTAATCTTTTACTAAGTTTTTGATGTGTTTGGTGGTTATGACTGATATCGTTTTCGCTATGGTTTGCAAAATGCTTATGTGAAGTGCTCATGTAAGATATTGTAGTTTCGGAACTAACGTGAGTCAAGTCGAGGACTTGTGATCAGAAGTATTGGTTATTTATTCATGTGCAGGTGTTGCTTGGGTTCAAGATATGGCTGGTGACAGGATCCATTGAACTAGTCTTAGGGAGAAGATGAGGTTCAACAACCAAGTTCGGGGGGAATTGTGGTTGAGTTGATCGGGAGGTTGCGCAATATGTTTGAATCAAGAACAATGCATATGAAGGTATTGTGGACGTTGCTGGAAGATGTTTGCACGTATGCAAGGAGTGCATGGACGTGACTACATGGTTATGAGGCGTGATGAAGAGATGTGGACGTAAAGAATTGGTCGGAAAGGTCCAACCGACTAGGTTATGGACTCAGGCTGCGGCTGTGTCTGGTTTGACTCAAATATGGAAAGTTTTAAGTTGGTTATGATAGGATTTCGTGTGGGTCACGAATTTGGGTTGTTTTAGGAATGTGGGATATGTTCCTTATGTGTTTGGAAGTCTTAAGATTGCTTCTATTTGTGTATAGAAGAGTCCTAAGCAGTTATGGAAAGTTTCAATTCGTGATTTCAGTAGGATTATAGTCCTAGTTGAGATTGGGTTGGCCTAAGGGCTGGTTATATAAGCAGGGCGGTCAGAGCTCGTGGTAGACGACTTTGGGGCTGTTCCTCCTGTGGTTTGATCAATAAAATTCATAGTTTGAAGGAACGTTTGTGCCTTGTTCGTCCGACTTGTTCCAGACAAGTTTTACTCGTCGAGTTTCTGGACACCACTACCTTTCGTCGGTGGTTTTATCATAACTCGAGTTTTACAGATCCTATTGAGGTGATTCTTTTTGGGTTGTCTTCACAACTTGATTATCTATCATCTGTCAAAATTCAGGGTCATTGGATTTGTGGTTTTTGATCTACACGAGTTTCTTTGTAGTGTTCTTGAACTGTTTTTTCTCGGGTAGGACAGATTGACCTTTGTTTGATCTTTCGATCATAAGTTGAGTTTCTGTCGACGGATTTGAGTGATTCTTGTTGTGTCATATTTGTGACTTGATTCTCTATGATATATATCACTTTTGTCACAGTGAAACACATTTAGATTAGTCTCACACACGATTTCGTTAACAGATCGTTTTTAAGCCAAAGAGGTTGTTATTTAATTGTTTCCGCTGCGCAAATTTTTTTAATCTACCATTCACCCCCCTCTGGTAGCTTTTCACATGCTTTTCGATACTACAGATACAACTAACATGGCTTTCAAGAAACAATCAATTTTTTTCAAGTATCTTCCGTATTGGAAGAATCTGGAATTTTGCCATGGTATTGATTTGATGCACGTTACAAAGAATGTATTTGACAACATCATTGGGACCTTGTTAGACATGCCGAGGAAAACAAAGGACGAATTAAATTCAGGTATGGACCAAGTAAATCTTGATTTGAGACCATAGCTTCATCCAGTAGAAAAGGCGAACGGGAAGCATTACTGTAAGACCTATGTGTGCTGAATACATTGGCTTGTAGTGAATACACTTGCTTTGACGATAAAAGTTTTGAACATCACCAAAACACCTTTTTATTAAGGTCCTGCTAGTTTTGTAAGCTCCGGCGGGAGCTTAGTTATACTATTTTTGGTAAGTTCCGGCACTAGGTTCTACTAGCTTTTGTTAGCTCCAGCTCAAGGTCCAGGTTGCTCTGGCAAGGTCCAGAACTTGACCGCAATGCTTCTATTTTTCATTTGCAATGTTTCGTACTTGCTTTACATCTCTACAAAGATTGCTTAGTATTCATTTGCTAAGTATTTGGTGCGTTTTTGATTGACATGGATGATATCGTGTTACTGTGATTTTGCAGCATGCTTATGTGAGGTTCTCACGTAAGGTGTTGTGTTCGGAACTAACTTGAGTCAAGTCGAGGACTTGGGCTCATATGGATTGGTTGTTTATTCATGTGCAGGTGTTGCTTGAGTTCAAGACATGGCAGGTGATGGGATCCATTGGACTAGTCTCAGGGAGGAGATGAGGTTCCAACAACCAAATTTAGGTGGAATTGTTGTTGAGCTGATCAGGAGGTTGCGCAGCATGATTAAATCAAGAACAATGCATGTGAAGGTATCGTGGACGTCATTGGAAGATGTTTGCACATGTGCAAGGAGTGCATGGACGTGGCTGCATGGTTCCGAGACGTGATGAAGAGATGTGGACATAAAGAGTTGGTCGGAAAGGTCCAACTGACTAGGTTAAGGACTTAGGCTACGGCTGAGTCGGGTTTGACTCAAATATGGAAAGATTTGAGTTGGTTATGATAGGATTTCGTGTGGGTCACGAATTTGAGTTGTTTAGGAATGTGGGATACGTTCCTAAGGTGTTTGGAAGTCTTAATATTGCTTCTATCTGCATATAGAAGAATCCTAAGCAGTTATGGAATGTTACGATTCGTGAACAGAGTAGGATTAGGTTCCTGATTTTAGTTGAGTTGGCTTTTGAGCTTGTTATATAAGCAAGGGAGTCCAGAGCTCATGGTGCACGACTTTGGGGCTGTTCCTCTTGTGTTCTATTGAATAAAATTTGTAGTTTGAAGGAAATTTTGTGCCTTGTTCGTCTGACTTGTTTCAGACAAGTTTCACTCGTCGAGTTTCTGGACAGCACTACCAATTGTCGGTAGTTTTATCATAACTCGAGTTTTACAGATCCAATTGACGTGATTCTATTTGGGTTGTCTTCACACCTTGATTATCTATATTCTGTCAAAATATCACGGTAAATGGATTTGTGGTCTATGATCTACACGAGTTTCTTTGCAGCATTCTAGGACTGTTTTTTTTCTCGGGTAGGGCAGATTGACCTTTGTTTGATCTTTCGATTATAACTTGAGTTTTTCTCGACGGATTTGAGTGATTCTTGTTGTGTTGTCTTAGTGACTTGAGTTTCTCTGATATCTATCACTTTTGTCACGATGAAACACGTTTAGATTAGTCTCACACACGATTTCTTTAACAGATCGTTTTTCTGCCGAAGGGGTTGGGGTTTAATTGTTTCCGCTGCGTAAGATTTTAAAATCGACCATTCACCCCCCCTCTGGTAGCTTTTCACGTGCTCTTCGATCCTACAATTACCTTGCCCCGGCCAGCTACAACTTGACACTAGAAGAGAACAAGCAACTTGCAAATGCTTGCGTGGGATCAAAGTGCCCACGAGTTTCTCATCCAATATCCGCAAACTAGTCTCGATGAATGACTTGTCTTTATTTGGCTATAATTCTCATGACTGTCACATGATGATGACAGTGTTCCTTGCCATTGCAATAAGAGTCATCAAACCTGAGAATATAAAAGTTGTCATCACACGTTTGTGTTACTTCCTCAATGCAATATCGCAAAAGGTGATAGCACGTGAAGATTTAGACTATCTGAAAACATACATCGTTGAGACTATGTGCAAGCTTGAGATGTGTTTCCAACCATCCTTTTTTGAAAGGCAAGTTGTGAGACCTATGTGTGCTGAATACGTTGGCTTTGACAATAAAAGTTTTGAATGCTGCCATAACATCCTTTTAGCAAGGTCTGACTCTAGCTCCGAGCTTCTGCAAGGTCCGACAATAGGTCCGACTTGCTTTGTCTAGGTCTGACATATTTTTGGGTATCTCCGGTGAGCTTTGTCTTTAGCTCCGGCATGTCTTTGATAGCTCCGGCATGTCTTTGATAGCTCTGGCATGTCTTTGTTAAGCTCCGATATATTTTGCTAGGTCCGACTTATGTTGGTTAGCTCTGACATGTTTTTCTAGCTCTGACTTTTGGATGACTAGTTCCGACAAGTTTTGGTTAGCTCCGATGCTAGGTCCGGCTAGTTTTGATAAGCTTTTGGTAAGCTCCGGCTCAAGGTCCGGTTAGTTTTGGCAAGGTCTGAAGCTAGTTTGCGATGGTTCTGCTTTTACTTTGAATTGATTTGAACACTTTTTACATCTATGGAAAGTTTGCTTAGTATTAATTTGCTATGTTTTTGGTGTGTTTTGGTTGATATGGTTGATATCATTTTACTCTGATTTTGCAACATGCTTATGTGAGGTGCTCACGTAAGGTGTTGTGTTCGGAACTAACGTGAGTCAAGTCGCGGACTTGGGCTCGTACGGATTGGTTGTTTGTTCATGTGCGGTGTTGCTTGAGTTCAAGACATGGCTGGTGATAGGATCCTTTGGACTAGTCTCAGGGAGGAGATAAGGTTCCAACAACCAAGTTTAGGAGGAATTGTGGTTGAGCGGGTCAGGAGGTCGCGCAGGATGATTGAATCAAGGGAAGTGCATATGAAGGTTACTGGATGTCGAAGGAAGGTGTTTGCACGTATGCATGTGGTGCATGACGTGGCAACATGGTTCCGAAGATGGTTTATGGATGGGAAGATCTGCTTGGAAGGATCGGATCGAATCGGTTGATGACTTTGGCTGCGGCGGAGTCGGTTATGGCTCGGAATGGAAAGTATTGAGTTTGTTATGTTAGGATTTTGTGTGGGTCACAAATTTGAGTTGTGTTAGGAATGTGTTATACTTTCCTAAGGTGTTTGGAAGTCTTAAGGTTGCTTCTACCTGCGTATAGAAGAGTCCTAAGCAGTTATGTAAAGTTTCGATTCGTGATCTAAGTAGGATTGGAGTCCTAGTTGAGATTGGGTTGGCCTAAGGGCTGATTTTATAAGCAAGGGAGGCCAGAGCTCGTTGTAGACAACTTTATGGCTGTTCCTCTTTTGTTCTATTGAATAAAATTTGTAGTTTGAAGGAACTTTTGTGCCTTGTTCGTCCGACTTGTTCCAGAAAAGTTTTACTCGTCGAGTTTCTGGACAGCACTACCTTTCGTCGGTGGTTTTATCATAACTCAAGTTTTACAGATCCAATTGATGTGATTCTTTTTGGGTTGTCTTCAAAACTTGATTATATATTATCTGTAAAAATTTCATGGTAATTGGATTTGTGGTTTCTGATCTACACGAGTTTCTTTGCAGCGTTACAGAACTGTTTTTCTCGGGTAGGACAGATGGACCTTTGTTCGATCTTTCGATCATAACTTGAGTTTCTCTCGACGGATTTGAGTAATTCTTCTTGTGTTTTCTTTGTTACTTGATTATCTATGAAATATATCACTTTTTTCCTGTGAAACAAGTTTATATTAGTCTCATACACGATTTCATTAACAGATTGTTTTTCTGTCGAAGGGGTTGGGATTTAATTGTTTCCGCTGCGTAAGATTTTTTTAAATCTACCATTCACCCCCCATCTGGTAGCTTTTAACATGCTCTTCAATCCTACAATTGGTATCAGAGCCACGGTGCTCTAATCTTTGTGATTTGCATGTGTTTTTGACGAATCATCATGGAGAAATACTCCACCAAACCTTGTGTGTTTGCTGGTATTGATTTTCAGGTTTGGAATGCACGCATGGAGGCTTTCATCAAGGCCCAAGGCTTTGCCATATGGGAAAGGGTGTACAATCCTTATGATGTGCCATCAAATGATCAAGTTACGGCTACGAACCAATGGGACGTCAACAACAACAACAAAGCCCGAAACTTGATCATCCAAGGACTCACTCAAAGAGACTTCGACCGCGTTGCACACCTTCGATCGGCATACGATGTATGGAGAGCACTTTGTGACTATCACGAAGGATCCAACACAATCAAGGAGGTAAGGCAAGACATGTTCAAGAAAGAATACATGCGCTTCGAGATGCAACCCGGTGAGTCCATTGATGATCTCTTTGCTCGCTTTAACAAAATTCTTAGTAACTTGCGTAGTGTCAACGTTAATTTTTCTGATGCTGAAATTGCTAAGCAACTTCTTAGTGCATTAGACATGTCAATTTGGGAGATGAAAGTTACATCTATCCGTGAATCTACTGTCATGAGTACACTTACTTTAGATGTGCTTTACTCTAAACTCAAAACTCATGAAATTGACATCTTTTCACGTAAGAACCCAAATAAGTCCATTGCATTTGTCTCACAACGTGATATACCTAGCTCCGGCCAATCATCATCTTGCAATACTCTTGCTTTGTTGTCCTCACTAACCCTGGAGCAGATCGAGGAAAATTTCCAGAAGAGGAGTTAGCACTCATCTCTACTAGATTCTCAAAAGTATTGCAAAATGTGAGAGCTAGAAGGAGAGGAAGCTCTGGACCTCAACGTTGTTTTGAATGTGGTAAGATAGGACACTTTCGTATAGAATGCCCTAACCTTTCAGGTCCTACTACCCGTCAAGAAAAACAGAACAAGGTCAAGACCACCTCTGGAAATCCCAACAAGAAAAAGAAGGGTACCATAGGACGCAATATGATTAACAGCTTCATCACCGCACTTCATGAACTCAGTTCAAGTGATATAAACTTTGAAAGTGATGAAGATGATGACGATCTGGACAACTTATGCTTCATGGCGGGCAAAACAAGATCAAGATCAAGTCAGGAGGATGCAGAACACAACAGTGACGACAATGAGGTTTCATGCTTTAGGAAGGAGAACATTTGGATTGTGGATTCAGGTTGCTCACGCCACATAACCGGTAACAAAGAATGGTTCTCCTCCCTCTCTTTTGTGTCACGTGTAGAAAATGTTACTTTTTCCGATAATTCTTCAACTCCTATTATTGATGAAGGTTCGGTTAGAGTAATTGATCACTACACTTTAAAAAATGTGGCACTTGTTAAAAATTTGAAGTACAACTTGCTTTTTGTTTCTCAATTGCTAGATGAAAATCTGGGAATTATTTTCAATCAAAACTGCTGCAAAGTTGTAGGTTCAAATAGTGAGCTTATTTTTAACATGTCTCGGTTTGTAAGAGTTTTTAAAGCCGATTTTGATATGTCTTCCTCTAAGCATGGGTGTCTAGTTGCCAATGATTCAAAGGACTTATATTTTTGGCATCGTAGACTTGGTTACGTAAGCTTTGATCACCTAACGCGTGTTAGTGCTCTTGATCGCATACGTGTGCTGCCTAAGCTTAAAGGGGACAAAGAAATTGTGTGCTCTTCTTGTAGACATGCTAAGATGGTTGTAGGTTCATATACTCCTCTCACAATGATCATGACAACTGAACCGGGTCAACTTTTGCACCTTGACACCGTAGGACCTTCACGTGTTCAATCCTTCGGAGGTAAACGGTATGTTCTTGTTATTGTTGATGATTATTCTATATACTCTTGGGTTTACTTTATGGCGTCTAAGAATGAAGCTATTAGTCACTTTAGAACATTATTTCTTAGATTATCAATTGATCACCTAGGATCTTTAAAAGCAATTAGAAGTGATAACGGAACTGGATTTAAAAATCAATCTTTTGATCACTTTTGTGCTGAAAATGGAATAGATCATCAATTTTCTTCACCATATGTACCTCAACAAAACGGTGTTGTAGAAAGAAAGAACATAACCTTAGTTAAGATGTCTAGGACTATGCTTGATGAATATCAAACTCCTAGGAAATTTTGGGCTGATGCGATTGCAAGCGCTTGTTATGTCTCAAATCGTATTTTCTTGCACGCTAAGCTAGGTAAAACACCATATGAGGTCCGGTTTGGACATAGGCCTAGCGTTACGCACTTTCGGGTCTTTGGATGCAAATGCTTTGTTAAGAAACATGGTAATCTTGATAAATCTGAATCTAGATCCATTAATGGCATGTTTCTTTGTTATCCATCTCATACTAGAGGCTACCGTGTGCTTTTACTTGATACTAACAAAATTGTGAAGATTTGTGAAGTGTCTTTTGATGAAGCTAGCCCAAGTAATAACTCAAACATTGCAGGTCCAGATCCATATCCGCAGGGGGAGTGCATTTTCGTTGAAGATGGGGAGAATTGGAGCTGCTGCCCGAAAATTCAGCCGTTAAAGACTTTGGTTAAGCTCCGTATTTTAATTCTTAACCAGCACCGACAACCATCAATGCTGATTCAGATCACCCTCAAGTCACAAGCTCATCGATTTGTGATGAACATGAAGAAGAAGCTTGTGAGACATCTGTTCCCCTACGGTTTTACAAAGATCATCCCCTACAATAGATAATTGGAAGCTTGCACGAACGAGTCACATGGTCCAGGTTTTGTGATCCAAACTCTCATGCTCATTCTGCTTTTGTTGCTTCTTTTGAACCCAAATATATATCACACGTGCTCACTGATGAATCTTGGATTATTGCCATGCAAGAATAGTTAGAAAATTTTGAAAGAAATAATGTTTGGAAACTTGTACCTCCACCTCAAGGTTACACTTTAATTGGAACTAAATGGGTGTTTAAAAATAAACAAAGTGAGGATGGGGTTATGGTTAGGAATAAGGCTAGGTTGGTTGCTCAAGGTTTCACTCAAGTTGAAGGTCTAGATTTTGATGAAACTTTTGCTCCTGTTGCTAGATTAGAAGCCATAAGAATTTTGTTATATTTTGCTGCATCTAAAGGTTTTAAGCTATATCAAATGGATGTTAAAAGTGCTTTTCTCAATGGCTACATAGATGAGGAGGTTTATGTCAAACAACCACCGAGTTTTGAAAATTCAAATTTTCCTAATCATGTTTACAAACTGTCCAAAGCCTTGTAGGGTCTCAAACAAGCCCCTAGAGCATGGTATGATAGGTTAAAAACATTCTTACTTGAAAAGAGGTTCACCATGGGCAAGGTTGATAAAACTCTTTTTGTGCTTAAGCATGGCAATGACTCATTATTCGTTCAAGTATATGTGGATGATATTATCTTTGGTTGTGCTTCTCATGATCTTGTGTCCAAGTTTTCAGCTATGATGAGTTCAGAATTTGAGATGAGTATGATGGGAGAACTCACATACCTTTTGGGGATGCAAATCAAGCAAACCAAGGAGGGTACCTTTGTGCATCAAACGAAGTATACAATAGACCTCCTAAGACGCTTCAACATGGACAAAAGCAAGCCTCTTCGGACACTAATGGGAACAACAACAACACTTGAACTTGATGAAGATGGTGAACCCGTGGATCAAAAAGAATATAGAAGCATGATCAGATCACTTTTGTACCTCACGGAATCAAGACCGGACATACGATTTTCCGTATGCTTTGTGCACGGTTTCAAGCTTCCCCACGTGCTTCACATCGTCAAGCCGTCAAAAGGATTCTTAGGTACTTACATGGAACTCAAGAATTTGGTATTTTTCTTCCTTCTTCCTGAACCGTTACCTTGAAAGCTTTTTCAGATGCTGATTTTGGGGGTTGTAGGATTGATAGGAAAAGTACTTCTGGTGCTTTTCATTTTCTTTGTAATTCACTTGTTGCTTGGTCCTCTAGAAAACAAAATTCAGTTGCACAATCCACAGCCGAATCTGAATATGTAGCTGCTGCTAGTGCTTGCTCACAAATTCTTTGGATTGTTCAAACACTTAAGGACTATGGGGTTGCTCTAGATAGTATTCCTCTGCTTTGTGATAACACTAGTGCCATTTGCATTGCTAAAAACCCTGTACAACATTCTAGAACTAAGCACATTGATATTAGGTATCACTTTCTCCGTGATAATGTTGAAAAAGGAAACATTGTGCTTCACCATGTAGATACCGAACAACAATTGGCTGACATTTTTACAAAACCTTTTAATTTCACTCATTTTTGTTTCATTCGTAGTGAAATAGGGGTTATGCATCCTCATGGCTTACATTGAGGGGGAGTTTTCAAACTTGAGAAGTCTATGTGTGAATCTGAAATTAAAATAATATGAGCATAGTATTTGATAAATATATGACTTTGTGATTCTTTTTACATGCTGAAAGTTCTTACTACATTACTCGTGTTATACATTTTGTAGTTTTTGCCATGTCTAGTAATTGGAATAATTACTTACACTAAATCTGGTCATGGTTGAACTTTCTTGCTATTTTTAACTTGGTGCATGCTCACAAGTGCTTTTAATCATAAAGAATTAATCAAGCAATCAACTCACATGTTGAGTTTTTGTGAACAAATATAAATTGAGAAAAGATCAAGAGAATATGCATGCATCGCACTTCTTCTTTTGAGATGGCTTATCATTGCACTTAGATATGAACTTGGAAGAAGTTGTTTATGACTAAAACCATGTCCTTAAGCTTCTGATTGTCAAATGACATAGGCTTGGCTTGGTTGGTTAGAATAAGGCAGATGCGCATATAATCTCTTGCAAATATCATATGATCTAAATTTGTGCCTTGAAAAATAATAAAGTGCAGCAACAAGTGTCATGCATTCAGGTATTGGAATAGTTAAGTTTGTGAGATCATGACTTGCTTAAATTGAAAATTACATTTGATCTCTAGCATGGCTTACACTACTTTATGTATCTCATTGTTGTGATAGTGTAAGTTACTTGATAGTATGACTTGGATGAGCTTTGTTTTATATGTATATGTTATAATATGCTCATAACAATTAAAATTTCTCTTTTGAACCTTGCTGAATATATAGTCAAAGGGGGAGAGATAATATGGTGAATTATGCAAGAGAGATAATATGTATAGGGGGAGAATTTGAATTTTGAATTTTTATTCTCATTTTATTTCTGTATTAGAAAGGGGGGGGATTGTTTTCAAAAATTTTAATGTGAATAAGCCAATGTTCGGATTTTAAATGGTGTTGCCAATGCATTCATCAAGGGGGAGATTGTGAGACCTATGTATGTTGAATACATTGGCTTTGACAATAAAAGTTTTGAATGCTGCCATAACATCTTTTTAGCAAGGTCCAACTCTAGCTCCGAGCTTCTGCAAGGTCCGACAATAGGTCCGACTTGCTTTTTCTAGGTCCGACATGTTTTTGGGTAGCTCTGGTGAGCTTTGTCTTTAGCTCCGGCACGTCTTTGATAGCTCTGGCATGTCTTTGATAGCTCTGGCATGTCTTTGTTAAGCTCGGATATATTTTGCTAGGTCCGACTTATGTTGGTTAGCTCTGATATGTTTTTCTAGCTCTGACTTTTGGATGAATAGTTCTGACTAGTTTTGGTTAGCTCCGGTGCTAGGTCCTGCTAGTTTTGATAAGCTCCGGCGCTTGGTTGTACTAGCTTTGGTAAGCTCCGGCTCAAGGTCCGGTTAGTTTTGGCAAGGTCCGGAGCTAGTTTGCGATAGTTCTGCTTTTACTTTGAATTGATTCGAATGTTCTTTACATCTATGGAAAGTTTGCTTAGTATTCATTTGCTAAGTTTTTGTGTGTTTTGGTTGATATGGTTGATATCGTTTTACTGTGATTTTGCAACATGTTTATGTGAGGTGCTCACGTAAGGTGTTGTGTTCGGAGCTGACGTGAGTCAAGTCGCAGACTTGGGCTCATACGGATTGGTTGTTTGTTCATGTGCAGGTGTTGCTTGAGTTCAAGACATGACTGGTGATAGGATCCTTTGGACTAGTCGGAGGGAGGAGATAAAGTTCCAACAACCATGTTTCGGAGGAATTGTAGTTGAGCGAGTCAGGAGGTCGCGCAGGATGATTGAATCAAGGGCAGTGCATAAGAAGGTTACAGGACATCGAAGGAAGGTGTTTGCACGTATGCATGTGGAGCATGACATGGCAACATGGTTCCAAAGATAGTTTATGGATGGGAAGATCTGGTTTGAAGGATTGGATCGTATCGATTGATGACTTTGGCTCCGGCGGAGTCGGTTATGGCTCGGTATCGAAAGTGTTGAGTTGGTTATGTTAGGATTTTGTGTGGGTCACGAATTTGAGTCGTGTTAGGAATGTGGGATACGTTCCTAAGGTCTTTGAAAGTCTTAAGATTGCTTCTATCCGCGTATAGAAGAGTCCTAAACAATTATGGAAAGTTTCGATTTGTGATCTAAGTAGAATTGGAGTCCTAGTTGAGATTGGGTTGGCCTAACGGCTGGTTATATAAGCAAGGGAGGCCATAGCTCGTTGTAGACGACTTTGGGGCTGTTCCTCTTTTGTTCTATTGAATAAAATTCAGAAGGAACTTTTGTGCCTTGTTCGTCCGACTTGTTCCAGGCAAGTTTTACTCGTCGAGTTTCTGGACAGCACTACCTTTCGTCAGTAGTTTTATCATAACTCGAGTTTTACAAATCCAATTGACGTGATTATTTTTGTGTTGTCTTCACAACTTGATTATATATTATCTGTCAAAATTTCATGGTCATTGGATTTGTGGTTTCTGATCTACATGAGTTTCTTTGCAGCGTTCCAGAACTATTTTTCTCGGGTAGGACAGATTGACCTTTGTTCGATCTTTCGATCATAACTTGAGTTTCTCTCGACGGATTTGAGTGATTCTTCTTTTGTTTTCTTCATGACTTGATTCTCTCTGATATATATCACTTTTTTCCCGGTGAAACACGTTTATATTAGTCTCACACATGATTTCTTTAACAGATTGTTTTTCTACCGAAGTGGTTGGGATTTAATAGTTTCCGCTGCGTAAGATTTTTTTAAATCTACCATTCACTCCCCCTCTGGTAGATTTTCACGTTCTCTTTGATCCTACACAAGTACACCTAATCATACATCTTGTTGATCAGATAAAAGCATTGGGGCCACTATATTTACATCATATGTACACCCAGAGGGTTCAATTAAAAGGTTATGTGTGGAACTGTGCTCACCCAGATGGTTCAATTATGGAAGGATACACCACTGAAGAAGTGATTGAGGGTTGCGCTGATTACATCAAAGATGGAAAACCGATAGGTGTGCCTATACCAGAACATGAGGTTAGACAACGTGGGAGAGGCAAAGTGGGTAAAAAAACTTTTATCGTTCAAGATTACAAGAATGTACACCGTGCACATTTTGGTGTACTACAATAGCTCGCAATAGCTGAGTCGTACATCGAGGATCAACAAATTGAGCTTCGCGAAAAAAACCAAGATCGCACAGAGGACTAGATCATTAAAGAGCATAGAAGATGTTTCACTGAATGGTTAATGGGAAAAAATATATCATACGGAAACTCTATAGAAGAGGCAACAATGAAGAAGTTAACTTCTGGCCCATCTTCTTTGGTGACATCATGGCAAGCATATGACATCAATGGTTACACATTTTACACTAAAGAAAAACACGGTAAGAGTGTTGCACAAAATAGTGGTGTTCGTATTGAGGCTTATGATTCACAAGGGCAGAAGACCACATACTTCGGGTTCATAGAGGAAATATGGGAACTCGATTATGGCGAAAGAATGGTAATGCCCATATTTAATTGCCAATGGGTCAAACATCCTGATGACGAAGTGGACAATTACAGGCTGACACTGGTAGATTTGAATAAAGTGGGTTATAAAGATGACCTGTGGGTTCTCGTCGATAATGTTGCACAAGTTTTTTATGTACAAGATCCAGAAACTGAGAAGATGCACGTAGTTGTTTCTGGAAAGCAAAATATTGTTGGGGTTGAGATGTGAGAGATAATGAAGAGGAATATAATCAGTATGAAGAGACGTACCTTTTCACTGAACCAGAAAACATCAAGCGCATAGAGAGAAGCATTAAAAAGGATTTGAAACCCTATATGCAAGAAGATGTCACTGCTAGAAAAAACGTATGATATATATTGTATATATTTGTATCCTATGAAATCAACTCAGAATAATGTTCTATTTTAGCTTTAGATAGCATTTTTTGAACATTATTAAATTCAACTTCTGTAGAGAAGACTAATTTGGATAAGTGATCCTTTTCAGCTTGTTGACTATCATATTTATCACCTTCACCTGTTCCATAAGTTATCAAATTATATGTATATAAATTTCTTCTGACCTATGATGATCAAGCTTGCCTTCCAACAGCTTGGTTCCGAACAACATCTAGATGCACAACTCTTGAAGCTCCTGTCAAGTTAATCCCTTCACATCAAGCTCTTGTAGATGCAAGTAACACCCATGACTCATCATTTGGATTGTTAAAAGATTCAATTGAAGTCTGACAATACCTCCCATCCATTTGAGGGTTTGTTTGGGTAGGAGTGGATCCACTTCAATATAAGTGGTTTGTGGTGGATTGAGGAGAAAATTAGTTCATTCTTCACTCCAATCCACTTCAATCCAATTAGATTGAGTACACCCAAACAAGCCCTGAAAAATTTCTTTCTCTTCTCTTCATCTTAAAAACTTACAAAAATGCTATTTTATCAGTTCTAATGGCTGAATATATTGACTACAAATCAGTACCATCTCTCTTAGTGCTTCAAACAAGCGACGAAGCGAACAACTTCAATCACAAATCTTGTTTTTACCCTTTTTATAGGAATTTGACTTTAATATTTCAAGCATTGATTTATCAATAAGTGAAGCTTCCTCATCAGACATGTTAATGACAGTTACAAGTGAAGGGTGTGTTGAAGCTAACAAAATCTCAACGGGATTGAAGACAAAGAGATGCTGCATATGAGTGACAATGTCCAGGTTAGACAACATGAAGCTATGATAGCAGCCTTCAACAACATGAAAAGTGATGCCAAAGTTATGCTTGCATCAACCAAGGCATGTTGTGAGGTTATAACCCTTGTTGGTGCAAGCGCCCTCACAACATGCCTTGGTTGATGCAAGCATAACCTTAACATCACTTTTCATGTTGTTGAAGGTTGCCATCAAAGCTTCACGCTGTCTAACCTGGACATTGCCACTCATATGCAGGATCTCTTTATCTTCAGTCCAATTCAGATTTCGTTAGCTTCGGCACATCCTTCACTTATAACTGCCATTAACATGTGTGATAAGGAAGCTTCTTTTATTGATAAATCTATACTTGAAAGATTAAGGTTAAATCCCTATGAAAGGGTAAAAACAAGATTTGTGATTGAAGTTGCTTGCTTCCTCACTTGTGTGAAGCACTCAGAGAGTAGGTACTAATTTTTAGTCAATATATTTAGGCACTAAAACTGAAAAAGGAGCATCTTCCTAAGTTTTCAAATGGACAGGAGGGAAATCCTTCAAATGGATGGGAAAATCCTTCCAAGGATCGTCAGGCTTCAATTGATGCTTTCAACAATCCAAATGATAAGCCACGGTGTTACTTGCATCTACTAGAGCTTGTTGTGCAGGGATTAGCTTAACAGGAGCTTATCAGCATCACAGGCGATTCTTAATTAACAAGCAGCCTGTAAAAACAATGACTTTCCCAAGACGGTTCTTCAATAAAAACCACTTATGATGATTGAACCAGTACATATGGTTCTTAAACATGACCTCCCGTGATAATCATGTAATCACCCAGACATTGGTTAATTAAGAACCGCCTGTTATGTTTGTTACATCACATGCGGTTCTTAATTAATAACCGCCTGCGAAAATCATGTATTTACCCAAGCGCTTGTTTTTTAAAATATGCCTATGATGTTCTGTCACCACTGGCTATTATTGTATCATTCGTCATCACAATCGCATTTTTTACAGACCGCCTGTGTTTGAAAAATCGAGGCGCGTGTGAAAATGCTTTTTATAGTAGTGTGTCAATCACCATCTGTAATTGATGGACTTTAGGGTTCACTAATTAACCCTAGTCATACACTAATTGGGTGCTTAATCTAATTGATTTAGCACTAACTAATATTAAACAAGATAGAACACGATCACCTAGAAATCTAATGCATGGTGTGGGTGGATTAAAAAAGGTAATTGGGTATACCTTGATCACCCACGGAGGCTGCGGCCATGACAGTAAGGGCAACGGAGGCGGCGTCGGTGGTGGGAGTCAGAGCAGTGGCAGCAACGGGTGTGGGCGACAATGGTGTCGCAATCGGGAGCCTTCCCCTCACTGGCCCACACCCGTCACTAGAGGAAACCCGACAGTTTGCGACAGCCAGCACAAATTGCGATGGCTGGCCATCGCACATTGGTTAACTTGCGACTGCCTGCACATGGCCGTCACAATGTATCGTGCCGTTGCAAATTGAAGCTCAATTTGCGACAACAAGCTCAACGATCATCGCAAAAACACAGACCATCGCAAATAGAGGACTAAATTGCGATAGACAAGCGTAGAACCATCGCAAGTTAGTTAACCTGCAATGGCTAACTCTAGAGCCGTCGCAAGTTGGCAGGCCATCGCACTTTAGGGGATATACCCCCGGCTAATTGTCCCGACTCGCCCACGCACGCACCTCCATTTCCGTGATGCAGCCCGCTCGTCTCCGACGCCGTCGCTGCATGCTCCTCCCCAGCGCTGTCGCCGCCCGTCCCTCTCGACCGCCGCGGGCGCCTCCTGGCGACCCCCTTCCCCGCGCACCCTGGGCACCACTCTCGGCCGCCGCACCTCTCGCCAACGGCCTCCTCCGGTCGTTGTGCCTACGGCTGACACCTTCCTCCGGTCGACGACACCTCACTCCAGACGACGCCCTCCTCATCTCGTCGGCTATTCCTACTTCCTCTCTCTATTAATCTCTTTATTAATCAATGCTTGAATTTTTTAGCTAGATTGATGTTTGAATTTAGCTCTATGTTTAGCTCTATGTTTAGCTCCATGTTTAGCTCTTTGTATATCTCTATTAATCGATGCTTGAATTGTTTAGCTAGATTGACGTTTGAATTTAGCTCTATGTTTAGCTAGATTGGTGCTGGAATTTAGCTCTATGTTTAGCTCTATTAATTGATGCTTGAATTATTTAGCTACATTGATGCTTGAATTGTTTAGCTACATTGATGCTTGAATTTAGCTCTATGTTCACCGACGAATTTAGCTCTATGTTAGCTCTATGCTTGAATTTAGCTCTATGTTTGTGATGCTCTAAGAAAGCTCGTCTCCTTTTTGTGAGAAATCCGAGACACACTTCAAGACGACCCGTCTCCTTTTGCTAAGTAATCTCAGACTAGCTTTAAGGAGGCAGTCTCCTTTATGTAAGATATCCGAGACAACCTTTATGGCAGACCGTCACATATTTGAAGACCAATCTGAGACAGACGTTAATAAAGATTGTCTCCCGTCGGTTAGAAATTCAATACAACTAACCCTAAAGCCGTCGTAAGTTAATTTTGGACACTTGACCCCAAAGCTTGAAGAACTGCACTAATTTTGGGGGTGCAGTGTAAAAAAATTGAGGTTATGCTGCCGAAATTTTGTTCGGATTCAGGTTCTATCTCTCGCCATAAGTAGGATCAATCCTGCATAAATTAACGATAATTTCTCTAACTTTAAACTACAAAGTCAAACATGGGTGAAGATCGTAGTTGGATGTTTCTTGGTTGGAAGAGCAGAACTGGTGGTCACTCAGATGAGTGTACACCAAGTTAGATGAATTTTTGTATCGAGCATTTTCGTTGTCAACGAATGATAAGGTTTCGTGCCCATGTACGAAATGCCGAAATACCAAGTTTTTGAACTGAATGGAACTTTCATTTTACTTATGTCAAAACGGTTTCATGCCATATTATGAGGTGTGGACCTTCCACGGCGAGACTAAATCTTGAGTCATAGAAGAAGTGGATGAGGATGATGATAGAACAGAGGTCAATAGGATGGATGAGATGCTAGAAGCTATGGAAGCCGAATATCCTCTTACAATGGTGGCAGACAAGTTCTTCGATGAGCTCAGGAAATCAGAACATCTGTTGCATGAATACACGAATGTGACCGTCCTTGCTTTGATGACCAGATTTATGGCAATGAAGTCTAAGTACTTTTTTCCATCAACTGCTACAATGATCTCATGAAATTGATCTGCGATATCCTTCCACAACCTCACCAAGCGACTGAAGATATGTATGAGTCAAAGAAATTGATATCTGGTCTCAGTATGGACTATAAGAAAATTGATGTGTGCCCAGACAACTGCATACTATTCTAGACAGAACATGCCAACGAGAACATGTGCTTGAAATACGGTAAACCGAGGTATGTCAAAGTTGTTAATGACGATGGCGATAATGTGATGATATATGTCGCACATAAGCAGCTTTGTTACTTGCCCATGACTCTTCAGTTGAAGCAGTTGTTTCTTTAAAAAAGAACCACAAGACACATGACCTGGCACAAAGAAGGTAAATGTGAGAACAAAGAATTATTGACGCACCTGTCAGACGGTGATGCATGGAAGGTGCTAGACCATTTCGATCTAGATTTTTCTCGTGATGCGACAAATGTTCGCATCGGGTTATAGACAGATGGATTCTCACCGTTTAGTACAAACGCCACACCATACTCCTTTTGGCCCGTCTTTGTCATTCTGTACAATATGCCACCGGCTTTTTTTATGAAGTGCGAGTTCATGTTCCTCAGCCTCATTGTACCTAGACCAGATCATCTTGGGTCGCATCTCAACTTGATGTTGAAACCGCTGATCGAAGAATTAAAAATATTTTGGACAGGAGTCAAAGCGTACAACTGTTACAAGAAGAAAAAATTCAACCTTCTAGCTGCTTATTTGTGGTCCGTCCATGGCTTGCCGGCATACGACATGTTTTTCGGATGGAGCACTCACGGTCGTCTGATGTGTCCGATATGTGCTTCGGACACGGATTGCTTTCGACTAACTCATGGAGACAAGATATCTTACTTTGATTGTCACATACGTTGGCTGCCTCCAAATCACATATATAGGCAACAAAAGCATGTCTTTTAGAAAGGACACTGTTGTCAATAAAGGACCACCGAAACGTCTCAACGGGTCAGAAATTTTTGATATGTTGGACAAATTGGTGCTAGATGAAGGTTGTCCTGGATATTTCGTAAGTTACAGAGAGGAACACAATTGGACTCACATATGTGGAATTTGGAAGTTATCGTATGTGAAGTCGTTGATTCTAATGCGCAATATTGATGTCATGCTTCAGGAAAATAACATGGGCGAAAGTATCATAAGCGCATGCATGGATATGACTCGCAAAATGAAAGACAATATAAAAGCTAGAATAGATTTGGCAGACATTTGTTACCGTCCAACTCTTGAAATCTCTGAAAGTGGTGGTAAACCATGTGCTTCTTTCTATCATCGACCTAAAGAAAAGAAAGAAGTCATGAAATGGTTGAAAACTTTGAAATTCCTAGATGGTTACGCAACGAGCCTGAAATGAGCCGTGAATGTGAACACCAGAAACCTCACTAGGTTGAAGAGTAATGATTATCACATTATCATGGAAAGACTCTTACCTGTTATGTTTTAGGGCTATTTAGATGATGTGGTGTTGAAGGTTTTAGCCGAGCTCATCTATTTCTATAGAGAGTTTTGTGCTAAAGAAAGCAAGATAGGGATGATGGATAAGTTAGAGAAGAAGATACCGTTACTTTTATGTGAGATGGAAATTTTTGTTCCACCGGGTTTCTTAAATCCAATGCAACATCTGCTTATCCATCTTCCATACTGTAACACCCATATTTTCATGCATAATGCATTGCATACATCCTCATACATTTTTACCATTAAGCCATGTAAAAAGGATCAAGATTAAAATGAATTTAGGCTTAATCTGGAAGTTTCAGTCTGTCAGAGTATGAACTTGTCCGGCCTAACACCGAACTAGTACGACATTCCCTTTAAAAGTGCAGACTAGTCCTTTATCACCACGGACTAGTCCTATTAGCCTTACTGGACCAAAACGAACTAGTCCTTTATGACACCGGACTAGTCTGAAAAGCCTTTTTGTAACACTTCAAACTTGTTCGAAAACGCCTAGTTTAGTCCGATCCAACCCCAGACTTGTCTGGTATCAACACCGAACTAGTCCGAAGTCCCTTGTTGTACGAGAACGGACTTGTCCGGTACCAAATACGGATTACTCCAGCCTTCAGAATCCAACATGGATTCTTTTATTTCTCCATGATTTGTTTTTTGGTAATTGCCTAATTTGGGCCCAAGAACTTTGTGCCCAACCTAAGAGGGGCCCAAATGGACCCCACATTGGCCCTTACACGTCCCCACCAAATTCCACATGGAATTCACCACAAAACTCTAATCCTCCACCTCTATATAAACAACTCAATACTCCACACCTCCCCACCTCAAGTTGAAAACCCCTTGCTGCCACTTTTGCATTGCGCTGTCGTCAAGATCAAGTCCAGACGCAAGGAGGAGGGAAGAAACACGAAGAAGGACTAGTGAAGATCAATCTTGATCGATTCCTCGACAATTGATGTTCTTCATTCAAGTTCTTCATCAACTCCTCTCCACCAAGCCCTATTTTCCAAGATCCAAAGTCTCACATAAAAACTTTGATCTTTGGATCTCTAAACACGTGGTACACCCTCCACATCCAAGTTTCTTCATAAATTCAACCCCAATTCTCGCAAATCAAGAGAACCCTAAAAATCCAATTCTCTTTAGGGAAGACTAGTCCAGCCCTGAAAACAGACTAGTTCGGCCTCTGAATCTGGAATGTGCTGAATTAATTCCAAATTGACTCGAATCAACTCCAAACCTGTCCAAACTTGTTATGAACTATTGTAATTAGTTAGTAAACCTTATTAGCAACTCATTAAAAAGTTTTACCTCACAATTTCATTAATCATGCATATCATGGCATATTGAGTACTATATGAGCATTATTTGATTGAATTTGTGTTTTGCATGTTTGTCGCTTGGAATAGAAGGAATTGCCGTTAAGAGTGCTTTCGAGGATCTGCAGAACCAGAACTACGAAGCCTTTGATCGAAACCAAGCTCAAGAGCAAGACAAGTGTCCTTGACCATATTGATCCTGTTTTAAAGTTTTTGTTTGCAAAATCGCATGCTTATGTCAATATGATGGGAAAACCCAATTGTAGGAGTTTACTAGTTTTGTATGACCGCCCTTGTTGCTTGAACACTATGTAAAGAGTCGGGAAGGGTATCTTGCACTTTTTGCTTCGCAATGCTCAATTGGGTTTGGGAAACAATCAAATGGATTAATTATGAACTATTGAATATGTGAATGATGAGAATTGATAATATGACCCTTTAGCAACATGGTTCCTAGGGATCTAAGCAAGTTGGTAATGCATAATGGGTTGGACTGTTTTCGGTGATTTTGTTTGCTTTAGATCTAAGGACCATTTCCTGGAGCGACCATCCAGGATTTACAGTGCCACCACAGGGCCAAGTATGGGTGCGGCTTAGCTGACTAATTAGTGAATTGCCAATATTGTTTGGGCCATTAAGAATGCTCGATGAAGGGGTAGTCGAATTGGGTTTGTAGAGATTGGTGGGACTACACTGGGATCCGAATGGCTCAAGAGGGGGCCCTTGGATAGATGTGCCCAGATAGAGACATCACCACCGGTGAAACCTCAGCGGGGTCTAAATAGGCTAGTAATCACTTTGTAAAGGCTATTTTATGATCTCTTGGCCACACACCCAAGGAAGTGTGAGACGACATAATTGAGATTTCTTAGTCATTGAAAGGTGATGAAATCACAAACTTGTGGGTAAAGTGGTACAACTTCTGCAGAGTGTGTCTAAAACAATCATGATAGCCGTGCTCTCAGTCATGAGCAACTTGGACCCTCACATGATTAGATTATGGACTTTAACTTGGTTAATGGCTGAACTTGAATCGGGAACTGGTGTTGGTTAATTAAATGGCTTTGGTATATGGAATTGAAGAAAATGAGGTAAATGAGCAGTTATGAGTTGATTATAGATTATTATTGTTGAAATTGGTCAATTAAGTTGGAACTAATGATTATTTGGGTCATTTGGGAAGGACCTCACTTAATAATGATATAATTGCATTTTCAACTGTTTTAATGAGCATTTGTGCAATTAGCCATTGTTTATCATCGTCCATTGTTTAAGCTACATGTCATACTTTCCCACACTTGTTGAGTATGACATGTGATCACCCTTGCTATTCCCCCACAAAATCCAGGCGCAGGTGACTAGGTAGAGTACCAGGAGGTTTTTGAGGAGTACTAGGGGCTCGTGTTACCATCAAACTTGCCTGTGGAGTTGAAGTCTTTAGTGTTTAGTTTGTCCACTGCAGATTCATTAGAGCTTGTATTCGAAACTATTTGGTTTGTAATAAGATACTATCATTAGTACTTATATTTGAGACATGGTTTATAATTTGTTTATCAATTGTGAATCACTTGTGTGTGTGTGTGTGTTAAACATCCTGGGCACACATAAGTATTATGCTTGGTTTATTTTCGGAACCGAGTGTCACAAATTGGTATCAAAGCCGTTTTTGACTGTAGGACGCATGCCTAGTTAGAATGGACACGACAAAACACTTAGGACTTATTTACTATTCAAAATTAACCTGATTTGCACTATTTTGCCTCCCACTAACTATATAAAGTGGGAAAAACTCCGTTTTTGCTGCTGCAGCAATTTTCGCCGTTTTTGCATTTTGTTGAGCAAATGCACATCCTCTCATCTTGATTTATAGCTGCTGCAGTTTCGTAACTGATATTTGTGTTTTCCTCTATTTTCTTATGTTTTCCTGTACATGGCTCACACCAAGATGACAGCCCACAAGAGAGCTCGTTTGCCACCCCTTGGAAACAAGCTTAGGCCTCGCAAGGAGCAGGAAATGGAACCAACCCAAGTGGAGGAAGAAGTGAATTCTCCCACAAAAGAAGTTGAGCATGAACACTCCAACACGACGGAGGAAGACCCTAAAATGGTAAAGTCCTATGATGATGAAGAAAAGAAAGATTCCGAGATGGTAGAAATCTATGAAAGTGGGGAGAGTGAAGATGAAGCCCAAGATGAAGAGGAACCACAATAGGAGGACCCTGCCGCACCAGAAGAAGTACCTGAAGCCCAAGGGAATGCATTGCAGCCAAGTGAAGCCAGGAAGGATAACAAATGCATAGTTTACCACAATGCCCAAGAATTTCGTTCCGATGGTATTAATGGAGGTTTTGCAGCCAGACAATTGAAGGAGTTCCTTGATTTATGCAGAATGCACCTGGAGTATGATGTTAAGAGGATTCCTTGCCATGGACATGAAGAATGGAGGGCCCAAGTTACTGTTCTTGCTAGAGACAAGCACCCGACACTTTGCATCCACATGGAGAAGCACCAGGGAGCAAGCTATTGATGATGTAACTTGGGATGCACTTACTAGATTGTGCCACATCTATCGGGAGCATATTGGAGGTACTAGCTTTGCGCTACACCCGCAACACAAGAAGGTAACAAGAGAAATCTTAAGGCCGCAGGATGGAGCTCAAGTCAGTTCTCGTGCCATTGATAGATCTCAGGCAGTATTGGTGAACTTAGGAAATTTCTATGTTGATGCTATGAAAGAGATCCGTTACCTCTGTAAGAAGTTGTTTATCATGGAGAAGCAAGAGGAAGTCCATGCCATCGTGGAGGTCAATGGTGTAGCAGCCTCTCTAACACCTACATGGACGGCCAACTTACCCTGGCGTGCACCTATGTATGCTTCGCCATAGCCGTCGCCTTTGCCACCTCATGGCCAGGACAGCCACGGCTCACACAATTAAGTCTAGGTCTCCTATCAAGAAGTTAGAAAAGCGCTTAGATCGTCTTAGTCATGTTTAGTGTGGTGTGCTGAATTTTCTTGGTGTGCTTGTGCTTGTGTGCTTTGTGCGAGTTGTGGGCCATCTAGCATTTTGTCCACATCCGCACGTAGTAGAGTGTTGTGGGATCCTTGTCCACATCCTCTAATAGGGTTATTAGTATTAATAAAGGAGTTATTTAGTTACACATACCTTGATGCATATAGTTGGGGCGTTTTCTTTTCAAATTTGAAAGTCTTTTGTATCTACTATTCTTTCACCAACGGATGCTGAGGACCCGTAACAAAAGGAATGCCAATGGAGAGAATGAGAATGATGAGGTACCTGAGAATATTAACCTTGGGACATCTGCAAGCTGGCAACAAATACCATCCCACATGCCCCTACCACCAAACCCCCTTTATGGAAATACTTAAAGGGATGATTGACGCAACTAGAAGATCCATTATTTCGGATCAAGCTACATGGGAGATGAGGAGTATGTCCAATAGTAAGTCTCAAAATAAGGGGGGTAGAATTCGTTGCCAACCTTGTAGTCCTGAATTCCCAAAGCTTGGAAATCATACTTGGAATGGATTGGTTAAGGAAGCATAACAGAGTGATTCAGTGTGCTACTCGGACGGTGCAATTGACGAATGAGGAAGATATCAATATAGAGTTCAAGGCAGTTCAGCCGACAACTGAGAGGGCCATGGTAAATCATGCAGAAGGAGTGACCTTGGAGGAGATTCTAGTCGTTCGAGAGTACCCAGACGTGTTTCCTGAGAAATTACCAGGTATGCCACCTGATCGTGACATCGAGTTTGTCATTGATTTAATACCTAGAACTGTACCTATAGCAAAGAGGCCATATAGGATGCCTCCTAAGGAATTAGCAAAGCTCATGAAGCAGATTCAAGAGCAGTTAGAAAAGGGTTTTATACACCCAAGATCATCGCCATGGGGAGCCCCAGTGCTCTTGGTAGATAAGAAGGATGGATCCCAAAGAATGTGTGTAAACTAGCGATATCTCAACGAGGTGACGATCAATAATAAGTACACGCTGCCCCGTATTGAAGATCTATTCAAACAGATAAAGGGAGCCAGAATATTCTCTAAGATCGATCTCCGGTCAAGATATTTCCAAATGAAGATTAGACCATTAGACATACCCAATACATCATTCGGGACACGATATGGATCCTATGAGTACACGATCATGTCATTTGGATTGACTAATGCACCCGCATACTTCATGTATCTTATGATTAAGGTCTTCATGGAGTATTTGGATAAGTTCATGGTAGTGTTCATCGACGACTTCTTGATCTACTCAAAAGGTGAAGAAGAGCATGAAAAGCATTTTAGGCTGACGTTGCAGAAACTGAGAGAGCACCAGTTGTATGCCAAGTTTAACAAGTGCCAATTCTGGTTAAGGGAGATATTATTACTACGCCATATAATATCTGGAGGAGGAGTTTCAGTTGACCTTGGAAAGGTTAAAGACGTGATAAAGTGGGAACCACCACAGAATGTGAAGGAGATAAGGAGTTTTCTTGGAATGGCAAGATATTACCGTCGGTTCATCAAAGACTTTTCCAAGATAGCGAAGCCCATGACTGAGTTGTTTCAAGTGGACTCAAGCTTGTCAAGACAGCTCTGAGGAGCTAAAGAAGAGGTTAACAATAGCACCTATGTTGGTATTGCCAGATGTGAGCAAGAGCTTCAACATCTATTGTGATGCTTCAAGACAAGGACTTGGATGTGCATTGATGCAAGAAGGTCGAGTAGTAGCTTATGCATCCAGGAAGTTGAAGAAACATGAGTAGAACTATCCTACGCATGATCTCAAACTTGCAGCCGTAGTGCATGCATTGAAGATTTGGAGACATTACGTTCTTGGTCATAGATATGAGATTTATACAGATCATAAGAGTCTCAAGTACATATTTACTCAGACGGATCTAAATTTGAGGCAACGAAGATGGTTGGAACTCATTAAGTACTATGATGTGGGAATCAACTATCTTCCCGGAAAAGCCAACGTAGTGGCTGATGCCTTGAGTCGAAAAGGCGCAAGCCACCAACTCATTGTTAGGGAATTGCCACCCGAGCTATGCAAGGAGTTCGAACGGTTGAATCTTGGATTTGTGAATGAGATGGGAGCAATCGAAGTTAATCCAACCCTGGAACAAGAGATTCTAGAAATTCAAACGAAGGACAAGGAAATCCAGAAAATCAAGGAAAGGACCCAAGAGGGAGAGAATTCAGATTTGATGAGGATGACCAAGGTACTCTATGGGTTGGGAAATGGATTGTTGTGCCCAATGATAAGCATCTCCGAGAATTGATATTAAAGGAGGCACATTTCTCGCTTTACTCTATCCATCCCGGTTGTACAATGTATAAGGACCTTAAGATGTGCTACGGTGGGATGGTATGAAAAGGGGCATAGCAGAATATGTGGCATTGTGTGATGTATTTCAATGAGTTAAAGTTGAACATCAAAGACCAGCTGGATTATTACAACCATTGAATATTCCAAAATGGAAGTGGGAAGAGGTTGGTTTGGATTTCATAGTTGGTTTGCCTCGCACTTCAGCAGGTTATGACTCAATATGGGTTATTGTGGATCGATTGATGAAATCAGCGCATTTCATTCCTGTCAAGACTACCTATTGTGGAGCCAAGTTGGCAAAATTGTATATGGGAAGAATAGTGTGTTTACACGAAGTGCCCAAGAAAATAGTGTCTGATAGAGGTTCTCAATTTACCTTGAGGTTCTGGCAAAAGCTGCACAAATCAATGGGAACTCAATTGAATTTCAGTTCTACATATCACCCTCAAATGGATGAACAGGCCGAGAGGACAAATCAGATTTTTGAGGACATGCTAAGATCTTGTGCGCTAAAGTATGGAGGAAGTTGGGACAAGAGTCCACCATCATATGCTGAGTTTTCCTACAACAACAGCTATCAAGCAATCTTGAAAATGTCACCATATGAAGCATTGTATGGGATAAGGTGTAGAACACCCTTGTTTTGGAATGAGACAGGGGAAACTCAAGTATTTGGACCTTATGTGATCCAAGATGCCGAAAAGCAAGTGCAAACCATCCGCGAGAACTTAAGGGCTGCTCAATCAAGACAGAAAGGCTATGCGGATAATAGGCGAAGAAACTTAGCTTTTGAGGTGGGAGACTTTGTATACCTTAAAGTGTCACCTATGTGAGGTCAGAAGCAATTTAATGTCAAAGGCAAGTTGTCACCTCGCTATATTGGACCATTCAAATTATTGGATAAACGGGGAGAAGTAGCATATAAACTGGAGATGCCTGCACATCTATCGGATGTTCATGATATGTTTCATGTTTCTCAGCTAAGAAATGCTTGAGGGTACCGGAAGAGCAAGTACCAATGGAGGAATTGGAACTTGAGGAAGATTTGACCTATGCCGAGCAACCTGTCAAAATTTTGGACACCAAGGAGAGGGTCACAAGGAACAAGGTGATTCAATGGTGCAAAGTGCAATGGAAGCATCATACAGAATCGGAAGCATCTTGGGCGCGAGAGGATGATATCAAGAAGGAATTCTCCTATCTCTTTCCTTTTGCGTCGAATCTTGAGGGCGAGATTCATTTTAAGTGGGTAGGTTTGTAACACCCTCATTTTCATGCATAATGTATTGCATACATCCTCATACATGTTAAACATTAAGCCATGTAAAAAGGAACAAGACTAAAATGAATTTAGGCTTAATCTAGAAGTTTTAGTCTGTTAGAGTATGGACTTGTCCGGTCAGGCTGACCGGACTAGTCCGACATTCCCTTAAAAAGTGAAAACTAGTCCTTTATCACCACGTACTAGTCCTATCAGCCTTACTGGACCAAAACGGAGTAATCCTTTATGACACCGGACTAGTCCGGTCAGCCTTTCTGTAACATTTCAGACTTGTCCGAAAACACCTAATTTGGTCCGATCCAATCCCGGACTTGTCCGATATCAACACCGGACCAGTCTGAAGTCCCTTGTTGTGCGAGAACAGACTTGTCCGGTCCCAAATGCGGACTAGTCCGACATTCGGAAACCAACTCGGATTCTTTTATTTCTCCACGATTAGTTTTTGAGTAATTGCCTAATTTGGGCCCAAGAACTTTGTGCCCAACATCAGCGGGGCCCAAGTGGACCCCACCTCGGCCCTTACATGTCCTCCACCAAATTCCACTTGGAATTCACCCCAAAACCCTAATCCTCCACCTCTATATAAACAACCCAATACCCCACACCTCTCCACCTAAAGTTGAAAACCCCTTGCTGCCACTTTTGCATTGCGTTGTTGTCAAGATCAAGTCCAGAGGCAAGGAGGAGGGGAGAAACACTAATAAGGACCAGTCAAGATCAATCTTCATCGATTCCTCGACAATTGACGTTCTTCATTCAAGTTCTTCATCAAATCCTCTCCATCAAGCCCTAATTGCCAATATCCAAAGTCCCACATCAAAACTTTGATCTTTGGATCTCTAAACATGTGGTACAACATCTACATTCAAGTTTCTACGTAAATTCAACCCCAATCTTGCAGATCAAGAAAACCCTAAAAATCCAATTCTATCTCGGGCGGACTAGTCTGGCCCTGAAAACGGACTAGTCCGGCCTCCGGGTCTGGAATGTGCTGAATTAATTCCAAATTGACTCGAATCAAGTCCAAACTTGTCCAAACTTGTTATAAACTATTGTAATTAGTTAGTAAACCTTATTAGCAACTCATTAACAAGTTTTACCTCACAATTGCGTTAATCATGCATACCATGGCATATTGAGTACAATATGAGCATTATTTGATTGAATTGAGTGTTTTGCATGTTTGTCATTCGGAATAGAAGGAATTGCCGTTTAGAGTGCTTTCGAGGATCTGTAGAACCAGAACTACGAGTCTTTGACCCAAACCAAACCAAGCTCAAGAGCAAGGCAAGTGCCCTTGACCATATTGATCCTATTTTAAAAGTTTTGTTTGCAAAATTGCATGCTTGTGTCAATATGATGGGAAAACCCAATTGTAGGAGTTTACTAGTTTTGTATGATCACCCTTGTCGCTTCAACACTATGTAGAGAGTCAGGAAGGGTATCTTCCACTTTTTGCATCGCAATGCTCAATTGGGTTTGGGAAACAATCAAATGGATAAATTATGAACTATTGAATATGTGAATGATGAGAATTGATAATAATGACCCTTTAGCAACATGGTGCCTAGGGATCTAAGCAAGTTGGTAATGTGGAATGGGTTAGACTATTTTTGGTGGTTTTGCTTGCTTTAGATCTAAGGACCGGTTTGTGGAGCGACCATCCATGATTTACAGTGCCACCATAGGGCCAAGTATTGGTGCGGCTTAACTAACTAATTAGTAAATTGCTAGTCCTGTTTGGACCATTAAGAATTCTCGGGGAAGGGGTAGTTGGATTGGGTTTGTAGAGATTGGTGGGACTACCCTGGGATCCGAATGGCTCAAGAGGGGGCCCTTGGTTGGATGTGCTCAGATAGAGACATCACCACCGGTGAAACGTCAATGGGGTCTAAATAGGCTAGTAGTCACTTTGTAAAGGCTATTTTGTGATCTCTTGGCCACACACCCAAGGAAGTGTGAGATGGCATAATTGAGATTTCTAGGTCATTGAAAGGTGGTGAGATCATAAACTTATGGGTAAAGTGGTACAATCTCTGCAGAGTGTGTCTAAAACTACCATGATAGCCGTGCTCCCGTTCATGAGCAACCTGGACCCTAACATGATTAGATTATGGACTTTAACATGGTTAATTGCTGAACTTGAATTGGGAACTGATGTTGATTAATTAAATGACTTTGGTATATGGAATTGAAGAAAATGAGGTAAATGAGCAGTTATGAGTTGATTATGGATTATTATTGTTCAAATTGGTTAATTAAGTTGGAATTGATGATTATTTGGGTCACTTGGGAAGGACCTCACTTAATAATTATATAATTACATTTTTCAACTTTTTTAATTTGTGTTTGTGCAATTAGCCATTGTTTATCATCGTCCTTTGTTTAAGCTACATGTCATACTTTCCCACACTTGTTGAGTACGACATGTGCTCACCCTTGCTATTCCCCCACAAAATTCAGACGCAGGCGACCAGGTGGAGTATCAGGAGGTTTTTAGGAGTACTAGGCATGCTTGTTACTGTCAAACTTGCCTGTGGAGTTTGTAGGATCGAAGAGCACGTGAAAAGCTACCAGAGGGGGTGAATGGTAGATTTAAACTTTTTCAGCGGAAGCAATGAAAACCCCTCGGCAAAAAATGATCTGTTAAAGAAAACGTGTGTGACACTAACCTAAACGTGTTTTACCGTGACAAAAGTGATATATATCATAGAGAATCAAGTCACGAATACACACAACAAGAATCACTCAAATCCATCGAGAGAAACTCAAGTTACGATTGAAAGATCGAACAAAGGTCAATCTGTCCTACCCGAGAAAAATAGTACTGGAGCGCTGCAAAGAAACTTGTGTAGATCAGAAACCACCAATCCAATGATCGTGAAATTTTGACAGATGATAGATAATCAAGTTGTGAAGGCTACTAAAAAAGAATCACGTCAATTGGATCTGTAAAACTTCAGTTATTATAAAACCACCAGAGAAAGGTAGTGATGTGCAGAAAACTCGACAAGAAAAACTTGTATGGAACAAGTCGGACGAACAAGGCACAAAAGTTCTCTCAAACTATGAATTTTATTGATCAAAACACAAGACGAACAGCCCTAAAGTCATGCACCACGAGCTCTAGCCTCCCTTGCTTATATAACCAGCTCGAAAGCCAACTCAACTCAAATCAGGACTCTAATCCTACTCAATTCATGAATCGAAACTTTCCATAACTGCTCAAGACTTTTCTATACGCAGATAGAAGCAATCTTAAGACTTCCAAACACCTTAGGAACATATTCTAGATTCCTAAAACAACTCAAATTCGTGACCCACATGAAATTCGATCATAACAAACTCAAATCTTTCCATATTTGAGTCAAACACGACTTAACCGCAGCTTTAGTCCATAACCTAGTCGGTTGGACCTTTTCGACCAATTCTTTACATCCACATCTCTTCATCACGCCTCAGAACCATGTAGCTATGTCCATGCACTTTTTGCATACGTGTGAAAATCTTCCAACGACGTCCACGATACCTTCATATGCATTGTTCTTGATTCAAACTTGCTGCGCAACCTCCCGATCAACTCAACCACAATTCCTCCTGAACTTGGTTGTTGAACCTCATCTTCTCCCTAAGACTAGTTCAATAGATCCCGTCACCAGCCATGTGTTGAACTTAAGCAACACCTGCACATTAATAAACAACCAATACTTTCGAGCACAAGTCCTCGACTTGACTCACGTTAGTTCCGAAACTACAACATCTTACATGAGCTCCTCACATAAGCATGTTACAAAACATAGAAAAATTATATCAACCATAACCACCAAAACACACTAAAAACTTAGCAAATGAATACTAAGAAATCTTTCCATCAATGTAAAGCAAGTACGAATCATTGCAAGATAAAAGCAGAACCACTGCGATCAAGCTCCGAACCTTGCGAAAGCTAACCGAACTTTGAACCGGAGCTTACCAAAGCTAGCCAGACCTAGCATCGGAGCTAACCAAAGCTAGTCGGACCTAGACAAAGAAGTCGGACCTAGCCAAAGCAAGTCAGACCTTACGTCGGACTATGTCGTAGCTAACCAAAACAAGTCATACCTATTGTCGGACAATGATGGTAAAGGTGTTTTGATAGTATTCAAAACTTTTATCGCCATAGCCAATGTATTCAGCACACATAGGTCTCACAATCCCCCCTTGATGAATGCATTGGGAACACCACTTAAAATCCGAACATTGGCTTATTCACATTAAAAGTTTTGAGAATAATTTCTCCCCCTTTGTAAAACAGAAATAAAATGAGAAGAAAGACAAATTCTTCTCCTGAGAGCAATGTGTAATCAAATTATCCCCCTTGCATACTTATGTTTAAAAAAAAATCAGATATTGTCTATTATCTCTCCCCCTTTGACAATGTATTCAGCAAGGTTCAAAAGATAAATTTTAATTGTTATGAGCATATTATAACATATACATATAAAACAAAGCTCATCCAAGTCATACTATCAAGTAACCTACACTATCACATCAATGAGATACATAAAGTAATGTAAGCCATGCCAGAGATCAAATGTAATTTTAAATTTAAGAAAGTCATGATCTCACAAACTTAACTATTTCAAAACCTGAAAGCATGACACTTGTTGCTGCATTTTATTATTTTTCAAAGCACAAATCTTGATTAGATGATATTTGCAAGAGATTATATGCGAATCTGCCTTATTCTAACCAACCAAGCCAAGCCTATGTCATTTAACAATCAGAAGCTTAAGGACATGGTTTTAGTCATAAACAACTTCTTCCAAGTACATATCTAAGTGCAATGATAAGCCATCTCAAAAGAAGAAGTGCGATGTATGCATATTTTCTTGATATTTTCTCAATTTATATTTGTTTATAAAAGCTCAACATGTGAATAGTTGATTGATTAATTTTTCATTATTAAAAGCACTTGTGAGCATGCAACAAGTTCAAAACAGCAAGAAAGTTCGATCATGACCAAATTTAGCGTAAGTAATTATTCCAATTACTAGTCATGGCAAAAACTACAAAATGTAACATGAGTAATGTAGTAAGAACTTTCAGCGTGTAAAAGGAATCACAAAGTCATATATGTATGAAATACTATGCTCATATTATTTTAAGATCAGATTCATACATAGACTTTCCAAGTTTCAAAACTCCCACTCAATTTAAGCCATGAGGATGCTTAACCCCTATTTCACTACGAATGAAACAAGAACGAGTGAAATCCAAAGGTTTTGTAAAAATGTCAGCCAATTGTTATTCGGTATCTACATGGTGAAGCACAATATTTCCTTTTTCAACATTATCACGGAGAAAGTGATACCTAATGTCAATGTGCTTAGTTCTAGAATGTTGCACAGAATTTTTAGCAATGCAAATGGCACTAGTGTTATCACAAAATAGTGGAACACTATCTAGATCAACCCCATAGTCCTGAAGTGTTTGAACAATCCAAAGAATTTGTGAGCAAGCACTAGCAGCAGCTACATATTCAGATTCGGCTGTGGATTGTGCAATTGAATTTTGTTTTCTAGAGGACCAAGCAACAAGAGAATTACCAAGAAAATGACAAGCACCGGAAGTACTTTTCCTATCAATCCTACAACCCCCAAAATCAGCATCCAAAAAAGCTTTAAAGTAACGGTTGAGGAAGAAGGAAGAAAAATGCCAAATTCTTGAGTTCCATGTAAGTACCTGAGAATCCTTTTGACGGCTTGACGATGTGAAGCACGTGGGGAGGCTTGAAACCGTGCACAAAGACATACGCTGAATTGTATGTCCGGTCTTGATGATGTGAGGTACAAAAGTGATCTGATCATGCTTCTATATTCTTTTTGATCCACGGGTTCACCATCTTTATCAAGTTCAAGTGTTGTTGCTGTTCCCATTGGTTTTCCGAAGAAGCTTGCTTTTGTCCATGTTGAAACGCCTTAGGAGGTCTTTTGTATACTTCGTTTGATGCACAAAGGTACCCTCCTTGGTTTGCTTGATTTGCATCCCCAAAAAGTACGTGAGTTCTCCCATCATACTCATATCAAATTTTGAACTCATCATAGCTGAAAACTTGGACACAAGATCCTGAGAAGCACAACCAAAGATAATATCATCCACATACACTTGAACGAATAATGAGTCATTGACATGCTTAAGCACAAAAAGAGTTTTATCAGCCTTGCCCATGGTAAACGCCTTTTCAAGTAAGAATGTTTTTGACCCATCATACCATGCTCTAGGGGCTTGTTTGAGACCGTACAAGGCTTTAGACAGTTTGCAAACATGATTAGGAAAATCTGGATTTTCAAACCCCGGTGGTTGTTTGACATAAACCTCCTCATATATGTAGCCATTAAGAAAAGCACTTTTAACATCCCATTTATATAACTTAAAACCTTTAGATGCGGTAAAAGCTAACAAAATTCTTATGGCTTCTAATCTAGCAACAGGAGCAAAAGTTTCACCAAAATTTAGACCTTCAACTTGAGTGAAACCTTGAGCAACCAACCTAGCCTTATTCCTAACCACAACCCCATCCTCACTTTGTTTATTTTTAAACACCCATTTAGTTCCAATTAAAGTGTGACCTTGAAGTTGAGGTACAAGTTTCCAAACATTATTTCTTTAAAAATTTTCTAACTCTTCTTGCATGGGAATAATCCAAGATTCATTAGTGAGTGTGTGTTATATATCTTTGGGTTTAAAAGAATCAACAAAAGTAGAATGAGCATGAGAGTTTGAATCGCAAAACTTGGACTGT
This sequence comes from Tuctoria greenei, assembly GCA_036927565.1. Classification (NCBI taxonomy): domain Eukaryota; kingdom Viridiplantae; phylum Streptophyta; class Magnoliopsida; order Poales; family Poaceae; genus Tuctoria; species Tuctoria greenei. The sequence goes on along the minus strand of JAYESD010000009.1, from coordinate 123,666,318 downwards.
GTGACTCGTTCGTGCAAGCTTCCAATAATTTGTTGTGGAGGATGACTTTTGAGAACTCGGAGGGCAGTGGACACTTCACAAGGTTCTTCTTCTTCTTCATGTTCATCACAAATCGATGAGCTTGTGACTTGAGGAGGATCTGGACCCACAATGGTGGTCGTCGGTGCTGGCTGTGAATCAAAATCAGGAGCTGGAACAATGGCATTAGCTTCTAAATTTTTGGGCAGCAACTCCACCTCTTAATCATCTTCAATGAAAATGCTCTCCCAATGCGGATATGGATCTGGACCTGCAATGTTTGAGCTAGTACCTGGGATAGCTTTATCAAAATACACCTCACAAGTCTCCAAAATTTTGTTAGTGTCAAGTAAAAGCACATGGTAGCCTCTAGTATGAGATGGATAACCAAGAAACATGCCATCAATGGATCTAGGTTCAAATTTATCTAGATTACCATGTTTCTTAACAGAGCATTTGCATCCAAAGACCCGAAAGTGTGTAACACTAGGCCTATGTCCAAACCGGAGCTCATGTGGTGTTTTACCTAGCTTAGCGTGCAAGAAAACACGATTTGAGACATAAAAGGCGGTTGCAATCGCATCAGCCCAAAATTTCCTAAGAGTTTGATATTCATCAAGCATAGTCCTAGTCATCTCAACTGAGGTTCTGTTCTTTCTTTCTACAACACCGTTTTGTTGAGGTACATATGGTGACAAAAATTGATGATCTATTCCATTTTCAGCACAAAAGTAATCAAAAGATTGATTTTTAAATTCGGTTCCGTTATCACTTCTAATTGCTTTTAAAGATCCTGGGTCATTAATTGATAATATAAGAAATAAACTTCTGACTAAAAGCTTCATTCTTTGATGCCATAAAATAAACCCAATAGTATCTAGAATAATCATCACCAATCACAAGAACATACCATTTGCCTCCGAAGGATTGAACACGTGAATGTCCTATGGTGTCAAGGTGCAAAAGTTGACCCGATTTAGTTTTCATGATCATTGTGAGAGGAGTATGTGAACCTGCAACCATATTAGCATGTCTACAATAAGAGCACACAATTTCTTTATCCCCTTTAAGCTTAGGCAGCCCTCGTATGCGATCAAGAGCACTAAGACGTGTTAGATGATCAAAGCCTATGTGACCAAGTCTACGATGCCAAAAATATAAGTCCTTTGAATCATTAGCAACTAGAAACCTATGCTTAGCGGAAGAAATATCAAAATCAGCTTTAAAAACTCTTCCAAACAGAGACATGTTAAAAATAAGCTCACTATTTAAATTTACAACTTTGCAGCAATTTTTAGTGAAAATAATTTCCAGATTTTCATCTAGCAATTGTGAAACATAAAACAAGTTGTATTTCAAATTTTTGACAAGTGCCACATCCTTCAAAGTGTAGTGACCATTTACTCTAGTCGAACCCTTAGGAATTCTAGGAGTTGAACAGTTATCGGCAAAAGTAACATCCTCTACACGTGACACAAAAGAGAGGGAGGAGAACCATTCTTTGTTACCGTTCATGTGGCGTGAGCAACCTGAATCCACAATCCAAATGTTCTCCTTCCTCAAGCATGTAACCTACATAGAAGCACAATACGTCGATGACTCAAGACTGGGCTTAGTCAAAAGGCATTTAGGAATCCAGTACCCAACTATGTCCAACAGGAATAACACGCGAAAGCTGAGATAAAATAGCAGGTTTATGAGCCAAAGTTTGAGGATTTTTGTACCCAACTACTGACTTATCAGATGTTACATGAGTAGCATGAAACGCAGTAGGTTTGGGAGCAAACTTTGCATGTTTTTGTCTCATTACAGCAGGTTGCATGGTCCTACCATTCGGTTTAACATATGCAGCAAATTTTGCATGAAAGTTATGAGATCTAGCAATCATTCTTTCTTTTTTTTTCTGTTGTTTAGCTAGTCTATAACAAAAATATATGACATGACCATCTCTACCACAATAGGTACAATAAATTTTAACTTTGTGTTCATGTCTAGATGAGCAAGCAACATTTTTATTTGAAATCAAATGAGACAACACTCCTGCAGATTTGGAAACCTCTTCTTTTTGTTTAGGAACTGTTTGAATCAAACCACTTCCTAATGACTTTACAATTTTTGGTGGATGTGCCTTATCATGAGCATGAGAATCAAAACCTAAACCAGTTTTATCATTGCAAGACTTGGAAGAATTCAGCAGAAAGTTTAGGTTCTTATTCCCATTACAAAACCGATCTAAGTTCCTATGCATGTTATCAAGTTTATTGGACAGATCAAGGCGATTTTCACATGAAGTTTTTCCTTTTAATTTGCAATTGGAATAAAATTTAACTTCATGAGAACGTAAAGCATTGTTCAATATAGAAATTTCATTCATAGCATCTTGTAGTTTCTTATCGATATCATCACAAGTAGAACAATGCAAATCAAATGTAGAACAGCTAACATCTTTCAATTTTTTATCATAAAGTGCAGCAAGCTCTCTATTTTTTTTCAATTTTTAACTCAAGTTTATCAAGTGTGGAGGTGTGCACACTTCTTAATGAGGACAATTGATCATATATTAAATCACATGAGGGACATGCATCATCACTAGGAATCAAAGTTTTTAAATGGTTGATTTTAGATTCTAGTGATTCAATTTTAGTAGCACTATCGTTAAGCATTTTGTCCTTTTTCTTAACTATAATAGCGGCACAAGAAATAGCATCACACATTTCTTCGCAAGTAGGACATACCTCTCCATTGTCGCTGTTGTGTTCTGCATACTCCATACTTGATCTTGATTTGCCCGCCATGAAGCACAAGTTTTCCAAATCATCTTCATCTTCGTCACTTCCAATGTCCACATCGCTTGAGCCAAGTTCTTGAAGTGCGGAGATAAAACTACTCACCAATTGTCGTCCTGTAAAACCCTTCTTTTTCTTTGTATCTTTTGCATAGGTGTGCTTTGTCCCTGTTTGCTTTTCATCCCAGGAAGTAGGACCTGAAAGGTTAGGGCAATCTGAATGAAAATGTCTTGTCTTTCCACATTCAAAACATCGTTGAGGTCCAGAGCTTCCTCTCCTTCTAGTTCTCACATTTTGCAATGCTTTCGAGAACCTAGTAGAGAGAAGTACTTGCTCCTCCTCTGGAAACTCCTCAATCTGTTCAAGGGTTAGAGAGGACAACAAAGCAAGTGTACCACAAGATGAAGATTGGCCAGAGCTAGGCATATCATGTTGAGAAACAAAAGCAATAGACTTGTTGGGGTTCTTATGTGATATTATGTCAATTTCATGAGTTTTTAACTTGGAATGTAGCACATCTAAAGAAAGTGTACTCATGACAGTAGATTCACGAATAGATGTGACTTTCATCTCCCAAATTGACATATCTAATGCACTTAACAATTGCATAGCATTTTCAGCATCTAAAAAATTAACATTTACACTACGCAAGTTGCTGAGAATTTTATTAAAGCGAGCAAAAAGGTCATCAATAGACTCATCGGGTTGCATCTCGAAGCGCATGTCTTATTTCTTGAAGATGTCTTGCCTTCCCTCCTTGATCGTGTTGGATCCTTTGTGGTAGTCACAAAGTGTTTTCCACACATCGTATGCAGATCGGAGGTGTGCAACACTGTCGAAATCGCTTTGAGTTAATCCTTGTATGATCAAGTTCCGAGCCTTGTTGTTGTCGTTGTCGACATCTCTAAAATTTGTAGTTGTAACTTCATCATTTGACAGCACTTCGTAAGGCTTATATACCTTCTCCCATATTGCGAAGCCTTGAGCCTGGATGAAGGCCTCCATGCGTGCCTTCCAAACCCGAAAATCAATACCACTAAACACACAAGGTTTGGCGGAGTATTTCTCCATGATAATTAGTCAAAACATGTGCAAATCATTAAGATTAGAGAACCGTGACTCTGATACCAATTGTAGGATCAAAGAGCACGTAAAAACCTACCAGAGGGGGGGGGTGAACGGTAGATTTAAACTTTTTCAGCGGAAGCAATGAAAACCCCTCGGTAGAAAAATGATCTGTTAAAGAAATCGTGTCTGAGACTAATATACACATGTTTCACCGTGACAAAAGTGATAGATATCATAGATAATCAAGTCACAAATACAACACAACAAGAATCACTCAAATCCGTCAAGAGAAACTCAAGTTACGATTGAAAGATCGAACAAAGGTCAATCTGTCCTACCCGAGAAAAACAGTTCTGGAACGCTGCAAAGAAACTCGTGTAGATCAGAAACCACAAATCCAATGACCGTGAAATTTTGAAAGATGATATATAATCAAGTTTTGAAGACTACCCAAAAGGAATCACGTCATTTGGATCTGTAAAACTCGAGTTATTATAAAACCACCGAAGAAAGGTAGTGCTGTGCAGAAAACTCGATGGGAAAAACTTGTCTGGAACAAGTCGGACGAACAAGGCACAAAAGTTCCTTCAAACTACGAATTTTATTGATCAAACCACAAGAGGAACAGTACCAAAGTCGTGCACCACGAGCTCTGGCCTCCCTTGCTTATATAACCAGCTTGAAAGCCAACTCAACTCAAATCAGGACTCTAATCCTACTCAGTTCATGAATCAAAACTTTCCATAACTGCTCAAGACTCTTCTATGAAGCCTTTAGTGTTATGTTTTTCCGCTGCATATTCATTAGAGCTTGTATTCAAGACTATTTGGTTTGTAATGAGGTACTATTATTAGTATTAATATTCGAGACTTTATAATCTGCTTATCAATTGTGAATCACTTGTGTATGTGTGTTTAATATCCTGAGCACATATATGCATTACGCTTGGATCATTTTCGGAACCGGGTATCACACATACAAAGGTAAAGTTTGCAGTCCTATGCAATACAAGTGGATGTATCACATTGAAAGAGCACTATGATATCTGAAACCAATGGTTGGCAACAGGGCAAGGGTGCATCGCTTAAGCATATGCTCTTATGGAAGTAGGATACTTTTCAAGTGTCTACTTTGCAGAAGAACACAATATCAATACTTTGGCGATGCGGTACAATGTGGACGAAGCACCCCCTTGTAGCGGCCTCTCCATTTTTCAAACGAGAGGCACTACCGTTGGTAGGTACACGACCTACAACCTACCCGAACGTGGCAGGACTGTTGCTTTACTCTATATGTACGCAAATATATATGGCATGCAGGAATACTTCAAGTAAGTGTTTGTCCTACATTTATGCTATTCAACATATTTTGCTGCACATGTACTCAAAAAGTGTTTTTTCACGTTCAGTGAGTTCCACAGACAATGTTGGCCACATAGGAATCAACATACGGCCAAACAAGTAGAAGGGACGCGACAAGAAAGATTAAATGTAAGGTCGGGTTTCCTATCCTAGTTTCGAGATTATGTAATACTCTCTCATCTTCAATATATATTATAAGTTACTATTATTAAAGAAGTATTCTTTTAACTTACGCTTATTTTTAATAGTGCATGACTGACAACGTCCATAAAAATTTGCGACAGCTATCTTATGGATTGGTGAATGTTAGAAGCTAAGGTAGATATGACGTAAATGGCTTTCGATTTTGTACAACTCATTTTGAAGCTCTTCTTCCTCTTACAACAACATCAAATTCTGGTGTTGTGGCAAGAGCAATTGACACTCAAGGGCATGAAACCAATTATTATGGGACCATTAACAAAATACTTGAATTTACTTTTATCAGAAATAAGACACTCCGAGTTGTCTTCTTTGACTATGATTGGTTTGATAGCACTCATGAAACTCAAGAAACAAGTTTGGAATGGTGTAAGTCGAACACAAGGACCGACTACGAGGTTACGATACATTTGTTCTTGCACACCAAGTGGAGCAAGTGTATTATATACCTTATCCATGCACAAAGATCAGTGCTTGGTGGGTGGTATATAAGGTGAATCCTCGTGAGAGGTTATATACTCTTGGGGATGATGGTTACCATGATAGTGAAGACATTGAAGAAGTGTACCAAGAAGAAGAGTGGTCAGACACTTTTATCGTTGAGCCTGCTGCAGGACTTGATCAATTAGTTGGAGACGTTGAAGATGTAAATACAGATGATATGCATAAACGAAAATTAGAATAGGTCACGATGGAAGATCATTGGGCTGGTTTAAGGAGTAGGGCACATGATAATGATGTTGATGAATTTTGAAAGTGATTACAAGTAATATTTTCATGAAGATAGTAACATGAATTTTGTATATCTTATTTGCATATTTACTTATTATTATTAAAACAGGATGACATCAAAGAAGGGTAAGAAGGTGGCGATGATGAGGGGGTTCTTCCCCTCTAGTGCTGAGGACGGTTTAGGTGTGCTCGCCCTCGGCTAGCCAACCCTCGGATGCTGAGCCTTCTGTTCCTGAGCCCCTTGGCTCGGTTAGTGACGAGCCTTCTGGGTCTCTAGATGTGGTGCCCAAGCAGAGGCAGCGAATGAGGAGGACTCACTTTGTCAGTCCTCCTCCGATCACTGTACAGAAGATCGTGATTCGTCTGGCTGGAGGCGGGTAATAAAATTGTAGTGTTCAATTCTGGTTTGTTTTGGTTACATAAATATTTAATTAATAAATATCTTGCAGAGTTTGGTTCGACGCGTCTTTCACCGGTGACAGACACCACAGATAGGTGAACGGTGTCCTCGGGTCCTTAGTGCGTATGCACTATCTGGGGGTCATCGACAGGGTACCTACTACTTCGTGGGAGGACTATGCACGCGGCCCTCACAATGAGCACCACAATGTTCAAGAGGCCATACAGGCGGATTTTATGGTAAGTATATTAAATAAAATTTCTAAGTTTTAACTCTTAAACTCTTTTAATGAACATCTCTTCAATATATTCTTCATCACATGAAAGGTATATTTTAGAGGACCCATACGACCCTCGCATGTTAGAGGATGTGAGGAAAGTGTTTCACTTCAACAATGCAAAGGCGGTTCGGCAAGCTTCATCAAACGCCAATATTCAAGTTATCAATGAGTACTTGAAGCCAAACCAGCACGACATGCGACACTTCCAGCAGGAGAGCAACAAGCACCTGACGGAGGAGGAGCATGCGCAGGTATGTAAGGTGTAGTAAATATTTTTTCTCATAATTTTCTCACGGTATTTTTAACGACTTGTAAAATCCCATTTTTTTCCTTCATATGAAGTTCAGTTGTAAGATGTTTATCAACCCTAATGGAGATCAATTATAGCTATACTTATGAACTTGATCTCATCAAATCTTTTCTTCCACTCATTCTTAGATTTTATTAACATAGGGAATGGACTTCACCAATAATCTTAGATTAATCCTATGACCTCTCTACAAATTTTGGAATTATTTGAATGAAGATTGCTAGGTCAAATTAATATGCAGTAACAAATATATATTCAAATTACTTACAAGTTGAATATGCTACTGTACATTTGTCCCTGTCAAAAATATTCAAATCTGAGGCCATAAATTTTTCCATGGCCTCATAATATTCCAAATAGACTTCCTGCAAAGTTTCATAAATTTTGAAGTCCATTTGCTATTTTAATTAATACGCTTATAAAATTCAATCCATATTTAGAATTCAAATTTTGAATTCTGTTCAACTTATTTGAACATCAAGATTTGAACACACCATCATGGTCAGCATTACCTGCTTGACTTATTCACAAAGTTTAAAAATTTTTGGAACTCAATTGCTATTTAATTCAGTGACACCATTGAATTTCATCCAATTTCAAATTCAAATTTGAAATTCATTTGAAACTTACTCCAATTCAAAATACAATTGCAGAATCAAATTCCAGATATTTATTTGAGCCTCTCCACAAAAATCTGGAATTTTGGATCAAGTCTGATAGGAAAATCGATGTTACAGAGAAGGGAAGAGGATAAGAGGAGGTGGGACCCACTGTCAGCCTGACATGCTCGAGTGAACCCACGGAGTGCTCTGTATCCGGCTGTCCCCGCCGATCGAAGCCGGCAGCGGCCGACACCATGACGTGGCATGCAAGCCACCGAGCTGCCTGCTTGCTTGCGCCGTGGTGAGCTCCCCTCGTCCCTCTATCCCTATAAATACCACCCCTTGGCCATCGCCGTCGAACTCCACCTCGGTTTCGCGCCATCGCCGCCGCCTCTGTTCATCGAGTTTTGGCCAGCGATTGAAGCAGTTTCTCACCAAGCTGTAAGTAGATAAAAGGCTTGTCACAACATCCCCTACGTATCCTATTTGGTCATTTATCGTGACATAGCTTCTGCTTGGGGTATTTTGAAGTTTTCTGGTCGCCATCGAGGAAGCCGCCAGGAACCTTCACGAGATCACCGTCAAGCTCTGCTTCTAGGCCGTTTCCAGTCTCGACCCTTTAAGCAAAAAGGTTTGCAATCCTCTCTAGTTTATGCTCACCAAATTTAAGCTCATGGCATGAAGTGTAGCTCGAGTTTTTGTTTGACAACCAAATCAGTTTTCAATAGAACAGCAAGGCTTCGCGCTTAAATTCGTTTCATTCTTGCAATCATCCTTTAATCTGGTTAGCAGATAGCTCCTATATATCCTAGCACAACTCCCTGCCCAATGGCCCCAAAAGTTATCATCCGAGCACCGAAGATTTCAAGATTTCACGGCCGCCGGTTGAAAAACCGGACTTCACCGTCGAGCTCAGATCTCGCGGTCGTTTCCTCTCTTCCCTAGTTCAAATTCTTGATCCTTGAGGTCCCAGGAAGCTTTTGGGGAAGTTCCTGAGTTGTTTGAGCTTGAGTTGAGTGAGTTGAAGCAGGCCCGAGCCATCACCGCCGCCGCCACCGTCGCACAGTTGTTTCCGGTCCGTTTCGGCCGATGCCGACCTCACCGATGTGCTCAGCACCCTCGAAAATCCCAAGGCAGCGAGTCTTGGTGAGTTTGGCGCAGCAGTTTTGCCGACCGCGAGATCGCCAGCGAGCTACCGCCGCGGGCGCTACCGTGCACGGGCGCCAGCCCGAGCTTGAAGACAACTGTGGACCCACGTGTCATTCGCTGCGGGATCCGGGTGTGGCCAGGGATCTGGTGTGACTGTGCGGGTTAACCCCGTAGCCCCGGTGCGGCCCTGTTGTGATTGGTTGGTTTTAAACCAGTGGGCCCTGCTGATTATTTAAATGTTTCCCGTTAGAAAATAATTCTGGTATTTGACCATAATTGGAAAATCAATAACTCTTAGTAGAATTGTCCAAAAATTACCAAATAAATTTTGTTAGAACCAGCATGAAGAATACTTTCTAGTGGTGCACTTGGACTTGTATGAAAATACATAGAAATTTCTTCATAACTCAAATAAGCAAAATACTTGTAGAATTCATTACTACAGTTATAAATTCCAATTTTTGGTCAGAACACTATTATTAATACACTTGATCTCCAGTAAAAATTTCAAGTTCATTGGACATCAATTAGTGGGTTAATCAGTGTTCCAAATCTCTATGTAGTTATAAATTGAGAAAAATGGAAAAATCAATTTCAGAAATTTCCCCAAACTTGAAAAATCAGTTTCTCCCTGTAGAAAGCTTAGATAATAGTGAAACAAATTTTCCTAGAACCAGTGAGACTCCTTCTACATGATACAACCACTGGTTGTCATGATAGGTCTCCAAAATTTCAACCAAAATTTAGAGAAGGTTAGTGCTTACCATAATTTTGAAGAACAACATACTTCTTTGATCATCTCCTGTTCTTTGCAAGAGTCTTCTCTATAGTCAGTAGTATCTACCATAAAAGTCTCAAAGCCAATTAAGATCCTTAACTTATTTTGATCCCAAGATATTAAGTTATAGCCTTAAGCATATTAATTATTTTCAAAGTCATTCATATATAGTATATTCATATCGTGTAGTAGCTGAAATCGAGGAACAGCTGGAAGCTTTGGAAGTCCAGCTGCCAGAAACTTACATAGACTCAGACTCCCATTCAGGCAAGCCCCGGTTTGCATTTAAGTTCCTTACATCGTCTTTACAGTTTTCATTTCACCTTACGTCTTCAGATTGATTGTGCATTACGTTTATGGTGTTTGACATCCACTTGCATGGCCCGCAAATCCCATGAAGTCTTGGGTAGGTCTACGGCCCGTTGAGTAGAAACTGCTATGCTTATGCTAATAGGAATTTGTAGAAGTCGAGTAGTTGGAATCTACTCGCGAGATAGGAATTTTATCACACAGGAGGAATTGGAATCAAAAATGGTTTATGGATATGAAATTGAGACCGAGCAGTGGGTAGGATGCAGCGAGACGTGGTCTCACGTGCGTAGCCCTGCTTGTGTTGATTGAGAACCGTTTCGTGTGCAGCCCTACTGGACAAACTTGAAATGTAACGGCGACATACTGGAGAAATGGGCTCCAGTAAACTGATGTAGCTTGATAGTAGTTTGTCGAGGCATTCCGTTCAGTTTTATAGGCGTGGGTTGAGGGCAGCAAGGTGTAAATCAGCTAGTGGGCATGTTAGAGTACGCCCCACGCAGTGACCTCCTGCTCGTGACGGATCGACCGGTTTGACATTCGAGTGTCTAGTGAAAGGTGGCCATATACGATTAGTACTAAAGTGTTACGTAGGTACTGCTGTAAGTACTTGCTGACATTTCCGAAAGTGCGTATGTGTCGTGTTGTTTCGGGTGTGCCCTAATTGCAATCACCGTCCCTCGGGGTAATAGAGTACCACTTGTTCACTGCGCTGTGACGTAGTAAATACTAAAGAAGTCAGGAGAATACGATGTATTGAATTACAATTGCTTGAAACCTTGTTTGGCTTAGAGATAGTACAATTAAAAGTTTACATTTTCCCCATACTTTACCTGTAATAGCATTATGTGCTTTGTGCATGTCATATCATCGGCAAAGCGTTTCTAGTCTGATTGTGGCGCCTATGATGTGTCGTGCCTAAAGAATGTCATGTGCTACTTAAAACATGAATATAAGGATCCACTTGTAGGCGAGTCCTTTATGCTATTCCTTACTTATGTTTAGTATTCACCCCTGCATATGTCTAGTGAGATGGTCCAGTCTTGCTGAGCCTTAAGCTCACGTTTGCTGTTAACAAGATTTTGCAGATTATACGACTGATGACAGGTCCAATGACGAGGATGCACCCCCTCCAGGGTTTACATCCGAGTTGGAACCCTGCACGCCACCGTAAATTTGGTGTTGCTAGTGCGAAGTATCCAGGACATGGATGACATTGCTTTTGCATAGCTAGTGCCGAGAGCGTAGCTATGATGTACATTTCTCTTTCCTTACATTAGTATTTTAAAACTTTCGCCGTGTTTTTAAATAAAGACTTGGAATTGTAATGTGTTCTCGTTCTTTTCTTGTATACTATTGGGTGTCACATCGTACGACACCACCCAATGAGATCCTTGGAGGTCGGGATTCCGGTCCCCACAGTCATGGTATCAGAGCATCTTTGGTAACAGTGTACTTGAAAAGAGCATATTTCAAAAATTAGGATTCAGTGAGGAATTAGATATATGCCCTTATAAGGAGTATTATTAGTATAAGATATAAAGGTGGTAAACCAACTTATGTGTTATAAACTATGTAATGACACTCCGACCTCAGGTAAGAGGTAAGGTACGCCACCGTAAGCGGTTCAATTGCAGTAAGCTCACCATGCCAGAGGTAGCATGGAAATCTTTCTGTGGCTTGGCACGGAAATGTTAATAGGAGTCTCTGAAGTTTTCTATGTTTCTGAGAACCTATGACACGCGGTACTCCAGCGTGCTTCAAAGTTAGTGGGAGACCCCGTCGGGTGGTGTATAACCCGATAGTATACATCTCTAGAGCTATTCATGTTTTATGGGAGCATGCAAAACACGTATGTCTGAGCGCGTATAAGCCGGTTCGTGTGGCAGTCTTTGCTGTACAGACATAGTACAACCATATACCTCAAGACATGACCTCGCTCGAGGGCGACTCACACCAGAGTCGTATGCATTTACTTTCATATATATTATTGTGACTGTCTGTCGTGTTTCCCCATGCCGCCCTTGAGGTGTGAAGGTATGAAAGGGGATTGTTTGTTTTCTGCAGCATTGACTATGGTAGCGACCCGTGTAGAACACGTTTGCGAGTGAACGATACTAGGGCCCCTATAAACGTATCTGGAAATACCGGTTAGAATTTTTCTTTGGTGAGGCACGTAGTACCGTTGGTATCAACTTTGATACTTGACCATCCCCAACGAAAAAATGGGTGCATTATATTTTGGAAAGTCTGACTATCAGGTGCTGGTAGGCTTGGACTACGCAAAAATGAGTTTCGATTCGACATTGGGTTAGCACCATGATTCTTGATTTCTGGCTAAGGTTTGCTCAGCTTTGCCAGGTTGTAATCTTGTTTAGTTAGGATTTAACATAGGGGTATGCTATATGGATGGAAAGTTCTCGAAGACCTCTACAACTTTTCTGTTGACCATTTAGACATAAAAGCTTGATACTCTGTTTAAATTTGGGGTATGCTTAAACTGCTCCAGATGACCCTACCATTGTATCAGTCTCTGTATTTTTGAAATAACTCACAGTATAAACATCTTCTTCCATATTGTGATACATATCTGAAAATGGTAGAAGGAGATGTACAGTTTTGTTATTTAAAAAGTTCCCTGATTCGAATTTGAGGAAATTCAAATTTCGAGATCAAAACAGTGAACTGCAGGGCTGCTGTTGAACAACAGCCAGTTCATCTGTCAAGTTTAGATAGATCTAGCTTTTGATCCAGAACAGTGACATGGTCATATATATACATTTCTGGAAATCTTAGCAAGTCCTCTATCAACTTTATGTTGCACTCTTGGCCTGAATCTTGGTGTAGCTGTGTTTAATTCCTATGGTTGCAAACTTGGTTCTGGCAGATCAGAACTTGAAACAGTTGGCACGTAGTTTCGAATTAGCACACTATACCTATGTAAAAAAAGTTTCATGGCCGAAATCTTTTACTTCTGGATTATTAACTTGATGTTATTCAATGTTTATTTTGTCATTACCTCAATATATTGTCATGATATACCTGTATAAATTGTGGAAATCACCACATATACAGGGGAGGTTCTGTCAAAATTTCTAGAAAATTTGGGTCAACTTCAAACCTGTGTAGATTCTATTTCCTAGCTCACCTGAAGCTGTATGAGTACAATCTGGAAATGATGTAAAGTGCTCTAAAACTTTTGTATTCAAACCAACGTCTGGTTCTGAAGTTTCCTCTATGAAAATTTTAAATTTATACAGGAAGGTCAGCTGGAACAGACTGTGATTACAACCCCAGTTTTAAATTTTCTTAAAACCATTGAGAGTTGGAAACCTTCTTATTGTTCCAGTATCTTTTTCTATAGATGGCAGATGTGATGATGCTATTGCCAGACGGATGGATATTTTCCACTTGCGCTAGCCGTCCGGGCTTCCCGAGTACGCTGTGAGAGGTGCTCCAACAGTTTGGCTTCATAGAGATGCCATGCTATTGGGGACAAGAAACGATTGACAGAGGCGTTCTGTCATGCACCATCTTGGTCGACATACCTGCTAGTCCACGTCGTTATGGATGGGCTCCTTTTTTGGTTACTATTGAGGGAGTTCATTTAAAGGACACTTGGGCAATCGCCGCAGGCAAAGCGCTTATGAAGCTTTGCGAGCTTCATCAAGATGCCATGGCTGGGACTCAATTTGCCCTTATTCCGGTCCGTGGTGTGGCTGGTTTTGAGTGACAGCGTCGTATGGTTGCAGCCTATGCACCGTATGGCGACACAACCTCGACGACACTTGGAACGTATGCGGCTGCATCCAATATGGTACTTCTTACTCAAGGTGCAATCATTCAGGAGCAAGTCGAAGCCTTGAGGCAAGCGACTGAGCGGGGAGATACTCTTGATTATATCAATGAAAATCTACGTTCGTTTCTTGCTCCAACAAATTACCGGCTGAATAAGTGCGAGAGCCAGCTGCATTATGCCCGCATTAGACTATGGAAAGCTTGTGCCGAACAACGGCAAACTCGCAATGAACTGCAGCAAGCTCGTGGTGAGATGCAAGCGAGTCAGTTAGAGGTGCAACAACAGCAGGAGCAGCTGTTAGAAGTCACTGAAGAGCGGGACACCGCCATTGAGACAGCTCAAAATTGGGAGTATGAGGCAGAACAACTTCAGGATAATGTGATTGAGGCCGAAGCACAATTGCAACCAGTGGTGACCGGCCCATGATCTACCACTGAATATGGGTGAACAAGTGCCTTCGAATGACGAAGAGGAAGAAGAAGATCCCGAGGAACTCGAGTACGTCGAATAGGACATATCGAAGGGGGATGGGGCAGTACTTCTGCCATCACGGGGCAACGTATAGTTTAGTAGTTGCCCGTGTTTATTTTTGTGGCCATGTTTGTATCATATTAAGAGTAGCAGTGGGTATGTCTAGGATGACATGATGTGTATGACATCTCATGGGGACCAAGTATGGTAGAGATGCACTTCCGTAGTGGGAGTTCGTTGTTTTGGAGTTTGCTACTGTAAACTTGGTCATGAGATAATATATCTTGTATAAAGTTTGTACTTTATCAATATATGTGAATATTATGCACTTATTCCCTTGTCAACATTCATACTTTTGAATATGAAATGGATGAAGGAAAAGAAAACATGTGCTGATTTTAAGTCATATGGATGCAGAATGATGCGTACGCGCTCACGCCTGAGATGGGAGGTTCAAGTCATGGTCGTGAGCACGAATCTCCGACCCAGGAGCCAGCTGCAACACCGCAGCAACAAGTTCCTCCACCACCACCTCCTGAACTTCCAAGGAGTCTAGCGGAGGTTCTCGCCGCAGTGCTCGGATCGTGCAACGAGCAAACTGAGTTACTACAGACTTTGGTTCAACATTCATCCCGTCAAGGGGGGCGACCAGATGCGAGTCCATGACAACCTTCTCCGAGTTCATACTCGGACTTCATGTCAACACACCCGCCGGTCTTCATGGAGGCCGATGAACTGTTGGAGGCGGACAACTGGCTCCGCTCCATCGAAGGGATGTTCGGTTTGCTATGAATGACCGAACATCAGAAGACCCTGTTCGCGGCCCAACAATTACAAGGGTCTGCTGGTGCGTGGTGGGCAAATTACCTTGCCGCACGACCAGCCGGCCATGCCACGAGCTGGGAAGAGTTCCTTGAGGCATTTCACGCCTATCACATACCTCCTGGTGTTATGAGGAGGAAGCTTCAAGAGTTCTTGGAGCTGAAGCAAGGAGGAAGGAGTGCTTACGAGTACTCCAAGGTATTCAATCACTTGGCCCAATATGCTCAGGACCAAGTGAGTACTGAAGATCGGAAGAGGGAATGCTTCTATCGGGGTTTGAACCCCAAGATGAAGGACAAGCTTGCCTTGTTCAACAACGACAACTTCAACAACATGGTCAATGTCGCGATCGTGCAGGAGGACGCTACTAGGGAGCTGTTCTCCAACAAGAAGAAAAGGAGTGCTCCACAAGACAGCAGAGTGGGTGCTCCTCAGAAGTACCGAATGGTGTATCAGTCACCATCCGGCCAGAGGTAGCAGCCGCCATCCCGACAACCGATGTTTTGTGGTCGTCCGTTCAACAATGTCGGTTTCCGCCCACAGTAGCAACACGGGATGGTTCCACGTGCACCTCTACCTCCACCGCGTGCACCGGGATTCCGTTCTCCTTTCTGTGCCGGTCAAACCCCGTACACTTGTTTCACGTGTGGATGTACGGGGCACTTCGCCAAGGACTGCCCGCAGAGCAGAGGACAATCATCGTACCAGGGGGCAAACCAGCCCCGCAACCAGCCCAAGAAGCCAGCCACCAGAACTGGCAACATCGACCACCTCGCCATAGGATGTTCCAGAAGGTGCACCCGTACTCACGGGTACGTTCACTCTCATTGGTAATCTCGTAGCCATCCTTTTTGACTACGGTGCTTCCCACAACTTTATTAGCAAGTCTTATGTCAATCAATATTAGTTGCCTATCGTTTCCACAAAAACCTCCTATATGATTTGTTCTCTGTGTGGGGAAGTAGTAGCATATAAGATGGTACATAGGGTACCTCTTAATCTTGGTGGGAACATATATCCTATATCTCTCATTATACTAGAGCATCAGGAGTTAGATGTCGTCTTAGGGATGGCATGGTTGCAATACAACTGTGCTATTATTGACATCGTTCCTCGGAGGATATATCTAAATTCTCCGGTCCACTCTCCCCAAACTCTCACTCTCGAGAATAATATCCACGTGACCCCAGCTACTTATAACACTGAGGCCTGTAAACTTGAAGACATTCCAGTAGTATGTGAGTATCCGGACGTATTTCCCAAAGATCTTCCTGGCATGCCACTAGAAAGAGATGTGGAGTTCAAGATTGAACTTGTACCGGGAACAGTGTCGATCTCGAGAAAGTCGTATAAGATGGCACCTAAGGAACTTGCAAAACTAAAAGAGCAGCTGAAGTAACTTTTGGACAAGGGTTTCATTCGTCCAAGTTCATCACCTTGGGGCTGTTTTCCATTGTTCATGGAAAAGAAGGATAAAACGTTGAGACTATGTGTGGACTATCGTCCACTCAATGTTGTCAAGATCAAAAACAAGTATCCACTACCTCGTATTGATATTCTGTTTGATCAGTTGGTGGGTGCTCGAGTATTTTCAAAGATGGATCTTGGCTCTGGATATCATCAAATCAGGATTTGACCAGAGGATATACCTAAGACAGCATTCTCAATGAGGTATGGATTGTATGAGTACCTTGTCATGTCCTTTGGATTGACCAACGCACCGGCCCATTTTATGTATCTCATGAATTCGGTGTTCATGCCGGATTTGGACAAGTTTGTCGTGGTCTTCATTGACTGCATCCTTGTGTACTCTAAATCTGAAGAAGAACATGCGCAACATTTGCACATGGTGCTTCAACAATTGCGAGACCACAAGCTATACACCAAGTTCAGCAAATGTGAGTTTCGGATCAGCCAAGTGCCATTTCTGAGGCACAATATCTCTGCTGAGGGAATTGCAGTTGACCCAAGCAAGATTAAACAAGTACTGAAATGGGAGTCTCCAAAGTCTGTGCATGAAGTTTGAAGCTTCCTTGGTTTAGTAGGATATTATCAGAGGTTCATTCCATGTTTTTCCAAGATAGCTAAACCAATGACGGAACTTCTGAAGAAAGGAAAGAAATATGCATGGACAAAGGAATGTGAGGAAGGTTTTCAAGCATTAGTGAAACACCTCACAACAGCGCCAGTATTAGCCCAACCAGACACAACCAGGTCTTTTGATGTTTATTGTGATGCATCTGGCATTGGTTTGGGTTGCATATTAATGCAAGACAGAAGGGTGATTGCTTATGGATCACGATAGCTTTGAAACCATGAGCAAACTTTATCCGACTCTTGCTCTTGAGCTCGCTACCGTGGTACTGGTATTAATGATGTGGAGACACTATCTACAGGCAACCTAGTACATCTCTACACCGATCACAAAAGCTTGAAGTACATCTTCACCCAGAAGGATTTGAATATGCGAAAGCGAAGATGGTTAGAATTAATCAAAGACTATGAAATTGAGATCCACTACAATCTTGGAAATGCCAATGTAGTCGCGGATGTGCTGAGTCACAAGTCTCATGTCAATAACCTTTCTATCACCTTGATAGAGGAAGAAGAATGTAACACCCTCAATTTTCGCATCCTGCATTGCATACATGATCATGCATCAAACATTAGAGGGAAATTGGGATTTGGGATGGTTATGGTTTGGTAATGGTTATGGTTGATATTATGATTATGGTTACGGTTATGAGATGGAATTAGGGTTTATGACATCGATTATGGTTATTGGTAATGTTGAATTATGGACTGGTATTATTATGGTTACATGGTTAATGATGGGTTTACTTACACATAAATGTAATATATTGCTTTTCAAATGTTTTACTGTACTTTTCAACACTTTGCCATTATTATTGTCGTCATTTGAATCAGCCACATGTCATACTTTCCACACTTGCTGAGTACGACATGTACTCACTCTTGCAATCTCCCCCCCCCCCCCCCCAACAGTTGCAGGTCAGGATTGTGAGTTTAATGGCGATAATGCGGAGTTCTAGGCTGTGTCTACCGTCAGCTTTGCCTGTGGTGTTGCATGGAGCTGCGCTATCCCTTTTGCTTAGTTTGCTTAGTTGTTTAATTAGTCTATTTCCGCTGCATTAGTTGAACTTATAATTAATATTTATTAAAGCTTGTATTCGAGGATACAATGAATTATGAAATGAGAGCACTTATTTAATAATTTGAGCTGTGGTAATTATCTGTTTATCATTTGTGAATCACCCGTGTATGTGTGTTGAACATCCTGGGCACACATATGCGTTAGCTTGGTTCATTTTCGGAACCGGGCATTACAAATTGGTATCAGAGCCACAGGTTGACCGTAGGACGCAGCCTAGATAGAATGGACACTCTAGAGCACATAGGAGCACTCAGGAATCGATGTGCTTTTGCTTAGTGTGTTGTTTGCTGTATATATATTGGTTGCTTGTGTGCTTAATAGAGGATTTTGGGATGCTTTAGCATTGCCATGTCCACCTAGGCTAGTGTAGCTAGTTGTTTAGTTTCATATCCCTTGATGCATATAGTTGGGGCATTTTCTAATTCTTACCTACTGCTTTTCTTCAGATGGTGAGGACTCGCAACCAGAGGGATGGCAATGATGAAGAGGAGAACAATGGAGTGCCTCAGAACAACATCGGACAAGGATCTACTCAGGGAGCTATCAACATTGAGCAGCTATTGGCCATGCAAAACCAGCTCATGCAGACTATGATATAGACTATGGGACAGCTGCAGGCTGGCAATATCAACAATCAGCCCCACATGCCTCCACCGTGACCCCCACCTCCTCATAACCGATTGGGAGAGTTTATGAGGACTAGGCCGCCGACCTTTGCTCAAGCTGCTGACCCTATGGATGCGGACGATTGGCTCAAGTCCGTAGAGAAGAAGCTGGCTATTGTCCAATACAGTGACCGAGAGAAGGTCTTGTTTGCTTCTCATCAACTCGTTGGAGCAGCTGCAGATTGGTGGGATTCTTATTGCAATGCTCATGAGAACCAAGAGAGAATTACCTGGGCGGAATTCAAGGAGAGTTTCCGTTCTCATTATGTGCCGGAAGGTGTTATGATCTTGAAGAGGCAAGAATTTGAGAACTTGAGACAAGGAAAATCAAGCGTGAGTGAATATCTCAATAAGTTCACTCAACTCTCAAGATATGCGCCTGAGGATGTTAGCCGGGACAGCCGGAAGCAATACTTGTTCATGAGGGGATTGAACAATACGATCCAAGTACAATTGCTCAACTGTGATTATGTCAATTTCCAGAAGCTTGTGGACAAGGCAATTGTGGTTGAGAACAAGATCCGTGAGATGGAGCAAGAAATCAAGAGGAAGGCGCCATATCAAGGACAGCAACAAGGAAGTAATGTGCGCCCTCGCTTTGCGCCGCCCAATGCGCCTCATTACAGCTCCTCTATTCCTGCTCAGCGCCCTGGTTATGCACCGTGCCCAACTCAGTTTGTGCAGCAGCGCCCTGTTATGCAAGCAATGCCTTATGCACCTCGTGCTAATTTCCCTGGAACCAATGCTCAAAACCAAGCTCGTCCCAATAATTCTGGTGGAGTCAAGAGGTGCTATACTTGTGGAGAAGCTGGACACTTTGCGAATCAATGTCCTAAGTCAGGCCTTGGTCAAGGAAGCAATGCGCCGAGGCAAAACCCAAGACCCAATGGAGGACAACCACACGGAAGCCGTGGACAGCAGAATTTTGCTCGTGGTAACGTGAACCATGTCTCTACGGAGGATGCTCAGCAAGCGGATGACGTGGTCATTGGTATGTTTCTCGCCAACTCCAATCCCGCGACTATGTTATTTGATTCTGGAGCATCGCATTCATTCATTGCATCAAAGTATGTTGCCAAGTATAGTTTGCCTATCTCTCATATGAAGTTTACTCTGTTGGTTAAGTCTCCTGGAGGAGAGATGAGGACAAATATAGTATGTCCAAAAGTAAGCCTTAGAATAAGGGGGTAGACTTCTCCGCCAACCTCATTGTTTTGGATTCTCAAGGATTGGACATTATACTTGGTATGGACTGGTTAAGGAAGCACAATGGAGTTATTGAGTGTGCCACGAAGACGGTGAAGTTGACCAATGAGGAAGGGATCACCGTAGAGTTTGAAGCATCTCAAACCGCACCGAAGCAATTGGAGCAGAACCATGTGGACGGTGCCGCAATTGAGGAGATTCCGGTAGTGTGTGAATTTTTGGATGTTTTTCCAGATGAGTTGCCAGGTATGCCACCCGATCGAGACATTGAGTTTGTTATTGATTTAATACCTGGAACTGCACCTATAGCTAAGAGGCCGTATAGGATGCCTCCTAAGGAATTAGCAGAGCTCAAGAAGCAGATTCAAGAACAACTAGAGAAGGGTTTTATTCGCCCTAGCTCTTCACCTTGGGGAGCGACTGTTCTATTTGTGGACAAGAAGGATGGAACACAAAGGATGTGTGTGGATTACCGAGCTCTCAACGAGGTAACAATCAAGAACAAGTATACCTTGCCACGTATAGAAGACTTGTTTGATCAGATGAAGGGTGCTTGTGTCTTCTCTAAGATTGATTTGAGGTCGGGATACTTTCAAATGAAGATTAGACCATCAGACATACCCAAGACAGCTTTTAGGACATGGTATGGATCTTATGAGTACACTGTGATGTCTTTTGGATTGACAAATGCACCTGCCTACTTTATGTACCTCATGAATAAAGTCTTCATGGAGTACTTGGACAAGTTCGTTGTGGTGTTCATCGATGATATTATGATCTACTCGAAGGATGAGAAGGAACACGAGGAACACTTGAAGCTTACACTGCAGAAATTGAGGGAGCACCAATTGTACGCCAAGTTCAGTAAATGTCAATTCTGGTTACGGGAAGTTTCTTTCTTAGGCCATATTATTTCTAGAGGAGGAGTATCGGTTGACCCCGGTAAAGTGAGGGATGTGTTGAAGTGGGAACCACCGCAGAATGTCAAGGAAATACGGAGTTTCCTTGGAATGGCTAGATATTACCGCCGATTCATCAAGGATTTCTCCAAAATAGCCAAGCCTATGACCGAATTACTCATGAAAGGGAAGGCATTCCGATGGACTCAAGCTTGTCAGGATAGCTTTGAGGAGTTAAAGAAAAGGTTGACAACCGCGCTGATGTTAGTATTACCGGACGTAAGCAAGAGTTTCGACATCTATTGCGATGCATCAAGACAAGGACTTGGATGTGTATTGATGCAAGAAGGTCAAGTGGTCGCCTATGCGTCAAGACAATTGAAGAAACATGAGCAGAATTACCCAACACATGATTTAGAACTTGCGGCCGTGGTACATGCATTGAAGATTTGGAGACACTATATACTCGGACATAGGTGTGAAATTTATACGGATCACAAGAGTCTTAAGTATATTTTCACACAGACAGATCTGAATTTGAGGCAACGAAGATGGTTGGAGCTCATCAAGGATTATGATGTGGGAATCAACTATCATCCGGGAAAAGCCAATGTAGTAGCCGATGCTTTGAGTCGGAAAGGAGTAAGCCATCAACTTACAGTTCGAGAGTTACCGTCCGAGTTACGTAAGGAGTTTGAACGGTTGAACCTCGGGTTTGTAAATGAGATGGAGATAATGGAGTTAAATCCGACCTTGGAGCAAGAAATTCGAGAAGCACAGACCACAGATGAGGAGATCAAGGAAATCAAGGAAAGAATCGAAGAAGGGAGAGAATTCATATTTGATGAAGATGAACATGGTACCTTATGGATTGGAAAGAGAATTGTTGTGCCTAATGTAAAGCATATTCGAGAAACAATATTAAAGGAGCCACATGACTCGCCATACTCAATTCACCCTGGTTGTACGAAGATGTACAAAGACTTGAAGACTTGCTATTGGTGGAATAGCATGAAGAAGGACATAGCTGAATACGTAGCACTGTGTGATGTGTGCCAACGAGTCAAGGCAGAACATCAAAGGCCAGCCGGATTATTGCAACCGTTGAAGATTCCAGAATGGAAGTGGGAAGAAATTGGAATGGACTTCATAGTTGGGTTACCACGTACTCAGTCCGGATATGACTCAATTTGGGTAATTGTGGATCGCTTAACCAAGTCAGCTCATTTTGTCCCTGTGAAGACCAAATATACAGCCGCACGATTTGCCGAAATATACATAGAGTATATTGTGTGTCAACACGGAGTACCGAAGAAGATAGTCTCGGATAGAGGTTCTCAATTTACCTCCAGATTTTGGCAAAAATTGCATGAAGCTTTGGGAACGAGGTTGAATTTTAGTTCAGCATATCATCCTCAAACGGACGGACAAACCGAGAGGACAAATCAGATTTTGGAGGACATGTTAAGAGCTTGTGCATTAAAGCATAGGAAAAGTTGGGATAAAAGCTTGCCATACGCAGAATTTTCATACAACAATAGCTACCAAGCAAGCTTGAAAATGTCACCATATGAAGCACTTTATGGGAGGAAGTGTAGGACACCTTTATTCTGGAATGAGGCAGGAGAAACTCAAGTATTTGGTCCAGATGTGTTGCAAGAAGCCGAAAAGCAAGTCCAGATAATTCGTGAAAACTTGAGGGCTGCCCAATCAAGGCAAAAAGGCTATGCGGACAATAGGAGAAGGAAATTAGCCTTTGAAATTGGAGATTTTGTTTACCTCAAGGTGTCACCTATGAGAGGTCATAAGAGGCAAGCTCGCACCTCGCTATATTGGACCATTCAAGATTTTGGACAAGAGAGGAGAAGTAGCATATAAGTTGGAGATGCCAGCTCATCTTTCAGACGTACACGACGTATTTCACGTGTCTCAACTTAAGAAGTGTCTCAGGGTGCCGGAAGAACAAGTGCCAATGGACGAGTTAGAACTTCAGGAGGATTTGTCTTATGTTGAGCAACCTATCCAGATCTTGGACGTGAAGGAAAGGGTCACGAGAAATAAGAGGATCCGTTGGTGCAAAGTGCAATGGAAACACCATACAGAAGCCGAAGCTACGTGGGAACGTGAAGAAGAACTGAAGGCAGAATTCCCGCATCTTTTCTCCACGCTGTCGAATCTCGAGGGCGAGATTCACTTTAAGGGGGGTAGGTTTGTAACACCCTCAATTTTCGCATCCTGCATTGCATACATGATCATGCATCAAACATTAGAGGGAAATTGGGATTTGGGATGGTTATGGTTTGGTAATGGTTATGGTTGATATTATGATTATGGTTACGGTTATGAGATGGAATTAGGGTTTATGACATCGATTATGGTTATTGGTAATGTTGAATTATGGACTGGTATTATTATGGTTACATGGTTAATGATGGGTTTACTTACACATAAATGTAATATATTGCTTTTCAAATGTTTTACTGTACTTTTCAGCACTTTGCCATTATTATTGTCATCATTTGAATCAGCCACATGTCATACTTTCCACACTTGATGAGTACGACATGTACTCACTCTTGCAATCTCCCCCCCCCCCCCCCCAACAGTTGCAGGTCAGGATTGTGAGTTTAATTGGGATAATGCGGAGTTCTAGGCTGTGTCTACCGTCAGCTTTGCCTGTGGTGTTGCATGGAGCTGCGCTATCCCTTTTGCTTAGTTTGCTTAGTTGTTTAATTAGTCTATTTCCGCTACATTAGTTGAACTTATAATTAATATTTATTAAAGCTTGTATTCGAGGATATAATGAATTATGAAATGAGAGCACTTATTTAATAATTTGAGCTGTGGTAATTATCTGTTTATCATTTGTGAATCACCCGTGTATGTGTGTTGAACATCCTGAGCACACATATGCGTTAGCTTGGTTCATTTTCGGAATCGGGCGTTACAACCGAGTCTCTACTTGGTTCCGTATGGGGCGCTCTACAATTTAGCTCTCATTCCTACAATAAGGGAAGAAATTGTGGAGGCTCAGAAGAAATACAAGGGCATATCGCATATTTGCCGAAGAATGAAGAAGGGGGAGATGAAGTGTTTCTATGACGATATTGGTACCATCTGGTTCAAAGACCGCATCGTGGTGCCCTGCAATGTGGGACTTCGGAAGAAGATTTTGGACGAAGCTCATTTGTCAAAGAATTCTATTCATCCAGGAAGTAACAAATTGTACAAAGACTTCAAGAAGAAATTTTGGTGGACTCGGATGAAGAGGGAAATAGCGAAGTATGTATCCGAATGTGAAACGTGTCGGCGGGTGAAAGCCGACCATCTAAAGGCAGTCGGACAGCTACAACCTTTAAGCATACGGGCCTGGAAATGGGAGGACATAAGCATGGATTTCATTGTTGGATTACCTCTAACCTTTCGCAAGGATGACTCGATTTGCGTGATAGTCAACCGAATCACCAAGTTGGCTCACTTTATTCCAGTCAATGTCAAATATGTGGCACAACGATATGCAGAGTTGTATATTGCTAGGATCCTATGCCTACACGGAGTACCCTGCACCATTATATCAGATCGTGGAACCTTGTTCGTTGCTCGATTTGGGAGCAGCTCCATGCATCTCTGGGTACCAAGTTGATTCGAAGCTCAGCTTACCATCCACAGACTGATGGTCAAACGGAATGAGAAAACCAAGTGCTAGAGGATATGCTTCGCGCCTGTGCCATCCACCATGGTAAGAATTGGGATGATCATCTACCATTGGCAGAGTTTTCCTACAACAATGGCTATCAGACTAGCATGCAAATGGCACCATATAAAGCTCTTTATGGCCGGAAGTGCCGCACACCTTTGAATTGGTGTGAATCCGTTGAACGAGTAACATATGGTATAGACTTAGTGAATGAAGCCGAAGAACGAGTACAAGCTATTCAAGCCAACCTCAAGGCTGCTCAGTCTCATCAGAAAAGCTATGCGGACAAACGACGTCCACCCCTTCACTTCGATATCGGGGATCACGTTTATCTTCGTGTATCCCCTAGGAAAGGGATTCATCGCTTCGGACTAAAAGGGAAGCTAGCTCCATGTTTCATCGGGCCATTTGCAATAATTGAGCAGTGCAGACCTGTAGCCTATCGGCTAGAGCCGCCAGCGTCGCTTTCAGAGGTCCACAATGTGTTTCAGATTTCACAGTTGAGAAAATGTCTCAAGGCCCCAGCGGAAGTCCGTATGGAGGATTTGGAAGCTCTCCAACCAGATCTCATTTACATTGAGCATCCAACCCAGATAGTCAATGAGAAGACTCGTACCACAAGAAACCGCACCTTGCATTTCTACAGGGTCTTGTGGGGAAACCACACCGCTGATGAAGCAACGTGGGAATACGAGGAATATATTAGAACAAACTATCCGGGCTTGTTAGCGGCATATGTTCCTTAGATCCTTTCCTTTTATCCTTCCTTTTGTAATCTCGGGACGAGATTCTTTTAAGGAGGGAGGAATGTAAAATCCCACTTTTTCCTTCATATGAAGTTTAGTTGTAAGATGGTTATCAACCCTAATGGAGATCAATTATAGCTATGCTTATAAACTTGATCTCATCAAATCTTTTCTTCCACTCATGCTTAAATTTTATTAACATAGGGAATAGACTACACCAATAATCTTAGATTAATCCTATTGACCTCTCTACAAATTTTGGAATTATTTGAATGAAGATTGCTAGGTCAAATTAATATGCAGTAACAAATATATATTCAAATTAGTTACAAGTTGAATATGCTACTGTACATTTGGCCCTGTCAAAAATATTGAAATCTGAGGCCATAAATTTTTCCATGGCCTAATAATATTCCAAATAGACTTCCTGCAAAGTTTCGTAAATTTTGAAGTTCGTTTGCTATTTTAATTGAGACACATAGCAAATTCAAGCCATATTTAGAATTCAAATTTTGAATTCTGTTCAACTTATTTGAACATCATGATTTGAACACACCATCATGGTCAGCATTACTTGCTTGACTTATTCCCAAAGTTTCAAAATTTTTGGAACTCAATTGCTATTTAATTCAGTGACACCATTGAATTTCATCCAACTTCAAATTCAAATTTGAAATTCATTTGAAACATGCTTCAATTCAAAATCCAAATGCAGAATAAAATTCCAGATATTTATTTTAGCCTCTACACAAAAATCTGGAATTTTTGGATCAAGTCTGGTAGGAGAATTGATGTTGCAGAGAAGGGAAGAGGATAAGAGGAGGTGGGACCCACTGTCAGCCTGACATACTCGAGTGAACCCATGGGGGGCTCTGTATGAGGCTGTCCCCGCCGATTGACACCGGCAGCACTCGACACCGCGACAAGGCATGCAAGCCACCGAGCTGCCTGCTTGCTCCCTATAAATACCACCCCTTGGCCATCGCCGTCGAACTCCACCTCAGTTTCGCGCCATCGCTGCCGCCTCTGTTCATCGTGTTTTGGCCGGCGATTGAAGCAGTTTCTCACTGAGATGTAAGTAGATAAATGGCCTGTCACAACATCCTCTACGTATCCTATTTGGTCATTGATCATGACATAGCTTCTGCTTGGGGTATTTTGATGTTTTCCGATCGCCGTCGAGGAAGTCGCCAGGAACCTTCACGAGATTGCCGTCGAGTTCTGCTTCTAGGCTGTTCCCAGTCTCGACCCTTTAAGCAAAATGGTTCGCAATCCTCTCTAGTTTATTCTCACCAAATTTAAGCCCATGGCATGAAGTGTAGCTCGAGTTTTTATTCGACAACCGAATCAGTTTTCAATAGAACAGCAAGGCTTCGCGCTTAAATTCGTTTCATTCTTGCAATCATCCTTTAATCTGGTTAGCAGATAGCTCCTATATATCCTAGCACAACTCCCTGCCCAAGGGCCCCAAAAGTTATCAACCGAGCACCGTAGATTTCAAGATTTCACGGCCGCCGGTTGAAAAACCGTACTTCACCATCGAGCTCATATTCGCAGTCGTTTCCTCTCTTCCCTAGTCCAGATTCTTGATCCTTGAGATCCCATGAAGCTTTTGGAGAAGTTACTGAGTTGTTTGAGCTTGAGTTGAGTGAGTTCAAGCAGGCCCAAGCCATCACCGCTGCCGCCGCCGTCGCACAGTTGTTTCTACTCCGTTTCGGCCGATGCTGACCTCACCGACGTGCTCAGCGCCCCCAAAAACCCCCAGGCGGCAAGTCTTGGTGAGTTTGGCGCAGCAGTTTGTCCGACGGCGAGATTGCCGGCGAGCTATCGCTGCGGGCGCCAGCCCGAGGTTGAAGACAACTGTGGACCTCATGTGTCATTCGCTGCGGGATCTGGGTGTGGCCAGGGATCTGGTGTGACTACGCGGGTTAACCCCGTAGCCCCCGTTGCGGCCCTGTTGCGATTGGTTGGTTTTAAACCAGTGGGCCCTGCTGACTATTTAAATGTTTCCCGTTGGAAAATAATTCTAGGATTTAATTAAACTTGGAAAATCCATAACTCTCAGTAGAATTTTCCAAAAATTCCCAAATAAATTTTGTTAGAACCAGCATGAAGAATACTTTCCAGTGGCGCACTTGGACTTCTAAGAAAATCCATAGAAATTTCTCCATAATTCAAATAAAAAAATACTTATAGAATGCATGCCTACAGTTTTGTTAATTGGAAAAAATCCAATTTTTGGTCAAAACACTATTATTAATACACTTGATCTCCTTTAAAAATTTCAAGTTCATTGGACTTCAATTATTGTATTAATCAGTGTTCCAAATCTCTATGTAGTTATAAATTGAGAAAAATGGAAAAATCAATTTCCGAAATTTCCCCAAACTTGAAAAATCAGTTTCTCTCTGCAGGGAGCTTAGAAAATAGTGAAACAAATTCTGCTAGAACCAGTGAGACCCCCTCTACATGATACAACCACTGGTAGCCATGATAGGTCTCCAAAATTTCAACCGATATTTAGAGAAGGTTATTGCTTACCATAATTTTGAAGAACAACAGACTTCTTTGATCATCTCCTGTTCTTTGCAAGAGTCTTCTCTATAGTCACTAGTATCTACCATAAAATTCTAAAAGCTAATTAAGATCATTAACTTATTTTGACCCCAAGATATTAAGTTATATGCTTAAGCAATTTAAATATTTTCAAAGTCATTCATAAATAGTATATGCATATCGCGTAGTAGCTGAAATCGAGGAGCAGCTAGAAGCTTTGGAAGTCCAGCTGCCTGAAACTAACATAGACTCAGACTCGCATTCAGGCAATCCCCGGTTTGTATTTAAGTTCCTTATAGCGTCTTTATAGTTTTCATTTCACCTTACGTCTTCAGATTGATTGTGCATCATGTTTAAGGTGTTTGACATCCACTTGCATGGCCCACAAGTCCCATGATGTCATGGGTAGGTCTATGGCCCGTTGAGTAGAAACTGCTATGTTTATGCTCATAGGAATTCGGTAGAAGTCGAGTAGTTGGAATCTACTCGCGAGATAGGAATTTTATCACACGGGAGGAATTGGAATCAAAAATGGTTTATGGATATGAAATTGAGACCGAGCAGTGGGTAGGATGCAGCGAGACATGGTCTCACGTGCGTAACCCTGTTTGTGTCGAATGAGGATCGTTTCGTATCCGGCCCTGCTGGACAAGCTTGAAATATACCAGCGACATACTGGAGAAATGGGCTCCAGTAAACTGATGTAGCTTGATACTAGTTTGTCGAGGTATTCCATTCAGTTTTATAGGCGTGGGTTAAGGGCAGCAAGGTGTAAATCAGCTGGTGGGCACGTCAGAGTACGCCCCATGCAGTGACCTATGGCTCGTGACGGACCGACCGGTTCGACATTCGAGTGTCTAGTGAAAGGTGGCCATATACAACTAGTATTGAAGTGTTACGTAGGTACTACTGTAAGAACCCGCTGACATTTCCGAAAGTGTGTATGTCTCGTGTTGTTCCGGGTGTGCCCTAATTGCAATCACCGTCCCTCGCGGTAATAGAGTACCACTTGTTGACTGCGCTCTGACGTGTAAATACTGAAGAAGTCAGGAGAATATGATGTATTAAATTACAATTGCTTGAAACCTTGTTTGGCTTAGAGATAGTACAATTAAAAGTTTACATTTTCCCCATACTTTACCTGTAATAGCATTATGTGCTTTGTGCATGTCATATCATCGGCAAAGCGTTTCTAGTCTGATTGTGGCGCCTATGATGTGTTGTGCCTGAAGAATGTCATGTGCTACTTAAAATATGAATATAAGGATCCACTTGTAGGCGAGTCCTTTATGCTATTCCTTACTTATGTTTAGTATTTACCCTTGCATATGTCTAGTGAGACGGTAAGTCTTGCTGATCCTTAAGATCACGTTTGTTGTTAACAAGTTTTTGTAGATTATACGACTGATGACGGGTCCAATGACGAGGCTCCCTCCAGGATTTACAGCCGAGTGGGAACTGTGCACACCACCGTAAATTGGGTGTTGCTAGTGCGAAGTATCCAGGGCATGGATGACTTTGCTTTTGCATAGCTAGTGCCGAGAGTGTAGCTATGATGTATAGTTCTCTTTCCTTTCGCTAATATTTTAAAACTTCCTCTGTGTTTTTAAATAAAGACTTGGTATTGTAATTTGTTCTTGTTCTTTTCTTGTATACTGTTGGGTGTTGCATTGCACGACACCACCCAATGAGATCCTTGGAGGTTAGGATTACGGTACCCACATGATCTACAACTATGTGCAGGGCCACGTGAGCTGTTTACAGGGTCGGTCCGATGCAGATTGTGCCCTTTGTCGATACTGGGCTAGCGATGAGTTTAAGGCTAAGTCCGAGAAGGCTTGGGGGTGCAGAGGGGTGTTGATATTTCCTGCGCACTACTAATAATTCATCCCTATCAGGGGTGCCAGAAATGCTTGTTAATAGTTTTTAGATTACAGATGTAAATCCGCAAACATATGGAATCTATCGATGTAGCATTTCCCCTTTTAGAGTATTCCCAAGGGTGTCATTTATATTCTCCCAAAGGAAGGCTAGATGGAAGCAAAACAATCATCAAATGGAGAGGCTAGGTTGGTCTAGGCAGGTTCTATCAAGGATGGGTAATTGATAATTTGGAGGTAGTGTGACACACACAAGAGCATTCTATCCTAAGGGGGGTAAATGAGGTAAAGAGGGACTAGGCTAAGAGTTAGGTAGATACTCCTACTGTTGGTACCCTGCGTACCGGATACCCTTTGGGACTGCAAAGAATTCTAAGGAACTCCACATACCTGAGTTGAAGACCTCCAAAGGCCACACGTGTCATATGGAACCGGACCTGCCTCCCTTCTATGGTTAGTCCTAGTTCCACCACGTGTATCATAAAACTGGGGCTACATTCCATACATGGGAAAGATCCGGGCTAGATACCTGTGCAGCACCCCCGGACCTAACCCCCGACAGAGTGAAGCTCTGATACCGACACGTGTACAACGGCACCGGACCTACTCGTCCAAGACGATAAGCTCGGGAGCTGCCACGCGTCCAACCGCCTGACCTTCAAGTTCAACAGGCAGGTTGGTGGACCTCCAACGGCTCGGACCTTCAAGGAACAATTAAAGCTTCAAGACCCGATTAAGTGTCATTAATGCTATCTTAATGACACACGATCGGATGACTCTTAATACCAGTAACGCCACCATTAAGGGATGTTACTGTGCTATTAAGAGGAATTAAGTACATTAATTGTGTATTAAGCATCAGTAACCGCCAGGGCCACATGTCGGGCCAGACTAATGATGTAACGACCAGTCCATGTACTATAAAAGGACTGGTCGAGCAATACACAGAGAGACTGCCACATACGCCCACACACGCTGAGACGAGTTCACACTCAAGCGCTCAGATGCTCAATACAACAACAACACACACCCATGGAGTAGGGTATTACGCTCAGGCGGCCAGAACCACATAAATCCTCGTGTCAACTTACCACCCTGTTCTGAGTCTCTGTGCGCCCCAACCGAACTACAAAACTCCGCAGGCTGCCAATAGTAGTACCAGGAGAATTGCTGGAATCACACTCCGACACCTACTATGCTTCTATGTGGATATACATAGCCTAAGTTAGTTACTAATTATTATATCAACTATGAATTCTCATGCTAACTAGATTAACACATCGGGCGCGGGTTTACCCCTAGCAATACTAGGACGACTCTGCCAAGAGCCTGTGGCATAGCCAAATGTGGAGGATTACAAAGGACAGATAGTACTGTCACCACCTACTTCCTACCTCTTCAATCGGTGGGTCTACGAGACATTGAACGCTACTTTTCTATCCTAGCACCACGCTAGCATATTAAGTAATTAGCTTAAGAGGATAGGGACAAGCCATCCTAATGCAATGAACTAAATCATTGTTGAACCAATATTAATTCATAGCATAAATGATTCATATTAACATAATAATGTCGTAGCTAATTAGACAATAGTGGGGGTTTGTAGTGTTTATGATGATATAATGAGAATGCTATGGCATAATGATAAATACTACTCCTACTACATATATGAAATCCACAATCAAACAAGAAACACTTCATCCAAGTATATGAACAATAGAAGACTAAATATAACATCTTTATTAAGAGCAAAGTCACAAATACAAATAGGAATGTGAGAGCCATACCTTTCCCAATTAGGAATCGGGACGAGAATCATTCTACTCCTCTCCTACTTGGACTATGGACTAGAGGATCTCATCTCTACAGCCTAAACTCCTCTAAACCTACAGAGAATAGTGGATACAATGGATTGCATACTCAAGTGGTGTGTGAAGTGAGGGTAGGGGGTCTAATTTATAGCTGGAGAAGGGTCAATTCCCGCCAGCAAATGTGCGAGAATCAGTCTTCATCATTATCAGGGATCCACGGGGAGTCGACACGTGGAAGTTAACCGCGTTTGGTGCCAGGACCTAGTCGGCCGACTAGGGACGTCGGCCGACCTGGTCTTGGCTCCTTTTGCAGTGTGCTTCCTCCAGGTCAATTCCAGGTCGGTCCCCTTGACTGATATGGGTGATACATAGTTGGATGGACTCAGATACTTTTGTTTGTGGGCCATTTGATCCATGTGGTGCCACATGTTGTCGCTTGATTGGCTGAGATGGTATTTTTTAGGATTGCTCCCCCTCTTTTATCTCATTTCCTGTAATAATTCCCTGCATGCACTATTTCTCCAAGGACAAGTGGAAATATGTTAAATAGAAAGGTGATGTGTGCAAGAAATGACAATTGCTTCACATAATTTAGTTATATTGATGGGTGAAATTGGTATATAACAGCCGTCAACAAACTACCCCAAGCTTATCCTTTGCTCATCCCGATCAAAGTCAAGACTTTAGGTAGATGATCAGGAGTTGCTACAATGTTCTATTTTTCAAAAGTACCATGTGCACAACAAAATACTCTACCTAGTATTGAAAAAATTGGCATTGTACTTCACCCATCTTAAGTCATTACGGGGCTTATGCCATCTCCTATTCATGGGTGGTTGAAAGATAGAACAACAAATGGAGCACACATACCCTAGAAATCGAGTTCCACACAATTTCCGGAGAGTTCAATTTAGATTTTAAGTATCTCAATTTGATTCTCTCGCTCTCTCCTTTATGTATAGTGGAAATATGTCCTCACCAAGGCATTGTGTCTAATTTCATCCTACCTCTAAATAAGGCTTTGTATGTGGAGCTTGGTAGGGAATATAGTAGGCATATTTGCAACACATAATATTGCTAAGTCAAAGAAGCAAGCCTTAGGAGAAATCAATTCAAAACAATATGATTCAAGACTTGTGCATGTGTGATGAAATGGAGGTGGATGTGATATTGAGATGACTCCTTTTTTAGTGGACTCTCTTATTTTGCAGGGATGAAACATGGATAATTTTCTTTCTGTTTTTTTCTCATGCTTTTGAATTAAGCATGCATTTTCTTTTCTTTTTTTGTTTCTTGTAGCCATGTCTTCTACTCCCTTTCTATGCAAGAAATTTTGGAGAGAGTACTAAGCATGATTGGTATGGAGTTTCTCTTTTTATTGTGGAATGGTGGTATGATGGAATTTTGCTTACTTCTAGTGTAGAAGTATAGCATGTGCAAGTGAAGTCTTGAATTCAAAAAGTTATGAATGAAATCTCACATAGGTCTATACTAGTTCGACAAAGCTCAATATGAAGGCAAATAGCATATGCATAAGGTATATCAATGTAATATATCATATGGCTTTGGTAGGTATTTCCAATCAAATGTGAGTAACTTAAATACTTTTATAATTTTCTTCGGAAATCCAAGTCTCACTTTCAAACTAGGAGTAGCAGCCCTATCATTATATCATATCTCACAACAACTTAGAATGTCTTACGCTTTTGCTACCCACAATTACTAAGTCAAGGCAAAAGCAATTTTAGCCAATGAGAGCAATATGTTGGAGAGTAGTAAGTTGTAGACTAGGGTCTTAGGAAAATTAAAACAGAACAACTATTCATCATTTCATCTATGTGAATTCCAAGTAATTCTTACTGCACATCTTTTATTTTATTTGAAAACAAATATCCTACTTATTATTTTTTATATGCAAGGTGAATCATGGATGGATGGAAAATAAATATGCAATGGGTGTGATACAATTTACCTCAAGTGGGGGTCCTCCCCCAAGCTTGTTCTTCACTCACCTCCGTGATGAGGGTTGAACCCTTCATGACCGAAGTATGCCTTGAGATTGGCTTGTTGTTGTTGTAGCGTGGAGCTGATGGTGGTGAATTGAGCGTCCATGTGTGGTTGCCAGTCTTGGGTACCTTGGACATGCCCTTGGAGAGTGTTGTAGATGCCACCCATTCTCACTCCATGCTCTTCCATACGTCTAGTGAGATCCGTGATTCCTTGGCTATAGTCACGATGGCTTCTAGCCGAAGAGGAACACCATCTTCTCATGGACGATGGAGGCAAGCTGCTAGAGCTTGAAGTGGATAGGGGTGGCTCCCATGTGGCACCCGGCAATCCATGCCAAGACAGACCTTCGGTCTCATACGATGGAGGTTGATTCCATCCGGGTGCATCACCCGTTGAGTTCTCTTCCTCTCCGTACTCATGGACCTTGAAGGTTGTCGGGGGCATGGCCACTCTCTTTGTACGGCTTCTAATTACCCTGCCAGAGACATTACTTCTTCGGGCTTCCTTGATGGGAAGAAGGTCAATGGTTAGCCTCCGACAATTGTACAAATGATAATCCAGGTTAGGTAACCGAATTTCATTGATAAAGCCAGGATAATAAAATATAAAAGAGTCATCTTGATCATGCTTAAGGGTATATCCTTGCACTAAATAATCTTCATTAGTTAATTCTCTTTCATTTTCAATATACTCAAATGAAGAATATTCTAGTGCTCCTACCCTAGTAGCAATACGAGTAATCAATGCAGTGCACTCAATTGGCCCTATTCTTGGAATGTAATCTAACCATTGTGTCGTCATGGCAATAACTGGAGCAACTTTTATCTATTTAATCATGGAAAATAAAATTTTTAGCTCATCATCACGCACTACCCTTATGTCTCCTCTAAGGAACATAGTCATAGCCACCAATCTATACATGACGCGTAAAGTAGGGTTGTGTAAGTGATATTCCTAGGTGCACTACATTTTACCTCACTAGTTAAATCTTGACAAAAACTTTGTTTGTTAAACTTACGCAAAATGTCTAAATCTAGCAAACAACGTTTATGGAAGCCTAGGATTTCACTTAATTCTTTCC
This sequence comes from Tuctoria greenei, assembly GCA_036927565.1. Classification (NCBI taxonomy): domain Eukaryota; kingdom Viridiplantae; phylum Streptophyta; class Magnoliopsida; order Poales; family Poaceae; genus Tuctoria; species Tuctoria greenei. Next base: position 123,631,506 of record JAYESD010000009.1, on the reverse strand, counting down.
ATAGGATGTTGTATTTTTTTTGAAATAATCTAAAAGTAATACCATCAAATCCTATTTTGAGTGTGCAAAGGAATTGCATGGAGAGAAGGTGTGAACCTCTCTCCTCTATGTGAGCAAAGTTTTCCCATCCTAGTGCATGCCAAATGGAAAAGAATTCCGAATCCATACCTATTTTGAGATCAAATCTGGATCATGAGCTTTCGTATGAGAAAACTCACGATCTTGGAGGAGCGTGCGTGCTTCATCTTCAACTTCACTTTGTATGTCGAGGTCGTCGTCATGAAGAAGTTGGTGCAGGTTGCTCCTATGATCCATGGGAGTGTCCTCACCCATACTTCTCCTCTGTGAACTTGGTGTAGCAACAAAAGTGGGACGTGCACTTGAATTTCCACCATGGCTTGTGCTTGCAACCTCCTTCCTCTTCCCAAACAACCTCTTCATTCCTTTCATGGACACAACAAACAATAACACAACAAGGAAAAAACACGAAAGAGGTGATGTTAGCAAAAGAAAAAACCCCGATGAATTTTTCCTTGAAGAGCTTGAGAGCAAATTGCAAATGCAAACAAAAGCAAATCTTTTTCAGTTGGATTTTGGCAAGAGTACTTCAATGAAGAGCAAGAAAAACAATGTGAGCAAGAGTGACTTTGGGGAGGTATGAAATGAGGTGAAGTGTGAAGAGGAGTGCTCCTCACGGCCACGATTTATATTGTACACTACCCAATGGCCACAAGGGAATCAAATGTAGTAGTTGAAGGAGAGAGAGCCAAAATGGACCTTTCCACACGTCAGCCAAACAGGGGGGTTAGCCGCACTGACAAGTGGGCCCCCTATTCTCCCTTTTGGCAGGTGGCTTCCCGATGGCTATGGAATTAGCATGTTGGTGAATTATCACTTTTGTAGCTCAGAAAAATTGTTTTCTAGATAAAAACTCTTTTTAAAAACCCAACAATTTTGTTTTTGTTGAAAAATAAAGAAGTAGAAATGATAGTTGAGAATAGAAGATTCTCAACTTGCTAGGAAAAACCAAATATGCAGTGGGGAAAAATCAAACTAAATGGGGAAAACCAAATGAAGAGAAAAGAAAAATTAAAGAAAAGGATAGCTACCAAGTTAACCTATTGGCTAGGTCTCACCACTGTACGATGAGATGGACATTTCACCTTCTTCATTTCTTGACATCCGGACCCAGAGGGATGGGGGACTTCTCCGTCTTCTTAGGGTGTCGGCATGGATGATAAGATGAGTTCTCTGCATAGATTAAATTCCTCATGAATGCAATGAGATGGTCCACCTTTGGAGGTGTGATTTTGACCTATTGAATGTGTTTAACATTCAGCCCATACTTGATACGTATCATGGAGCATTGCTCCAATTTTGGGCGGAAGTTAAACTTCTCCTCCTTGCCATTAATATGGAAGTGGATTTCTTCGGCTCCCACATCTATGCGAGCCTTCGCTGTGCTAAGGAATGGTCGCCTAAGGATGAGCGGCGTATCCTTCTCGACCTCCATGTTGAGCACCACGAAATCCACGGGTATGAAGCAATTTCGGATTTTCACCAAAAAATCTTCGGTGGTACCCGCCGGATAACAAATTGAAGAATCAGCCAACTAGAGCTGCATTGGTGTTGGAGTAAGCTCTGTGAAGTTCATCTAGTCCAAAACACCTTGGGAATCACACTCACACTTTCTCCAAGGTCACAAAGGGCCTTGTCAAAGTGGTGAGCCCCAATCGAGCATGATATCGTAGGACATCCAGGGTTCTTCTTCTTTTTTGGAAACCTGTTAAGGATGGCTGCACTGCAGTCTTCCGTGAGCTTGACAACCTCAGTGGTGGGCAATGGCCGCTTGTTATTAAATATGTCCTTGAGATAGCGTGCATAAGTGAGTACTTGCATTGCATAAATCAAGGGTACATTGATGTGGATTTTCTGAATAACCTCAGCAAAGAGGTTGAATTCCTCATCCACTGTTGGCTTCTTTTGCCTATAAGGGAATGGCAATAAGTTGGTGTCTTCAAATTGCTTGGCCATTCTCTCACTAAGTGGTTCACTTATGCAAATTGGGACATCCTCCTTCTCTTTTGTAGTTGTCCTCTTATCTTGTGTGGGATACGGTGGGTCACGAGTGGTCTTTCCACCTCTCATAGCCACCACACTCACTTTTTCCATTGGAGGAACAACTGCAACAAGTTAAGCCAACTGAGTTTCCAACATCTTGTTTAAACTCAATTGATTCTTGAAGGCTGAGGATATGCCTTCAATGTTGGCATTAATGTTTGCTAGGGTCTTGTCATTAGCCAACAGCTTCTTGGATAGAGCATCATTAATCTTCATCATGCTAATGGAAAGTTCTCTCAAGTTGGGTTGATTTCCATTATTGACATTGTTGTTGTACCCTACTTGAAAGAATGGGTGTGGTTGGCCCCACCCTTGACCTCCTGGACAATGGCCATTGTTGGCTACGTTTAGGGCATCCTCACGGGTTTTGGGGCAGTCATTGCCCAAATGGCCCGTGTTGCCACAGACTTCACAAGTGATGTGAGAGTCTAAGGCATAGGCATTGCCACATAACTCACCATTGCCTTGTCCATCAATATTCTTAATAAGGAGGTCTAATTTGGCAGCAATCATGTCCACCTCCTTCAAGGTGTGCATGCCTCGCTGGAGGGTATGGAGACGCTCGTCGCTCCAACCCATGTTTGACACCATCTTCTCAATCAAATCTTTGGATTTGGGCACCGTCAATGAAAAGAAGGCTCCTCCAGCAGTAGCATCAACATGGTCACGGGCAGAAGGGATCATCCCATTGTAGGAGTTTTGGATAATGAGACAATCATCCATCCTATTGTGGGGGCAGGCTAGGATATACTCCTGCAACCTTTCCCAAGCCTCGGGAATAGACTCTTGGGCATCTAGCTGGAAGCTGGAAATACTTCCACGTAGGTCACTAGTTTTGCCCAATGGAAAGAACTTGGCGAGGAATGCCGTAGAACACATCTCCCAAGTGTCTATAACACTTCGGTTCGTGTAGAACCACTGTTTCGCTCTCCCAAGAAGAGGGAACGAATACGTCCTAAGACAGACAGCATTAGGAGATACGTCCTTGATCTTAAAAATGCTGCAGATCTTAAGAAACTATTGCAGGTGAGCACTTGCATCCTTGTTAGCCTTCCCACGAAATGGGTTGGCTTGCACCATAGTGATTAGGCCCGTCTTGATTTCAAAGTTCACGTCTCCCGTGTTAATAGTGGGCCCAACAGGCACATTGTTAGCAGAGGGAGCCGAAAACTCACGAAGGGTCTTCTGGGCCATTAGCATTTCGGTTGTTGGTGCAGTTGCGCTGGCTTGCTTTGTCGCATGAAGCTTCTGAGGAGTAACTACACGAGGTTGACCTCTCAGAAGGGATTCGAGATCTTCAACAAAGTTTTTTGGCAGGTGGAAACCAGACATACACTACCCTATTTTCACATAAGTTGCAAAAACAAGAGGGGTTATCCTACTAAAACCTACCAGGAACCTATCATATTCACTCAATCATGCAATACTTCAGTTGCCTTCTCCGGCAACGACGCCAGAAATGCTTGTTGATATTTCCTACGCACTACTAACAATTCATCCCTAGCAGGGGTGCCACAAATGCTTGTTAATAACCTTTAGACTAGAAATGTAAATCCGCAAGCGCACGGAATCTATCGATGTAGCATTTCCCCTTTTAGAATATTCCCAAAGGATGTCATTTATATTCTCCCAAAGGAAGGTTAGATGGAAGCAAAACAATCATCAAATGGAGAGGCTAGGTTGGTCTAGGCAGGGTTCTAGCAAGGATGGGTAATTGATAATTTGGAGGAAGTGTGACACACACAAGAGCATTCTATCCTAAGGGGGGTAAATGAGGTAAAGAGGGACTAGGCTAAGAGTAAGGTAGATACTCCTACTATGCTTCTATGTACATATACATAGCATAAGTTAGTTACTATTGATTATATAAATTATGAATTGTCATGCTAAGTGGATTAACACATCAGGCGCGGGTTTACCCCTAGAAATACTAGGATGACTCCCTCCAAGAGCCTGTGGCATAGCCGAACATGGAGGATTACAAAGCACAGATAGGGTTGTCACCACCTCTTGCCTACCTCTTCAATCGGTGGGTCTACGAGACATTCAACACCACTTATCTATCCTAGCACCATGCTAGCATATTAAGTAATTATATTAAAAGGATAGGAACAAGCCATCCTAAGGCAATGAACTAAATCATCGTTGAACCAAAGTTAATTCATATCGTAAGTGATTCATATTAACATAATCATGTCATAGCTAATTCGAATATATTGTGGGTTTGTAATGTTTATGATGATATAATGAGAATGATATGGCATAATCATAAATAATTACTCCTACCACATATATGGAATCCACAATCAAACAAGAAACGCTTCATCAAATATATGAGCAATAGAAATCTAAAGATAACTTCTTTAATAATAGCAAAGTCAGAAATACAAATTGGAATATGAGAGCCATATCTTTCCCAATTAGGAATTGGGAAGGGACTCCTTCTATTCCTCTCCTACTTGGACTATGGACTAGAGGATCTCCTCTCTACAGCCTAAACTTCTCTAAACCTATGGAGAATAGTGGATACAATGGAAATCATACTCAAGTGGTGTGTGTGTGTGAAGTGAGGGTAGGGGTCCTATTTTTAGCTGGAGAAGGGTTGGTTCCTGCCACCAAAAGCGTGTGAATCAGTCTTCATCGTTATCGGGGAACCACAGAGAGTCGGCATGTGGAAGTTGACCGCGTTTGGTGCTCGAACCTAGTTGGCCTACTAGGGGGGTCGGCTGACCTGGTCTTGAATCCTTTTGCGGTGGGTCCTTTCCAGGTCACTACTAGGTGGGTCCTCTTGACTAATATGGGTGATACATCATTGGATGGCGTCGGATACTTTTTTTGTGGGCCATTCGATCCATGTGGTGCCACATGTCATCGCTTGATTGGCTGGGATGGTATTTTATAGGATTGCGTCCTCTCTTTTGCCTCATTTCCTGTAATAATTCCCTGCATGCACTATTTCTCCAAGGACAAGTGGAAATAAGTTAAATAGAAAGGTGATGTGTGCAAGAAATAACAATTCCTTTACATAAGTGAGTTATATTGACAGGTGAAATTGGTATATAACAGCCGTCAACAAGGGGTCGACGGGAAGCACAACCACGACCAAGATAACCACTTGCGTTTAGCTAAACGCATTGTAAGTGCGTCTAACTTATGTTTATATATTTAATATATTATTCGTACTAACACGTTTTGACAGGAGCGCGAGACGGGGGTGCCACCGACCCCTGCGGTGGTTAGGAAGAGAGGTCATAGGGACCCTGCTCAGCCTGGGGGTTGCCGTCAGGCCGCAGCCGAGCGGCTGGTAAGTTTAAAAATCATTCATATTAATTATAACTATATGGATTGTTGAACTTACACGGTTTTCTTGTTTTTCAGGCTAGGTACGATGAGGAGGCTAGGAGGATACACGACAAAGGTTTCGATTGGGAACATGAACCAATTAATCCTCAAGCCCCATATGCAAGTGGAGGTGGAAAAGCCCATTTTTATTCTTTTCAATTCAAGATATTTCAATTCCATATTATTGATTTTTTTTAAAGGCTCGCCATATTCTTCGGAGTTTTCAACTCGAGGGCAGCACGACCTGTGAGATGCAGCTCCACGCAGGCTTCGCTGGTAGGCCAGAGTCGCCGTGTCTCGCAGGTAGAGACTCTCGCCCGTCAGGTCGAGGAGGGCAAGGCAGAGATAGAGGTGGCGAAGGCAGCAATGCAGGCCACCATCTCCTACCAGCAAGCCCGCATGGAGCAGATGCGGGAGGCGATGGAGGTGCAAAGGCGGGCGATGGCGGTAAGTTAAAGTAATTTAAATTCATCGCATTCTTAATAATATATAATAACCTATAACGTTTGCAATGATAGAGTTTTTTCAAGGCCGGGGAGTCCAGGGGATGCAACTCGAGCTACCTCCACTGCCACCGCCAACCACACTGCCACAAGTGCACGTACCACCGCCGGTGCACACTTATCCAGGTTTTCAGGTAATCAAAAACATTCTTACTTAGTCTTAATTTATCAAACATAGGCAAATCTAATTCAACTTAGCTATTGTAGCCTTACTTAGTCTTAAGTAATCAAACATAGCCAAATTTAACTCAAATTATCAAAAGTAAGTTCAATATGATCAATTCTAGCTTGTTTAATCAATTCTAATAAAAAATGAAGTTCCAAAATAATCAATATGTCAAACGACTTCTATGAATTGCAAGGATCGGCGACAGAGGCACAAACTCCATAACCGTCTATTCCAACACCTGGACTGATGCGTGGCAAGGACAATGGCGGCACGGGAGGTAGTAGAAGGGCTAGCGGAGAACCTCTCTCTTTCTTTTGTGTTCTTGCCTTGTGATGGAGACGCTATATGTTTTATGTTTTTGTGATGTGAAGCTATGTGACTATATTGCTATTTTTATATGTGTATTGTTGCTATTATGTCTGTCGTGTTTCTGGCCATCGAGCCGGACAACATTTTCTGTTTTAAAAAAAAATAAAAAATCTTATTTACAAAATATTTTATACATTACCGTCGTAAATAAACCTAAATAATTTGAGATGGTTTGCAAAAGCCGTCACAAATAAGCTAAAGCCTAAGCTAACTTGCCTAAGCCTAAGCTTAGCCACTTGCCACACTTGTGGCGCGCCTAAGCTACCTAATGTTATCATGTGTTTGGTTTGCTACCACAACCTAAGCTTAGGAACGCTTGAGAAAGTGTGACGTGTGTTTGTTTTGTTACCATGACTAAGCCTAGGCAAGTGGCTAACCTTAGGCGGTTGAATTGAGCGCCATGGTTGAGGCAATGTTTTGTTAGGCAATTGAAGCAAAAGTTGCCTAACTTATGGGCACGCCTAACCTTAGTCAACAACCAAACGTCCACCTAAAATTGTGTAGCATGCCTAACACTAGGCTTAGGCAAGTTAGCATTGAACCAAACAGGCCCTAAAACTTTTTCAACAGAAGCAACAAAAACCTCTCGACAGAAAATTAATTTGATAGAGAAAACATGTGTGCAAATGTATACAAAGTGTTAAAAATATGAAAAATCAGTGTAGATCATAGAGAATCAATTCATGAAGACATGAAAAAAAGAATCACGAGAAAACGTCGAATAAAACTCATGTTATGACCGAAACCCTGAGCAAAGGTCAATCTGTTCTAATAGAGAGCAAACAGATCTGCTACGCTACAAAGAAACTCGTGTGACTCAAAAAATATAAATCCAATGACCGTGAAATTTTCATATATGATAGAGTATTGAGTTGTGAAGACAACACAAAAATAATCACATCAATTGGATGTGTAAAACTTGAGTTACGATCAATATAATTAAGAAAGGTCGGGCAACGCCGAAACTCGATGAGAAAGACTTGACAGAAACAAGTCAGACGAAAAAGGCACAAAAGCTCTTCTAAACTACGATCTTTTATTCAAACAAGCACAAGAGAAATATCTCAAAGTCATCTTCCCACGAGCTCTATCTACCTTGCTTATACAATCAGTCCTTAGGCCAACTCAATCCTAACTAGTACTCTAATCCTACTCAGTTTCAACCAAAACTTTTCATAACTGCTCAAGACTCTTCCATACGCAGATAGAAGCAATCTTAAGACTTTAAAATACCTTAAGAACTTAACAAACATTCCTAAAAAAACTCAACTTCAAGCTCACGACGAAATCTAACAAAAACAAACTCTAAACCTTCCATAAACAAACCATAACGACCTCAGCCGTAGCCTGAGGCATAAACGAGCCGGTTGGACCTTTCCGACTAAATCTTCACATCCATATCTATTCACCACATCTTGGAACAATGTAGCCACGTCCATGCTCCTCTTGCATACGTTCAAACACTTTCCAACAACAATCACAAAACCTTCATATGAGTTATTCTTAAACTTTGAATGTAAACCTTCACTTTTATTCTAATTGCCAATGTATTTCACACACATAGGTCTCACAATCTCCCATTTGATGGATGCATTGGCAACACCAGTTAGAATCTGAACATTGGCTCATTCACATGAAACGTTTTGAAAACAATTTTCCCCCTCTTTTGAAATTAAAAAAATCAAATGTGAAAGAAATTTCAAAAACAAATTCTCCCCCCGAGAAGAACATGTAAAACACTTGTGAATGTGCAATGTGTGATACATTTCTCCTCCTTTGACAATGTATTCAGCAAGGTTCAAAAAAGAAATCTTCATTGTTATGAGCATATTATAACATATACATATAAAACAAAGCTCATCTAAGTCATACTATCAAGTAAATTACATTATCACATCAATGAGATATATAAAGTAGTGTAAGCCATGTTAAAGGTCAAATGTAAATTTTTTTTATTTAAGCAAGTCATGATCTCCACTACAGGAATCCCGACGATTTGCAACGGCCGGGGCCGTCGCAAATAAGCCAGATGCCGTCGCAAATAAGCTATTTGTGATGACTTTCTTTTTTTTGCGACAGCTTTCGGCCGTCGCAAATATGGCGTCGCAAATAAGCTTATTTGCGACGGCCACCGTCGCAAATAAACTTATTTGCGACGGCTAGGAGAGGCCGTCGCAACTTATTGCTGCGGGCTGGTGGGCCCCACGAACTTATTTGCGACGGCATAGCCGTCGCAATTAAGGGCCACTATTTGCGACGGCCGGTCCGTCGCAAATAAGTTCAGAGGGCAGGGCCCACGTGTCCTCCTCCGGGACCCACGACTCTATTTGCGACGGCCAGGCCGTCGCAATTAATGCTTATTTGCGACGGCCTGGCCGTCGCAAATAACTGTGGCTTAATTGCGATGGCTTGTACACTTATTTGCGACGGTACTGTATAAAAAGCCGTCGCAAATAAGGTTTTTTATTTTTTAAAAAAAAAAGAAAACTCTAACCGGCTCGATGGCCAGATTCACAACAAACACAATATACACAGCATACACAATATATACACAGCATACACAAAGATCATCACAATCACAAACTAAAATTCCGATACATCTCACATCGTCATCAACAAAGTAAATAAAAGGGCTCACTCGCCCATCTAACCTCCGAAGCCACCTCCGAAGTCGAAGTCGTCGTCGTCGCGCCTCAATCCAGGCGGCGGTAGCGAAGGCGACGGCGTTTGTGCAACCGTCGCGGATCCCTGCAATTAATAAAACTTAGAGTTAGAATATATGCATCAACATCTCTCTCCCTCCCTCTCCCTCTATCTTCATCTAGATCACCCTCTCTTCCTCTCTCTTTTCATTTCTCTCTTTGTCTCTCACTCTATCTTTCTTGCTCACTCTATCTCTCTATTGCTATCTTTTTCCCTCTATCTTCCTCCCTCTATCTCCATCTACATCTCCCTCCCTCTATCTTCCCCTCTCTCTATCTCCATCTACATCTTACTCTCTCTTCATTCCCATCCTACTCTATCTATCTTTCACTCTTTCTTCTGTCTCCCTTTCTTCTATCTCTTTCTTTCTTCTATCTCAATCATTTTCTTCTATCTAACTATCTCTCTCTTTCATCTATCTCAATCTTATTACGCTGGAGAAGAAGGATTACATAGAGACTTACCTGACCCGCTGAAGAAGGATCGCCTGGGAGGACCGGTGGTAGTACCGGTAGCTGGATTCCCAGAACCTACGCCCGAGCGATGGCCTGTCATTGCAAACATTAAAAGCTACCTATTAGTAAGTCATTTAAGCTGAATTAATGAGAATTTTAATTTTTAGATTGTTACCTCCATTGCTTCCCGCATCTGCGCCAACGCTGCTGCCTGGGTTTGGATCGTGGCCTCCATCGCCCTCCTTTCCTCCTCATGTCGCCTTTCATTTTCTTCTACAGTTTCTCGGAGGGACTGCATCTCAATGTCCCTCTGCGACACGCGGCGACCTCCCGTACCCGAAGCCTGCGTGGAGCTGCCTCTCGCAGGTCTACCCGCCCTCGAGTCGACAACTCCGTCGAATATGGCGAGCCTATAAAAAAGAGAGTCAGTAATATGAAATTAAAATATCTTGAATACTTTGAATTGAAAACGATAAAATGACTTGAAAACTCACCTTCCGTGTGCTTTTCCACCACCGGTTGCATACGCGGCTTGAGGATCGATCGGTTGACGTTCCCAATCGAAATCCTCGCCGTGTATCTTCCTAGCCTCCTCCCCGTACTTAGCCTGCAAAACAATAAAATCGTGTAAGTTCAACAATCTATATAGTTATATTTAATATGAATGATTTCTAAACTTACCAAACGCTCAGCTGCAGCCTGACTGCACCCTGTCGGCTGAGAAGGGTCCCTGTGACCTCTCTTCCAAACCTCAGCAGGGGTGGGCGGCACCCCCGTCTCGCGCTCCTGTCAATACGTGTTAGTACGAACAATATATTATTAATATATAAACATAAGTTACACACACTTACCATGTGTTTAGCTAAACGCAAGTGGTTATCTTGCCCGTGCCTGATCTTCCCCTCCACCCCTCTGCAGTCTCGAGCCTTCTCAGACTTAGCTTTAAACTCGTTGCTAGCCCAGTAGCGACAAAGGGCCCGAAATGCATCGGTCTGACCCTGCAACCAGCTCACGTGGCCCTGCACATAGTTCGAAGTCGTTAAAAGTACCATCGAGGACATTATCAGAAAAAAATACTTACTACACTCCACGTACCTGCGCGTACTCCTCCTCCGTCAGGTGCCTCTCGCTCTCTTGTCGGAAGTGTAACGCGTGCTGCTGGTTCGCCTTCAAGTGCTCATTAATGATTTGAACACGGGCGTTCGACAAAGCTTGTCGAAGCGCCTTGGCAGCGTTGAAGTGAAACACTCGCCTCGCATCCTCAAACATGCGACGGTCGTTCGGGTCCTCTAAAGTATATCTTGTTTGCGATAAAGAATATATTGAAGAGATGTTCACTAAAAGAGTTTAAGAGTTGTAACTTAGAAACATTTTTAACATACTTACCATAAAATCGGCCCATACGGCCTCCTGAAGGTTGCCGTGCTCCTGGTGATGGACGCGTGCGTAGTCCTCCCACGAAAGAGCAGGCACCCCGTCGATGACCCCGGGATAGTGCAAACGCACTATAGACCCGAGGACACCGTTCACCGGTCTTTGGTGTTTCTCACCGGTGAAAGACAAGTCGTCCCAAGCACTGTAAGATATTTATTCATTCATTCATTACTTAAGTAATCAAAAGAAACTAAAATTGAAAACTATAATTTTTATTACATGTCTCCGACTGGACGAATCACGGTCCTCTGTGAAGGGACCGCGGGAGGACTGACAAAGTGAGTCCTCCTCGTCCTCCGCGTCTGCTGGGGCGCCACGTCAGGTGACCCAGACGGCTCCTCACCAGCCGAGTCAAAGGCCTCAGGAACAAACTCATCGTCAGCCGGGGGCTGGCTGGCCGAGGGCTGGCTCGCCGAGGGCTGACTCGCCGAGGGCTGCCTCGCCGAGGGCTGGCTGGCCGAGGGCTGCCTCGCCGAGGGCTGCCTCGCCGAGGGCTGGCTCACCGAAGGCGCTGCAGCCTCTGAGTCAGCCGGTGAGGACTACAACATTCAAATGATTCATAAGTAAGTTTAATGTGAATTCGAATTTAAAGAATTTGTCAAAAACGAGTGACATTTACCTGTGACGAAGCTCTAGAGCTGGTCTGAATGTGCCCCAGCAGCTGAGAGCGTCTGCTGCCAGTCGACGAGGCACCAACGAAAGCGTCCTCAGGTCTAGAGGGGTAGAACCCCCTCGTCGGCGGCACCTTCTTACCCTTCTTTGACGCCATCCTATTATAATTAGATAATTAGTAAATATGCAAATAAAATATATAAAATTCATGTTACTATCTTCAAGAAAACATTACTTGTAGTCACTTTCAAAATTCATCAACATCATTGTCATGTGCCTGTGCGCTACTCCTTAAACCAGCCCAACGATCTTCCATCGTGGCCTGTTCTAATTTTCGTTTTCGCGTATCATCTACCTCTACATCTTCAACGTCTTCAACATCTCCAACTAATTGATCGAGTCCTGCACCAATCTCGACGATAAAAGTGTCTGGCAACTCTTCTTCTTGGTACACTTCTTCAACGTCTTCGCTATCATGGTAACCATCATCCCCAGGAGTATATAGCCGCTCACGAGGATTCACCTTATATACCACCCACCAAGCACTGAGCTTCGTGCATGGATAAGGTAGATAATACACTTGTTCAACTTGATGCGCAAGAACAAATGTATCGTAACCTCGTAGTCGGTCCTTATGTTTCACTTCCACCATTCCAAATTGGTTTTCTCGAGTTCCATGAGTACGATCAAACCAGTCACAGTCAAAGAAGACAACTCGAAGGGTCTTATTTCTGGTAAAAGTAAATTCAAGGATTTTGTTAATGATACCATAATAATCGGTTAAATTCCCTTGAGTGTCCATTGCTCTCGTCACAACACCGAAATTTGATGTTGCCGCAAGAGGACGATGAGCTTCAAAATGAGTTGTACGGAATCCGAAGCCATTTACGTCATATCGACCATAGCTTCTAACATTCACCAATCCATAAGATAGCTGCCGCAAATCTTCATGGACATTGTGAGTCCGACACTGTTATAAAAGACGAGAGAATATTACATAATACTTCTTTAATAATAGTAATTTATAATACATAGAAGACGAGAGAATATTACATATTCTCGAAACCAAGATAGAAAACTCTGCCCCCCATTTATTCCTTCCTTTCGCATCGCTTCTACTTGTTTGGCCGTAGGTTGATGCCTATGTGGCCAATATTGTCTGTGGAACTCGCTGAACATGAAAAAACATCTTTTAGAGTACATGTGTAGCAAAATATGTAGATTAACATAAACATAGGAGAAACACTTACTCGAAGTATTCCTGCATGCCTTCTATATTCGCGTACATGTAGAGTAAAGCAACAGTCCTTTCCTGTTCGGATACCTCGTAGGTCGTGTAGCTACCAACGGTGGCACCTCTCGTTTGAAAAATGGAAAGGTCGCTTAGGGGGGGTGTTTCGTCCACATTGTACCGCATCGCCGAAGTATTGATATTGTTTTCTTCCGCAAAGTAGACACTTGAAAAGTATCCAACTTCCTTAAGAGCATATGCTTCAGCGATGCACCCTTCCACCCTTGCCCTATTGCCAACCATTGGTTTCATATATCGTAGCGCTCTTTCAATGTGATACATCCACCTATATTGCACAGGACCGCCAACTTTAGCTTCGAATGGAAGATGGATAAGCAGATGTTGCATTGGATTGAAGAAACCCGGTGGAAAAAAAATTTCCATCTTACATAAAAGTATGGGTACCTCCTTCTCTAACTTATCCATCATACCGATCTTGATTTCTTTAGCACAAAGCTGTCTATAAAAATAGCTAAGCTCGGCTAAAACCTTCCACACCGCATCATCTAGATAGCCTCGGAACATAACAGGTAGGAGTCTTTCCATTATAATGTGATAATCATGACTCTTCAACCCAGTGAGGTTTCCCGTGTTAACATTTACGGCTCGTTTCAGGCTAGCTGCGTAACCATCTGGGAATTTCAAAGTTTTCATCCATTTCATAACTTCTTTCTTTTCTTTTGATCGAAGACAGAAAGAAGCACGTGGCTTTCCACCACTTTCAGAGATTTCAAGAGTTGGACGGTGACAAATGTCTGCCAAATCTAGTCTAGCTTTGTAATTGTCTTTCGTTTTGCCAGGCATATCCATGCAAGTGCTTATGATACTTTCGCTCATATTACGCTCCTTATGCATGACATCAATGTTGTGCATTAGAATCAACGACTTCACATATGGTAGCTCCCAAAGTCCACATATGTGAGTCTAATTGTGTTCCTCTCCATAACCTACGAAATATCCAGGACGACCTTCATCAGGCACCAGTTTGTCCAACATATCAGAAATTTATGACCCGTTGAGACGCTTCGGTGGTCCTTTAGTGACAACAGTGTTCTTTCGAAAGACATGCCTCTACTGCCTAAATATATGATTCGAGGGCAGCCAACGTCTGTGACAATCGAAGTAAGATATTTTTCCTCCATGAGTTAGTCGAAAGCAATCCGTGTCTGAAGCACATATCGGACACGTCAGACGACCGTGAGTGCTCCATCCGGAAAACATGCCGTATGCCGGCAGATCATGGACGGACCACAAATAAGCAGCTCGAAGGTTGAATTTCTGCTTCTTGTAACTGTCGTACGCTTCGACTCCTGTCCATAAGACTTTCAATTCTTCGATCAGCGGTTTTAACATCACGTTGAGACGTGACCCGGGGTGATCAGGTCCAGGTACAATGAGGCTGAGAAACATGAACTCGTTCCTCGTACAAAAAGCAGGTGGCAGGTTGTACGGAATGACAAAGACAGGCCAACATGAGTATGGCGTGGCATTCGTACTGAACGGTGAGAATCCGTCTGTCGCTAATCTGATGCGAACATTCCTCGCATCACGAGAAAAGTCTGGATCGAAACGGTCTAGCGCCTTCCATGCATCACCATCGGACGGATGCGTCAAGAATTCTTTGTTCTCACATTTACCTTCTTTGTGCCATCTCATGTGTCTTGCGGTTCTTTTTGAAAGAAACATCCGCTTCAACCGAGGTGTCACAGGCAAGTAATGAAGCTGCTTATGTGCGACATCTGTCATCACATTATCGCCATCGTCATTAACAACTTCGACATTCCTCAATTTACCACATTTCAAGCACATCTTCTCATTGGCGTGCTCTTTCCAGAATAGCATGCAGTTGTCTGGGCACACATCAATTTTCTCATACTTCATACCGAGACCAGATATCTTGATCTTTGACTGATACATATCTGGTGGCGCTTTGTGAGGTTGTGGAAGGATATCTCAGATCAATTTCATGAGATCATTGTAGCAGTTGATGGAAAAAAAGTACTTGGACTTAATTGCCATAAATCTGGTCAAGAAAGCAAGTACGGTCACAGCCGTGTGTTCATGGAACGGCTCTTGTGATTTCTTCAGCTCCTCGAAGAACTTCTCTGCCTCATTTGTAAGAGGATCCTGCGCTTCAAGAGCTTCTAGCATCTCATCCATCCTATCAACCTCTGTTATATCATCATCCTCATCCACTTCGGCTATGACTCGAGAATTAGTCTCGCCGTGAAAGGTCCACACTTCATAATGTGGAGTGAAACCGTTTTGACATAAGTGAAACAAAAGCTCCAATCTTCTCAAAAACATGGTGTTCCGGCACTTTGTACATGGGCACCGCACCATATCTTCCGTTGACAACGAAAATGCTCGATCCAAAAATTGATCTAACTTGATAAACCACTCATCGGAATGACCACCAGTTCTGCTCTTCCAGCCAGTATACATCCAACTGCGGTCTTCACCCATGTTTGACTCTGCATTTTAACGAGAAAGAAATTGTCGTTAATGTATTGTTGTGTTATGTCACGGCCCTACAACCTAGGCAGATAGATCCTAAACCCACCCAAGAGTGACCGAGCGGAGCGTGCCCATGACGAGACGCGTGATCCGGATTCGAACGAAATTTCAGCAGCATAACCCCGCTGTTCTGCACTACACGCCCAAAAATGGTGCAGCAGAGAACAACAGGGTTACGCCACCGAAATCTCGTCCAAATACGGACCCGCGTCTCGTCACAAGCCACGCCCCCTCGGTCACTCCGAGGCTGTCCAAAAAGGGACAATTCCGAACCTGCACGTCTCACATGCCAATGGCATGTGAGCCGTGCCGATCCGAAACGAGTAATACATTGCTATAGGTTACGTTGCTCATTTTCATTTTCAGGTCATTTAAGAGAGAGGAAAGAACTAGAGAAAGAGTGAGAGGAAAGTTGGTCTTAGATGACAATTCCACATCCATTTCCACCGTCCACGCAATCGCGGGTCATTGACGTCCTTACCAACCCGTTCGCTTCCGTGTCGACTTGACGCATACGGTACCACTACAAAGGTCTACACGGCACGATCACACTTATTACGTGTCGTGTCCTTCCGGGTTGGTCCGAGCCGACCTAAAACCCCTTTATTTATATATATTAAGTAGTCACTCGAGAACATTATATGAATGCACTAAAGTCCAAACATACACTAAACAGAATAGAAATTCAGAATGACAGACCAAGCTATAGACAAAAATATATAAAGCATATAAAGCATTTACAAAATCTAATTATGCATTTACTACAAAATCTGAATAAAAAACATATTAGCCACAATGGACAAGTGTGAAATCACAAGTGTATTACAAGAGAGCATATAAAGCATATTAGTCAATTATGCAAGACAAAAAACATATTAGCAAAAAAGATAGCCTAAAATCCAATCCATTTTTCAAGATGCTAGTCATCCTTACATTATGGCGTGGCCATCTTCTTTAGTAGGTAACTATGGGTTTGAATTGGTTTATCAGTGACCATTGAGGAACCTGGCACTTCTTGTCATATCCGTATATTATTTCTGAACCTGTTTAATTTCTTGCTTATTGACTGCATCTATTTTCTGGGTCTTGTGGTGTGACTTTGTTAGTGTCTCTTATGGTGTGTCCATAAGAACCTCCTCTGCTGAAGACAAAATGGACTTGTTTGTTTTGGGTCTTGAGGTGTGGCTTTGTTAGTCTCTTCCATTTAGTTCTGGGCATTGTTATTTATCATATCTTCCTTTCTCTAAATTCAGATGATAATGTGCTACTTAGTACCTGTGTGGAAGGTGTTGGTAGAATGTCTCTGTCCTACCTTTATAGTATATACAATGCGTTAGATCTTTTTGAAATACAAATAACCTCTGTTTGCAAATACTTGGTCTTTCAGCCCAATACATGCTCGCTGAGGTGTTTCTACTTTTCTAGTATCAAAATACCAAGATGCCTTTATAAAGTTATCAAAATGTTTCATTTGCGTAGGAAATGAGATATCTAACATGAATTAATGGGAGACTACGTTCTGGAGGATACGAAGTTCCAAATATTTATGAACAGTAAAGTTGTGAAAAGTGTCCAAATATTTGAAAACAAAGGTTGGTAGTACATTGTGCATATGGTATGGAGAAAATAAAATGATTGGACATCTATCTTTCTGGTATTGATGAAATTTGCACACCCATACATATGTACTTGTAATTCGTGAGGGATCCTATTTAAACTCAGGGACTAAAGTTCTTGTAATTCGTGAGGGATCCTATTTAAACTCAGCTATAATATAGAAAACACTTGGGACAAACAAAAATCCTTCTGATGGCTGGTACTCTTTTGTTAACTTGGTGAGAGCTCGATTGTATTTGGAGTTTATGTTATGGACCATCTGATGCATAAGAATTGAGGTCACCATGTTCAAAAATGACACAATACTTGACTGAATTTCTACAAAAAAAGCAAATACGCAGGGGTTAGGGTTTACAGGGGGCGCTCACCTCGGAGGCGTTGGGGGTCGGGGGCGGCGGGGGTGCAACGGGGACGCGGAGCTCCGGGGCCGGCGAGGCCGGCGGCGGTGACGCCGGGGGCGCGGCGGGATGGGGCGGCGGGGGCGCGGCGGGCTGGGGCGGCGGTGGCGCGGCGGGCCGGGGCGGCGGGGGCGCGGCGAGCCGAGGCCAGGGGCGGCGACGCCGGGGCCGCGACGGACCTGGGGCGGTGAGCCGGGGCGGCGGCGGGGCGGCGACGGTGTGGCGGCGGCGGGGCGACGACGGCGGGCGCAGCGGATGGTGAGTGAACGAGAATGAACTGTCGGGTCGGGATAAAGGCCCTTATTTGCGACGGCCCTCTAAATTGCGACGGCCAGACCATACGGCCGTCGCAATTAATGTTACTTGCGACGGACTTTTTGGCAGCCGTCGCAAATAAACCTTTATTTGCGACGGCTACCTTATTTGCGATGGCACTAGGGTTGGCTGTCGCAAATAAGTTGTTATTTGCGACGGCTCTGCGGCTGACCGTCGCAAATAAGCAGTTATTTGCGACGGCCGTTTTATTTGCGACGGCCAGAGGCGTGCCGTCGCAATTTAATCTATTTGCGACGGCTGGCCGTCGCAAATAAATCTAGCCGTCGCAAATAATCGCTTTTCCTGTAGTGCTCACAAACTTAAATATTTCAAGATCTGAAAGCATGACACATGTTGCCGCATTTTTATTATTTTTAAAGCACAAATTTGGATCATATGGTATTTGCAAGAGATTATATGCCTCATCAGCCTTATTCTAACCAACCAAGCCAATCCTATGTCATTTGACAATCAGAAGCTTAAAGACATGGTTTTAGTCATACACAACTTTCTTGAAGTTCATATCGAAGTGCAATGATAAGCCATCACAAAAGTATAAGTGCAATGCATGCATATTCTCTTGATTTTTTCTCATTTGTTTATTTGATCATAAAAACTCAACATGTGGATAGTTGATTGGTTAATTATTCATTATTAAAAGCACTTGGGGGCATGCAACAAGTTCAAAACAGCAAGAAAGTTCAATTATGACCAGATTTAGTGTAAGTAATTATTCAAATTACTAGTCATGGCAAAAACTACAAAATGTATAACACGAGTAATGTAGTAAGAACTTTCAGCATGTAAAAGGAATCGCAAAGTCATATTTGCATGAAATACTATGCTCATATTATTTTAAATTCAGATTCACACATAGACTTCCAAAGTTTAAAAACTCTCCTCAATTTACGCCATGAGGGCGCAAGACCCCAATTTCACTATGAATGAAAAAAAAAACGAGTGAAATCCAAAGGTTTTGTAAAAATGTCAGCCAACTGTTGTTCGATATCTACATGGTCAAGCACAATGTTTTCTTTTTCAACATTATCACGGATAAAGTGATACCTAATGTCAATGTGCTTGGTTCTAGAATGTTGCATGAGGTTTTTAGAATTGCAAATGGCACTAGTGTTATCGCAAAATAGTGGAACACTATCTAGATCAACCCCATAGTCCTTAAGTGTTTGAACAATTCAAAGAATTTGTGAGCAAGTGCTACAACAGCTACATATTCAGATTCGGTTGTGGATTGTGCAACTGAATTTTGTTTTTTAGAGGACCAAGCAACAAGTGAATTACTAAGAAAATGACAAGTACCCAAATTACTTTTCCTATCAATCGTACAACCCCCAAAATCAGCATCCGAAAAAGATTTTGAAGTAACAGTTGAGGATGAAGGAGGAAGAATGTCAAATTCTTGAGTTCCATGTAACTACCTGAGAATTTTTTGACAGCTTGACGATATGAAGAATGTGGGGAAGCTTGAAATCGTGTACAAAGACATACACTAAATTATATGTCCGGTCTTGATGTTTTGAGGTACAAAAGTGACTCGATCATGCTTCTATATTCTTTTTGATCCATGTGTTTGCAATCTTCATAAGTTCAAGTGTTGTTGCTATTCCCATTGGTGTCTGAAGAGGCTTACTTTTGTCCATGTTGAAAGCACTTAAGAAGGTCCTTCATATACTTCATTTGATGCACAAAAGTTCCCTCCTTGGTTTGATTGATTTGCAGCCCCGAAAAAGTATGTGACTTCTCCCATCATACTCATCTCAAATTCTGAACTAATCATAGTTGGACTGTGTGACTCGTTCGTGCAAGCTTTCAATGATTTGTTGTGGAGGATGACTTTTCATGATCCGGAGGGGAGTAAACACTTTACAAGCTCCCTGTTCTTCATGTTCATCACAAAGAGAAGAGATTGTAGCTTGAGGATGATTTGGACCAGCAAAAGTCATCATCGGTGCTAGATGTGGAGCGGGATGAAGGGCTAAACATCATTGTTTATTTCTGAAATTTTGGGCAGCAGCTCTACTCCTTCATTTTCAATGAAAATACTCTCCTCTTGAGGATATGCATCTTGACATGCAGTAGTAGAGCTAGTACCTGGGCTAGCTTCATCAAAAGAAACTTCACAAGTCTCCACAATTACACGGTAGCCTCTAGTATGAGATGGATAACTAAGAAACATGCCATCAACAGATCTAGCTTCAATTTATCAAGATTACCTTGTTTCTTGGCAAAGAATTTGCAACCAAAGACCTTAAAATGAGTGACACTAGGCCTATGTCCACACCGAAGCTCATATGGTGTCTTTCCTAGCTTAGCTCTAAAAAAAACCCAGTTTGAAACATATCAAGCTATTGCAATCGCATCTGCTCAAAATTTTCTAGGAGTTTGATATTCATCAAGCATAGTCCTATCCATATCAACTATAGTTCTGTTCTTTCTCTCTACAACACCGTTTTGTTGAGTTGCATATGGTGAAGAAAATTGATGATCTATTCCTTTTTCAGCACAAAAGTGGTCAAATGATTGATTTTTAAATTCGGTTCCGTTATCACTTCTAATTGCTTTTAACAATCCTGGGTGATCAATTGATAATCATTTATCTCTAAAAGATTGAACACGTGAAGGACCTACGGTGTCAAGGTGCAAAAGTTGTCACGGTTCAGTTGTCATGGTCATTGCTAGAGGAGGATGTGAACCTGCAACAATCTTAGCATGTCTACAAGAAGATCACAAAATATCCTTGTCCCCTTTAAGCTTAGGCAGCCCACGTATGAGATCAAGAGCACTAACACGTGTGAGGTGATCAAAGCCTACGTGACCAAGTCTACGATGACAAAAATATAAGTCCTTTGAATCATTAGCAACTCACACCTATGCTTAGAAGTTGACATATCAGAATCAGCTTTAAAAACTCTTCCAATCCTAGACATGTTAAATAGAAGCTCACTATTTGAATCTACAACCTTGCAGCAATTTTTAGTGAATCTAATTTCAAGATTTTCATCTAGCAACTGTGAAACAGAAAGCAAGTTGTATTTCAAAATTTTAACAAGTTCCACATCATTCAAAGTGTAGTGATTATTAACTCTGACCGAATCCTTAGCAATTATAGGAGTTGAAGAATTATCGACAAAAGTAACATTCTCTACACGTGACACAAAGGACAGAGAGGAGAACCATTCTTTGTTACCGGTCATGTAGCTTGAGCAACCTGAATACATGAACCAAATGTTCTCCTTCCTCAAGCATGTAACCTACCAAGAAGCATAATACGTCGATGACTCAATACTGGGGTTAGTCAAAAGGCATTTTGGAATCCTGTACTGAGTCATGCGACATCCAGCAGGAATAACACACGAAAGCTGAGAAAATATAGCTGGATTATGAGCCAAAGATAGAGAATTATTGGACCTAACTACTGACCTACGAGGTGTGTTCTATGTAGTACGAAAAACAGTAGGTTTGGGAGCAATATTTGCATGTATTTGACTCATTACAGCAGGTTGCAAGTGTCTAAGATTTGGTTCAGCACGTGCAGCAATTTTGCTTGATTGTTACATGATCGAGCTAGCATTATTCGCTTCTTTTCTTGTTTAGCTAGTCTATAAGAAAAATCTATAACATAACCATCTCTACCACAACAGGTATAATGAAATTTAACCTTATATTCATATCTAGAAGAACAAGCAACATGTGAGTTAGCAACCAAATGAGACAACATTCCTGCAGACTTAAAAACCACCACTTTTTGTTTTGGAGCTGTTTCAATTAAACCATTTCCTAGTGACTTAACAACATTTGGTGGATGTGCCTTAGCATGAGCATGAGAATCAAAACCTAAATTAGTTTTATCATTGCAATTTTTAGAAGAATTCAACAACAAGTTTAGATTCTTATTTGCACTACAAAACCGCTCACATGAAGTTTTTCCTTTTAATTTGCAATTAGATCGACAATTAACTTCATGAGATTTTAAAGCATTGTTCAAAACAGAAATCCATTTAAAGCATCAGGTAGTTTCTTATCAACATCATCACAATTAGAACAATGAAAATCAATTGTAGAACAACTGGCATCTTTCATGTTTTTATCGTTAAGTGCAGCAAATTTTTTGTTCTTCTCAATTTCAATCTCAAGTTTATCAAGTGTGGAGGTGTGTGCACTTCTTAATAAGGACAATTGTTCTTATATTAATTCACATGAGGAAAAAGAATCATCACTAGGAATAAATGATTTTAGCCGATTAATTTCAGATTCTAGTGATTCAATTTTAACAACATTGTCCCTAAGTTTTTTTCCTTTTTCTTAATAATATAAGCAGCACAAAAAAGACCATCAACAAGTTCTTCGTATGAGTGATTCACCTCATCATTGTCGCTGATCCCTTCGGCCTCCTCTATACTTGAACTTCAATTGCCCACCATGAACCACATAGTTGCCAAGTTGTCTTCATATTCATCAGTAGAGTTGTTAGCTAGGAGTGCGGAGATAATTTGTTCCATCACTTGCCATTTTTGAAAGTCTTCTTTTTCTTGTTGTTGTTGCTAGAAGAGGACGTGAACTTATTTTTCTGTTTGTCACGAGTAGTAGGACCTGAAAGGTTGGGGTAATCTGTAGGAAAATATTATATCTTACCACATTCAAAGCATTGTTGAGAACCACCACTTCCTCTTCTTCCAGTTCTCACATTTTGCAATGCTTTTGAGAATCAAGTAGAGAGAAGTGCTAGCTCCTCCTTTGGAAACTCTGCAATCTGTTCAAGGGTTAGAGAAGACAGCAAAGCAAGTGTACTACATGACGAAGATTGGCTAGAACTAGGCATGTCACATTGTGAAACGAATGCAAGAGACTTGTTGGGATTTTTCCGTGATATAATGTCATGTTCATGAGTTTTTAACTTGGAATATAGCACATCTCCTGTAAGTGTATTCATGACAGGGGATTCACGAATAGACGTAACTTTCATCTCCCAAATTGACATGTGTAATGCACTTAATAATTGCCTAGCATTTTCAGCATCTGAAAAATTAACATTGACACTACAATGATAGCTGAGAATTTTATTAAAGCGAGCAAAAAGATCATCGCACTACTACAATAAGCCTCATTGCAGGGGGCTCCAAACTTATTATCACACGCAATTTTTAAAACCGCCTGAAACAAAGAGCCTGTGATAATCCGCAATTTCACAAGCGGAGAAGTGAAACCGCCTGTGAAGATAGATTATCACAGGTGGTTCTTTACTTAGGCTAGCCTCCTGTGAAGATATGTTATCACAGGCGGGTCATGTAGCATATATAACCGCCCGTGATAATTTTGTTATCTCAGGCGGATCTTGACCTACTTCAAGCCGCCTATGAAGATAGTTTATCTCAGCCGGTTTCTACCATAAGGGTAACCGCATGTGATAATTAGGTTATCACAGATGGTTCTTTACCTATATCTAGCCGCATGTGATAATTGTTTTTCACAGGCAGGTCTAGACGTTTGTAAATAACCGCCCGTGATAAGGTATAACCTATGCATTACTAGCTTCTGTTATTTCTAATTTCCAGGTCGATTCAATATAATCACAGAAGTCAACAATTTCATCACAGAAGTTAACAATATCATCACAGAAGTCATCTCACAGAAGTCAATTTCACTAAAACTATATACATATGTACAATTTACACATACAATTCATCTCATAGTTTACAAGTTTTCACTAAAAATTGTTTCTATTGGCATAGTCGCAAAGTTCAGGCACATCAGCTATTGCACCATTCTCATAAAAAAACTCCCCTCTTTTGTGCAAAATTTCGCGACGCACGAATTGACAAACTTCAACAGCAATCTTGTCGGCTCCTCCACCAGGAATACTTCTACAAACCATCCATTCTTCGTTCACATTCTTCGCGTGCCACAATGAAACACATAACAAGGTTTAGAATGTGTTGGTTTGAACAATCTCAAAGTATAGATCAAAGTGAGAGTATACAGGAATTTATTTGGTATTTTTGGAGCAGTTGTACTATGAGCAATTGAATTTTGAAGTTGGAATCAAAATATGAAAATAATGTTTCTGGTAATATTGAACAGCAGAGAATATAAATATTAAACTATGCTAGTTAAAATGAAAATGAAACTCAAAAGTAAGAAAATAAGATATCGACATTAAGGATAACTTACATCCTCACGATTCACTCTATATTCGCTGGCGGTCCGAAGATGCTCGCATACATAATACCTGCATAAGACACTCCCAGCAGGCTGCTTCGGACAAGCATAATATGTTTTAATGTCCAATGCATTCGTATTAGAAGGTCTCTCACCGCCAAGTTGTTCCGCGTAAAACTGCCAAGCGTTGTAATACAAGAAATGTCATATAAAACTTGTCAACACATTCTAAATGTGTGTAAATTAAAATTATTGAATAAACGTATAGTTTCAAAATGGAAAGGAAATCTTTGTAACGATCTGGTGGGTAATCGTCCGAGTCCAAGATTGTTGCCAAACCCTGCGTTGGCTTGATGAAGATCATTATGTAGTGATCACTGCAAAGATACAAACACACGTGTTAACAATTACAAATAATTGTTATTTCAATTTCATGTGTCGAACTTACTCGAAGTGGTACGGATCCTTTACGAGGTCCTTGCCATCTCTGGCAAAGTTAAACATTGCATGTCCTATGTAAGCTGCAACTTCTGTCCTTCTATCTTTCTTAAGTTTATGGATTGCTTTTTCAAATTCTTTTTTTTTTTCATGTGCTTGAACTTTGATGAGTCTCGATCTGCCTTGATGTCGAATAGCGTCTTTGCAATCCATGTAGGGTCAAGGATACCTGTTTTGCGTTTCGTCTTTTCATTATCCATGTATTGCATCCTATTGAAGAAGTCCAGAATTGTTATAATATCATGAAATGTGTATGTGTGTAGTAAGAAAAGCAAATGCAAAATATTAGAGGCACTTACAAGCACCAGACGAGTAGCAGGTTGATTTCGAGCATGCCCCGATGGAAAAAGGAATGCAGCTCTTCAAATAAAATGGCTCGTCTATCTGCTCCAGTGCTCCATAATGCATCTTTAGGAATATGAAATATGACGCAAGAAAGATCATATTTTGTGCTGGCAAGGATGTACCACTCATGCATTCTTTTGAGTGGGGCAGGTTGTTTGCTAAGTTGTACAGATGTCATTAATGGCTTCCCATTCTTATATTTAGGAGGAACGTCCTCAAGCTTGTATATTGGAACTCTTGGTTTAACTAAAGCCGTCCGTCGATTATACATGACACCATCTTCTTCCCACTCCTCGATATCTTCTAATGCTGGCTCATGAGAAGAACGAGATGCACTCAATTTTCTAATATTTTCCTTCATATTTTCCAAATACTTTGACACTTCTGATGAAGGTTTCTTAATTTTTTATGAGCTAACTTTGATAGGCACTGATGATCGAGGAATAGTCGTCAGAAGTTGGACATTGGCTTGCTATTGAATCTGTTGTTCAACTGATTGCTTTTTACTCCCACGGCTGGCTCTAGTACTACTTCAAGCTGTTGCTCAACTAGTTGCTCCTTACTAGCAACAACTTGCTCTGGTACTGCTTGAATCTGTTGTCCAACTTGTTGCTCTTGGATATCTTTACTAGCAATGTTACTATGATCCTTGCTGAGACATAGGAGGAGTGGATCTTCCTAGACTATGAGTGGATCTTCCTGGACTTTCGCCTTAGAAGATGGGGTTGCAGTATTTCGAGATGCGACAGGGCTAGAAATTGGCTCATTGTCCAACACGATATCGCGTTAGTGCCAATGGATTAATTGGTTGACAGCCTTACCCAGAGTCGCGATCCCCTCATGTGTGATGTGGTCTATTTCATAATCTTCATAATCATTATCAATGATCTGAAGAACTTGCACCACAACATAATACAACGGAAGTGGATTCCCGTTGAAGTCACGATCAGGCTTTGCCATAGCAGTGGCAACCTGTTTAGTTTTGTTCCCTGCTTTGCCGGTCGGGACAAGAAGACGACAAGATTTATCGTTAGCAATATCATCGACAGCGAACTTATGGGTTGACCCTGAGCCTGGCACAGAACCAACGCTTCTAGGGTGGGCAGTTGGAGATACCAATTGCTCCTTTGGCACGGGAACCATCACTGTACTCGGTGCCACTAATTGTCCCTATTATCTAAGTTGTTCCATTATTTCTTGCACATTTTCTTTGACCTTTTGAGCAATCGTTTCATCAAGTGTTTTCTTAAACTTCTCACGTCTTCTATATGTGTCTTTATCTTTAGGGAAACCATCTATCCAAGACATTTGAGAAGAGATTGCTTGAACTCATACACTGTGTTTAGGGTTTCCTAGGATAGCGATCAGTTGGTCATTTTCCCTCTTCAGCTTGAAGAGACCCTTCTGTTGCGTTTCAATTACTTCTTTCATTTTTTCCTCTACTTCATTCATAGAGTCGGACTTTCCAATTTTTCCCTCGCTGGTCAAACCTGACCGAGCAAAGACCCACCATTGAGTTCTCTCATCGTAGCCTTCTAACGGGTGAGGATTGCCCTCACTGGTAATTTCTTCTAATATCTTATTCCATTTCTGGACTTTGGGGGCATATTCGGCAGATCACAAGCGATGATGGTATTTGTTCTTTTTGGCAAGCTCTGACCTAGTTGCACTTAGGGATTTAGCATCAGGTGTGGTCTTTTGATGAACAAACTCTTGCCACTGAGGTTGTGTGATTTTTCCCATCTTCCTCGGGCTAGGGACCTTATCGGCCTTAACATATGCATTCATTTCACTCTTCCAGCCACAAAACTTCTTGCTGCAAGAGACCAATGTTTCTTTCTTTATAGCTTCTTCTATGCCTTTCGGAAACTTGAATTGTTTCTTTATCCTTTCCCACAACTCATTCTTTGTCTCCTCGGGCAATTTCCTCCAATTCTTGAATGTGATCGGCATGAGCTCTCTAACAAGAAAACCGCATGCATTACGGTACTTGCTAACTGAATCTAGTGGTTCTTGGGGAAGCTCACCTGGACTGACCCTTGTTATGTACATGATGCGTTCCAATGAACCCTTATTGGGGCCTCGTTGCCCTCGTTTCCGCTTGGGTGAACTTGAGGATTCATCCATTGGAGAACCTTCTGTAGTTTTAGGAGCCGAAGTCACCTCGTTGTCTTCGTGATTAATCTAGGTAGAAAAAAATCATAAGACTTCATATACTTCAGAACCAACATTAACTTGAACTGCTGAAGTTAAGATTCATGATCCATACCTCGTTGGCAGGATCATATTCCGGGTCTAGATCCTGTGAAGTCTTTTTAATTTTTATATTCGGAAAAGGATCCGATGGACTGTGAAAGGAGCCTGAACTGTTGGAGTCAGTAAACTCTATGTTGTCTTCTTTATTGTTACTACCAGCACCATTCTTCTTAGGGCTTTCCATGCTAAAACTAATAAGACAAAAAATATAGCGAATGGCATATTAACTCTACATGAAGTGTTGCATGAAGAAAAAGATGGAAGCATTCTAGGATTTGATAAGGCATTCTAGTGTTTAAGGCGACTGACCAAAAGGTTCCTATACATTGCGAGGGTGACAAGCATGTTAAAGTTGCTCACCAGGAATGACAATTTTATCTTCTTATTCTAAACAGGCAGTTACTTGTATCTGTGTTCTGAGCACAAGCGATGTTCAACAGCCGTATGCGAGCACATTGCTTTGTTTGACAAAAGGATAGCGACACTGATCTCGAAGGAGCACAACCATGTGAGATGAAGTGCGGGGCGGCTATACTCTATTTTCAGTACAGATGCTATTATCCACTCATGTTACCACCAAGTTCCCAGATTTTTAACTGAAATTTGGCAGAGCTTCCTTTGTATGTTGCTGATTTTGTCCACAATTTTCAAATAGAGAACATTGATATTTGCAGAAACAATATATTGCAAACTTGTTACACACATCCTCAGGATTCCATAAATGTAAATTGTGAAGTCTTTTGATGATCCTACTAGAAACGATACAAACAGCAACTGAATACATATATGTCCAGATTCTGGACTGTTACGACACCATAAACGGTACTTAGATTTAGACCTGGTTATTGTGTGTTTTAACCTTAGAGTTGAATAGGAAATTGATAGGACTCTTAACGATTTCCATACATGTATAGATATACATAGGTTGCTTTTCTAATTTAAGAATTATGGCTGTTCAAAGTTCAGAAATTTTCTGGCTGTTTAAGATAGCACTGTACACAGGTGCTAACTTCAACTCAAGTTTCTAATTAGTTCTAAACCGAATTTGAGGTAACAATGAATAGAAAAGTTGTAGAATAGCTCTTACCCTTTCAAAAAAATGTATCACAATAGACTAGAAGATCTTTCTACAGATAATTATGGCAAAAATTCAGATGGTTGTTCATACAGTTTCAGAACAGCAGCCGATTTAGTTACAGATGATTTTCATCACATTACAACAGTATATTGGCTTGAAGGTCAATAGAAAACTTATAGAATACTTCAAGAGCTTTCCAAAAGGTATTCATTTGCCTCCGTAGCCATTCAGGTTGAAGAGATATGGATTTTTAAAGTTAGACACTGCTACGAGATTTCAGAAGTGAATTTGACAAAAATTACTTTATTTGTGGCTGGTTTGATCCTTGATTTTCAAACAGATAACATCACAACTTGATAGAAATTTACATTACAAACTTGTTATACAGGTCGCAATATTTCTGGAAATGTATTACACGAAGCTATTCGACCATTCTACCAAGAGTTATGGTCGAAATCATGACTGTATACAGAACTATCCGCTAGGTGTTCAGATTTGATAGAGGTTGGAACTTCGAGTTTTTTCTCGAGTTTCATGAGGATTCTGACCTGGAGTTCAATAGAAAATATGTAGAGGACTCGCTACAGAAGGCCTGGTCGTTAATCAAAAAGTTTATCATGTCCCAACCCTAGCAAATACTACGACCGTGATTTGGCACCAAGACGCGATCGAATTCCCGAACCCTAACCAAGGAAATCTATGCAAGGCATCATTTGACTCGGACGACGGCGAGGGCAAGGAGGGAGGCGGCACGGGAACAGAGGAGGGAAGTTGAAGGGTTTAGGGTTTACCGTGAAGCTCGGCGATGACGGCAATGGCTTCGCACGGCGTACCTGAAAGTGACGAGGGCAAAGCAAATGGACAACGGCGAAGCTCGGCGGCGACGTCAAAACTCGGCGACGAGAGCGGCGAAGACTTGGCGGCAAACAAAATTTTAGCAGCCTGACGACGTCTAAGTGATTTCGCCCGGGTTAGGTTTTTCATCGCAGCCGAGGGGTATATATAGAAGCCTATTTTCTCTGGCGGATTTTAAGTACCGACCGCCTGAGAAGATGGTTATCTCAGGTGGGTTTTACTTACCAATCGCTTGCAGAGATAAAATTATCTCAGGTGGTTGGTAAGTAAAACCCGCCCGAGATAACCTTTTTCTCAGGCGGTTATTCAGTAACAACCGCCGGAGAAGATCTTTACGTAAGCTTAATTAATATTCTTTTCATATATTATTATTCTTTTTCTAGGGCGGTTATTAAGTACCAACCGCCTAAGAAGATCTTTACTTCTTCTAAATTAGTATTATTGATTAAACGTGGGGCCTTTAAAAAGCCCAAATTCCACTTTCTTGTAATATGATTGATTAGTAAAGGTTACCATTAAATTTCACTTCATAAAGTCTTTGAAATTGTTCAGAACATAAAAACATATAACAATTTCCGTTTGTCATTTTTCTACCTTGATAAATATAATGATATTTTAATTTATTTTTTCAATTCACATTTTTTGTCATCATACCAACCTCTACGAATTTTTCAGATTTTTTTAAATTTTTTTGAATCAACGTGTGTTCAAATTTTGATGAATGCCTCATATGTATATGAGCATTTAGTTAGAATGATGGATACTATGAATTTTGACACGTTGGAGTGCTTTATAAAAATTAACAAAATTCATAAATGTATAAATAATACAAATATGTTCATTCAAACAAATTTTAGTGAAGGATCCTTTTTTTAGGAGATACACAAATGTGAATAATATGTGTGTATAAATTATTTTGATATTTACCAAAACATTACAATGTCAGCTATACAAGTTTAAAATATTTGGTTCAGGTGGTAGATGTTAATTTTTGAAAAATATAGAAGAAAGAATCATCGAATTTGGACTTAATTTGCAGAATCTATACATGTTTGAGTATTTATATTGGAATCTAAATAAAAAAGAAGCAAGTCAAAAGGAAACTGAAGAACAGGCTCGGGCAATTATCTCGGGCGGTTGGTAAGTAATACACGACTGACATAATATTTTCTCAGGCGGTTATTAAGTACCAATAGCCTGAGAAGATCTTTATTTCTTCTTAATTAATATTCTTGATTAAATGTGGGGCCTTTAAAAAGTCCAAATTCCACCTTCTTATAATATGATTGATTAGTAGAGGTTACCATTAAATTTCACTTCATAAAGCCTTTGAAATTGGTCAGAACATAAAAAACACATAACAATTGCTATTTGTCATTTTTCTATCTTGATGAATATAATGATATTTTCATTTATTTTATAATGGACATTTAAACTCATCATACCAACGTCTATGAAATTTTTCCAGATTTTTTTTAAATTTTTTTGAATCAATGTGTGTACAAAGTTTGATGAATGCCTCATATGTATATGAGCATTTAGTTAGAATGATGGATAATTTGAATTTTGACATGTTGGAATGCTTTATAAAAATTAACAAATTTCATACATATATAAATAATACAAATATGTTCATTCAAAAAAATTTCAGTGAAGGATCCTTTTTTTAGGAGATACAAGAATGTGAATAATATGTGCGTATAAATTATTTTGATATTTACGAAAACATTACGATGTTATCTATACATGTTTTAAAATATTTGGTTCAGGTGGTAGATGTTAATTTTTGAAAAATATAGAAGAAAGAATCATCGAATTTGGACTCAATTTGCAGAATCTATACATGTTTGAGTATTTATATTGTAATCTACATCATAAAGAAGCTAGGCAAAAGGAAACTGAAGAACACGCTCGGACAATTATCTCAGGCAGTTGGTAAGTAATACTCGCCTGAGATAATATTTTCTCAGGCGGTTATTAAGTATCAACCGACTGAGAAGATCTTTACTTCTTCTTAATTAATATTCTTGATTAAATGTGGGGCCTTTAAAAAGCCCAAATTCTACATTCCTGTAATATTATTGATTAGTAAATGTTACCATTAAATTTCACTTCATAAAGCCTTTAAAATTGGTCAGAACATAAAAAACATATAACAATTGCTATTTTTCATTTTTCTATCTCGATGAATATAATGATATTTTCATTTATTTTTCAATGGACATTTTTAGTCATCATACCAACCTCTATGAATTTTTTCAGATTTTTTTTAAAATTTTATTGAATCAATGTGTGTTCAAAATTTGTTGAATGCCTCATATGTATATGAGCATTTAGTTAGAACGATGGATAATTGGAATTTTGACATGTTGGAATGCTTTATAAAAATTAACAAAATTCATACATGTATAAATAATACAAATATGTTCATGCAAACAAATTTCAGTGAAGGATCATTTTTTTAGGAGATACACATATGTGAATAATATGTGCGTATAAATTATTTTGATATTTACCAAAACATTACAATGTCAGCTATACATGTTTTAAAATATTTGGTTCAGGTGGTAGATATTAATTTTTGAAAAATATAGAAGAAAGAATCATCGAATTTGGACTCAATTTGCCGAATCTATATATGTTTGAGTATTTATATTGGAATCTAAATAAAAAAGAAGCAAGGCAAAAGGAAAGTGAAGAACAGGCTCGGGCAATTATCTCGGGCGGTTGGTATGTAATACTTGTCTGAGATAATATTTTCTCAGGCGGTTATTAAGTACCAACCGCCTTAGAAGATCTTTACTTCTTCTTAATTAATATTCTTGATTAAATGAGGGGCCTTCAAAAAGCCCAAATTCCTCTTTCTTGTAATATGATTGATTAGGAAAGGTTACAATTAAATTTCACTTCATAAAGCCTTTGAAATTGGTCAGAACATAAAAACATATAACAATTGCTATTTGTCATTTTTCTATCTTGATGAATATAATGCTATTTTCATTTATTTTCTCAATGGCATTTTTAGTCACCAACCTCTATGAATTCTTTTCAAAAAAATTTAAATTTTTTTGAATCAATGTGTGTTCAAAATTTGATAAATGTCTCGTATATATATGAGCATTTAGTTAGAATGATGGATAATTTGAATTTTGACATGTTGGAATGCTTTATAAAAATTAACAAAATTCATACATGTATAAATTATACAAATATGTTCATTCAAACAAATTTCATTGAAGGATCCTTTTTTAGGAGATACACAAATGTGAATAATATGTGCGTATAAATTATTTTGATATTTATGAAAACATTACAATGTCAGCTATACATGTTTTAAAATATTTGGTTCAGGTGGTAGATGTTAATTTTTGAAAAATATGGAAGAAAGAATAATCAAATTTAGACTCAATTTGCAAAATCTATACATGTATGAGTATTTATATTGGACTCTAAATAAAAAAGAAGCAAGGCAAAAGGAAACTGAAGAACAGGCTCGGGCAATTATCTCAGGCGGTTGCTAAGTAATACCCGCCTGAGCTAATATTATCTCAGGCGGTTTTTAAGTATCAACCGCCTGAGAAGATCTTTACTTATTATTAATTAATATTCTTGATTAAATGTGGGGCCTTCAAAAAGCCCAAATTCCACTTTCTTTTAATATGATTGATTAGTAAAGGTTACCACTAAATTTCACTTCATAAGCCTTTGAAATTGGTCAGAACATAAAAAACATATAACAATTGCTATTTGTCATTTTTCTATCTTGATGAATATAATGATATTTTCATATATTTTTCAACGGACATTTTCAGTCATCATACCAACCTCTATGAATTTTTCATATTTTTTTAAATTCGTTTGAATCAATGTGTGTTCAAAATTTGATGAATGTCTCATATGTATATGAGCATTTAGTTAGAATGATGGATAATTTGAATTTTGACATGTTGGAATGTTTTATAAAAATTAACAAAATTCATACATGTATAAATAATACAAATATTTTCATTCAAACAAATTTGGGTGAATGATCCTTTTTTTTAAGAGATACACAAATGCGAATAATATGTGCGTATAAATTATTTTGATATTTACCAAAACATTACAATGTCAGCTATACATATTTTAAAATATTTGGTTCAAGTGGTAGATATTAATTTTTGAAAAATATAGAGGAAATAATCATCGAATTTGGACTCAATTTGCAGAATCTATACATCTTTGAGTATTTATGTTGCAATCTAAATAAAAAAAAGAAAGGCAAAAGGAAACTGAAGAACAAGCTCGGGCAATTATCTCAGGCGGTTGGTAAGTAATACCCGCCTGAGATAATATTAGCTCAGGCGGTTATTAAGTACCAACCGTCTGAAAAGATCTTTACTTCTTCTTAATTAATATTCTTTATTAAATGTGGGACCTTTAAAAAGCCCAAATTCCATATTCTTGTAATATGATTGATTAGTAAAGGTTACCATTAAATTTCACTTCATAAAGCCTTTGAAAATGGTCAGAACATAAACAACATATAACAATTGCTATTTGTCATTTTTCTATCTTGATGAATAAAATGATATTTTCATTTATTTTTTCAATGGACATTTTTAGTCATCATACGAACCTCTATGAATTTTTTCAGATTTTTTAAATTTTTTGAATCAATGTGTGTTCAAAATTTGATGAATGCCTTATATGCATATGAGCATTTAATTAGAATGATGGATAATTTGAATTTTTACATGTTGGAATGCTTTATAAAAATTAACAAAATTCATACATGTATAAATAATACAAATATGTTCATTCAAACAAATTTCAGTGAAGGTTCCTTTTTTAGGAGATACACAAATGTGAATAATATGTGCGTATAAATTATTTTCATATTTACCAAAACATTACAATGTCAGCTATAAAAGTTTTAAAATATTTTTTTCAGGTGGTAGATGTTAATTTTTGAAAAATATAGAAGAAAGAATCATCGAATTTGGACTCAATTTGCAGAATCTATACATCTCTGAGTATTTATATTGGAATCTAAATAAAAAAGAAACAAGGGATAAGGAAACTGAAGAGGCTCGGGCAATTATCTCAGGCGGTTAGTAAGTAATACCCGCCTGAGATAATCTTTTTCTCAGGCGGTTATTAAGCACCAACCATCTGAGAAGAAGTTAAAAACCGTCTGTAAAAAACGGACGCCTATATAAAGACCCCTCGGGCACCACATAAAATGTAACCCTGGAGAATTTCCTTTGACGCCGCAAGGCTACCGAAATTTCCCACCGCTGAGCCGCTACCCAGCCTGTGGGGACCGGAGTCCACACACCCGAGGATCTCATTGGGTGGTGCCGTGCGATGCGGCACCTAACAGCACACACGAAAAGGATACCAAAACATACAAAGATTTCATTTCATAATAAGAAGAGTTTACAAAACAGTGTACATCAGAAGTACACACGCAACGGAAAATACATACTCATAATCTCACCTAACTAAGCAGGAGAGAATACATCCATGCCCTAGGACGCTTCTCACTAGCAACAAGAAGAACATTCAGCAGCGGTGTGGTTCACATGAGATTTATCTCGACATCTACAGTCTCATGTACAATCTGAATAGCAGAAATAAAACTAATACCTGCAAAAATCGCTAAAGCGCAAACGTGAGCATAAGGCTCAGCAAGACTAACCCGTCTCACTAGACATATGCAGGGTGAATACTAAACATAGGTAAGGAATAGCATAAATAGACTCGCCTATAAGTGGATCCTTATAATCATGTTTTAAGTAGCAAATGACATTCTCCAAGCACGGCACATCATGGGTTGCACAATCAAACAAGAAACGCTTTGCCGATGATATGACATGCCCAAAGCACATAATGCTATTACAGGTAAAGTATGGGGAAACTGTAAACTTTTAATTATACTATCTCTAAGCCATACAAGGTTGAAAAACAATTATAATTCAATACAATTTATTTCTCTTACTTCTTCAGTATTTACTATGATGCCACTTAGTGAACAAGTGGTACTCTATTACCGCGAGGGACGGTGATTGCAATCAGGACACATCCGGACAACACGACACATACGTCGTTCGGAAATGTCAGCGAGTACACCTGTACCTACATAACACTTCAGTACTAGGCGTATATGGCCACCTTTCACAAGAAACCCGAACGCCGAGTCCATCTCACCTCTGCAAACAGAAGGTCTCCGCACGGAACACCCTATCCATCCCCTGCCCGGTCTCAATTTTATTATATTAAGCCAATAACCAATCCTGTGAGATATGTCCTACATTTCTCGCGAGTAGATTCCAACTACTCGACTTCTACCGGATTTCCTATACATTAGCAAAGCAGTTACTACAGGCCAAACTGTAACCCGTTCTAACCAATCCCTAAGATTTTTGGTCATGCAAGTGGAGTATCAATCACCCTAAACGTAATGCAAAAATCATATACTACTCATCATAGTGATAAAGCAAAATTTTATAAACGACTTAAATGCAAACCGGGGCTTGCCTTAGTTTGCGACTCGAATAAATGTCAATTGTTAGGGCTTGGTCTTCCTCCGGAAAACATGCCATGGAACTTCAATGGAAACACCTTGGCCTTCTCCTCCAAGCGAAGTTTCTTGTCGATCACCTATCAGCACGTTCCTATCGACATGATATGCATATAAGTAATTATGTAATTTAATAATAGATTCCACGGGGTTGTGTAAACTCTAAGAACGAGGAGTTTGACTAGGAAGGACAGATATGCCTCTGTTGTGTGGATAAACAAAGGATGGAGTCAAGTGGTCATAGTAGTATTGAGATATGAATTGAAAGGTGCAACGTAAGCACACATTGCAACTTGGCACTCAACACTCGATGCTATGCCACTCAAGGATGATAAAGCTGAATGGTGTGGAAGTGTTGGACTGGTAGTGTAAGGATGACTAAAGAATCAAGGGGGACATCGAAAGCTTGAGTATGAGTGGAGTGTACAAGACGAAGGTCGTGATTTAGCAGTCGACCACTGAACTTGACTTAACTCATAAAGAAGTAAACCTAGTTAAGTGAGCAGTGATGTCGTAGGGTCCCGACTTAGGATGCACCATGATGGAACCTAACGACACTTGGGATTGAATTGGGATCAACATGGCTTGGGCTTAAGAAGTCATTACAAGCACTACTAAGCTAGCATGAGTACCGAGACAACGTCAAATGACTTGTAGGTAAAGTAGTTTCTACGGCAAGCTTCTCGAGCATCGTTCAAGTGCTTTCATGACACTATTGCAGTGTCCTTTGCAAGATTGTCCAAATGAGCTCGGTGAACTCCTGGAACTCGAACACGATGCGAGACCTTCTCGTGATGGTCATGCTTTGCCATCACGAGAAGATCGGATTAGCCAGTTCCACATCGACCCGGACTCGTCAATGGGGTGAGCGGAATCCCGAACACCACCTTGTGAGTCTTAAGGCTAGTGATGTCGACTCGGTTGTTGATAAGCGACTCGACAACCTGTCGCCGATGAAGTGGTACACCAAGTTAACCAATCCTGTGATTGGTTAGAGAACATCCTCGACACAACCAAGGAACTCTTATCCAAGGTTCCCCTTGGTCTAGTTCTCCTTGTTGGTCGCAACATTCTTGCATACCTCTACCCCAGGTCATCGGTGATCACCGACACACCCGGTTTGACCTAGAAGACATTTCATCGAGCACCCTGGCTACACCCAGGACTCGACGAGTATCTCCTCGACTAAACCCTAATTTGGCTAAACGACCGTCAACCATTGTGTTGTGGTTGTGTTCCAACATCACGTACGTTACAGGCATCCTTCATCTCGATGCCAGGGCTCGATGATGGTTCGGAATGTCACGACGACGTCATGTGGTCAATGACGTCGATGCGGCTCATGGTGGAGCATCACGAGTACGCACGGACAAGCCAACGTGATCCAAAAGCCAAAGAAGGTCAACTAGGGGACTCCTATAGGAATGATATCAAGGCGGAACATGGACGTACGACTTGATGACACATAAGTACCCTTAGCGATCACGACGAACGGACGTCGGTGAAGTCAAGCAAGGTATTTCAGGGCAAGGCTCACCTTGTAGGAATTTCACCGAACATCTTGGGTGTGTACTTGATTCGGTTACTTCATCAACATTCAAAGAGCACCTTGGCACATGTCCTTGTCGATTGCCACCCCAGAATAGACCTTGGATCAACTGTCGATGCTGGTGTGTCAATGATGTGTTCCTGCGTTTCGTCCATCACACCCATTACTCGTCTTGCTTCCAGGACATAGCCACGGCGCGGAACGCGGACATGGCGTCATGGTGCTCGCGGTCGGCCCAGAAAGGCGCAGCCAGCAGGGACACGGCGGGCGGTTGTCTGCGCGTGGTGCTGGGTCTGGACAACAGCAAGGGCGGATGACTGTTGCTTTGGATAGCGCGGCGAGGCAAGGCGCAGGACTGCACAACGTGGGTGACCAGTGCCGCTGCGGCCGAGCGGGGGGGGGGGGGGGGGGGGGGGGGAACAGGGGCCGTCGAACAGCAGGGCCGGTACATGCGCGCTGTGGCAGCAGGGAGCAACCGGCAGTCGATACGCGAGCAACAGTGAGGGCGATGTTGCTGCATTCGGCCAGAGCAGAGATGCAGGGGTGTGGTGAGCAGACGGCCGGCATGGATGCCGCGGTGACCAGGAGGTGGGGCACGGAGCGCTCGGCGCTGCAGTCGGGCAAGCGCGATGTGGCCAGCAGGGCACGACGCGGTTGCAGGCGGGGGCGCACCGGCGGTGAGAGGGGGGTGCGTGCGGTGGAAGTGGGCAACGCCGGTGAGTAGGTGCGACGCCGTGGTGCCGGGTCCAGAGCAGAGGCGAGGAGGCGGTCGGCGAGCTAGGCGCGCGGGCGTGCGGCTGAGACAGGCGGACGGCGGGGAGGCGCGCAGGCTTGGCGGACGAGCGAGTTGGCGGGGGCGGCACCGTGGGCGGCCGGGCACCAGGGAGTTGCGGCTGGGATGTGGGGGCGCGCGTCGTGGCGGCCAGAGGGGTGCGGCTCGGACGCTGCAGGCGGCCGGGAGGATGCAGGGCGAGCGGCGGCGCGAGCAGAGCCGGGAGAGGAGGGCGCAGCGCGGGGGCGAGCGCGGCGTCGGCGGTGCGTGGACGGGCGCCGGAGGGAGGCGAGGAACGGCCGGACGCGGAGAAGGCGCGAAGATAAGGACCGGGAGGGAGTCAGGCGCGGTGATAAGGACCGAGAGAGAGAAGTGATGTTGGTTTTGTGGCCATGAGGATAGACATGACATGTGGGACCCACTCCAATTTTTCCCTTATCCACTTCATTCCAGGTGCAAAATATCTCCATCCATTGAGTAGCTTACCAGTGGGGCCCACCTTTTTCCTAGTACTGAGGATAAGTATGACATGTGGGTCCCACTCTCTTCTCCGTTCTCTTTTCAAAGTTCAAATAGAGCTAGAAAATGTGCTTCAAAAATATTCAACTTTGGCCCAATGACTAAATAAAATGTGAAGAATTTTATGGTGCAATCAGATTTCAGAACTGAGCAAGTTGAATTTGAACTCAGGTTTGAATTTGAATTCAATTGGTGATACTTGACTCAAGGAAATAAATAGTAGATTAGGTTCAAAAATACTAAAACTTTAGAGTTAACCTTTTTGAACCATAAGGGACCTAAGGAAAAATTTGGAATGTATTTGGATAAAGTTAAGTACAAAGTTTAAATTTGAAGTCGACTCTGATTAAACTTTCAGTACGTGTCCAATAAATGGAAAACATGCTTCAAAAATTTTGAAACTTTACCGAGAGTTTATTTGGAATATTAGAAGGTCATGGAAAAATTTACAGCCGTAGATTTGAATTTTTGTGCATGTCCCATTTTAGGGTTGGAATAATTCCTTTTTCTTTCTCTCTATTTTGTTTCTTTCTTTTCTCCTTTAATTTTTCATCAGAAATGTGAATACTTGGAAATTAAAGATTTTTCATCTTAAGTTCCAATACATTAACAACATGTTCTATATGTGAAATTTTAAAAAGTCCCTATTTTTAGTGAACATGGGTTAACTCATATGGTTCATGTGACTTTGGATTTCCAGGTCCACTTTCAAAATTTTTAAGTTCGCATTTTCGCATTTTTGTTCTTCCGAAAAGCGGGCTTTTACAATCCTTCCCCCTTAAAGGAATCTCGTCCCGAGATTCTAACAAGTAGAATAACAGAAACGATGAGGGAATAATCCGTAAAAGAGGGTCATTGACTCAGGAAAATGGCAATGCCCTTAAAGACACGGGTTCTATTAAATAGTGATTATCTTCAGGCATCTTAAGAAATTCCAAGGTTTGCTTCAAGTGATTCAAGTCTTTAGGTCGATAACCTTGACATGAGGCTCGACATGACAATATCACTTCGTAAAACTTGGGTCTTAAAAAGTTATGTTGAGGTGTTGAGATCTTCTTCTTTCCATCAAAATGAAGTAACCTTCTTCATTGAAGAGGTACTTAGATTTCTAAGATAGTTAAGCGTCCTTAACTCTAGATGTTTCCCTTATGAAGACTTTTCTGCTTTGGTCTTGTAGCCGAAGCAATGCCACTAGACAGTACAAGTAAAAGAGTTCCAAAGTTTGGTAATCAATAATAATCTCGTGAATAGAAAGATTTTAAGGTTCTAGCGAGGTCGAGAAGTCAATAAGAAACTCCTCGCAGCTAGAAACATTCAGTTGCCAGTACTCAAGGCGATTTGAGTTTCAACAAGTCAAGGACAATGACTCAACTGTATTTTAGTCACAATGTGTCCCTTGTGCTACTCAAGATAATGAAACCAATCGAAGGCGTTGCGAACGATAAAATTGATCACAACTTAAAAATATTAGGCACTACTTAAGTATCTGAACGGGGTCACATATTCTTGCTCAAAACTCATTAGTAATTACATTTCATGATGCATCACAAACCGGATGGTGTTATGCAAACACAGTGCAACTCCGCGGATAACTATGCAAGGTATGATGCAATCAGTATTATGCTTTGAGCAAAAATAGGTAAGACAACTCAGACACAAACAGAAGTACCCTAGATACAGAAGGATTAAGTGACTTGGTCATTAAAAGTGTCGAACGACGAATGTCACTTTCACGTCTTGACCAAATTCAAGAATTTCAAGGTAAGAACATTAACAATGAGCGATGAGGTTCATCTCAAGGCAACGGAGTGTACATAATGGAACAAAACGATGGAACTTCTTGTTGATGTGAAGTTCCCTGAAGCTTGCTAATCACAGCTTATAGGTAGATGTGATTTCTTAACGAAGGGTCAGGTTTTTCATCACGTAGGATTTCTAAGGTAGTATGTCTAACCTTTAAAAGGTGCGGTAGGGTTTCCTTCGGAAGTTGCAAAGAGAGTAACCTTTGAAGAGTAAGGTTCTCATCACTTCCGTAGGTTACACTAAGTGGTTGACAAGGTACCGTGCTAGGAACGACCTTGGTTAGTGATCCACGTTCTTGCTAAAGAATTTCCAGCTCGTACTACTCACCTATGGCTTCTCGTCTCAGAGATTGAAACAAAGGAGTGGTTTAGCGTGAAGAATCAACTGACTTCTTTAACTCGATGATCGAGTCCCCCAAGAAACGAGGTTCGAGAAGATCCGTTAATTAAGCTTCTCATTGACCCATTGAGTCAATGTTGTACTCGGTCCTACTTACTTGAGCATTACTTCTAGCATGTTGGTTTGGTGTCGATGTACCCTGGTATGACACCTAGGTGAACGTATCACTTCGATTACTAGGTGCACTCCTTCCCCCTTAAGGTTCAAGCTAGGTAAGTGAGAAACATACCCCAAACAATCCTTACGGGGAGGGTCGCCGACTAATGGAAGTGCAGCACATGCTCAATACACCCTTAAAGTGTGAGTTGCACGGTTACCTAATTAAAACACTAATCATGAGCAACCGAGCCAAAGAGATTTGATTGAGTTTAATACTCAACTATAATGGTAATTATTGTTGAACCACAACACCTGTGATGTTATGAAACTCCTCGAGTTGAACTCGAGAACCAAATGCCTAACAAAAACCAAAAGGTTCAAACTGGCCAGGCTATGGTGACAAACGACCAGTCTGAACGCAAACTTGATTTTGATCCAGTTAATGGCAAAATCAGAACTTGAGGTGAATAACTAAGTTAAATTACACTTCAGGGACCTTCCAAAAAGTATTGGTTTGCCTCTAGATCATCTCTGGTTTTCAAGTTATGCTATTTTAAAGTTAACAGAATTTTTCTGCACTTTCAGCAGAACCTGCTTAAAAAGTACCAGTTTTGATCTACAGTTTTCAGACTGTTCCGTTAGAAACCTGGAAATGTTCTTATTAACAAAGTTGTATCCAAGGTAATAAGTTTTCCAGAATGTACTTACTTGTCTTCATATCAGTCCTGGTTTAAGAGGTATGCATTTTTAAAGTTTGCTGAAATTTCAGCATTCAGACATTTATATTCAGTTCAGATTGATCACATTGTATTCAAACTTGATTTGGAATAGGTAGATGACCGATTCAGGTCTGGAGCCAATTTCAAAAATTGTATCTGACTATCTAACCTTTCCAACGGTTACTCGCGCGACACCATTGTATCAACGGTCTGCGAGTTATGGATTAAATTCAGAGGTGTACAGATTGCTGTCCAGTTTGGGTATGCCTGGACAGTCTCTGCGATTATCCAAAATTTCACCCACGTAAGAAAAGATTTTGGTCTTGATCTGAATAGATAACTTGTATAGAACTTCCAAAACTTTCTAAGGAGTACTTACTTGTCCTTGTAGCACTTCTGGTTGAGAAGATATGGCATTTGCAAATTGACAGTTTTTCTGAAAATTTGAACAGCACCTCCTTTGTTTAAGGCTGATTTTGTCAACAAT
Organism: Tuctoria greenei; assembly: GCA_036927565.1. Taxonomy (NCBI): domain Eukaryota; kingdom Viridiplantae; phylum Streptophyta; class Magnoliopsida; order Poales; family Poaceae; genus Tuctoria; species Tuctoria greenei. Next base: position 123,589,542 of record JAYESD010000009.1, on the reverse strand, counting down.
TTTCAGATACACAAATATCAACATTTGCAAAAATAACACATGGCAAACTTGTTGCATACATTCTCTGGATTCCAGAAATGAAACTTATGAAGTCTTTCGACAATTCTACAGCGAGTTATGTGAGAAACAGTAACTGTATACAGGACTGTCCACTCGCTGTCCAGATTTTATCAAGTTTAGAAATTTGAAATTTTGAGTATGTTAGAGATGTTTTCTGCTCTGGAGTTCTATAGAAATGTTGTAGATGACTCTCTACACTTCCCAGCCACATAAAGTAGGCCTGCAGCAGTGAAGTATGTAGAAAGTTATGATTCAATTGGTGAAGAGTTCAGATTCTGTCCCCTCTTCCGGGCTGCCAGAACCTCTTAAACGACACTTCAATTTAGACCTTGTTAATGTGAGTTTTAGCCTTCGTGTTGAATAGAAAGTTAATAGGGAACTCTTTAAGCTTTCCAGGAATGTATAAACATGCCTAGGTTGCATTTCTAGTTTAAGAGTTATGGCCGTTCAAAATTCAGAATTTTTCTGACTGTTTCAGATAGCACCTATATACATGTACTATCTTCAACTCCAGTTTCTAATTAGTTCTAAACTAAATTTGAGGTAACACTGAATAACAAAGTTTTAGAACAGCTCTTCCCCTTTCCAGTGATGTATCATAATGGAATAGAAGAGCTTTCTACAAGGAAATATGGCAAAAATTCAGATATTGGTCCATGTAGTTTCAGAACAGCAGCTGCTGTGATAACGGTGCATTTTCATAAGCATAAAAGCGTCTTTTGGCTGGGAGGCCAATAGAAAACTTATAGAATACTTCAGAGGCTTTCCAAAAGTATTCACTTGCCTCTAAATCCCTCCAGGTTGAAGAGATACAGATTTTTGAAGTGGAACAATTGGTTCAGGTTTCAGAATTTAGTTTGATAGATCATGGTTGTTTAAAGCTGATTTGGCCACTGATTTTCAGATGGATAACCTCACAATTTGACAGCAAGTCCCATTACAAACTTATTGTACAAGTCGCAAGGTTTCCTGAAATGTATTACACGAAGGGTATTCGACGATTCTACAAAGAGTTATGGTTGAAATGCCGAGGCTAGATCATTATATCAAAGAGGTGAAGAAATATTGGTTTCTAATGATTTGGACGAGTTTCTCCAGTGTTGTTGTATCCAACTCGTCCATAGAGAAATCGTCGAGGACCTGAAGATCTCCCCCATCCCTATAGCATACTATGATGTCCTATGAAGTTTACCTAGAAGCACATCTTGACATAATCGAGCTAGATTCCGTCAAGAGTACACAAAATCCTTAATCTTCATCCTTCTTCACATTGTACTCTCCAAGTTGAAACTTTGACCCATAACATACCAGCAACTGGTAGTTGAATCTTACAAGATGATGATGAGCCTTTCTTTCGTGGGGTATGGTCATAGTATCAAATGTGATATTGACGGTACTACGTGCCTTACCAAAGAAAAGTCTAACCCGGTATATCCGGATACGTCTATAGGTGGTTCTAATATCGATCACTCGCAAACGTATTCTACACAGGTCGCTACCGGAGATAGTGTACCTGCAGAAGACAAACAATCCCCTTGCACACCTTCACACCTCAAGGGCGGCATGGGGAAACACGACAGGCAGTCACAATAAGATATAATCAAAAGTAAATGTATACGACTCTGGTGTGAGTCGCCCTCGAGCGAAGTCATGTCTCGAGGTACATGGCTGTAAATACGTCTTTACAGCAAAGACTTCCGTACGAACCGACTTATACACGCTTGGGCATACGTGTTTCGCATGCTCCCATAGAACATGAATGGTTCTAGAGATGCATACTATCGGATTATACACCACCCGACGGGGGCTCCCACTAATTTTGTGTTACGCTGGGGGCACCGCGTGTCATATGTTTCTCAGAAACATGAAAAGTTTCAGAGACTCATATTAACTTTCCGTGCTAAGCCACGGAAATTTCACATACCATAGCTCATATGCAGAGTTTACCGAGATTGATCCGCTCTCGGTGGCGTACCTTACCTCTTACCTTGAAGACGGAGCGTCGTTATAGAATAATATAACAAGTTAGTTCACCACCTTTATAACTTATACTAGTAATAGTCCTTAATGGGTATATAGCTAACCCTCACTCGACTACTTCGGAGTTTTCAAAAATAGGCTCTTTTCGAGCGTGCTATTCCAACGAAGCTCTAATATCATGTCTGTTGGGACCGGAGTCCACACACCCGAGGAGCTCATTGAGTGGTGCCGTGCGATGTGGCACCTAACAGCACACAAACGAAAAGGATACCAAAACATATAAAGTTTTCATTTCATAATAAGAAGAGTTTACAAAACAGTGTACATCAGAAGTACACACGCAGCAGAAAATACATACTCATAATCTCACCTAACTAAGCAGGAGAAAATACATCCATGCCCTAGGACGCTTCTCACTAGCAACAAGAAGAACATTCAGCAGCAGCGTGGTTCACATGAGATTTATCTCGACATCTCGAATCTCATGTACGACCCTGAACAGCAGAAATAAAACTAATACCTGCAAAAATCGTTAAAGCGCAAACGTGAGCATAAGGCTCAGCAAGACTAACCCGTCTCACTAGACATATGCAGGGTGAATACCAAACATAGGTAAGGAATAGCATAAATAGAGTCACTGTCGGTGATTTGGACCGGCAGATCTCCTATACTACTAAAGTGATAGGGGAGTTTGATGTTCGGTGTGGGCGCGCGGGAGATTCAAGAAGGTGAGTAGGAATTGACACTGGAGACACGAGAGTTTACGTGGTTCGGGCCGCCTGAGCGTAATACCCTACTCCACGGATGTGTTGCTATTGTATTAGCTGTATGAGCTTGTGTTGAGCGCCAATGGCATATGTGTCTGTCTAGCCCCCTGAACGTGCCGTCGGCCTGTCTCCTTTTATAGTACATAAGGGCAGGCCGTTACAGATTAGCCTGGCCCGACATGTGGTCCCGACGGTTACTGGTATTGATACACGTTTAATTGCTCTTAATGACCCTGTAACGGGCTTTGACATCATCGTTACTGGTGTTAAGATCGTCCGTTTAAGTGTCATTAATATGGCATTAATGACACTTAATCGGGTCTTGAAGTCCTTGATTCCCTTTGAAGATCCGGAGCCGTTGCGAGGTCTTCCGGAGGTTAGGGGCTGAAGATCCGACGGTTGGACACGTGGCAGCTCCGGAGCATACTGTGGGAAACAGGTAGCTCCGGGGCTACCCGACACGTGTCAGGTCCGGAGCTTCTCTCGGTCTGGGGTTAAGTCCAGAGGTGCCATTTCAGGTACATGGCCCGGAGCTTCCCCCTTGTGGGCGGTAGCTCCGGTTTGGTAGTACACGTGGCGACCCAGGGATTAACCATGTTGGAGAAGCGGGTCCGGTTATGTCTGATATGTGGGCCACCAAGGGTCTTCAAACTAAGTAGATGAATTTCCTTTGAAATCTTTATAACCTCAAGGGGTGTACGGTTTCTAGGGTACTGATAGTGGCCCCCTGGACCTTCCTCCGGGGAAGACCACTGGGGTGAAGTCATTCCACCGGAGCTGGGTCCACCCTCGCAACTTTTGAACTGAGTCTTCAAGGGTCTTTGAAGGTGCCGTTGGCAAGGACTTGCAGTTAAATCCTCGCCGCATGGCATATCCCGCGTGCGGCAGATGAGATCTTTGGCGTGCGGATCTCACGCAATTGAAGGCCGCCGGTTCCCGATACGAAAACCGTATCGGTTCCGCGCGCCTTGTCAGTCTGCTGCCTTTGGGCTTCCCGCCTCTTGATGACAACCGTTCACCTGGGTAAGAACCTCGACTTGATCGTCGGGGTGGTCCCGGGCCCGCTTGTCATCGGCTGGGTGGAATTTTTGGGTCATACCTTCGACTTCCTTGCGGTTTCCATCCAAGCGTTGCGAGGTCTTACTTAAGAAGGAAAGTGCGCACCGTCGGGAGTTCTTTACGCCTCTCATCTGTTCTTGCGATCAAACTTCCAACTTGTGCTTCGCTTTTCTTCTCTTGCCTAGCTGTGCCGTGATGGAGTTGGGTCTCCGCGAGAGTCGCTTGAAGACCGACGGTGACCTAAAGAAGGTCCGGGCCCTCATGGGATGGTCCTCGGACTTCTTCAACCGCTCGGTCCGCGCCGGTGGAGAGCTCCTGTTTGAGAAGGAGCACTCCGGCGAAATGGTGTACTTCTCCTCGTACGCCATGGTTGATCCCACCTTTTTCTTCCTTTGTCTTGATGCTGCTAGACTTCTATGGTCTGCAGTTGTACCATCTCGGCCCCCACTCCATTCTCCTCGTGTCCATTTTTGTCCACTTCTATGAGATGTGGGTGGGGATCCCCCCCTGCATCGAGCTCTTCTGGACCTTCTTCACCGTCCACACCACCGGTAGGAGCAATGAGTACTTTGGCTTCTACTACTTTGTGAAGCGCAAGAAGTGCCCATTCAAGTACCTCCGGTCGTTCCCCTCTGGGAAGTGGGACGACTGGAAGAAGGATTGGATAGTCATCCGGGTGGAGGAGCACGAGAGGCTGGAGCTGCCCGAAGGCCTCCCCAACATTGACACAACAATCTGGAGTGAAGCTCCGGTGCTGGCGGATGTCTTCGACCCTGTTCTGACCAGGATTCGCCACTGCGTGAAGGGGGGATTAACCCCTCAAGCGGTGTTTTGTAACTTCCTGGTCAATAGGTGGGCACCGCTGAAGAAGAGGGAGAAACTCGCTTGGGCCCTCAACAGCGTGATGGACGACGACCGGGTCGAGACCGGGTTGAAGTCCAACATGGTGGGGAAAACCTTGGAGTTCCATCTCAAGAAGTTCCAGCACGGCATCGATGTCGAAGGCGACTGCTTGACTCCGCCATCAGGTTTTCTTCCTCTGAATGTGGAAGTGGAGTTCAGCAGGGAGCTCCGGCGGAAGATGCCCATGCTTGACGAACTTGGTGTCATCGAGAGAAGACCAACCTCCGGGGTAGCGATCCCCAGAGTACCCAAGGATGGCTCCGGCTCTGCTCCTAAGCCGAGGGGAGAAGTCGTCGGAAAGGGCAAGGAGCTGGCGGATGAACCAGTGAGCCGGAAGAGGAAGTTGCAGTACGCCGATGGAAGGTCCATCGGGCCCGCTACTTCTGCATCGGCTCCTTCTCCCCGGAGGGTAAGGTCCTCTGCAGCTGCGGCGACTGTTCCCGTAGTGGGGTCATACCGAAACGTGACTGTTCCCGTGGCGGGGTCCTCTCAGAGCGCGGCTGTTCCCGCAGTGGGGTCCTCCCGGGGTGTTAGCTCCGGGCATGCAACTCCAGCTCCTGGGCCGGTGGAGGCCTCCAGGTCCGTCGGTTCTTCCCGATCGAGGGGAGCCTCGACCCGGGAAACACCCGTGGCGGCGACGAGTTCTGGGGGGCCTTCCGGAGCTTCCACGCCGGCTATGGCTAGCCCAGAACGCCCGGGAAAAAGGTTCTGCGCAAGCTGGTGTGGAAGCCTCCCAAGGTAATTTTTGATTTCTACCTTGGATAGTTGTTTTAATTGTAGCAACTATTTTTTAATTTTCTTCGTTCACCATCTGCAGCGTCCCCAAGAAGGGGAGTGAGGCTCCACCCTCAGCCACAGTGGCTGAAGCCGTGAGGGTGGGAGCTTCAGCTCCTGTTCCGGTGCCGCCCCAAGTGGTGGCTGAAGCTGCGACAACTCCGGCGCCGGCTGTCGTGGTCATGGACTTCGACTCATCCCCAGAAGTTCCCGTGGTAGCGCCGGACCACGGGAGTGAAGATGCGCCAGCGGCACATGTCCCGGAGGTTGAAGCTCCGGGTTCTAGTGCTGCGATGATGGAAACTCCTACTGTTGAGCCAAAGGAAGCAGTAATCCCGGCCTCTGAGCCGAAAATTGTCGAAGCCCCAGCGGTTGAGCCGGAGGTGATTGAAGTTCCGACGTGCGTGCCGGAAATTGAGGTAGTTTTGGCAGTTGGGCCGGCTACCTCCGAAGCACCGGCCACTGAGCCAGTCATTGTTGGAGCTCCGGCCACAGGGCCGGACGATGTTGAAGATCTTCCGGCTTCTGAGCTGGTTGTTGAAGAGGTGACGGAGCTCGAGCTCCCATCAGAAGAGGTGCCCAGGCCGGAGCCAGCAGCAGTTCCTGCTCCGGAAGCGACGACGTCGGAGGTACCTGCGGCCAAGCCGGAGTGCCCAAGCGAAGTCGATGGCCCCCTGTCTGAGGGGGGTGAACGAAGACCTGGCGGCAGGGCCTTCCTCGATGGCGACTGAGGTCATCCCGGAGGACGGCCCTAGTGCCATGGAGACTCAGGGGACCACTCTTGTAGAGTGGGACCCAATTTTTGTATCTGAAGACCCACTGGAACCAGCGGAGGAGACACCAGCAGGTTCGGAACCCATCCCGTTGTCGCAGTCCATTGACAACGCATGTTCCATTCTGCGTCAAGTCCAACTGGCCTTCTTCCACAACAGCAAGGCTCTTGAAGAGGAGCGCCAAACCCTTAGGCGGTGGCGTAATCGGCTCTACTTCGAGACCAAGCTGGCGCAGTCGAGGCTAGCGGATGACAAGGAGTGGATCAAGCGGGAGAAGATCCGCCTGGAGTACTGGGGCAAGTTACTGGATGACAGGGAGAGTATGACTCGTGCCCTCGACGCTCAATCTCGGGAGATCTACAATCAGGCCAAAGCAGCCTATAATGCGGCCGATGCACGACACGAGCAGCTTGAGGCCATTAACACTGCACTCATCAAGTGCCGAGAGGCACTTGAAAAGAGGGAGAAATGGCTCGAAGATGAAGAGCAGAAACTCCTAGAGCTGCGGGATGACGTCCTGAGGAGGGAGGAGGAGCTCGCCGAGAAGGTAGCTCTGGCTGACAAGGTCTTGAGGAGCGCGCCAAAAAATTGGAAGAGCGCTGCCAAGAGGAAGAGGTGAAGGTCTAGGTGCGAGGGCAGGAACTCTATGAACAAGAGTGTGCCCTTACTGCCAGTGAGAAGAAAGTGAGGGGTAGAGAGAAGGACCTGGTTGACCGCCAGAACAAGATCCACCTCCGGGAGGAGGAGCTCGGAAAACTCAAAAGGCGGGTTGCTGAAAAGATTCAGCAAAATGCCAAAGAAGTTGAGCGCCTTGCCCACGAGAATTCTGAACTGGTGGCGGCCAGAAGATCCCTGAAGAGATGAAGGGCTTGAGGGCTGAGGACTCCCTACAGATTTGGGAGTTCTTGAGCAAGGCCAATGATGCACTGACACCGATGGGTTTCAGCCCAGTGCGCCCGTATGATCCGAAGCCGGAGCCGGACCTAGCGCTGCAGGCGTTGAGCGCAGCAGGTAGCAAGCTCTCCAAAGTGGGCGATGTCATCGCGGACCAACTGGAGGTTGAGGGGCAATCCCTGGCGAAGAACGTCGCAGAGTATGTGCTGACATGCTACACCAGCCGGAACTCCCAATTTCCTCTGGACCCGGTGCTTGAAGGCCCCGTCGAAGGAGAAGGCGAAGCTACCCGAGCCAGCGTATCGGAGGTTGCCCAGAAGGTCGCCCAATTCTTCCATAGGGTCTAGGACCATCTCTATAGTTCTCACTTGTATTTTCTCTTCTTCTTCCTCAATTTTGTAATCCCTTGTCTCCAGATGTAATCCCTTGTCTCCAGATAAATGAAATCCCCAAATTTTTGTGAATTTCACTTTTTGTCTTCAACACTTTTATCTTCACTTGGCCCCCTGGTAGATGTACACAATTTGATTGTGAACATGCACCAAGAGGATATTGCATTTTGTTGAAGACTTTTTTGCTCCGAACTTGTAGAATTTAGGTTCGAAGTCTTCGACAGTGAAGGCCTCCTGAGGTTGTCGGAGCTTAGAAGCTCCGGTATTGTCTATCGCTGGAGCTTAGTAGCTCCAGCAATAGTCTCTATCAACGCGTAGAGCATCGATAGTTAATCCTCTGGGGTGTCGGAGCTTAGTAGCTCTGGCAGTGACCTTTGCCAACACTCAGTTTGTTGGCAGCAGACTCCATTTACGGGGTCTTCTCACCATCTTTTATTCAGCGTCGACAGCTGGCCCCCCTAGGGTTGTCGGAGCTTAGTTAGCTCCGGCTTTTCTCCATCAACGTAGATTTTATTTTTCCTGCGCACTTAAGCCAAGAAAAATAGTAAAACCTGTTTCTTGTCTATAACTTCGTTGCGGCTTATGACTCTCAAGAAGATTTTAAGTCAAACGCGATTCTAAATACAACCGAATGTGTTGTCTTTTCTTCTAGATCCAGTTGTACATGGACCCGACTTACTTCGGCCTGCCGGGGTGTAGGTAGAGTGGCGTACTTAGGGTGCTTGACCAGGCTAAGTCGATAGCACACTCCAGCCCTAGATTGGCTTGGCGGCTTTCAGGCGAGTTGGCCATGAACAATATTTGAATCCAAAAGAATTGACAATACAACTCGAATCGTATATAAACCGATTGAACTAAAATTTCTTAAGAATTTCACGTCTTTGTTATAGACAAGAAAGAGAAAAATAAAAATATTGAGCCTGTACAAAATAAATGCACGTGGAGTCTATTTCACATGAACATGTCTTTCATTATAGGTCCGGGGTACAGGGGAAACAAGTACACTCTTAGGTTACGGAACCAGGCTAAGCGTGTTTCATTTCTCATTTGACCCAGGGTAGTTAGCGACACTTTTAGTCCTGAGACTGTGACAAGCATTGCATGAGCTTTGCGGACCTTTCGGGAAAGGTCCGGCTGCTCTCCTGGAGGAACTACCCGACTCTGTACAATGACTCTATAACATACACCTCAAGTTACTCAAGACTCACCTCCGTGGTATTAAGTGTAGAACTTACGGAGGTGCTCAATGTTCCAAGGATTTGGGAGAGGTGTCCCATCATCGGTAGCCAAGCGAACGCTTCCGGGACAGGATACTTTAATCACTCGGAAGGACCCCTCCCAGCCGGGAGATAGTTTGTTTAACCCTTCTCTGGATTGTATTCTCCGTAGCACCAGATTGCCTTCCTCGAGCTGTCGGTTGTGTACATACCGCTAGTGATAACGCCGTAGGGCTTGACGATATCGGGCATTCCGAACAGCTGCTTGGCACCTTCCCTCCTCAAGGAGGTCTAGGTCTTCACGCCGGAGCTGGTCCTGCGTGGCTTCGTCGAAGGTCCGGACCCAGAGTGAACCCAAGGTGATTTCCGGAGGAAGGATTGCTTCAGCTCCGTACACCAGAAAGAAGGGTGTCTCTCCGGTTGACCGATTTGGAGATGTCCTGTTGGCTCATAGAGTGGGCGGAAGCTCTTCGATCCAGTTGGCTCCATGTTTTTTCAAGCGCTCATAAGTGTGTGTTTTATGTCCTTTAAGGATTTCAGCATTTGCTCTCTCGGCTTGGCCATTGCTGGCTGGATGAGCTACGGAGGCGTAGCAAACCTGTATGCCGAGGTCTTCGCAATATCCTTGGAATGCGGAGATTGTGAATTGGGTCCCATTATCAGTGATGATTTTGTTTGGGACTCCAAATCTGAATACAATGGACTGCAAAAAGTTGATAGCAGATTGTTTGTTGATTGTCACAACTGGAGTTGCTTCCGGCCACTTGGTGAACTTGTCAATGGCGACGTACAGGAACTTGTAACCTCCGACGGCTCTTGGGAAAGGTCCCAAGATGTCCATCCCCCACACAGCGAAAGGCCATGTAGGAGGTATCATTTGTAAGGGCTGAGCCAGAGTGGGAATTTGCTTTGCATGAAATTGACATGCTTTGCATTTTTTCACCAGCTCAGTTGCATCCTGGAGTGCTGTAGGCCAGTAGAAGCCATGCCGAAAGGCTTTACCAACCAGCGTGGGGGAAGACGCGTGGTTCCCACACTCGCCTCCATGGATTTCTGCGAGGAGCTCGCAGCCTTCTTCCCTTGTGATGCACTGCATTAGGATGCCGTTGGCACCGCGCCGGTAGAGATCCCCTTCTACCAACATGTATCTTTTAGCCAATCTGACCACCCGGTCAGCGGATACATCATCATCAGGAAGGATGTTGTCTTTCAAGTAGTTCCGGATCTCCGAGATCCATGCATCGGAACTAACTTGAGCATTTGAGTCTTGCGTGCTGGGTTGCTCGGAGCTGCCGGCAGCACCTACGACCCTTGATGGCTGCCATGGTAACAGGGCCATCGGGACCGTCAGCTTCGGGATGCTGATCTCGCCCCCTTCGCTCAGTTCGGCAGGCTGAGCTGTGGGTTTCGACAATCTCCGGACAAAAGTTCCGTCAGGAGCCGGAGCTCCGGTTGACGCTTTCGTCGAGAGTTCGTTGGCTTCAGCATTGTGGGCACGCTGAACATGGTGGAGATCTAGGACTTCAAAGTCCTTATGAAGCCTCTGGACTTCAAGGAGGTAAGCAGCTAGCTGGAGATTATTGCAGGAGCATTCACCCTTCACATGCTTAATGATGAGCTGTTAATCTCCCTTGACCAGCAATTGCTTGACACCATATGACAGTGCCACCTTTAGTCCGTAGATGAGTGCTTCATACTCTGCCATGTTGTTGGTTGCCTTGAAGTCAAGGTGTACCATGTATTTCACCTTCTCCCCAGTCGGTGCAAGGAGAAGGATTCCAGTTCCGGCCCCCTGCTTCTGCATGGAGTCGTCGAAGTAGAGGGTCCAGTGAGGCTCGGTGAAGGTTGGAGCTTGATGCTCCGTCTTCTGCTCACTGGGGCCCCCAGGGTTTGATGGAGAGGGAGTCCATTCTGCCACAAAATCTGCCAATGCTTGACTCTTGACTACTTGTCTTGAAATAAATTCAAGATCAAATTCAGCCAATTCCGCTGCCCACTTTGCAATATTCCCAATTGAATTGGGATTATGAAAAATTGCTCGAAGTGGGTAGGAAGTCACCACTGAGACTTTGTGAGCTTGGAAGTAATGGCGAAGCTTTCTGGAGGCAATAAGGACTGCATAGAGCAGCTTATGCACCTCTAGGTATCGAGTCTTGGCATCATGTAATACTTCACTAATGAACTACACTGGGCGCTGAATGGTCCGGACCCTCCCGGAGGGGTCCGAAGCTTCCTCTTCACTGACCCGGATCCTCTCGGAGGAGTCCGGATTTTCTTCAGGGACCTCCGGGTTCTGGCTGGAGGAACCCGGAGCTTCTTCAGAAATGACCTGGACCCTACCGGAGGGGTCTAGGTCTCTTGAAGCGACTTCTTGTGGATTCGGGTCTGGGAGCTGGTACCCAGGCTCGCTTTCAGGAACCTCCAGACCTTCCCGAAGGGATCTGGATTCCTGAGTGTGGGGTAGTTCTGGTCTCTCCGCAACCAGAACCATACTGACGACTTCGTCAGTAGCTGAAATATAAAGCAACAAAGGCTCACCAAGGTTCGGAGCTACCAGAATCGGTAGAGTGGTGAGGAACTGTTTCAGTTCCTGGAATGCCTTCTCTGCTTCTTCGGACCATTGAAATGGCCCAGACTTCCTCAATAGCTTGAAGAAGGGGAGTGCCCGTTCCGCCAGTCTTGAAATGAACTGGCTGGGGGCTGCTAGATATCCAGTCAACTTTTGGACGTCTTTGATGCGGGTTGGTGGCCGCATGTCTTCAATAGACTTAATCTTCGCCGGATTAGCTTCTATGCCCCGGTGACTTACCAGGAAACCAAGAAGTTTGCCGGAACTAACCCCGAAGACACACTTGTGTGGGTTTAGCTTTGTGCGGGTGGCCCGCAACTTGTCGAAGACAGCCTGCAAGGTGTCAAGGAGTGACTCCTTGTTCCTGACCTTGACCACGATATCATCGACGTACACTTCCACTATGTCTCTAATGAGTTCTTCAAAAGTTTTGTACATAGCTCGTACAAAAGTTGAAGCTGCATTCTTGAGACCAAAGGGCATGGCTGTGTAACAATACAATCCATCTACTGTGATGAATGAAGTATGCTCTTCATCTTCCCTAGACATCCTGATTTGATGATATCCGGAATATGCATCTAGGAAACACAGTAATTCACACCCGGAGGTGGAATCCACTATCTGATCTATTCTAGGTAGTGGGAATGGATCTTTTGGACATGCCTTATTTAGTGTGGTGTAGTCGATGCACATCCGAAGCTTCCCGCCGGCCTTGGGCACAACAACTGGGTTTGCCAGCCATTTTGGATGGAAGACTTCTCGGATGAATCCGGCTTCGAGTAACTTCTTCACTTCTTGTCAGATGAAGTTCTGTCGCTCTACGGATTGCTTCCGAGGCTTCTGATGCACAGGCCGGGCATCGGGGTAGATCTTCAGATTGTGCTCAATCACTTCCCTGGGGATCCCAGGCATTTGTGACGGTTGCCAGGTAAACACGTCGACGTTAGCCTGGAGGAAAGTGATGAGCGCGAGTTCCTATTTGTCGTTCAATCCTCCCGATATACGGGTGGTCTGAGCGGCATCGGAACCAATTTGGACGACTTTGACGGGAATGTTGGTGTCGCCGCTTGGTTGCACTCGAGGTGCAGAAGTCGAGCCTCGTTGGCGAATGCTCGGGGGTTTTGGAGCTTGCTCCTGCCTGGAGTCCTCCTCTTGCGCAGTTACTCCGGCAGTGTGATCTCCGCGGATACGGAGAACGCCTACTGGCGTTGGCATCTTCAACACCAGATAGCCATAATGAGCAGCTGCCATGAATTTATACAGGACAGGTCTACCCAAGATGGCATTGAAGGGTAAGTTGATCTGAACGACGTCGAAGACCAACTTCTCAGTGCGGTACTTCTCCCATGTCCCGAAGGTAACAGGGAGAGTAATAGCTCCGAGTGGGGTGATGGCCCCCGGACCTACTCCGGAGAAAGGTCGAGAGGGGGTGGAGATCCGAAGGTCGGAGCTGGAGCTTAGTGAAAGCTTCAAAGCTAATGAGGTTTAGCCCCGAACCTCCGTCTACCATGACATGGTGGAGCTGGATGTTATTGATGGTAGGAGACTGACCTGCTCCAACCATGCTCCGGGGACAATCCGAAGCATCAAAAGTGATGGCTATGTCCATCCACTTTCGATGAGGTTCCGGCCTGACTGTAGGAGCTACAGCGGCCATATCCCGACGGATAGTCTTGATGATGCGACGGGAGGTGATATCCCATGATCCACCAAAAATGGTGTTCATGGTCTTCCGACGCTCGTTGTCAGAGATGTCAGAATCATCATCGATGGAGGTGTAGACGGCCTTCAGGACCTTTTTGGGATCCTGAAACCCCAACTCCTCTTCAGCCGGAGCTTTGTCGACTTTTTGCTTTCCTTCCCTCTGTCGGAAAGGAGATTCTTCCCGGCGCTTGTTGTAGCGCTCGACAAGATTTTGGACCTCCCGGCAGTCTTCCAAACTGTGGCTGCCCGTTTTGTTAATGGGACACCACACTTTGGGTTTGCCACCGTCTTCACAAGACGGTCGAGGTCGCTTCTCGGGGCGTGGCCCCCGGCCACCCGGAGTTGCAGCAGCTGCAACGTTAGATGCGCCAGCCGACGGCTTCTTCTTGTCGTTGGTCTTCTTTTTCTTTTTGCCACTTTCGGAGGTAGCAGCTTCCTATTTGGAGGATTTCTTGTGACCCTCCGAGGTTGGTTTGGAGTGCATCTCACGGCCCTCCGCAGCTCTGGCACATTTGTCAGCCAAGCTGAAGAGTTCCGTGACACTGGTGATCTCCTTGATCGCCAGTTTCTCCAACATCTTCTTGTCCCGTACACCCTGTCTGAATGCCACAATGACAGAGGCGCTAGAGATAGAAGGGATAGTATTTCGTACTTGAGAGAACCTCTGGATGAACGATCGCAGGGATTCTCCCCCTTTTTGCACGACTGCAAAAAGGTCCAGTTCAGTGCCTGGTCGGGTGTATGAACTCCCGAAGTTGGCGGTGAACTGCTAGCACAACTCCTCCCAACTGTTGATAGAGTTGGGTGGAAGGCTCATAAACCAGGACCTGGCGGTCCCAGTTAAGGCTACTGGAAAGTAATTGGCCATCACGGCCTCGTTTCCTCCAGCTGCTAAGATTGCAGTGGAGTAGATCTGAAGAAATTCGGCGGGATTGACAGTCCCGTCGAATTTTTCTGGCAGGTGAGGCCGGAACTTCTGTGGCCACCTAACCATGCGCGGCTGCATGGCTAGGTCTGAACAACCTCCTCCCACTCCTTCAGGAGCAGAAAAGTCCTGAGCTTCCCGTCTTTCACGGGCACGCTCAATATGGACTCGGCCGTCCTGCTGGTAGTATCGGCGATCAAGCTCCGCCCGGAGGTCGTGAGTCGAAAGCCTGTATACCGTGTGAGTGCGCCGTGCCCTGGAGGGCAATGACGTCACTTTTTGTGACGCAGCACGTCTCCTGCTATTGGAAACGTGCGGACCAAGTCTTCCAGACAAAGTCCGCCGCTGCGACGGGGCTCTTCCTAAAGGAGGAGGACCCTGGTTGCTGAGGCGTTCGGCTGCTGCTGCAACCAAATGCTCCACATCGGCCCTCCACTGCTCCAGTGCATCCCGGGATGCATCCAGAGGTGGTGGGCATTGGAGAAGAGCACGCGCTGCATGGAGCGCGTGTTCCGGGTTGTCATGATTTGCCGACGTAGTAATTGACGCCGGCACACCATCACGTTGCCCAGCACGATTTGCTGGAGGAGACGGTGGTGGTGGGAGCGTGACTCCTGCTGGTGCTGAGGCTCCTGCTGGTGGCTGCCTATTGGAGGGATTGCCACCAACAGCCTGAGCAACAGGTTGACCGTTGGATGATCCAGCAGCTGAGTTCACCATTCTCAATATCTCAGGCGCCCCCCTACCTGGCGCGCCAACTGTCGATGATTTGGACCGGCAGATCTCCCTACACTACTAAAGTGATAGGAGAGTTTGATGTTCGGTGTGGGCGCGCGAAGATTCAAGAAGGTGAGTAGGAATTGACACTGGAGACACGAGAGTTTACGTGGTTCAGGCCGCCTGAGCGTAATACCATACTCCACGGATGTGTTGCTGTTGTATTAGCTGTATGAGCTTGTGTTGAGCGTCAATGGCATATGTGTGTGTCTAGCCCCTGAACGTGCCGTCGGCCTGTCCTTTTATAGTACAAGGGCAGGCCGTTACAGATTAGCCTGGCCCGACATGTGGCCCCGGCGGTTACTGGTATTGATACACGTTTAATTGCTCTTAATGACCCTGTAACGGGCTTTGACATCACCGTTACTGGTGTTAAGATCGTCCGTTTAAGTATCATTAATATGGCATTAATGACACTTAATCGGGTCTTGAAGTCCTTGATTCCCCTTTGAAGATCCGGAGCCGTTGCGAGGTCTTCCGGAGGTTAGGGGCTGAAGATCCGACGGTTGGACACGTGGCAGCTCCGGAGCATACTGTGGGAAACTGGTAGCTCCGGGGCTACTCGACACGTGTCAGGTCCGAAGCTTCTCTCGGTCTGGGGTTAAGTCCGGAGGTGCCATTTCGGTACATGGCCCGGAGCTTCCCCCTTGTGGGCGGTAGCTCCGGTTTGGTAGTACACGTGGCGACCCAGGGATTAACCATGTTGGAGAAGCAGGTCCGGTTATGTCTAACATGTGGGCCTCCGAGGGTCTTCAAACCAAGTAGATGACTTTCCTTTGAAATCTTTATAACCTCAAGGGGTGTACGGTTTCTAGGGTACCGACACTCGCCTATAAGTGGATCCTTATAATCATGTTTTAAGTATCAAATGACATTCTCCAAGCACGGCACATCATGGGTTGCACAATTAAACAAGAAACGCTTTGCCGATGATATGACATGCCCAAAGCACATAATGCTATTACAGGTAAAGTATGGGGAAACTGTAAACTTTTAATTATACTATCTCTAAGCCATACAAGGTTGAAAAACAATTATAATTCAATACAATTTATTTCTCTTACTTCTTTAGTATTTACTATGTTGCCACTTAGTGAACAAGTGGTACTCTATTACCGCGAGGGACGGTGATTGCAATCAGGACACACCCGGACAACACGACACATACGTCATTCAGAAATGTCAGCGAGTACACCTGTACCTACATAACACTTCAGTACTAGGCGTATATGGCCACCTTTCACAAGAAACCCGAATGCCGAGCCCATCTCACTTCCGCAAACAGAAGGTCTCCGCACGGAACACCTCATGTGTCCGCCGACCGATTTACACCATACTGTCCTCAACCCACCCCTATCGATGGTGAGTTAGTGGGCCTCGACACCCCAGTTATCGAGTTACATCAGTTTATTGGATCCCATATCTCCATTATGTTGCTGGTACAATTCAAGCTTGTCCGAAGGGGCTGCATACAGACGGGACTTAATCAACACAGGCAGGGCTATGCGACCGAGACTCAATTCTCGCCGCTTCCTATCCATCCCCTTCTCGGTCTCAATTTTATTTATTAAGCCAATAACCAATCCTGTGAGATATGTCCTACATTTCTCGCGAGTAGATTCCAACTACTCGACTTCTACCGGATTTCCTATACATTAGCAAAGCAGTTACTACAGGTCAAACTATAACCCGTTCTAACCAATCCCTGAGATTTTTGGTCATGCAAGTGGAGTATCAATCACCCTAAACGTAATGCACAAATCATATACTACTCATCATAGTGATAAAGCAAAATTTTATAAACGACTTAAATGCAAACCGGGGCTTGCCTTAGTTTGCGACTCGAATAAATGTCAATTGTTAGGGCTTGGTCTTTCTCCGGAAAAACTGCCATGGAACTTCAGTGGAAACACCTTGGCCTTCTCCTCCAAGCGAAGTTTCTTGTCGATCACCTATCAGCACGTTCCTATCGACATGATATGCATATAAGTAATTAAGTAATTAAGTAATTTAATAATAGATTCCACGGGGTTGTGTAAACTCTAAGAACGAGGAGTTTGACTAGGAAGGACAGATATGCCTCTATTGTGTGGATAAACAAAGGATGGATTCAAGTGGTCATAGTAGTATTGAGATGTGAATTGAAAGGTGCAACGTAAGCACACATTGCAACTTGGCACTCAACACTCGATGCTATGCCACTCAAGGATGATAAAGCTGAATGGTGTGGAAGTGTTGGACTAGTAGTGTAAGGATGACTAAAGAATCAAGGGGGACATCGAAAGCTTGAGTATGAGTGGAGTGTACAAGACGAAGGTCACGATTTAGCAGTCAACCACTGAACTTGACTTAACTCATAAAGAAGTAAACCTAGTTAAGTGAGCAGTGTTGTTGTAGGGTCCTGACTTAAGATGTACCATGATGAAACCTAACGACACTTGGGACTGAATTGGGATCAACATGGCTTGGACTTAAGAAGTCATTACAAGCACTGTTAACCTAGCATGAGTACCGAGACAACGTCAAATGACTTGTAGGTAAAGTAGTTTCTACGGCAAGCTTCTCGAGCATCGTTCAAGTGCTTACATGACACTATTGCAGTGTCCTTTGCAAGATTGTCCAGATGAGCTCGGTGAACTCCTGGAACTCGAACATGATGCGAGACCTTGTTGTGATGGTCATGCTTTGCCATCACGTGAAGATCGGATTAGCCAGGTCTACATCGACCTGGACTCATCAATGGGGTGAGTGGAATCTCGAACACCACCTTGTGATTCTTAAGGCTAGTGATGTCGACTCGATTGTTGATAAGCGACTCGACGAACCTGTCGCCGATGAAGTGGTACACCAAGTTAACCAATCATGTGATCGGTTAGAGAACATCCTCGACACAACCAAGGAACTCTTATCCAAGGTTCCCCTTGGTCTAGTTCTCCTTGTTGGTCGAAACGTTCTTGCATACCTCTACCCTAGGTCATCAGTGATCACCAACACACCTGGTTTGACCTAGAAGACATTTCATCGAGCACCCTGGCTACACCCAGGACTCGACGAGTCTCACCTCGACTAAACTCTAATTTGTCTAAACAACCGTCAACCGTTGTGTTGTGGTTGTGTTCCAGCATCATGTACGTTACAGGCATCCTTCATCTCGATGCCAGGGCACGATGACGGTTCGGAATGTCACGACAACGTCATGTGGTCAACGACGTTGACGCGGCTCATGGTGGAGCATCACGAGTACGCACAGACAAGCCAACGCGAACCAAAATCCAAAGAAGGTCAACTAGGGGACTCCTATAGGAATGATATCAAGGTGGAACATGGACGTACGACTTGACGACACATAAGTATTCTTAGCGATCATGACGAATGGACGTCGGTGACGTCAAGCAAGGTATTTCAGGGCAAGGCTCACCTTGTAGGCATTTCGCCGAACATCTTGGGTGTGTACTTGATTCGGTTACTTCATCAACATTCCAAGAGCACCTTGGCACATGTCCTTGTCGATTGCCACCCCAGAATAGACCTTGGATCAATTGTCGTTGCTGGTGTGTCAATGATGTGTTCCTGCATTTCGTCCATCACACCCATTACTCGCCTTGCTTCCAGGATATAGCCATGGCGCAGAACGCGGACATGGCGTCATGGTGCTCGCGGTCGGCCCAGAAAGGCGCAGCCAGCAGGGACACGGCGGGCGGTTGTCTGCGCGTGGTGCTGGTTCTGGACAACAGCAAGGGCGGACGGCAGTTGCTATGGATAGCGCGGCGAGGCAAGGCACAGGATTGCGCAATGCGGGCGACCAGTGCTGCTGCGGCCGAGCGAGGGGGGGGGGGGGGGACAGGTGCCGTCGAACAGCAGGGCCGGTACATGCGCGCTATGGCGGCAGGGAGCAACCAGCAGTCGATACGCGAGCAGCAGCGAGGGCGATGTTGCTGCGTTCGGCCGGAGCAGAGATGTAGGGGTGTGGCGAGCAGACGGCCAGCGTGGGGTGATGCCGGGGCGACCGGGAGGTGGGACACGGAGCGCTCGGCGCTGCAGTCGGGCAAGCGCGATGTGGCCAGCGGGGCACGACGCGGTTGTAGGCGGGGGTGCACCAGCGGTGAGAGGGGGCGCGCGCGGTGGAAGTGGGCAATGCCGGTGAGCAGGTGCGACACCGTGGTGCAGGGGCCAGAGCAGAGGCGAGGAGGTGGTCGGTGAGCTAGGCGCGCGGGCGTGCGGCCGAGACAGGTGAACGGCGGGGAGGCGCGCGGGCCTGGCGGACGAGCGAGCTGGCGGGGGCGGCGCCGTGGGCGGCCGGGCACTAGGGAGTTACGGCCGGGACGTGGGGGCACATGTCGTGGCAGCCGGAGGGGCGTGGCTCAGACGCTACAGGCGGCCGGGAGGATGCAGGGCGAGCGGCGGCGCGAGCAGAGCTGGGAGAGGAGGGCGCAGAACGGGGGCGAGCGCGACGTCGGCGGCGCGTGGACGGGCACCGGAGGAAGGCGAGGAACGGCCAGACGCGGAGAAGGCGCGAAGATAAGGACCGGTAGGGAGTCGGGCGCGGTGATAAGGACCGAGAGAGAAGTGAAGTTGGTTTTGTGGCCATGAGGATAGACATTACATGTGGGACCCACTCTAATTTTTCCCTTATCGACTACATTCCAGGTGCAAAATATCTCCATCCATTGAGCAGCTTACCAGTGGGGCCCACCTTTTTCCTAGTACTGAGGATAAGTATGACATGTGGGTCTCACTCTCTTCTCCCTTCTCTTTTCAAAATTCAAATAGAGCTAGCAAACATGCTTCAAAAACATTCAACTTTGGCCCAATGACTGAATAAAATGTGAAGAATTTTATGGTGCAATCAGATTTCAGAACTGAGCAAGTTGAATTTGAACTCAGGTTTGAATTTGAATTCAAGTGGTGATACTTGACTCAAGGAAATAAATAGTAGATTAGGTTCAAAAATCCTGAAACTTTAGAGTTAACCTTTTTGAACCATAAGGGACCTAAGGACAAATTTGGAATGGATTTGGACAAAGTTAAGTACAAAGTTTAAATTTGAAGTCGACTCTAATTAAACTCTCAATACGTGTCCAATAAATGGAAAATGTGCTTCAAAAATTTTGAAACTTTACCGAGAGTCTATTTGGAATATTAGAAGGTCATGGAAAAATTTACAGCCGTAGATTTGAATTTTTGTGCATGTCCCATTTTAGGGTTGGAATAATTCCTTTTTCTTTCTCTCTATTTTGTTCTTTTCTTTTCTCCTTTAATTTTTCATCAAAAATGTGAATACATGGAAATTAAAGATTTTTCACCTTAAGTTCCAATACATTAACAACATGTTCTATATGTGAAATTTTAAAAAGACCCTATTTTTAGTGAACATGGGTTAACTCATATGGTTCATGTGAGTTTGGATTTCCAGGTACACTTTCAAAATTTATAAGTTCGCATTTTTGCGTTTTTGTTCTTCCGAAAAGCGGGCTTTTACACAGCCCCTACACCGCAGCGCCGCCGCCCAGCCCACACTGCCGCGCCGCCGCCCAGCCTGGCACCGCCACCTCTCCACCCAGCCCCGCGGAGGCACGCCTCTACCCAGCCCCACATCGCCGCCCCACCGTGCTGATGGCCCGCGCCACAAGGTACCTAGTAAATTCTCATAGTTTCCTTACTATGCAATGCTACCTTTATTTTTCCATATAAGTTCTTAGTGTCCTTACGCATGTAGTTTCCTTACTTTTTCTTTGTATATTTTCATAACTAGTTGATAAGCTGCTAGTTTTATGTGTTCTGGTATATGGATTGTGTCCTTTTGCATGTGTGTACATATGCGTTTGAACTCAATAATTTAGAGGTTTGGTCATTTAGATATTGATGTATGGACTATATTGTAATAAGCTTATTGTAGTTTGTACCTATTATGTGACATTAATATGATGTTTAATTAACAGATAATATTATAATATATATAAGATGCATGAAGTTTAACTGAACTTGTAATTGTAGTTTTATGTGTTTCCCTTTTCAATATGTTACTTGTGTGTGCGTACCTCCTGCTTGCATATATTTCGAAGGAGTGATTAGGGTTAGCTTTCTAGGGAGATGGTTTTATAACTCGCCCATTTAGTTACCATTGTTGGATGGGATCCGACGTCAAGATATAATGGATCGGATCCCACCCAGACCTAGCCCATGCTACTGGGCCTATTTGCCCCACGACTTCAATCCTTCACCCCCGCTTGCTGCACCCGACTCAAGACGTCGCCCGTCTCCTCTAGACTCCGCTCCACGCCGCCGCCTCCCGTCTGCCATGCCTACCGCAGTTGATGCCTTCTGTATGTCGCCGCCGCTGCCGATCTGCATTACCTCACAAGGTACGAGCACCGCCAAAGATCCTTGCTTATAATGTCGATCTTAGAGTCTTATTTGACGTTGCCACCGCTCTCCTACGTGCCACTTCTCTCTACAACTTTGTATTGACTTGGTATTACCATAAAAACCTTGAGGACGATCGAACATCGATTAGCCATCGACTAGGGTCGATTAGTCACACTATTCAACGACTAATCGTCCTAGTTGACCAAATCGCCTCTTAGGAGACTAGGGTCGATTAGACGACTTGTGAACCCTGTGGCCACTAGGAAGCCGAGAAAATTATGAAACAAATTTTCTTTGAACCCATATGAACAGACCTACATGATACTAATATTCACTCATATGATACAGTCTTGTTATGTCTCTATAAATTTATTTTATAGAAGACCTATAGGGAATATTTGTGGCCAAATTTTGTAAATCTTACAAAAATTCTATTATTGAAGCATGGACCGTCGAGCGTGGATGTATATCATGCCAAGACCTGATCCTTTGTACATTCATAATGTTGCAAATTTTATTGAAGCATCCAAGAGACATGCGAAGTTGCAAAAGATAGATGACATATTATGTTCATGTATCGACTGCGGAAATAAATTGCTTGGACGGATACTATAGTAATCCAATCTCATTTGGTGAAAAGAGGTTTAAAAAAACTACACAATATGTACAGAGCATAGTGACTTAGATACACATGATGTGGATAATGATGATGAGAGAGGTTCAGATGACGATAATGTTCATATCGATGATGGTGTTGACAATCAAGATGGTGATGATGATGATGAGTTCGATTGTGAGGAGATGTTGCATCACATTGAAACATATGTATTGACTTCTATGGGAGCAAGTAAAGGTTTAAGTAAAATGGAGACATTGCAGAATGCGGCGACAGAGCTTTTATATGATGAATCAAATGGTTGTGATAAAGAGTTTACTACATTGCGTGCAGTCTTAGAGCTACTAAAGTTGAAAGATACACCTGGATGGTCCGAGTGTAGTTTCTCTGATCTTTTGAATCTTATGGCGGAAATTCTTCCAAATCCAAATAATCTGCCTAGAATCACTTGTAAAGCGAAGAAACTTCTTTGCCCGATGGCACTAGGTGTGACAAAAATACACGTTTGTGTGAACCATTGTATTCTGTATCGCAAAGAGTATGAGCTCGCAACTAGATGCCGCATTTGTGGTGTCAGTAGATATAAGAAGGACTACAATCACCAGTATGTTACCAACATGAAAAAGTCTCAGAAGAATAAGAAGTTTATTATTGGTCCAGAAGGTGATGATGACGATACTTCTGGCAATGCAGACGGGAAGAATAAGAGAAAAATTCCTGCCTTGGTGATGTGGTACCTTCCAGTAATTGTTTGCTTGAAGCGTTTGTTCTCAAACCCTAGGGAGGCTGAACTTATGCGTTGGCATTCCGAGCAACGCAAGAAGAATGAAAAACATATTTGACACCCTGGTGATGCAACGCAGTGAAAAATTTTTGATATTCAATATCCAGAATTTGCAAAGGAAATTAGAAACGTGAGGTTTGCCTTGGGTACAGACGGAATGAATCCATTTGGTGAAAAAAGGAGCATACACAGCACATGGCCTGTGGTCTTAACGATGTACAACCTACCGAAGTGGTTGTGTCACAAAAGGAAATATATCTTGTTATCTGTTCTTATCCAAGGATCGAAACAACCCGACAACAAAATTGATGTGTTCTTGGAACATTTAATGGAAGATATGTCAAAATTGTGGAATGAAGGGGTACGTAAATGGGATGAGTACCAGCGGGAGTATTTCACGCTAAGAGCAATGATATTCATAATCGTGCATGATTACCCCAGACTGTTTACATTATCGGGACAAATGAAAGGGAAGAAAGGTAGTGTAAGGTGCGTGGATAGAACTGGATTTTTGTACCTCACTTCATCTAGAAAGACAGTGTACATAAGACACCAACGGTTCTTGACAGATACACACAAGTATAGGAAGATGAAAGAACAATTTGATAACAGAATCGAAAAAGATACTGCACCAAAACCTTACAGTGGAAAACTTGTGTTCGAAATGGTCAAGAACATTCCTATTGCTTTCGGTAAGGGCAAAAAATATAAAGGAATCAAGAGAAAGAAAAGTACATCTTCGGATGATACAACTGACATGGCTTTCAAGAAATAATCATTTTTTTCAAGTATCTTCCATATTGGAAGAATCTGGAATTTTGCCATAGTATTGATTTGATGCACGTTACAAAGAATGTATTTGACAACATCATTGAGACCTTGCTAGACATGCTGAGGAAAACAAATGACAGATTAAATTCACGTATGGACCTAGTAAATCTTCATTTGAGACCAGAGCTTCATCCACTAGAAAAGGCGAACAGGAAGCATTACCTTCCCCCAGCCAGCTACAACTTGATGCTAGAAGAGAAAAAAGCAATTTGCGAATGCTTGCGTAGGATCAAAGTTCCCACGAGTTTCTCATCCAATATCTGCAAACTAGTATCGATGAATGACTTGTCACTATTTGGTTATAATTCTCATGACTGTCACATGATGATGACAGTGTTCCTTGCCATTGCAATAAGAGTCATCACACCTGAGCATATAAAAGTGTTCATCACATGTTTATGTTACTTCTTCAATGCAGTATCGCAAAAGGTGATAGCATGTGAAGATTTAGACTATCTGAAAACATACATCGTCGAGACTATGTGCAAGCTTGAGATGTGTTTCCTACCATTCTTTTTTGATATGCAAGTACACCTAATCATACATCTTGTTGATCGGAAAAAAGCATTGGGGCCACTATATTTACATCATATGTTTTCGTTGGAGATATATTTAGGAGTATTAAAAGGTTATGTGCGGAACCGTGCTCACCCAGAGGGTTCAATTATGGAAGGATACACCACTGAAGAAGTGATTGAGGGTTGCGCTGATTACATCAAAGATGGAAAATCTATACGTGTGCCTATACCAGTACATGAGGGTACACTACGTGGGAGAGGCAAAATGGGTAAGAAAACTTTTATCGTTCAAGATTACAAGAATGTACACCGTGCAAATTTTGGTGTACTACAACAGCTCGCAATAGCTGAGTCGTACATCAAGGAACACCAAATTGAGCTTCTTGAAAAAAACCAAGACCGCACAGAGGACTGGATCATGAAAGAGCACAGAAGATGTTTCACTGAATGGTTAATAGACAAAAATATACCATACAGAAACACTATAGAAGAGGCAACAATGAAGAAGTTAGCTTCTGGCCCATCTGCTTTGGTGACATCATGGCAAGTATATGACATCAATGGTTACACATTTTACACTATAGAAAAAAACGGTAAGAGTGTTGCACAAAATAGTGGTGTTCGTATTGAGCCTTATGATTCACAAGGGCAAAAGACCACATACTTCGGGTTCACAGAGGAAATATGGGAACTCGAATATGGCAAAAGAATGGCAATGTCCGTATTTAAGTGCCAATGGGTCAAACATCCTGATGGTGTGAAAGTGGACAATTACAGGCTGACACTGGTAGACTCGAATAAAGTGGGTTATAAAGATGACCTGTGGGTTCTCGCCGATAGTGTTGCACAAGTTTTTTATGTTCAAGATCCAGAAACTGAGAAGATGCACGTAGTTGTTTCTGGAAAGCAAAATATTGTTGGGGTTGAGAATGTGGGAGATAATGAAGAGGAATATAATCAGTATGAAGAGATGTACCTTTTCTCCGAAACAGAAAACATCAAGCGCGTAGAGAGAAGCATTAAAAAAAATTTGAAACCCTATATGCGAGAAGATGTCAATGCTGGAAAAAATGTATGATATATATTGTATATATTTGTATCTTCTGAAATCAACTTAGAACAATGCTCTATTTCAGCTTTAGATAGCATGTTTCGAACATTATTAAATTCAGCTTCTGTTTCGAACATTATTAAATTCAGTATGTGTATATAAATTTCTTCTGACCTATGATGATCAGGCTTGCCTTCCAACAGCTCGGTTCCTAACAACATCTAGAAGAACAACTCTTGAAGCTCCTGTCAAGCTAATCCCTTCACAGCAAGCTCTTGTAGATGCAAGTAATACTCAAGACTCATCATTTGGATTGTTAAAAGGTTATGCTTGCCCCAACAAGTGTTATACCCTCACAGCATGCCTTGGTTGATGCAAGCATAACCTTGGCATCACTTTTCATGTTGTTGAAGATTGCCATCATAGCTTCACATTGTTTAACCTATACATTCCCACTCATATGCAAGATCTCTTTATCTTTAGTCTGATTCATATTTCGTTAGCTTCGACACATCCTTCACTTATAACTGCCATTAACATGTGTGATAAGGAAGATTCACTTATTTGATAAATCTATGCTTGAAAGATTAAGGTTAAATCCCTATGAAAGTGTAAAAACAAGATTTGTGATTGAAGTTGTTCGCTTTCTCGCTTGTGTGAAGCACTAAGAAAGTAGGTATTGATTTTTAGTCAATATATTTAGGCATTAAAACTGAGAAAGGAGCATCTTCCTAAGTTTTCAAATGGACGGGAGGGAAAGAAATCCTTCAAATGGATGGGAAAATCCTTCCAAGGATCGCCAGGCTTCGAATTGATGCTTTCAACAATCCAAATAATAAGCCACGGGTGTTACTTGCATCTACAAGAGCTTGCTATGTAGGGATTAGCTTGACAGGAGCTTATCAGCATCATAGGCGGTTCTTAATTAACAAGCAGCTTGTGAAAACAATGACTTTCCCCAGGCAGTTCATGAATAAAAACCGCTTGTGATGATTGAACTAGTACATACAGTTCTTAAACAATGACCGCCCATGGAAATCATGTATTTACCCAGGCGTTGGTTAATTAAGAACCGCCTATGATGTTTGCTACATCACAGGAGGTTATTAATTAATAACCGTCTGAGAAAATAATGTATTTACCCAGGCGGTTGTTTCTTAAAATCCGCCTGTGATGTTCTGTCATCACAATTGGTTATTGTATCACTCGTCATCACAGTCGCATTTTTTTACGGACCGCCTGTGTTTGAAAAATCAAGGCGCCTGTGAGAATACTTTTTGTAGTAGTGTCCATTAACTCACTGGGTTGCATCTAAAAATGCATGTACCCTTTCTTGAACATATCTTGGCGTACCTATTTGATTGTGTTGGAGCCTTCATGATAGTCGCATAGCGCTTTCTATAAGTTGTATGCAGATCGGAGGTGTGCAACACGATCGAAGTCGTTTTGAGTCAATCCTTGTATAATCAGGTTGTGCGCCTTGTTGTTGTCGACGTCTCTCATGTTTGCAATCGTAACATCATCGTTTGATGTCATGACAAAGCACTTGAAGACCTTTTCACATATGATGAAGCCTTGCGCCTATATGTAAGCGTCCATACGTGCCTTCCAAACCTAAAAATCAATGACATTGAAGACACAAGGTTTTGCAGAGTATTTCCTCATGATGGTTAGTCAAAACACATGCAAATGACAAAGATTAGGCAACGTGGATCTGATACCAATTATAGGATTGAAGAGCATGTGAAAAGCTAACAGATATGGTGAATGGTAGATTAAAACTTTTTCAGCAGAAGCAACGAAAACCCCTCAGCAGAAAACCAATCTCATAGAGAAACTGTCTGTGCAAGCGTTTACAACGTGTTCAAAACATGATAAATCAGTGTAGATCATGGAGAATCACATCTCAAAGACAAGACAACAAGAATCACAAGAAAACATGGAGTAAAACTCAAATTATGACCGAAACCCTGAGCAAAGGTCAATCTGTTCTAACTGAGGGCAAACAAATCTGCTATGCTGCAAAGAAACTCGTGTTACTCAAACACAATAAATCCAATGACCGTGAAATTTTCGCAGATGATTGAGCATTTACTTGTGAAGATAAAAAAAGAATCACGTCAATTGGATATGTAAAACTCGAGTTACGATCAAAACAATGAGAAAAGGTTGGGCAGCGCAGAAACTCGACGAGAAAGACTTGACAAAAACAAGTCGGACGAACAAGGTACAAAAGCTCCTCTAAACTACAATCTTTTATTCAAAGAAACACAAGAGGAACAGACCAAAGTCGTCTTCCCACGAGCTCTGTCCTCTCTTACTTATATAACCAGCCCTTAGGCCAACGCAATCCTAACTAGGAATCTAATCCTACTCAAATTCAACTGAAACTTTCCATAACTGTTCAAGACTCTTTCATATGCAAATAGAAGCAATCTTAAGACTTCAAAATACTTTTGGAACATACCAAACATTCTTAAAACAAGTAAACTTCATGCTCACCATGAAATCTAACCAAAACAAACTTTAAATCTTCCATAAATGAACCATAACCACCTCAATCGCAGCCTAAGGCATAAACCAGCCAGTTGGACCTTTTCGGCCACATCTTCATGTCCATATCTCTTCACCACGTCTCGGAACAATGTAGCCATGTCCATACATCCCTTACATACATGCAAGTTCTTTCCAACAACGTTCATGATACCTTCATACGTATTGTTCTTGACCCAAACATGTCGTGACCTCCCGATCAACTCAACCACAATTCCTCTCGAACTTGGTTGTTGAACCTCATGTTCTCCATAAGACTAATTCAATGGATGCCGTCACCAGCCAATTTTGACCTCAAGCGACAACTGCACATGAACAAAGAACCATTCTTTCCGAGCACAAGTCCGCGACTTGACTCACATTAGTTCAAAAACCACAACACCGTACGTGATCACCTCACGTAAGCATGTTGCAAACCATAGCAACATAATACCAGCCATAACCATCAAAACACACAAAAAAACTTAGTAACTAAATACTAAGCAAACATTCCATAAGGCAAAAAGCAAGTTTCAAATATTACATGTTAAAAACAGATCCGCCGCACAATTATTTTAGCAAATAAAACTATCAAATAGACCAAAAGTAGCACTGCAATGTAAACGCAAAAGGTCGGACATTCCAATCCCAAACTCACATGCAAATCACGTGTAGGGGACAGTCCCAACCAAGTAAAGAGTAAATGTTACTCCCAGAAATGCTCCCACCATGTCGACTCATGTGCAACTCATGTGAGTGAAAGTTCGAACAACCCGAAGCGTGAAACACATGCAACTCACGTGAGAAAAGGTTCGGACAATCTAAAACCATCGAGAATAACATTACTCCCAAAAAGACATTGAAAAGTTTGGACAGTCCAAAATTATCGAAGGTAGCATTACTTCCAAAATGCATCGAGACAAGTTCGGACAGTGTGTATCAGGGTGTATCGTGGTGTATCAGTGTAAGCTTAAAACTTTGAATGTAAAACTTCATTTTTATTCTAATCCAATGTACTCAGCACACATAGGTCTCACAGGGAGAAGACTCGGTATGGGTGGGCTCCATACCTTACATGATCAATCTAACATTCTCCCCCTTGATCACAGAAGTGATACTTACCGACTTACTTACTTAATTACTAAACTTAGTGACTATTACCTCATGCTTTGACATAAAGGGCACGATGTATCAAAGCAGCCATTTACATACTGCTTGACTCGACGACCACTATACGCCTCACATTTAGAAATAACCTTACACTAAGTTGGCCCCTTAGTATCCAGGATATTTCATAGGCTTTGTCTTAAACCGATGCATGCTACGTGTTCACTGAATGTGTTGGGTGTAAAGCCTTTCATTCGCAGTACCGCAAACTAATGGTTTGATCTTGGACTTTAACTTTCACAACACTATACTAATGTCGATGTGTTTGGTAGTCCACCCAACTTGTTGTAAGAGTATGATATTACAACCATATAGTCACAGAATTACTTAAGTGGTTCATGCTACCGACCAATCCTAAAACTGGGTAAGAACATATTGTCTGCTCGATGGCCTCATAACATGTAAGAAAAACTCAGCATGCATTGTGGACGATGTTGTGACAATTTGTTTAGAGTTGTTCCACAAGATAGCTCCATTCACGAGGATGGATTTGTAAACTGACGTGGAATTCTAAGATCCACACAACCCGCTAAAACTTAAACTTAGTAACTCACTACCTCAAGTGAGTTTTCTTACTATATTTTAACATGAGGCCTAATGTGCATCGCACATACTTAAATAATTTTTTAAATGTCTTTCAGTGATCAACCACTTGTTTAGCCTCACATCTGCAGAGTATCCCGGTTACGAATCTCA
The DNA here is from genome assembly GCA_036927565.1 of Tuctoria greenei. Lineage (NCBI taxonomy): Eukaryota > Viridiplantae > Streptophyta > Magnoliopsida > Poales > Poaceae > Tuctoria > Tuctoria greenei. Next base: position 123,560,187 of record JAYESD010000009.1, on the reverse strand, counting down.
AGTAAAGGTAAAAACTTAATTGAGCATACTTTAAAACTTTTGACAGCAGAAGTGTATGAAACCACATTTATATGGTAGACCTATTATCGGTTTCCGAAACACAAAATTCTCAAACTTACTATCCTTTACTGTCTAAGCAGGCGAAGTTTTGCTCGCATACATGTCGTACTTCTCGAGTACGATATGTATGCCTTCTAAGATAAAACTAATACCCCCTTTATTGTGATCTTGGTGAATTTCTGATTCCTAGCACATAGGATTCTTCAACCTATACCCTTAGTATAAAGATGAAGGACAGAACTCTTAATTTCCTATAGTAGATTGGTACTATTACTCGCAAGTAATGTACCATCTATAGCTGCAACTTAGCGTACTTGCTAATGTCTTTCTCATTCATCTTGAAAATCCAAACTTTCTGATAATATCACCACTATTGAGATAAATTTCTCAATGCTTACTTAAATCTATAAATGGATTTCGCTAAGTAGCATCTCAAGAGCTTCTTACTCATAATGAAAAAACTCTACGATCATGTCACGTAGGCACCCTCATACAGATCCCAATCGAGGAACGTTATTTTACATCAATCCGATGCAAACAAAGTTATAATGCGCTACTAAAGATGTAGCGATTCAAAGGAATCCTTAGTTGAGTGAAGTTGTGCACCACAAATCTGATTTGAGACATGATTTTTCCTTAGGAGTCACGTTCAATCTTTTAGACCCACTACAACCTACTGTATTGGCTCCTTTAAGAATTCTTACTAAATATCAGAACTTGTTGGTGTTTATAGACCTCATCTCATCCTATATGGATTTACTCCATTCAGATGATTAAGATCTTTTTATAGTATTTTCAAATTAGGTGGGATCATTCGTCATTTGAACTTATTCGCTCACGTCGATCTCATAATTTGCGCATTATAGTTAGGTTGAGGCTATTGTTGTTCTTCATCATTGGTGGCAACAAACTTAGTAGACTCGAAAGACTGAGCATGTTTCGCTTTCAGTCACAGATGAAAGACTAGCAACATGTGTTGAATCATTAGGCCCAGACATCGATGATACAACAACAGCAGGTAGCAAAATATTGTTAAATCTCTTGTCCTACTGTTCTCCTTCTGATCATGGCATCCCTTGAAGATGGCATGTCTTACTACAACTTAGTATAACGATCTGGACAGTATAAATGATACTCCTTACTCTTATCTTAATAGTCAGTAAAATGAAAACTTATCATTTTATAGTCCAACTTACCAATGTTTGGATTTTATAGTCTCAATAGGACACTCTCATACACACGAATAGCTGAAGTGAGGCTTATGTCCTGTCCACATTTCACAAATAGTAGCTTACATGCTGACTTACTAGAAATCTCGATTTAGCACATAAATCGATAATGTCTAATAACTTAACATACTTAATTATCTTACACCATTTTGCTGAGACTTGCTAGATCATTATGCCAATATGGGTGCATGGTGTTGATGTCTGTTATATTCCAATTTTACCTGTCAATATAACTCAATTATGTGAAGGAAATATCATTTCTTGCACACATCACCTTTCTATTTAACCTATTTCCACTTGACCTTGGAGAAATAGTGCATGCGGGGAATTATTGCTGGAAATGAGGTAAAAGAGGGGGAGCAATCCTATAAAATATCATCCCAACCAATCAAGCATCAACATGTGGCACCACATGGATCAAATAGCCCACAAACAAAAGTATCTAAGGCCATCCAATGATGTAGCACCCATATCAAGGGATGGGACCAACCTAGTAGTGACCTGGAGAAAGCACACGAGAAACGGTGCAAAGACCAGGTCGGCCGACCCCCCTAGTCGGCCGACCTAGTCCTGGCGCCAAACTCGGTCAATCGCCACATGTTGGCTCCTCCCGGCTTGAAAAAGTTAGCGGTGACTGATTCGCGTGCTTTTGGTGGCAGGAACTGACCCTTCTCCACCTATAAATAGGACCCCCTATCCTCACTTCACACGCACACCACTTGAGTGTTCATCCATTGTATACACTATTCTCTATAGGTTTAGAGGAGTATAGGCTGTAGAGCGGAGAGCCCTTAGTCCATAGTCCAAGTATGAAAGGAGTAGAAGGAGTCTCTTCCCAATTCCTAATTGGGAAATGTATGGCTCTCATATTCCTATTTGTATTCATGACTTTGCTCTTAATAAAGATGTTATCTTTAGTCTTCTATTGTTCATATACTTGGATGAATCATTTCTTGTTTGATTGTGGATTCCATATATGTGGTAGGAGTAGTATTTATGATTATTGTATACCATTATCATTATATCATCACAAACACTACAAACCCCCACAATAGTCTTATTAGCTATGACATGATTATGTTAATATGAATTACTTATGCTATGAATAAACATTGGTTCAATGATGACTTAGTTCATTGCCTTAGGATGACTTGTGCCAAGGCTCTTAAGGTAATTACTTAATATGCTAGCATGGTGCTAGGATAGATAAGTAGCGTTGAATGTTTTGTAGACCGACGGATGGAAGAGGTAGGCAGTAGGTGGTGACAGTCCTATCTGTCCTTTGTAATCCTCCACGTTAGGCCATGCCACAGGCTCTTGGCGGGAGTCATCCTAGTATTGCTAGGGGTAAACCCATGCCCGATGTGTTAATCCACTTATCATGAGAATTCATAATTGATATGATCATTAATAACTAACTTAGGCTATGTATATGTACACTAGAAGCATAGTAGGAGTATCTACCTAACTCTTAGCCTAGTCCCTTTTTACCTCATTTACCCCCCTTAGGATAGAATGCTCTTGTTTGTGTCACACTATCTCCAAACTATCAACTACCCATCCTTGCTCGAACCCTACCTAGACCAACCTAACCTCTCCATTTGATGATTGCTTTGCTTCCACCTAGCCTTACTTTGGGAAAATATAAATGAAACCCTTCGGGAATACTCTAAAAAGGGAAATGCTACATCGATAGCTTCCGTGTGCTTGCGGACTTACATCTGTTATCTAAAAACTATTAACAAATATTTCTAGCACCCTTGCTACATATGAATTGTTAGTAGTGCGTAGGAAATATCAACAAGCATTCTTGGTGCTATTGACGAGGAAGGCAACTGATGTATTGCATGATTGAGTGAATAGGATAGGACCCTGGTAGGTTTTAGTAGGATAACCCTTCTTTGTTTTCGCATTTTATGTGAAAACAAGGTAGTGTATGTCTAGTTTCCTCTTGCTAGAAAACTTTGTTGAGGATCTCGAATCCCTCCTGAGAGACTGACCTCCCTTCTTAGAAGCTTCAAGCGGCAAAGCAAGCCAGCACAACTGCACCAACAACCGAAATGCTAATGGCCCAGAAGAACCTTCGTGAGTTTTCGGCTCCCTCTGCTAACAATGTTCCTGTTGGGCCACTGTTAACATGGGAAATCAATTCTGGCTTGATCACTCTGGTGCAAGCCAACCTATTTTGTGGGAATGCAAACGAGGATGCAAGTGCTCACCTGCAACAGTTCCTTGAGATCTGCAACACTTTTAAGATCAAGGACATATCTCCTAATGTTGTTCATCTTAGGATGTTTTCGTTCTCTCTCCTTGGGAGAGCAAAACAGTGGTTCTATGCGAACCGAAGTGTTGTAGACACTTGGGAGAAGTGTTCTACAACATTCTTCGCCAAGTTTTTCCCGTTGCAAGACCAATGCCCTACGTGGAAGAATTTCCAGCTTCCAGCAAGACGCTAAGGAGTCTATTCTCGAAGCTTGGGAAAGGCTACAGAGGTACATCCTAGCATGTCCCCTCCATGAGATGGATGATTGGCTCGTTATCCAAAACTAATGCAACAGGCTGATCCCTTCCGCCTGTGACCATGTTGATTTTGCTGCTGGAGGTGCCTTCTTCTCATTGAGAGTGCCCAAAGCCAAAGACTTGATTGAGAAGATGGTGTCAAATATGGGTTGGAGCGACGAGTGCCTCCATACCCGCCAGCGAGGCATGCACACCTTGAAGGCGGTGGACATGATCACTACCAAAATGGACCTCCTTATGAAGAAGATTGATGGACAAGGCAATGATGAGGTATGTGGCAATGCCTATGCCTTATACTCTCACAACACTTGTGAAGTCCGTGGCAACACGGGCCATTTGGGAAATAACTGCCCAGAAACCCATGAGGATGCCCTATACATAGCCAACAATGGAAACAACAATGGCTGTCATCCAGGAGGTCAAGGGTGGGGCCAACAATGCCCATTCTTTCAAGGAGGGTACAACAACAATGGAAACAATGGAAAGCAACCCAAATTGACATAACTTTCCATTAGGTAGTTGAAGATCAATGATTCTCTATCCAAGAAACTATCGGCTAATGACGAGACCCCTAGAGAGCATTAATGCCAAAGTCAAAAGACTATCCTCAACCTTTAAGAATCTATTGAGTTTAAAAAGATGTTGGAAACCCAGTTGGCTCAACTTGTTGCAGTTGTTCCTCCAATGGAAAAAGTGAGTGTGGTGGCTTCGAGAGGTGGCAAGAAAACTCGTGACCCACCATATCCTACACAAGAGAAGTGGAATGTAGGGATCAGGGTCCCGACATTCCATAAATCACATTGGGTAGTGTTGTGCGATGCGGGCCAACAGCACAAACAAAAAGATATACAAAATACATAACACAAATGAGCGTGTCATATTATTTTCTCTTTGTATAACAAAAGTATTTTTATTGCATCGGAAGTTATATAATACATCTCTCAACCTAGCTACTGCACAAGTGGTAGTATTCAGCCCAGAATACACCACACTAGCAACACGAAGCAAAGCAGCGGCTCGTAGGGTTTCTGCTTGGCAATACAACCCGAGAGGGGTGATGCCACAAAGCGAAACCTATCAAAAGTGATATTATCTGCAAAACATTAATCCACAAAACCGTGAGCTTAACGCTCAGCAAGACTTAACCGTCTCACCTAAACATGAAACTCTACATGCAGGAACATGCTAACATAGGAAGCTGAAATTTGCATAAAGACACTCCTACAATAGGTCCTTACTTTCAATTTTTAGCCTCAAGTTTACAGTTCATCGAAATATAAACTTAGTGAGCTCTTCCTTAATACATTCACTAAGAATTACAATTAATAATTTAAATGCACTAGTAGATTAAATATATCCTTTCACTTCTCACTACGTCACAACATAGTGAACAAGTATGCTCAATCCATAACCGCGAGCGACGATGATTGGAATCAATAACAACCCAGAATGCAAGACACATGTCGAAGTTGCCCGCTAGAAGATTTACACCTTTAAGCCTTCTCAACTCCATTCACAGATGCCTGAGAAGTTTCCACACTAAGATCATTGAGTTACATCAGTTTCTTAGGTCTCATATACCAGTATGCATCCGGTACAGATCAAACTTGCCCAGTAGGGCCGCATATGGCACGGTCCTTAATCAACATAGGCAGTGCTACCCCTGCAGTCACCACATCCAATTCTACCTGATTGTTGCCCGGTCTCATATTCATTTCTAGGGAATACTCTCTAAACCTACCTATGCGTTCCCGTGTGCTATAAGCAAGTGAGTGACGAATACTCGACTTCTACTGGATCAACTAGGAATCCTCATTAGCATAGCAATAGTCCTACGATAAAATCCTATTCTACCCATACACTCCAAGGTGGGTTGGGGTCATGCATTTGGAGTGTCATTCACCTTAGACGTAATGCACATTTCATATCTAACCCAAAGACGGTGAATACAAAGGAAAACTTTAAAAATCTTTTAAATGCAAACCGGGGCTTGCCTTGCTCAACAGTTGAGTTAGTAGACTCAAGTCATGAAAATGTTCCTCCCGAAAGTCCACCACATCAGTAGCGAGATGGAATGCTTAGCCTCCAAGTTGGACTCCTCGTCAAGCTCGGGCGTCACGTCCACTATTGAAATGCAAATGCATATATAATCAAAAGTGATTTAGTAAATGATTCATTTATGTTGTAAACAACTTAGGAATGAACAAGGAGTGACTAAGAATGAAGTCTCTGTTTCTGGAGTCAACAACAACAGAGAGGGAAAATGATGTGGAATGGAATAAGCATAAGCATAAGCATAATGTAATGTATGCTTCCAATTGAACATATGCATGAATCTGGAATGAAATCACAGAATTCTGGAGCAAGGGGATTCTACTGACTCTAAGAATTTTACATTGGCAAGTAGGTACTAGGATGAGTATCTGGGAAAATAACTGGAATTGTTAAAGTAAGCTTGTTGTCTCTAAAAATCCAACAAGTAAAAGGTTCTCTAAATTTTTGTACTAAATCTGTAGCTTTAAAGTAGCTAAAAGTGGATGATATTTAAAGAGGAGGTCTCACTGGTTCTAGCAAAATTTGTTTCATAATTTTCTGAGCTTCCTATAGGGAGTAATTGATTTTACAAGTTTGGGATAAAATCTGGAAATGTTTCTGTACATTTCTCAATTTTCAATGACATGGAGAATTAAAACACTAACTCACCAAGAAAATGAAGTACAATAAACTAATTCATCGGTGATCTAGCAAAATCTGGAGTGAAACTGCCGACGGGTGTGACCTAGGTCACCGTGCGCATCACTCGAATAATTCTTCGTTTTCTCCACCGTTTTTGATGGAATTTTTTTGTGGAGATGCGCACGGACGTCATGCAGCTATTTGCTAACTGGAGTGATCGACTATTATGCATGTACGACAAATTGGAGCAAAACCTAGGGGCTGTTCTCTATGTTGGCCGGCACAAGAACTCGAAATATTCCTCAATGGTGCGACGATAAGCTGAACGACTTGGGGAGCAAGAATATGATGGCGAGCGAGGTTGAATGGCTGGCAAATCGCTTGAGGCGGTGGGGCGACGAGGAACCGAAGAGGCGACCGAAAGTTGACGATGACGGCGCTTTTGCGCTGTTCCCAGGGACAGTTCGAGGAGGCGGCGTTTGTTGGTGTCGGGGAGGAAGAAAGGAGGCGTGCAAGTCCTTCGGTGACAACAGCTGGGCACGGACACGTCTGCGTGTGTTGAGCTGCGGAGAAAACAGAGGGAGGCACCCGGCAGTGAAGCTCCAACGAAGAGGAATGGTAGAGAGAGCAAGCAGTTTGTGAGATAAGGGCAAGGCTCAGCTTGACTCAGAAGGGAGCAGGAGGTGGCGCACACAGAGGCATTCTGTGGCGCTCTAGCAAGGAAAACAAAGAGGTGGTAAGTTCCTCTGTTCTGGCACTGATAGTGGGTCCTATTTCTTCCCTTCCTCATCCTCTTCTCTGGTTCATCAAATATCCCACCAAATTTTGGTTAAAACTCATGAAACTTGTCAGGTAGACTAAAACAATTTTGTAGGATTTGAGTCTGATGTCAATATCTCAATTTGACCAAATCTCATTCGAAATCCAAAGTTGAATGCCATTCAAGGTATCCATTGAATTAAATATCAAGTCAGTTTAAAAATTAATAAAATTTGGCAGGCGCACTTTTTGAATTATACGGAATTTATTGGGCAACTTAATTTCACAATTTCATTAGGTTTAAACAGGAGCTGGATTTTGAATTCCTTATTTAAGATTTAAAATGATTTGTTTTTTCCAATTGCCATTTTCGTTTGAGTTTTTTGTAGAGACTAATAATGAACAGCACAGTCATCGGTTTATAGAACATTAGAAGTGGGACTTTACATTCCCCCCCCCCCCCCAAGAGAATCTCGTCCCGAGATTACAAAAGATGGTACAAAGGTAGAGGAACCATCGGACATGAGACGCTAATAAGTCTGGATAATTTGAGCGGAGATAGTCTTCGCTCTCCCATGTCGCTTCTACAGCGGTATGATTGATCCATAAGACCTTGTAAAACCACAACGTCTGGTTTCTTGTGGTTCGAGTCTTTTCGTCAATAATCCGGATCGGACGTTCAGTATAGGTGAGATCCGATTGAAGAGCTTCAAGATCTTCTGTGCGGATGCAAGATGGGGACTTGAGACATTTCCGCAGCTGAGATATGTGGAAAATATTATGAATTCTAGCAAGGGACATAGGTAACTCTAGACGACAGGCCACGGGTCCACATTTTTCAATGACAGCGAATGGACCGATAAATAGAGGAGCAAGTTTTCCCATCACTCCCAAATGGTGAATCCCTTTCATCAGAGAGACACGAAGATAGACTTGGTATCCGTTGTTGAATTTGAGAGGGCAACGTCTTTTATCCGCATAGCTTTTCTGCCGAGATTGAGCAGCCTTCAGATTGGCTTGAATTACTCGCACTCGTTCTTCGGCTTCATTGACAAGATCAATTCCGTATATTACTATCTCGCTGGATTCACACCAGTTGAGTGTTGTGCGGCATTTCCGGCTGTAGAGAGCTTCATATGGCGCCATCTTGATGCTAGCTTTATAGTCATTATTATATGAGAACTCCACCAATGATAAATTATCATCCCAGTTTTTACCGTGGTGAATAGCACAAGCACGTAGCATGTCTTCAAGAATTTGGTTCACCCGTTCAGTTTGACCATTCGTCTGCGGGTGATATGCGGAGCTTCGAATCAGTTTAGTCCCCAATGAAGCGTGCAGCTGCTCCCAAAACCGAGAAACAAACTGCGCACCGCGATCTGAAATAATTGTGCGGGGAACTCCATGCAAGCACATAATTCTTGCAATAAACAACTCCATATATTTCTTGGCAATGTACTTGGTACGTACCGGAATAAAATGAGCCGATTTGGTTAGTTGATCGACTATCACCCAAATCGAATCATGCTTGTGGAAGGTGAGAGGCAATCCGACTATGAAATCCATACTAATGTACTCCCATGTTCATACCAGAATGTTCAATGGTTGCAGCTGTCCAGCCTTTTGCATGTGGTCGGCTTTCACCCACCGACACGTATCACACTCAGATACGTACTTTGCAATCTCCCGTTTCATCCGAGTCCACCAAAATCTTGTTTTCAGATCTTGATACATTTTGTTGCTTCTCGGATGAATAGAATACTTGGACAAATGAGCTTCATCCATGATTTTCTTCCGAAGTGTCATATCACGAGGTACCACTATATAGTAGTTAAACCATAGTGTACCATGATCATCCTTCCAGAAACCTTTTATCTCACCTTTGTCCATTCTCTCTCGTATGTGAAACATGCCAGCATCTTTCCTCTGAGCTTCCATAATCTCCTCTCATATCGTAGATATGAGAGCAAGATTATATAATGCTCCATATGGAACCAAGTACAAACTCCTTTCGTCCTCTTCCATCGGAGTAACTGATAAATTATTGACATGTGACTTGCGGCTTAGCGCGTCGGCAACTACATTCGCCTTGCCGGGATGGTAGTGAATTTCAATCTCATAATCTTTATCAGCTCTAACCATCTCCTTTGCTGCATATTCAACTCCTTCTGAGTGAAGATATATTTCAGACTTTTGTGATTGGTGTAGAGGTGTATAAGATTGCCTAGCAAGTAATGCCTCCACATTTTCAACGCAAGCACCACGGCAACAAGCTCAAGGTCATGAGTTGGATAATGTTGCTAATGATTCCAGAGTTGTCGTGATCCATATGAGATCACGCGTCCTTCTTGCATTAATACACAGTCGAGACCAATGCCAGACGTATCACAATAAATGTCCAAAGATTTGGTCATATCCGGCTGAGCTAGCACTGGGGCTGTTGTGAGGTGTTGCACCAATGCTTGAAAAGCATCCTCACATGCTTTGCTCCAAAAATATATAGTCCCCTTTTTCAGGAGCTCCGTCATAGGCTTAGCAATTTTTGAGAAGCTCGGAATGAACCTCCGATGGTATCCCGCTAATCCAAGGAAGCTGCAAACTTCATGAACGGACTTTGGAGACACCCATTTCAGCACTTGTACAATCTTGCTTGGATCCACAGCGATACCCTCAGCTGAAATAATATGGCCCAGAAATAGCACTTGATTTGATCCAAAACTCGCACTTAATGAATTTTGCATAAAGCTTGTGATCTCGCAACCATTGGAGCACGATATGCAAGTGTTTGGCGTGCTCTTTCTCTGATTTAGAATAAACCAAAATGTTGTCGATGAAGACCACGAAAAATTTGTCCAACTCCGGCATGAACACAGAATTCATGAGATACATGAAGTGAGCCAGCGCGTTGGTAAGACCAAACGACATGACGAGATATTCATATAGCCCGTATCTCGTCGAGAATGCCGTCTTCGGTATATCTTCCGGTCGGATTTTTATTTGATGATATTCGGACCGAAGATCCATCTTCGAGAATACCTTAGCACCCACTAGTTGATCGAATAAGATATCAATGCGTGGTAGTGGATACTTGTTATTGATCGCACATAGACGTAACATATTGTCCTTCTTCTTCACAAATAATGTGGAGTAGCCACAAGGTGATGAACTTGGGCGAATTAGACCTTTGTCCAGCAGGTCCTTCAAATGATCCTTCAATTCTGCTAATTCGTTTGGTGCCATTTTATATGGCCTTCCAGAGATAGGCGTGGTTCCCGGAACAAGCTCAATCTTGAACACTATGTCCCTATCCGGTGGCATACCCGGTAAGTCATCGGAAAACCTGTTCGCATATTCACAAACTACGGGAATATCTTCAAGCTTGGCGGCTTCCACATTATACACTGCTGAAACTTGCTGAGATCGAACCACGAGATTTAATGTGTTGCAGCCATGTTTTTGGGGATTTAGTTGAACAGTCCGAGAGCCAATGTCGAAGACAGCTCCATAATTTGTCAACCATGACATTCCCAAAATGATATCAATCTTTTGATCCTCCAGTATGATCAGACTTGCAGGATAAATTTTTCTACCCAAACATAGAGGTGCTTGGGTGACAATTTCATCGGCTGAAATCTTGCCTCCGGGTGAGCTGATATGAAATGGACCCGCCACGGTAGTGAATGGTATTTGGTGTTTTAGCACAATGGATCTGCTAATGAAATTATGAGTGGCACCGGAATAAAAAAGAACGAAAGTCGGTTGATCATGTACAGTGAACATGCCCGCTAAAACGGGTTCGCCTTCCGAATGTCCTCAATTGCCGCATAGTTAACGCTGCCAGCCTTTGATAAGACTTTCCTCGGATGTGCATTGTGCTGATCTGAGCTTTTGTGAGATGGCATGTGGCTGCGGCTCTGCTCAGCTTCACGACAATTTCGTGCCAAATGAACCCTCTGCTTTCCACTGAATTGAGGCGGATGTAACCCTTGCACGTCTTGATGTGGTAGGGTTGCACGAATATCATTTAATTGCTGCTGTTGAAGTGTATAAAGTATTTGCGTCCTCAGCTGAATGAGAGGTGCACAAGTTATTAACTGCAGCTGTGGTTGTGGTGGTTGCACCATGGACTGAATTTCCCTACCGGATGGCAAGTAATACCTCACCCGACATCTCGGGGGAATGCCACTATTACAGTCTGGGGGTATGGTCCCCTTCCTCTCGCTTGCTAACGGAGATCAGCATCTTCTCGCCGAATAGCGGCATTCACCAGGTCATGGTAATTGCCATCATTGAATAAAACCACTTCAGCCATGAGTTTAGCATTTAAACCACGGAAAAAGTACTCACATTTTGGATTCTCATTGTCTACAAAATGAGTTGCGTACTGCACCAAGCGGTTGAACTCTTTGAAATAATCAATAACCCTCATTTCTCCTTGTTTCAACTCCAAGAATTCTTCATACTTGGCGCTTATAATCCCAGCAGAGATGTGAAGAGCACGGAATGCATCTTGTAATTCACTCCACGTGACACGATGTTCTACTGGCAGAGTGGTGAGATATTCTGACCACCAGGCAACAGCGGACCCCTGGAGTTGTTGAGCAGCCAACAACGTCTTCTGTTACTCATCAAACTGAGATAGCCCAAATTTGCCTTCTATAACCCGGAGCCATTGGTCGGCCTCCACCGGATCATTCACCTCCGTGAAAACCGGCGGCCGGGATGAAAGAAACTCCACATAAGCACTCCGAGTTGAATTATGCAGTCGAGGTTCCGAGGTTCTGCCCTGTTGAACCAATTCTAGGAGTAAATCCCTGTTCTAGCGATTAGACTCAACCATGCTTGCCATGACTTCCGCAACCATAGTTGGGAACGACGATGAGGATGGTGGTGATGGATATGGTGTTGAATCATTTCCGCCATGAATGGGACCACCTAGTTCACACTCTGTATGAGTGTGATCCATGCTGCAAGAGTGAGCAATGTGGTTAAAATCCAAAGTTGAAATGTAAACTTGAACTCAAAAACATTAACCGTAATACACATCACTTAAACAATGCAGCATGTGAAGGTGTAAACAAGGAATAGAAACTTTTGGACCAGATTCAAAACTCGATAAAACTCGTAAAATACTTCCACCCAACAACCAGATTGAGGTTAGATGACTCTCGAGCACGTTCTGGAAGTTTGCAAAGCATAAATACTTGAATGTCCATGACCAGTTCCATAATGATTGGAACTTGTCAACATTCTGTCCAGATTGAGCAGTCTGGAACCAAACCAGAATTTGAATATGATAATGGGTAAAGAGATACGGATATTTAAAGTTTGACAAAGTTCCCAAAATTTTAGGAAAATTTTGGCAGCACCTCTTTTGTATATGGTGGTGTTTGGCCACATTTTACAAATAGATAACATCAAAACTTTCCAAAACTTTAAATTATAACATTGTAGTACACAAAATGTGGATTTCATAACTGTGTCATACAAAGTCATTCGAGTATTCTACTAAGAGATATGATAAAAATAGTGACAGGTGCAGAATGGTTCCAGTTTCTGTCCAGATTTGGCAGATTGGAACTTTGAAATTTTGAACATGTTAAAGTGGAATTCTGCTCTGGAGTCAACAGAAAAGATGTAATAGACTCCCTAGTATTCCCATCCACTTAAAATAAACTTTCATTGGATTTTTCTTCGGGGAGTTATGGATTTTCAAATTCAGGTCAAATTACTGACAGGAAACAGAGACTCTGATTTCTGAATGTCTTGAGTTTAATTCTACTCCAACTTTGAAACTTAGTTCAAAACCAGACATCAATAGCTAATACAGGTATTCTTACATCTTCTTGAGTCTATTTTACAGTGATCTTCATAATGCATGGATGGAATACATGTCGGTACTACGTGCCTCACAACAGTGAAAATTCTAACCGGATTATACCGGCTTATACGTCTAAATCGGTGGCACTATAAACGATCACTCGCAAATGTTTTCTAAGCACGATATGATAACGTGGTTAGTGTCCCTGCATAAGACACACAATTACAAAACACTCATTATGGTGCCGTACGGCACGGCCCGCACGAGTGATCATTTCAGGCATTCACAATAATATATATGAAAGTAAGAACATTCATCCCGTATCATTCCATACGGGCCGCCCTGAGCAGAGCCACGTCTCGAGGTACATGACTGGGTTTTCTATCACCCGACGGGGGTCCCACGTCTTTGCATAATGCTGCACCAGTAGGAGATGCATCAGGTTATGTATCACCCGATGAGGTCCCACGTCTTTGCTTAATGCTGCACTAGTAGGAGGCGCTTTTGTGTGTTTATTAAAAAACACACTACGTGCTTTTCAACCGCATGATAGATGGCCACATAATTTATCTCATGTGCTAGGGATCAGCGTTGCGTGTGGCCCTTTGAACATTGAACATTCAAGAGTTGCATACTTCATGTTTTTGACCACACTATAGGGTATTCTTGCTTTTGCCTGAAGCACATTGGGGAGTAGCGTTTCATGTGTTTCCAAAACTATGAGATGGTTCAGAGACTCATATTAACACCCGTACCAAGCCATGGGGGACAATCACTTGCTACCTCTCGCATGGTGAGCTTACCGCAATTGATCCGCTTGCGGTGGCCTACCTTACTTCTTACCTGACATCGGAGTGTCGTTACAGAATATAATAATAAGTATGTAAGCATTGCCACCTTAATAACTATGCTAGTATAGACCTTATGCGGGCATCGTGACTAATCCTCACTCGACTACTTCGAAGTTTTAAAAAATAGGCTCTTTTCAGGAGTGCTATTCCCAATACGGCTCTGATACCAAGCTGTAGGGACCGGGGTCCCGACTGTCGGTACCCTGAGTACCGTATACCCCTTGAGATTGCAAAGATCTCAAGGAAATGTCATATACTTGATTTGAAGACCTTCGAAGGCCCACATGTCAGACATAACCGGACCCGTTTCCCCAACATGGTTAGTCTCAGAGTCGCCACGTGTACCATCAAACCGGAGCTACCGCCCACAAGGGGGAAGCTCCGGGCTATGTACCATAACGGCACCCCCGTACCTAAACCCAGACCGAGGGAAGCTCCGAAACTGACACGTGTCTGATGGCACCGGACCTATCTGTTCCCCACAGTATGCTCCGGAGCTGCCACGTGTCCAATCGTCGGATCTTCAGCCTCCAACCTCCGGTAGAATCCACAATGGCTCCGGATCTTCAAAGTGGAATCAAGGACTTCAAGACCCGATTAAGTGTCATTAGTACTATGTTAATGACACACGATCGGATGAACCTAATTACCAGTAACGACGCTATCAAATCCCGTAACTCGGTCATTAAGGGTAATTAAGTGCATCAAGTGTGTATCAATATTAGTAGCCGCCGGGGCCACATGTCGGGCTAGGCCAACTTGTAACGGCCTGTCCTTGTACTATAAAAGGATAGGTTGACGATACATAGAGATGATCTGGTCTGATCGTCTCACATGCGCTCTCAACTCACGTCACCTGAGTTGAGTTCATACATCCAATACAACACCAACACACCCCGTGGAGTAGGGTATTACGCTCAGGCGGCCCGAAACACGTAAATCTTTGTGTCTCCTGTGTCATTTTACATTTCACCTTCTTGAATCTCCGCGCGCCCACACCGAACTTCAAACTCCGCAAACACTTTTATTAGTGTCGGGAGATCTGCCGGATCAAAACCACCGACAGTTGGCGTGCCGGGTAGGGGGCGTCTGAGATTTCAAGAATGGTGAACTCAGCTGTTGAATCATCCAATGGTCATCCCGCTGTTCAAGCTATTGGGGGCAATCCCTCCAATATGTAACCACTAGCAGGAACCTCAGTTCCAGCAGGAGTCACACTTCCACCACCGCCGCCTCCACCAGCAAATCAAGCTGGGCAGCGCGATGGTGCACTGACGTCAATCAATGCGTCGGCGAATCATGACAACCCGGAACACGCGCTCCATGCAGCACGTGCTCTCCTTCAGCACCCACCACCTCCAGATGCATCCCGGGATGTAATGAAGCAGTGGAGGGCCGATGTGGAACACTTGGTTGCAGCAGCAGCGGACCGCATCAGTAACCAGGGTCCTCCTCCTTCAGGACGGGCCCCGTCGCAGCGATAGACCTTGTCTGGCAGACTTGGTCCGCATGTTTCCAACAACAGGAGACGTGTTGCGTCACAGCAAGTGACGTCGTTGCCTTTCGGGGCGCGACGCATTTACACGGTATCAAGGCTTTAAACTCATGACCTCCGGGCGGAGCTTGATCGCCGATACCGTCAACAAGACGGCCGAGTCCATATCAAGCGTGCTCGTGAAAGACGAGAAGCTCAGGACATTACTGCTCCTGAAGGAGCAGGGGGAGGCTGTTCAGCCCTGGCCATGCATCTGCGTATGGTCAAGTGGCCACAGAAATTCCGGCCTCACCTGCCGGAGAAGTTTGACAGGACCGTTAATCCCGTCGAATTTCTTCAGATTTACTCCACTGCTATCCTGGCAGTTGGAGAAAATGAGGTCGTAATGGCCATCTATTTTCTAGTGGCTTTAACTAGGACCGCCCGGTCCTGGTTTATGAGCCTTCCACCCAACTCCATCAACAGTTGGGAGGAGTTGTGGCGACAGTTCACCGCCAACTTCGGGAGTTCATACACCCGAACAGGCACCGAACTGGACCTTTTTGCAGTCGTGCAAAAGGGGGAGAATCCCTGCGATCATTCATCCAGAGATTCTCTCAGGTACGAAACACTATCCCTTCTATCTCTAGCGCTTCTGTCATTGTGGCATTTAGACAGGGCGTATGGGATAAGAAGATGTTGGAGAAACTGGCGATCAAGGAGATCACCAATGTCACGAAACTCTTCAGCTTGGCCGACAAATGTGCCAGAGCTGCGGAGGGCCGTGAAATGCACTCCAAACCATCTCCGGAGGATCGCAAGAAATCCTCCAAAGGCGAAGCCACTACCTCCGGGAGTGGCAAAAAGAAGAAAAAGACCAACAGCAAGAAGAAGCTGTCGGCCGGCGCATCTAATGCTGCAGCTGCTGCAGCTCCGGGTGGCCGGGGGCCACGCCCCGAGAAGCGACCTCGACCGTCTTCTGAAGATGGTGGCAAACCCAAGGTGTGGTGTCCAATTCATAAGACGGATAGCCACAGTTTGGAAGACTGCTGGGGGGTCCAAAACCTTGCCGAGCGCTACAACAAGCGCCGGGAAGAAGTTTCTTTCCGACACAGGGAAGGAAAACAAAAAGCTGACGAAGCTCCGGCTGAAGAGGAGTTAGGTTTTCAGGATCCTAAAAAGGTCATGAAGGCCGTCTACACCTCTGTCGACGACGATTCTGACGTCTCTGACAACGAGCGTCAGAAGACCATGAACACCATTTTTGGTGGATCATGGGACATCACCTCCCGCCGCTTCCTCAAGACAATGCGTCGGGACATGGCCGCTGTAGCTCCTACAGCCAGGGCGGAGCCTCATCGGAAGTGGATGGACAAAGCCATCACTTTTGATGCTTCGGACTACCCTCGAAGCATGGTTGGAGCAGGCCAGTTACCTTTGATGGTATCTCCTACAATCAATAACATTCAGCTCCACCATGTTATGGTAGACAGAGGTTCGGGGCTGAACCTCATAAGCATCG
The DNA here is from genome assembly GCA_036927565.1 of Tuctoria greenei. Lineage (NCBI taxonomy): Eukaryota > Viridiplantae > Streptophyta > Magnoliopsida > Poales > Poaceae > Tuctoria > Tuctoria greenei. The sequence continues at coordinate 123,543,275 of JAYESD010000009.1, read as the reverse complement.
AAGCTTTTACCAAGCTTCAGCTCTGACCTTCGGATCTTCAACCCTCCCGACCTTTCTCCGGAGTAGGTCCGGGAGCCATTACCCCACTCGGTGCTATTACTCTCCCCGTTACCTTTGGGTCTCGGGAGAAGTATCGCACTGAGAAGTTGGTCTTTGACGTTGCTCAGATCAACTTACCTTTCAACGCCATCTTGGGTAGGCCTGCCTTTTACAAATTTATGGCAGCTGCTCATTATGGCTACCTGGTGTTAAAGATGCCAACACCAGTAGGCGTTCTTCGGATCCAAAGAGATCGCACTACCGGAGTAACAGCTCTGGAAGAACTTCATGCGCTTACTACGGTGCGAGAGGAGGACTCCAGTCAGGAGCAAGCTCCAAAACCCCCAGGCATTCGTCAACGAGGCTCGACTTCTGGACCTCGTGTGCAGCCAAGCGGCGACACCGACATTCCCGTCAAAGTCCTCCAAATCGGTTCCAATGCCGCTCAGACCACCCGTATATCGGGGGGGGGGGGGGGGGGGGCTGAATGACAAATAGGAACTCGCGCTCATCGCTTTCCTCCAGGCTAATGTCGACGTGTTTGCCTGGCAACCGTCACAAAGGCCTGGGATCCCCAGGGAAGTGATTGAGCACAATCTGAAGATCTACCCTGACGCCCGGCCCGTGCATCAGAAGCCTCGGAAGCAATCCGTGGAGCGACAGAACTTCATTCGACAAGAAGTGAAGAAGTTGCTTGAAGCTGGATTCATCCGAGAAGTCTTCCATCCAAAATGGCTGGCAAACCTAGTCTTTGTGCCCAAGGCCGGCGGGATGCTTCGGATGTGTATTGACTACACAACACTAAATAAGGCGTGTCCAAAAGATCCATTCCCACTACCTAGAATAGATCAGATAGTGGATTCCACCTCCGGGTGTGAATTACTGTGTTTCCTAGACGCATATTCTGGGTATCATCAAATCAGAATGTTTAGGGAAGATGAAGAGCATACCTCTTTCATCACAGTAGATGGATTGTACTGTTATACAGCCATGCCATTTGGTCTCAAGAATGCAGCTTCAACCTTTATACGAGCTATGTACAAATCTTTTGAAGAACTCATTAGAGACATAGTGGAAGTGTACGTCGATGACATCGTGGTCAAGGTCAAGAACAAGGAGTCACTCCTTGACACCTTACAGGCTGTCTTCGACAAGCTGCGGGTCACCCGCACAAAGCTAAACCCAGACAAGTGTGTCTTCGGGGTTAGCTCCGGAAAACTTCTTGGTTTTCTGGTAAATCACCGGGGCATAGAGGCTAATCCAGCGAAGATCAAAGCCATTGAAGACATGCGGCCACCAGCCCGCATCAAGGATGTCCAAAAGCTGATTGGATGTCTAGCAGCCCTCAGCCGGTTCATTTCAAGACTGGCGGAACGGGCACTTCCCTTCTTCAAGTTATTGAGGAAGTCCGGACCATTCCAATGGTCTGAAGAAGCAGAAAAGGCGTTCCAGGAGCTAAAATAGCTCCTCACCACCCTACCAACTCTGGTAGCTCCGAACCTTGGTGAGCCTTTGCTGCTTTACATTTCAGCAACCGACGAAGTCGTCAGTATGGTTCTGGTTGCGAAGAGACCAGAACCATCCCATGCCCAGGAATCCATACCCCTCCAGGAGGGTCCGGAGGTTCCTGAAAGCGAGTCTGGGTCCCAGTTCCCAGACTTGAGTCCACAAGAAGTTACTTCAGAAGACCCAAACCCCTCCGGGAGGGTCCAGGTCACTTATGATGAAGCTCCGGGTCCCTCCATCAAGGACCCGGATGTCCCCGAAGAAGGTCCGGATCCCTCCAGGAGGATCCGGGTCAATGAAAAGGAAGCTCCGGGCCACTACGGGAGGGTCCAGACCATCTAGCGCCCAGTGTACTTCATCAGTGAAGTACTTCATGACGCCAAGACTCGATACCTAGAGGTGCATAAGCTGCTCTATGCAGTTCTTATCGCCTCCAGAAAGCTTCGCCATTACTTCCAAGCTCACAAGATTTTAGTGGTGACTTCTTACCCACTTCGAGCAATCTTGCATAATCCCAATTCAACTGGGAATATTGCAAAGTGGGCAGCGGAATTGGCCAAATTCGATCTCAAATTCATTCCAAGACAAGCAATCAAGAGTCAAGCATTGACAGATTTTGTGGCAGAATGGACTCCCTCTACATCAAACCCTGGGGGCCTCAGTGAGCAGAAGCCGGAACACAAGGCTCCGGTCTTGACCGAGCCTCACTAGACCCTCTACTTCGACGGCTCCATGCAAAAACAGGGCGTCGGAGCTGGAATCCTTCTCCTCGCACCAACCGGGGAGAAGGTAAAATACATGGTACACCTTGACTTCAAGGCGACCAACAACATGGCGGAGTACGAAGCACTCATCTACGGACTAAAGGTGGCACTGTCATACGGTGTCAAGCAGCTGCTGGTCAAGGGAGATTCACAGCTCATCATTAAACAAGTGAAGGGTGAATGCTCCTGCAACAATCTCCAGCTAGCTGCTTACCTCCTTGAAGTCTAGAGGCTTCACAAGGACTTCGAAGTCCTAGACCTCCACCACGTCCAGCGTGTCCACAACGCTGAAGCCGACGAACTCTCGACGAAAGCGTCAACTGGAGCTCTAGCTCCTGATGGAACTTTTGTCCGGAGGTTGTCAAAACCCACAGCTCAGCCTGCCGAACTGAGCGAAGGGGGCGAGATCAGCATCCCAAAGCTGACGGTCCCGATGGCCCTGTTACCATGGCAGCCATCAAGGGTCGTAGGTGCTACCGGAAGCTCCAAGCAACCCAGCACGCAAGACTCAAATGCTCAAGTTAGCTCCAATGCATGGATCTCGGAGATCTGGAGCTACTTGAAAGACAACATCCTTCCTGACGATGATGTATCCGCTGACCAGATAGTCCGATTGGCTAAAAGATACACGTTGGTAGAAGGGGATCTCTACCGGCATGGTGCCAATGGCGTCCTAATGCGGTGCATCACAAGGGAAGAAGGCTGCGAGCTCCTCGCAGAAATCCATGGAGGCAAGTGTGGGAACCACGCGTCTACCCGCACGCTGGTCGGTAAATCCTTCCGGCATGGCTTCTACCGGCCTACATCACTCCAGGATGCAACTGAGCTGGTGAAGAAATGCGAAGCATGCCAATTTCATGCAAAGCAAATTCACACACCGGCTCAGGCTCTACAAATGATACCTCCTACATGGCCCTTCGCTGTGTGGGGGATGGACATCTTGGGACCTTTCCCAAGAGCCGTTGGAGGTTACAAGTTCCTGTATAACGCCATTGACAAGTTCACCAAGTGGCCGGAAGCAACTCCAGTTGTGGCAATAAACAAGCAATCTGCTATCAACTTTTTGCAGTCCATTGTATGCAGATTTGGAGTCCCAAACAAAATCATTACTGATAACGAGACCCAATTCATAAGATCTGCATTTCAAGGATATTGCGAAGACCTCGGCATTCAAGTTTGCTACGCCTCCGTAGCTCACTCGGCAAGCAATGGCCAGGCCGAGAGAGCAAATGCTGAAATCCTGAAAGGACTCAAAACGCGCACCTATGAGCGCTTGAAAAAACATGGAGCCAACTGGATTGAAGAGCTTCCACCCATTCTATGGGCCAACAGGACAACTCGAAACCGGTCAACTAGAGAGACACCCTTCTTCCTGGTGTACGGAGCTGAAGCAATCCTTCCTCCGGAAATCACCTTGGGGTCACTCCGGGTCCGGACCTTTGACAAAGCCACGCAGGACCAGCTCCGGCGTGAATACCTAGACCTTCTTGAGGAGGGAAGGTGCCAAGCAGCTGTTCGGAATGCCCGATACCGCCAAGCCCTTCGGCGCTATCATCAGCGGCATGTACGCAACCGACAGCTCGAGGAAGGCGATCTGGTGCTACGAAGAATACAATCCAGAGAAGGGTTAAACAAACTCTCCCCCAGCTGGGAGGGACCCTTCCGAGTGATTAAAGTATCCCGTCTCGAAAGCGTTCGCTTGGCTACCGAGGATGGGACACCTCTCCCAAATCCTTGGAATATTGAGCACCTCCGTAAGTTCTACACTTAATATCACGGAGGTGAGTCTGTAGTAACTTGAGGTGTATGTTATAGAGTCATTGTACAGAGTCGGGTAGTTCCTCCAGGAGAATAGCCGGACCTTTCCCGGAAGGTCCACAAAGTTCATGCAACACTTGTCACAGTCTCAGAACTAAAAGTGTGGCTAGCTACCCTGGGTCAAACGAGAAATGAAACACGCTTAGCCTGGTTCCATACCCTAAGAGTGTACTTGTTTCCCCTGTACCCCGGACCTATAATGAAAAACATCTTCATGTGAAACAGACTCCACGTGCATTTATTTTGTACAAGCTCAACATTTTTTATTTTTCTCTTTCTTGTTTATAACAAAGTTGTGCAATTCTTAAGAAATTTTAGTTCGACCAGTTCATGTACAATTCGAGCTGTATTATCAATTCTTTGGATTCAAATATTGTTCATGGCCCACTCTCCTGAATGCCGCCAAGCTAATCTAGGGCCGGAGTGTGCTATCGACTTAGCCTGGTCAAGCACCTTAAGTACGCCACTCTACCTACACCCCGGCAGGCCGAAGTAAGGCGGGTCCAAGTACAATTGGATCTGGAAGAAAGAAGGCAACACATTCGGTTGTATTCAGAATTGTGTTTGACCTAAAACTTTCTTGGGAATCGTAAGCCGCGACGAAGTTATAGGCAAAGAGCGAATTTTACTATTTTTCTTGACTTTAGTGTGCAGGAAAAATAAAGAATCCACGTTGATGGAGAAAATTCGGAGCTAACAAAGCTCTGACTCCCCCTAGGTGGCTTGTGATCGATGTTAAACATTGAAAACGAGCATTACCGGAGCAACCAAGCTCCGGCAAAGCTAGGGGGGCCCAGCCGTCGACGCAGAATAAAAGATGGTGAGAAGACCCCACAAGCGGAGTCTGCTATCGACAAGCTACGCGTTGGCAAAGGTCACTGCCGGAGCTACTAAGCTCCAACACCCCGGAGGGCTAACTATCGATGCTCTACGCATTGATAGGGACTATTGCCGGAGCTACTAAGCTCCGACGGTAGTCAATGCCAGAGCTTCTGAGCTCCGACAACCTCAGGGGGCCTTCACTATCGAAGACTTCGATCCTACACTCTACAAGTTCGAAGCAAACGAGTCTTCAACAAAATACAATATCCTCTTGGTACATGTTCACAATCAAATTGTGTACATCTACCAGGGGGCCAAGTGAAGATAGAAGTGTTGAAGACAAAAAATGAAATTCATTAACAAATTGTGGATATCATTCATCTAGAGACAAGGGATTACAAAATTGGGGAAGAAAAAGAGAGAATACAAGTGGGAGCTACAGAGATGGTCCTAGACCCTATGGAAGAACTGGGCGACCTTCTGAGCAACCTCCGACACGTTGGCTCGGGTGGCTTCACCTTCTCCTTCGATGGGACCTTCAAGCACCGGGTCCAGAGGAAATTGGGGATTCTGGCTGGTGTAGTACGTCAGCACATACTCTGCGACGTTCTTCGCCAGGGACTACCCCTCAACCTCCAACTGGTCTGCGATGGCGTCACCCACCTTGGAGAGTTTGTCACCCGCCGAGCTCAACGCTTGCAACACTAGGTCCGGCTCCGGCTCCGGATCATCCGGACGCACGGGACTGAAGCCCATTGGTGTCAGCGCGTCGTTGGCTTTGCTCAGGAACTCCCAAGACTATAGGGAGTCCACAATCCTCAAGCCCTTCAGTTCCTCCAAGGACCTTTTGGCCGCCGCCAGTTCAAAATTCTCACGAGCAAGGCGCTCAACCTCTTTGGCATTTTGCTGAAACTTTTCAGCAACCTGCTTCTCGAGTTTTCCGAGCTCCTCCTCCCAGAGGTGGATCTTGTTCCAGCGGTCGACCAGGTCCTTCTCCCGTCCCCTAACTTTCTTCTCCCTGGCAGCGATGGCACACTCTTGCTTGTAGAGTTCCTGCCCTCGCACCCAGGCCTTCTCCTCCTCCTCAACGCAACGCTCCTCCAATTTCTTGGTACGTTCCTCGAGGCCCTTGTCAGCCAGAGCCACCTTTTCGGCGAGCTCCTCCTCCCTCTTCATGACATCATCCCGCAGCTCTAGGAGTTTTTGCTCTTCGTCTTTGAGCTTCTTTGCCCTCTCCTCAAGTGCCTCCCGGCGCTTGATGAGGCTAGTGTTACTGGCTTCAAGCCTTTCTTGGCGATCATCAGCCGCACTATTAGTTGCCTTGGCCTGCTCATAAATGGCCCGGGATTGAGTGTCGAGGGCATGAGTCAAGCTCTCCCTATCATCCAATAATTTCCCCAGTATTCCAGGCGGACCTTCTCTTGTTTGATCCACTCCTTGTCGTCTGCCAGCCTCGACTGCGCCAGCTTGGTCTCAAAGTAGAGCCGATTATGCCACCGCCTAAGGGTTTTTTCGCTCCTCTTCAAGAGCCTTGCTGTCGTAGTAGAACGCCAGCTGGACTTGACGCAGACTGGAGCAAGCGTTTTCAATGGACAACGATAGGGGAATAAGGTCCGGACCTGCTGGGATCTCCTCCGCTGGTTCCAGCGGGTTCTCGCTTACAAAAATTGGGTCCCACTCCACAAGAGTGGTCCCCTAAGCCTCCATGGCACTAGGGTCGTCCTCTGGGATAGCCTCAGTCGCCACTGAGGAGGGTCCCGCAGAAGAAGTTCTGACCTCCGGAAGTGGTTCCGAAGGCCCTGCCGCTAGGTCTTCATTTGCCCCCTCAGGCAGGGGGCCAGCGACTTCATTAGGGCACCCTGGCTCAGCAGCAGGCACCTCCGCCGTCATCACTTCCGGAGCAGGGGCTACTTCCGGCTCCGGCCTGGGCTCCTCCTCCGCTGGTGGCTCGGGTGTTGGCGCCTCGACCATCATGGGTTCGAGTGCTGATGCCTCCGCAACGACCGGCTTGGGCGCCGGAAGGTCAACAACAACCGGCCCTGAGGCCGGAGCTTCAACCTCAACCGGCTCAGGCGCCGGAAGGTCTTCAACTGCAACCGGCTCTGCAGCCGGAGCTTCAGTGTCAACCGGCTCTAAGGCCGGAGCTTCAGAGGTAGCCAGCTCAACCTCCGGGACTTCCTCAACATCCGGCTCGCTCGCCGAGACTTCAATAACCTCCAGCTCAACCGTCGAGGCTTCGACAATTTCCAGCTCTGGGGCCGGAATCACTGCTTCCTCCGACTTAGCGGCCGAATCTTCCAACATCTCAGCATCAAGACCCGGGGCTTCAACCTCCGGGGCAGGTGCCGCTGGCGCATCTTCTCTCCCGTGGTCCGGCGCTACCACGAGAGTCTCGGGGGATGAGTCGAGGTCCATGACCACGACAGCTAGCGCTGGAGCTACTGCAGCTTCAGCCACCACTTGGGGCGGCACCGGGACAGGAGCAGAAGCCTCCGCCCTCACAGCTTCAGCTGTTGTGGCTGAGGGCGGAGCCTCACTCCTCTTCTTGGGGACGCTGCAGATGATGGATGAAGAAACTAAAAAAATAGTTACTACAACAAGACAACTGTCTAAGGTAAAGATTAAAAATTACCTCGGAAGGCTTCCGCACCAACTTGCACGGAATCTCTTTCCCAGGCATTCTGGACTGACCATGGCCACCGCCGGCGTGGTAGCTCCGGAAGGCCCCCCAAAACTTGTTGCAGCCGCAGGCATTTCCTTAGTCGAGGCCTCCCTCGATCGGGAAGGACCTCCAGACCCGAAGACCTCAGCCGGCCCTGGTACTGGAGTCACATGCCCGGGGCTAGCACCCTGGGAAGACACAGCTGCAGGTACAGTCGCCGCAGTTGTAGAAGACCTCCCCCTCCGCGGAGAAGGAGCTGCTGCAGAGGGTGCAGGCCTGACGGACCTTTCGTCGGAATGCTTTAGCTTCCTCTTCCGGCTCGAGGGTTCGATCGCTGACTCCTTGCCCTTGCCGATGACTTCGGTCCTTGGCTTTGGGGCAGGGGCGGAGCCACCTTCAGAAGCCCCAGGGATCACCACCCTGGAAGTCGATCGTCTCTCGACGACACCAAGGTCGTCAAGCATTGGCATCGTCCGCCGGAGCTCCCTGTTGAACTGTACTTCCACGATCAGAGGGAGGAAAGCTGGTGGCGGGGTCAAGTCATCACCCGCGATGTCGATGCCATGCTAGAACTTCTTGAGATGAAACTCCAAGGTCGCCCCCTCCATGTTGGACTTCAGCCCGGTCTCGACCCGGTCATCATCCATCACACTGTTGAGGGACCAAGCGAGTTTTTCACTCCTCTTCAGTGGTGCCCACCTGTTGACAAGGAAATTGCAAAATACCGCCTGAGGAGTTAATCCTCCCTCCACACATTGGCGGATCCTGGTCAGAGCAGGGTTGAAGGCATCCGACAGCACCGGAGCTTCACTCCAGACTGCAGTGTTGATGTTGGGGAGGCCTTCGGGCAGCTCCAGCTTCTCGTGCTCCTCCACCAGGATGACTATCCAGTCTTTCTTCCAATCGTCCCACTTTCCAGAGAGAAACGACCGGAGGTACTTGAATGGGCACTTCTTGCACTTCACAAAGTAGTAGAAGCCAAGATACTCATCACCCTTTCCGGTGGTATGGACTGTGAAGAAGGTCCGTAAAAGCTCAATGCATGGGGGATGCCCACCCACATTTCACAGAAGTGGATGAAGACAGACACTAGAAGAATGGAGTGGGGGCCAAGGTGGTACAGCTGCAGACCATAGAAGTCTAGCAGCATCAAGAAAAAGGAGGAAAAAGGTGGGATCAACCCCACCATGGGCGTACGCAGAAAAGTACACCATATCGCTGGCGTGCTCCTTCTCGAATGGGAGCTTTCCCCCGGCGCCGACCAGGTGGTTGAAGAAGTCCGAGGACCACCCCATGAGGGCCCGGACCTTCTTCAAGTAACTTTCGGTCTTCAAGCGACTCTTGCGGAGACCCAACTCCATCGCAACACAATGAGGCAAGGGACGAAAAGCAAGTGCAAGTTTAGGAGTTCGAGCGCAAGTTCAGATGAGAGGCGTAAAGAACCCCAAACGGTGTGCGCTTTCCTTCTTAAGTAAGCCCCCGCAACGCTTGGATGGAAACCGCAGGGAAGCTGAAGATACTATTCAAAAATTTCACCCTGCCGATGAAAAGAGGGTCTAGGACCACCCCGATGATCAATTCGAGGTTCTTACCAAGGCGAATGGTTGTCATCATGAAAGGCAGGAAGCCCAAAGGCGGCAGCCTGACAAGGCGCGCAGAACCGATACGATTTTCGTATCAGGAGCTGGCGACCTTTAATTGCGTGAGATCCGCACGCCAAAGATCTCATTTGCCGCACCCGGGATATTCCACGCGGCGAGGATGTAACTCCAAAACTATCGCCAACGGCACATCTGAAGACCTTTCAAGACTCGGCTCAAAAGTCAAAGGATGGACCCACCTCCGGCGGAATGACTCCACCCAAGGGATCTTCCCCAGAGGTGGGCCCAGGGGGCCACTGTCGGTACCCTGGGTACCGTATACCTCTTGAGATTGCAAAGATCTCAAGGAAATGTCATCTACTTGATTTGAAGACCTTCGGAGGCCCACATGTCAGACATAACCGGACCCGTTTCCCCAACATGGTTAGTCCCAGAGTCGCCACGTGTACCATCGAACCGGAGCTACCGCCCACAAGGGGAAAGCTCCGGGCTATGTACCATAACGGCACCCCCGGACCTAACCCCAGACCGAGGGAAGCTCCGGAACTAACACGTGTCTAGTGGCACCGGACCTATCTGTTCCCCACAGTATGCTCTGGAGCTGCCACGTGTCCAACCGTCGGATCTTTAGCCTCAAACCTCCGGTAGAATCCACAACGGCTCCAGATCTTCAAAGGGGAACCAAGGACTTCAAGACCCGATTAAGTGTCATTAATACTATGTTAATGACACACGATCGGATGACCCTAATTACCAATAACGGCGCTGTCAAAGCCCGTAACTCGGTCATTAAGGGTAATTAAGCGCATCAAATGTGTATCAATATTAGTAGCCGCCGGGGCCACATGTCGGGCCAGGCCAACTTGTAACAGCATGTCCTTGTACTATAAAAGGACAGGCCGACGATACATAGAGATGATCTGGTCTGATCGGCTCACACGCGCTCTCAACTCACGTCACCTGAGTTGAGTTCATACATCCAATACAACACCAACACACCCCGTGGAGTAGGGTATTATGCTCAAGCGGCTTGAACCACGTAAATCTTTGTGTCTCCTGTGTCATTTTACATTTCACCTTCTTGAATCTCTGCGCGCCCACACCGAACTTCAAACTCCGCAAACACTTTTAGTAGTGTCGGGAGATCTGCCGGATCAAAACCACCGACACCGACATTCCAGGAATCACATCGGGTGGTGCTCTGCGATGCAGCACCCAACAAAAACACAAAAAGATATACAAAATACATAACACAAATGAGCATGTCATATTCTTTTCTCTTTGCATAACAAAAGTATTTTTACAACAATGGAAGTTATATATTACATCTCTCAACGTAGCTACTACACAAGTGGTAGTATTCAGCCCAGAATACACCACACTAGCAACACGAAACAAAGCAGCGACTCGTAGGGTTTCTGCTTGGCAATACAACCCGAGAGGGGTGACGCCACAAAGTGAAACCTATCAAAAGCGATATTACCTGCAAAACATTAATCCACAAACTGTGAGCTTAATGCTCAGCAAGACTTAACCGTCTTACCTAAACATGAAACTCTACATGCAGGAACATACTAACATAGAAAGCTGGAATTTGCATAAAGACACGCCTACAGTAGATCCTTAATTTCAATTTTTAGCCTCAAGTTTGTAGTTCATGTAAATATAAACTTAGTGAGCTCTTCCTTAATACAATCACTTAGCATTACAATTAATAATTTAAAGGCAATAGTAGATTAAATATATCCATTCACTTCTTACTACGTCACAGCGCAGTGAACAAATATGCTCAATCCATAACCGCGAGCAACGATGATTCGAATTAATAACAACCCGGAATGCACGACACATACGCCCGCAAAGAACACAGTTGGTGCTCTTCTTTCTACATTGCACGCAGCCACTTTTCACGGGAGGTCCTAATATCGAATCAACTCTCCATCCCGAGCCAAAGGTCCTCTACACGGACACGTAAAAGTTGCCCGCTAAAAGATTTACACCTTTAAGCCTTCTCAACTCCATTCACAGATGGCTGATAAGTTTCCACACTAAGGTCATCGAGTTACATCAGTTTCCTGGGTCCCATATACCAGTATGCATCCGGTACAGCTCAAACTTGCCCTGCAGGGCCGCATACGGCACGGTCCTTAATCAACACAGGCAGTGCTACCCCTACAGTCACCACATTCCATTCTACCTGATTGCTGCCCGGTCTCATATTCATTTCTAGTGAATACTCTCTAAACCTACCCATGTGTTCCCATGTGCTATAAGCAAGCGAGTGACAAATACTCGACTTCTATCGAATCAACTAGGAATCCTCATTAGCATAGCAATAGTCCTACGATAAAATCCTATTATACCCATACACTCCAAGGTGGGTTGGGGTCATGCATTTGGAGTGTCATTGACCTTAGACGTAATGCACATTTCATATATAACCCAAAGACAGTGAGTACAAAGCAAAACTTTAAAAATCGCTTAAATGCAAACTGGGGTTTGCCTTGCTCAACAGTTCAGTTAGTAGACTCAAGTCAATGAATGTTCCTCCGGAAAGTCCACCACATCAGTAGCGAGATGCAATGCTCAGCCTCCAAGTTGGACTCCTCGTCGAGCTCCGGCATCACGTCCACTATCGAAATGCAAATGCATATATAATCAAAAGAAATTTAGTAAATGATTCATTTATGTTGTAAACAACTTAGGAATGAACAAGGAGTGACTAAGAATGAAGTCTTTGTTTCTAGAGTCAACAACAACAGGGAGGGAAAATGATGTGGAATGGAATAAGCATAAGCATAATGTAATGTATGCTTCCAATTGAACATATGCATGAATCTGGAATGAAATCACAGGACTCTGGAGCAAGGGGATTCTAATGACTCTAAGAATTTTACAGTGGAAAGTAGGTACTAGGATGAGTATCTGGGACAATAATTGGAATTGTTAAAGTAAGCTTGTTGTCTCTAAAATTCCAACAAGTAAAAAGTTCTCTAAATTTTTGTTCTAAATATGTAGCTTTAACTTAGATAAAAGTGGATTATCTTTGTTGAGGAGGTCTCACTGGTTCTAGCAAAATTTGTTTCATAATTTTCTGAGCTTCCTACAGGGGTCAATTGATTTTACAAGTTTGGGATAAAATCTGGAAATGTTTCTGTACATTTCTCAATTTTCAATGACATGGAGAATTGGAACACTAATTCACCCAGCAAATGAAGTACAATAAACTTGAAATTTTTTACTGAAGGTTATGTGTATTGTAAAGAGTATTCTGACCAAGATTGGGAATTTTTCAATTAGCGTAACAGAAGTAATTAATTTCCCAAGCATTTAGTTCAAAGGAACTAATTAAGAAAATTCTGGGACTTTCGTGTTCAACAAATTGCTCCAACGCAAAATTGGGATCAAGATGAGTCTACCAGAATTTATTTGGAATTTTTAGGTACATTCTACCAGGAGAAAATGATTTTTGAAGTTTGGGCAAAATCTGGAAATTCAAAAGGAAAAAGAAAAGGTTTAAATCTCTGCCAGTGGGACCCCCGACTGACTCATCCAATCTGCACGCAGCAACACGTTGGCCACAGGGTTGCCTGCGCATTGTCACAAAGGATCAAGGCTCCACATCAGATCCAGCCCAAAGGACAAAGGCCACTGACAAAGGGGGCCCGCCAGGGCTTCTTCTTCCCCGCGCCAGCGGCGCTGCGCGTCGGCGCAAGGCGGCGCTCAGCGGCGTTGTCGCCGGACCCGCGCTCCAATGTTTCCCCCACCTCAATATTCGCCGCCAGATGATATTTTGTGGTGGGTAACCGGATTACGGGGTCAGTGTGACCTGGGGTGGTCTGCAACGGCGTCCTCAACGCGCGGCGGCGGCGGATGAATTCCGGCGATGGCAGAACTGCACGGGAGTGCTTAAAATGACTCGGGAAGGGTTCGTAAAGTTTCCTGGCGACCTAAGGAACTCGAAACTAAATCTCAAATGGGGCGAAACTGGCTGAAACCTGAAGTTCATCGGTGACCTAGGTCACACCCGTCGGCGGCTAGGAAAACTCGAAGAATTCAGTGTTTTCTCCACCGTTTCGATGGAATTTGTTCGTGGAGATGCGCACGGACGTCATGCACCTATTTGCTAACTGGAGTGATGGATTATTATGCATGTGCGATGAATTGGAGCAAAACCTAGGGGCTGTTCTCTAGGTTGGCCGGCACAAGAACTCAAAATACTCCTTAATGGTGCAACGATAAGCTGAACGACTTGGAAAGCAAGAATATGGCATGATGGTGAACCTGGGAGCGAGGTTGAATGACTGGCAAAGCGCTTGAGGCGGTGGGGCGACGAGGAACCGAAGAAGCGACCGAAAGTTGACAACGATGGCACTTCTGCGCTGTTCACAGGGACAGTTTGAGGAGGCGGCGTTTGTTGGCGTCGGGGGGGGGGGGGGGGGGGGGGGGGGGGGGGGGGGGGAAGAAAGGAGGCGCGCGAGTCCTTCGGTGACCACAGCTGGGCACGGACACGTCTGCGTGTGTTGAGCAGCAGAGAAAACAGAGGGAGGCACCTGGCGGTGAAGCTCCAACGAAGAGGAACGGCAAACGTGTGTGCTCTGTGCTGAGAAATGGTAGAGAGAGCAAGCAGTTTGTGAGATAAGGGCAAGGCTCAGCTTGACTCAGAAGGGAGCAGGAGGTTGCGCAGCAGAGGCATTGCCTGGCGCTCTGGCAAGGAAAACAAAGATGCAGTAAGTTCCTCTGTTCTGGACATTGGTAGTGCGTCCTATTTCTTCCCTTCCTCATCCTCTTCTCTGGTACATCAAATATCCCACCAAATTTCGGTTAAAACTCATGAAACTTTTTAGGTCGACTAAAACAATTTTGTAGGATTTGATTCTGAAGTCAATTTCTCAATTCGACCAAATCTCATTTGAAATTCAAATTTGAATTTGAATTTGAATGCCATTCAATGTATCCATTGAATTAAATATCAAATTAGCTTCAAATTTTATAAAATGTGGCAGGTGCACTTTTTGAATCAGACAGAATTTATTGGGCAACTTAATCTCACAATTTGAGTAGGTTTAAACAGAAGCTGGATTTTGAATTCCTTATTTTGGATTTGTATTGAATTGTTTTTTTTTTTCAATTGTCATTTTGATTTGAGTGTAGAGACTAATAATGAACAGCACATTCATCGGTTTATAGAACATTAGAAGTGGGACTTTACAAGGACGACTACAAAAGAGAAGGAGGATGTTCCAGTTGACATATGTGAACCACTTAGTGAGAGAATGGCCAAGCACTTTGAAGACACCAACTTATTGTCATTCCCTCACAGGTAAAGGAAGCCAACAGTGGATGAGCAATTCAACCGCTTTATTGAGATTATCAAAAGATCCATATCAACGTGCCCTTGATTGATGTGATGCAAGTACCAACTTATGATCGCTATCTCAGGGACATATTAAATAGCAAGCAGCCATTGCCCGCTACTGAGTTTGTCAAGCTTACGGAAGACTGCCGTGCATCCATCCTCAATTGGCTTCAAGAAAAGAAGAAGGACCTTGTATGTCCTACAATCTCATGCTTGATTGGGGCTCACCACTTTGAGAAGGCTCTTTGTAACCTTGGAGCAGGTGTGAGTGTGATGTCCAAAGTGTTTTCGACCAGTTGAACTTCATGGAGCTTACTCCAACACAATTGCAGCTTCAACTGGCTGATTCTAAAGTTCGTTATCGAGTGGGTATTGCTGAAGATGTCCCGGTAAAAATCCGGAATTGCTTCATACCCGTGGATTTTGTGGTGCTCAACATTGAGGTCGAGAAGGATACGCCGCTCATCCTTGGGCGACAATTCCTTAGCACCGCGAAGGCTTGCATAGATCTAGGAGCTTGAGAAATCCATTTCCATATTAATGACAAGGATGAGAAGCTTAACTTTCGCCCAAAGTTGGAGCAATGCTCCATGATTCGTATCAAGTATGAGCCGAATGTTAAGCACATTCAAGAGATCGAAATCACACCTACAAAGGTGGACCTGCTCATTGCATTCATGAGGAATTTGATCTATGCGGAGAACCCGTCTTATCGTCCGCGCCGACACCCTAAGAAGATGGAGAAGTCCAGGCCTTCTCAAAGGCCCAAGTCCACCAAGCCACCAAAGAAGGAATGGCGGAAGAAGCAAGACAAGCCGTCCGAGCCCATCCCTTCGGGCCCGGATGCCAAAAAATGAAGAAGGGGGAATATCCATCTCATCAGACGGTGGTGAGACCTAGGCTATAGGTAAAATTAGTAATTATAATTTTCTTTATTTTTTCTTTTCTCTTCTTTTGGTTTTCCCCATTTAGTTTGATTTTTCCACCACAACATATTTAGTTTTTCTTAGCAAGTTGAGAATCTTTTATTCTCAAGTATAATTTTTATTTCCTTATTTTTCACGAAAAGAAATTTTTTGGGTTTTAAAAAAAGAGTTTTTATTTGGAAAACAATTTTTTAAGTTGCAAAAGTGGTAATTCACCAACGTGCTAATTCCATAGCCGTTGGGGAGCCACCTGCCAAAAGGGAGAACAGGGGGCCCACTTGTCAGTTCGGCCGACCCCCCTGTTCGACCGACATGGGGAAAGGGCCATTTTGTCTGTCCCTTCTCAAACAACTATATTTTGTTCCCTAGTGACTGTTGGGGAGTGCACACTATAAATAGTGGTCGTGAGAAGCATTCCTCCTCACACATCACCTCATTTCATACCCCCTCAAAGTCACTCTTGCTCACATTGTTTTTCGAGCTCTTCATTGAAGTACTCTTGTCCAAAATGCAACTCAAAAAGATTTTCTTTTGTTTGCATTTGCAATTTCCTCTCAAGCTCTTCAAGGTAAAATTCGTAGGGGGTTTTGCTTTTGCTAACATCACCTCTTTCGAGTTTTTCCCTTGTTGTGTTCTTGTTTGTTGTGGCCATGAAAGGAATGAAGTGGTTGTTTGGAAAGTGGAAGGAGCCTGCAAGTTCGAGCCATGGTGGAGATTCAAGTGCACGCCCCTCTTCTGTTTCTACACCAAGTTCACGGAGGAGGAGTGTAGGTGAGGACACTCTCATGGGTGAGAGGAGCTACCAGCACCAACTTCTTCATGACAACGACCTCGACATACAAAGTGAAGTTGAAGATCAAGCACGCAAGCTCCTCCAAGATCGTGAGTTTTCTCATACGAAGGCTTATGATCCGGATTTGATCTCTAAAATAGGTATGGATTTTGAATTATTTTCCATTTGGCATGCACTAGGATGGGAAACTTTGATTACATAGAGGAGAGAGGTTCACACCTTCTCTCCATGCAATTTCATTGCACACTCAAAATAGGATTCGATGGTATTACTTTTAGATTATTTCAAAAAAAAATACAACATCCTATGGAAAGAATTATGTGAAATTCTAGGCTTCCATAAACATTGTTTGCTAGATTTAGACGCTTTGCCTAAGTTTAACAAACAAAGTTTTTGGCGAGATTTAACTAGTGAGGTCAGATGTAGTGCACCTAGGAATAACCACTTACAGAAGCCTACTTTACGCTTCATGCATATATGGGTGGCTATGACTATGTTCCCTAGAGGAGACGTAAGGGTAGTGTGTGAAGATGAGCTGAAAATTTTATTTGCCATGATTAAAAAGATAAAAGTTGATCTAGTTATTGCGATGATGACACAATGGTTAGATTACATTCCAAGAACAGTGTCAATTGAATGCACTTCATTGATTACTCATATTGCTACTAGGGTAGGAGCACTAGAATATTCTTCATTTGAGTATATTGGAAATGAAAGAGAATTAATTGATGAATATTATTTAGTGCAAGGACATACACTTAAGCATGATCAAGATGACTCTCTGATATTTTATTATCCCAGCTTTCTCAATGAAATTCGGTTACCTAACCCGAATTATCATTTGTACAAATGTGAGGAGGCTAACCATTGACCTTATTCCCATCGAGGAAGCTCGAAGAAGTAATATCTCTAGCAGGATCAAGATGTCGTACAAGGAGAGCGCCATGCCTCCGACAACCTCCATGGTCCATGAGTACGAAGAGGAAGAGAACCCAATAGGTGATGCACCCACATGGATGGCTAGGTGCTACATGGGAGCCACCCCTATCCACTTCAAGTGCCAGCAGCTTGCCTCCAACGTCTACGAGACGATGTCTTTCCTCTTCGGCTAGAAGTCATCATGACTATAGCCAAGGAATGATGGATCTCACTAGACTTATGGAAGAGCTTGAAGTGAGAATGGGTGACATCTAGAACACTCTCCAAGGGCATGTCTATGGTACCCAAGACTAGCAACAACACATGAATGCTCAATTCACCAACTTCAACTCCACGCTACAACAACAACAAGCCGATCTCGCGGCATACTTCTGTCATCAAGGGTTCAACCCTCATCACGGGTGTAAGTGAAGAACAAGCTTGGGGGAGGACCCCCCCCCCCCCACTTGAGGTAAATTGTATCACACCCCTTGCATATTTATTTTCCATTCACTCATCATCCACCTTGTATATATATATATATATATATATATATATATAATAATGATAATAATAATAATAAAGTAGTATAGATTTGTTTTCAAATAAAATAATAGATGTGCGGTAAGAATGACTTGGAATTCACATAGATGAAATGATGAATAGTTGTTCTGTTTTAATTTTCCTAAGTCCCTAGTCTACAACTTACTACTCTCCAACATATTGCTCTCATTGGCTAAAATTTGCTTTTGCCTCGATTTGGAAATTGTGGGTAGCAAAAGCTTAGTCCATTCTAAGTTGTTGTGAGATATGATATAGTGATAGGGCTGATATTCCTAGTTTGAATGTGAAACTTGGATTTCTGAAGAAAATTCTAAAAAGATTAAAGTTACTCTCATTTGATTGGAAATACCTACCAAGGCCATATGATATATTACATTGATAGACCTTATGCATATGCTATTTGTCTTTATATTGAGCTTTGTAAAACTAGTATAGACCTATGTGAGATTTCATTCATTACTTTTTGAATTCAAGACTTCACTTGCACATGATATACTTCTACACTAGAAGTAAGCAAAATTCCATCATACCACTATTCCACGATAAAAAGAGAAACTCCATATCCTTCATGCTTAGTACTCTCTCCAAAATATATTGCATAAAAAGGGAGTAGAAGACATGGCTACAAGAAAAATAAAATGCATGCTTACATCATAAGCATGAGAAAAAAGAAAAAAAAAAGAGAAAAAGAAAAGTAGCCATGTTTCATCCCTGGAAAATAAGAGAGTTAACTCAAAAAGGAGTCATCTCAATATCACATCCACTCCATTCCATCACAAATGAACAAGTCTTGAATCAAATTGTTTTGAATTGATTTCTCCCAAGGCTTGCTCTTTTGACAAAGCAATATTACGTGTTGCAAATATGCCTACTATATTCCCTACCAAGCTCCACATACATGTCTTATTTAGAGATAGGATGAGTGTAGGCACAATGCCTTGGTGAGGGCATATTTCCACTACACATAAAGGAGAGATTGAGAAAATCAAATTAAGGTACTTAAAATCTAAATTGAACTCTCCAGAATTTGAGTGGAACTGGACTACTAGGGTATGTGTTCTCCATTTACTGTTCTATCTTTCAACCACCATTAATAGGAGATGGCATAAGCCCCATAATGACTTAAGATGGGTGAAGTACCATGCCATTTTTTGCAATACTAGGTAGAGTATTTTGTTGTACACATCGTACTTTTGAAAAATAGAACATTGTAGCAACTCCTGATCATCAACCTAAAGTCTTGACTTTGCTCGGGACGAGCAAATGATAAGCTTTGGGGAGTTTGTTGACGACTGTTATATACAAATTTTGCCCTTCAATATAACTCAATTATGTGAAGGAATTTTCATTTCTAGGACACATTACTTTTCTATTTAACCTATTTTCACTTATCATTGGAGAAATAGTGCATGCAGGGAATTATTGTAGGAAATTAGGTAAAAGAGGGGGGCAATCCTATAAACTATCATCCCAGCCAATCAAGCGTCGACATGTGGCACCACATGGATCAAATGGGCCACAGATAGAAGTATCTGATGCCATCCAATGATGTAGCACCCATATCAAGGGACAGGACCCACCTGACAGTGACCATGAGAAAGCACATGAGAAATGGTGTAAAGACCAGGTCGGTCGATCCCCCTAGTCAGTTGACCTAGTCATGGCGCCAAACTTGGCCAAACGCCACGTGTTGGCTCCTCCAGGCTTGAAGAAGTCAGTGAAGACTGATTCGCGCGATTTTGGAGGCTGGAATCGACCCTTCTCAACCTATAAATAGGACCGTCTACCCTCACTTCACACACACACCACTTGAGTATTCATCCATTGTATCCACTATTCTCTATAGGTTTAAAGGATTATAGGCTGTGGAGAGGAGAGCCTCTAGTCCATAGTCCAAGTAGGAGAGGAGTATAATGAGTCTCTTCCCAATTCCTAATTGGGAAAGGTATGGCTCTCATATTCCTATTTGTATTTGTGACTTTGCTCTTAATAAAGCGTATCTTGTTTTATTGTGGACTCCATATATATGGTAGGAGTAGTATTTTTGTTTACGCTATACCATTCTCATCATATCGTCATAAACAATACAAACCCCCACTATAGTCTAATTAGCTAAGACATGGTTATGTTAATATGAATCACTTATGCTATGAATTAACATTGGTTCAATGATGATTTAGTTCATTGCCTTAGGATGGCTTGTGCCTAGGATCTTAAGGTAATTACTTAATATGCTAGCATGGTGCTAGGATAGATAAGTAGTGTTGAATGTTTCGTATACCCACGGATTGAAGAGGTAGGCAGTAGGTAGTGACAGCCCTATCTGTCCTTTGTAATCCTCCACGTTCGGCTATGTCACATGCTCTTGGCGGGAGTTGTCCTAGTATTGCTAAGGGTAAACCCATGCCCGAAGTGTTAATCCACTTAGCATGAGAATTCATAATTGATATAATCATTAATAACTAACTTACGTTATGTACACTAGAAGCATAGTAGGAGTATCTACCTAACTCTTAGCCTAGTCCCGCTTTACCTTATTTACCCCCCTTACGATAGAATACTCTTGTGTGTGTCACACTACCTCCAAACTATCGATTACCCATCCTTGCTAGAACCCTACCTAGAGCAACCTAGCCTCTCCATTTGATGATTGCTTTGCTTCCACCTAGCCTTCCTTTAGGAGAATATAAATGACACCCTTTGGGAATACTCTAAAAGGGGAAATGCTACATCGATATATTCTGTGTGCTTGCGGAATTACATCTATAATCTAAAAACTATTAACATGCATTCTGACACTCTTGCTAGGGATGAATTGTTAGTAGTGCACAGGAAATATCAACACAGGGGTATTCCGATCGTAGCAATCTCGTCTACGATCAGATCTTACCACTTTAATACTAAAAACCATTCAATTCTTTGAAGGGAAGAATGATTGGATAAAATAGACGTATTTAGTCATCCATGCTACAAATGAGTCACAACAAATATAGAGACTAAGTTAACGTCTTTCTTAAATGTTCAATGCATCTTTGTGAATCCGAAAGATCTAATGGGGAGAAGAGTATTGATGCGGGAACTAATGTTCAATTCTCCCCCTCGAAATATGGCTTGAAATATAATGCCATAATTTTGAATATGTTTCAGAATCAATTTTTATGTGCTCGTTGTGTGAAGAAATTTGAATACCACTTACAAAATGATCTTGTATGGATAATAAATGTAATATCTGAATATAATATTTAATAAAACATTATTATCCAAATATGTGTACATAAATCAAATTTCTTCATCGTTGGGTACATAATGAAGCCTAAGACAAAACTATATCTAAATAATAATGAGAAGTCATAAATGACTTCAACTCAGCTTCATGACCATCAACAACTTAAATGGTCCTTTCCCCTCTTATTAGGATCCTCCTTGAACTTAATCCCTATTACAAAATGTGCAAGATTGCACCTTATTCAATCCAATAAGTAGATTGAAAATAATCTAAAACACGGATTCATTAACTTACAAAATAATACTTACCTTTCTTAAAAACGATTTGAGAAAGCCCAAGCTATCCTTTTTATAGTGTCCTTTATCCAAACAGAAACGACACTGATTTTTACCCACTTTCACATCCTTTTGGGAAGGATGCTGTTGTGGGAACATACACTTAATCTTACTCTTATCATTATGAGGAGTGTCGTGAACCTTAAAATATGGCTTAGGAGAACTAAAAAAGTCCTTCTGCCCTTACCTTTGCCCTTCGCGTAGTTGACAAAGTCACTAACACGTTGGGTCATATGGCACTCCTCTTTTTGAACGCACATAGCAGTCATTTTCTCAAGACCCCCCTACTCTAGCTGAGAATTATAATCAATGACGAATGACTCAAGTTCTTCTGGAAGTGAGGCGAAGATGAGATTCACAATAAACTCATCTTTTAACCCCATGTCCATTAGCTTAAGCATAGCAGCAATGTCCGTCATACTAAGAATGTGATACACACATCACCTCCATTGTCTTTCTCAGTGAGAAGCTTCTTCACAAGAGAGCTTCTCATAGCTTTATAGTTACCAGTACACTGTCTCTCTATCCTAAGGAGGTACTCAAAAGCAGTGCTCCATTCGGGAATTTCTGCCCGAACGCTCTCAGTATCGAGCCCTTAATCACATATGATCACTTCTTATTAGAAAATGCCCACTTGGCACAAGCGATTTCGTACCGAAAGTAGTCCTTATCATAAGCTTTCATTCTGACGGTGAAAGCCTCCTCAGTTTCCCTGTCACGAATAACGAGAATAATAAGCTTAGTAGAATGCAGGTTCATCAGTGCCAAATCTATTTTGGAGATTGTCAAAGCAATTTCCTACATATTTCACCAAGATCTGTAGTTGATCTTACTATGGTGGTCATCAGGCAAAAAGAATCTCAGTACTGAAGTCAAAAGGGAGGAACCTTCATAATACAATATAAACAAAGATAAGTAAATGCATGAACATAAATAAATATAAGAGACGTATTTTGTATTTCGTGTTAGTTACTTGACGAAATACAAAACTAAAAGCATAGCAAATTTCACCTTTTGCGTTGGTTACTCAATGAAATTCTTTATGAACTTAAACAAATGAAGATGTCATATTTTGCCTTTCGTGTTGGTTACTCAAATAAATATAACGCTTAAAATAACTTAAAGCATGAAAACTTTATCTTTTGCGTTGGTTACTTAACAAAATTTTCATGTACTTAAATAATCTTAAATCATCTTAAAATAACATACATGTCGTAATTCTATCTTTTGTGAAGGTTACTTAATAAATTTACCATCACTAATAATCTTAAAATATGGTAAACTCATTTTTCACGTTGGTTACTCAATAAATATACCATTACTTAATTAACAGCGGAAGCTTAACTTAATTCATGATGAACATGCTTAATTACTAATAATTCCACAACAGTGACTTAAATCAAATGAGTGGACAAGAAAATACTTAATTTGATGCTTAATACTAAATTATTAAAGACTACAAGCAAAAACATCCAAAAACAATTATTAAAGCATCACTAAAATACTTAATAATTTTTCTGCCCACATAATAAAGGCCAAAACAACAAAAACTGAATAGGCCCATATTTCAATTTTGGCCTAAGCCAAAAAATTAAAATTTGCTATTAAAATGGAAAAGTCCCCACACTGATTATTGCCCAAGGCCCATAAACTAAAGTGCTCAGAAAAAGGAAAAAAGGCCTGCACTTAAATCGGCCCAAGCACTTATTCTGAAATTCCCGGAGAAGGAAAAACACTAACTCGCACACAGCCCAAAATGGTTCAGCACATTACGCTGATCAGCTATAGCTTATTCTCTGCAAAATGAAGAAAATGCGCGCAGCCCAAAACAGAAGCGGCCCACAGCCCACTTCAGTAGTGCACCCACTGTTGCACTTATTGCGCTAAAGGCCCAGAGGCCGCAGCCTCGGCCAGGAGGGAAAATAGGCTGGGTGGCCCAAAGGGGAAAAACAAAAGGTTGCACGGTCGGCCCGTCGCATGCACGTCCTGGCCCGATGCCCACTTGGTGCGGTGCAGTTAACGGTGGCCATTGGACCCGATCCGAGGGCTCACGCTGGCCCAAATGGGGCAACACTGCTTAATCTAGGTCGTCACTTATCAATCCAACGGATGGGTGAAAATCTTAAAGGTACAAAAGGCAGCCAGACTGCTTTCTCCACAAAAACACTTATTCATTTCCACTTGCTCTCTTCTTTCTCTTTATCGGTGCAGCACACGAGAGATGCAAGAGTAAGCACTGCCGGAGATGGCTCACGATGCTGGCGCCACCCAGGGTCAGCTAGTCGGTAAGCGCGCTCGCCCTAGGCACATGCGCGGCTGTCGAGCTTCTCCATGATGGATTTGTGAGGGGCAACCTCTCTTTCTTTAGGGTTAGGGTTTGGAGGATCTTAGCCGTCGGCACCGCCACTGTTGTCTTCGTCGGTGCGCACACTCTTCCTTGAGCGCGTTGCTGTCGAAAATGATGTCGGACGATGCCCTTTTTTGGGCGGATCCGACGAGCCCGAAGGCCGCCCTTCCCGGGTCACCATTGCTAGTTCATTGGTGAGCGCCGCCAAGGATGGCGCTCTTACTCGATTATGTTTATCCATCTTAATATGTCCTAAACTATTCTCTAATGACTAATTGATTTGATTTTGATATTCTGAGTTCACAATTCTTCCTTAATCAAAATGCAAAACTGGAACTAATTTGCCTCTTCTCCTTATAAATGTTGTGGAGTTTGATCTTAATCCAAAATTAAACCCGATTAGCCATGCACTATTCCGGCTCTTGATGCCATTGATGGACTATAGGGTTCACTAATTAACACTAGGCATACACTAATCGGGTGCTTAATCTAATTGACTTAGCACTAATCAAGATCAAGCAAGATAGAACACAATCACATAGAAATCTAATGCATGGTGTGGGTGGATTAAGTAAGGTAATTGGGCGTACCATGATCACCCATGGAGGCTGAGGCCATGACAGTGAAGGCAACTGAGGCGGCATCGGTGGTGGGAGTTGGAGCAGTTGCGGCAATCATGTGGGCGATGGCGGTGTCGTAGTCGGGATCCTTCCCCTCACTGAACCACTCTCGTAGATTGGTTGGCTGAGGGAATCATGGAGTCTGTTAGATTAGTCCAAAACTAAGCTAACCATCTCCCTTATATGTGGTGTCGGCGTGAGAGTGGCCTCCGACTCTGAGTCGGTAGGCGCCTTACGATCAGGGAGCGGTAAGGAGAGAAGACTCAGTATGAGTGGGCCCTATACCTTACGTGATCAATCTAACAATAATGTCTTCAGTGTTGTGAAAAACAATCAACACGTAATAGCTGCACCTTACGACGTTCCCCCACATTGCCATTGCACCTCTGATTTTCTTCATGGTAATTAGAGCCAACACAAACATCAGCACATGGCCCATCTACTAGCTCGAGGTCATGACGAGTTCTTCAATCATTCTCAATCATTTCATTAGCATTTTTTTTGACTCAACAGAATAGCAGGAAGACCCTATTGTTGTGAATGTATTGAAAGATAATAAACTGTACAAAATGTACAAGAGTCAGACCCAAACATGACATGATCTGTCCTAGTTTAGGCCATCCGACCAAGCAAGAAACAAAGTTTTACAATGATCCTTAAATCTATAGGATTGTAATCTAGAATCTGACTTGAACTCCAACCTCCATGTAGTGAAGCTCTCTGGTATATTGTCAAATATTTTCCTATTTCTTAGCTTCCATATGTTCCATAGAGCAATTATAGATGTCTCCCAGAAGAGAGGGATATTATGGGTGTTGGAGGCTTGCATGATCATTTCAAAGAAGGATAGCTGCAGATTCCAATTAATGCTTATCCACTCCCAACATTTTTGACTAAACCAACATTCTAAGAATAGTGTTAGAGTTGTAAGGGTGTCTTTTATATTTTCCCTTTTTCCTAAGGGGTTTTCTGTATAATTATCATCCACTCTACATCTATTCATAGAGACATCTTGCCTCCCCAATACTACAAGCACTATTCATAATATGGTATACAGAACCAATCTAGCGTTAGAAATTTTTTAGCCTAATCGTTCTCGTCAGTTTTCTTGCATACTAGTCTATCTTGGTGCTTCAATCTAGCCGCTTTTGGATATCATTCAATCCCTATGGCTGGAGAACGCTGATCTGCGCTAGCTTCTTCCCTGGTGGCTCGGTTTGGGCCATGGGCCTCTCGGCGTTCTCTTCGGCCGTTGTGCTCGATCTGGTGGCTCCTAGGCATGGGAGCAGCGTCGTCACCCCATGCTCGATCCGCGCCTGCCTGTGGGTGCCATGCCCTCACGCGCTCCCTGGCCTTTAATCGGGATTGTGGCGCCACAGGTGGCCACCGTCTGTTCGTGAGGCCGCTTACTGGGGCGCTAGGAAGCCCGATGCTACCTTGGGCACTGTCGGTACCCTGGGTACCATATACTTCTTGGGATTGCAAAGATCTCAAGGGAAAATCATCTACTTGATTTGAAGACCTTCGGAGGCCCACATGTCAGACATAACCGGACCCGCTTCTCCAACATGGTTAGTCCCAGGGTCGCCACGTGTACTATCAGACCGGAGCTACCGCCCACAAGGGGGAAGCTCCAGGTTATGTACCGAAATAGCACCCCCGGACCTAACCCCAGACCGAGGGAAGCTCCAGAACTGACACGTGTCAGGTAGCTTCGGAGCTATCTGTTTCCCACAGTATGCTCCGAAGCTGCCACTTGTCCTACCGTCAGATCTTCAGCCTCTAACCTCCGGAAGACTCCACAACGGTCCGGATCTTCAAAGGGGAATCAAGGACTTCAAGACCCGATTAAGTGTCATTAATACCATATTAATGACACACGATCGGACGACCTTAATTACCAGTAACGGTGCTGTCAAAGCCCATAAATCGGTCATTAATGGCAATTAAACGTGTTGAATGTGTATCAATATCAGTAACCGCCAGGGCCACATGTCGGGCCAGGCTAACTTGTAATGGCCTGCCCTTGTACTATAAAAGGACAGGCCGACGATACATAGGGGACTCTCCACACACTCTCTGGAGACACGCTGACTTTACACACTCAACTGACGTTGAGCTGATACATCCAATACAACACCAACACACCCCGTGGAGTAGGGTATTACGCTCAGGCAGCCCGAACCACGTAAATCTTCGTGTTTACTGTGTCATTTACACTTCACCTTCTTGAATCTCCGCGCGCCCACACCGAACCTCAAACTCCCCTAACACTTTAGTAGTGTCGGGAGATCTGCCGGATCAAAACCACCGACAGTTGGCGCGCCAGGTAGGGTGGCACCTGAGATTTCAAGAATGGTGAACTCAGCCGCTGGATCATCCAATGGCCATCCCGCTGTTCAAGCTGTTGGGGGTAATCCCTCCAATATGCAGCCACCAGCAGGAACCACGGTTCCAGCAGGAGTCACACTTCCACCAAAAACGCGCACCTATGTGCGCTTGAAAAAACATGGAGCCAACTGGATTGAAGAGCTTCCGCCCACTTTATGGGCCAACAGGACAACTCCAAACCGGTCAACTGGAGAGACACCCTTCTTCCTGGTGTATGGAGCTAAAGCAATCCTTCCTCCGAAAAGCACCTTGGGGTCACTCTGGGTCCAGACCTTCGACGAAGCCATGCAGGACCAGCTCCGGCGTGAAGACCTAGACCTCCTTGAGGAGGGAAGGTGCCAAGCAGCTGTTCGGAATGCCCGATACCGCCAAGCCCTTCGGCACTATCATCAGCGGCATGTACAAAACCGACAGCTCAAGGAAGGCGATCTGGTGCTACGGAGAATACAATCCAGAGAAGGGTTAAACAAACTCTCCCCCAGCTGGGAGGGACCCTTCCGAGTGATTATAGTATCCCGTCCCGGAAGCGTTCGCTTGGCTACCGAGGATGGAACACCTCTCCCAAATCCTTGGAACATTGAGCACCTCTGTAAGTTCTACACTTAATATCACGGAGGTGAGTCTGTAGTAACTTGAGGTGTATGTTATAGAGTCATTGTACAGAGTCAGGTAGTTCCTCCGGGAGAAGAGCCGGACCTTTCCCGGAAGGTCCGCAAAGTTCATACAACACTTGTCGTAGTCTCAGGACTAAAAGTGTGGCTAGCTACCCTGGGTCAAACGAGAAATTAAACACGCTTAGTCTGGTTCCGTACCCTAAGAGTGTACTCGTTTCCCCTGTACCTCGGACCTATAATGAAAGACATCTTCATGTGAAACAGACTCCACCTGCATTTATTTTGTACAGGCTCAACATTTTTTATTTTTCTCTTTCTTATCTTTAACAAAGTTGTGCAATTCTTAAGAAATTTTAGTTCGACCAGTTCATGTACAATTCGAGCTGTATTGTCGATTCTTTTGGATTCAAATACTGTTCATGGCCCACTCGCCTGAATGCCACCAAGCCCATCTAGGGCCAGAGTGTGCAATCGACTTAGCCTGGTCAAGCACCCTAAGTACGCCACTCTACCTACACCCCGGCAGGCCGAAGTAAGGCGGGTCCAAGTACAATTGGATCTGGAAGAAAAGATAACACATTCGATTGTATTCAGAATCGCGTTTGACCTAAAATTTTCTTGAGAATCGTAAGCCGCGACGAAGTTATAGGCAAGAAACAAATTTTACTATTTTTCTTGGCTTCAGTGTGCAGGAAAAATAAAAAATCTACGTTGATGCTAAATAAAAGATGGTGAGAAGACCCCACAAACAGAGTCTGCTGCCGACAAACTACGTGTTGGCAAAGGTCACTGCCGGAGCTACTAGCTCCGACACCCCGGAGGACTAACTATCGATGCTCTACGCGTTGATAGGGACTATTGACGGAGCTACTAAGCTCCGACAATAGACAATGCCGGAGCTTCTAAGCTCCAGCAACCACAGGGGGCCTTCACTATCGAAGACTTCAGACCTACACTCTACAAGTTCGAAGCAAATGAGTCTTCAACAAAACACAATATCCTCTTGGTACATGTTCACAATCAAATTGTGTACATCTACCAAGGGGCCAAGTGAAGACAAAAGTGTTGAAGACAAAAAGTGAAATTCACAAAAATTTGGGGATTTCATTCATCTGGAGACAAGGGATTACAAAATTGAGGAAGAAAAAGAGAGAATACAAGTGGGAGCTATAGAGATGGTCCTAGACCCTATGGAAGAACTGGGCGACCTTCTGAGCAACCTCCGACACGTTGGCTCGGGCGGCTTCACCTTCTCCTTCGACGGGACCTTCAAGCACCGGGTCCAGAGGGAATTGGGGATTCTGGCTGGTGTAGCACGTCAGCACATACTCTGCGACGTTCTTCGCTAGGGATTGCCCCTCAACCTCCAATTGGTCCGCGATGACGTCGCCCACCTTGGAGAGTTTGCTACCTGCCGAGCTCAACGCCTGGTCCAGCTCCGGCTCCGGATCATCCGGACGCACGGGACTGAAGCCCATCGTTGTCATCGCGTCGTTGGCCTTGCCCAGGAACTCCCAAACCTGTAGGGAGTCCGCAGTCTTCAAGCCCTTCAATTCTTCCAAGGATCTTCTGGCCACCGCCAGTTCAAAATTCTCGCGAGTGAGGCGCTCGACCTCTTTGGCATTTTGCTGAATCTATTCAGCAACCTGCTTCTCGAGTTTTTCGAGCTCCTCCTCCCGGAGGTAGATCTTGTTCTGGCGGTCAACCGGGTCCTTCTCCCTGTCCCTCACTTTCTTCTCCCTGGCTGCGATGGCACACTCTTGCTCGTAGAGTTCCTACCCCCGCACCCAGGCCTTCTCCTCCTCCTCCTCAGTGCAGCGCTCTTCCAATTTCCTGGCGCGCTCCTCGAGGCCCTTGTCAGCCAGAGCCACCTTTTCGGTGAGCTCCTCCTTCCTCTTCAGGACGTCATCCCACAGCTCAAGGAGTTTCTGCTCTTCATCTTCGAGCCTTTTCTCCCTCTCCTCAAGTGCCTCCCGGCGCTTGATGAGAGTAGTGTTAATGGCTTCCAGCCTTTCTTGACGTTCATCAGCCACACTATTAGCTGCTTTGGCCTGCTCATAAATGGCCTGGGATTGAGCGTCGAGGGCGTGAGTCATGCTCTCCTTGTCATCCAATAATTTGCCCCAGTATTCCAGGCGGACCTTCTACCGCTTGATCCATTCTTTGTCATCTGCTAGCCTCGATTGTGCCAGCTTGGTCTCGAAGTAGAGCCGGTTACGCCACCGTCTAAGGGTTTGGCGCTCCTCTTCAAGAGCCTTGCTGTCGTGGAAGAATGCCAGCTGAACTTGACGCAGACTAGAGCAGGCATTGTCAATAGATAATGACAACGGGATAGGTTCCGGACCTGCTGGGGTCTCCTCCGCTAGTTCCAGCGGGTTTTCAGTTACAAAAATTGGGTCCCACTCCACAAGAGTGGTCCCCTGAGTCTCTATGGCACTAGGGCTGTCCTCCGGGATGGCCTCAGTCGCTATCGAGGAAGGTCCCGCTGATCAAGTTCCGATCTCCGGAAGTGGTTCCGAAGGCCCCGCTGCCAGGTCTTCAATTGCCCCCTCAGGCAGGGGGACAGCAACCTCTTCTGGGCACTCCGGCTCAGCCGCGGGAACCTCCGGTGTCGTCATTCCCGGAGCAGGGGCTGCTTCTGGCTTCGGCCTGGGCACCTCCTCTACTAGGGGCTCGAGCGCCGATGCCTCTGCAACAACCGGCTTAGGAGCCGGAAGGTCTTCAACATCAACTGGCCCTGCGGCCGGAGCTCCAACAACGACCGGCTCTGCAGCCGGTGCTTCAGAGGTAGCCGACCCAACCGCCGGGACTTCCTCAACATCTGGCGCGCACGCTGGGACTTCAATTACCTCTGGCTCAACCGCCGGAGCTTCGACAATTTCCGGCTCTGGGGCCGGAATTACTGCTTCCTCCAGCTCAACGGCCGGAGCTTCCATCATCTCTACACCAGGACCCGGAGCTTCAACCTCCGGGGCAGGTGCCGCTGGCGCATCTTCTCTCCCGCGGTCCGGCGCTACCACGGGAGTCTCTGGGTATGAGTCGAGGTCCATGACCACGACAGCTGGCGCTGGAGCTGTCGCAGCTTCAGCCACCACTTGGGGCGGCACCGGGACAGGAGCGAAGCTTCTGCCCTCACAGCTTCAGCTGCTGTGGCCGAGGGTGGAGCCTCACTCCTCTTCTTGGGAACGCTACAGATGATGGATGAAGAAACTTAAAAAACAGTTACTACAACAAAACAACTGGCTGAGGTAAATATTAAAAATTACCTTGGGAGACTTCCACACCAACTTGCGCGGAACCTCTTTCCCAGGCGTTCTGGGCTGACCATAGCCGCCGCTGGCGTGGAAGCTCCGGAATGCCCCCCGGAACTCGTTGCAGCCACGGGCATTTCCCTAGTCGTGGCCCCCCTCGATCGGGAAGAACCTCTGGACCTAGAGGCCTCAACCGGCCCCAGTGCTGGAGTCACATGCCCGGAGCTAGCACCCAGGGAGGACGCCGCTGCGGGTACCGTCGTCACGGTTGTAGAAGACCTCCCCCTCCGGGGAGAAGGAGCTGATGTAGAGGTGGCAGGCCTGACGGACCTTCTGTCGGCATGCTACAGCTTCCTCTTCCGACTCAAGGGTTCATCTGCCGACTCCTTGCCCTTGCCTACAATTTCGATCCTTGGCTTCGGGGCAGGGTCGGAGCCACCTTCAGAAGCCCCAGGGATCACCACCCTGGAGGTCTATCTTCTCTCGATGACACTAAGGTCGTCAAGCACAGGCATCTTCTGTCGGAGCTCCCTGCTGAACTCTACTTCCACGTTCAGAGGGAGAAAAGCTGATGGCGGAGTCAAGTCGTCACCCGCGACGTCGATGCCATGCTGGAACTTCTTGAGATGAAACTCCAAGGTTGTCTCCGCCATGTTGGACTTCAGCCCGGTCTCGACCCGGTCGTCGTCCATCACACTATTGAGGGCCCAAGCGAGTTTTTCTCTCCTCTTCAGCGGTGCCCACCTGTTGACCAGGAAGTTGCAAAATACCGCCTGAGGAGTTAATCCTCCCTCCACGCACTGGTGGATCCTGGTCAGAGCAGGGTTGAAGGCATCCGCCAGCACCGGAGCTTCACTCCAGACTGTAGTGTTGTAAGACCTATGTGTGCTGAATACATTGGCTTGTAGTGAATACACTTGGCTTTGATGATAAAAGTTTTAAATATCACCAAAACACCTTTTTGTCAAGGTCCGACTCCAGCTCTGAGCTACAACAAGGTCCGACAGTAGGTCCGGCTTGGTTTGGGTAGCTCCGGTTATGTTCGAAGCTAGGTCCGACTTCTTGGTAAGGTCCGACTAGCTTTGGTTAGCTCCAGTGTCCTTTATCTTTAGCTCCGGCATGTCTTTGATAGCTCCGGCATATACTTGATAGCTCCAGCATGCTTTTGCTAAGCTCTGACGTACTTTGTCTAGCTCCGGTTTTGGGTTGACTAGTTTGACTAGTTTTTGGTAAGCTCCGGTGCTAGGTTCTACTAGTTTTGGTAAGCTCCGGCAGGTGCTTCATTGTACTAGTTTTGGTAAGCTCTGGCGCTAGGTTCTACTAGCTTTTGTTAGCTCCGGCTCAAGGTCCGGGTTGCTCAGGCAAGGTCCGAAACTTGACCGCAGTGCTTCTACTTTTTATTTGCAATGTTTCGTACATGCTTTACATTGTTGGAAAGATTGCTTAGTATTCATTTACTAAGTTTTTGGTGCGTTTTGGATGATATGGATGATATCGTTTTACTGTGTTTGCAACATACTTATGTGAGGTGCTCACATAAGGTGTTGTGTTCGGAACTAACTTGAGTCAAGTTGAGGACTTGGGCTCGTATGGATTGTTTGTTTGTTCATGTGCAGGTGTTGCTTGAGTTCAAGTCATGGCTGGTGACAGGATCCATTGGACTAGTCTCAGGAGGAGATGAGGTTCCAACAACCAAGTTCCAGAGGAACTGTGGATGAGCGGGTTAGGAGGTCGCGCAGGATGATTGAATCAAGGGCAGTGCATATGAAGGTTAATGAACGTTGAAGGAAGGTGTTCGCACGTATGAATGAGGTGCATGACGTGGCAACATGGTTTCGAAGATGGTATAAGGAAGGAAAGATCTGGTTGGAAGGATCGGATCGTACGGTTGATGACTTTGGCTGCGGCGGAGTCGGTTATGGCTCGGTATGGAAAGTATCGAGTTGGTTATGTTAGGATTTCGTGTGTGTCACGAATTTGAGTTGTTTAGGAATGTGGGGATACGTTCCTAAGGGGTTTGGAAGTCTTAAGATTGCTTCTATCTGCGTATAGAAGAATCTTGAGCAGTTATGGAAAGTTAGGATTCGTGATCTGAGTAGGATTGGAGTCCTAGTTGATATTGGGTTGGCCTAAGGGCTGGTTATATAAACAAGAGAGCCCAGAGCTCGTGGTAGACGACTTTGGGGCTGTTCATCTTGTGTTCTATTGAATAAAATTCGTAGCTTGAAGGAACTTTTGTGCCTTGTTCGTTCCGACTTGTTCCAGACAAGTTTTACTCGTCGAGTTTCTGGACAGCACTACCTTTCGTCGGTGGTTTTATCATAACTCGAGTTTTACAGATCCAACTGACGTGATACTTTTTGGTTTGTCTGCACAACTTGATTATCTATCATATATCAAAATTTCACGGTCATTGGAGTTGTGGTCTATGATCTACATGAGTTTCTTTGCAGCGTTCCAGAACTGTTTTTTCCTCGGGTAGGGCAGATTGACCATTGTTTGATCTTTCAATCATAACTTGAGTTTTTCTCGACGGTTTTGAGTGATTCTTTTTGTGTTTTCTTCGTTACTTGATTCTCTCTGATATCCATCACTTTGTCACGATGAAACACATTTATATTAGTCTCACACACGATTTCTTTAAGAGATCGTTTTTCTGCCGAAGGGGTTGGGGTTTAATTGTTTCCGCTGCGTAAGATTTTTAAATCTACCATTCACCCCTCCCTCTGGTATATTTTCACGTGCTCTTCAATCCTACAATTGGTATCAGAGCCACGGTGCTCTAATCTTTGATATTTGCACGTGTTTTTTTGACTAATCATCATGGAGAAGCACTCCGCCAAACCTTGTGTGTTTGCTGGTATTGATTTCCAGGTTTGGAAGGCACGAATGGAGGCTTTCATCCAGGCACAAGGCTTTGCAATATGGGAGAAGGTGTATAAGCCTTATGAAGTGCCACCTAATCATCAAGTCACGACCACAAACCTACGGGACGTCGACAACAACAACAAAGCCCGAAACTTGATCATCCAAGGACTCACTCAAAGCGACTTTGATCGTGTCGCGCACCTCCGATCAACATATGATGTTTGGAGAGCTCTCTGTGATTATCATGAAGGCTCCAACACAATCAAGGAGGTAAAACAAGATACGTTCAAAAAGGAATATATGCGCTTTGAGATGCAATCAGGTGAGTCTATCGATGACCTCTTTGCTCGGTTCAATAAAATTCTCAGCAATTTACGTAGTGTCAATATTAATTTTTCTGATGCTAAGAATGCTAGGCAACTTCTTAGTGCATTAGACATGTCAATTTGGGTGATGAAAGTAACATCTATTCGTGAATCTACTTTAATGTGTTCTCTTACATTAGATGTACTCTATTCTAAACTAAAAACTCATGAAATTGACATCCTAGCACGTAAGAACCCAAATAAGTCTATTGCATTTGTCTCACAACATGACATGTCTAGCTCCGGGCCAATCATCATCCTGCAGTACTCTTGCGTTGTTGTCCTCACTAACCCTGGAGCAGATCGAAGAATTTCCAGAAGAGGAGTTGGCACTCATCTCTACTAGATTCTCAAAAGCATTGCAAAATATGAGAACTAGAAGGAGAGGAAGCTCCGAACCTCAACGATGTTTTGAATGTGGTAAAACAGGACACTTTCGTACAGAATGCCCTAAACTTTCAGGTCCGACCACCCGGGAAGAAAAACAAAGCAAGGTCCGGACCTCCTCTGGTAATTCCAACAAGAAGAAGAAAGGTACCATAGGACGCAAGATGATCAACAGCTTCATCACCGCGCTTCAGGAACTTAGTTCAAGTGATGTAGACTTTGAAAGTGATGAAGATGATGACGATCTGGCCAACTTATGCTTCATGGCGGGCAAAACAAGATCAAGATCAAGTCAGGAGGATGCAGAACACAACAGTGAAGACGATGAGGTATGTTCTACCTACAATGAAATGTGTGATGCTATTTCTCGTGCAACTATTATTGTCAAGAAAAAGGACAAAAAGCTTAGGGATAATGCTGCTAAAATTGAATCACTGGAATCTGAAATTAACCGTTTAAAAACATTGATTCCTAGTGATGATGCATGTCCCTCATGTGACTTAATCTATGAACAATTGTCCACATTAAGAAGTGCACTCTCCTCCACTCTAGATAGACTTGAAGAGGAAATTGAAAAGAACAAAAAGCTTGCTGCACTTATGTCGGAAACTTAAAAGATGCTTCTTGTTCTACAATTGATTTGCATTGTTCTAGTTGTGAAGATCTCGATAAAAAACTGCAAGATGCTATGAATGAAATTTATATATTGAACAATGCTCTACGTTCTCATGAAGTTAAATTTTGTTCCAGTTGCAAACTAAAAGGAAAAACTTCATGTGAAAATTGCCTTGATCTGTCCAATAAACTTGACAACATGCATAGGACATTAGATCGGTTTTGTAATGGGAATAAGAACCTAAACTTGCTACTGAGTTCTTCCAAGTCTTGCAATGATAAAATTGGTTTAGGTTTTGATTCTCATGCTCATGCTAAGGCACATCCACCTAAAATTGTAAAGTCATTAAAAAGTGGCTTGATTCAAACAGTTCCTAAACAAAAAGGAGTGGTTTTCAAATCTGCAGGAGTGTTGTCTCACTCGGTTTCAAATAAAAATATTGCTTGCTCATCTAGACATGAACACAAAGTTAAATTCATTGTACCTTCTGTGGTAAAGATGGTCATGTCATAGATTTTTGTTACAGACTAGCTAAACAACAGAAAAAGGAAAGAAGAATTGCTAGATCTTATAACTTTCATGCAATTAGAAAAACACAACCTGCTTTAGTGAGTCATAAATTTGAAAAGGTAGCTTCCGGACCTTCTGGTAAGAAATCCGTAAAAGCAGCTCCGATAGTTCCGATAGCTCCGAGAGCTCCCGGACCTTCTGTTGTTTCCTTCGGAACTTCAGCTTTTGCTTCCGGAGCTTCAGCCTTGTCTTTTGGAACTGCTGCTTTTACCTCCAGAGCTACTGGTTTTGTGCTAAAAGAGTTAAGAATAGAAAATCTCAAACTTCGACTCATAAACCTGCTGTTTTATCTCAGCTTTCGCGTGTTTTTCCTGCTGCACATCGCGTGACTCAGTACTGGATTCCTAAATGCCTTTTGACTAACCCCAGTATTGAGTCATCGACGTATTGTGCTTCTATGTAGGTTACACGTTTGAGGAAGGAGAACATTTGGATTGGGGATTCAGGTTGCTCACGCCACATGACCGGTAACAAAGATTGGTTCTCCTCCCCCTCTTTTGTGTCACATGTAGTGAATGTTACTTTTGCCGATAACTCTTCAACTCCTATTATTGCTAAGGGTTCAGTTAGAGTAAATGATCACTACACTTTGAAGGATGTGGCACTTGTCAAAAATTTTAAATACAACTTGCTTTCTGTTGCACAATTGCTAGAAGAAAATCAAGAAATTATTTTCAATCAAAACTGCTGCAAAGTTGTAGGTTCAAATAGTGAGCTTATTTTTAACATGTCTCGATTTAGAAGAGTTTTTAAAGCTGATTTTGATATGTCTTCCTCTAAGCATAGGTGTCTAGTTGCTAATGATTCAAAGGACTTATATTTTTGGCATCGTAGAATTGGTCACGTAGGCTTTGATCACCTAACGCGTGTTAGTGCTCTTGATCGCATACGTGGGCTGCCTAAGCTTAAAGGGGACAAAGAAATTGTGTGCTCTTCTTGTAGACATGCTAAGATGGTTGCAAGTTCACATACTCCTCTAACAATGATCATGACAACTAAACCATGTCAACTTTTGCATCTTGACACCGTAGGACCTTCACATGTTCAATCCTTTGGAGGTAAATGGTATGTTCTTGTTATTGTTGATGATTATTCTAGATACTCTTGGGTTTACTTTATGGCGTCTAAGAATGAAGCTTTTAGTCACTTTAGTACTTTATTTCTTAGATTATCAATTGATCACCCAGGATCTTTAAAGGCAATTAGAAGTGATAACGGAACTGAATTTAAAAATCAATCTTTTGATCACTTTTGTGCTGAAAATGGAATAGATCATCAATTTTCTTCACCATATGTACTTCAACAAAACGGTGTTGTAGAAAGAAAGAACATAACCTTAGTTGAGATGGCTAGGACTATGCTTGATGAATATCAAACTCCTAGGAAATTTTGGGCTGATGCGTTAGCAACCGCTTGTTATGTCTCAAATCGTGTTTTCTTGCGTGCTAAGCTAGGTAAAACACCATATGAGCTCCGGTTTGGACATATGCCTAGTGTTACACACTTTTGGGTCTTTGGTTGCAAATGCTTTGTTAAGAAACATGGTAATCTTGATAAATTTGAACCTAGATCCATTGATGGCATGTTTCTTGGTTATCCATCTCATACTAGAGGCTACCGTGTGCTTTTACTTGACACTAACAAAATTGTGGAGACTTGTGAAGTGTCTTTTGATGAAGCTAGCCCAGGTACTAGCTCCGGTATTGCAGGACCAGATCCGTATCCTCAGGAGGAGGGTATTTTCAAATATGAAGAAGAGCCGGTGATACTGCCTGGTAGTTCCGAAGTTGACACGTGTCCAGCTCCGAACATTGAACAAGCTCCGGCTATCACCTATGCTGGACCTGATCATCCACAAGTCACAAGCTCATCAATCTACGATGAACCTAATGAAGAAGAAGCTTGTGAGACATCTGCTCCCCTACGTTTTTACAAAGATCATCCCCCACAACAGATGATTGGAAGCTTGCACGAACGAGTCACACGGTCCAGGTTTTGCGATCCAAACTCTCATGCTCATTCTGCTTTTGTTGCTTCTTTTGAACCCAAAGATATATCACACGCACTCACTAATGAATCTTGGATTATTGCCATGCAAGAAGAGTTAGAAAATTTTGAAAGAAATAATGTTTGGAAACTTGTACCTCCACCTCAAGGTCACACTTTAATTGGAACTAAATGGGTATTTAAAAATAAACAAAGTGAGGATGGGGTTGTGGTTAGGAATAAGGCTAGGTTGGTTGCTCAAGGTTTCACTCAAGTCGAAGGTCTAGATTTTGATGAAACTTTTGCTCCTGTCACTAGATTAGAAGCCATAAGAATTTTGTTAGCTTTTGCAGCATCTAAAGGTTTTAAGCTATATCAAATGGATGTTAAAAGTGCTTTTCTTAATGGCTGCATAGATGAGGAGGTTTATGTCAAACAACCACCAAGTTTTGAAAATCCAGATTTTCCTAATCATGTTTACAAACTGTCCAAAGCCTTATACGGTCTCAAACAAGCCCCTAGAGCATGGTATGATAGGTTAAAAACATTCTTACTTGAAAAGGGGTTTACCATGGGCAAGGTTGATAAAACTATTTTTGTGCTTAAGCATGGCAATGACTCATTATTCGTTAAAATGTATGTGGATGATATTATCTTTGGTTGTTCTTCTCATGATCTTGTGTCCAAGTTTTCAGCAATGATGAGTTCTGAATTTGAAATGAGTATGATGGGTGAACTCACTTACTTTTTGGGGCTGCAAATCAAGCAAACCAAGGAGGGTACCTTTGTGCATCAAACGAAGTATACCAAAGACCTCCTAAGGCGCTTCAACATGGACAAAAGCAAGCCTCTTCGGACACCAATGGGAACAACAACAACTTGAACTTGATGAAGATGGTGAATCCGTAGATCAAAAAGAATATAGAAGCATGATCGGATCACTTTTGTACCTCACGGCATCAAGACCGGACATACAATTCAGCGTATGTCTTTGTGCATAGTTTCAAGCTTCCCCACGTGCTTCACATTGTCAAGTCGTCAAAAGGATTCTCAGGTACTTACATGGAACTCAAGAATTTGGCATTTTTCTTCCTTCTTCCTCAACCGTTACTTTGAAAGCTTTTTCGGATGCTGATTTTGGGGGTTGTAGGATTGATAGGAAAAGTACTTCTGGTGCTTGTCATTTTCTTGGTAATTCTCTTGTTGCATGGTCCTCTAGAAAACAAAATTCAGTTGCACAATCCACAGCTGAATCTGAATATGTAGCTGCTGCTAGTGCTTGCTCACAAATTCTTTGGATTGTTCAAACACTTAAGGACTATGGTGTTGATCTAGATAGTGTTCCACTGTTTTGTGATAACACTAGTGCCATTTGCATTGCCAAAAACCCCGTGCAACATTCTAGAACTAAGCACATTGAGATTAGGTATCACTTTCTCTGAGATAACGTTGAAAAAGGAAACATTGTGCTTCACCATGTAGATACCGAACAACAATTGGCTGACATTTTTACAAAACCTTTGGATTTCACTCGTTTTTGTTTCATTCGTAGTGAAATAGGGGTTATGCATCCTCATGGCTTAAATTGAGGGGGAGTTTTTGAAACTTGGGAAGTCTATGTGTGAAATCTGAAATTAAAATAATATGAGCATAGTATTTCATACATATATGACTTTGTGATTCCTTTTACATACTGAAAGATCTTACTACATTACTCGTGTTATACATTTTGTAGTTTTTGCCATGTCTAGTAATTGGAATAATTACTTACACTAAAACTGGTCATGGTCGAACTTTCTTGCTGTTCTGAACTTGTTACATGTTCACAAGTGCTTTTAATCATTAAGAATTAATCAAGTAATCAACTCAAATGTTGAGTTTTTATGAACAAATATAAATTGAGAAAAGATCAAGAGAATATGCATGCATCGCACTTCTTCTTTTGAGACGGCTTGTCATTGCACTTAGATATGAACTTGGAAGAAGTTGTATATGACTAAAACCATGTCCTTAAGCTTCTGATTATCAAATGACATAGGCTTGGCTTGGTTGGTTAGAATAAGGCAGATGCGCATATAATCTCTTGCAAATATCATATGATCTAAATTTATGCTTTGAAAAATAATAAAATGCAGCAACTAGTGTCACGCTTTCATGTTTTGAAATAGTTAAGTTTGTAAGATCATGACCTGCTTAAATTGAAAATTACATTTGATCTCTAGCATAGCTTACACTACTTTATGTATTTCATTGATGTGATAATGTAAGGTACTTGATAGTATGACTTGGATGAGCTTTGTTTATATGTATATGTTGTAATATGCTCATAACAACTAAAGAGGGAGAGATAATTTGTTTATATGCTCATGACTTGCTGAATACATTGTCAAAGGGGGAGAGATAAGCATGAAGAGAAATAGAATATGTGCATAAGGAGAGATAATAAAGGGGGAGAGATAATATGGGATAATATTTCTCATTTTACTTTTGATTTACAAAAGGGGAGAAATTGCCTTCAAAACTTTTATGTGAATAAGCCAATGTTCGGATTTTAAATGGTGTTGCCAATGCATTCATCAAGGGGGAGATTGTAAGACCTATGTGTGCTCAATACATTGGCTTGTAGTGAATACACTTGGCTTTGATGATAAAAGTTTTAAATATCACCAAAACACCTTTTTGTCAAGGTCCAACTCTAGCTCTGAGCTACAGCATGGTCCGAATGTAGGTCCGACTTGGTTTGGGTAGCTCCGGTTATGTTCGAAGCTAGGTCCGACTTCTTGGTAAGGTCCGACTAGCTTTGGTTAGCTCCGGTGTCCTTTATCTTTAGCTCCGGCATGTCTTTGATAGCTCCGGCATATACTTGATAGCTCCGGCATGCTTTTGCTAAGCTCCGACGTACTTTGTCTAGCTCCGGTTTTGGGTTGACTAGTTTGACTAGTTTTTGGTAAGCTCCGGTGCTAGGTTCTACTAGTTTTGGTAAGCTCCGGCAGGTGCTTCATTGTACTAGTTTTGGTAAGCTCCGGCGCTAGGTTCTACTAGCTTTTGTTAGCTCCGGCTCAAGGTCCGGCTTGCTCTGGCAAGGTTCGGAACTTGACCGCAGTGCTTCTAATTTTCATTTATAATGTTTCGTACTTGCTTTACATTGTTGGAATGATTGCTTAGTATTCATTTACTAAGTTTTTGGTGCGTTTTGGATGATATGGCTGATATCGTTTTACTGTGTTTTGCAACATGCTTATGTGAGGTGCTCACGTAAGGTGTTGTGTTCGGAACTAACTTGAGTCAAGTCGAGGACTTGGGCTCGTATGGATTGTTTGTTTATTCATGTGCAGGTGTTGCTTGAGTTCAAGTCATGGCTGGTGACAGGATCCATTGGACTAGTCTCAGGAGGAGATGAGGTTCCAACAACCAAGTTCGGGAGGAACTGTGGTTGAGCAGGTCAGGAGGTCGTGCATGATGATTGAATCAAGGGCAATGCATATGAAGGTTACTGAACGTCAAAGGAAGGTGTTCGCACGTATGCATGCGGTGCATGACGTGGAAACATGGTTCCGAAGATGGGATGAGGAAGGAAAGATCTGGTTGGAAGGATCGGATCGTACCGGTTGATGACTTTGGCTGCGGCGGAGTCGGTTATGGCTCGGTATGGAAAGTATCGAGTTGGTTATGTTAGGATTTCATGTGTGTCACGAATTTGAGTTGTTTAGGAATGTGGAATATGTTTCTAAGGGGTTTGGAAGTCTTAAGATTGCTTCTATCTGCGTATAGAAGAAACTTGAGCAGTTATGGAAAGTTAGGATTCATGATCTGAGTAGGATTGGAGTCCTTGTTGATATTGGGTTGGCCTAAGGGCTGGTTATATAAACAAGAGAGCCCAGAGCTCGTGGTAGACGACTTTGGGGCTGTTCCTCTTGTGTTCTGTTGAATAAAATTCGTAGCTTGAAGGAACTTTTGTGCCTTGTTCGTCCGACTTGTTCTAGACAAGTTTTACTCGTCGAGTTTCTGGACAGCACTACCTTTCGTAGGTGGTTTTATCATAACTCGAGTTTTACAGATCCAATTGACGTGATTCTTTTTGGGTTGTCTCGAAAACTTGATTATCTATCATATATCAAAATTTCACGGTCATTGGAGTGGTCTATGATCTACACGAGTTTCTTTGCAGCGTTCTAGAACTGTTTTTCCTCGGGTAGGGCAGATTGACCATTGTTTGATCTTTCGATCATAACTTGAGTTTTTCTCGACGGATTTGAGTGATTCTTTTTGTGTTGTCTTCGTGACTTGATTCTCTCTGATATCCATCACTTTTGTCACGATGAAACACATTTATATTAGTCTCACACACGATTTCTTTAAGAGATCGTTTTTCTGCCGAAGGGGTTGGGGTTTAATTGTTTCCGCTGCGTAAGATTTTTAAATCTACCATTCACCCCCCCTCTGGTAGCTTTTCACGTGCTCTTCAATCCTACAGGTGTCGATGTTGGGGAGGCCTTCGGGCAGCTCCAGCCTCTCGTACTCCTCCACCTGGATGACTATCCAGTCCTTCTTCCAATCATCCCATTTCCCAGAGGGAAACGACCGGAGGTACTTGAATGGGCACTTCTTGCGCTTCACGAAGTAGTAGAAGCCAAGGTACTCATTGCTCCTATCGGTGGTATGGACGGTGAAGAAGGTTCGGAAGAGTTCAATGCAGGGGGGGATGCCCACCCACATCTCACAGAAGTGGATGAAGACGGACACAAGAAGAATGGAGTGGGGGCCAAGGTGGTACAGCTGCAGACCATAGAAGTCTAGCAGCATCAAGAAAAAGGAGGAAAAAGTTGGGATCAACCCCACCATGGCGTACAAGGAGAAGTACACCATTTTGCCGGCGTGCTCCTTCTCAAACGGGAGCTCTCCCCCGGCGCGGACCAGGCGGTTGAAGAAGTCCAAGGACCATCCCATGAGGGCCCGGACCTTCTTCAGGTCACCGTCGGTCTTCAAACGGCTCTCGCGGAGACCCAACTCCATCGCAGCACAACAAGGCAAGAGAGGAAAAGCGAGCACAAGTTGGGAGTTTGAGCGCAAGATCAGATGAGAGGCGTAAAGAACTCCAGACGGTGCGCGCTTTCCTTCTTAAGTAAGCCCTCGCAACGCTTGGATGGAAACCGCAAGGAAGTCGAAGATACTACTCAAAAATTCCACCCAGCCGATGACAAGAGGGCCCGGGACCACCCGGATGATCATGTCGTGTAAGACCCATGTGTGCTGAATACATTGGCTTGTAGTGAATACACTTGGCTTTGATGATAAAAGTTTTGAATATCACCAAAACACCTTTTTATCAAGGTCCGACTCTAGCTCTGAGCTACAACAAGGTCTGACGGTAGGTCCGGCTTGGTTTGGGTAGCTCCGGCTACATTAGATGCTAGGTCCGACTTCTTGGTAAGGTCCGACTAGCTTTGGTTAGCTCTGGTGAGCTTTATCTTTAGCTCCGGCATGTCTTTTGTTAGCTCCGGCATATATTTGATAGCTCCGGCATGCTTTGGCTAAACTCCGACGTACTTTGTCTAGCTCCAGTTTTGGGTTGACTAGTTTTGACTAGTTTTTGGTAAGCTACGGTTCTAGGATCTACTAGTTTTGGTAAGCTCCGGCGGGTGCTTCATTGTACTAGTTTTGGTAAGCTCCGGCTCAAGCTCCGGCTTGCTGTGGGATGGTCCGGAACTTGACCGCAGTGCTTCTGCTTTTCATTTGCAATATTTTGTACTTGATTTACATTGTTGGAAAGTTTTCTTAGTATTCTTTTACTATGTTTTTGGTGCGTTTTGGATGATATGGATGATATCGTGTTACTATGGTTTTGCAACATGCTTATGTGAGGTTCTCACGTAAGGTGTTGTGTTCAGAACTAACTTGAGTCAAGTCGAGGACTTGGGCTCGTATGGATTGGTTGTTTATTCATGTGCAGGTGTTGCTTGAGTTTAAGTCATGGCTGGTGACGGGATCGATTGGACTAGTCTCAGGGAGGAGATGAGGTTCCAACAACCAAGTTCGGGAGGAACTGTGGTTGAGCTGATCAGGAGGTCGCGCAGGATGATTGAATCAAGGGCAGTGCATATGAAGGTTTCTGAACGTCGAAGGAAGGTGTTCGCACGTATGTATGCGGTGCATGACATGGCAACATGGTTCCAAAGATGGGATAAGGAAGGAAAGATCTGGTTGGAAGGATCGGATCGTACCAGTTGATGACTTTGGCTACGGCGGAGTCGGTTATGGCTCGGTATGGAAAGTATCGAGTTGGTTATGTTAGGATTTCGTGTGGGTCACGAATTTGAGTTGTTTAGGAATGTGGGATACGTTCCTAAGGTGTTTGGAAGTCTTAAGATTGCTTCTATCTGCGTATAGAAGAATCTTGAGCAGTTATGGAAAGTTAGGATTCGTGATCTGAGTAGGATTGGAGTCCTAGTTGATATTGGGTTGGCCTAAGGGCTGGTTATATAATCAAGAGAGCCCAGAGATCATGGTAGACGACTTTGGGGCTGTTCCTATTGTGTTCTATTGAATAAAATTCGTAGCTTGAAGGAACTTTTGTGCCTTGTTCGTCCGACTTGTCCTAGACAAGTTTTACTCGTCGAGTTTCTGGACAGCACTACCTTTCATCGGTGGTTTTATCATAACTCGAGTTTTACAGATCCAATTGACGTGATTCTTTTTCAGTTGTCTTCAAAACTTTATTATCTATCATCTGTAAAAATTTCACGGCCATTGGATTTTTGGTTTTTGATCTACACGAGTTTCTTTGCAGCGTTCCAGAACTGTTTTTCTCGGGTAGGACAGATTGACCATTGTTTGATCTTTCGATCATAACTTGTGTTTTTCTCAACGGATTTGAGTGATTCTTTTTTTGTTGTCTTAGTGACTTGA
Organism: Tuctoria greenei; assembly: GCA_036927565.1. Taxonomy (NCBI): domain Eukaryota; kingdom Viridiplantae; phylum Streptophyta; class Magnoliopsida; order Poales; family Poaceae; genus Tuctoria; species Tuctoria greenei. The sequence goes on along the minus strand of JAYESD010000009.1, from coordinate 123,499,021 downwards.
TTCTCTCTGATATATATAACTTTTTTCACGGTGAAACACGTTTAGATTAGTCTCACACACGATTTCTTTAACAGATCGTTTTTCTGCCGAAGGGTTTGGGGTTTAATTGTTTCCGCTGCGTAAGATTTTTAAATCTACCATTCACCCCCCCCTTCTGGTAGCTTTTCACGTGCTCTTCGATCGTACAATTGGTATCAGAGCCACGGTGCTCTAGTCTTTGAGATTTGCACGTGTTTTTGACTAATCATCATGGAGAAGTACTCCGCCAAACCTTGTGTGTTTGCAGGTATTGATTTCCAGGTTTGGAAGGCACGCATGGAGGCTTTCATCCAGGCACAAGGCTTTGCAATATGGGAGAAGGTGTATAAGCCTTATGAAGTGCCACCTAATGATCAAGTCACGACCACAAACCTTCGGGACGTCGACAACAACAACAAATCCCGAAACTTGATCATCCAAGGACTCACTCAAAGCGACTTTGATCGTGTCGCGCACCTCCGATCAGCATACGATGTTTGGAGAGCTCTCTATGATTATCATGAAGGCTCCAACACAATCAAGGAGGTAAAACAAGATATGTTCAAAAAGGAATATATGCGCTTTGAGATGGAACCAGGTGAGTCTATCGATGACCTCTTTGCTCGTTTCAATAAAATTCTCAGCAACTTACGTAGTGTCAATGTTAATTTTTCTGATGCCGAGAATGCTAGGCAACTTCTTAGTGCATTAGACATGTCAATCTGGGAGATGAAAGTAACATCTATTCGTGAATCAACTATCATGAGTTCTCTTACATTAGATGTACTTTATTCTAAACCAAAAACTCATGAAATTGACATCCAAGCACGTAAGAACCCCAACAAGTCTATTGCTTTTGTTTCTCAACGTGATATGCCTAGCTTCGGCCAATCTTCATCTTGTAGTACACTTGCTTTGTTGTCCTCTCTAACCCTTGAACAGATTGAGGAGTTTCCAGAGGAGTAGCTAGCACTTCTCTCTACGAGGTTCTCAAAAGCATTGCAAAATGTGAGAACTAGAAGGAGAGGAAGCTCCGAACCTCAACGGTGCTTCGAATGTGGTAAGACAGGACATTTTTGTCCAGATTGCCCTAACCTTTCAGTTTCTACTTCCCGGGATGAAAAGAAAACAAGGACGAAGCACTCCTCTGCAAAAGATACGAAGAAAAAGAAGGGTACCATAGGACGCAAGATGATTAACAGCTTTATCACCGCACTTCAAGAACTTAGTTCAAGTGATGTAGACTTTAAAAGTGATGAAGATGATGACGATCTGGCCAACTTGTGCTTCATGGCGGGCAAGTCAAGATCAAGTTTGGAGGAGGCAGAACACAACAGCGACAATGAAGAGGTATGTCCTACTTGCGAAGAAATGTGTGATGCTATTTCTCGTGCCACTATTATTGTTAAGAAAATGGACAAAAATCTTAGGGATAATGCTGCTAAAATTGAATCACTAGAATATGAAATTAACCGTTTAAAAACTTTGATTCCTAGTGATGATGCATGTCCCTCATGTGACTTAATCTATGAACAATTGTCCACATTAAGAAGTGCACACTCCTCCACTCTAGATAAACTTGAGTTAGAAATTGAAAAGAACAAAGAGCTTGCTGCACTTAATGATAAAAACTTGAAAGATGCTAGCTGTTCTACAATTGATTTGCATTGTTCTACTTGTGATGATCTTGATAAGAAACTACATGATGCTATGAATGAAATTTCTATATTGAACAATGCTTTACGTTCTCATGAAGTTAAATTTTGTTCAAATTGCAAACTAAAAGGAAAAACTTCATGTGAAAATTTCCTTGATCTGTCCAATAAACTTGACAACATGCATAGGACATTAGATCGGTTTTGTAATCGGAATAAGAACCTAAACTTGTTGCTGAATTCTTCTAAGTCTTGCAATGATAAAACTGGTTTAAGTTTTGATTCTCATGCTCATGCTAAGGCACATCCACCTAAAATTGTAAAGTCATTAGGAAGTGGTTTGATTCAAACAGTTCCTAAACAAAAAGGAGTGGTTTTCAAATCTGCAGGAGTGTTGTCTCATTCGGTTTCAAATAAAAATATTGCTTGCTCATCTAGACATGAACACAAAGTTAAATTTCATTGTACCTTCTGTCGTAGAGATGGTCATGTCATAGATTTTTGTTATAGACTAGCTAAACAACAAAAAAGGGAAAGAATGGTTGCTAGATCTCATAACTTTCATGCAATTAGAAAAACACAACCTGCTTTAGTGAGTCAGAAATTTGAAAAGGTAGCTTCCGGACCTTCTGGTAAGAAATCCGCAAAAGCAGCTCCGATAGTTCCGATAGCTCCGAGAGCTCCCGGACCTTCTGTTGTTTCCTTCGGAACTTCAGCTTTTGTTTCCAGAGCTTCAGCCTTGTCTTTTGGAACTGCTGCTTTTACCTCCAGAGCTACTGGTTTTTGTGCTAAAAGAGTTAAGAATAGAAAACCTCAAACTTCGACTCATAAACCTGCTGTTTTATCTCAGCTTTCGCGTGTTTTTCCTACTGCACGTCGTGTGACTCAGTACTGGATACCTAAATGCCTTTCGACTAACCCCAGTATTGAGTCATTGACGTATTGTGCTTCTATGTAGGTTACACGTTTGAGGAAGGAGAACATTTGGATTGTGGATTCAAGTTGCTCACGCCACATGACCGGTAACAAAGATTGGTTCTCCTCCCTCTCTTTTGTGTCACGTGTAGAGAATGTTACTTTTGCCGATAATTCTTCAACTCCTATAATTGCTAAGGGTTCGATTAGAGTAAATGATCACTACACTTTGAAGGATGTGGCACTTGTCAAAAATTTGAAATACAATTTGCTTTCTGTTTCACAATTGCTAGATGAAAATCTAGAAATTATTTTCAATAAAAACTGCTGCAAAGTTGTAGGTTCAAATATTGAGCTTATTTTTAACATGTCTCGGTTTGGAAGAGTTTTTAAAGCTGATTTTGATATGTCTTCCTCGAAGCATAGGTGTCTAGTTGCTAATGATTCAAAGGACTTATATTTTTGGCATCGTAGACTTGGTCACGTAGGCTTTGATCACCTAACGCGTGTTAGTGCTCTTGATCGCATACGTGGGCTGCCTAAGCTTAAAGGGGACAAAGAAATTGTGTGCTCTTCTTGTAGACATGCTAAGATGGTTGCAGGTTCACATACTCCTCTCACAATGATCATGACAACTGAACCATGTCAACTTTTGCATCTTGACACCGTAGGACCTTCTCGTGTCAAATCCTTCGGAGGTAAATGGTATGTTCTTGTTATTGTTGATGATTATTCTAGATACTCTTGGGTTTACTTTATAGTGTCTAAGAATGAAGCTTTTAGTCACTTTAGGACTTTATTTCTTAGATTATCAATTGATCACCCAGGATCTTTAAACGCAATTAGAAGTGATAACGAAACTGAATTTAAAAATCAATCTTTTGATCACTTTTGTGCTGAAAATGGAATAGATCATCAACTTTCTTCCCCATATGTACCTCAACAAAATGGTGTTGTAGAAAGAAATAATAGAACCTTAGTTGAGATGGCTAGGACTATGCTTGATGAATATCAAACTCCTAGGAAATTTTGGGCTGATGCGTTAGCAACCGCTTGTTAGGTCTCAAATCGTGTTTTTATGCGTGCTAAGCTAGGTAAAACACCATATGAGCTCCGGTTTAGATATAGGCCTAGTGTTACACACTTTTGGGTCTTTGGTAGCAAATGCTTTGTTAAGAAACATGGTAATCTTGATAAATTTGAACCTAGATCCTTTGATGGCATGTTTCTTGGTTATCCATTTCATACTAGAGGCTACCGTGTGATTTTACTTGACACTAACAAAATTGTGGAGACTTGTGAAGTGTGTTTTGATGAAGCTAGCTCAGGTACTAGCTCTGGTGTTGCAGGACCAGATCCATATCCTCAGGGGGAGGGTATTTTCGAAGATGAAGAAGAGCCGGTGATACTGCCTGGTAGTTCCAAAGTTGACACGTGTCCAGCTCTGGACATTGTACAAGCTCCGGCTATCACCTATGCGGTCCTGATTGTCCACAAGTCACAAGCTCATCAATCTACGATGAACATGAAGAAGAAGAAGCTTGTGAGACATCTGTTCCCCTACGGTTTTACAAAGATCACCCCCCACAACAGATGATTGGAAGCTTGCACGAATGAGTCACACGGTCCAGGTTTTGCGATCCAAACTCTCATGCTCATTCTGCTTTTGTTGCTTCTTTTGAACCCAAAGATATATCACATGCACTCACTAATGAATCATGGATTATTGCCATGCAAGAAGAGTTAGAAAATTTTGAAAGAAATAATGTTTGGAAACTTGTACCTCCACCTCAAGGTCACACTTTAATTGGAACTAAATGGGTATATAAAAATAAACAAAGTGAGGATGGGGTTGTGGTTAGGAATAAGTCTAGGTTGGTTGCTCAAGGTTTCACTCAAGTTGAAGGTCTAGATTTTGATGAAACTTTTGCTCCTGTCGCTAGATTAGAAGCCATAAGAATTTTGTCAGCTTTTGCAGCATCTAAAGGTTTTAAGCTATTTCAAATGGATGTTAAAGTGTTTTTCTTAATGGCTACATAGATGAGGAGGTTTATGTCAAAAAACCACCTGGTTTTGAAAATCCAGATTTTCCTAATCATGTTTACAAACTGTCCAAAGCCTTATATGGTCTCAAACAAGCCCGTAGAGCATGGTATGATAGGTTAAAAACATTCTTACTTAAACAGGGGTTTACCATGGGCAAGGTTGATAAAACTCTTTTTGTGCTTAAGTATGGCAGTGACTCATTATTCGTTCAAGTGTATGTGGATGATATTATCTTTGGTTGTGCTTCTCATGATCTTGTGTCCAAGTTTTCAGCAATGATGAGTTCCGAATTTGAAATGAGTATGATGGGTGAACTCACTTACTTTTTGGGGCTGCAAATCAAGCAAACCAAGGAGGGTACTTTTGTGCATCAAACGAAGTATACCAAAGACCTCCTAAGGCACTTCAACATGGAAAAAAGCAAGCCTCTTCGGACACCAATGGGAACAGCAACAACACTTGAACTTGATGAAGATTGTGAATCCGTGGATCAAAAAGAATATAGAAGCATGATCGGATCACTTTTGTACCTCACGACATCAAGACCAGACATACAATTCAGTGTATGTCTTTGTGCACGGTTTCAAGCTTCCCCACGTGTTTCACAACGTCAAGCCGTCAAAAGGATTCTCAGGTACTTACATGGAACCCAAGAATTTGGCATTTTTCTTCCTTCTTCCTCAACCGTTACTTTGAAAGATTTTTCGGATGCCGATTTTGGGGGTTGTAGGATTGATAGGAAAAGTACTTCCGGTGCTTGTCATTTTCTTGGCAATTCTCTTGTTGCTTGGTCCTCTAGAAAACAAAATTCAGTTGCACAATCCACAACCGGATCTGAATATGTAGCTGCTGCTAGTGCTTGCTCACAAACTCTTTGGATTGTTCAAACACTTAAGGACTATGGGGTTGATCTAGATAGTGTTCCACTGTTTTGTGATAACACTAGTGCTATTTGCATTGCCAAAAACCCCGTGCAACATTCTAGAACTAAGCACATTGATATTAGGTATCACTTTCTCTGAGATAACGTTGAAAAAGGAAACATTGTGCTTCACCATGTAGATACTGAACATCAATTGGCTGACATTTTTACAAAACCTTTGGATTTCACTCGTTTTTGTTTCATTCGTAGTGAAATAGGGGTTATGCATCCTCATGGCTTAAATTGAGGGGGAGTTTTGAAACTTGGGAAGTCTATGTGTGAATCTGAAATTAAAATAATATGAGCATAGTATTTCATACATATATGACTCTATGATTCCTTTTACATGCTGAAAGTCCTTACTACATTACTCGTGTTATACATTTTGTAGTTTTTGCCATGTCTAGTAATTGGAATAATTACTTACACTAAAACTGGTCATGGTCGAACTTTCTTGCTGTTTTGAACTTGTTACATGTTTACAAGTGCTTTTAATCATTAAGAATTCATCAAGTAATCAACTCACATGTTGAGTTTTTATGAACAAATATAAATTGAGAAAAGATCAAGAGAATATGCATGCATCGCACTTCTTCTTTTGAGATGGCTTGTCATTGCACTTAGATATGAACTTGGAAGAAGTTGTGTATGACTAAAACCATGTCCTTAAGCTTCTGATTGTCAAATTACATAGGCTTGGCTTGGTTGGTTAGAATAAGGCAGATGCACATATAATCTCTTGCAAATATCATATGATCTAAATTTATGCTTTGAAAAATAATAAAATGTAGCAACTAGTGTCATGCTTTCAGGTTTTGAAATAGTTAAGTTTGTGAGATCATGACTTACTTAAATTGAAAATTACATTTAATCTCTAGCATGGCTTACACTACTTTATGTATTTCATTGATGTGATAATGTAAGGTACTTGATAGTATGACTTGGATGAGCTTTGTTTATATGTATATGTTATAATATGCTCATAACAACTAAAGAAGGAGAGATAATTTGTTTATATGCTCATGACTTGCTGAATACATTGTCAAAGGGGGAGAGATAAGCATGAAGAGAAAGAGAATATGTGCATAAGGAGAGATAATAAAGGGGAAGAGATAATATGGGAAAATTTTTCTTAAAGGGGGAGAGATAATATGGGAAAATTTTTCTTCTCATTTTACTTTTGATTTACAAAGGGGGAGAAATTGTCTTCAAAACTTTTATGTGAATAAGCCTATGTTCGGATTTAAATGGTGTTGCCAATGCATTCATCAAGGGGGAGATTGTAAGACCCATGTGTGCTGAATACATTGGCTTGTAGTGAATACACTTGGCTTTGATGATAAAAGTTTTGAATATCACCAAAACACCTTTTTATCAAGGTTCGACTCTAGCTCTGAGCTACAACAAGGTCTGACGGTAGGTCCGGCTTGGTTTGGGTAGCTCCGGCTATGTTAGATGCTAGGTCCGACTTCTTGGTAAGGTCCGACTAGCTTTGGTTAGCTCCGGTGAGCTTTATCTTTAGCTCCGGCATGTCTTTGTTAGCTCCAGCATATATTTGATAGCTCCGGCATGCTTTTGCTAAACTCCGACGTACTTTGTCTAGCTCCGGTTTTGGGTTGACTAGTTTTGACTAGTTTTTGGTAAGCTCCGGTGCTAGGATCTACTAGTTTTGGTAAGCTCCGGCGGGTGCTTCATTGTACTAGTTTTGGTAAGCTCCAGCTCAAGCTCCGGCTTGCTGTGGGATGGTCCGGAACTTGACCGCAGTGCTTATGCTTTTCATTTGCAATGTTTTGTACTTGCTTTATATTGTTGGAAAGTTTGCTTAGTATTCTTTTACTAAGTTTTTGGTGCGTTTTGGATGATATGGATGATATCGTGTTACTATGGTTTTGCAACATGCTTATGTGAGGTTCTCACGTAAGGTGTTGTGTTCAGAACTAACTTGAGTCAAGTCGAGGACTTGGGCTCGTATGGATTGGTTGTTTATTCATGTGCAGGTGTTGCTTGAGTTTAAGTCATGGCTGGTGACGGGATCCATTGGAATAGTCTCAGGGAGGAGATGAGGTTCCAACAACCAAGTTCAGGAGGAACTGTGGTTGAGCTGATCAGGAGGTCGTGCAGGATGATTGAATCAAGGGCAGTGCATATGAAGGTTTCTGAACGTCGAAGGAAGGTGTTCGCACGTATGCATGCGGTGCATGATGTGGCAACATGGTTCCGAAGATGGGATAAGGAAGGAAAGATCTGGTTGGAAGGATCAGATCGTACCAGTTGATGACTTTGGCTGCGGCGGAGTCGGTTATGGCTCGGTATGGAAAGTATCGAGTTGGTTATATTAGGATTTCGTGTGGGTCACGAATTTGAGTTGTTTAGGAATGTGGGATACGTTCCTAAGGTGTTTGGAAGTCTTAATATTGCTTCTATCTGCGTATAGAAGAATCTTGAGCAGTTATAGAAAGTTACGATTCGTGATCTGAGTAGGATTGGAGTCCTAGTTGATATTGGGTTGGCCTAAGGGCTGGTTATATAAGCAAGGGAGCCCAGAGCTCGTGAGGCACGACTTTGGGGCTGTTCCTCTTGTGTTCTATTGAATAAAATTCGTAGTTTGAACGAACTTTCGTGCCTTGTTCGTCTGACTTGTTCCAGATAAGTTTTACTCGTCGAGTTTCTGGACAGCACTACCTTTCATTGGTGGTTTTATCATAACTCGAGTTTTACAGATCCAATTGACGTGATTCTTTTTCAGTTGTCTTCAAAACTTGATTATCTATCATCTGTCAAAATTTCACGGTCATTGGATTTGTGGTTTTTGATCTACACGAGTTTATTTGCAGCGTTCCAGAACTGTTTTTCTCGGGTAGGACAGATTGACCATTGTTTGATCTTTCGATCATAACATGAGTTTTTCTCAACGGATTTGAGTGATTATTTTTGTGTTGTATTAGTGACTTGATTCTCTATGATATCTATAACTTTTGTCACGGTGAAACACGTTTAGATTAGTCTCACACACGATTTCTTTAACAGATCATTTTTCTACCGAAAGGGTTTGGGGTTTAATTGTTTCCGCTGCGTAAGATTTTTAAATCTACCATTCACCCCCCCTCTGGTAGCTTTTCACGTGCTCTTCGATCCTACAAGTTGAGGTTCTTACCCAGGCGAACGGTTGTCATCATGAGGCGGGAAGCCCAAAGGCGGCGGCCTGACAAGGCGCGCGGAACCGATACGATTTTCGTATCAGGAACCAGCGAGCTTCAATTGCGTGAGATCCGCACGCCAAAGATCTCATTTTCCACATATGGGATACGCCACATGGCGAGGATTTAACTCCAAACTATCGCCAACGGCACATCCGAAGACCTTTGAAGACTCAGTTCAAAAGTCGAAGGATGGACCCACCTCCGGCGGAATGACTTCACCCAAGGGGTCTTCCCCAGAGGTGGGCCCAGGGGGCCACTGTCGGTACCCTGGGTACCATATACTCCTTGGGATTGCAAAGATCTCAAGGGAAAGTCATCTACTTGATTTGAAGACCTTCAGAGGCCCACATGTCAGACATAACAGGACCCACTTCTCCAACATGGTTAGTCCCAGGGTCGCCACGTGTACTATCAAACCGGAGCTACCGCCCACAAGGGGGAAGCTCCGGGTTATGTACCGAAATAGCACCCCCGGACCTAACCCCAGATCGAGGGAAGCTCCGGAACTGACACGTGTCAGGTAGCTCCAGAGCTATCTGTTTCCCACAGTATGCTCCGAAGCTGCCACGTGTCCTACCGTCAGATCTTAAGCCTCTAACCTCCGGAAGACTCCACAACGGTCCGGATCTTCAAAGGGGAATCAAGGACTTCAAGACCCGGTTAAGTGTCATTAATACCATATTAATGACACACGATCGAACGACCTTAATTACCAGTAACGGTGCTGTCAAAGCCCATAAATCGGTCATTAAGGGCAATTAAACGTGTTGAATGTGTATCAATATCAGTAACCGCCAGGGCCACATGTCGGGCCAGGCTAACTTGTAAGAGCCTGCCCTTGTACTATAAAAGGACAGGCCGAAGATACATAGGGGACTCTCCACACACTCTCCGGAGACACGCTGACTTTACACACTCAACTGACGTTGAGCTGATACATCCAATACAACACCAACACACTCCGTGGAGTAGGGTATTACGCTCAGGTGGCCCGAACCACGTAAATCGTCGTGTTTACTGTGTCATTTACACTTCACCTTCTTGAATCTCCGCGCGCCCACACCGAACCTCAAACTCCTCTAACACTTTAGTAGTGTCGGGAGATCTGCCGGATCAAAACCACCGACAGGCGCGTCGATCTGCTGGTTGCGCCTCGATCGGATCAGGGAGCGCTACCCTTTTCAATCCTCATGGACTCGTGCTTTGTAGCCGCCACTGCTTGGTTTGTTTTGAACCAGTGGTGTGCCTTTAGGGTTAGATCAAACCTTTAAAAAAAGTACTTGTTGGTCACCCAGGTGCGCCTCCCCAGGTCAGCGCCGCTTTTCTCCAACAGCGTGGCTCCGCCTCTCAAACGAGGCTTAGACTACCACTCGACCTTTCAAGCCGCCGCCCCTCCTTTGCTGTGAGGTGGCCTAGGGTTGAAGTAGTTAAAAACTAAAAAAAATAAAAAAAGAGAAAAGAAAGAAGATTTTTTTCCTTTTCGTTCTTTCTTTTCTTTCTTTCATGCAGCTTGCGACGATTATTCTTCTATACTTTTGTCGTCATCCACCGTCGCATATTTTGTGTTCTAGCCGTTGTTGGTTGTCCTGTCAGGATGACTTCTTCTTCGGGCGGGATTCCAGCCTTGCATTGTCCGGTGCTTTTATTGGCACCAACTAGTGCGATTGGGTTTCTCGCATGCGTCTCCATATGCGTGGTCCACGACTCCGTTAGTTTCTCACGGATGATCTTAAATGCCCGTCATTTACTGCAGTTCACGAGAGTTCTTCACGAGAGTTCAGTATGTATAGGGCATGGTCGGATGAGGATGCTCGGACTAGTGCTATTTTTGCTGCTAGTTTGGAGGATCATTTGACTGCTGATATTGTTGAGTTTGAGTACTCACACCAGATGTTGGCTTTTCTTCGTTGTTGTTATGATCCTACTGGTATCTATCTCTCTTACTGCTTTTCATCACTAGCAGCAGTTACGATAGGGAGATGCTACAGTGGAGGAGTTATTTGATCATATGTTGGAGACTCGTCTTCGTGATGCTGGCTTCTTACAAACCTCTATCATGTTGCCTGCTCATTCTTCGACTTCTCGACCCACTGGTGGTGTTCTGGCTTGTCCTTCTTTATAGCATGCTCGTGGTGCTGGTACTGAAGGATGTGAGGGGAGTTCTACTACTATAAATGTCCAGTTGCTTATGCTTCTTTGTCGCCTTGCTGCTTCTACATCGTCAGGAGATGCTGGTATTGTGACTCCGGCTTCTGCACCTTCATGTTTCACTGCTGCTTCTCTATCTTCCTCTGAGGGACCACCTTCCACTTCTCATTTAGGTAATCGTCCATGGATCCTTGATTCTGGAGCTTCATTTCATATGACTTCTTACTCCACATGTTTATTATCTCTGAGTCATTCGTCTTGTTCTCTTATCATTCATACTGCCGATGATTCTCCACTTTTGGACAAGGCACCCTTTTAGCTAACTCATTTAATGTTCCCGATATCTAATATGTTCCTAACATGACCATGCAGCTTATGTCTGCTGGTCAATCTCACTAATGATGGCTGACGAGTGATTCTTGATCCTGATTCTTGTTCTATTGTGGATTGTCATACGGGTCAGCTTGTTTGCTTTTGTCCTCATCATCACGATTCCCACTGACTTTGAGAGCATGAATGGCTTCATCATCCTTCCGTTGCACGTGCTAGTCTTGTTAGCTCCGCTTTTTCTACTTCGTCTACCACGTCTTTTGCTCAGTGGCACCATCATCTAGAACATATTTGTGGCTATCATCTATCTGCCTAAATTCTTCGTGGTGTCTTAGGATCAGTTTTAGGATCACCGTCGTTACATCAGTGTCAGGGTCGATTAGGGAAGTATATCTAGCTTCCCTATCCCTCTGGTGAGTTGGTGTCTCAGCGTCGTTTGACCTTGTTCATTCAGATGTCTAGGGTCCTGCTCATTTTGTTTCCAAAGGAGGGCATCGATACTTTATTATATTTATAGATGATTTTTCTTGCCACACATGGGTTTACTTCATGAAAATCGTAGTGAGGCATTGTCTATCTATAAGTCTTTTTCAGCTATGGTTCATACTCATTTGGACACTCCTATCTGTGTCTTTCATGCTGACTCTGCTGGTGAGTACCTCTCTAATGCTCTTCGTGACTTTCTTTCTGAGCAAGTTACCCTTGCTCAGTTTTCGTGCCCTAGTGCTCATGCTCAGAATGGCGTTGCTGAGTGAAAACATCGTCATCTCCTTGAGACAACACGTATACTTCTTATTGCTTCCTCTGTTCCGCCTCACTTTTGGGTTGAGGTTGTTTCCACTACCACTTACATGATTAACATTCAGCCCTAATCCGTGCTTAAAGGCGAGATTTCTTTTGAGCATCTTACGGGACGCTTGACTACATCAGCCTTCATCTTTTTGGTTGTGTGTGCAATGTGCTGCTCGCACCTCGTGAGTGCACTAAGCTAACTTCTCAGTCGATCAAGTGTGTCTTCTTAGGGTACAAGTCGGAGCATAAGGGTTATCGTTGTTGGGATCAAGTGGTCGAAGGATGAGGATTTCACAAGATGTTGTTTTTGATTATACATGTCCTTTGTATCCCTATCCTTCTTCTGAGACTTCCTTTGTGTCTGTAGTTGATGCTATTTTGTTCTCGTTCTTTCCAGATGCTCCCGATGCTAGTGTACACCCTTCACACTCTGTGTCACATTCCACAGTCTCTCCTTTTTCTTTGAAGCCTTGTTCCTTGTTTCCAGATTATACTTCGAAGGCTCCCATGATGCAAGTCTATACACGACAAATTGTACCTTCTCTAGATGTGCCATTTTCTTCTCATGAGTCGTGTACTCTAGTTGCATCATCTTCTGATGTTCTAGCTTCTCCAGCTCAGCCTACCTCTCCGGGTACGCCTTCTTCTCCTAAGGGATCATCTCATTCCGATAACTCTTTTTCTGAGCAGCCTCTTGGACGTGGTCATCGTCCTCGCCACCCTCCTGATCGATATTCTCCTTCTTAATTTGCTTCTACTGCTATGTATGAGCCGGTTACGTATCGTTATGATATTCCTCATCCGGAATGGCAGCATGCGATGTTCGAGGAGATTGCTACTCCTGAGTGCATCGACACGTGTGAACTTGTGCCCTGTCCCCCACCTGTTCATCCTATCACCTGTAAGTTGGTCTATAAGGTTAGGACCTGCTCTGATGGTTTACTTGTGTGCTATAAGGCTCGATTAGTCGCCCGTGGTTTCAAGTAGGTACACGGTCATGACTATAATGAGACCTTTGCTCCTGTCACTCACATGACCACTGTTCGCACTTTACTTGTTGTGGCCTATGTTCCTGACTGGTCCATCTTTCAGCTCGATGTGAAGAATGCCTTTCTTAATGGTGAGCTGTGTGAGGAGGTTTATATGCAGCTACCACCTGGGTATTCTGTTCTTGAGGGTATGATTTGTCGTCTTTGATGCTCTCTTTATGGCCTTAAGCAAGATCCTCGTGCTTGGTTTTAGTGTTTTGGATCTTTGGTCACTGCTGGTTTTTCTGCCAGTGCTCATGATCCTATGCTCTTTGTGCACACTTCGTCTCGTGGTCCCACTCTTATTCTTCTCTATGATGATGACATGATCATCACCGGTGATGATACTGAGTACATAGCCTTCGTGAATGCTCGTCTCAGTGAGAAGTTTCTTATGTATGATCTTGGTCCTCTTTGATACTTTTTTGGGATTGAGCTTTCCTCCTCCTCTAAGGGAATTTATCTATCTCAGGAGAAGTACATTTAAGATCTTCTTGATCGGGCATCCCTTACTGATCATCAGACTGTTGAGACTCCTATAGAACTCAATGTCCATCTTCGAGCCACTGGCGGTGAGCCTCGTGATGATCCTACTCATTATCGTTATATTGTAGGGATTTTAGTGTATCTTGGTGTTACTTGTCCTAATATCTCGTACTCTATTCACATTCTAAGTAAATGTGTTTCTCCTCCCACCCAGGTCCACTATAGCCACTTCCTTCGTGTCTTGCAGTATCTTTGTGGGACTATCTCTAGACTCTTGTTCTTTCCATGCTCTAGATCTTTATAGTTCAAAGCGTATTCTTATGCTACTTGGGCTAGTGATCCCTCTAATCGTCGATCTCTTTCTGCCTATTTTGTTTTTCTTGGTGGTTCCCATATTGCTTAGAAGACTAAGAAGCAGGTAACAGTTTCTCGTTCGAGTGCAGAGGCTGAGTTGCGTGCTATGGCTCTTGTGAGTGCATAGGTTACATGGTTGCGATGGTTGCTTGAGGATTTTGTATGTCTGTTGGTATGCCAACTCCTCTTTTGTCTGACAGTACAGGTGCTATCAGTATTGCTCGTGATTCGGTTAAGCATTAGCTTACCAAGCATATTGGTGTTGATGCTTCTTATACACGGGCACAGGTACAAGATGATCTTCAATATGTTCCTTCAAAGCTTCAGTTAGTTGATTTCTTCACGAAGGCACAAACCCGAGCTCAGCATTGTTTTTATCTCTCCAAACTCATTGTTCGTGATGCACCTTGAGTTTGAGGGGGGTGTTAGAGATGTAGGGGTGTAGTTTATATTTTTCCCTTTTGTATAAGGCGTTTTCTACATAATTGTCATCTCTTGTACATCTATTTATAGAGGCATCTGATCTCCTCAATAATACAAGTAGTATTCATAAAAATAAAAATAGATGGAAGGTTGTTTCTTCCGTTAGATCCCGACACAATACACAGGTGTAATCATTGTTGTCAACTTTGAAATTATTTCTTCTTAGGATGTTCCGCATGTTCAATCGGTCCATGAACAAAAGCCAAGTGAATACCTTAAACTTGTTCGAGCATTTGTAGCCCCGTATCTGTTAGTCCAACCGGAATTGTCCTCCCTTATGGCCGAACTTGTCCGGTGTAGTCCTATTTCAATAATCAGACTAGTTCGGCCTCAAACCGGACTAGTCCGGACATTTCAACAAATTACAGTTTGAACTCGAATTTGACATCTATCTTAATTTTAAGGTCACAACCCCCTGAATGTTATGTCCCTGATCAGGGGACACAACTATTTCTAAGGGCTGTGAGGCCCCCTCTTATGTCTTTTGGTCAAATCAAAGAAGAGGGTCAGGTGTATTATCATATAAGGCACATACATACACTCTGAACACTTCGAGTATCTAAGTTCTCAGAATCTGATCAACACACCAAGATAAGAACAAGGGGAAACGCCTCCCGTCGATGTTCTTCTTGCTGCCTCGCCTCGTTGGCTCGATGGCCGCATCATCAAGCAACAACAGAGATGGAGGAGAAGGTATTAGAAGTGTTCATGTGCTATTCAAAAGGTATCACTGGATGTTGATAATTGTATTCAATTTTCTCCCATGTAATTCAAAGTGATTTAGTGGATATTTGATCCTTTTGGGCTCTTTATGATTCTATCAATGGTATTAGAGCCATTTAGAACACTAATCATTTCGAATTTGTTTTGATCAAAGTTTTTTGCTGCAAGAAATGAAGGTCCAGACATGTCCGGTCTATGGACCGGACTAGTCCGGTATGCCACAATGAGGTGGTTAGGTTTTTTAGATTGGGGCGTTTTCGACGCGTTCATCCGATCGAAAACATATTAAGCACTTTGGATTGAATTTCATTGGGAAAATTAAGTTGATTTTTTATGATGGTAAGTTAAGATTGCTTTTTAAATATTTAGGCATTTTCTTATTTTTTATATAAAACTTTTCTACAGTTGGCCAGAATAGTCCGAACCAAACTCAAAAAGTTCAATAAAGAATGGATCAAAAGTTTCTGGAACAATACCAGACTTGTCTGCCCTATGAATCGGACTAGTCCAAAAATGGTTCTGTTATGAGTTCGGACTTGTCCATATTTTAACAGACTAGTCCAGATTAACTCAGTTTGAGATTAAGATTCAAAAGACGGGACTTGTTCGTTTATAGAATGGACTAGTCCGGTACTCAGGACTAGACTTGTCCGCTCTATGGATCAGACTAGTTCGAAAATGGTATTGTAAGAGTTCGGACTAGTCCGGCCATGTGCGGACTAGTTCGGGCTGTACACTTAAGTTTTCTTATTTCATTAAGATTTTGCTGCGAGTTAAGTTTATATTGTCATAGCAATTTTGTCAAGTAACCAAAGTGAAAGATAAATTGCTATGCAATTTTAAGTTGCATGGAATTTTATTGAGTAACCAAAGCGAAAAATAAAATTGCCATGTTCTTAAGCTATATTAATGTCATTATTGGCCAAGTAACCAAAGCGAAAGGCATTAATGACATTGTTCTTCTAAGTACACAGTAATTTGGTCAAGTAACCAAAGCAAAAGATAAATTACTATATTTTTTCAGTTGTTCTCAAATGTTGAGTTTTGGTCAAATAACCAAAGTGAAAGATAAAATTCAACATTTTCTTATGATTAATATCTATGCATTCACTCATGATTTTGTCTTTTGATTAAGAAGGTTCCTTCAATGCGAGTTCAGCACGGAGTTTCATCGCTTCCATTGATCCACTCAATGGAAGTAATTATGGGAGATGGAGAGAAAAATTAGAGATTGTATTAGTAGTCTCCAAAATTGATTTGGCTCTCACAACTCCATATCTAGTTGAACCAGTGGCTCTAGTAAGAAATGCTGATGAAACTCAGGAGACATTTGCTGTGAGGACAAATGACTACACAAATGAGCTATTGGCTTGTGACATAGCTCGTGTTAAGTGGAACAAGTCAAACGGGAAATGTATGATGGTTATTAAGGGCACTATCACCGAGGCCATTCTGGGAGCAATCCCAGAATGTGAGACTGCCACTAAGTACCTCCATAAGATTGAGAATCAGTTTACTAGTTCTTCTAAGGCTACATCAAATACTGTTATAAAGAGTCTTGTTACAGAAAAATATTATGGAGGTGGTGTGGGAGAGCACATTTAAGGATGACAAATATGGTAGCTAAACTTAAGACTATGGATTTGGAGATTAAAGACGAGTTCATTGTGCATCTCATTTTTGCCTCACTTCCAAAGGAATTTGAGACATTTGCCATCAAATACAACTCTCAGCCTGAACAATGGAACATAGAAAAACTCATTGCCATGTGTGTTCAGGAGGAAGAGATGATTAATTCCCCTAGTGGTAATGATTCCATTAAGTATGTGAAGGGAAAAGATAAGGCTCAAAAGAATTATTTTTCTAAGCAATCTTTTAAGCATCATGATTCTTCTTACCATGATAAAGATAAGAGTAAGGCTCCACAAAACTATCCTTACCATAAGGATGTGAAAGTGGAGAAAGATTAGTGCCGCTTCTATTTAGGCAAAGGTCACCGTGCTTCCTTAAATGGTGTTGTATTAATGTTGTAAGCGACAATCAATTTTTCTCATATTAGAGTAAGTGTAAGAGAATCAATTCTGAAATGTGTTCAAAATTATGGCATTGTCACTTAGGCCATATTTCGAGGCGGAGAATTGAACAATCGATTTCACAATCGGTCCTTACTCATTTGGATTTTTCGGATTCAGAAGAATGTATAGATTGCATTAAAGGACATTTTGTTATGAAAATTAAGAAAGGTGTCATACTCAGTACGGGAATTTTGGAATTAATCCACATGAACATTTGTGGTCCATTTTTTGTTGTATCCATTGATGGTTTTGATTCGTTCATAACCTTCACAGATGACTATTCTCCCTATGGCTTTATTTCCAATTAAAGAACGCTCTAAAGCATTGGATAAATTTAAGATATTTAAGGCTAAAGTTGAAAATCAGCACAATACTAAGATAAAAGTGGTAAGATCCGATCGTAGTGGTAAGTACTATGGTCGTCATAACCTGTATGACCAGGTTCATGGACCATTTGCTCGGTTCTTACAGGAAAATAGCATATGGTACACTAATGGATATGGTTAGATCCATGTTATGTTAATCAGATTTGCCTGTTAGCTTATGGATGGAGGCATTAAAAACTGCCATTCATGTGCTAAATTGGGTTCCTACTAAGTTGGTGCCTAAAACACAATGTGAGTTGTGGACAGGACGTAAGCCCTTATTAATTTATATGCATATATGGGTCTGTCCCACAGAGGCAAAAATATTCAACCCAAACATTGATTAGTTGTATGCTAAGACAATAAATTTCTATTTATTGGCTATGAAGAAAAGAGTAAGGGATATCATTTCTACTATCCAGAATGATACACTAAGTTTGTAGAAACAAGGCATGCCGACTTTTTAGAGGATGTCATGATCAGGCGGGTACGGTAAGACGAGAAATTGATCTTGAAGAGAAGCGGGTTTATGTATCCACCCCTATGATTCAAGAATCACATTTCTCATTACTTACTGTTGTTGAATCATCAGTGCCTGTTGGTGAAGGTTCAACACCTGTTGTTAGTTCTCCGTTGGCAACGAAATTATTAAGAGAGGTTGAGCACTCTCATCCTGTTGTCATTAATAATGAAGAGCAACAATAGCCTCAAAATGAGGATAATGTGCAATTAATATCTCAACAAGAAAGAAGATCGGCCATTCCGGAAGATTATGAGATCTATATGAGTGAGGCAATTCAAATGGAGGGTGATCCCACCACATTCGAAGAAGGTATGAGAAGTTCTCAACCATCTGAATGCCATAAAAGCCATGGAGGATGAAATGAGATCTATGGATGCCAACAAAGTCTCAGATTTGGTTGAGATTCCTAATGGAGCCAAAAGGTAGGTTGTAAATGGGTCTACAAAATTAAACGTGACTCCAAAGGGAATATTGATAAGTTTAAGGCTAGACTTGTTGCAAAAGGCTTCACTCAAAGAGAAGGGATTGATTATAATGAGACATTTCCACTCGTCTCAAGTAAGGATTTGTTCAGAATCATTATAGCATTAGTTGCACATTAAATATAGAATTCCATCAGATGGATGTAAAAACGGCATTCGTCAATGGTGATTTATATGAAGACGTCTATATGACACAACCAAAAGGTTTTGTTGTTAAGGGTAAGAAACATATGGGATGCCACTTAAGAAAGTCTATTTATGGACTTAAACAAGCATCAAGGCAGTGGTATCTCAAGTTCGATGAGACAATATGAATGTTTGGATTTAGAGAAAATGAAGAGGACAATTGCATTTATGCTAAGTTTAAAAACACAAAATTTATTTTCCTTGTGCTTTATGTAGATGATATACTACTTGCAAGTAGTGATGTCAATCTACTATAAAAAACTAAGAACTTTTTTTCCTCTAATTTTGTTATGAAA
Source organism: Tuctoria greenei (assembly GCA_036927565.1). Classification (NCBI taxonomy): domain Eukaryota; kingdom Viridiplantae; phylum Streptophyta; class Magnoliopsida; order Poales; family Poaceae; genus Tuctoria; species Tuctoria greenei. The sequence goes on along the minus strand of JAYESD010000009.1, from coordinate 123,479,994 downwards.
GATCTTGGAGAAGCATCCTGTGTATTGGGCATATAAATTCACCGAGATAGAAATAAGGGAGTATTAGGCTTATCACAAAAGGTGTACTTAGAAAATGTACTGAAAAAGTACAGTATGCATAAGAGTCAGCCTTCACCTGCTCTGATTGTTAAGGGTGATAAGTTTTGGAACTTTCAATTTCCTAGGAACAAAAATGAGATCAATCAAATGAAATCGGTTCCATATGCTTCTACTATCGGAAGCCTTATGTATGCTCAAGTCTGCACTCGCCCTGACTTAGCTTATGTGACTGGAATGCTTGACAGATATCAAGCCAATCGAGGGATTGATCAATAGAAGGCAGCTAAAAAAGCATTAAGATATGTGCAAGACACCATAGGCCTCATGATGACATATAGTAAGTTAGACCTACTTGAAGTAGTGGGATATTCAGTTTCAGATTTCACGGATTGTGTGGATACTAAGAATATATTCACCCTCGCAAATGCAACCATTTCGTGAAAAACTAAACACACCATGGCTGCATTGTCCACAATGCATGTCGAGTTTGTTGCATGTTATGAGGCCACCGGGCAGGCAATCTGGCTTAAGAAATTTTACCCGGTCTTAGAGTGGTCGATAGTATTGAAAATCCACTTAAATTGTACTGCGATAATGAGCACACAATATTTTACTCTCACAACAACAAGTCAAGTGGTGCTGCCAAACACATTGACATTAAGTTTTCTATTGTGAAAGTTGAATCCAGAATCATACCATAAGTGTTGAGCATATAAGTACCAAATGTATGCTTGCGGATCCGCTAACAAAAGGTCTTCCACCCAATATGTTCAGTGAACACATAGCCAGCATGGGTGTAAGGGAGAGCCTATGATCTTGGAATATTTAGGGACCAAGTAAGAGTAAGGTTCATTTTTAAGTGTGAGATGTATTGTCGACAATACGTAAATGGTTGTTGTGATGCGCCCTGCCCTATATGTCAAGCATGAGAAAATGGACACTAAGTTTAGTATTAAGTAAGTTGGTAAGTTTTAGATTCGAGTTCAAGGGGGAGAATGTTAGTCCAACCGGACTAGTCCTCCCTCATGGCCGAACTAGTGTTGTGTAGTCCAGTTTCAATAATCGGACTAGTCCGGCCTCGGACCGGACTAGTCCGATCATTTCAACAAATGACAGTTTGAACTCGAAATTGACATGTGTACTAATTGAAAGGACACAACCCACCGAATATTATGTCCTTGATCAGGGGACACAACTATTTCTAAAGGGTGGGAGGCTCTCTCTTATGTCTCTTGGTCAAATATAATAAGAGAGTCAAGTGTATTAGCAAATAAGACACATACATACACTTTGAACACTCGTACTCTCTAAGTTCACACAATCCGATCAACACACCAAGAGAAGAACAAGGGGAAATGCCTCCCATTGACATTCTTCTTACGGCCTTGCCTTGTTTGCTCGATGGCCGCATCATCAAGCAATAACAGAGATGGAGGAAAAGGTATTAGAAGTGTTCATGCGCTATTCGAGAGATAGAACTTGATGTTGATATTTGTATTCAGTTTTCTTTCATGTAATTCGAAATGATTTTGTGACTATTTGATCTTTTTGGACTCTTTATGATTCTATCAATGTCATCCTGATTGGTTTGGGTGGGTTTAAATTTTTATACGGCAGTTCATAATATTTCTTCGGAGTATAGGTTGGCGAATTCCAAATATATATGCATTGGTCTTGCTCTCCTTCCTTTTTCTGCAGATTATGAATGGGATCAATCAATTGCTTCAGCTCATCATAGTTTTCTTCTGATAGAGGAAGGCGAAAACAGTCATCAATCTGATTCTTGTGGAGGAAGGAGTTTGTCGAGTTTTCTTGTTTCTTGCAAAGGAATACAATCTTGGTATCCAGACTTGAGGTGAACGTTCTTCCAATCTTCCCAGAGGAGTGTTGACAGTCCATTGCCAAGGTCGAAGGTTGCGATTCCCCTGAATTTATCCACCAGTCTGAAAATGTCTTTCCTCCAGAACAAGAGCAACCATGTTCTCTGAATGATCCAACTCATGAACTGGCGTCGTGGCAGTTGGCATCAAGTTCTTGCGATTTATAATAGTCCCTTTTCCCTTTGGCTGCATCACTTGCGATACAGATTTTTTTGAGTTTTTTTAGTGCTACATAGAAGATCTTGTTGATTTTTGAAAGCACTAGATAAGCCCTGCAAATCGGCTCACCAGGTGCCCATAGACAACTGCATAGGTACGAATCAAACGATTCCTTATATTCTACAAATTCAATTGCAGAAATTTGTCCTCCTTCCGGTTCTTCGCGCACATCCACAGCAAACAAGCTATTCGTCCACGAGCAGTTTAAGCATCACCATATTCAGGTTTAGTAAAGCTCTATCATCCCTGAACTCCTGCAAAATAAATTCCGATTTGCAAAAATGTGACAGTGAGGTACAATACCAGAGTTATTTGTTTTTCTGGTCTAATAGTGAGACTTGTTGCTGATGAATGCTTTCTCTAATAGTGTGTTCTAGTGCTTAGACAGCAAAGATCTCTGCGATTAAAATTCCTGGTGATAATAAGGATGGTATTGATAAACAGAATGACCCTTGCATGGACTCATAATCGCCTAGAATCACTACAACAAATGGGCAATAGGCCGGTCTATCTATAGGCATCAGGGCCGTCGGCTTTAATTACCATAAAACTGTCGCTTTGGGAGGCCTGAAAGCTATAGATTTATAGCTGTCAGCTGCACGTATTCCCCCAATGAGCATAAATAAAGCTGTCGGTGAGCAAAAAAAGCCCGACGACATTAGTTCTCAAAGTGTTTCCGTGACACTTCCCCTGAACCTACTTTGAGAGCAGCTCGCGAAGGTTCTTGATCGGCGGAGCTTAGTCCTCAGGCTAGACTACGCGTATGAGAAATGGATGAGATGGCTATTTTACGTGGTTCAGGCCGCCGGAGCATAATACCCCACTCCACGGCATGTGTTGTATTGCTAGAGAGTGTGCTCTATTGGGTCTGAATAGGCTAAGTTCATATCCGAGCGGACCAGCAATCCCCTGTAATGGGAGCTGCTCGATCCTTCTATAGTCAAGGCTGGACAGCTTACAAGTGGAGTCTAGGGCCCGACAGGTGGCCCAGGGCGATCCTATCCTGAATAAGATCTAACGCTTCTTGCGTATGCTGCCTCTTGTGGGGACCGGAATCCAACCTCCAGGGATCTCATTGGGTGGTATCGTGCGATGCGACACACAATAGTATACAAGAAAAGAACGAGAATAGAATACAATACCAAGTCTTTATTTATAGCACGGCGGAAGTTTTTTTTTACAATACTAAGCGAAAAGGAAAGAAAACTATACATCATAGCTACGCTCTCGGCACTAGCTATGCAAAAGCAAAGTCATCCATGCCCTAGATACTTTGCACTAGCATCACCCAACTTACGGTGGCGTGCAGGGTTCCCACTCGGCTGTAAACCCTAGAGGGGGTGCAGCCTCGTCATCGAACCCGTCATCAGTCATATAATCTGCAAAAACTTATTAACTGCAAACGTGATCTTAAGGCTCAGCAAGACTAACCCGTCTCACTAGACATATGCAGGGTGATTACTAAGCATAGGTAAGGAATAGCATAAAGGACTCGCCTACAAGTGGATCCTTATAGTCATGTTTTAAGTAGCACATGACATTCTTCAGGAACGGCACATCATAGACTCCACAATCAAACAAGAAACGCTTTGCCGATGATATGATGTGTAGAAAGCACATAATGCTATTACAGGTAAAGTATGGGGAAACTGTAAACTTTTAATTGTACTACCTCTAAGCCATACAAGGTTGCAAAACAATTATAATTCAATACATCGTATACCCTGACTTCTTCAGTAATTACTATGTCATAGCGCGGTGAACAAGTGGTACTCTATTACTGCGAGGGACGGTGATTGCAATCAGGACACACCCGAAACAACATGACACATACACACTTTTGGAAATGTCAGTGAGTACTTACAGCAGTACCAACATAACACTTCAGTACTAGTCGTATATGGCCACCTTTCACTAAACACTCGAATGTCGAACTGGTCGATCCGTCATGAGCAGGAGGTCACCGCGTGGGGCGTACTCTGACGTGCCCACCAGCTGATTTACACCTTGTTGCTGCCCTCAACCCACACCTATAAAACGGAACGGAATGCCTCGACAAACTAGTATTAAGCTACATCAGTTTGTTGGAGCCCATTTCTCCAGTATGTCGCTGGTACAATTCAAGCTTGTCTAGCAGGGCCGCACACGAAACAGTCCTCAATCGACACAAGTAGGGCTACACACGTGAGACCATGTCTCGCTACATCCTACCCACTGCTTGGCTTGAATTTCATATTTATAAACCATTTCATGATCCAATTCATCCCGTGTGATAGAATCCTATCTCGTGAGTAGATTCCAACTACTTGGCTTCTACTGGATTCCTATGGACATAAGCATAACAATTTCTACTCAACGGGATGTATACCTACCCAAGACTCCATAGGATTTGTGGGCCATGCAAGTGGATGTCAAACACCTTAAACGTAATTCACAACATCTAAGACGTAAAGTGAATGAATACTGCAAAGACAATGTAAGGAACTTAAATGCAAACTGGGGCTTGCCTGAATGCGAGTCTGAGTCTATGTTAGTCTCTGGCAGCTGACTTCCAAAGCTTCTGGCCACTCCTTGACTTCAGTTACTACACGATATGCATATACTATATATGAATGACTTTGAAAATAAAATTATGTTTAAGGTCACAAGCTAATATCTTGTGATCAAAATAAGATAATGATCTTAAGAGGCTTTGGGACTTTTGGGGTAGATACTAAGGATTATGATGGAGACTTTTGCAAAGAACAAGAGATGATCAAGGGAGATTGTTACTTCAAAAACTATGGCGAGCCATAACCTTCTCTGAATTTTGGGTTATTTTCGGGAGATCTGTCATGGCTACTAGTGGTTTTACCATGTAGAGGAGGTTTCATGGTTCTGGGAAAATTGGTTTCATAATTTTCTAAGCTTCCTATAGGGAGAAATTTATTTTACAATTTTGGGGAAAAGCTGAAATTGATTTTTGTATTTTCCCAATTTTTGAACTACACAGGGATTTGGAACACTGATCAATCCAGTAAATGATGTCCAATGAACTTGAAATTTTTACTGGTTATCAAGTGAATTTTGGAGAGGGTTCTGCCCAAATTTGGGAATTTTCTAGAAAGCAGAACTGTAGGAATGAATTCTATAAGTATTTTGCTTATCTGAATTATGGAGCAATTTCTACGGACTTTCATACAAATACAAGTGCACCATTGAAAATTATTCTTCATGCTGGTTCTAACAAAATTTATTTGGGAATTTTCGAACAATTCTACTAGGAGTAATGGATTTTCCAAGTCTGGTTAAATCCTGAAATTATTTTCCAAAGGGAAACATTTAAATAAACAGCCAGCCCACTGATTTAAAACCAACCAATCGCAGCAGGGCCGCACCGGAGGCCACGGGATTAACCCACGCAGCCGCACCGGATCTGCATTCACAGCTGATCCCGCGTGAGAGGGAAGTCGCTGACAGGTGGGACCCAGGGGGTCTTCGTCTACCTCGCGACGCGGCGGCGTCCCTTGCTGGACTCGCGGCGGCTCTTTGCCGGACTAGGTTGCGTCGATCTCCTTCCGGCCTCGTCTTGACCGCTCAACCATAAAATCGACCGTGCAAGCCGATGGTGGGGTCCAATCGAGGCGGCGATGGCCGGACACGACGGTGCGACGGCGGTGGCGGAGCTAGGGTTTCGGCGATCGTCGGAAATGCTCGGAAATGGTGTAATAAGCTCCGAAAAAGGTCAGGAATATTCCTGGGAGCACCAGGATGATGATTTGGGGGTTAGAAAGGGGTGACATTACCGGCAAAGCTGAGTTCAACGGTGTGCTGATGGTTTTTACATGGTGGCTACGAAAACTGGCATAACATTGCCATTCCTTGATGATTCTTTCTGCTTTTTGTTCGTACTGAACCGTAAGTAGGCTAGCAAACTAATATGTAACTGGACTAAATGATAGTTACACCTAGAAAATGAATTGCAAGGTGAACCTAGGAAAAGCATATAAAGCATGCCGAAAATGAAAAGATGATTTCATGCTCGATAAAAGATTAGCTTGGGAATGGTTTGTACCATGAGCAAGGTGGTGTCCTGGTGCTCAGTTCATCTGTTGACGTTGAAGCGCGAGATGTCCTAGGCTGCTGGCACCATGGTGGACAGAGAGTGATGTCCTCGGTGGCCCGACGATCACGACTGCAGAACTTCAAAATAAGGGCCAAACAAGGGACAACACGATGAGCCAAAGGTTGAGGATGGTAGAGAACAGTCTGGGCTTCATGTTTGCCATTTGCATCGAAGTGAAATAAAGCAATGAGGAGGTGCTCACCGGTGGAGAACGGAGGCGATGATGATGTGCGACGGCGGCACGAAGCAGAGCAAAGAGGAAGACAGGAGGGGAGTGGTGTGAGGCAGTGGCGATGGCTGGGGCTTTAAGGCGCGCGACAAGCAGGCAAGCAAGAAGCTCGCTGGAGCTTGTATGCGTGCGGTGTCGAGTGGGGAGGCGTCGAAATTGAGGCGTGCAGAGCAGTACCGTAGATGTGCCACTGACTGGTGAGTGCCACTGTTCTTATCCCCTACACATCTTTGCAACATAAATTCTCCTACCAAACTTGATAAAAAATTCCAGATTTTTATGGAGAGGCTCAAATAAATATCTGGAACTTGATTCTGAAATTGGATTTTGAATTGGAACAAGTTTCATTTGAATTTGAATGAAATTCAATGGGGCCACTGAATTAAATAGCAAATGAGTTTCAAAAATTGTGGAACTTGGGGAATAAGTCAAGCAAGTCATGTTGACCATGATGGTGTGGTCAAATATTGATGTTCAAATAAGTTGAAAAGAATTCAAAATTTGAACTCTAAATATGGCTCGAATTTGCTAAGCGTCTCAAATAAAATAGCAAATGGAATTCAAAAATCTTGAAACTTGGTAGGAAGTCTATTTGAAATATTAAGAGGTCATGGAAAAATTTATAGCCTTAGATTTGAATATTTTTGCAGGGCCTACATGTACAGTGCTATATTCAAATTAATTTGAATATATTAGTACTGCATAGTAATTTGCCCCAGAAATTTTTATTCAATAGCTTCCAAAAATTTGTAGAAAGGTCACTTAAATTATTCTAAGGTCATTGGTGAAGTTTATTCCTTGTGTTACTAAAATTTCATTATGAGTAAAAGAAAGATTATTGATGATATCAAGTTTATGTGTACAACCATAACTGATCTTCACTATGGTTGACATCCAACTGGTACTGAACTTGATAATAAGGAAAACCCGGATTTTACATTCCCCCCCCCCCCCTAAAAGAATCTCGTCCCGAGATTACAAAAGCAAGGATAAAAGAAAAAGACCTAATGAACATATGTTGCTAACAAGTCCGAATAGTTTGTTCTAAGATATTCCTCGCTTTCCCACGTTGCTTCTTCAGCAGTGTGGTTGCCCCACAAGACATTGTAGAAATGCAAGGTGCGACTTCTTGTGGTGCGAGTCTTCTCATCGATTATCTGGGTTGGATGCTCAGAGTAAGTAAGATCTGGTTGGAGAGATTTCAAATACTCCATACGGACGTCAGCTGAGGCCTTGAGACATTTCCACAACTGCGAAATGTGAAACAAATTGTGGACCCCTGAAAGCAACGCTGGCAGCTCTAGCTTATAGGCCACAGGTCCGCATTGTTCAATTATTGTGAATGGCCCAATGAAACATGGAGCTATCTTCCCTTTTACTCCGAAGCGATGAATCCATTTCATTGGGGATACATGAAGATAAGCGTGATCCTCGACATCAAAGTGAAGGGGTCGATGCCGTTTGTTTGCATAGCTTTTCTGGCGAGACTGAGCAGCCTTGAGGTTGGATTGAATAACTCGTACTCGTTCTTCAACTTCATTCACCAAGTCGATACCATATATCACTCGTTCAGTGGATTCACACCAGTTCAAAGGTGTATGGCACTTCCAGCCATAAAGAGCTTCATATGGTGTCATCTGGATGCTAGCCTGATAACCATTGTTGTATGAAAACTCCGCCAATAATTGATGATCATCCCAATTCTTACCATGGTGAATGGCATAGGTGTGTAGCATATCCTCTAGCACTTGGTTTACTCATTCTGTTTGACCATCAGTCTGTTGATGGTAAGCTGAGCTTCGAATCAACTTGGTACCCAGAGATGCGTGGAGCTGCTAGCAAAATTGAGCAACAAACAGGGTTCCACGATCCTATATGATAGTGTGGGGTACTCCGTGTAGGCACATGATCCTGGCAATATACAACTCTGCATATTGTCGTGCCACATATTTGACATTGACTGGAATAAAGTGAGCCGACTTGGTGAGTTGATCGACTATCACCCAAATCAAGTCATGCTTGTGAAAGGTGAGAGGTAATCAAATAATGAAATCCATGCTGATGTCCTCCCATTTCCAAGCCGGTATGCTTAAAGGTTGTAGCTGTCCGGCAGTCCTCAAATGATCAGCTTTCACTTGTCAACATGTATCTCATTCTGATATATACTTTGCTATTTCATGCTTCATCTGGGACCACCAGAATTTCTTCTTCAAGTCCTGGTACATTTTGTTACTTCCCAAAGGAATAGAATACTTGGACAAATGAGCTTGGTCCAATATCTTCTTCCGGAGTTCTATATTATGGGGCACCACGATGCGGTTCTTGAACCAGATGGTACCGTCATTGTCACATCGAAAACACTTCATCTCCCCCTTCTTCATTCTTCAACGAATGTGCGACATGCCCTTGTCTTTCCTCTGAGCCTCTACAATATCTTCCCTTATGGTAGGAATGAGAGCTAGATTGTAGAGCGCCCCATATGGAACCAAGTAAAGACTCGGTTCTTCTTCTTGCATCGAGGTGATGGAAAGAGTATTGACATGGGAGTTGCGACTCAGCGCATCTGCAACTACATTTGCCTTTCCAGGATGGTAGTGGATCTCAATCTCAAAGTCTTTGATCAATGCAAACCATCTTCGCTGTCGCATATTCAAGTCCTTCTGGGTGAAGATGCACTTCAATCTTTTGTGATCGGTATATAGATGCACTAGGTTGCCCAATAGATAGTGTCTCCACATCTTCAATGCAAGTACCACCGCAGCGAGCTCAAGATCATGAGTCGGATAATGTTGCTCATGGTTCCGAAGCTGCCGTGATACATAAGCGATCACCCTTCTGTCTTGCATCAATACACAACCGAAACCAATCCTAGATGCATCACAATAAACATCAAATGACCTTGTTTTGTCCGGTTGAGCTAATACCGGTGCTGTTGTGAGGTGTTTCACTAATGCTTGAAAACCTTCCTCACATTCCTTCGTCCATACATACTTCTTCCCTTTCTTCAGAAGTTTCGTCATTGGTTTAGCTATTTTAGGAAAACATGGAATGAACCTCGGGTAATACCATGCTAAACCCAGGAAGCTTCGAACTTCATGTACAGACTTTGGAGACTCCCATTTGAGTACTTGCTTAATCTTGCTTGGATGAACTGCAATACCCTCCGCAGAGATTATGTGCCCTAGAAATGGCACTTGGCTGATTCAAAACTCACATTTGCTGAACTTGGCATACAGCTTGTGGTCTCGCAATCATTGAAGCATATGCGCAAATGTTGAGCATGTTCTTCTTCGGATTTTGAATACACAAGGATGTCATCGATTAAGACCATGACAAACTTGTCCAATTCTGACATGAACACCGAATTCATGAGATACATGAAATGAGCTGGATCATTGGTCAATCCAAAGTGAAAGTGCATCTAGGACTCTCTTGTGGGTTCTGGATGATTTATGACAAGCAATTGGGATCCTAACCTATTTGTTGAGATGAGTGCAGTCCTATGATAGGAAAATGAGCAAAATACCAAAAAGAAGGAAGGATGAGGAGCAAAGTGGAGATGAGCTCAAGGAAGAAGAGTAATAGATTATTGTGTATGGAGTGTGTTAAGGAAACTCACCCCAAGAGCTCAATCACAATTAAACACACACATTGCACAAAGTTTCATAGGACCGGACTAGTCCGATCACAACCGGACTAGTCCGATAACCTTTCTGCTCTAGATCGGACAAGTCCGATATCTGTCAGACTAGTCCGATATTCTTCTGACTAGAATCAGACTAGTCCTCCCTAGTACGGACTAATCCTCAAAACACTTCACAAGTCACACAAAATTGGACAAGTCCAATCATAACTGGACTAGTCTGATATTCTTTTTGATCCAAATCGGACAAGTCCGATGTATACACGGACTAGTCCGAAATACCCTCTGATCTGAATCAGACAAGTCCCCCAGTGCGGACTTGTCATCCTATACACTTAGGGTCTCACATGTCCGGACAAGTCCGATGACTATCGGACTAGTCCGAAGATTTCCAGTAGTAAAATCGGACAAGTCCGTTCCTAGCCGGACTAGTCCGATATTTCGGGGTACTTAGGGTTTGCTACACACAGCACACCGGACTAGTCCGGTGACCACCACGGACTATTCCGAACTTTCTGAACCCTAATGGTCACTTTTAGAAACCCCATATAAATAGAGGTGCACGGCCCAATTATGAACTCTCTCGAACCCTAGCACTGTCACACCTCCCAAGATCCTCAAAAACTACATCTCTCAACGAAATTAAGTGATTCACTCTAGATCATTGGAGAGACACTTGGAACATCACATTGAGCTCTTGGTTTGATTCTCTAACACACTCCTGCGTTTTAATTGTAATCTTTTGAGTGTGTTTTCGGTGGAAGTTTGTGTTGTACTCTAAGGGAGCTCTCAACGTGTGAGAAGGCCCCTTGAATTCGGTTATTCACCCCTTTGTGATTAGTGGAAGAGGATTGGCCTTCGTGGCAATCCGATGAGGGTAGGGTTGGAGAAGACCAGGTCCTTTTGTGGACTCCTCAACGTGGACGTAGGTTGCCTTTGCGGTAGCCGAACCACGGGATAAAACCTTGTGTCTTGTTTTTGGTGTTCATCATTCTAATTCATCAATATAATCTAGGGTTTCATAATCACTACTCATCTTACGTTGGATTGTTAAACATAAGATTTAATTGTGATATAATCTAGAATATAACTGTGAAACCTTTATTTGGTTGTATTTTTCCGCTGCACACATAAAAGAATCAATCTAATCGATCTAGCTTAATCAACTTAGTCCGTGAACACCGGACTAGTCCGCACTTTACCGGACTAGTCCGATATCTCTGGTATTGAGCTTGTTGTTGAGTGTTGCAGGATCCGACAACTTTCAAAAAGGCCTATTCACCTCCCTCTAGGCCCACATTCAATTGGTATCAGAGCACGGTTCTTCAAGAAAGAGTCTAACCACTCGAAGAGATCATATCGGACATGAAGGACGCCCACAAAATCAACAACCAAGAGGAGGTTAACAACGACAAGACCCAAAAACTGGAGAAGTACCTCGAATGCATTCAAGACTTCGAGGACAACGATGAGGAGATGCTGGAGCTAAAGGCGCTCCTCGGAAAGAAGGCACTTTCCAAAGGGAAAGTGAAAGTTGAAGAGGAGAAGAAGGGGAGTAGTCACACCGACTACTCCCGATATCCTTTTAACTATGATCATCTAAATTCCAATAACAATCATTACTTATCTATCCCACTTGGAAAAGCCCCACACTTCGATGGAAGTGATTACTCAATGTGGAGGCAGAATATGAAAATGCATTTGATTTCTCTCAATCCAAGTCTATGTCATGTTGTATGCACAGGCATAGACATTCCGGACGACGACGAAGAGCTCACCCCAAGTCAAGAGCAGGCCATTCATAGAAATGCTCAAGACACAGCTGTAATCACCTCCTCACTCAGTCGGGACGAGTTCACCAAGGTGGATGGACTCGAAATCGCTAAGGAGATTTGGGATACACTGCAAACTGCACATGAAGGTGACCGACATGTGCGTGAAGCAAAGATTGAGATGATCGAAGGCGAACTAGGAAGATTCGCAATTGAGGAAGACGAGTCACCCAAAGATATGTACAATCGATTGAAGACACTTGCCAACAAAGTTCGATCATATGGGAGCAAGAAGTGGAATGAACACGAGGTGGTAAAGCTCATCCTTAGAGCTTTCATGCCTCGCAATGTCACGCTATGCTCCATGATTAGAGAAAGCCCCGGATACAAAAGGATGACTCCGGATGAATTGCTTGGAAAAATCATCAACTTTGAGATGATGGAAAGACAAGCAAAGCACGTCAAGGAAATTGCCGATCTCACCTCGACTAAGAAGAAAGGGGTTGCTCTAAAGTCCACCCTCAAGCCTCTATCCAAAGAAGCAAGGGAAGCACAACTAGAGGAAGACAGTGACGACGAAAGCAGTGAGCTAGATGAAGAGGACATGATATTGTTCATGAAAAAGTTCAAGAGAATAATGAAGAAAAGACAAGGAACAAAATCAAGTGAGGGAAAGTACAAGGAAAGAACTAAACCGAAGTTGAGGCGGGCATGCTACAATTGTGGTGAGTATAACCACTTTATAGTTGATTGCCCATATGAGGAGAACAAGAAGAAGACCGAAGAATCCAAGCCTCAACCTAAGAAATTCTTCAAGAAGAAGAAGCAAGCCGAACGAGCGCACATTGGGAAGGAGTGGGACTCAAACGATGAGTCCTCATCATCCGAAGAAGAAGAGATGGCTAGCGTAGCCATCGAGAGCACGTCCAAGAAATCTACACTCTTCCCCACACTCGGCGCAAGGAAGGGAAATGGCACTTGCCTTATGGCAAAGGAAGGTAAACACAAGGTAATCATCAAAACCCCTTCCGTGCATTCCTACTCTAGTGATGATGAAATGAATAGTGATGATGAGGATATGCTTAGTGGACTAGATAGGAAAGCTGCAACAAAAATGAAATTTTTACTTGATGAACTTGTTGAGAAGGAGAGGTTAATTCATTGTCAAGAGGACATGATTATCTCCCAAAAGGAGGAGTATGTCGAACTTGACAAACTTCTAGAACTTGAAAAGGAGAAAAGCAACTCACTAGAGCTTGAGTTAGCTTCAAGCAAGAAAGCTTGCTTGGAGTTCACTGACTGAAATGTTGCAATCAAGGACCAACTTGCTGACCTGATCAAGGTCAACAAGATCCTTGAAGTGCAAGTTGAGTCACTCAAGCTGAGTGAACCTTCCTCCTCTTCAAGTTCACCTTCTCAATCCACTAAAATTGATTTTGCTCATATGTGCACATGTAGTAAAATAGACACCAGTTTGAAGGAAAAGTCAACCTCCACAAAGGATAAAAATCCTACCCAATGTGGCATATTTGACAAGGAGAAGTTCAACTATGCACGTAGTGCATACTTGGTCCAAAGACCTCCAAATGTCAAGTATGGCATTGGTTACTCTTATGATGAAAAACAACATGCTGGAAGTCATAAGAATAACAAGGTGAGGATTTCCTTTGTGAAGGAAAGACACTCTCAAACTCATAAGTCGAAGGGTAAAAACCTGAACTCACACAAACACCAGACTAGTCCGATGAGTGTCCGGACAAGTTCGGTCCTCTAGACAAGTCCGGCCTTCCAGACTAGCCCTGTATACAAACAACAACAATTACTCTTTAGAACCTTTGATGCCTCCTATGTGTTAATGAGAAATAATCTTGGCAAGGTTAATGCTAATTATGTTGGGCCACGCCATGGGAACACCAAATATCATGTGTGGGTGCCCAAATGTATTGTAACTAACCCTTAAGGACCCAAGCAATCTTGGGTACCTAAAACCAAAGCATAATTTGTTTTTGCAGGCCTATTCCTCCGGTGGATCCAAATGGGTGCTAGACAGTGGCTGCACCAACCATATGACCGGAGAAAGAAGGATGTTCGTGGAATATGAAGAGAATGAGGACCCAAACGAAGGCATCTACTTTGGAGATAATAGTCAAGGAAGGGTGCTCGGTACCGGTAAAATCGCAATATCTTCTACACACACACTTTCTCATGTTTTACATGTTGAATCCTTAGATTATAACCTGCTGTCCATATCTCAGCTATGTGACAAAGGTTATAATTGCTTGTTCACTAACGAGGGTGTGACCGTCTCTAGGAGGAGTGATGGTTCCATTGCATTCAAGGGTATGTTGAAGGGAAAGCTTTACCTCTTTGACTTCAACAAGAATAAAGCCGAACTTGACACATACTTGATTGCAAAGACCAACATGGGTTGGCTGTGGCATAGACGGCTAGCGCATGTTGGTATGAGGAATCCTCAAAAACTTCTCAAGGGCGATCACATCCGCGGTTTCAAGGATGTTGTTTTTGAGAAAGACAGGCCTTGTAGCGCGTGCCAAGCCGGGAAGCAAGTTGGAGCACCTCATTTCGCAAAGAACGTCATGACTACAACAAGACCGCTCGAACTACTTCACATGGACTTGTTTGGTCCAATTGCTTACATAAGCATCGGCGGTAACAAATATGGTTTAGTAATTATTGATGACTTTTCTCGCTTCACTTGGGTTTTCTTTTCGCACAATAAGTCAGAAACACAAGGAACAATCAAGAAGTTCTTCAAGCGAGCTCAAAACGAATTCTAATTGACAATCAAGAGTATTCGAAGCGACAACGGCACGGAGTTCAAGAACACATGAGTGAAGGAGTACCTTGATGAAGAGGGTATCAAGCACGAATTTTCAGCGCCATACTCGCCACAACAAAACGGAGTTGCCAAAAGAAAGAACTGAACACTCATAGAGATGGCAAGAACAATGCTCGATGAGTACAAGACCTCGGATCAATTTTGGGCGGAAGCGATTAACACCTCTTGCCACACCATAAATCGACTTTATCTTCATCGACTACTCAAGAAGACATCCTATGAGCTACTCACCGGTAACAAACCAAATATCTCATATTTTTGAGTTTTTTTCTCCATGTTATATCCTGAACAAGAAGCCTAGGACTTCAAAGTTCGCTTCAAAGTCCGATGAAGGTTTCTTGCTTGGTTATGATTTGAACACTTACGCCTATCGTGTTTTCAACAAGGCTTCCGGACTCGTTGAAATAGCACGTGACGTAGTGTTCGATGAGACTAATGGCTCCCAAAAGGAGCAAGTTGATCCATGTGAATTAGGTAAAGAAGAAGCTCCTTGTCAAGCATTGAAAAGAATGGCTCTAGGTGAAGTTCGACCACAAGAGCCACCTTCACACGTACATGTTTAAGATGAACCACAAGAGGATACCAAAGATCAAGGGGGAGCTTCAGCACAAGATCAACCACAAGAATACGAAGATGATCAACAAGTCAACAAAGGCAACTACTTAGAGGGAGAAGCAGATGATCATGAAGACACAACTCCTCAAGTGCCACACCCAAGAGTACACCAATGCGCCCAAAGGGATCACCCAATCGACAATATCATCGGTGACATCCAAAAGGGAGTAACCACTAGATCTCGCATAGCTAACTTTTGTGAGCATTATTCGTTTGTATCATTTTTGGAACAACGCAGGGTTGAGGATGCATTGAAAGATCCAGACTGGGTGGTGGCAATGCAAGAAGAATTGAACAACTTCAAGCGGAACGAGGTGTGGGAACTTGTGGCAAGACCCAATGCAAACATCGTCGGCACCAAGTGGGTCTTCTGCAACAAACAAGACGAACACGGGGTGGTGACAAGAAACAAAGCACGACTTGTGGCCAAAGGGTATTCACAAGTCGAAGGTTTGGATTTTGATGATACTTTTGCTCCAGTAGCTAGGCTTGAATCTATTAGAATATTACTTGCATATGCTACTCAACATGATTTCAAGTTGTATCAAATGGATGTAAAAAGCGCCTTCCTCAATGGACCAATCAAGGAGGAGGTGTACGTGGAGCAACCACCTGGGTTTGAAGACGAACAGTTCCCCAACCATGTATTCAAATTGCGTAAGGCTCTCTACGGCCTCAAACAAGCTCCTAGAGCTTGGTATGAGTGTCTTAGAGATTTCCTAATTGAGAATGGTTTTCAAATTGGCAAAGTAGATTATACTCTATTTACAAAGAATTTAGACAATGATCTTTTTATTTGTCAAATTTATGTTGATGATATAATCTTTGGGTCAACTAATCAATCATTTTGTGAGGAATTTAGAAAATCATGACAGACAGGTTTGAAATGTCAATGATGGGAGAATTAAAGTACTTCTTGGGATTCCAAGTGCGGCAACAAAAGGAAGGGACATTCATAAGCCAAACCAAGTACACGCAGGACATACTTAAGAAGTTTGGCATGGACAAGGCAAAACCATAAAGACCCCCATGGCAACAAATGGCCACTTGGATCTCAATGAAGATGGACCTAGCGTCGACCAAAAGGTATATCGCTTCATGATTGGATCTCTACTCTATTTATGTGCACTAAGCCAGACATTATGTTGAATGTATGTTTGTGTGCAAGATTTCAAGCCAACCCTAAGGAATGTCACTTGACAGCCGTAAAAAGGATCTTGAGATATTTAGTTCATACACCCAACCTTGGTCTTTGGTACCCAAAAGGCTCAAAATTCAATCTCATTGGTTACTCCGATGCAGATTATGCCGGGTGCAAAGTAGATAGAAAAAGCACCTCTGGCACATGCCAATTCCTAGGTAGATCCTTAGTTTCTTAGTCCTCCAAGAAACAAAATTCCATTGCCTTATCCACAGCGGAAGCGGAGTATGTTGCAGCCGGGAGCTGTTGTGCACAACTCCTTTGGATGCGACAAAATCTAAGGGATTACGGTTACAATATGAATTGTATTCCTCTCCTTTGTGACAACGAGAGTGCCATTAAAATTGCCCACAATCCAGTTGAGCACTCTAGAACTAAACACATAGACATAAGACATCATTTTTTGAGAGACCATTCCATGAAAGGAGATATAGCCATCTCACATGTCAATACCCAAAAACAATTGGCCGACATATTCACCAAGCCACTTGATGAAAAGCATTTTTGCAAACTCCAAAATGAACTAAATATCCTCGATGCTCGGAGTGTGGCTTGAAAAGTTGCATACCTGTATGAATTCTTCAAAATATATTGATTGAATTGTGAAAATCAACTCTCTCTCAATTTTTCCTGAAAATCTATGTCAATTACTAGATCTTGGTGAATTATGATCATTGCTTGATTGTTGTATGCTTACTGGTCATATTCATCAAGATCATTTGATTTAATTTGCCTCTCTATTCTCTATTTATGAACCTTCAAATATATATGAATGGGCTATGCAAATTTCTCCTGGTGACCACGGACTAGTCCGTGGTTACCCGAACTAGTCCGCACATGCAGACTAGTCCGCTGAGTGCCGGTTAGGCCGGACTAGTCCGATAACACCACAGACTAGTCCGAGGGTGCTCTCTGGATGAGTTCGGACTAGTACAGTCATCCCCAAACTTGTCCGATTTTTCTTGTCCATAACCCTACCCACCACCAAACCCTAATCCCTTCATCCTCCACTCTTGCTTACACGTTCTCTCTCCTCCGCTCGAGCTCCTAAGGCGATTTCTTGCTCCCTCCATCAAAAATCTCGGCATTTGGGCGGAAATCATGCTTTCCATCTTGAGGATTGAAGCTAGCAGACTTGTTCGGCCTTCAACACCCTCATCTCCAAGCTTCAATCGATTTCTTCGGTAATTTTCACCCAAACACTAGAAATATCGTTTTTCTTCATTATTGATCAAATAGCCTAGCATCGTTCACTATATACATGCCTCCTTTATGTATCACGTGTATGCTAGACTTATTGTGCATTAGGAATCAGCTTTTGTCAAATCTCTTAGGTTTTTGAGGATGAACACCAGACTAGTACGGTCCTTGAACGGACAAGTCCGGTCCCCCCGGACTAGTCCGTGCCTTTGCATCGGACAAGTCCGATGTTTCTGAACTCAAAACCTAACTCTTCAATTCCTTAATGCAATTCCTTGCTATCCTTTCATACGTATGCCTTGTATCATTCATTATCATTCTTGAAACTCATTCTCAGGTCATGTCGAGCTCAAACGATGAGGTTTCTGATTTTGAGGCCGAGATGGACCACGAGGTGGCACCTCGGACCTCAACGAGTCTTGGCAAGAAGCGCCAAGAGCGACCTACCAAGCCAGCTCCGTCTCCTCCACAAGTTCGGAGGAAAGTGCTAGCGAAGAAGCCAGCCTCCAAGGTGCCAGTTTCTAGGGCTACCGCTAGTGGTGGCCCTAGCTCGGCATGTGCCCGCCTAGCCAAAGGCAAGGGCAAGGGGATAGCGACGGGTCCAGTTGGACCATTGAAGCTGCATGCTCCCAGGGAAGGGGTCCGGGACTCCACTGAAGAAAAGTTCAACGGGAAGGGCAGTGACTCGGTGGCCAAATTCAGAAGCATCGATTGGTATGGCCAACCGAAGCAAGCAGCTGATGGAAGATTCTGGTGCAACTTCCATGCTGATTTCTACAGATCAGTGTATCTACCGATGAAGACACCAGTGGTGCATAGTCAGTGGATCGACTGGGCACATCTTGAGAAGAAAAGATGCTCTGCTTTTGATGAAGTGATTGCAGCAGCTGAAAGACATGGCTTGAAGGACCTCTTTGCCTTCAAGTACAATTGGAATGATGAAGTGGTGGCTCAGTTCTATGCCACCTGCCACTTTGCAAGCGATGAAGAGGAAAGAGTGACTTGGATGACTCATGGATCCAAGTACACCATCACCTATGAAGAATTTGCAAGGATGTTGCATCTTGACACCTCAAGCAATGACAATGTGATTATTCACAATGTTGGTGTCATCGATAAGGAGAAGATGAAGTTTCTCTATGAGCCCAACTCAAAGTTCATCCCTCCTTCCATGAAGAACATGAAGCCATTCTTTGTGGTGCTAAACAGAGTCTTGAGGAAGACCATTGCCCCTAAGGATGGGGATGTAGGGAGTGTACAAGGGTACCTCCGGACCCTAATGAGGGTCATAAGGAAGAACAGACAGTTTGATGTGTTTGACTACATATGGAACGATATAGTTAACATCTCCAGCACCCCCAATACGTCATGTGGCTATGCTCCCTATCTAATGTTTATGATTGAGAAAGTCACAGGGATCGAGTTTGTCAAAGATGTGGAGCACACACCTCTGAGGCCTCAGAAGCCTCAACAAGTAAATGTCCAGGCTGCTCCCTCACCGGCCTCCAGTCCCGAGGCACTGGCAAGAACAAGAGAAGATGTCAGAGCTGCTCCAACTTCAAGGGAAGCCCCTCAGAGAGGATCAGCTAGTGGAATCCTCAAATACCTGGCTGCCATCTTCACCTCCTGCAAGAAGGCTGAAGTGAAGGCCCATAAGCTCAACCAGAAAAGAAAGGAGGACATGAAGTACATCAAGGCCAATGTGAAGCATATCTCCCAGTAGCTGGAGATCGACCCCATTGGATCTCCAGTGATTTCTGAGGACTCTGACCCGGACTTCACTGAGCTCGCGCCGTTGAACCCCTCCGAGCTTGCCTACTTTAGCATTGGGGGCTCGAGTGGCTCCATTCCTCCTCCTTCTCCTCCTCATCAAGCTAAAGATGGAGATGACAAAGACGATGATGAGAGGACCGACAGTGACGAGTGAAGACCCTAGGACCCTCCTCTCCTTCTTTTTGGTGTCTTGATGCCAAAGGGGGAGAGATTGAGGGGGAGTCTTAGCTTTAGCTGTAGGATGCGAGGAGAGAGCTCTTTTTATGCTTCTTGTCTATTTTTGAGTTTTTTAGTGTTTTAACTTTGTTCCTAAGTTAGTTATGGTTCTGTGATGCAATGCTTAATTAATTTGAGAAGTATTTGTTGAAATCTGTAATCTTGCTCCTGGAATGACATATATGCTTGGCTTTGGTTGATTAATGTAAAATATGTCATTCTCAATGTCTCAATATACTTAGTTATGCATCCCACCATAAAGAATGCACATATGGATAATTCTTTCACTGCTTGATGTATTTTTTGACTCATATGTGCATACTTTATGAAAATCTCAATTTTTATCATATTTTGTGAAATCTCAATTGGTTGTCATCAATCACCAAAAAGGGGAGATTGAAAGTGCATCTAGGACTCTCTTGTGGGTTTTGGATGATTTATGACAAGCAATTGGGATCCTAACCTATTTGTTGAGATGAGTGCAGGCCTATGATAGGAAAATGAGCAAAATACCAAAAAGAAGAAAGAATGAGGAGCAAAGTGGAGATGAGCTCAAGGAAGAAGAGTAATAGATTATTGTGTATGGAGTGTGTTAAGGAAACTCACCCCAAGAGCTCAATCACAATTAAACACACACATTGCACAAAGTTTCACAGGACCGGACTAGTTCGGTAAAAACCAGACTAGTCCGATAACCTTTCTGCTCCAGATCGGACAAGTCCGATATCTGTCGGACTAGTACGATATTCTTCTGACTAGAATCGGACTAGTCCTCCCCAGTATGGACTAGTCCTCAAAACACTTCACAAGTCACACAAAATCGGACAAGTCCGATCATAACTGGACTAGTCCGATATTCTTTCTGATCCAAATCGGACAAATACGATGTCTACACGGACTAGTCCGAAATACCCTCTGATCTGAATCGGACAAGTCCCCCAGTGCGGACTTGTCATCCTATACACTTGGGGTCTCACATGTCCGGACAAGTCCGATGACTATCAGACTAGTCCGAAGATTTCCAGTAGTAAAATCGTACAAGTCCGTTCCTAGCCGGACTAGTCCGATATTTCAGGGTACTTAGGGTTTGCTACACACAGCACACCGGACTAGTCCGGTGACCACCACGGACTAGTCCGAACTTTTTGAACCCTAACGGTCACTTTTATAAACCCCATATAAATAGAGGTGCATGGCCCAATTATGAACTCTCTCGAACCCTAGCATCGTCACACCTCCCAAGAGCCTCAAAAACTACATCTCTCCACGAAATTAATTGCAACAACGATCAATCCTTTGAGGATTCACTCTAGATCATTGGAGAGACACTTGGAACATCACATTGAGCTCTTGGTTTGATTCTCTAACACACTCCTGCGTTTTAATTATAATATTTTGAGTGTGTTTTCGGTGGAAGTTTGTGTTGTAATCTAAGGGAGCTCTCAACGTGTGAGAAGGCCCCTTGAATTCGGTTATTCACCGCTTTGTGATTAGTGGAAGAGGATTGGCCTTCGTGGCGATCCGACGAGGATAGGGTTGGAGAAGTCCCGGTCCTTTTGTGGACTCCTCAACGTGGACGTAGGTTGCCTTTGTGGTAGCCGAACCACGGGATAAAACCTTGTGTCTTGTTTTTGGTGTTCATCATTCTTATTCATCAATATAATCTAGGGTTTCATAATCATTACTCATCTTACGTTGGATTGTTAAACATAAGATTTAATTGTGATATAATCTAGAATATAACTGTGAAACCTTTATTTGGTTCTATTTTTCCGTTGCACACATAAAAGAATCAATCTAATTGATCTAGCTTAATCAACTTAGTCTGTGAACACCAGACTAGTCCGCACTTTACCGGACTAGTCCAATATCTTTGGTATTGAGCTTGTTGTTGAGTGTTGCAAGATCCGACAACTTTCAAAAAGGCCTATTCACCCCCCTCTAGGCCCACAATCACAAAGGACATGACAAGGTACTCATACAATCCATACCTCATCGAGAATGCCATCTTAGGTATATCCTCTGGTCGAATCCTGATCTGATGATACCCAGAGCGAAGATCCTTCTTCGATAATACCTTAGCACCCACCAATTGATTGAATAGAATATCGATGCGTGGTAGTGGATACTTATTCTTGATTGTGACAGCATTGAGTGGACGATAGTCCACACATAGTCTTAGTGTCTTATCCTTCTTCTCCATGAACAATGCAGAACGGCCACAAGGTGATGAACTTGGATGAATGAAACCCTTGTCCAAAAGTTCCTTTAGCTGCTCTTTCGGTTCTGCAAGTTCCTTAGGTGCTATCTTATACTGCTTCCCTGAGATCGGCACTGTTCCTGGTACAAGTTCAATCTTAAACTCGACATATCTTTCTGGTGGCATACCAAGAAGATCTTCGGGAAATACGTCCGGATACTCACATACCACTGAAATGTCCTTAAGTGTAATGGCCTTGGTGTTGTAAGTAGTTGGATTCACTTGGATAATACCCTCGAGAGTGAGAGCTTGGGGAGGGTGGACCGACGAATTTAGATATATCCTCCGAGGAACAATGTCTATAATGGCACAATTGTAATGCAACCATGCCATCCCTAAAATGACATCTAGCTTCTGAGGTTCCAGAATAATGAGAGAGATAGGGTATATGTTCCCACCCAGATTAAGAGGTACCCTATGGACCATCTCATCTGCTACTACTTTCCCACCTGGAGAACAAACTAAATATGGAGTTTTTGTGGGAATGATAGGCAACTAATATTGATTGACATAAGACTTGGTAATAAAGTTGTGGGAAGCACCGGAGTCAAAAAGGATGACTACGGGATGACCAAGAAGAGAGAACATACCCATGAGTACGGGTGCGCCTTCCGGAATGTCCTCGATGGATAGTTGGTGGACATTGCCGGTTCTGATGGCTGGCTTCTTGGGCTGGTTGCGGGGCTGGTTTGCCCCCTGGTATGATGACTGTCCTCCGCTCTACGGGCAGTCCTTGGCGAAATGCCCCGTACGACCACACGTGAAGCACGTGTACGGGGTCTGGCCAGCATGGAAGGGAGGACGGAATCTCGATGCACGTGGAATCATCCACTGGTGCTGCTGTGGATGAAAACTGGCATTGTTGAATTGGAGACCCTGAAACATCGGTGGTCGCAATGGCGGTTGCCACCTCTGGACGGATGGTGATCGATACACCATTCGGTACTTCTGAGGAGCACCACCTCTGCTGCCCTGCGGAGCACTCCTTTTCTTCTTGTCAGAGAACAACCCCCTAGTAGAATCCTTTTGTACGATTGCGGGGTTGACAATGTTGTTGAAGCTGCCGCTGTTGAACAAGGCAAGCTTGTCCTTCATCTTGGGGTTCAAACCCCGATAGAAGCATTCACGCTTCCGATCTTCAGTACTCACTTGGTCCTGAGCACACTGGGCCAAGTGGTTGAAAGCCTTGGAGTACTCGTGAGCACTCCTTCCTCCTTGATTCAGCTCCAAGAAATCTTGAAGCTTCCTCCTCATAATATCGGGAGGTATATGATAGGTGCGGAATGCCTCCCGGAATTCTCTCTAGTTCACAACATGGTATGCTGGACGTGTGGCGAGATAATTCGCCCACCATGCCCCAGCAGAACCCTACAACTGTGTGCCGCAAACAGGTTCTTCTGTTGTTCTATCATTCGTAGCAAACCAAACTTTCCTTCGACGGAGCGGAGCCAGTTGTCTGCCTCCGACGGTTCATCAGCCTCCATGAAGACTGGCGGGTGCGTTGACATGAAGTCTGAGTATGAACTCGGAGAGGGCTGTCGTGGACCCGCATCTGGTCGCCCCCTTTGACCGGATGAATGTTGAACCAAAGTCCGCAACAACTCAGTTTGCTCGTCGCGCGAGCCGAGCACTGCGGCGAGAACCTCCGCTAGACTCCTCGGAAGTTCAGGAGGTGGTGGTGGTGGAACTTGTTGCTGTGGTGTCGCAGCTGGCTCCTGGGTCGGAGATTCATCCTCACGACCAAGACTTGAACCTCTCATCTCAGGCGTCGAACGTGTACGCACCATTCTGCAGCCATATGTTAAAAACCAGCAACATGTTTGTTTTGCCTTCATCCATTTCCTATTACAGTAGTGTGAATATTGGCAAGGAAATAAGTGCATAACATCCGCATATATTGATAAAGCATAAACTTTATACAAGATATATTATCTCATGACCAAGTTTATAGTAGTAAACTCCAAAATGACGGACTCCCACTACGGAAGTGCATCTCTACCATACTTGGTCCTCATGAGACGTCATACACACCTTGTCATCGTATACACACCCACTACTATTTTTAATATGACACAAACATGGACACAAAATAAACACGAGCAACTACTAAACTATACATTGCCCCGTGATGGCAAATGTGCTGCCTCATCCTACTCCGATACACCCTCTTCGGTGGACTAGAGTATCTCAGGATCTCCTTCTTCCTCAGGATCTGAAGGCACCTGCTCACTCATATTCAGTGGTATGCTATGAGCCGGTGGATACACCACTGGTTGCAATTGTGCTTCGGCCTCAATCACATTATCCTGAAGTGTTCTGCCTCGTACTCCCAATTTTGAGCTTGCGCGATGGCTGCGTCTCGTTCCTCGGTGACTACCAACAGCTGCTCCTGCTATTGTTGCACCATCAACTCACTTGTTTGCAGTTCACCATGAGCTTGCTGCAGTTCATTGCGAGTTTGCCGTTGTTCGGCACGAGCATTCCGTAGTCTAGTGCGAGCGTGATGCAGCTGACTCTCGCACTTATTCAGCCGGTGATTTGTTGGAGCCAAGAATGAACGTAGGTTCTCATTGATATAATCCAGAGTATCACCCCGTTCAGTCGCTTGCCTCAAGGCTTCGACTTGCTCCTGAATAATTGTACCTTGTGTAAGAACCACCATACAGGATGCAGCTGCATATGTTCCAAGTGTATTCGAGGTTGTGTCACCATACGGTGTATAGGCAGCAACCATACAATGCTGCCACTCAAAACCAGCCATACCACAGACCGGGAGAAGAGCAAATTGATTCCCAGCCATGGCATCTTGATGAAGCTCGCAAAGCTTCATAAGTGCTTCGCCCGCTGTGATTGCCCATGTGTCCTCCAAATGAGCTCCCTTGATAGTGACCGAGAAAGGAGCCCATCCATAACGACGTGGACTAGCAAGTATATCGACCAAGACTGTGCATGACAGAACACCTCTGTCAACCGTTTCTTGACCCCAATAGCATGGCATCTCGATGAAGCCAAACTGTTGGAGTACCTCCCACAGCATGCTCGGGAAGCCCAGACGGCTAGCGCACGGTGAAAATATCCACCCGTCCGACAATACCATCATCACATCCGCCTTCTGAAAAGATACTTGAACAATGAGAAGGTTTCCAACTTCCAATAGTTCAATAAAATTTTAAAACTGGAGTTGTAATCATAGTCTGTTCCAGCTGACCTTCCTGTATAAATTCAAAATTTTTCATACTGATAACGTCAGAACCAGATGTTGGGTTGAATACAAAAGTTGTAGTACACTTTACAACCTTTCCAATTGTACTCAAACGGCTCCAGGTGAGATAGGAAATAGAATCTATACAGGTTTAAATTGACCAAAGTTTTCTGGAAATTTTGACGGAACCTCCGCTCTATATGTGGTGATTTCCACAATTTATACAGGTATATCATAACAATATATTGAGGTAATGACAAAATAAACATTGTATAAAATCAAGTTAAAAATCCAGAAGTAAAATATTTCGACCATGCAACATTTGTTATACAGGTATAGAGCGCAAATTCGAAACTATGTGCAAACTGTTTCAAGTTCTGGTCTTCCAGAACCAAGTTTGCGACCATAGGAATTAAACACAGTTATACAAAGATTCAGGTCATGAGTGCAACATAAAGTTGATAGAGGACTTCCTAAGATTTCCAGAAATGTATATATGTGACCATGTCACTATTCTGAATTAAAAGCTAGAGCTATCTAAACTTACAAATGAACTGACTGTTTTCAACAGCAGCCCTGCAGTTCACTGTTTTGAACTCGAAATTTGAATTGCCTCATATTCGAATCAGGAAAAACTTTAAATAACTAAACTGTAGATATCCTTCTACCCTTTCCATATATGTATCACAATAAGGCTGAATATTTTTCTACAGTGAGTTATTCCAAAAATACAGAGACTTGTACAATGGTAGGGTCATCTTGAGTAGTTTAAGTATACCCCAAATTTCACCAGATTATAAAGCTTTGCTGCCTTGATGGTCAACATAAAAGTTATAGAGGTCTTCAAGAGCTTTCCATCCATATAGACTAGCCCTATGTTTATTCATAAATAACCAAGATTACAACCTGGCGAAGTTGAGCAAACTTCAGCCAGAAATCAAGAACCTTGGTTCTAACCCTTTGTCGAGTCGAAACTCATTTTGTGGAGTCGAAACCTACCAGCACCTGATAGTCAGACCTTCCAAAATGTAATGCTGACGGTATCAAAGTTGATACTGACGGTACTACATGTCTCACCAAAGAAAATTCTACCCGGTATATCCAGATACGTTTATAGGTGGCCCTAGTATCGTTCACTCGCAAACGTGTTCTACCCGGGCCGCTACCGTAGTCAGTGCTGCAGAAAACAAACAGTCCCCTTTCACACCTTCACACCTCAAGGGTGGCACGGGGAAACACGACAGGCAGTCACAATAATATATGAAAGTAAATGCATGTGACTCTGGTGTGAGTCGCCCTCGAGCGATGTCATGTCTCAAGATACATGGTTGTACTACGTCTGTACAGCAAAGACTCCCGCATGAACCGGCTTATACAAGCTCGGGCATACATGTTTTGCATGCTCCCATAGAACATGAATAGTTCTAGAGATGCATGCTATCGGGTTATACACCACCCGACGGGGTCTCCCACTAACTTTGAAGCACGCTGGGGTATTGCATGTCTTAGGTTCTCAGAAACATGGAAAGTTTCAGAGACTCCTATTAACATTTCCGTGACAAGCCATGGAAAGACATCCATGCTACCTCTCGCATGGCGAGCTTACCGCAATTGATCCGCTTACAGTGGCGTACCTTACCTGTTACCTATCGTCAGTGCGTCGTTACAGAATATAATAACACATAGTTAGTTTACCACCTTTATATCTTATACTAATAATACTCCTTATACGGGCATATAGCTAATTCCTCAATCAACAATCCTAAGTTTTGAAAATATATATGCTCTTTCCAAGTATACTATTCCCAATGATGCTCTGATACCATTCTGTAACACGCCAGCCACTACAGGCCTGACAGTTGTTACTCTTGGAAGCTCTATAGGGTCACAGACTAGCCCCACAAACCAGCACTACCAGGCAGTTGTTACTCCTGGAAGCTCTATAGGATCACAGACTAGCCCCATAGACCAACACTAGTCTTTTCTGCACATTTTTTCCTCACTCGTGCGCACCTGGGAAAACTTCCCGGTCGATCAACCATCCACAAATTGCTCCGGGCCAAGCACGCTCAACCTCAGAGTTCTTTGCGGGTGGGCCAAGCACTCTCTTGGCCACGTCCATAAGTTCAGTATTGGCATACATACCATACCTTGTCCCTCCTAAATGACCCACACGTCATGCGTACATACCCACGTCCCTGACCCGTAGGCACCCGTGAAACTGCGAGAGTCGGCTCTGATACCATTCTGTAAAATCCCAGTTTTCCTTATTATCAAGTTCAGTACCAGTTGGTTGTCAACCATAGTGAATATCAACTATGGTTGTACACATAAACTCGATATCATCAATAATCTTTCTTTTACTCATACTGAAATTTTAGTAACAGAAGGACTGAACTTCACCAATGACCTTAGAATAACTTAAGTCACCTTTCTACAAATTTTTGGAAGCTATTGAATAAAAATTTCTGGGGCAAATTACTATGCAGTACTAATATATTCAAATTAATTTGAATATAGCACTGTACATTTAGGCCTTGCCAAAATATTCAAATCTGAGGCTATAAATTTTTCCATGACCTCATAATATTCCAAAAAGACTTCCTACCAAGTTTCAAGATTTTTGAATTTCATTTGCTATTTTATTTGAGATGCTTAGCAAATTCAAGCCATATTTAGAGTTCAAATTTTGAATTCTATTCAACTTATTTGAACATCAAGATTTGAACACACCATCATGGTCAGCATAACTTGCTTTACTTATTCCCCAAGTTCCACAATTTTTGAAACTCATTTAATATTTAATTCAGTGGCCCCATTGAATTTCATTCAATTTCAAATTCAAATGAAACCTGTTCTAATTCGAAATCAAATTCAGAATCAAGTTCCAGATATTTATTTGAGCCTGTCCACAAAAATCTCGAATTTATGGATCAAGTTTGGTAGGAGAATTGATGTTGCCGAGAAGTGCAGGGGATACGAACAGTGGGACCCACCAGTCAGTGTCACATCTATGGTACTGCTCTGCACGACGCAATTTCGATGCCGCCCCGCTCGACAACGCACGCATGCAAGCTCCAGCGAGCTGCCTGCTTGACTGCTCGTTGCGCGCCTTAAAGCTTCGGCTGTCGCCACCGCCTCACACCACTCCCCTCCCGTCTTCCTCTTTGCTCTGTTTCGTGTCGCCGTCGCACAACACCGTCGCCTCCATTCTCCACTGATGAGCACCTCCTCCATGCTTTATTTCACTTTGATGCAAATGGCAAACATGAAGCCTAGACTGTGCTCTACCATCCTCAACCTTTGGCTCATCATGTTGTCCCTTGTTTGGCCCTTATTTTGAAGCTCCGCAGTCGTCATCGTTGGGCCGCTGAGGACATCACTCTTTGTCCACCGTGGTGCCAGCAGCCTAGGCTGTCTCACGCTTCGACGTCAATAGCTGAACTGAGCGCCAGGACACCACCTTGCTCACAGTACAAACCGTTCCCAAGCTAATCTTTTATCGAGCACGAAATCATTTTTTCCTTTTTGGCATGCTTTATATGCTTTTCCTAGGTTCACCTTGCAATTCGTTTTCTAGGTGTAACTATCGTTTAATCTAGTTACATATTAGTTTGCTAGCCTCCTTACGCTTCATTACGAACAAAAAGCAGAAAGAATCATCGAGGAATGGCTATGTTATGCCAGTTTTCGTAGCCGCCATGTAAAAACCATTGGCACAACGTCGAACTCAGCTTTGCCGGTGATGTCACACCTTTATAACCCCCAAATCATCATCTTGGTGCTCCCAGGAACATTCTCGACCTTTTCCCGAGCTTATTACGCTATTTCCGAGTGTTTCCGATGATCACCAAAACCCTAGCTCCGCCATCGCCGTCTCCGGCTATCGCCGCCTCGATTGGACCCCACCATCGGCTTGCGCGATCGATTTTATGGTTGAGCGGTCACGGCAAGGCAGGAAGGACGTCGACGCAACCTAGTACGGCGAAGTGCCGCCACGAGTCTGGCGACGAACGCCGCCGTGTCGAAAGGTAGACGAAGACCCCCTTGGGTCCCGCTTGTCAGCGACTTCCCTCTCGCGCGGGATCAGCTGTGAACGCGGATCCCGTGTGGCTGCTCGGGTTAACCCCATGGCCCCCGATGCGGCCCTGCTGCGTTTGGTCGGTTTTAAACAATTGGGCCCGGCTATTTTATTTAAATGTTTCCCTTTGGAAAATAATTCCAAGATTTAACCAAACTTGGAAAATCCATAACTCCTAGTTGAATTGTCCAAAAATTCCCAAATAAATGTTTTTTGAACCAGCATGATGAATAAGTTCCAGTGATGCACTTGGATTTGTATGAATGTCCACAAAAATTTCTCCATAATTTAGATAATCAAAATTCTTATAGAATTCATTCCTACAGTTCTTCTTTTTAGACAATTCCCATATTTGGGCATAAACCTCTCCAATATTCACTTGATTTCCAGTAAAAATTTCAAGTTCATTGGACATTATTTACTGGATTGATAAGTGTTCCAAATCTCTATGTAGTTTAAAAATTGGGAAAACAAAAATCAATTTCAGCTTTTTCCCCAAATTTGTAAAATAAATTTATCCCTATAGGAAGCTTAGAAAGTTATGAAACAAATTTCCTAGAACCAATGAAACATCCTCTACATGGTACAACCACTAGTAGCCATGATAGATCTCCTGAAATTCAACCAAAATTCAGAGAAGCTTATGGCTTGCCATAATTTTTGAAGTAACAAACTCCCTTGAGCATCTCCTGTTCTTTGCAAAAGTCTCCATCATAGTCCTTAGCATCTACCCTAAAAGTCCCAAAGCCAATTAAAATCATTATCTTATTTTGATCACAAGATATTAGCTTGTGACCTTAAACATAATTTTATTTTCAAAGTCATTCATATATAGTATATGCAGATCGTGTAGTAACTGAAGTCGAGGAGCAGCCGGAAGCTTTGGAAGTCCAGCTGCCGGTGACTAACATAGACTCAGACTCGCATTCTGGCAAGCCCCGGTTTGCATTTAAGTTCCTTACAGTGTCTTTGCAGTTTTTATTCACTTTACGTCTTCAGATGTTGTGCATTACGTTTAAGGTGTTTGACATCCACTTGCATGGCCCACAAATCCTATGGAGTCTTGGGTAGGTCTACAGCCCGTTGAGTAGAAATTGCTATGCTTATGTTCATAGGAATCCAGTAGAAGCCGAGTAGTTGGAATCTACTCGCGAGATAGGATTCTATCACACGGTATGAATTGGATCATGAAATGGTTTATAAATATGAAATTGAGACTGAGCAGCGGGTTGGATGTAGCGAGACGTGGCCTCACGTGCGTAGCCCTGCTTGTGTCGATTGAGGACCGTTTCATGTGCGGCCCTGCTGGACAAGCTTGAATTGTACCAGCGACATACTGGAGAAATGGGCTCCAGGAAACTGACGTAGCTTAATACTGGTTTGTCGAGGCATTCCATTCCGTTTTATAGGCGTGGGTTGAGGGCATCAATGTGTAAATCAGCTGGTGGGCACGTCAGAGTACGCCCCACGCAGTGACCTCCTACTCGTGATGGATCAACCAGTTTGACATTCGAGTGTTTAGTGAAAGGTGGCCATATACGACTAGTACTAAAGTGTTACATAGGTACTGCTGTAAGTACTCGTTGACATTTCCGAAAGTGCGTATGTGTCGTTTTGTTCTGGGTGTGTCCTGATTGCAATCACTGTCCCTCGCGGTATAAGAGTACCACTTGTTCACTGTGCTATGATGTAGTAAATACTGAAGAAGTCAGGAGAATACGATGTATTGAATTATAATTGTTTTGCAACCTTGTATGGCTTAGAGATAGTACAATTAAAAGTTAACAGTTTCCCCATACTTTACCTGTTATAGCATTATGTGCTTTGTGCACGTCATATCATCGGCAATCTTGTTTGATTGTGGAGTCTATGATGTGCCGTGCCTGAAGAATGTCATGTGCTACTTAAAACATGATTATAAGGATCCACTTGTAGGCGAGTCCTTTATGCTATTCCTTACCTATGCATAGTAATCATCCTGCATATGTCTAGTGAGACAGGTTAGTCTTGCTGAGCCTTAAGCTCATGTTTGCAGTTAACAAGTTTTTGCAGATTATACCACTGATGACGGGTTTGATGACGATGCTGCACCCCCTCCAGGGTTTACAGCGGAGTGGGAACCCTGCACGCTGTAAGTTGGGTGATGCTAGTGCAAAGTATCCAGGGCATGGATGACATTGCTTTTGCATAGCTAGTGCCTAGAGCGTAGCTATGATTTATAGTTCTCTTTCCTTTTCGCTTAGTATTGTAAAAAAAACTTCCGTTGTGCTATAAATAAAGATTTGGCATTGTATTCTATTCTCGTTCTTTTCTTGTATACTGTTGGGTGTCGCATCGCACGACACCACCCAATCAGATCCTTGGAGTTCGAGATTCTGGTCCCCACACCTCTGACCGCGTCTTGAAGACTCGTCGTCTTGCTGCGTACGATTCCAGTGGCTATGCGTAGTCATTGAATATGGCAGTGAATGTCCTGTCCATCTGTCTCTTTGTCGTAAGCTACCTACTTGGCGGAGTAGGGTAGGCGTGTGGCGTCTTCACTGCAATGCTATTGGATGAAGTGGTACCTAACAGGAGGCGTGCACCGCACCTGTGGACCTGGGGAAGGCGTGTTTGTTCAATGCATGACCGGACAGAATGTGGCGCCCTTTATTCTTCGGTGGGAGCAAGG
The DNA here is from genome assembly GCA_036927565.1 of Tuctoria greenei. Lineage (NCBI taxonomy): Eukaryota > Viridiplantae > Streptophyta > Magnoliopsida > Poales > Poaceae > Tuctoria > Tuctoria greenei. The sequence goes on along the minus strand of JAYESD010000009.1, from coordinate 123,448,007 downwards.
GTCCAGTGCCTCTTCTAGCTTGTAAGCAGCGGTACCCGGTCTACAGGGTACCGAAAGTGGCCCCTAGGCCCACCAAGGGATGCGTAACCATCCCATAGGTGGGGCCGCCATCATACCGCCCAGCGTGGTTGTTCAAAACTTGTATCTGGTTGGGACCTGCATAGGCATGATAGAAAAGAAAATTAATTGCACTTACCGGTCATATTCCTCCAACTCTTAGTTTCGTTATGTCTTATGGTCCTGAGCCGGGCTTGTGGTGCATGGATAATTCAGTGCAACGGTACTCAAGTTATGGTTATCGCCCTGCTTAGGAGTGTGTGCCGTTCGCCCCCTGTACTCAACTGTTAGCGCTAGAGAGGCAAAGTGTACATGCTTAGGGTGTAGGACCAGGCTAAGTAGGTTGTACACTGTGGACCTCCCACTGGCTTTATCTTTTTAGGGGAGTGACCATTCAGCGCCGTGGGCTCCCGAGCAGGAAAATAACCAAAGAACCCAAATACATCACAGGAAACTCAAGCAGACCCGCCTATAGCAGGATAGTTCAGCTCCATCTAGGGACGAGACAGGAGAAATGTAACCAGGCATATGGCGGACGATATGCGAAAGTAAGCAAAAAATTAAAGCATAATGTAAGTAATTTTGCTCGTTGGTCGCTCTCTTCCTGCTCTTTAGTTTTGTTGCACCTTAATTTTCAATGCTAAGGAGCGGGACTTGGGTAATTCAGTGCGTTGGCATCCGGGGTCCGGTTCTCTCATTACTCATGGTGTGATCCGTCTATACCCAAGTACTTAGCCATAGCGCTTGGAGGCAGATTGTGTACGCTTAGGGTACGGGACCAGGCTAAGGAGGTTACACACCCTGGACCTCTGGCTTGGCGTAGGCCGTTCGTGGTGGAGACCGTCTGGCGACACAGGACCCCAAACAAGGGGATGGCTGGGAGACTCCACACACGTTGCAAGTACCTCAAGAAGACCCTCCTGCAGCAGGATTGCATAACCCACTAGGCGCGAGACAGGGAGGGAGTGACCGAGCATATGACACGGCAGAGGGCAAGACAGTGGCTCTTCTAACTTGGTAATAATAGGAGGAGTCATGCATTACAAGAATACAACAACCCGCTGTGGATGACAAGGGAGGCAAAAGGTATAGGCTTAGGGAACGGAACAAGGCTAAGTAGGTTGAACACTTTGGACATATGACACCCGGTTCCGAAAATGAACCAAGTGCGACACATATGTGTGCCTATGATGTTGATCACACATACACGAGTGCATCACAAATGATATACAGAAAATTACTACAGAACAAGTTAATTAAGTATCTTTATTACAATATTCAAATAATCCTCAAATTACAAACTCTAAAGATAAATATGGAACTATAATTGCAGCGAAAATAATCTAATTAAGCAACTAAGCAAACTGAGCATAGGGGAATGCACGGCTCCAAGAAACACCAGAGGCAAGTTGACGACAGTGCACAGCCTAGTACTGCGCATTATCCTCAGGGTACTCTCAAACATCATCTGAAACTGTTGGTGGGGAAATTGCAAGGGTGAGAACATGTCGTAATCAGCAAGTGTGGGAAAATAATGACATGTAGCTTAAAACAAGGAATGATAATAAATAATGGCTAGTTGCTGAAAAGTACATTTAAACTAGGAGAAAATCATCCTACAATGTCTATGTGAAGTAATCCCATTATATCCAAAATAATTACCAATTATGAGTCCAACACCATCAATTACCATTATATACATCCATTATTCATTAGCCATCCACATACCATATTCTTACCATCCTCATTAACCATATCCAATTATCACCATCCAATCCATAACCTTAACCAATACCGAACCATAACCCAACCATAACCATACCAAATACCAGTTCCACTCTAATATGGGAGTTGACCAGGTGCTCATAACCGGGAGCATGGCTATCATGATAGTTTTTAACACTCTGCAGAGGTTGTACCACTTTACCCACATGTTCGTGATTTCATCATCTTTCGGTGACTAAGAACCTCTATCACGCCTTGTCACACTTCCGTTGGTGTGTGGCCAAGAGATCACAAAAAAGCTTTTACAAAGAGACTACCAGTACGTACTGATCCACTAAGGTTTCACCAGCATGCTTGAATTTCTATTCTCCCACCCACGATCCCCCTCATGTGCTATGCGATTCCCAGGGTAGCTTTCCTCGACTCCCATTCCCGCACCGTCCAATGGTCCATACAATACCAACAACACCTAATTATTCAGCTATGCCTCATCCATACTTGGCCTTGTGGTGGCACTATTGTCCTAGTTTATTCTCGCATGAACCTGTCCTTAGACTAAGGCAAGCAAAACCACAGTAACATCCAACCCAATCCACAGACCATGCTTTCTTAGATCTCCCAAGACCCATGTTACCAATTATCCATATTCATCAATTCTCATCATATACGTGCTCATTAATTCATAGTTAAGGCATTTGGTTGTTTTCCCAGCCCAAATAATTAGAGCAAAGCAAAAAGGTAAAAATGTCCTTCCTGACACTCTACAACATGTCCCAAGTGACAAGGATGGTCAAACAAGACTGGTAAACTCATATCTCAGGTTTCCCATCAATTTGACACAAACATGCAGTTTTGCAAAAAAAAAAACATTTAAAAACATGATCAAAATGATCAAGGACACTTGCCTTGCTCCTAGGATTGATTAAGGTCAAAAGCTTCGAAGTTCTGGTGTTGGAGGTCCTCGACAGCACCCTTTAGAGCAACACCATCTATTCCGCGCAATAGACATTCAAAACAACATTACAATTAATAAATGCTCATATATTACTCAATATTCAATGACATGCATGATTAATGCAATTATGTGGTAAAACTTGTTAATGAGTTGCTATTAATGCTTACTAACTAGTTACAATGACTTTTAACAAGTTTGAACAGCTTTTAAATTGATTTGAATCAAATTGGAATTAATTCAGCAACTTCAGTTTCAGGTGGCCGGACAAGTCCATACTGGGGACCAGAGTAGTCTGCCCTGGTCGAGAAATTTGATCGGACTAGTCCGCACAGGGGCAGACAAGTCTTCTCGGCTAGGGTTTTTGGCGAATTTCCAACTAGAGCATGGTTAGAGTTAATATAGAATCGTATTTTACGTAGAAAAGGTTGATCTAAGGTAATTACCATGAAATTAACAACTCAAGGGTCATGAATTCGATGAAGCTCGAGATCTTGGGCCTAGATCCAAATAAGATGGAGAATTGGTGGAGAATTGATGATGATGTCGATGAGCTGATGAAGATCGATCTTGCTTCATCCTTCTCCTCCCTCCTTCTCTTATCCTGGCTGCGGTGATCTCCTCTTGACGGCGGCTCTCACGAACTAGGGTTTGGGGTTTCTTCAATGGTGACAAAGGGTAGAGGATGGGTATTGTGGTGTTTATATAGTGGTGAAAGTGGTAGGGTTTGATGGATTTCGAGTTCAAGGTGGTGGAGGTCGTGCTAGAGTCGCACATGGGCTCCACAGGGGTTGGGACGACGTTCTTTGGCCCAATTAAGGTATATACCCAATAGCAAGTTGTGGAACAAAAGATTGAATCCGAGTCGGGCACACCGGACAAGTCCGCTAGGAGGCCGGACTAGTCCGTTGGAAGTCAGAAAGTTGATCGGATAAGTCCGGTATCAAGCCAGATAAGTTTGCTCGCAGGCAAATTGAAGTTCTAAAGAGTTGAACAGAGAAGTCTGGTGCTAGGTCGGACAAGTCCGGGGTATGACTTAGGAAGTCTGTAGCATTAATGGAAAAGTCTGGAAAGACAACAAAGGGCAAAATCGGACTAGTCCGGGGTCCAGACTGGACAAGTCCACCCTACCCAAGGAGAACAACAGAGAGTTAGACGAACTAGTCCGGGGTCCAAATCCGGACAAGTCCACACCACAATAGGTTTTTATTTGCTAGCATGATTCTAATTTATTTTAAACATATTCCTTTTGTGTTGCTTAATGCTAAACACGTAGGAGAATGTATGCAATGCATGATGGATGAAGATGAGCGTGTTACAAACCTACCCCCCTTAAAATGAATCTCGCCATCGAGATTCGATGTAGAAGGAAAGAGATAGGGAAATTCTTTCTTGATCTCATCTTCCAGCTCCCAAGTTGCTTCCGATTCTGTATGATGCTTCCATTGTACTTTGCACCATCAAATCACCTTGTTCCTTGTGACCCTCTCCTTGGTTTCCAAAATTTTAACTGGTTGCTCGGCATAAGTCAAACCTGCCTCTAATTCCAAATCCTCCATTGACACTTGTTCTTCCGATACCATTAAGAACTCCTTGAGCTGCGAAATGTGAAACACATCATAAACATCAGCAAGATGTGCCGACATCTCCATTTTATATGCCACTTCTCCACGTTTGCCCAAAATCTTGAATGGCCAAATATAGCGTGGTGCCAACTTACATCTGACATTAAACCGCTTATGACCTCGCATAGGTGACACTTTGAGGTATACGAAGTCTCCAACTTCAAAGGCTAAGTTTCTCCGCCTATTATTCGCATAGCCCTTTTGTCTTGTTTGAGTGGCCCTCAAATTCTCGCGGATTATCTGAACTTGCTTTTTTGCCTCTTGCAACAAATCCGATCCAATCACTTGGTTCTCTCCTGTCTCATTCCAAAACAAAGGTGTCCTACAATTCTTGCCATATAGTGCTTCATATGGTGAAATCATCAAACTGGCTTGGTAGCTGTTTGTAGGAAAACTCAGCATATGGCAAGCTCTTGTCCCAGCTGCATCCATGCTTCAAAGCACAAGCTCTCAACATATCTTCCAATATTTGTTTGGTCCTCTCTGTTTGTCCATTCGTTTGAGGGTGATATGTAGAGCTGAAATTTAATCTCGTACCCATAGCTTCATGTAGTTTTTGCCAGATTCTAGAGGGGGATTGAGAACCTCGGTCCGAGACTATTTTCTTGGGTACCCCATGTCGGCATACAATTTTCTTCATGTACAACTCAGCCAACTTTGCAGCGGTATACTTGGTCTTGATAGGAATGAAATGAGCTAATTTTGTCGACCGATCCACAATAACTCATATTGAGTCATATCTAGACTGGGTCCGAGTAAATCCAACTATGAAATCCATACCAATTTCTTCCCACTTCCACTCTGGAATTTTCAATGGATGCAAAAATCCAACTGGCCTTTGATGTTCCACTTTGACTCGCTGGCACACATCACACAAGGCTACATATTCAGCTATGTCCTTTTTCATGCTAATCCATTAGTAACATGTTTTCAAGTCCTTGTACATCTTTGTACAGCCGGGATGAATTGAGTAAGGTGAGTCATGTGCCTCCTTTAATATCGTTTCCCAAATATGCTTTACATTAGGCACAACAATCCGTTTCCCAAGCCATAGAGTACCTTGGTCATCCCCATCAAATCTGAATTCTCTCCCTCCTTGAGTCCTTTCTTTGATTTCTTGAATTTCCTCATTCTTGGTCTGACCTTCTCGAATTTCTTGCTTCAAGGTTGGATTTAACTCCATTATTACCATCTCATTAACAAATCCAAGATTAAAACGTTCAAACTCTTTGCATAGCTCAGATGGCAATTCTCGAACCGTGAGTCAGTGGCTTACTCCTTTCCGACTCAAAGCATCGGCCACTACATTAGCCTTCCCCGAGTGATAGCTGATTCCCACATCATAATCCTTAATGAGCTCCAACCATATTCATTGCCTCAAATTTATGTCCGTTTGTGTGAAAATGTACTTGAGACTCTTATGATCCGTATAAATCTCACACCTATGACCAAGAATGTAATGTCTCCATATTTTCAATGCATGCACTATGGCTGCAAGTTCGAGATCATGCGTAGGATAGTTCTGCTCATGTTTCTTCAACTGCCTCGATGCATAAGCTACCACTTGACCTTCTTGCATGACCACACATCCAAGTCCCTGTCTTGATGTGTCGCAATAGATATCAAAACTTTTGCTCACATCTGGCAATGCCACCACAGGTGTTGTTGTTAACCTCTTCTTTACCTCCTCAAAACTTTCCTGACAAGCTCGCGTCCATTTGAATGCTTTTCCCTTCATCAACAACTCAGTCATGGGCTTCGCTATTTTGGAAAAGTCCTTGATGAATCGATGGTAATATCCAGCCATTCCAAGAAAACTCCTTATTTTCTTCACATTCTGTGGCTGCTCCCATTTTAGCACATCTCTCACTTTTCCTGGGTCAACCGATACTCCTCCCCCGGAGAACATATGTCCCAAAAATAACACCTTCCTTAACAAAACCCGGCACTTGCTGAATTTGGTATATGATTGGTGTTCCCTTAGTTTCTGCAATGTGAGCCTTAAATGCTCCTCATGCTCCTCCTTGCTCCTCGAGTAGATCATAATGTCATCAATGAACATCGCAATGATTTTATCCAAGTACTCCATGAATACCTTATTCATGAGGTACATGAAGTATGCAGGTGCATTTGTTAATCCAAAGGACATAACGGCGTACTCATAAGACCCATACCATGTCCGGAAAGCTATTTTGGGTATGTCCGATGGTCTAATATTCATTTGGAAGTAACCTGACCTCAAGTCAATCTTGGAGAAAACACATGCACACTTCATTTGATCAAACAAATCCTCGATGTGGGGCAATGTATACTTGTTCTTGATCGTCACCTCATTAAGAGCCCGACAATCCACACACATCCTTTGGGATCCATCCTTCTTATCCACGAATAGCATCAGTGCTCCCCAAGGTGAAGAGCTTGGGCAAATGAAACCCTTTTCTAGCTGCTCTTGAATTTGCTTTTTGAGCTCCGCTAACTCAGTAGGTGTAAAATCCCACTTTTTCCTTCATATGAAGTTCAGTTGTAAGATGGTTATCAACCCTAATGGAGATCAATTATAGCTATGCTTATGAACTTGATCTCATCAAATCTTTTCTTCCACTCATGCTTAAATTTTATTATCATAGGGAATGGACTTCACCAATAATCTTAGATTAATCCTATTGACCTCTCTAAAAATTTTGGAATTATTCGAATGAAGATTGCTAGGTCAAATTAATATGCAGTAACAAATATATATTCAAATTAGTTACAAATTGAATATGCTACTGTACATTTGGCCCTGTTAAAAATATTTAAATCTTAGGCCATAAATTTTTCCATGGCCTCAAAATATTCCAAATAGACTTCCTGCAAAGTTTCATAAATTTTGAAGTCCATTTGCTATTTTTATAGAGACGCTTAGCAAATTCGAGCTATATTTAGGATTCAAATTTTGAATTCCGTTCAACTTATTTGAACATCATGATTTGAACACATCATCATGGTCAGCATTACATGCTTGATTTATTCCCAAAGTTTCAAAATTTTTGGAACTCAGTTGCTATTTAATTCAGTGACACCATTGAATTTCATCCGATTATAAATTCAAATTTGAAATTCATTTGAAACTTGCTCCAATTCAAAATCCAATTGCAGAGTCAAATTCCAGATATTTATTTGAGCCTCTCCACAAAAATCTGGAATTTTTGGATCATGTCTGGTAGGAGAATTGATGTTGCAGAGAAGGGAAGAGGATAAGAGGAGGTGGGACCCATTGTCAGTCTGACATATTCGAGTGAACCCACGGGGTGCTCTGTATCCGGCTGTCCCCGCCGATTGACACCGGCAGCGCCCGACACTGCGACGCGGCATGCAAGCCACTGAGCTGCCTGCTTGCTTGCGCCGTGGCGAGCTCCCCTCGTCCCTCTATCCCTATAAATACCACACCTTGGCCATCGCCATCGAACTCCACCTCGGTTTCGTGCCATCGCCGCTGCCTGTGTTCATCGATTTTTGGCCGGCTATTGAAGCAGTTTATCACCAAGCTGTAAGTAGATGGAAGGCTTGTCACAACATCCTCTACGTATCCTATTTGGTCATTGATCGTGACATAACTTCTGCTTGGGGTATTTTGAAGTTTTTCGGTCGCCGTTGAGGAAGCCACCGAGAACCTTCACGAGATCACCGCCGAGCTCCGCTTCTAGGCCGTTTCTAGTCTTGACCCTTTAAGAAAAAAGGTTCGCAATCCTCTCTAGTTTATGCTCACAAAATTTAAGCCCATGGCATGAAGTGTAGCTCGAGTTTTTCTTTGACAACCGAATCAGTTTTCAATAGAACAGCAAGGCTTCACGCTTAAATTCATTTCATTCTTGCGATCATCCTTTAATATATTTAGCAGATAGCTCCTATATATCCTAGCGCAACTCCCTAACCAATGGCCCCAAAAGTTATCAATTGAGCACCGTAGATTTCAAGATTTCACGGTCGCCGGTTGAAAAACCTCACTTCACCGTCAAGCTCATATCTCGCGGTCGTTTCCTCTCTTCCCTAGTCAAGATTCTTGATCCTTGAGATCCCAGGAAGCTTTTGGAGAAGTTCCCGAGTTGTTTGAGCTTGAGTTGAGTGAGTTCAAGCAGGCCCGAGCCATCACCGCCGCCGCCATCGCACGGTTGTTTCCTGTCTGTTTCGGCCGATGCCGACCTCAACGACGTGCTCAGCGCCCCCAAAAATCCCCAGGCGGCGAGTCTTGGCGAGTTCAGCGCAGTAGTTTGGCCGGAGGCGAGATGGCCGGCGAGCTACCGCCGTGGGCGCCAGCCTGAGGTTCAAGACAACCGTGGACCCCACGTGTCATTCGCTGCGGGATCCAGGTGTGACTGCACGGGTTAACACCGTAGCCGCCGGTGCGGCCCTGTTGCGATTGGTTTGTTTGAAACCAGTGGGCCCGGCTGATTATTTAAGTGTTTTCTTGTTGGAAAATAATTCTAGGATTTAACCAAACTTGGAAAATTCATAACTCTCAGTAGAAGTGTCCAAAAATTTCCAAATAAATTTTGTTAGAACCAGCATGAAGAATACTTTCTAGCGGTGCACTTGGACTTGTATGAAAATCCATAGAAATTTTTTCCATAATTCAAATAAGCAAAATACTTATATAATTCATTCCTACAGTTCTGTTAATTGGAAAAAAATCCAATTTCTGGTCAGAACACTATTATTAATACACTTGATCTCTAGTAAAAATTTCAAGTTCATTGGACTTCAATTACTGGATTAATCAGTGTTCCAAATTTCTATGAAGTCATAAATTTAGAAAAATGGAAAAAATCAATTTCAGAAATTTCCCCAAACTTGAAAAATTAGTTTCTCCCTGTAGGAAGCTTAGAAAATAGTGAAACCAATTTTCCTGGAACCAGTGAGACCCCCTCTACATGATACAACCACTGGTAGCCATGATAGGTCTCCAAAATTTCAACCTAAATTTAGAGAACGTTATTGCTTACCATAATTTTGAAGAACAACAGACTTCTTTGATCATCTTCTGTTCTTTGCAAGAGTCTTCTCTATAGTCATAAGTATCTACCATAAAAGTCTCAAAGCCAATTAAGATCATTAACATATTTTGGTCCCAAGATATTAAGTTATAGCCTTAAGCATATTAATTATTTTCAAAGTCATTCATATATAGTATATGCATATCGTGTAGTAGCTGAAATCGAGGAGCAGCTGGAAGCTTTGGAAGTCCAGCTGCCAGAATTTGACATAGACTCAGACTCGCATTCAGGCAAGCCCCAGTTTGCATTTAAGTTCCTTACAACATCTTTACATTTTCCATTTCACCTTACATCTTTAGATTGATTGTGCATTACGTTTAAGGTGTTTGACATCCACTTGCATGGCACACAAATCCCATGAAGTCTTGGGTAGGTCTACGGCCTGTTGAGTAGAAACTGCTATGCTTATGCTCATAGGATTTTGGTAGAAGTCGAGCAGTTGGAATCTACTCGCGAGATAGGAATTTTATCGCACGGGAGGAATTGGAATCTAAAATGGTTTATGGATATGAAATTGATACCAAGCAATGGGTAGGATGCAGCGGGACATGGTCTCACGTGCGTAGCCCTGCTTGTGTCGATTGAGGACCGTTTTGTGTGCGGCCCTGTTGGACAAGCTTGAAATGTACCGGCGACATACTGGAGAAATGGGCCCCAGTAAACTGATGTAGCTTGATACTAGTTTGTCGAGGCATTCCGTTCCATTTTATAGGCGTGGGTTGAGGGCAGCAAGGTGTAAATCAGCTGGTGGGCACGTCAGTGTACGCCCCACGCAGTGACCTCCTGCTCGTGACGGATCGACCGGTTCGACATTCGAGTGTCTAGTGAAAGGTGGCCATATACGAATAGTACTGAAGTGTTACGTAGGTACTGCTGTAAGTACTCACTGACATTTCCGAAAGTGCGTATGTGTCGTGTTGTTTCGGGTGTGCCCTGATTACAATCACCGTCCCTCGTGGTAATAGAGTACCACTTGTTCACTGTGCTGTGACGTAGTAAATACTAAAGAAGTTAGGAGAATATGATGTATTGAATTACAATTGCTTGCAACCTTGTTTGGCTTATAGATAGTACAATTAAAAGTTTAAAGTTTCCCCATACTTTACCTGTAATAGCATTATATGCTTTGTGCATGTCATATCATCGGCAAAGTGTTTCTTGTTTGATTGTGGGGCCTATGATGTGTCGTGCCTGAAGAATGTCATGTGCTACTTAAAATATGAATATAAGGATCCACTTGTAGGTGAGTCCTTTATGCTATTCCTTACCTATGTTTAGTATTCACCCCTGCATATGTCTAGTGAGACGGGTCAGTCTTGCTGAGCCTTAAGCTCATGTTTGCTGTTAACAAGTTTTTGCAGATTATACGACTGATGATGGCTCCAATGACGAGGCTGCACCCCCTCCAAGATTTACAGCCGAGTGGGAACCCTGCACGCCACTGTAAATTGGGTGTTGCTAGTGCGAAGTATCCAAGGCATGGATGACTTTGCTTTTGCATAGCTTGTGCCGAGAGCGTAGCAATGATGTATAGTTCTCTTTCCTTTTGTTAGTATTTTAAAACTTCCGCCGTGTTTTTAAATAAATACATGGTATTGTAATTTGTTATCGTTCTTTTCTTGTATACTGTTGGGTGTCGCATCGCAGGAAACCACACAATGAGATCCTTGGAGGTCGGGATTCCGGTCCCCACAGTCACGGTATCAGAGCATCTTTGGGAACAGTGTACTTGAAAAGAGCATATTTTCAAAAATTAGGATTTAGTGAGGAATTAGATATATTCCCTTATAAGGAGTATTATTAGTATAAGATATAAAGGTGGTAAACTAACTTATGTGTTATAAATTCCGTAATGACGCTCCGACATCAAGTAAGAGGTAAGGTACGCCACTGTAAGCGGATCCATTGCGGTAAGCTCACTATGCGAGAGGTAGCATGGAAATCTTTCCGTGGCTTGGCACGGAAATGTTAATAGGAGTCTCTGAAGCTTTCTATGTTTTTGAGAACCTATGACACGCGGTACTCCAGCGTGCTTCAAATTTAGTCGGAGACCCCGTCGGGTGGTGTATAACCCGATAGTATGCATCTCTCGAGCTATTCATGTTCTATGGGAGCATGCGAAACACGTATGCCCGAGCGTGTATAAGCCGGTTCTTGTGGGAGTCTTTGCTGTACAGACGTAGTATAGCCATGTACCTCGATAGATGACCTCGCTCGAGGGCGACTCATACCAGAGTCGTATGCGTTTACATTCATATATATTATTGTGACTGCCTGTCATGTTTCCCCATGCCGCCCTTGAGGTGTGAAGGTCTGAAAGGGGATTGTTTGTTTTCTGCAGCATTGACTATGGTAGCGACCCGTGTAGAACATGTTTGCGAGTGAACGATACTAGGGCCACCTATAAACGTATCCAGAAATACCGGTTAGAATTTTTCTTTGGTGAGGCACGTAGTACCGTTGGTATCAACTTTGATACTTGACCATCCCCAACGACAAAAATGGATGCATTATATTTTGGAAAGTCTGACTATCAGGTGCTGATAGGTTTGGACTCCGCAAAAATGAGTTTTGATTCGACATTGGGTTAGCACCAAGATTATTAATTTCTGGCCAAGGTTTGCTCAACTTCGCTAGGTTGTAATCTTGTTTAGTTAGGATTGAACATAGGGGTATGCTATATGGATGGAAAGTTCCCGAAGACCTCTACAACATTTCTGTTGACCATTAAGATAGAAAAGCTTGATACTCTGTTGAAATTTGGGGTATGCTTAAACTGCTCCAGATGACCCTACCATTGTAGCAGTCTCTGTATTTTTGCAATAAATCACAGTAGAAAAATCTTCTGCCTTATTGAGATACATATATGAAGGGTAGAAGGAGATATACAGTTTTGTTATTTAAAGTTTTTCCTGATTCGAATTTGAGGCAATTCAAATTTCGAGCTCAAAACAGTGAACTGCAGGGCTGCTATTGAACAACAATCAGTTCATCTGTCAAGTTTAGATAGCTCTAGATTTTGATCTAGAATAGTGACATGGTCATATATATATATATATATATATATATATATATATATATATATCTGGAAATCTTAGCAAGTCCTCTATAAACTTTATGTTGCACTCAAGACCTGAATCTTGGTGTAGCTGTGTTTATTCCTATGGTTGCAAACTTGGTTCTGGCAGATCAGAACTTGAAACAGTTGGCACATAGTTTCGAATTAGCGCACTATACCTATGTAACAAATGTTTCATGGATGAAATCTTTTACTTCTGGATTAATAACTTGATGTTATACAATGTTTATTTTGTCATTACCTCAATATATTATCATGATATACCTGTATAAATTGTGGAAATCGCAACATATACAGGGGAGGTTCTGTCAAAATTTCCAGAAAATTTGGGTCAAATTTAAACCTGTGTAGATTCTACTTCCTAGCTCACCTGATATGTATGAGTACAATATGGAAAGGTATCAAAGTGTACTACAACTTTTGTATTCAACCCAACATCTGGTTCTGACGTTTCCTCTATGAAAATTTTGAATTTATACAGGAAGGTCAGTTGGAACAGACTGTGATTACAACTCCAGTTTTAGATTTTCTTAAAACCATTGGGAGTTGGAAACTTTCTCATTGTTCAAGTATCTTTTCCACAGATGGCTGATTCGATGAATTATTTACCAAACAGATGGGTGTTCACGAGTGTGCTCTTCTGAACGGTTTTTTTTTTGGATTTGTTGATAGCAATGCTTCAACAGTTTGGGTATCACGAAATACCGGACTATTGGGGCAACGAGATCGATGACAGAGGCGTGACAAGATGCACCATTTATGTCGATGTACCTGCTGCTCCATTGGATATTGGATGGGCTCCTTTATCCATCCAAGTGCAAGGGATTCAATTGGAAGACACGTGGTGTTATGCCGCAAGTGTTGCCATAATGAGGTTTTGCCAACATCATTATCGTGCTATGGGAGGCACTCCATTCGTGCTCTTTCTAGTCGATGGTAGAGCCGGTGAGGAGTGGGCAAGTCGGATGGTTGCAGCATATGGACATACTAAAGAAGTACCCAAGATGATTTTAGCGTCATATGCAGCATCAGCGTGTCAAGAGAGCCTTGATCAGCATGCTAACCTTGGAAGAATGATGAGTGACCTGAAGCAAGCTTTGATTCGAGGAGATCACTTTGAGGGGGCTAATGACTCACTTAGGGCCACAATCGCTCCTCTCAATCGACCTATAAACTTAAGGGAGAATCAGTGGCACCGGGCTGTTAAAGCTCGATTGGAGGCTCGCATGGAAACGCAATACGCGAAAAGCGCGTTGGAAGCAAGTCAACTTGAGGTGCAACTGTTGGATAAACAGTTTAGTGAAGTGACTCAAGAAAGGGATCAATCGAGAGGGGAGACTCAGGATTGGAAGGCCAGTTGCGAGAATGCACAACAAAAACTGGAAGACTTGAGGATGTTTCTTCTTCAGGCTGATGTGAAATCTTTAGTTGCCGCGACATCATCAATGGTGGGTGAGGTAGCAACTCTTGCTCCAGCAACCACACCTGTGGCACCAACTTCGAATGACGAAGAGGAAGAAGAAGATACCAAGGAACTCGAGTACGTCAAATAGGACGTATCGAAGGGGGATGGGGCAATACTTCTTCCATTAAGGGGTAATGTATAGTTTAGTAGTTGCCCGTGTTCATTTTGTGGCCATGTTTGTATCATATTAAGAGTAGCAGTGGGTATGTCTAGGATGAAAAGATGTGTATGGGATCTCATGGGGACCAAGTATGGTAGAGATGCACTTCCGTAGTTGGAGTCTGTCGTTTTGGAGTTCGCTACTGTAAACTTGGTCATGATATAATATATGTTGTATAAAGTTTGTACATTATCAATATATGTGAATGTTATGCACTTATTCCCTTGTCAACATTCGCACTACTGAATATGAAATGGATGAAGGAAAAGAAAACATGTGCTTATTTTAAGTCATATGGATGCAGAATGGTGCGTACACGCTCGATGCTTGAGATGGGAGGTTCAAGTCGTGGTCGTGAGGATGAATCTCCGACCCAGGAGCCAGCTGCAACACCACAGCAACAAGTTCATACACCACCACCTCCTGAACTTCCAAGGAGTCTAGCGAAGGTTCTCGCCATAGTGCTCGGCTCGCGCGACGAGAAAACTAAGTTACTACGGACTTTGGTTCAGCATTCGTCCCATCAAGAGGGGCGACCAGATGCTGGTCCACGACAACCTTCTCCGAGTTCATACTCAGACTTCATGTCAACACACCCGCCAATCTTCATTGAGGCTGATGAACTGTTGGAGGCAGACAACTGGCTCCGCTCCATCAAAGGAAAGTTTGGTTTGCTACGAATGACCGAACATCAGAAGACCCTGTTCGTGGCCCAACAATTACAAGGGTTTGCTGGTGCGTGGTGGGCAAATTACCTTGCCGCACGACCAGCCGGCTATGCTGCGAGCTGGGAGGAGTTCCGGGAGGCGTTTCACACCTATCACATACTTCCCGATGTTACGAGGAGGAAGCTTCAAGAGTTCTTGGAGCTGAAGCAAGGAGGAAGGAGTGCTTACAAGTACTCCAAGGTATTCAACCACTTGGCCCAATATGCTCAGGACCAAGTGAGTACTGAAGATCGAAAGCGGGAATGCTTCTATCGGGGTTTGAACCCAAAGATGAAGGACAAGATTGCCTTGTTCAACAGCGGCAGCTTCAACAACATGGTCAATGCCGCGATTGTGCTGGAGGACACTACTAGGGAGCTGTTCTCCGACAAGAAGAAAAGGAGTGCTCCGTAGGGTAGCAGAGGGGGTGCTCCTCAGAAGTACCGAATGGTGTATCGATCACCATACGACCAGAGGTGGCAGCCGCCATCTCGACCACCGATGTTTCATGGTCGTCCGTTCAACAACGCCGGTTTCCGCCCACAACAGCTACAGGAGATGATTCCCCGTGCACCTCTACCTCCACCGCGTGCACCGGGATTCCGTCCTCCTTTTCGTGCCGGTCAGACACCGTACATGTGTTTCACGTGTGGACATACGTGACACTTCACCAAGGACTGCACGTAGAGTGGAGGACAATCATCGTACCAGGGGCAAACCAGCCCCGCAACCAGCCCAAGAAGCCAGCCACAAGAACCAACAACGTCCACCACCTCGCCATCGAGGACGTTCCGGAAGGCGCACCCGTACTCACGGGTACGTTCACTCTTATTGGTCATCCCATAGTCATCCTTTTTGACTCCAGTGCTTCCCACAACTTTATTAGCAAGTCTTATGTCAATCAATATCAGTTGCCTATCGTTTCCACAAAAACCCCCTATATGATTTGTTCTTCGGGTGCGAAAGTAGTAGTAGATAAGATGGTCCATAGGGTACCTCTTAATCTGGGTGGGAACATATACCCTATCTCTCTCATTATACTAGAGCTTCAGAAGTTAGATGTCATCTTAGGGATGGCATGGTTGCAATACAACTGTGCTATTATTGACATCGTTCCTCGGAGGATATATCTAAATTCTTCGATACACTCTCCCCAAACTCTCACTCTTGAGATAATATCCACGTGACTCCAACTACTTATAATACCGAGACCTATAAACATGAAGACATTCCAGTAGTATGTGAGTATTCAAACGTATTTCCCGAAGATCTTCCTGGCATGCCACCATAAAGAGATGTGGAGTTTAAGATTGAACTTGTACTGGGAACAGTGCCGATCTCGAGAAAGCCGTATAAGATGGCACCTAAGGAACTTGCAGAACTGAAAGAGCGGCTGAAGGAACTTCTGGACAAGGGTTTCATTCGTCCAAGTTCATCACCTTGGGGCTGTTCTGCATTTTTAGTGGAAAAGAATGATAAAACTTTGAGACTATGTGTGGACTATCGTCCACTCAATGCTGTCATGATCAGGAACAAGTATCCACTACCCCGTATTGATATTCTTTTTGATCAGTTGGTGGGTGCTCGAGTATTTTCAAAGATGGATCTTTGCTCTGGATATCACAAATTAGGATTCGACCAGAGGATATACCTAAGAAAACATTCTCGATGAGGTATGGATTGTATGAGTACCTTGTCATGTCCTTCGGATTGACCAACGCACCGGTCCATTTTATGTATCTCATGAATTCGGTGTTCATGCCAGATTTGGACAAGTTTGTCATGGTATTCATTGACAACATCCTTGTGTACTCTAAATTCGAAGAAGAACATGTGCAACATTTGCACATCGTGCTTCAACGATTGCGAGACCACAAGCTGTATGCCAAGTTCAGCAAATGTGAGTTCTGGATCAGCCAAGTACCATTTCTGGGGCACACCATCACTGCTGAGGGAATTGAAGTTGACCAAGCAAGATTAAACAAGTAATCAAATGGGAGTCTCCAAAGTTTGTGCATGAAGTTCGAAGCTTCCAGGGTTTAGCAGGATACTATCGGAGGTTCATTCCAAGTTTCTCCAAGATAGCTAAACCAATGACGGAACTTCTGAAGAAGGAAAGAAATATGCATGGACAAAGGAATGTGAGGAAGGTTTTCAAGCATTAGTGAAACACCTCACAACAGCGCCAGTATTAGCCCAACCAGACACAACCAGGTCTTTTGATGTTTATTGTGATGCATATGGCATTGGTTTGGGTTGCGTATTAATGCAAGACAGAAGGGTGATCGCTTATGGATCACAGCAGCTTCGGAACCATGAGCAGCAATCTGACTCATGATCTTGAGCTCGCTGTCGTGGTACTGGCATTAATGATGTGGAGACACTATCTATGGGTCAACCTAGTACATCTCTACACCGATCACAAAAGCTTGAAGTCCATCTTCACCCAGAAGGATTTGTATATGCGACAACGAAGATGGTTGGAATTAATCAAAGACTATGAAATTGAGATCCACTACCATCCTGGAAAGGCAAATTTGTAGTCGCGGATGCGCTGAGTCATAAGTCCCATGTAAATAACCTCTCTATCACCTTGATAGAGGAAGAAGAACCGAGTCTCTACTTGGTTCCGTATGGTGCGCTCTACAATTTAGCTCTCATTCCTACCATAAGGGAAGAAATTGTGGAGGCTCAGAAGAAAGACAAGGGCTTATTGCATATTCGCCGAAGAATGAAGAAGGGGGAGATAAAGTGTTTCTGATGTGATGATGTCGGTACCATCTGGTTCAAAGACCGCATCGTGGTGCCCGGCAATGTGGTACTTCGGAAGATGATTTTGGACGAAGCTCATTTGTCCAAGTATTCAATTCATCTGGGAAGTAACAAATTGTACCAAGACTTAAAGAAGAAATTTTGGTGGACTCGGATGAAGAGGGAAATAGCGAAGTATGTATCCGAATGTGATACGTGTCGACGGGTGAAAGCCGACCATCTAAAGGCAGCTGGACAGCTACAAACATTAAGCATACCGGACTGGAAATGGGAGGACATCAGCATGGATTTCATTGTTGGATTACCTCTCATCTTTCGCAAGCATGACTCGATTTGGGTGATAGTTGACCGACTAACCAAGTCAGCTCCCTTTATTCCAGTCAATGTCAAATATGTGGCACGACAATATGCAGAGTTGTATATTGCCAGGATCCTATGCCTACACGGAGTACCCCGCACCATTATATCAGATCATGGAACCTTGTTTGTTGCTCAATTTTGGGAGCATCTCCATGCATCTCTGGGTACCAAGATGATTCGAAGCTCAGCTTAACATCCACAGACTGATGGTCAAACAGAACGAGTAAACCAAGTGCTAGAGGATATGCTCCGTGCCTGTGCCATCCACCATGGTAAGAATTGGGATTATCATCTACCATTGGCGGAGTTTTCCTACAACAATGGCTATCAGACTAGCATCCAAATGGCACCATATGAAGCTCTTTACGGCCGGAAGTGCCGCACACCTTTGATTTGGTGTGAATCCGGTGAACGAGTAATATATGGTATAGACTTGGTGAATGAAGCCGAAGAACGAGTACGAGCTATTCAAGCCAACCTCAAGGCTACTCAGTCTCGTCAGAAAAGCTATGCGGACAAACGACATCGACCCCATCACTTCAATATCGGGGATCATGTTTACCTTCGTGTATCCCCAATGAAAGGGATTCATCGCTTCGAAGTAAAAGGGAAGCTAGCTCCACATTTCATTGGGCCATTCGCAATAATTGAGCAGTGCGGACCTGTAGCCTATCGGCTAGAGCTGCCAACGTAGCTTTCAGGGGTCCACAATGTGTTTCACATTTCACAGTTGAGAACATGTCTCAAGGCCCCAGCGGAAGTCCGTATGGAGGATTTGGACGCTCTCCAACTAGATCTCACTTACTCTGAGCATCCAACCCAGATAGTTGATGAGAAGACTCTTACCACAAGCAGCCGCACCTTGCATTTCTACAAGGTCTTGTGGGGAAACCACACTGCTGATGAAGCAATGTGGGAAAGCGTGGAATATCTTAGAACAAACTATCCGGGCTTGTTAGCGGCATATGTTCCTTAGATCCTTTCCTTTTATCCTTCCTTTTGTAATCTCGAGACAAGATTCTTTTAAGGGCGGAGGAAAGTAAAATCCCACTTTTCCTACATATGAAGTTCAGTTGTATGATGGTTATCAACCCTAATGGGGATCAATGATAGCTATGCTTATGAACTTGATCTCATCAAATCTTTTCTTCCACTCATGCTTAAATTTTATTAACATAGGGAATGGACTTCACCAATAATCTTAGATTAATCCTATTGACCTCTCTACAAATTTTGGAATTATTTGAATGAAGATTGCTAGGTCAAATTAATATGCAATAACAAATATATATATTCAAATTAGTTACAAATTGAATATGCTACTGTACATTTGGCCCTGTCAAAAATATTCAAATCTGAGGCCATAAAATATTCCATGGCCTCATACTATTCCAAATAGACTTCCTGCAAAGTTTCATAAATTTTGAAGTCCATTTGCTATTTTAATTGAGACGCTTAGGAAATTCAAGCCATATTTAGAATTCAAATTTTGAATTCTGTTCAACTTATTTGAACATCAATATTTGAACACACCATCATGGTCAGCATTACTTACTTAACTTATTCCCAAAGTTTCAAAATTTTTGGAACTCAATTGCTATCTAATTCAGTGACTCCATTGAATTTCATCCAATTTCAAATTCAAATTTGAAATTCATTAGAAACTTGCTCCAATTCAAAATCCAATTGCTGAAACAAATTCCAGATATTTATTTGAGCCTCTCCACAAAAATCTGGAATTTTTGGATCAAGTCTGGTAGGAGAATTGATGTTGTAGAGAAGGGAAGAGGATAAGAGGAGGTGGGACCCACTGTCAGCCTGACATACTCGAGTGAACCCACGGGGTGCTCTGTATCTGGCTGTCCCCGTCGATCGACGCCGGCAGCGCCCGACACCGCGACGCGGCATGCAAGACACCGAGCTGCCTACTTGCTTGCGTCGTGGCAAGCTCCCCTCGTCCCTCTATCCCTATAAATACCACCCCTTGGCCATCGCCGTCGAACTCCACCTCGATTTCGCGCCATTGGTGCCGCCTCTGTTCATCGAGTTTTGGCCGGCAATTGAAGCAGTTTGTCACCGAGCTGTAAGTAGATGAAAGGCTTGTCACAACATCCTCTACGCATCCTATCTGGTCATTGATCGTGACATAGCTTCTGCTTGGGGTATTTTGAAGTTTTCCGGTCGCCGTCGAGGAAGCCACCGAGAACCTTCACGAGATCGCCGTCAAGCTCTGCTTCTAGGCCGTTTCCAGTCTCAACCCTTTAAGAAAAGAGGTTCACAATCCTCATTAGTTTATGCTTACCAAATTTAATCCCATGGCATGAAGTGTAGCTCGAGTTTTTCTTCGACAACCGAATCAGTTTTCAATAGAACAGCAAGGCTTCGCACTTAAATTCATTTCATTCTTGCAATCATCCTTTAATCTGGTTAGCAGATAGCTCCTATATATCCTAGCGCAACTCCCTGCCCAAGAGCCCCAAAAGTTATCAACCGAGCACCGTAGATTTCAAGATTTCATGGCCGCCGGTTGAAAAACCGGACTTCACCGTCGAGCTCATATCTCGCGGTCGTTTCCTCTCTTCCCTGGTCCAGATTATTGATCCTTGAGATCCCAGGAACCGACGGCGAGATCGCCGGCGAGCTACCGCCGTGGGCGCCGCCGCTCGGCGGGCGCCAGCCCGAGGTTGAAGACAACCGTGGACCCCACGTGTTATTCACTGTGGGATCCGGGTGTGGCCAGGGATCTGGTGTGACTGCACGGGTTAACCCCATAGGCCCCGGTGCGGCCTTGTTGCGATTGGTTGGTTTGAAACCAGTGGGCCCGGCTGATTATTTAAGTGTTTTCCCATTGGAAAATAATTCCAGGATTTAACCAGACTTGAAAAATCCATAACTCTCAATAGAATTGTCCAAAAATTCCCAAATAAATTTTGTTAGAACCAGCATGAAGAATAATTTCCAGTGAGGCACTTGGACTTGTATGAGAATCCATAGAAATTTCTCCATAATTCAAATAAGCAAAATATTTATAGAATTCATTCCTACAGTTCTATTAATTGAAAAAATTCCAATTTTTGGTCAGAACACTATTATTAATACACTTGATCTTCAGTAAAAATTTCAAGTTAATTGGACTTCAAATACTGGATTAATCAGTGTTCAAAATCTCTATGTAGTTATAAATTGAGAAAAATGGAAAAATCAATTTCAGAAATTTCCCCAAACTTGAAAAATCAGTTTCTCCCTGTAGGAAGCTTACGAAATAGTGAAACAAATTTTCATAGAACCAGTGAGACCCCCTCTACACGAGACTACCACTGGTAGCCATGATTGGTCTCCAAAATTTCAACCAAAATTTAGAGAAGTTTATTGCTTACCATAATTTTGTAGAACAACAGACTTCTTTGATCATCTCCTGTTCTTTGCAAGAGTCTTCTCTATAGTCACTAGTATCTACCATAAAAGTTTCAATGCCAATTAAGATCATTAACTTATTTTGATCCCAAGATATTAAGTTATAGCCTTAAGCATATTAATTATTTTCAATGTCATTGATATATAGTATATGCATATTGTGTAGTAGCTGAAATTGAGGAGCAGCCGAAAGCTTTGGAAGTCCAGCTCCCAGAAACTAACGTAGACTCATACTCGCATTCAGGCAAGCCCTGGTTTGTGTTTAAGTTCATTACATTGTGTTTACAGTTTTCATTTCACCTTATGTCTTAAGATTGATTGTGCATTACGTTTAAGGTATTTGACATCCACTTGCATGGCCCACAAATCCCATGAAGTCCTGGGTAGGTCTACGGCCCGTTGAGTAGAAACTGCTATGCTTATGCTCATAGGATTTCGGTAGAAGTCGAGTAGTTGGAATCTACTCGCGAGAGAGGAATTTTATCACACGGGAGGAATTGGAATCAAAAATGGTTTATGGATATGAAATTGAGAACGAGCATTGGGTAGGATGCAGCGAGACGTGGTCTCACGTGTGTAGCCCTGCTTGTGTCGATTGAGGACCATTTCGTGCGCGGCCATGCTGGACAAGCTTGAAATGTACTGGCGACATACTAGAGAAATGGGCTCCAGTCAACTGATGTAGCTTGATACTAGTTTGTCGAGGCATTCCGTTCCGTTTTATAGGTGTGGGTTGAGGACAGCAAGGTGTAAATTAGCTGGTGGGCACGTCAGAGTACGCCCCACACAGTGGCCTCCTGCTCGTGACGGATCGACCGGTTCGACATTCGAGTGTCTAGTGAAAGGTTGACATATACGACTAGTACTGAAGTGTTACGTAGGTACTGTTGTAAGTACTCGCTGACATTTCCGAAAATGCGTATGTGTCGTGTTGTTCTGGGTGTGCCCTGGTTACAATCACCATCCCTCGCGTTAATAGAGTACCACTTGTTCACTGCGCTAGGACGTAGTAAATACTGAAGAAGTCAGGAGAATACGATGTATTGAATTACAATTGCTTGCAACCTTGTTTGGCTTAGAGATAGTACAATTAAAAGTTTACAGTTTCTCCATACTTTACCTGTAATAGTATTATGTGCTTTGTGCATGTCATATAATCGGCAAAGCGTTTCTTGTTTTATTGTGGCGCCTATGATGTGTCGTGCCATATGCTACTTAAAATATGAATATAAGGATCCACTTGTAGGCGAATCCTTTATGCTATTCCTTACCTATGTTTAGTATTCACCAGATGGGTCAGTCTTGCTGAGCCTTAAGCTCATGTTTGCTGTTAACAAGTTTTTGTAGATTATACGACTGATGACAGGTCCAATGATGAGGCTTCAGCCCCTCCAGGGTTTACAGCCGAGTGGGAACCCTGCACGCCGTCGTAAATTGGGTGTTGCTATTGCAAAGTATCCAGGGCGTGGATGACTTTGCTTTTGCATAGCTAGTGCCAAGAGTGTAGCTATGATGTATAGTTCTCTTTCCTTTCATTAGTATTTTAAATCTTCCTCTGTGTTTTTAAATAAAGACTTGGTATTGTAATTTGTTCTCGTTCTTTTCTTGTATACTGTTGGGTGTCGCATCGCACGACACCACCCAATGAGATCCTTGGAGGTCCGGATACTGGTCCCCACAGTAGGAGGCATCCTATATGGCCTCTTAGCTATAGGTGCAGTTCCAGGTGTCAAATCAATGACAAACTCGATATCACGATCAGGCGGCATACCTGGCAACTCATTCAGAAACACATCTAGATACTCGCGAATAACCAGAATGCTCTCCAATGTCACACCTTCCACATGACTCAGCATCGCATTATCCATTGGGGGTTGGGCTGTCTCAACTTCAATACGAGTGCCATGCTCACTTGTCAATTGCATAATCCTCTTGGCACATTGAATCACTCCATTGTACTTGCTCAACCAATCCATACCAAGTATTATGTCTATTCCTTGGGAATCTAACATCATGAGATCCGCAAGAAAGCCTACCCCCTTATTTTTATATTTACTATTTGACACACTATATTTGTCCTCATCTCTCCTCGCGGAGATTTTACCAATATAGTGTGTTTCAAATGAGATATAGGCATATTATACTTGGCAACATACTTTGATGATATGAATGAATGAGATTCTCTAGAGAATCAAATAGAATGGTCGCGGGGTTGGAGTTGGCGAGGAACATACCAATCACGACGTCATCAACTTGCTGAGCCTCCTCAGTAGAGACGTGATTCACATTGCCATGAGTGACATTCTGCTTCCCACAATTGCCTTGTGATGCTCCTCCGTTTGGTCATGGATTTTGTATTGATGTATTATTCATTGGTACATACCTCCTCTTGGGGCACTGCCTTGCAAAGTGTCCAGCCTCTCCACAAACATAGCATGACTTTTCGCCCGAAGCACCAGGGAAACTCGGGTGTTGCTAAGCTTGAGGATTGTTCACCATATTAGGGTGCGGTGCATACGACGCAAGCTGGGCGAGGCGCTTGCATAACAGGGTGTTGCTGCTGCTGGTTTGGGCGTGGAAGATAAGCAGCTCGATAAATAGGAGCGGAGGGGTTGTAATATGGCGCATTCGACAAAGCAAGGCGAGGACGGACATTGCTCCCCTGCGGCTTCCCTTGGTATGGAATCTTCCTCTTATTATCTTCTTTCATCTCCCGAACCTTGTTTTCAACAACGATGGCCTTGTCCACCAGCTTCTAGAAATTAGCATAGTCACAATTGAGCAATTGGACTTAAATCTCATTATATAAGCCCCTCATGAAAAAATATTGCTTGCGGCTGTGTCGACTGATGTCCTCTAGAACATACCTTGAGAGTTGAGTGAATTTATTTAGATACTCACTCATACATGTCTTTCCCTGCCTTAGGTTCTCAAATTCCTGCATGTTCAAGATCATAACTCCCTCCGGAACAAAATGAGAACGAAATCTCTCTTTGAATTCAGCCCAAGTGATCCTCTCTTGATTTTCATGGGCATTGCATAGCGAGTCCCACCATTCCGCAGCTGCTCCAACTAGCTGATGGGAAGTAAAGAGAACCTTCTCCTTATCATTGCACTCGATAATAGCAAGCTTCTTCTCTATAGATTTCGGCCAATCATCAGCTTCCACAAGATCTGTGGCTTGAGCAAAAGTAGGTGGCCTATTCCTCATAAACTCTCCCAACCTGTTATGAGGTTGTGGGGGTGGTGGTGGTGGTGGCATATGGGACTGATTCTGATTATTGGCCTGCAGCTGTCCCAAAGTCTGCATCGTGATCCACATAAGATGATTCTGCATAGCCAACAACTGCTCCAGGTTGATAGCCTCAGGTCCAGGTACATTGTTGCTGTTCTACGGTGCCCCATTGTTCTCCTCATTCTCATTGTTATCCCTCTGGTTGCGAGTCCTCAACCTCTGAAGAAAGAGCAAGAGATCGAAGGATTTAGAAAATGTCCCCAACTATATGCACCATGGGATATGAAATTAAGCAACTACCTATACTAGCCTATATGAATGTGGCAACGCTAAAGCATCCCACAATCCTCTACTAAGCACACAAGCAACCCTTGTATAGCAATCAACACACCAAACAAACCACAACACTGTCTAAGTGTTCCTATGTGCTTTAAAGTGTCCATTCTATCTAGGCTGCATTCTATGGTCAACCTGTGGCTCTCATACCAATTTGTGACACCCAGTTTGGAAAATGAACCAAGTGTGATGCATATGTGTGCTCAGGATGTTGATCAAACATACACGAGTGCATCACAAACGATATACATAAAATTACCACATCACAAGTTAATTAAGTACCTTTATTACAATATTCATATAATCCTCAAATTACAAACTCTAATGATCAATATGGAACTATAACTGCAGCGGAAATAATCTAATTAAGCAACTTAGCAAACTGAGCATAGGGGAATGCGCGGCTCCAAGAAACACCACAGGCAAGTCGACGGTAGCACACAGCCCAGTACTCCACATTATCCTAAGGGTACTCCCAAACATCACCTGAAACTGTTGGTGGGGGAATTGCAAAGGTGAGTACATGTCGTACTCAGCAAGTGTGGGAAAATAATGACATGTAGCTTAAAACAAGGAATGATAATAAATAATGGCTAGTTGCTAAAAAGTACATTTAAAATAGGTGAAAAGCATCCTACAATGTCTATGTGAAGTAATCCCATCATATCCCAAATAATTACCGATTATGAGTCCAACACCATTAATTACCATTATATCACATCCATTATTCATTATCCATCCATATACCACATTCATACCATCCTCATTAACCATATCCAATTATCACCATCCAATCCATAACCATAACCAATACCGAACCATAACACAACCATAACCATCCCAAATACTAGTTCCACTCTGAAGAGGTTGTACCACTTTACCCACATGTTCATGATTTCATAACCTTTCGGTGACTAAGAACCTCTATCATGCCTTATCACACATCTGTTGGTGTGTGGCCAAGGGATCATAAAATAGCTTTTACACAGGGTCCACTAGTATGTACGTACCCACTAAGGTTTCACTAGCAGGCTTGAATCTCCATTCTCCTACCCACGGGCCCCCCTCATGTCCCATGTGGTTCCCAGGGTAGCCTCCTCGACTCCCATTCCCTACACCATCCAATGGTCCATACAATACCAGCAGCACACCTAATTATTCAGCTACACTGCACCCATACTTGGCCTTGTGGTGGCACTGTTGTCCTGGCTTATTATTGCATGAACTGGTCCTTAGATCTAAGGCAAGCAATACCACCATAACATCCAACCCAATCCACATACCATGCTTTCTTAAATCTCCCAAGACCCATGTTACCAATTATCCATATTCATCAATTCTCATCATATACATGCTCATTAATTCATAGTTAAAGCATTTGATTGTTTTCTTGTAACACCCCCATTTTCATACATCATGCATTGCATACACTCTTATACATGTTTAACATTAAGCAACATAGGAAGGAACGAGTTTAAAATTAATTAGAACCAAAACATCATTTAAAATCCTGTATTAGTGCGGACTTGTCCGGTTTTGCTCTCTGTTGACTCTCCGAACTTGTCCTATCTTGTTGCGGATTACTCCAATTGAGTTTCTGTTGATTGTCCAGACTTGTCCATTTTTGAGTACGAACTAGTCCGTTACTAGCTACTGGAACTGTTCGGAGTTGTCCAATATATCCCTCTTCTAATCTGACTATTAGAAAATTGCCAAGCCTCCGGACTTGTCCGACCTGCACCGGACTTGTCCGTTTTCCTTTCTAGATAAGATCGGACTTGTCCGGTACCAGAACAGACTTGTCCATTCAACTTTCTGTAACATTGAAATAACTCCGAACGGACTTGTCCGACTTGACACCGGACTTCCGTTCAACTTTCTGACTTCCAACAAACTAGTTCGGCCCCCGAGCGGACTTGTCTAGTGTGCCTGGCTCGGATTCAATCTTTTCCTCCACAATATGTTATTGGGTATTTACCTTAATTTGGCACAAAGAATGTTGTGCCCAACCCCTAAGGAGCCCATGTGGGACCCCTACACAACCTCCACCACCTTAAACTGAAATCCATCAAACCCTACCACCTCCACCTCTATATAAACACCCCAATACCCACCCCTAATCCTCTTTGCCAGAATCGAAGAAACACCAAACCCTAGTTCGCGGGAGCTGCTGTCAAGAGGAGGTCATCGCAGCCAAGAGAAGAGAAGGAGGGAGGAGAAGGATCAAGCAAGATTGATCTTCATCAACTCATCGACATCATAGTCAATTCACCACTATTCTCCATATTTCTTGGATCTAGATGCCACGACCTCGAGTTTCATCAAATTCTCGACCCTTGATTTGTTGAACTCATAGTAATTACCTTAGGTCATCTGTCTACATCAATCCTAGTCCCATAATTCAACTCAAACTATGTTCTAGTTGGAAATTTGCCAAAAACCATAACCGAGTGGACTTGTCCGGCCAAGTGTGGACTAGTCCGATCGAGTTTTTGGTCCAGAGCGGACTAGTCCAGTCCCCCAGTATGGACTTGTCCGGCCTCTGAATCTGTTTGTGCTGAATTAATCCTAATTTGGTTCAAATCAATTCAAAACCTATTCAAACTTGTTTAACACCATTGTAACTAGTTAGTAAACATTAATAGCAACTCATCAACAAGTTTTACCACATAATTGCATTACTCATGCATGTCATGGCATATTGAGTAATATATGAGCATTTATTGATTGTAATATTTGTTTTGTATGTTTGTTGCGCGGAATAGAAAGTGTTGCGCTAGAGGGTGCTGTCAATGACTTTCAGTACGAGAACTTCAAAGTTTTTGACCATAATCAATCTCAGGAGCAAAGCAAGTGTCCTTGATCATTTTGATCCTGTATTTAAATGTTTTGTTTAAAAAACTGCAGGCTTGTATCAATTTGATGGGAAACCCATTTATAGGTGTTTACTAGATTTGCTTGACCATCCTTGTCACTTGGAACATATTGTATAGAGTCGGGAAAGGTATTTTTACCTTTTTACTTCGCTTTAATTAATTGGGATGGGAAAACAACTAAATGGCTAAATTGTGAATTAATATACTTGTGTATGATGAGAATTGCTGAATACGAGTAACTGGAAGACATGGGCTTGGGAGAATTAAGAAAGCATGGTTTGTGGATTGGGTTGGATGATATGGTGGTTTGCTTGCCTTGGATCTAAAGACCGTTTCATGTGAGAATACGCCAGGACAACAGTGCCGCCACAAGGCCAAGTATGGGTGTGACTTAGCCACTTAATTAGGAGTATTACCAACATTGATTCGGATCATTTGTAGGAGCGGGGAATGGGAGTCGGTTGTGTTTGCAACAGTGGCAGGACTGCATTGGGATCTGAACGGCACAAGAGGGGGCCCTTGGATGGATATGCTCAGTTGGAGCCATCACCAACAGTGAAACATTAGTGGGTCTGAATATGCTGGTAGTCCCTTTAAAAAGGCTATTTTGTGATCCTTTGGCAATACACCTAAGGAAGAGGAATTGGCATAAGGGAGGTTTCTTCAGTCGCCGATGGGTGAAGAAATCACGAACTTGTGGGTAAAGTGGTACAATCTCTGCAGAGTTTTAAAAACTATCATGATAGCTGTGCTCCCAGTTAGGAGTACCTGGATGACCTACATGATTAGAGGGAACTTGGGATTTGGGATGGTAATGGGTTATGGTTATGATATTGGTTATGGTTATGGATTGGATGGTGATTAATGGTCATGGTTAATGATAATGGTGAGAATATGGTATATGGACGATTAATGAATGATGGACATGAATTATTATGTTTACTTGGGTTATGATGGGATTATTTCACATAGACATTGTAGGATGCTTTTCATATGTTTTAAATGTACTTTTCAGCAACTAGCCAATATTTATTATCAATTCTTTGTTTAAGCTACATGTCATTATTTTCCCACACTTGCTGAGTACGACATGTGCTCACCCATGCGATTCGCCCACCAACAGTTTTATGTGATATTTGGGAGTATCCTGAGGATAATGCGGAGTACTAGGTTGTGTGCTGCTGCCGACTTGCTTGTGGTGTTGCTCAAAACCGCGCTATTCCCCTAAGCTCAGTTGCTTAGTTTGCTTAGAACTTAATTATATTATTTCCGATGCATTAGTTTTCAAAACTGTAATATTGATCATTAGAGTTGTAATTTGAGGATTATTTGGATATTGTAATATAAGTACTTAATGAGCTTGTGTTGTAGTAATTTTCTGTATATAGTTTGTGATGAACTCTTATATGTGTGTTGAACATCCTA
The DNA here is from genome assembly GCA_036927565.1 of Tuctoria greenei. NCBI lineage: Eukaryota > Viridiplantae > Streptophyta > Magnoliopsida > Poales > Poaceae > Tuctoria > Tuctoria greenei. Next base: position 123,418,786 of record JAYESD010000009.1, on the reverse strand, counting down.
GGCACACATATGCGTCGCACTTGGTTCATTTTTGGAACCGGGTGTCACAAATTTGTATCAGAGCCACAGGTTGACTGTAGGACACAGCCTAGATAGAATGTACACTTTAGAGCACATAGGAACACTCAGGGATCGTTTTTATTTCTTGGTGTGCTCATTGTAATGTGACGTTTGCTTGTTTGCTTGTATGCTTAGTAGGGGATTGTGGGATGCTTTAGTGCTTGCCACATCCATATAGGCTAGTATAGGTAGTTGCTTAGTTTCATATCCCTTGATGTATATAGTTGGTAATTCATTCTATATCTCTTTTCTATCTCGTTCATCCTCTACCTCAATGGAAGATGGACACAACTAGAAGATTAACCATTTCAAACGAAGTTATATGGAAGATGAGAACAAATATAGTATGTCCAAGAGTAAATTCTAAAATAAGGGGGAGGGTTAGACTTCTTTGCCAACGTTATTGTTTTGGAATCACAACAATTGGACATAATTCTTGGAACAGATTGGCTACGGAAGCACAATGGGATAATTCAGTGAGCCACAAGGACAATGCAAATAACAAATGATGAAGGAGTCAACATTGGAGTTGATGCATCACAATAAATGTTGAAGCTAACCAATCATCAAGGACTACTCCAACGTAGTGAAGTGCATGACTGATTTGCTAACAAGGGGAAAGATTCTCAAATGGATTATATCATGTCAGGACGGCAAGAAGGTCAAGTACTACCTTATGCATCAAGGCAATTGAAGAAACATGAGCAGAATTATCCTGCGCATGATCTTGAACTTGTAGCCATGGTGCATGCCTTGAAGATTTGGAGGCATTACATTCTTGGTCATAGATGTGAGATTTACATGGATTACAAGAGTCTCAAGTACATACTCACACAAACGGACTTGAATTTGAGGCAACGAAGATGGTTGGAGCTCGTCAAGGATTATGATGTGGGAATCAACTACCACTTGAAGAAGGCTAATGTAGTGGTCGATGCTTTGAGTCGGAAAGGACTAAGCCACCAACTCATGGTTCGCGAATTACCAATCAAGCTATGCAAGGAGTTTGAACGGTTGAATCTTGGATTTGTGAATGAGATGGGGATAATGGAGTTAAATCCAATCTTGGAGCAAGGATTTCGTGAAGGTCAAACCAAGGATGAGGAAATTCAAGAAATCAAAGAAAGGACCCGAGAAGGGAGAGAATTCATATTTGATGAGGATGACCGGGGTACTCTATGGCTTGGGAAATGAATTGTTGTGCCTAATGTAAAGCATATTTGAAAAACGATATTGAAGGAGGAACATGACTCGCCTTACTCAATCCATCCCGGCTGTACAAAGATGTACAAGGACTTGAAAATGTGTTATTGGTGGGCCAGCATGAAAAAGGACATAGCTGAGTATGTATCTTTGTGTGATGTGTGCCAACGAGTCAAAGCTGAAAATCAAAGGCCAGCTGGATTATTGCAGCCATTGAAGATTCCGGAATAGAAGTGGGATGAAATCGGAATGGACTTCTGTGTCTGATTACCTCGAACCCAATCCGGGTATGACTCAATATGGGTTATTGTGGATCGGTTGACCAGATCAGCTCATTTTATTCCTATCAAGACCACATATACCACCGCAAAGCTAGCAGAGCTGCATATGAAGAATATCGTGTGTCGACATGGAGTACCCAAGAAAATAGTGTCTGACTGAGGTTCTCAATTTACCTCAAGATTCTGGTAGAAACTGCATCAAGCTATGGGTACAAAGTTAAATTTGAGCTCTGCATATCACCCTCAAACGAATGGACAAACTGAGAGGACAAATCAAATATTAGATGATATGTTGAGTGCTTGTGCCTTGAAGCATGGAAACAGCTGGGACAGGAGCTTTCCATATGCTGAGTTTTCGTACAATAACATTAAACAAGCCAGCTTCAGATGTAGACATATGAAGCACTATATAGAAGGAAGTGTAGGACACCCTTGTTTTGGAATGAGACAGGAGAAACTCAAGTATTTGGCCCAGATGTGTTGCAAGAAGCTAAAAAGCAAGTTAAGACAGTCCGCGAGAATTTGAGGGCTGCTCAATCAAGACAAAAGGGTTATGCAGATAATAGGCAAAAAGAACTTAGTCTTTGAAGTGGGAAACTTCGTATATCTCAAAGTATCACCTATGCGAGGTCATAAGCGGTTTAATGTCAGAGGCAAAATGGCACCTCGCTATATTGGACCATTCAGGATTTTGGCCAAACGGGGAGAAGTGGCATATAAGTTGGAGATGCCAGCACATCTTGCTAATGTTCATGATGTGTTTCACATTTCTCAGCTCAAGAAGTTCTTAAGGGTACTGGAAGAACAAGTGACAATGGAAAAAATGGACTTAGAGGCAGATTTGACTTATGCCAAGCAAGCGATCAAAATCATGGAAACGAAGGAGAGAGTCACAAGGAACAAGGTGATTCGATGGTGCAAAGTACAATGGAAGCATCATACAGAATTGGAAGCAACTTGGGAACTGGAAGATGATGTCAAGAAAGAATTTTCCTCTCTCTTTTCTTCTACGTCTAATCTCGACGGCGAGATTCATTTTAAGGGGGGTAGGTTTGTAATACCCTCATTTTTATCCATCATGCATTGCATACACTCTTATACATGTTTAACATTAAGCAACATAAAAAGGAACAAGCTTAAAATGAATTAGAACCAAAATAGCATTTAAAATCCTGTATTAGTGCGGACGTGTCCGGTTTGGACCCCGGACTAGTCCGGTTTTGCTCTCTGTTGACTCTTCGGACTTGTCCGCTCTTGTTGCGGATTAGTCCGATTGAGTATCTGTTGATTGTCCAGATTTTTTCGTTGTTCAGTACGGACTAGTCCGTTCCTAGCTACTAAACTTTTTGGAGTTGTCCGGTAGATCCCTCATTTAATCCGGTTATTGGAAAATTGCCAAGACTCCGGACTTGTCCGTTTTTCTTTTCTGGATAAGATTGGACTTGTCTGTTCAACTTTCTGTAACTTCGAAATAACTTTGAACGGACTTGTCTGGCTTGACACTGTACTTATCCATTCAACTTTCTGACTTCCAACAGACTAGTCTGGCCCCCTAGTGGACATGTCCGATGTGCCCAACTCGGATTCAATCTTTTCCTCCACGATATGGTATTGGGTATTTACCTTAATTGGGCTCAAGAATGTCGTGTGCAACCCCCGTGGAGCCCATGTGGGACCCCTACAGGGCCTCCACAGCCTTAAACTCGAAATCCATCAAACCCTACCACCTCCACCCCTATATAAACAACCCAATACCCACCCTTTCACCTCTTTGCTACAATCCAAGAAACCCCAAACCCTAGTTCGCGAGAGCCGCCATCAAGAGGAGTTCATCCAGCCAGGAGTAGAGAAGGAGGAAGGAGAAGGATCAAGCAAGATCGATCTTCGTCAACTCATCGACATCATCGTCAATTCTCCAACAATTCTCCATCTTTGTTGGATCTAGACGCCAAGATGTTGAGTTTCATCGAATTCTCGACCCTTGAGTTGTTAATTCACGGTAGTTACCTTAAATCATATTTCTACTTCAATCCTAGTCCCATAATTCAACTCAAACTATGCTCTTGTTGGAAATTGCTAAAAACCCTAGCTGAGCAGACTTGTGTGGCCAAGTCCGGACTAGTCCGATTGACTTTCTGGTCCAGGGCAGACTAGTCCGTTGCCCAATACGGACTTGTCCGACCTCTGAATCTATTTGTGCTAAATTAATCCCAATTTGGTTCAAATAAATTAAAAACATGTTGAAACTTGCTTAACACCATTGTAACTAGTTAGTAAACATTATTAGCAACTCATTAACAAATTCTACCACATAATTGCATTAATCATGCATGTCATGGCATATTGAGTAATATATGAGCATTTATTAATTGTAATGTCTGTTTTGTTTGTTTGTTGCGCAGAATAGAAGGTGTTATACTAGAGGGTGTTGTCGAGGACCTTCAGTACCAGAACTTCGAAGCTTTTGACCCTAATCAATCTCAGGAGCAAGGCAAGTGTACTTGATCATTTTGATCCTGTTTTTAAATGTTTTGTTTACAAAACTGCATGCTTGTGTCAATTAGATGGGAAACCCATTTATAGTTGTTTACTAGATTTGCTTGACATCCTTGTCGCATGCAACATATTATAGAGAGTCGAGAAAGGTATTTTTACCTTTTTGCTTCACTTTAATTAATTAGGATAGGAAAACAACTAAATGATTTTATTACGAATTAATATACTTGTGGATGATGAGAATCGCTTAATACGATTAACTGGTAAACATGAGACTTGAGAGATCTAAGCAAGCATGGTTTGTGGATTGGGTTGGATGATATGGTGTTTTGCTTGACTTGGATCTAAGGACTGGTTCATGCGAGAATACGCCAGGACAACAGTGCCACTAGAAGGCCAAGTATGGGTGTGGCTTAGCCAATTAATTAGGAGTATTACCAGCATTGATTCGGATCATTTGGAGGAGCGGGGAATGGGAGTCGGTCTGGTTTGCAGTAGTGGCGGGACTGCCATGGGATCCGAAGGGCACAAGAGGGGCCCTTGGTTGGATGTGCTCAGTTGGAGGCATCACCACCAGTGAAACTTTAGTGGGTCTGAATATGCTAGTAGTCCCTTTGTAAAGGCTATTTTGTGAACTCTTGGCCATAAAACTAAGGAAGTGTAATTGGCACAAGGGAGGTTTCTCTAGTCACCGACGGGTGACGAAATCACAAACTTGTCGGTAAAGTGGTACAACCTCTGCAGAGTGTCAAAAACTATCATGATAGCCATGCTCCCAGTTAAGAGCACCTGGATGACCTACATGATTAGAGGGAACTTGGGGTTTGGTATGGTAATGGGTTATGGTTATGATATTGGTTATGGATTGGATGGTGATTAATGACCATGGTTAATGATAATGGTGAGAATATGGTATATGGACAATTAATGAATGATGGACATGAATTATTATGTTTACTTGGGTTATGATGGGATTATTTCACATAGACATTGTAGGATGCTTTTCATATGTTTTAAATGTACTTTTCAGCAACTATCCAATATTTATTATCAATTCCTTATTTAAGCTACATGTCATTATTTTCCCACACTTACTGAGTGCGACATGTGCTCACCCTTGCAATTGCCCCACCAACAGTTTCAGGTGATGTTTGGGAGTATCCTGAGGATAATGCGGAGTACTAGGTTGTGTGCTGCCATCGACTTGCCTTTGGTGTTGCTCGGAGCCACGCTATTCCCCTAAGCTCAGTTGCTTAGTTTGCTTAGTTTCTTAATTAGGTTATTTCCGTTGCATTAGTTTTAAGAACTAATATTGATCATTAGAGTTTTAATTTGAGGATTATTTGGATATTGTAATAAAAGTACTTAATTAACTTGTGTTGTGGTAATTTTCTGTATATCGTTTGTGATGCACTCGTGTAAGTGTGTTGAACATCCTGAACACACATATGTGTCGTACTTGGTTCATTTTCGGAACCGGGTGTCACATTTCCCAACCCAATTAATTAGAGTGAACCAAAAAGGTAAAAATGCCCTTCTCGATACTCTACAACATGTCCCAAGTGACAAGGATGGTCAAACAAGACTAGTAAACTCCTATCTCGGGTTTCCCATCAATTTGACACAAGCATATCATTTTGCAAACAAAACATTTAAAAACAGCATCAAAAGGATCAAGGACACTTGCCTTGCTCCTGAGATTGATTAAGGTCAAAAGATTCAATGTTCTGGTGCTAGAGGTCCTCGACAACACGCTCTAGAGCAACACCTTCTATTCTCCGCAATAGACATACAAAACAATGTTACAATCAATGCTCATATATTACTCAATATGCCATGACATGCATGATTAATGCAATTATGTGGTAAAACTTGTTAATGAGTTGCTATTAATGCTTACTAACTAGTTACAATGGCTTTTAACAAATTTGAACAGGTTTCAAATTGATTTGAATCGAAGTGGGATTAGTTCAACAACTTCAGTTTCATGTGGCTGGACAAGTATGTACTGGGGACCGGACTTGTCCACCCTGGACTAGAAAGTTGATCGGACTAGTCCGCACAGTGCCGGACAAGTCCGCTTAGCTAGGGTTTTTGGCGAATTTCCAACTAGAGCATGGTTAAAGTTAATATATAATCGTATTTTACATAGAAAAGGTTGATCTAAGGTAATTACTGTGAATTCAACAACTCAAGGGTCGTGAATTCAATGAAGCTCGAGATCTTGAGCCTAGATCCAAAGAAGATGGAGAATTGGTGGAGAATTGTTGATGATGTCGATGAGTTGATGAAGATCGATCTTGCTTGATCCTTGTCCAACCTCCTTCTCTTCTCTTGGCTACGGTGATCTCTTCTTGACGGTGGCTCTCAAGAACTAGGGTTTGGGGTTCCTTGAATTGTGACAAAGGGGTGAGCGGAAGGGTATTGGGGTGTTTATATAGAGGTCTAGGTGGTATGATTTGATGGATTTCGAGTTCAAGGTGGTGTCGGAGGTGTAGTGGTCCCACATGGGCTCCACAGGGGTTGGGCATGATGTTCTTCGGCCCAATTAGGGTAAATACCCAATAGCAAGTCATGGAGGAAAAGGTTGAATCCGAGTCGGGCACACTAGACAAGTCTACTAGGGGGCCGGACTGGTCCGTTGGAAGTCAGAAAGTTGAATGGATAAGTCTGGTATCAACCTGGACAAGTCCGCTCCAAGGCAAATCGAAGTTCCAGAGAGTTGAACGAACAAGTCTGGTGCTAGGCTGGACAAGTCTGGGGTATGACTTAGGAAAACATCAGAAACATTCTCAGACTAGTCTGTAGCATTAATGAAAAAGTCCAAAAAGACAACAGAGAGCAAAACTGGACTAGTCTGGGTCCAAACCGGACAAGTCCGCCCTACCCAGGGAGAACAATAGAGAGTTAGACGGACTAGTCCGGGGTCCAAATACAGACAAGTCTACACTACAATAGGTTTTTATTTGCTTGCATGATTATAATTTATTTTAAACTTATTCCTTTTATGTCGCCTAATGCTAAACATGTATGAGAATGTATGCAATGCATGATGGATGCAAATAAGGGTGTTACAGGACCGGACCCCACAAAGCTTATTTGCTTCAAGAACTGCTCCTAGATGCTATGACACCTTTTTTAGAAAAAAGAAAAACTATCCTACCACTGCACCTAGGGTGAAGCTTTACCAAAGTGGCGCTGGGGAGGCAAAGTTTACACGCTTAGGGTGTAGGACCAGACTAAGCATGTTGCATACTCTTGACCTCCCAGTGTGCCAAAAGTAAGAACTTACAACGGTAACGTCGGGGAAGCAACATGTACACGCTTAGGGTGCAGGACCAGGATAAGCTTGTTGTACACTCTAGACATCCCACACTGTCATGGGTGGAAAATATTATAATGCCTTGGTGATGTCGTTGTCGCTGTGGTGGCAGGAAACCGTTTGACATCCTACCCATGAGACCCCTTAGAGGTCCCCTTGTAGGTGTGGCCAACTATTTGGGCACTCCTACCACTTAGTCGCAGGATGTCATCGGTGGGCCCCCTGAGAGGTGTCGGAGCTAGATGCTCCGGCGGTGTCTATCATCAACACGCGGAATGTTGATAGTGGGCCTCCTGGGTGGTGCTGAACCTGGATGCTCCAGCGGTGCCCACCATCAATGCTAAGAAACGTTGATGACCGGCCTCCTTGGTGGTGCCGGAGTTTGATGCTCCTGCGGCGCCCACCATCAACGCTAAGAAACGTCAATGAATGGCCTCTTGGATGGTGCCGGAGCTGGATGCTCCGGCGGCGCCCACCATCAACGCTAAGAAATGTCGACTAGGGGCCTCTTGGGTGGTTGTGATGCCCGGTTCTGAAAATGAACCAAGTGAACGCATATGTGTGCCCAGGACGTTGATCACACATACACGACAAAACCACAAATGATATAAATAAAATTACCACAACACAAACTATTAAATAAGTACTTTTATTACAATATTCAAATATTTCTCAAATTACAGCCTCTAATGATCATTAATACTAATACTAAAACTAATGCAACATCAATAATCTAAACTAAGCGAACTAAGGAAATAGGATAGCGTGACTCCAAGCCTAAACACAGGTAATTCGACAGCTACACATAGTCTAGAACTCCGCATTACCCTCTTGGTACTTCCAAACATCACATGAAACTATTGGTAGGGAATTGCAAGGGTGAGCACATGTCGTACTCAGCAAGTGTGGTAAAATAATGACATGTAGCTTAAACAAGGCACGATAATAAATAATGGCTATTTGCTGAAAAGTACATTTAAAACATGTAAAAAGCATACTACAATGTCTATGTGAATTAATCCCATCATATCCCAAATAACTACCAATTATGAGTCCAATATCATTATCTACCATCATATCATATCCATCAATATTTGTCCATCCATATACCAGATTCTTACCATCATCAACCATGTCCACTTATGACAACCCAAACCGTAACCTTAACCAAACCATCCCAAATTTCAAGTTCCACTCTAATCAAGTGAGGGTCTAGGTCGCTCATAACTAGGAGCACGTCTAGCATGATAGTTTTTAATACTCTGTAGTGGTTGTACCAATTTAACCACAAGTTTGTCATTTCATCCCCTTTCGGTGACTAAGGAACCTCCATCATGCCCATGACCCGTCGATCACATTACACACTTTCATTATTGTGTGGTCAAGAGATCAAAATAGCCTTTACAAAGGGACTACCAGCATATTTAGACACACTGAGGTTTCACTGGTGCTGATGCCTCCAATTGAGCACATCCAACCAATGACCTCTCTTGTGTCGTTCAGATCCCAGGGTAGTACCGACACTATTGCAAACCCAAGCGACCCCCATTCCCCGCTCTCCCAAATGATCAGAACAATGCTGGCAATACACCTAATTAATTAGCTAAGCCGCATCCATACTTGGCCCTGTGGTAGCACTATAAAACCTGGGTTGTCGCTCCATGAGCCGGTCCTTAGATCTATAGCAAGCGAAACAACCATATCTCCCAACCCAATCTAGAATCCATGCTTGCTTAGATCTCTCAATCCCATGTAACCAATTAACCATATTCATCCATTCACATCATCAATAAGTGCATTAATTCATAGTTAAGCCATTTGGTTGTTTTCCCATCCCAATTAATTAGCGCAAAGAAAAAAGGTAAAATACTCTTTTTGACTCTCTATAATATATTCCAAGCGACAAGACTAGTAAACACCTATCATGGGTTTCCCATCAATTTGACACAAGCATGCAGTTTTGCAAATAAAACATTTAAAAACAGGATCAAAATGATCAAGGGCACTTGTCTTGCTCTTGATATTGGTTAGGATCAAAAGCTTCAAAGTTCTGGTGCTGGAGGTTTTCCAAAGCACCCTCTAGAGTGTTACCTTCTACTCCACATGACAACCATACAAAACAAAGATCACAATCAATAAATGCTTATATATTACTCAATATGTCATGACATGCATGATTGGTGCAATTATGTGGTAATGCATGTTATTAGGTTGATATTATTGCTTAATATCTAGTTACAATTAAGTGTTACGTGTTAGAACAATTTTTAAGTCATTTTGAACAATATTAAAGAACTTCTAGGAATTTCCAAATTTAGGAAGCCGGACTAGTCCGCACCATGGGCCGGACATGTCCGCTCAGCACCAGAAAATTGAATGGACTTGTCTGGACAGGACCGCACAAGTCCGCTATGGCTAGGGTTTTGGCAAATTTCCAACTAGAGTATAGTTTGAGTTAATATAGAACCATAATTTATGTAGGAAAGATTGATCTAAGGTATTTACTATGAATCCTAGGGTTCAAGGGTTGAGAATAGGATGAAACTTGAGAAATTGATGTCTAGATCGAAGAAACCGAAGAATTGGCGAAGAAAGATGTTGACGACGAAAGATTGTCGAAGAAGATCGCAGCAGCGATGACAATTCTGCTTGATTATCCTTCCTCCTTCTCTTCCTCCACCCCTTCTTATCCCTATGCTAGAGGCTTCTTGATGGTGGCTCTCACGAGCTACAGTTAAGGGTTTCTTCTAATGTGTCAAAGGGATGAAAGGGTGGGTGGTGGGGTGTTTATATAGGGTGGAGGTGGTAGAGTTTGAGTGGAACTCGAGTATAAGGCGGTGGGGGACTTGGTGAGGTCCCAAATGGGCTCCATACAGGTTGGGCACGACGTTCTTTGTCCCAATTAAGGCAATTACCCAATAACCCGTCGTGGAGGAAGAATAGAATCCGAGTCAAAACCCTCAAGACTGAACTAGTCCGTAGGAGGCCGGACAAGTCTGTTTGGGGTTCCAGAAAGTTAAATGGAGAAGTCTGGTGTCAAGCCGGACAAGTCCAGACAGGTACAAAACCAAAAATGGATTAGTCTGCAAGAATTAACAGACAAGTCCGGAGGACATTAGAGATGAATTCCGGACTAATCCGTAGCAAAAAGCAGAAGAGTCCGGTGAACAACAGGGAGGAAATTGGACCAGTCCGGGGTCGAATCCAGACAAGTCCGTACTAATACAGGTTTTTAATTGTTGTTTTGGTTCTAATTCATTTTAATCTTGTTCCTTTTTGTGTTGTATCATGTTAGACATATATTAAAATTAATTCAATGCATGTTGGATGAAAATGAAGGTGTTACAGTGGTGTCGGAGCTGGATGCTCCGACGACACCCACCTTCAATAATAAGGAACGTCGACGGCGGGCCTCTTGGAGGTGCCAGAGCTGGGTGCTTCGATGGCGATGGAGGCACAACTTCCTGAGAAAAAAGCCCCTACCTGGCACGCCAAATGTTGAAGTGTTTTCGCGACACTTCCCTCGGACCTTCTTTGAGAGCAGCCCACGGAGGTTCTTGATCGGTAGGGCATAGTCATCAGGCGAGGCTACACGTATGAGAGATGGGTGAGACGGTTGTTTTACGTGGTTCAGACCGCTGAAGCGTAATACCCTACTCCACGGTGTGTGATGTATTTCTAGAGAGTGTGCTCTCTTGGTCTGAATTGTCTAAGTGCATATCCGAGCGGATCAGCCTGCCCCCTATAACAGGTGCTGCCCTGTCCTTTTATAGTCATGGCCGAACAACTTACAAGTGGGGTCTGAGGTCAACAAGTGGCACCATAGTGATCTTATCCTGAACATGATCTATGGCTTCTTGCGCATGATACCTCTGATCACGCCTTGAAGACTCATCGTCTTGCCGCCTCGAATGCCAGTGGCTATGCGTAGCCGTTGATGCTGGCTGAGAATGTCCCATCCATCTGTTTCTTCGCCGTAAGCTACTGACTTTGGGACCCACAATCCGTTGCATGTCGTGGGACACATGCCAGATCCGAAGCCCTCCTCGGTGGAGCAAGGGCCCGATGTAGGGGGGCGTGGAAGCTCTGGAGCCCTCCTCAGTGTGAGCAAGGGCTCAGAGCCGGAGGACGTGTGGCAGCTCCGAAGCCCTCCATGGTGGGAGCAAGGGCCCGGAGCTGAAGGACACGCTGCAGCGCTGGATCCCTCCTCGGTGGGAGCAAGGGCACGGAGCCAGAGGATGCGGGCAGCTCTAGAGCCCACCTCGGTGGGAGCAAGGGCCTGGAGTCGGAAGAAGCGTGGCAGTTCCGGAGCCCTCCTTGATTGGAGCAAGGGCCCAATGCCTCTTATTGCTTGTATGTGGAGGTACCTGGTCTGCAGGATACTGACATTAGTTTTAACTTTCGGCCCAGCCAGAGAATCCGATAACGTTAGTCATCAGTGTTGGCCTGCTTTTGTGCCCGACGACCTTACTGTGGGCCTCTCATCACACGGATCCTCTTGTCGTCATGTGAGTCCTCTCGTCGATCGCCGTCTGCCCGTCCACTAAAGGAAATCTGATCAATTATGTCGGCCAGGGCCGACATAATTAAGGGCAAATCCAATGTAAGTTACTTAATTACATCAGTTCTCACCTAATTACATCAGTTATCAGCCGACATGGCAGTTTAGACGTAATTAAACTAACTTTTGTCAGCTGCCCACATAAGTTACTTAATTACATGGCCATCACTTAATTACGTCGTCCGTCAGTATCCGACATAAGTTAGTACTTACATCAGCCGTCGGTAGCCGACGTAAGTTACATGGTCTAGCTTACGTCGGCTATGGCTGAGCCGATGTAAGTTTCGTGGTATAACTTACGTCGATATGGCCGGACCGACATAAGTTAACCTGGGCTAACTTACGTCGGCCTTATCATAGCTGACATAAGTTATGTTTTTAAATTTTTTTATAAAACAGAAACTGCCTGCCTCGAACAATTGTGAGCTCGCAAAAGAACAATACGAACAAATATATATACACAGCGGCAAGAAACGGTCTCAAATTATTTGAAACACATCAATCACAACAGAAACTCCGACCGGGCTACATGCTAGCCCCTCGACTACCTCCAGAGCTTAAAAGTTCGTCTCCGCGCGTCCCTCCGGGTGCCGGTAGCTGTGCCGAAGGAGTTTGCACCACTGTCGCCAGACTCTACAAAAGAATATTAGAGTTAGACATATTACAAATTCATCTCACACTCTTTCTCTCTCTCTAACTTTCATCCTCTCACTCCCTTCCTCCCCTCTCTCTCTTTCTCTCACCCTCTCTATCCCTCTCCCTCTATCTCTTTCTCTCTTTCTCTCACACTCTCGTCCTCCCCTCTCTCTCTTTCTCTCATTCTCTCACTTTCTTCCTCTCCCTCACTTTCTCTCGCTCTCTTTCTGTCACGATTTCCCTCTTCCTATCCCTCTCTTTCTCTCATTCTCTCTCTCTTCCTCTCCATCACTTTCTCTCTCTCTTGCTCTCCCTCTCTAGCATCCTCTCTCTCTCACTTTACCCTCTCTCTCGCACTCCATCTCTCCCTATCTATGTCTCTCTTACTCCACCTCTATATCACCTCTCTCTCTCAACCTATGTTTGTCTCTCTTGGTCCACCTCTATCCCACTCTCTGTCATCCTATATTCTACCTCCTCTCCCTATGTGAAATACTAAAATGAATACGACAATATTAAATAAAGAATTTATTACCTGCGCCGGGGGCATCTATGTTGAGGCGTCTGTTCCGGGGTCACTTGCAGCAGCAGAAATAGAGGAATCTCGATCTGCTGTCCGCTCTATTGAGGAAGAGTCTGCCATTGCATAATATTGGAAGATATATGTTACTAAAATGCTATGAAATTAAACTGCGGTAGTTTAAATTACTTACTGCCACTGTTTCTTGCATCTGGGCCATGTACAAGCTCGTAAGCTACTGGAATCGCATTAGGTGGTGTCGTGCGATGTGACACCCAACAACACACATGTAAAGGAATGCGTATTACATAAATCATTTGCTGAAATTTACAAAGATATTCAGTTTACAAATAGTTTATAAAAATAAACTTTAGCGGAAGATAAGATTACAACTCTCGTACTCCAGTCTAATAAGCAAAAGAGAAGCCGTCCAGCCCACGGACGCTCCTCACTAGCCACAAAAACCAAACAGCAGCGGCATGGTTCCACATGAGTATATTACTCAGAGAGTCCCGAGTCTCATCGGACAACCATAATCATAAGCATAGAGGTTAGTACCTGCAAAAAACCTTATATAGCAACCATGAGCACGAAGGCTCAGCAAGACTTAACCGTCTCACCTAAACATGAAACTCTACATGAGGGTAAAGACATAACATAGGATGTCAGATTTGTCTAACGGACTCGCCTAATTGTGGGTCCTTATTTTTAAGATTTATAGCAGCATCTTAAACCTTGCGCGGGGAAACATTGTAACTCCACAATCAAACAAGAAACTCTTCATCACGATGCTGCCTGTCCGAGGTGGAAATTAAATTTAGTGAGCACTATACTAATACATACAACATAGCAATAGCATGATAATATAATGTTTATAATAGCAGCAATTAATTCTCATCTCAAGTGCAAGTATTTAACTACGTCACAACTCAGTGAACAAGTGGTACTCATATCCACGAGGGACGGTGATTCGAATCAATGAAACTCGGAAAACACGACATGTACGCCCGTACTGGAAGTCACATCGGTGCACTCCACGGACGTCGTACGCAGCCACCTTTCTCATGTTCCGCCCAAGTTGAATCGATTCAATTGTCTAGGACAGTATCTTCACTCACGGTGCACCCTTCCGCAGTGAAGATGTCGTGAGCGAGTTTTCGTCTACTGTGTTGCGGCCGAAAGCCTGAGGCGATCGAAAAAGTCTCAACAAAAGCTTCCCAAGGTACATCGGTTTCCTGGATCCCATATATCCAGTATGACTCCAGTACAGTTCAAACTTGCTCAGCAGGGCGGTATACGGATCGGTCCTTAACCGACACAGGCAGGGCTATGCTCCCAAGACCTTGTCTTGCTGCATCCTACGCCCCTGCCCGGTCTCATTTTCAGATTACTACTTGATTCTCTTTGAACCAATCCCGTGTGAAGAAGTCCTAGCCATGCGAGTAGATTCCAACTACTCGACTTCTACCGAATCCTATACAACATTTAGCATAGCATAGTCTACACGATGACTTGACAACTATCCAAATACTCCATGGGTTGATCTGGTCATGCAAATGGATTTTCAATCACCTTAGCCCTAATGCACATGACTCGCCCTAGACATAGGTGATACAAATCAAAATTTTGTAATAGCGCTTAAATGCAAACCGGGGCTTTCCTGGTTGCGAGACGGTGTCAAAGTTAATATCCAGAGGAATGACTTCCAGTAGCTCCGGTGTCCTCTTGAGCTCGGCAACTAATCGATATGCAAAGAATTATGCAAGTTAATCAATATCGGTATTATGTTGTAGCTCAAAGGAAAGACAGTTAAGTATATTAAATTAAGCCTAATGGTTCTGGAAATTTTACAGGGAACACTAGGTACTATGGGGAAGATCTGGACCAAAAATTGGAGATGTTCAAGGGAGCTTGTTGTCTATAAAATTCCAACAATTGAAGGCCTTCTCTGAATTTGGTTGTAATTCTGGAGGTCTATCATGGATACCAGTGGTTGTATCATACAGAGGGGGTCTCACAGGTTCTAGGAAAATTGTTTCATAAATTTCTAAACTTCCTATTGGGAGATATTGAATTTAGAAATCTAGAAAATTTTCTGAAATAGTTCTGATGTTTTTAGGCATTCTATTACCTGTTAGGAAAATCTCCAGATTGAACTAGGTTACTAAAGTCCAATGAAGCTGAAATTTTTACAGGGATTCATAAACTTACAAGAGAACAATTTGGCAAAATTTCATAGTTTTCTATGAAGTGAATTATTAGATAAAAATGAAACATGATTTTTCTTTAAAGGGCTCTACAGGAAAATCTAAGGAATTTCATGAAGATGGGGTTGTAGTTCTGGAGCTTTATACTGAGAGATATTCAATTTAGAAGTTTGCACAAGTTTCTGTACAAACTCAATGAATTTGACTATTTTTATGTGCATAGAAAATACACAGGTGATAAGACCATGTAAATGAAGTCTAATGATGCTGAATTTTTTATTGAAGTTCAGGGATACTCAACTGAAGGTTCTGGAAAAATTTGGTATTTTTCCAAAGAGCAGAACTATAGGAATTAATTCTATAACCATTTTTTATTTTAATTATAGATAAATTCATATGGACTTTCATACAAATACGAGTGCTCAACTGGAAAGTACTCTTCATGCTGGTTCTAAAAAAATTTATTTCGGAATTTTTGGACAAGTATCCTAGGAGTTATAGATTTTCCAAGTTGGGGCAAAATCTGGAATTAAGTTCAAATGGAAAAGTTTAAATAATCCAGGGGGGTCCACGGGTTTTAAATGGACCAATCACTGGGCGGCAACACGGAGGGTTACTGAATTAACCGTGTGGTCACAAAAGATCCCCGAGCTGCAGCTGATCCGGGCGCACCGTTTCTTTGGCTGATAGCCGGGGCCCGCGGGGTTCGTCTTCTACCTCGCGACACCGTCATTTCCGACGGTGTGCGGCGGTGCCCGATGGTGGCCCCACGCCGCAGCCCGCTCCAGGGCACGGCAGCACTCCAATCTTGCCGCCCCCACCTAAAATCAGATGAGGAACACGGTGGTGTAGTCCTCGACGGCGATAGGTGGCCGGAAATGGCAGCGCGGCGGCGGCGGCGGTTAGGGTTTCGGCCATGTCGGCCAATCCCTACGGTGGGTGAAACTCTTTGGGAAGACCTCAAAAGATTCATGGAAGCATGGGAAACAAGAATCTGGCCATAAGAGGGAGAGAAAGGGCTTGAAAACTGGTGGTGACTACAGATCGAGGAGGGAAAAATCTGCAGTTGGGGAAAAATGGGATTCCGGTGTGAATACCCAATGAAACTTGATGACTCTTGTTCGAGATGATGCGCCTGGCCATATAGAACAACATAGCATAGGTGCACAAGGAATAATTAACTGTAAAGAAGGAATTTCATACGCGAACCAACTCTACTCATAACCGAAGTTCGTCGGGAGAAATGGAAATATGAGGGCTAGGAAGCATGGCATGGGCTGAAACTTTACGAGCAGCTAGAACATAAGTAGACGAACCTTTTTCCTTCTAGTATTGAGGTGAGATGATGGCCGTATCGTCGGGTCGACGATGAGCAGAGGCGCGGCAAAACAGGGGAGATTTCCGGCGGCCTTGGTTTCGAAGTTAACAGCTTCGGGGATGGCCTAGCTGTGCAAGAAAAGGATTACACGGCTGTGCAAGAGGTTGGGGAGTGAGGAGAGGCAAAGAACAGTGCTTAACATGGAGTACCTTTGCTGCAAACCGGTTGTACAGAGAAGGAATCGGGAGAGGAGTGAAAATGGTTCTGGAGGCTTCAAGGTGAAGAAAGAGCAAGCTAGGGGCATGGACGGGGTATAAATAGGAGGCCAGGGCGAGCTGGGGGCAGCTGGAGTCGGCCACAACAGTGCAAGGAGCTGCCTGGACTTTGCATGTAATGTGGTGTCACTTGGAGAGCCAAAACAGCACTTTGCTTTGGATGACAAGTGGGTCCCACCTCATCCTCATCCTTTCCCCATCAATTCTACCACCTAATTCATTCCAAAATTTGCTAGATATTTGTGGTATGGATGGATTAATCATATAGAATTTGATTTTGAATTCCCATGGTTGATTTGACAAAGTTTTATTTAAATTCAAACTTGAATTTGAATTTGAGTTGAATTCAATGTAGCTATTGATTTAAATAGCAAACTTGCTTCAAAAATTATGAAACTTTGCAGGGATTCTATTTGGAATATTTGGGATCCATTGGTCCACTCAAATCTTCATGTTAACTTCATTTAAAAAGTAGCTAAGTTTATTTTTTTGAATTCCCTCATTTGGAGTTTGAAAGAATTTGTTTTTCTCAATTCCTTTTTAATTCTTTTTAACATTCAAAATTTTTGTCCTAACTGAACTTTGAATTTTTGGAAATTTGGGCTTTTACATTCCTCCCCCCTTAAAAGAATCTCGTCCCGAGATTACAATGAAGAGACAAAAGTAGGAGAGAAGTTACCGGATATGAGACGATAAAAAATCCGGATAGTTGGAGCGGAGATATTCTTTGGATTCCCAAGTCGCTTCTTCAACAGTATGGTTGCTCCATAACACTTTATAGAACCACAGCGTGCGGTTCCGCGTTGTTCGAGTCTTCTCGTCGAGAATCTGAACCGGATGTTCGAAGTACATCAAATCCGGTTGCAATTTGTCGATGTCGTCGGTGTGAACTGCAGCTGTGAACTTGAGACATTTCCGGAGCTGAGATATGTGAAAAATGTCATGTATAACCGTGAGAGATGCTGGTAATTCCAATCGATAATCACAGGTCCGCACTTCTCCGTGATAGCAAACGGGCCAATAAATCGGGGAGCTAGCTTTCCTTTTACTCCGAACCGGTGAATTCCTTTCATCGGTGACACATAGAGGTACACGTGATCCCCGACATCAAAGTGCATCGGTCGACGCCGCTTGTCTGCATAAGCCTTCTGTCGAGATTGAGCTGCTCTTAGATTTGCTTGTATGATCCTAACTTGATCCTCGGCTTCGTTGACTAGATCAATCCCGAATGTTACTCTTTCGCTGGACTGGCACCAATTCAGTGGGGTGCGACATTTTCGGCCATAGAGAGCTTCATATGGTGCCATCTTGATACTCGCCTGATAAACGTTGTTGTACGAGAATTCTGCCAACGGCAAATGATCGTCCCAATTTTTACTGTGGTGGATGGCACATGCACGCAACATGTCTTCAAGGACCTGGTTCACCCTCTCGGTTTGTCCATCGGTCTGGGGGTGATATGCGGAGCTTCTAATCAGTTTAGTACCCAACGAGGCGTGCAGTTGCTCCCAGAAATGAGCAACGAACAGCGAGCCTCGATCTGAAATAATCGTACAAGGAATGCCGTGTAGGCACACGATTCTTGATATGTACAACTCCGCATATTTCTTGGCATTGAATCCGGCATTACCGGAATGAAGTGTGCTGATTTGGTTATTCGGTCGACTATCACCCAAATCGAATCATGCTTCGGGAATATGAGTGGCAATCCGACTATGAAATCCATACTCACATCCTCCCATTTCCATGCCAGAATATTCAGCGGTTGCAGCTGTCCCGATTTCTTCATATGGTCGGCCTTCACTCGCCGACATGTATCACACTCGGATACGTACTTCGCTATCCGTGTCCACCAAAACTTGGTCTTTAAATCTTGATACATTTTATTGCTGCCTGGATGAATAGAAAATTTTGACATGTGAGCTTCATCCAATATTTTCTTCCGGAGCTTAACATCTTGGGGTACAACTATACGTTCCTTGAACCATAATGTACCATGATCATCTTTCTGGAAACATTTTACTTCCCCGCTGTCCACTCTTTCCCGTATGTGTGACATGCCCTTGTCTTGTTTCTGGGCTTTAATAATTTCCTCTCGGATGGTCGGAATGACAGCAAGATTATTGAGAGCCCCATATGGAATCACATACATACTTGGTTCCTCCTCTTCCCTAGGCGTGTGGGTTAAGTTATTGACATGAGATTTGCGACTAAGCGCATCGGCAACCACATTAGCTTTGCCGGGATGATAATGAATCTCAATCTCATAATCCTTGATCAACTCAAGCCACCTACGTTGCCTCATGTTCAGTTCCTTCTGAATGAAGATATACTTCAAACTTTTGTGGTCGGTGTAGAGGTGTACAAGATTTCCAAGCAAGTAATGCCTCCACATTTTTAGTGCCAATACCACGGCAGTGAGCTAAAGGTCATGAGTCGGATATTGCTGCTCATGGTTTCGGAGTTGGCGAGATCCATATGTGACCACACGTCCTTCTTGCATAAGAACACAGCCAAGTCCGATGCCGGATGCATCACAATAAACGTCAAAAGGTTTTGCCGTGTCCGGCTAAGCAAGAACCGGGGCTGTTGTAAGGTGATGTAATAATGTCTTGAATGCTTCTTCACAAGCTGAACTTCAAATATATTTGGTTCCCTTTTTTAGCAGCTCCGTCATCGGTTTAGCGATTTTTGAGAAGCTCGGGATGAACCTCCGATAATATCCCACTAAACCGAGGAAACTTCGGACTTCATGTACTGACTTCGGAGATTGCCATTTCAGTACTTGAACAATTTTACTTGGGTCCACAGTGATGCCCTTAGCTGAAATTATGTGTTCCAAGAATGGCACTTGGCTGATCCAAAATTCACACTTGCTGAATTTTGCGTATAACTTGTGATCTCTCAACCGTTGCAACACAATATGCAAATGTTCAGCATGCTCTTAAACTGACTTGGAATAAACCAATATGTCGTCAATGAAGACCACGATGAACTTGTCCAACTCCGGCATAAATACTGAGTTCATGAGATACATGAAGTGAGCCGGAGCGTTGGTGAGACCAAACGACATGACGAGATACTCGTATAATCCATATCGCGTCGAGAATGCCATCTTCGGTATATCCTCCAGTCGGATTTTGATTTGATGATTTCCGGACCGAAGATCCATCTTTGAGAACACCCTCGCACCAACAAGTTGATCGAATAAAATGTCGAGGCGGGGCAGTGGGTACTTGTTCCTTATAGTCACGGCATTGAGCGGTCGATAATCCACGCATAACTGCAATGTTTCTTCCTTCTTCTTGACAAACAGCGCCAAGCAGCCCCATGGTGACGAGCTTGGGCGAATAAAACCCTTGTCCAACAATTCTTTCAAATGCTCCTTTAATTCAGCTAGCTCATTAGGCGCCATTCGATATGGTCTTCAAGAGATCGGTGTGGTTCCTGGTACGAGTTCAATCTTGAACTCAACGTCAAGTTCGGGCGGCATGCCCAGTAAGTCATCAGGAAACAACGTCGGGATACTCACGGACCACCGGAATATCTTCATGTTTAGTTGCTTCTGTGTTATATGCAGCTGCACTGTCCTGCTCCAAACTGTCCAAAAACAGCTCGTGTTGTCCGTGCATCGGAGAGTCAATTTGGATTGTCCGGGTACCGATATTAAGAATGGCACCGTGATGGTTCAACCATGACATCCCCAATATTACATTGATCTTCTGTCCATCCAATATAATCACCGACATTGGATATATTTTGCCCCGCAAACATAAAGGTGCTCAGGGAACAATCTGACTAGCCGAGATACTTCCACCCGGTGAGCTTATAAGATAACTTTGCTTGGGAGTATTGGTGGATAATTGGTTCTGATCCACACATGATTTACTGATAAAATTGTGGGTAGCACCGGAATCAAAGAGTATGAGGACAGGTATGTCTTTCATAGCAAACATGCCTGCTAACACCGGTGCTCCCTCCGGAACACCCTCGATCGATATATGTTGAACACTTCCGGTTCGTATTGCTGTCTTCCATGGTTGAATACGGGGCTGAATACAGTTTGTACTGGTACTTGCCCGCTGCTCAACATTTTCTCCGGGCAATCCCTGGTATAGTGCCCTACACGATCGCATGTAGAATACTTGTACTGATTCAACGTCCCACTGACATGAGGCATTAATTGTCCTGCATCTCGCTGCGAGATAAATGCCCCTGGAACAATTTGGGACGGTTCTTGCTGTTGATGTATTGCTGGTTGGAAATCTGCTACTTCAAACGGTTGGCTCCGATACGAACTCGGTTGTGCAGCTGACTGCCATATTTGACCGAATGGTGATCGGTACAACCTACGGTATTTCTGAGGAACATTATGTGTGATGTCTGGCACAGCAAGTCTCTTCTTTGACTCCTCTGCGATCCACTGACGTGTGGCATCCTCTTGCGTAATCGCGGCATTAAGCATAGCATGAACGAGCTGTGATTGAACAACGCAAGCTTGTCTTTCAACATGGGGCTTAGACCCCGATAGAAGTACTCTCGCTTCTGATCCTCTGTACTTACATACTCCGACGCATATTGCGCTAGATCAACAAAGACTTTGGAGTATTCTTGAGCACTCCTTTCTCCTTGCTTCAAATAAAGAAATTCCTAAAGCTTCCTTCTCACAATGGCAGGAGGAACATGATAGGCATGGAATGCCTTCCGGAACTCTGTCCAAGTGACTTACTGACCAGCGGCCAAGGAGGCGATGTGGTTCGCCCACCAAGCACTGGCGATGCCATGCAGTTGTTGTGCCGCATATAAAACCTTCATAGGGTCACTGCACTGCAGCAGTCCAAACTTAGCTTCAATGGTGCGGAGCCAATGGACCGCATCTAGATGTTCACCATCACCACTGAACACGGGGGGTGCAGTCACCAAGAATTCTAGATATGTTGCTTTCTGAGGTTGATGATTGCCTTCTGCTTGACGTCCCCCTTGATTGGACGTAATCTGCACGAGGGTTCGCAGCAATTCGGTCCGCTCGTCGCGCGAACTCAGCATGGCTGTGATATGATCCGCCAATGTAAGCGGAGATGGAGGTGGCTGTCCTGGCTCTCGGAAGTCATCCCTTCCCTGACTTGAACCACCGACCTCGTATGTTGTGTGAGTGCGCACCATTCTGCAGTTACAGTCATTAATCCAACATGAGACGTGATATTGCAAGATCACACCAGGATGAATACAATAGTGTGTGTATTTATAACCAAATTTGCATAACGGTTATATATTGATAAAGTATAAACTTTATACACAATACATCATCCCTGGACCAATGTTACAATAGCGAGTTCCAAAATAATGAACTCCATGGATCGAAGTTCATTTCGACTATTGTTGGTCGCGACGGGACGTTATGCGCGTTATCGTGTGAAAACACACTTTTATCTTTAATATGACACAAACATGGCCATAAAAGAAAAGAGGTTTGAGTGAGTCAAACCATCAATTCCACTGGTAAATAGTTGAGTATCGACAACTGGTCCATTACGACACTTCTCGGAGTGAATTCGAGGACCAGATTCATAACAACACCAAAATGTCAAACCGATAAAGTTTCTATTGAAACCTGACCAGTTTGTACCCAAACAAAAAATTTAACCGAGTAAATGGCAGAATCAGATCTTGAAATGAACTACAAAGTTGACGTACACTTCGAGACCTTTCCAAAAATTATTGGTTTGCCTTCAGATCGTTTCTGGTTGAGATGATATGGTATCGTAAACCTGACGGTTTTTCTGGAAAATTTTGACAGCATCTCATTTGTTTATGCTGAATTTGGGCCACAATTTCCAGATATAAAACAGCAGAATTTATAAAAGCCACAATCTACAAATTTGTAATAAATATTACAAGGATTCCATAAATGTCTTGCATGACCCGGTTCGAATTATCTAGAGTGAGATATGGTGAAAACAATCAGGAGTCCAGAGAGGGTTCTAGTTTCTGTCCAGTTTTGGCAGAGTTTGGAACATTGAAATTTTGAACAGGTTAGAGGGAAATTCTGTTCTGGAGTTGAACACAACAGTTTTAAAGGACTTCTTACACTTTCCATTCATGTATGTTACACATTCATTGGATTTTTATACTGGGAGATATGGGTTCTCAAAGTCAGGTCTTCTTACGGCGGAAAACAGAACACACTGTTTTTGGATTGGTGACTTCAAAGCCTATTCCAAATTTGAAAACTTAGTTCAAACTCAGAGCTCGATAGCCAATATAAAAAGTTTTATATCTTCTCAGTTCCATTTTAAAGAAAAGTGGTTAATGCATGAATGGAGTATATGTCGGCACTACGTGCCTCACAAAGTAAAAATTCTAATCCGGTACTCCGGCATACGTCTCAATGGTGGCCTTAATGATTTCTAAACGCAATACGATCACGTGGTCAGTGTACCTGTCACTACACACAAACTATTGATCAATCATATGGTCATACGACACAGCTCGCACGGGCGAACAGTTCACAATAATATATATGAAAGTAAAACATTCGTCCGGTATCATTCCATACGGGCCGCCTCGAGTTAAGCCACGTCTTGAGGTAAATGACCAGGTTTTGTACCACCCAACAGGGTCACACGTCTTTGCATAGTGCTGCACCAGTAGGAGGCGCATCGGGTTATGTCCCACCCGACAGAGGCTCCCACTAACTTTGAAGCACGCTGGGGTACCGCGTGTCATATGTTCTAAAAAACATGGAAAGTTTCAAAGACTCATATTAACTCTTCTGTGCAAAGCCACGGAAAGATTTCCATGCTACCTCTCGCATGGTGAGCTTAACGCAATTGATCCGCTTGCGGTGGCGTACTTTACCTCTTACCTGACGTTGGAGCGTCGTTACAGAATATAATAACACATAAGTTAGTTTTGCCACCTTAATAACTTATGCTAATATAGTCCTTATGTGGGCCTAGTATCGTATCCTCACT
The DNA here is from genome assembly GCA_036927565.1 of Tuctoria greenei. Lineage (NCBI taxonomy): Eukaryota > Viridiplantae > Streptophyta > Magnoliopsida > Poales > Poaceae > Tuctoria > Tuctoria greenei. The sequence continues at coordinate 123,394,933 of JAYESD010000009.1, read as the reverse complement.
GTATCCTATGTTTTTCTTGTAATACGATCCTTTATAAGCGTGCTATTCTCAATGCGGCTCTGATACCACGTCTCTTGGGACCGGAGTCCACACTTTCCAGGAATCGCATTGGGTGGTGTCGTGCGATGCGACACCCTACAGCACACATGTAAAGGAACGCGTATTACATAAATCATTTGCTGAAATTTACAAAGATATTCAGTTTACAAATAGTTCATAAAAATAAACTACATTGGAAGATAAGATTACAACTCTTGTACTCCAGTCTAATAAGCAAAAGAGAAGCCGTCCAGCCCAGGGACACTTCTCACTAGCCACGAAAACCAAACAGCAGCGGCATGGTTCCACATGAGTATATTACTCGGAGAGTCCCGAGTCTCATCGGACAACCACAATCATAAACATAGAGGTTAGTACCTGCAAAACAACTTATATAGCAACCGTGAGCAAGAAGGCTCAGCAAGACTTAACCGTCTCACCTAAACATGAAACTCTACATGAGGGTAAAATCATAACATAGGATGGAAGATTTGCATAAAGGACTCGCCTAATTGTGGGTCCTTATTTTTCAGATTTATAGCAGCATCTTAAACCTTGTGCGGGGCAACATCGTAACTCCACAATCAAACAAGAAATGCTTCATCACGATGCAGCATGCCCAAGATGGAAATTAAATTTAGTGAACACTATACTAATACATACAACATAGCAATACCATGATAATATAATGTTTATAATAGCAGCAATTAATTCTCATCTCAAGTGCAAGTATTTAACTACGTCAGAACTCAGTGAACAAGTGGTACTCATATCCGCGAGGGACGGTGATTCGAATCAATGAAACCCGAAAACACGACACGTACGCCCGTACTAGAAGTCACATCGGTGCACTCCACGGACGTCGTACGCAGCCACCTTTCTCAAGTTCCGCCCATGTTGAATTGATTCAATCGTCTAGGACAGTATCCTCACTCACGGTGCACCCTTCCACAGTGAAGATGTCGTGAGCGAGTTTCCGTCTACTGTGCTGCAGCCGAAAGCCTGAGGCGATCGAAAAAGTCTCAACAAAAGCTTCCAAAGGTACATCGGTTTCCAGGATCCCATATATCCAGTTTGACTCCGTTCAAACTTGCTCAGCAGGACGGCATACATATCAGTCCTTAACCGACACAGGCGGGGCTACGCACCCAAGACCACATCTTGCTGCATCCTACGCCCCTGCCCGGTCTCATTTTCATATTACTACTTCATTCTCTTTGAACCAACCCCGTGTGAAAAAGTCCTAGCCATGCGAGTAGATTCCAACTACTTGACTTCTACCGAATCCTATACAACATTTAGCATAGCATAGTCTATACGATGACTTGACAACTATCCAAATACTCCATGGGTTTATCTGGTCATGCAAGTGGATTTTCAATCACCTTAGCCCTAATGCACATGACTCACCCTAGACATAGGTGATACAAACCAAAATTTTCTAAGAGCGCTTAAATGCAAACCAGGGCTTGCCTGGTTGCAAGACGGTGTCAAAGTTAATCTCCATAGGAATGACTTCAAGTAGCTCCGGGGTCCTCTTGAGCTCGGCAACTAATCGATATTCAAAGAATTATGCAAGTTAATCAATATTGGTATTATGTTGTAGCTCAAAGGAAAGACAGTTAAGTATACTAAATTAAGCCTAATGGTTCTGGAAATTTTACAGGGGACACTAGGTACTATGGGGAAGATCTAGACCAAAAAATGGAGAGGTTCAAGGAAGCTTGTTGTCTATAAAATTCCAACAAGTAAAGGCCTTCTCTGAATTTTGGTTGTAATTCTGGAGGTCTATCATGGATACCAGTGGTTGAATCATACAGAGGGGGTCTCACCGGTTCTAGGAAAATTTGTTTCATAAATTTCTAATCTTCCTATTTTAGATATTGTATTTAGAAGTTTGGAAAAATTTCTGAAATAGTTCTAATGCTTTTTGGGCATTCTATGACCTGTTAGGAAAATCTCCAGATTGAACTAGGTTACTTAAGACCAATGAAGCTGAAATTTTTACAGGAATTCAAAAACTTACTAAAGAACAATTTGGAAAAATTTCATAGTTTTCTATAAAGTGAATTATTAGATAAAAATGAAACGTGATTTTGCTTTAAAGGGCTCTACAGGAAAATCTAAGGATTTTCATGAAGATGGGGTTGTAGTTCTGGTTAGTGTGGATAAATACAAAACCAACAAAGTTTTTTTGACAAATTTTGAAGCTTTATACTTAGAGATATTCAATTTAGAAGTTTGCACAAGTTTCTGTACAAACTCTAAATGAATTTGACTATTTTTATGTGCATAGATAATACACAGGTGATAAGACCATGTAAATGAAGTCTACTGACCCTGAAGTTTTGACTGAAGTTCAAGGATACTCAACTGGAGGTTCTGAAAAAATCTGGTATTTTTCCAAAGAGCAGAACTATAGGAATTAGTTCTATTAGCATTTTTCTTATTTGAATTATGGAGAAATTCATATGGACTTTCATACAAATCCAAGTGCACAACTAGAAATTACTATTCATGCTGGTTCTAACAAACTTTATTTGGGAATTGTTGGACAAGTATCCTAGGAGTTATAGATTTTTCAAGTTGGGGCAAAATCTGGAATTAAGTTTAAATGGAAAAGTTTAAATAATCCAGGGGGTCCACGGGTTTAAAATGGACCAATCACTTGGCGGCAACACGGATGGTTACTGAATTAACTGTGTGGTCACAATAGATCCTCGAGCTGCAGCTGATCCGGGCGCACCGTTTCTTTGGCTGACAGCCGGGGCCCGTGGTGTTCGTCTTCTACCTCGCGACACCGTCGTTTCCGACGGCGCGCGGTGGTGACCGATGGTGGCCCCTCGCCGCAGCCTGCTCCAGGGCACAGCAGCACTCCAATCTTGCCACCCCCACATAAAATCAGACGAGGAACACGGTGGTGTAGTCCTCGACGGCGATAGGTGGCCGGAAATGGCAGCGCGATGGCGGCGGCGGTGATTAGGGTTTCGGCCATGTTGGCCGAGCCCTACGGTGGGTGAAACTGATCGGGAAGACCTCGGAAAGATTCATGGAAGCATGGGAAACAAGAATCTGGCCATAAGAGGGAGAGAAAGGGCTTGGAAGCTGGTGGCGACCACGAACCAAGGAGGGAAAAATTCGCGGTTGGGGAAAAATGGGATTCCGGTGTGAATACCCAATGAAACTCGATGACTCATGTTCGAGGTGATGCGCCTGGCCATATAGAACAACATAGCATAGGTGCACAAGGAATAATTAACTGTAAAGAAGGAATTTCATACGCGAAGCAACTCTACTCATAACCGAAGTTCGTCGGGAGAAATGGAAATACGTGGGCTAGCAAGCATGGCATGGGCTGAAACTTTACGAGCAGCTAGAACATGAGTAGGCGAACCTTTTTCCTTCTAGGATCGAGGCGAGATGATGGCCGTATCATCGGGTCGACGATGAGCAGAGGCGCGGCAAAACAGGGGAGATTTCCGGCGGCCTCGGTTTCGAAGTTAACAGCTTCGGGGATGGCCTAGATGTGCAAGAAAAGGATCACAAGGCTGTGCAAGAGGTTGGGGAGTGAGGAGAGGCAAAGAACAGTGCTTAACACAGAGTACCTTTGCTGCAAACCGGCTGAACAGAGAAGGAATCAGGAGAGGAGTGAAAATGGTGCTGGAGGCTTCAAGGTGAAGAAAGAGCAAGCTAGGTGCATGGAAGGGGTATAAATAGGAGGCCAGGGCGAGCTGGGGGCAGCTGGAGTCGGCCACAACAGTGCAAGCAGCTGCCTGGACTTTGCATGCAATGTGGTGTCACTTGGAGAGCCAAAACAGCACTTTGCTTTGGATGACAAGTGGGTCCCACCTCATCCTCATCCTTTCCCCATCAATTCTACCACCTAATTCATTCCAAAATTTGCTAGATATTTGTGGGATTGATGGATTAATCATATAGAATTTGATTTTGAATTCCCATGGTTGATTTGACAAAGTTTCATTTAAATTCAAACTTGAATTTGAATTTGAGTGGAATTCAATGTAGCTCTTGAATTAAATAGCAAACTTGCTTCAAAAATCATGAAACTTTGCAGGGATGCTATTTGGAATATTTGGAATCCATTGGTCAACTCAAATCTTCATGTTAACTTCATTTAAACAGTAGCTAAGTTTATTTTTTGAATTCCCTCATTTGGATTTGAAAGAATTTGTTTTTCTCAATTCCATTTTAATTATTTCTAACATTCAAAACTTTTGTCCTAACTGAACTTTGAATTTTTGGAAATTTGGGCTTTTACATCTCTCTTGCTCCTCCCTCGCCCTCTCCTGCTCCACCCGCAACCTCTTCTGCTCCACCCTCGAATCTCCAGCTCTGCATGGGTCTGCGCCAATGTCTCCTTCAAGGCAATGAGCTCCAACTGGGTCTTCGAGAGATGACCACTTGATGGCCCAACGGACGAGGCTTGCATCCATGAAGCGCCTCTCGGGGGTCGTGCCGATCTCAAGTCGACAACTCCATCAAAAATGGCAAACATGCAAAAGAATGAAAAATACTCAGTAGAAGAAGATTGTCGGTACCCTAAAAACCATACACCCCCTGAGGTTACAAAGATCTCAAGGGAAGGACGTCTACTCAAATTGAAGACCCTCAGAGGCCCACTTGTCAGACATAACCGGACCTGCTTCTCCAACATGGTTAACCCCTAGGTTGCCACGTGTACTGCCAGACCGGAGCTACTACCCACAAGGGTGAAGCTCCGGGCTAGGTACCAAAATGGCACCTCCGGACTTAACCCCTGACCGAGAGAAGCTCCGGACCTGACACGTGCCAGGCCACCCCGGAGCTTCCCGCTTCCCACAAGCAAGCTCCGGAGCTGCCACGTGTCCAAACGTCGGAGCTGGCCGCCTCAAACCTCCGGAAGACATTGTAACGACTCCGGATCTTCAAAGGATAGCCGCGGACTTCAAGACCCGATTAATTGTCATTAATTCCATGTTAATGACACCTAATTGGACAATCTTAACACCTGTAACGGCACTGTCGGGGCCCGTTACAGGGATATTAACAACAATTAATCCTGTATCAATACTAGTAACCGCCGGGGCCACATGTCGGGCCAGGCTAACTTGTAACGGTTTGTCCTTGTACTATAAAAGGACAGACCGACGATACACGGGAGGAGAAGACTCTCGAACGCTCTCAGGCACACACGCACTGACGTGAGCTTTCATACATAAACTAATACAACACCACACACCCGTGGAGTAGGGTATTACGCTCAGGCGGCCCGAACCACGTAAACCACTGTGTCTCTCGTGTCCAATCGTGATTCACCTTCTTGAGTCTCCGCGCGCCCACACCGAACTACAAACTCCTTCAACACTTTAGTAGTGTCAGGAGATCTGCCGACTCCAACAGTCGACAGTTGGCGCGCAAGGAAGGGGTTCCTTTGTTGATCTTTGACTCCAACTGTTTCAGATCCTAATACGGTGCATCACAAGGGAAGAAGGCTGCGAGCTCCTCGCAGAAATCCATGGAGGCGAGTGTGGGAACCACGCATCTTCCCGCACGCTGGTCGGAAAAGCCTTTCGGCACGGCTTCTACTGGCCTACAGCGCTCCAGGATGCCACTGAGCTGGTGAAGAAATGCAAAGCATGCCAATTTCATGCAAAGCAAATTCATACACCTGCTCAGTCCTTACAAATGATACCTCCCACATGGCCTTTCGCTGTGTGGGGGATGGACATCTTGGGACCCTTCCCTAGAGCCGTCGGAGGTTACAAGTTCCTGTACGTCGCCATCGACAAGTTCACCAAGTGGCCGGAAGAAACTCCCGTTGTGACGATCAACAAACAATCTGCAATCAATTTTCTACAATCCATCGTGAGCAGATTCGGAGTCCCAAATAAGATCATCACTGATAATGGGACTCAATTCACAAGCTCCGCATTTCAAGGATATTGCGAAGACCTCGGCATACAAGTTTGCTATGCTTCCGTAGCTCATCCTGCCAGCAATGGACAAGCCGAGAGAGCAAATGCAGAGATCCTTAAAGGACTCAAAACACGCACTTATGAGCGCTTGAAAAAGCACGGAGCCAATTGGATCGAAGAGCTTCCGCCCACTCTATGGGCCAACAGGACTTCTCCAAGTCGGGCAACCGGAGAAACACCCTTCTTTCTAGTGTACGGAGCTGAAGCGATCCTTCCCCCGGAAATCACCTTGGGTTCCCTCCGAGTCCGGACCTTCGACGAAGCCGCGCAGGACCAGCTCCGGCGCGAAGACCTAGACCTCCTCGAGGAGGGAAGGTGCCAAGCAGCTGTTCGGAATGCCCGATACCGCCAAGCTCTACGGCGCTATCACCAGCGGCATGTACACAACCGACAGCTCGAAGAAGGCGATCTGGTGCTACGGAGAATACTATCCAGAGAAGGGCAAAACAAACTCTCCCCCGGCTGGGAAGGGCCCTTTCGAGTGATCAAAGTATCCCGTCCTGGAAGCGTTCGCTTGGCTACCGAGGATGGGACACCTCTCCCAAATCCTTGGAACATCGAGCACCTCCGTAAGTTCTACACTTAATTCCACGGAGGTGAGTCTTAAGTAACTTGAAATGTATGTTATAGAGTCATTGTACAGAGTCGGGTAGTTCCTCTGGGAGAGCAGCCGGACCTTTCCCGAAAGGTTTGAAAAGCTCATGCAACACTTGACACAGTCTCCGGACTAAAAGTGTGGCTAACTACCCTGGGTCAAACGAGAAACCAAACACACTTAGCCTGGTTCCGTACCCTAAGAGTGTACTTGTTTCCCCTGTACCCCGGACCTATAATGAAAGACATCATCATGTGAAATAGACTCCACGTGCATTCATTTTTGCATAGGCTCGACATTTTTATTTTTCTCTTTCTTGTCTATAACAGAAACGTGCAATTCTTAAGAAGTTCTAGTTTGACCGGTTTACATACGATTCGAGTTGAATTGTCAGATTTTTTGGATTTAAATATCGTCTGTGGCCAACTCGCCTGAAAGCCGCCAAGCCATTCTAGGGCCGGAGTGCGCTATCGACTTAGCCTGGTCAAGCACCCTAAGTACGCCACTCTACCTACATCCCGGCAGGCCAAAGTAAGGTGGGTCCATGGACAATTGGATCTAAAAGAAAAGACAATTCATTCAGTCGTATTAAAAATCGTGTTCAACTTAAAATTTTCTTGAGAACCGTAAGCCGTGACGAAGTTATAGACAAGGAACGAATTTTACTATTTTTCTTGGCTTAAGTGTGCAGGAAAAATGAACCCTACGTTGATGGAGAAAAACCGGAGCTAACCAAGCTCCGACTCCCACCAGGGTGTCAACCGTCGGCGTTGACTAAAAGATGGTGAGAAGACCCCGTCATTGGAGTCTGTTGCCAACAAACCAAGTGTGGCAAAGGTCATTGCCGGAGCTGCTAAGCTCCGACACCTTGGAGTATTAACTACCGACGCTCAACGTGTTGATAGAGGCTATTGCCGGAGCTACTAAGCTCCAGCGATGGACAGTGCCGGAGCTTCTAAGCTCCGACAACTTCAGGGGACCTTCACTATCAAAAACTTCGGACCTAAATTCCACAAGTTCGAAGTAAATTCGTCTTCAACAAAACTCAACATCCTTTTGGTACATGTCCACAATCAAATTGTGCACATCTACCAGGGGGCCAAGTGAAGATAAAGATGTTGAAGACAAAAAAAAATGAAATTCGCAAAAAATTGGGGATTTCATTTCATCTGAAGACCGGAGATTACATCTGGAGACAAGGGATTACAAAATTGAGGAAGAAGAGAAGATACTAGTAAAGGCTAAAAGAGACGGTCCTAGACCCTATGGAAGAACTCGGCGACCTTCTGGGCGACCTCCGACACGCAGGCTCGGGTAGCTTCGCCTTCTCCTTCGACGGGGCCTTCAAGCACCGGGTCCAGAAGAAATCGAGGGTTCTGGCTGGTGTAGCACGTCAACACACATTCTGTGATGTTCCTAGCCAGGGATTGCCCCTCGACCTCCAGCTGGTCCGCGATGACGTCGCCCACCTTGGAGAGCTTGCTGCCTGCGGCGCTCAACGCTTGCAACGCAAGGTCCGGCTCCGGCTCCGGATCATCCGGGTGCACGGGGCTGAAACCCATCGGCGTCAGCGCGTCGTCGACCTTGCCCAGGAACTCCCAAATCTGCAGGGAGTCCGCCTTCCTCAAGTTCTTCATCTCTTCCAGGGATCTCCGGGCCGCTGTCAGCTCCGAATTCTCGCGGGTGTGGCGCTCAACTTCTTTGGCGTTTTGCTGGATCTTCGCAGCAACCCGCTTCTCAAGTCTTCCGAGCTCCTCCTCCCGGAGGTGGATCTTGTTCCGTCGGTCGACCAGGTCCTTCTCCCTAGCCTCCACTTTCTTCTCCCGGGCGACAAGGGCACAATCGTATTGGTAGAGTTCCTGCCCCCGCACCCAGGTCTTCTCCTCTTCCTCGAGGCATCGCTCTTCCAATTTCTTAGTGCGCTCCTCGAGGCCCTTGTCTGCCAGAGCTGTTTTCTCGGCGAGCTCTTCTTCCCGTCGCAAGACGTCATCCCGTAGCTCTAGGAGTTTTTGCTCCTCGTCCTCGAGCCGTCTTTCCCTCCCTTCAAGTGCCTCTCGGCGCTTGATGAGTGCGGTGCTGATGGCCTCGAGCTCATCAAACCGAGCATTGGCCGCGTCGTTAGCAGCCTTAGCTCGGTCGTGGAACTCCCGGGATTGAGCATTGAGGGCGTGAGTCATGCTCTCCCTCTCGTCCAGCAGCTTATCCAAGAGCTCTAGGCGGATCTTCTCCCGCTTGATCCACTCCTTGTCATCCGCAAGCCTCGACTGCGCCAGCTTAGTCTCGAAGTGGAGCCGATTACGCCACCGCCTAAGGGTTTGGCGCTCCTCTTCAAGAGCCTTGCTGTCGTGGAAGAAGGCCAGTTGGACCTGACGTAGACTGGAGCAGGCGTTGTCGATGGACATCGACAACGAGATGGGCTCCGGACCTGCTGGGATCTCTTCCGCTGGTTCCAGCGGGTCTTCACATACAAAAATTGGGTCCCACTCTACGAGAGTGGAACCCCGAGCTTCCAAAGCGCTAGGGCCTTCCTCCGGGACGGCCTCAGTCGCCATCGAAGGAGGTCCCGCCACCAAGTCTTCATTCGCCCCCTCAGGCGGGGGGCCGGCGACTTCGTTCAGGCACTCTGGCTCTGCCACAGGTACCATCGACGTCGTCGCCTCCGGAGCAGGAGCCGCTACTGGCTCCGGCCGGGACACCTCTTCTGAGGGAGGCTCAAGCTCCCTCGCCTCTTTAACCGCCGGCTCTGTGACCGGCGCTCCAACAATCACCGGCTCTGCGGCCGGAGCTTCGGAAGTAACCGGCTCAACTGTCGGAACTACTTCGACTTCCGGCTCGCATGCCGGGGCTTCAGCCACCTCCGGCTCAATCGCCGGGGCTTCAGCACTTTCCGGCTCCGAAGTCGGGACTGCTACTTCCTCCGACTCAACAGCCGGAGCTTCTACTACTGCAGCACCAGGACCCGGAGCTTCCACTTCCGGGACGGGTGCCGCTGGCGCATCTTCATTCCCGTGGTCCGGCGCTACCACGGGAACTTCTGGAGACGAGTCGAGGTCCATGACCACGACAGCCGGCGCCGGAGCTGTCGCAGCCTCCGCTTGGGGCGGCACCGGGACTGGAGCAAAAGCCCTCGCAGCCTCAGACACTGTGGCTGAGGGTGGAGCTTCACTCCCATTCTTGGGGACGCTGCAGATGAAGAACGAAGAAATTGAGCAAACAGATGCTACAATTAAAAAGTTAATCGAGGTAAAAAAGAAAAATTACCTTGGAAGGCTCTCGCACCAGCTTGCGCGGAACCTCTTTCCCGGACGATCCGGGCTGGCCACGGTCGGCGTAGGAGCTCCGGGAGGACTCCCAGGACTTGCCACAGCCGCGGGCGTTTCCCGGGTCGGAGCTCTCCTTGATCGGGAGGAACTCCTCGACCTGGAGGCCCTCACCGCTCCAGATGCCGGAGTCGCGCGCCCGGAGCTAGCACCACAGGAGGGATCCACCACGGGGACAGTCGCACTCCAGGAGGATCCCACCGACGGAACAGTAACGTTCCGGAAGGACCCCACCACGGGGACAGTCGCCACGGCGGCGGAGGATCTTCCTTCTTGAGGATGGGGAACTGGGGGGAAGTGGCAGGCCCGATGGACCTTCCGTCAGCATGTCGCAGCTTCCTCTTCCGGCTCTCCGGCTCCTCCGCCAGCTCCTTGCCCTTGCCGATGACCTCAACTCTTGGTTGTGGGACAGGGGCGGAGCCGTCTTCGGACAACCCAGGGATCGCCAACCGGGTGGTTGATCTTCTCTCGACGACCCCAAGGTCGTCAAGCGCGGGCATCGCCGCCGGAGCTCCCTGCTGAACTCAACTTCCACGTTCAGAGGGAGGAAGGCCGGCGGCGGAGTCAAGTAATCTCCGTCAACGTCGATGCCGTGCTGGAATTTCTTGAGGTGAAACTCCAAGGTCTTCCCCACCATGCTAGACTTCAACCCGGTCCTCGTCCATCACGCTGTTGAGGGCCCAGGCGAGCTTCTCCCTCCTCTTCAGCGGCGCCCACCTGTTGGACAGGAAGTTGTAGAACACCGCCTGGGGAGTCAATCCTCCCTCCACACATTGGCGGATCCTGGTCAGGACAGGGTCGAAAGCTTCCGCCAGCACCGGAACTTCGCTCCATACCGACGTGTCAATGCCGGGCAGACCGTCTGGCAACTCCAACCGCTCATGCTCCTCCAACCGGACGACTATCCAATCTTTCTTCCAGTCATCCCACTTCCCGGAAGGGAATGACCGGAGGTACTTGAATGGGCACTTCTTGCGCTTCACGAAGTAGTAGAAGCCAAGATACTCATTACTTCGGCTGGTGGTGTGGACGGTGAAGAAGGTTCGGAAGAGCTCGATGCAGGGAGGGATGCCCACCCACATCTCGCAGAAGTGGACAAAGATGGACACAAGGAGAATGGAGTGAGGGCCAAGGTGGTATAGCTGCAGACCATAGAAGTCCAGCAGCATCAAGAAGAAAGAAGAAAACGGTGGGATCAGCCCCACCATGGCGTACGAGGAAACGTACACCATCTCGCCAGCGTGCTCCTTTTCAAAGGGGAGCTCCCCGCCGGTGCGGACCGGGCAGTTGAAGAAGTCCGAAGACCACCCCATGAGGGCCCGGACCTTCTTTAGATCGCTGTCAGTCTTCAAGCGACTCTCACGCAGACCCAACTCCATCGCAGCATAGCTAGGCAAGAGAAGAGGAGCAAAGTACGAGTTGGGAGTTTGAGCGCAAGAACAGATGGGAAGCGTAAAGAACTCCCGACGGTGCGCTTTCCTTCTTAAGTAAGCCCTCGCAACGCTTGGATGGAAACTGCAGGGGAGTCAAGGATACTACTCAAGAATTCAACCCTGCCGATGACAAGAGGGCCCGGGACCACCCTGACGATCAAGACGAGGCTCTTACCCAGGCGAACAGTTGTCATCACGAGGCGGGAAACCCAAAGGCGGCGACCTGACAAGGCGCGCGGAACCGATACGGTTTTCGTATCAAGAACCGGCGACCTTCAATTGCGAGAGATCCGCACATCAAAGATCTTATCTGCCGCTTGGGGTGCGCCACGCGTCGGGATTTAACCGTAAAGCCCCGCCAACGGCACCTCCGAAGACCCTTGAAGACCCAGTTCAAGAGTCGCGAGTATGGACCCACCTCCGACGGAATGACTTCACCCCGGTGACTTTCCCCGGAGGTAGGTCCAGGGGGCCACTGTCGGTACCCTAAAAACCATACACCCCCTGAGGTTACAAAGATCTCAAGGGAAGGACGTCTACTCAAATTGAAGACCCTCGGAGGCCCACTTGTCAGACATAACCGGACCTGCTTCTCCAACATGGTTAACCCCTAGGTTGCCACGTGTACTGCCAGACCGGAGCTACTACCCACAAGGGTGAAGCTCCGGGCTAGGTACCAAAACGGCACCTCCGGACTTAACCCCTGACCGAGAGAAGCTCCGGACCTGACACGTGCCAGGCCACCCCGGAGCTTCCCGCTTCCCACAAGCAAGCTCCGGAGCTGCCACGTGTCCAAACGTCGGAGCTGGCCGCCTCAAACCTCCGGAAGACATTGTAACGACTCCGGATCTTCAAAGGATAGCCGCGGACTTCAAGACCCGATTAATTGTCATTAATTCCATGTTAATGACACCTAATCGGACAATCTTAACACCTGTAACGGCACTGTCGGGGCCCGTTACAAGGATATTAACAACAATTAATCGTGTATCAATACTAGTAACCGCCGGGGCCACATGTCGGGCCAGGCTAACTTGTAACGGTTTGTCCATGTACTATAAAAGGACAGACCGACGATACACGGGAGGAGAAGACTCTCGAACGCTCTCAGGCACACACGCACTGACGTGAGCTTTCATACATAAACTAATACAACACCACACACCCGTGGAGTAGGGTATTACGCTCAGGCGGCCCGAACCACGTAAACCACTGTGTCTCTCGTGTCCAATCGTGATTCACCTTCTTGAGTCTCCGCGCGCCCACACCGAACTACAAACTCCTTCAACACTTTAGTAGTGTCAGGAGATCTGCCGACTCCAACAGTCGACAAAGATAGATTGAAAAAGAAATGAAACAAATGACCAACTCACCGTCCATGGGCCTTTCCGCCTCCCCTCGCATACACGGGTTGAGGGTCGATTGGAGTGTTTTCCCAATCGTAATCTTCGTTGTGTATCTTCTTGACCTCCTACGCGTACTTTTCATTAAAAAACAAAGAAATTTGTAAGCGTGTCAATAATAGTATTAGTTATAGTGAAATTGATGAATTTTGAAAACTTACCAGTCGATGGGCCGTGACCTGACTACACTGCCATGGATGAGAAGGGTCACTTCCCTTGTGACCTCTCTTCCAAATCTGGGTCGGTGTTGGCTCTTGACTGGTCTCTCGCTCTGTTATAGCATTGTTAGCGAGACAAATATATTATGAACACATAAATGAACTTAAAATGTACATACCGTGCATTTAGCCAAATGCAAGTAGTCGTCGCCACCGTAGTTGTGCTTGCCTATGGATCCCAGGCGACACTGTCTTATCTTTATGGACTTAGCAATGAAAGCATCGCTAGCCCAGTGCCGACAGAGAGCTACTACGCCTCGAGTCGACCCTGTAAACAGGAAATACTAATATGCACATATTTCATATTTCATCAATGCAGTTAACATACATAGGTATTGTAAATACTTAACAGTAAAAACTTACCTCCGCATACTGCTCCTATGTCAAGTACGTGTCGGAGTCCTTCCTAAATGGACCCCTTTCCTGCTGCTGCTCTCGGGGGTGCAACTTGTTGTACACGTTGACAGCCTGGATCTGGGTGTTCGACAATGACGCCAGCGTGAGCTTTCGAGCGTTGTAGTGGAACACGCATCTCACGTGCTCCTCCATGCTCGGTTCCTCTACTTGGTACCTCTACTATAAGCAAACAAACATTTAAGTGATATGTATTAACAATTTAAACGAGTTGAAAAAAATTAAACAGTTAAACTTACTATAAAATCGTTCCACACGGCTCCCTAAAGGGTGTCGTGGACCTCGCGAGAGACACGAGCGTAGTCATCCCACGACAGAGCAGTAAAATCGTTGATGACACCGTGGTATTGCAACTTAACTATAGCCCCCAGGACATCGTTAACCTGCCGGTGGTGTTTCTGGGCCCCCGTGAATGAAAATTTGTACCAACTTTCACGGTTTTTTACCTGTATCTGTCAGGATGAATAGTGATCCGCTGAGCAGGAATAGGAGAAGGAGTTGCAAAGTGGGTCCTCCTCATCTGTTGGCTCTGCGGCGCCACCGCATCATGCGACGCGTAAGGCTGGTCACCACCGAAGCCCGAAGCGAGGCTAGCGCTAGCCGGCTCCAGAGGTAGGCTAGCCAGCTCCTGTGGCAGCCCTAGCCTCTGACTCCGACTCATATGACTTTGAGTCAGATTGCAAAAATAAAAAGATTGGTAACAAGTAATTATTTATAAGTGCAATTTAAAATAACGTGATTGTCAACTAAAATTTACCTCCGTGTGCTGTAAGCACACGTCACCCGACTGGACCCAAGCCGCAAACTCTGGAACGTGCGCCAGCGGCTGGGAACGTCTACTCCTAGCTGACGAGGTACATGAGAATGGGTCTCGTACTAGCACAAACCCTTTCACTACTTTCCCCTTCCCCTTCCCCTTAGACAACATCCTATTGTAAGAAATAATTGATTAATACGCTAAGATCATATACAATATTCATGTCATGTTAGTGAAGAGAACGTAACTTCATAAGTTTCAAAATTCATCAACATCTTGGTCATGCACCCTACTCCTTAGACTAGCCCATCGATCTTCTTCTTCTTCTTTCGTGACCATCTCGATTGCATTTCATTTCCGTTTCCGCATAGCAGTAGGCTCGACTAAGTCATCGATATCTTTAGTTTCCGTTTCTGTGCCCATCTCGATATCTTGAGCATCTCTAACTAAGTCATCAAGTCCTACACCAGGCTCAACTCAGAACGAGTCTGGCAACTCTTCCTCTTAGTAGACCTCATCAACCTCAGCTTCCTCATGGTAGTCATAATCTCCTAGAGGGTATAACCGCTCACGAGGATTCACCTCATGTACCACCCACCAAGCTTTGAGTTTATTGCATTGGTTGTGTATTGTATGAGCTTGTGTAAGCTTGAGTGTGGATGAGTGAGAATGTGTTCCTTTCTACCGTGCAACACAATCCTTTTATATGCAAAGGAATGGCTGTTATAGTATGTGTCGTGGCCTGATTGGTGGCCCCGACTATAATAACCACCCTATACATGATCTACGGGTGTTATGGGGGGTTAATAGTGTGATAACCTGCCTTAATGGCAGCGTTATCGGTCTTTATAGTCCTCTAATCGTGCATCATTCATATGGCATTAATGATGTGTTAACCAGGTCTTGTAATGGCCAGTTGTAAGACCTATGTGTGCTGAATACATTGGCTTGTAGTGAATACACTTGGCTTTGATGATAAAAGTTTTGAATATCACCAAAACACCTTTTTATCAAGGTCCGACTCTAGCTCCGAGCTACATCAAGGTCCGACGGTAGGTTCGGCTTGTTTTGGGTAGCTCCGGCTATGTTCGAAGCTAGGTCTGATTTCTTGGTAAGGTCTGACTAGCTTTGGTTAGCTCCATGAGCTTTATCTTTAGCTCCGGCATGTCTTTGATAGCTCCGGCATATATTTGATAGCTCCGGAATGCTTTTGTTAAGCTCCGACGTACTTTGTCTAGCTCCGGTTTTGGGTTGACTAGTTTTGACTAGTTTTTGGTAAGCTCCGGTGCTAGGATCTACTAGTTTTGGTAAGCTCCGGCAGGTGCTTCATTGTGCTAGTTTTGGTAAGCTCCGGGTCAAGCTCCGGCTTGCTGTGGGATGGTACGGAACTTGACCGCAATACTTCTGCTTTTCATTTGCAATGTTTTGTACTTGATTTACATGATTGGAAAGATTGCTTAGTATTCATTTGCTAAGTTTTTGGTGCGTTTTGGTTGATATGGAAGATATCGTGTTGCTGTGGTTTTGCAACATGCTTATGTGAGGTTCTCATGTAAGGTGTTTTGTTCGGAACTAACTTGAGTCAAGTCGAGGACTTGGGCTCGTATGGATTGGTTGTTTATTCATGTGCAGGTGTTGCTTGAGTTCAAGACATAGCTGGTGACAGTGTCCATTGGACTAGTCTCAGGGAGGAGATGAGGTTCCAACAACCAAGTTCGGGAGGAATTGTGGTTGAGCTGATCAGGAGGTTGCGCAACATGTTTGGATCAAGAACAATGCATATGAAGGTATCATGGACGTCATTGGAAGATGTTTGCACGTGTGCAAGGAGTGCATGGACGTGGCTACATGGTTCCGAGGCATGATGAAGAGATGTGGATGTAAAGAATTGGTCGGAAAGGTCCAACCGACTAGGTTATGGACTCAGGCTGCGGCTGAGTCGGGTTTGACTCAAATATGGAAAGATTTGAGTTAGTTATGTTAGGATTTCGTGTGGGTCACGAATTTGAGTTGTTTAGGAATGTGGGATACGTTCCTAAGGTTTTTGGAAGTCTTAAGATTGCTTCTATCTGCGTATAGAAGAATCTTGAGCAGTTATGGAAAGTTACGATTCGTGATCTGAGTAGGATTGGAGTCCTAGTTGATATTGGGTTGGCCTAAGGGTTGGTTATATAAGCAAGGGAGCCCAGAGCTCGTGGTAGACGACTTTGGGGCTGTTCCTCTTGTGTTCTATTGAATAAAATTCGTAGTTTGAAGGAACTTTTGTGCCTTGTTCGTCCGACTTGTTCCAGACAAGTTTTACTCGACGAGTTTCTGGACAGCACTACCTTTCGTCGGTGGTTTTATCATACCTCGAGTTTTACAGATCCAATTGTCGTGATTATTCTTGGGTTGTCTTCACAACTTTATTATCTATCATCTGTCAAAATTTTACGGTCATTGGATTTGTGGTCTATGATCTACACGAGTTTCTTTGCAGCGTTCCAGAACTGTTTTTTTTTCTCGGGTAGGACAGATTGACCATTGTTTGATCTTTCGATCATAACTTGAGTTTTTCTCGATGGATTTGAGTGATTCATTTTGTGTTGTCTTCATTACTTGATTCTCTCTGATATCTATCACTTTTGTCATGGTGAAACACGTTTAGATTAGTCTCACACAGGATTTCTTTAACAGATCGTTTTTCTGCCAAAAGGGTTTGGGGTTTAATTGTTTCCGCTGCATAAGATTTTTAAATCTACCATTCAACCCCCCCTCTGGTAGCTTTTCACGTGCTCTTCGATCCTACAATTGGTATCAGAGCCACGGTGCTCTAATCTTTGTGATTTGCTTGTGTTTTTTGACTAATCATCATGGAGAAGTACTCTGCTAAACCTTGTTTGTTCGCTGGTATTGATTTTCAGGTTTGGAAGGCACGCATGGAGGCGTTCATCCAGGCACAAGGCTTTGCAATATGGGAGAAGGTATACAAGCCTTACGAAGTGCCATCAAACGATCAAGTTACAGCTACAAATCTGTGAGATGTCGACAACAACAACATGGCTCGGAACTTGATCATACAAGGATTAACTCAAAGCGACTTCGACCGTGTTGCACACCTCCGATCTGCATACGATGTGTGGAAAGCACTTTGTGACTACCACAAAGGATCCAACACAATCAAAGAGGTAAGGCAAGACATGTTCAAAAAGGAATACATGCGCTTCGAGATGCAACCCGGTGAGTCTATTGATAACCTTTTTGCTCGCTTTAATAAGATTCTCATCAACTTGCGTAGTGTCAATGTTAATTTTTCAGATGCTGAAAATGCTAGGCAATTGCTAAGTGCATTAGATATGTCAATTTGGGAGATGAAAGTCACATCTATTCGTGAATCTACTGTCATGAGTTCACTTACTTTAGATGTGCTATATTCCAAGTTAAAAACTCATGAAATTGACATAATCTCACGTAAGAATCCCAATAAGTCTATTGCATTTGTTTCACAACGTGATATGTCTAGCTCCGGCCAATCATCATCTTGCAATACTCTTGCTTTGTTGTCCTCACTAACCGTGGAGCAGATCGAAGAATTTCCAGAAGAGGAGTTGGCACTCATCTCTACTAGATTCTCAAAAGCATTGCAAAATGTGAGAACTAGAAGGAGAGGAAGCTCCGGACCTCAACGCTGTTTTGAATGTGGTAAAACAGGACACTTTCGTACAGAATGCCCTAACCTTTCAGGTCCGACCACCCGAGAAGAAAAACAAAGCAAGGTCCGGACCTCCTCTGGAAATTCCAACAAGAAGAAGAAAGGTACCATAGGACGCAAGATGATCAACAGTTTCATCACCGCGCTTCAAGAGTTCAGTTCAAGTGACATAGACTTTGAAAGTGATGAAGATGATGTTGACCTGGCCGACATATGCTTCATGGCGGGTAAAACAAAATCAAGATCAAGTCAGGAGGATGCAGAACACAATAGTGAAGACGATGAGGTATGTTCTACCTGCAATGAAATGTGTGATGCTATTTCTCGCGCAACTATTATTGTCAAGAAAAAGGACAAAAAGCTTAGGGATAATGCTGCTAAAATTGAATCACTAGAATCTGAAATTAACCGTTTAAAAACTTTGATTCCTAGTGATGATGCATGTCCCTGATGTGACTTAATCTATGAACAATTGTCCACATTAAGAAGTGCACACTCCTCCACTGTAGATAGACTTTATGAAGAAATTGAAAAGAACAAAGAGCTTGCTGCACTTAATGATAAAAACTTGAAAGATGCTAGCTGTTCTACAATTGATTTGCATTGTTCTACTTGTGAGGATCTTGATAAGAAACTACAGGATGCTATGAATGAAATTTCTATATTGAACAATGCTTTACGTTCTCATGAAGTTAAATTTTGTTCAAATTGCAAACTAAAAGGAAAAACTTCATGTAAAAATTGCCTTGATCTGTCCAATAAACTTGATGACATGCATAGGACATTAGATCGGCTTTGTAATGGGAATAAGAACCTAAACTTGCTGCTGAATTCTTCCAAGTCTTGCAATGATAAAACTGGTTTAGGTTTTGATTCTAATGTTCATGCTAAGGCACATCCACCTAAAATTGTAAAGTCATTAGGAAGTGGTTTGATTCAAACAGTTCCTAAACAAAAAGGAGTGGTTTTCAAATCTGCAGGAGTGTTGCCTCATTCGGTTTCAAATAAAAATATTGCTTGCTCATCTAGACATGAACACAAAGTTAAATTTCATTGTACCTTCTGTGGTAGAGATGGTCATGCCATAGATTTTTGTTATAGACTAGCTAAACAACAGAAAAAGGAAATAAAAATTGCTAGATCTTATAACTTTCATGCAATTAGAAAAACACAACCTGCTTTAGTGAGTCAGAAATTTGAAAAGGTAGCTTCCGGACCATCTGGTAAGAAGTCCGCAAAAGCAGCTCCGATAGTTCCGGTAGCTCCGAGAGCTCCCGGACCTTCTGTTGTTTCCTTCGGAACTTCAGCTTTTGTTTCCGGAGCTTCAGCCTTGTCTTTTGGTACTGCTACTTTTACCTCCGGAGCTACTGGTTTTTGTGCTAAAAGAGTTAAGAATAGAAAACCTCAAACTTCGACTCATAAACCTGCTGTTTTGTCTCAGCTTTCGCGTGTTTTTCCTGCTGCACGTCGCGTGACTCAGTACTGGATTCCTAAATGCCTTTTGACTAACCCCAGTATTGAGTCATCGACGTATTGTGCTTTTATGTAGGTTACACATTTGAGGAAGGAGAACATGTGGATTGTGGATTCAGGTTGCTCACGCCACATGACCGGTAACAAAGATTGGTTCTCCTCCCTCTATTATGTGTCACGTGTAGAGAATGTTACTTTTGCCGATAATTCTTCAACTCCTATAATTGCTAAAGGTTCGGTTAGAGTAAATGATCACTACACTTTAAAGGATGTGGCACTTGTCAAAAATTTGAAATACAACTTGCTTTCTGTTGCACAATTGCTAGATGAAAATCTAGAAATTATTTTCAATAAAAACTGTTGCAAAGTTGTAGGTTCAAATAGTGAGCTTATTTTTAACATGTCTCGGTTTGGAAGAGTTTTTAAAGCTGATTTTGATATGTCTTGCTCTAAGCATAGGTGTCTAGTTGCTAATGATTCAAATGACTTATATTTTTGGCATCGTAGACTTGGTCACGTAGGCTTTGATCACCTAACGTGTGTTAGTGCTCTTGATCGCATACGTGGGCTGCCTAAGCTTAAAGGGGACAAAGAAATTGTGTGCTCTTCTTGTAGACATGCTAAGATGGTTGCAGGTTCACATACTCCTCTCACAATGATCATGACAACTGAACCATGCCAACTTTTGCATCTTGACACCGTAGGACCTACACGTGTTAAATCCTTCGGAGGTAAATGGTATGTTCTTGTTATTGTTGATGATTATTCTAGATACTCTTTGGTTTACTTTATGGCGTCTAAGAATGAAGTTTTTAGTCACTTTAGAACTTTATTTCTTAGATTATCAATTGATCACCCAGGATCATTAAAAGCAATTAGAAGTGATAATGGAACTGAATTTAAAAATCAATCTTTTGATCACTTTTGTGCTGAAAATAGAATAGATCATCAATTCTCTTCACCATATGTACCTCAACAATACGGTGTTGTAGAAAGAAAGAACAGAACCTTAGTTGAGATGGCTAGGACTATGCTTGATGAATATCAAACTCCTAGGAAATTTTGGGCTGATGCGTTAGCAACTGCTTGTTATGTCTCAAATCGTGTTTTCTTGCGTGCTAAGCTAGGTAAAACACCATATGAGCTCCGGTTTGGACATAGACCTAGTGTTACACACTTTCGGGTCTTTGGTTGCAAATGCTTTTTTAAGAAACATGGTAATCTTGATAAATTTGAACCAAGATCCCTCGATGGCATGTTTCTTGGTTATCCATCTCATACTAGAGGCTACTGTGTGCTTTTACTTGACACTAACAAAATTGTGGAGACTTGTGAAGTGTCTTTTGATGAAGCTAGCCCAGGTACTAGCTCCGGTGTTGCAGGACCAGATCCGTATCTCCAGGGGGAGGGTATTTTCGAAGATGAAGAAGAGCCGGTGATACTGCCTAGTAGTTCCGAAGTTGACACGTGTCCAGCTCCGAACATTGAACAAGCTCTGGCTATCACTTATGCTGGTCCTGATCATCCACAAGTCACAAGCTCATCAATCTATGATGAACCTAATGAAGAAGAAGCTTGTGAGACATCTATTCCCCTACGGTTTTACAAAGATCACCCCCCACAACAGATGATTGGAAGCTTGCACGAACGAGTCACACGGTCCAGGTTTTGCAATCCAAACTGTCGTGCTCATTCTGCTTTTGTTGCTTCTTTTGAACCCAAAGATATATCACACGCACTCACTAATGAATCTTAGATTATTGCCATGCAAGAAGAGTTAGAAAATTTTGAAATAAATAATATTTGGAAACTTGTACCTCCACCTCAAGGTCACACTTTAATTGGAACTAAATGGGTATATAAAAATAAACAAAGTGAGGATGGGGTTGTGGTTAGGAATAAGGCTAGGTTGGTTGCTCAAGGTTTCACTCAAGTTGAAGGTCTATATTTTGATGAAACTTTTGCCCCTGTCGCTAGATTAGAAGCCATAAGAATTTTGTTAGATTTTGCAGCATCTAAAGGTTTTAAGCTATATCAAATGGATGTTAAAAGTGCTTTTCTTAATGGCTACATAGATGAGGAGGTTTATGTCAAACAACCACCGGGTTTTGAAAATCCAGATTTTCCTAATCATGTTTACAAACTATCCAAAGCCTTATACGGTCTCAAAGAAGCCCCTAGAGCATGGTATGATAGGTTAAAAACATTCTTACTTGAACAGGGGTTTACCATGGGCAAGGTTGATAAAACTCTTTTTGTGCTTAAGCATGGCAATGACTCATTATTCGTTCAAGTGTATGTGGATGATATTATCTTTGGTTGTGCTTCTCATGATCTTGTGTCCAAGTTTTCAGCAATGATGAGTTCCGAAATTGAAATGAGTATGATGGGTGAAATCACTTACTTTTGGGGGCTGCAAATCAAGCAAACCAAGGAGGGTACCTTTGTGCACCAAATGAAGTATACCAAAGACCTCCTAAGGCGCTTCAACATGGACAAAAGCAAGCATCTTCGAACACCAATGGGAACTGCAACAACACTTGAACTTGATGAAGATGGTGAACCTGTGAATAAAAAAGAATATAGAAGCATAATCGGATCACTTTTGTACCTCACGACATCAAGACCGGACATACAATTCAGCGTATGTCTTTGTGCACGGTTTCAAGCATCCCCACGTGCTTCACATCTTCAAGCCGTCAAAAGGATTCTCAGGTACTTACATGGAACTCAAGAATTTGGCATTTTTCTTCCTTCTTCCTCAACCATTACTTTGAAAGCTTTTTCGGATGCTGATTTTGGGGGTTGTAGGATTGATAGGAAAAGTACTTCCAGTGCTTGTCATTTTCTTGGTAATTCTCTTGTTGCTTGGTCCTCTAGAAAACAAAATTCAGTTGCACAATCCACAGCCAAATCTGAATATGTAGCTGCTGCTAGTGCTTGCTCACAAATTCTTTGGATTGTTCAAACACTTATGGACTATGGGGTTGATCTAGATAGTGTTCCACTGTTTTGTGATAACACTAGTGCTATTTGCATTGCCAAAAACCCCGTGCAACATTCTAGAACTAAGCACATTTATATTAGGTATCACATTCTCCAAGATAACGTTGAAAAAGGAAACATTGTGCTTCACCATGTAGATATCGAACATCAATTGGCTGACATTTTGACAAAACCTTTGGATTTCACTCGTTTTTGTTTCATTCGTAGTGAAATAGGGGTTATGCATCCTCATGGCTTACATTGAGGGGGAGTTTTTGAAACTTGGGAAGTCTATGTGTGAATCTGAAATAAAAATAATATGAGCATAATATTTCATACATATATGACTTTGTGATTCCTTTTACATGCTGAAAGTTCTTACTACATTACTCGTGTTATACATTTTGTAGTTTTTGCCATGTCTAGTAATTGGAATAATTACTTACACTAAAACTGGTCATGGTCGAACTTTCTTGCTGTTTTGAACTTGTTACATGTTCACAAGTGCTTTTAATCATAAAGAATTAATTAAGTAATCAACTCACATGTTGAGTTTTTATGAACAAATATATATTGAGAAAAGATCAAGAAAATATGCATGCATCGCACTTCTTCTTTTGAGATGGCTTGTCATTGCACTTAGATATGAACTTGGAAGAAGTTGTGTATGACTAAAACCATGTCCTTAAGCTTCTGATTGTCAAATGACATAGGCTTGGCTTGGTTGGTTAGAATAAGGCAGATGCGCATATAATCTCTTGCAAATATCATATGATCTAAATTTATGCTTTGAAATATAATAAAATGCAGCAACTAGTGTCATGCTTTCATGTTTTGAAATAGTTAAGTTTGTGGGATCATAACTTGCTTAAATTGAAAATTACATATGATCTCTAGCATGGCTTACACTACTTTATGTATTTCATTGATGTGATAATGTAAAGTACTTGATAGTATGACTTGGATGAGCTTTGTTTATATGAATATGTTATAATATGCTCATAACAACTAAAGAGGGAGAGATAATTTGTTTATATGCTCATGACTTGCTGAATACATTGTCAAAGGGGGAGAGATAAGCATGAAGAGAAAGAGAATATGTGCATAAGGAGAGATAATAAAGGGGGAGAGATAATATGAGATAATATGGGATAATTTTTTCTTCTCATTTTACTTTTGATTTACAAAAAAAGGGAGAAATTGTCTTCAAAACTTCTAATGAGAATAAGCCAATGTTCGGATTTTAAATGGTGTTGCCAATGCATTCATCAAGGGGGAGATTGTAAGACCTATGTGTGCTGAATGCATTGGCTTGTAGTGAATACACTTGGCTTTGATGATAAAAGTTTTGAATATCACCAAAACACCTTTTTATCAAGGTCCAACTCTAGCTCCGAGCTACAGCAAGGTCCGACGGTAGGTTCGGCTTGTTTTGGGTAGCTCCGGCTATGTTCGAAGCTAGGTCTGATTTCTTGGTAAGGTCCGACTAGCTTTGGTTAGCTCCGATGAGCTTTATCTTTACCTCTGGCATGTCTTTGATAGCTCTGGCATATATTTGATAGCTCCGGAATGCTTTTGTTAAGCTCCGACGTACTTTGTCTAGCTCTGGTTTTGGGTTCACTAGTTTTGACTAGTTTTTGGTAAGCTCCGGTGCTAGGATATACTAGTTTTGGTAAGCTCCGGCAGGTGCTTCATTGTACTAGTTTTGGTAAGCTCCGGGTCAAGCTCCGGCTTGCTGTGGGATGGTCCGGAACTTGACCGCAATACTTCTGCTTTTCATTTGCAATGTTTCATACTTGATTTACATGATTGGAAAGATTTCTTAGTATTCATTTGCTAAGTTTTTGGTGCGTTTTGGTTGATATGGAAGATATCGTGTTGTTGTGGTTTTGCAACATGCTTATGTGAGGTTCTCACGTAATGTGTTGTGTTCGGAACTAACTTGAATCAAGTCGAGGACTTGGGCTTGTATGGATTGGTTGTTTATTCATGTGCAGGTGTTGCTTGAGTTCAAGACATAGCTAGTGACGGGATCCATTGGACTAGTCTCAGGGAGGAGATGAGGTTCCAACAACCAAGTTCGGGAGGAATTGTGGTTGAGCTGATCATGAGGTTGCGCAGCATGTTTGGATCAAGAACAATGCATATGAAGGTATCATGGACGTCATTGGAAGATGTTTGCACATGTGCAAGGTGTGCATGGACGTGTCTACATGGTTCCGAGGCGTGATGAAGAGATGTGGACGTAAAGAATTGGTCGGAAAGGTCCAACCGACTAGGTTATGGACTCAGGCTGCGGCTGAGTCGGGTTTGACTCAAATATGGAAAGATTTGAGTTAGTTATGTTAGGATTTCATGTGGGTCACGAATTTGAGTTGTTTAGGAATGTGGGATAGGTTCCTAAGGTGTTTGGAAGTCTTAAGATTGCTTCTATCTGCGTATAGAAAAATCTTGAGCAGTTATGGAAAGTTACGATTCGTGATCTGAGTAGGATTGGAGTCCTAGTTGATATTGGGTTGGCCTAAGGGCTGGTTATATAAGCAAGGGAGCCCAGAGCTCGTGGTAGACGACTTTGGGGCTGTTCCTCTTGTGTTCTATTAAATAAAATTCGTAGTTTGAAGGAACTTTTGTGCCTTGTTCATCCGACTTGTTCCAGACAAGTTTTACACGACGAGTTTCTGGACAGCACTACCTTTCATCGGTGGTTTTATCATAACTCGAGTTTTACATATCACAACTTGATTATCTATCATCTGTCAAAATTTTATGCTCATTGTATTTGTGTTCTATGATCTACACGAGTTTCTTTGCAGCATTCCAGAACTGTTTTTTTCTCTGGTAGGACAGATTGACCATTGTTTGATCTTTCGATCATAACTTGAGTTTTTCTCGACGGATTTGAGTGATTCTTTTTGTGTTGTCTTCAATACTTGATTCTCTCTGATATCTATCACTTTTGTAACGGTGAAACACTTTTATATTAGTCTCACACACGATTTCTTTAACAGATCGTTTTTCTGCCAAAAGGGTTTGGGGTTTAATTGTTTACGCTGCGTAAGATTTTTAAATCTACCATTCACCCCCCTCTGGTAGCTTTTCACGTGCTCTTCGATCCTAAACCAGTTGGTAGCCCTTAAATGTTTGCACCATTGGAGATCCCGGAGTCTTCCCGTTGTAGACATAGACCCAGACATGTGCTACGTGGTAGCTCTAGATCTTCCCTCTACAGGGAGGTAGGTCCGGAGCTACTGGACACGTGGCAGCACTGGAGCCTCACTTGTTAGGGAGGCACGTCCGACACCCTGGGGCGCATGGAAGCACCGGAGCCACCCTAAGGAGGGTGGTAGGTCCGGAGCTACTGGACACGTGGCAGCACCGGAGGCACCCTGAGAAGGGAGGTAGGTCTGATACTACAGGACATGTGGCAGCACCGGAGCCACCCTTAGGAGGGAGGTAGGTCTGGTACTGTGGGACACATGGCAGTACCAGAGCCACCCCGAGGAGGGAGGCAGGTCTAGTACTACGGGACACATGTCACTGTCAGGCGTCCACATTCCGGTACAGTGGGATTTGGCGCTTTTGTTTCCGGTACCACAGGGTACCCGGTACAAAGGGTACCGATAGTGGCCCCCAGGCCCACCTTAGGGTGAGGCTCTGATCTTGGAGGTGGGGCCACTATCTCTTCCCTCTTTGATGCTTCAAATTTTCAATCAAGCGGTTGAAATGACGACATGTTCCTGCCCCATCGCCATGTGGCCCTTCTTGGTTTGGAAGGTGAGTTACATGACATGCAGATGTCAGACAATTGAAGGTCACCGGTTCCTAATACGATTTCCATATCCCCAACACAATCTCTGTAGGGTTGTCAGGCTGTTACCCTTCGGGCTTCCACGTTATCATCATGACAACAGTTCACCTAGTGCAACCTTTTTGACAAAGTGGACCCGGGCCCCCTTGTCATTGATGAGGTAACTTCACAGAGCATGTAGTTACCATCATAGAGTTGCAAATGCTTATTAAAGAAAAGGGCATTGTAATGGGAAGAACTTCTTACGCATCAAATTATTCTCGCGCATAGAGCTCTCCGCTTGACCCCTTGCATTGCGACATTCACTTTTTGCTCGACCTTGTCGCGATGGAACTAGGACTTCTCCCCAACAAGATCAAGAGTGATAGTGACCTATTGAAAGTCCAAAAGCTGATGGGCCGGACAAGCGATTCCTTCAACAACTTGATCCTCTGTGGAAAGCTCCCATTCAAGAAGGAGGGATTCGGCGAGATCATCTTCCTCTTGGCGTACGCGATGGTGGGGCTTGTCCCGCTTGTCTCCAGCTTTCTGCTCATGCTGCTGGAGTCATATGGACTCCAACTTCAGCATCTCAGCCCCCATTCAATCTTGTTGGTGGCGATCTTTGTCCACTTCTGCGAGATGTGGGTGGGTGTGCCGCCCTGTATGCCATTGTTCCCGAACTTCTTCACGCTCTGAGAAACTGGCAAAGGTAACAAGCTAATCGGCTTCTACAACTTTGTGAGGCGCAAGAATCCCCCTTCAAGTGCATCAAGTCGTTTGCTTCCGGGAAGTGGGAAACCTGGAAGAAAGAGTACGTAATGATCCGAGTGGATCAACACGACAAGCTGGAACTGCAGGAGGGATTCCCAATAACTGATTTCGACTCTTGAGAAGAGCTCCCAGAGCTGTCAGAAGAATACAAACCGGTGCTATCGAGGATACAAAGCTTGGTTGAAGGGGGAGTAAACCTCTATGATGGTCCTTGCCAACTTCTTGACCAACCGCTAGGCTCCACTCAGACAACAGGAGTTTGCAGCTTGGAATTACATTTGAGAAATGGACCCCTACCGGATTGAGGTTGGCCCCAAGTCCAACTTGGATGAAAAATCCCTGAAGTCCCAGATGCAGAAGCTTTACAACAGAACTTTCACAGAGATGACATCACACTTCCAGCAGAGTTCCTGCTTCTGAACATGGTTCCAGAGCCTAGTAGGGAGCTGCGGAAGGGAATGCGCTTCTCGATGACACAGGACTTGCAGTGAGGCAGAGCAGCACCCGACCTGCAGGGATTGTTATTCCCAGAGCTCCCTTAAGCACGGAGAGTCCGAACCTGTGCCAGTCAGTGGGAAGGGCAAGGCTTCTGCTGAAGCAAAGAAGTCTGACTCAAGTCAAGGCAAGGGGAAAGAGCCCGTCGACACCTACAGCTGCAAGTGGAAGCT
This sequence comes from Tuctoria greenei, assembly GCA_036927565.1. Taxonomy (NCBI): domain Eukaryota; kingdom Viridiplantae; phylum Streptophyta; class Magnoliopsida; order Poales; family Poaceae; genus Tuctoria; species Tuctoria greenei. Next base: position 123,367,401 of record JAYESD010000009.1, on the reverse strand, counting down.
GATGTGGGCTGACGGGAGCTTCGTCAGTGTAGCAGCACATGTGGGCTGACGGGAGCTTCGTCAGTGTAGCAGCACCGCTGCCCCGCCTGACTTTGATGTCATTGCTGGTTGTGCCTCCAGCTTTGGCATATCCGGCCACGGAGCTAAGGGGAAGCTCTGAGCCTGGGAAATCGTCTTCGGCCCTGTGAAGATCGGGGTCCTGACATTCTAGTAATTGCATAGGGCAGTGCCGTGCGATGCGGCACCCAACATCATACATGAAAAGAATACGTGGAACATACCAATGTTTCATTTCATAAGATATGCGAGTTTAAAAAATAATGTACATGTGGAGTACATAAGCAGCAGAAGATACATAATACACTCACTCGAACGTAGCTACTGCACAAGTGAGAGTATTCAGTGCGGAATACCTCACACTAGCAACACGAAGCAAAGTAGCGGCTCGTGGGGTTTTTGCTCGGCAATACAATCCGAGAGGGGTGATGCCGCACTACGGAACCCGTCACATGCGATGTTACATGCAAAACATATCAATCCATAAATCGTGAGCAAAACGCTCAGCAAGACTTAACCGTCTCACCTAAAATGCAACTCTACATGCTGGAAACTCTAGTACATAGGTAGCTGAATATGCATAGAAGAAACTCGCCTAAAGTATGTCCTTTATTTTCAGATTTTAGCAGCAGTTTACAGTTCCATAAAAATAAATTTAGTTAGCAATATAACTATAGCATACAAGTAGTAAACAATGATTAAGCATAGAGCATAACTCATATTATTCTATTATTCTTAATTTACTACGTCACGACTCAGCGAACAAGTATGCTCAGTCCATAACTGCGAGCGATGGTGATTGCAATCAATAACAACCCGGAATGCACGACACATACGCCCGCAAGGAAGCCACATCAGTGCACTTCACTCTACACCATATGCAGCCACTTTTCACTAGGGGCCCTAATATGGAATCAACTATCCATCCCGAGCAAAAGGTCCCCTACACGAACACGTCAAAGTTGCCCGCTAGAAGATTTACACCTTTATGCCTTCTCAACGCCACTCAAAGACAACAGAGAAGTTTCCACACCAAGGTCTATGAGTTACATCAGTTTTCTGGGTCCCATATACCAGTATGCATCCGGTAAAGTTCAAACTTGCCCAACAGGGCCGCACACAGATCGGTCCTCAATCGACACGGGCAAGGCTACACATCCTACCCCGCTGCCCAGCCTCATATTCATTTCAATAAGTCATTCTCTATCATAAACCAATCCCATGTGAGGTGAAACCTATCTCGCGAGTAGATTCCAACTATTCGACTTGTACTGGATTTCTATACAATATTTAGCATAGCAGCAACTACACGAGGACTTAACAGCTACCCAAATACTCCATGGGTGTTCTGGTTATGCAAGTGGAGTATCAAAATCATCTAGACTTAATGCACAATTCATCTCCAAGACGTAATGTGATACAAAGAAAAATTTTATAAAAGCTTTTAATGCAAACCGGCGTTTGCCTTGCTTAACAGTTAGACAAAGTTGCTGGTCCGTCCAGAAGAAATCCTTCCTCCATGTCCTCCAAGTTCCTCGTGTCGTTAACTATCGATATGAAATGCACATATAAGAATTAGGACTTAGCAAAGAGAGAAAACTTGATGAATCTTAATATGACTACGTATGCTGTATAAGTACTACAGAAAGGGTCTAGGTTGCATTTAAATTCGGGTGGAAAGGATGGGTTTACTAAAGTTGATTTGGAGAGTAAGGAAATTGTGAACTTCATTATGACATAGAAGTATATGAAGTATACTACTGTCATAATCTGGTGAATACAAAGAGTAATAAAGCTGGGATTTTTGCAGAAATACACATATGTCATAAGAAATGTGGTAGCCAAATTTCAGCTAATGTAATGAAAGAATGTGGTCTACAAAAATCTACAAATCTTTGAGCTTCACAGAATTTCCCTGGAAGAACTGGAGTTTTGTCATACAGGAAATTATGGTTTTCATGTAGATAGGGTCAAATAAAGTCTACCAAATTGGTTTCAAATTTTTCTAAGCTTCCTATAGGGAGATATGAATTTTACAAGTTCTTACAATATTCTGAAAAAGTTTTTGTTGTTTTTAAAATTTTCATGAACATATGAAAAAGCAACACAGTTTGACTGACCAAATGAAGTCCAATAAAGCTGAAATTTTGTATGTACATCAAGAGATTTATTTAGGACGTTCTAGACAAAATTGGGTATTTTACATAAAGTGGATGTCCTAGAATTAATTCCCAATATTCTGAGTTTATGGAATTTTGGAGAAAATTACAGAGATTTTCATACCAATACAATTGTACCACTGCAATGTACTGGTTAAAGGGAATCCAAAAAAATTTGTTTCATAATTTTTGGACGCTTCTACTAGGATATATAAATTTCCAAACCTTTTGCAAAATCTGGAAATTTAAAAGGAAAGAGGAAAAGTTTGAATGCCTGCCAGTGGGGTCCATGGCTGATGCAGCCAGTCAGCACTCGGCAACACTAGGCCACAGGGTGATGTGTGCTGGGTCACAAGGTATCCTTGTGCCACACCTGATCCGGACGAAAGGAACAGAGCCACTGACGGGTGGGCCCCGCATGGTCATCTTCTACCTCTCGCCACACCTCCTCGGGCGGTCGGCCACCGGCGGCGCTCGCCGTTCCCCAAGCCGGACTGCGCCAATAGGCAGAGGGAAATAAGGCATCCAAACTGTCGACTGTTGGAGTCGGTAGATCCCCTGACACTACTAAAGTGTTGAAGGAGTTTGTAGTTCGGTTTGGGCGCGCGGAGACTCAAGAAGGTGAAACACGATTGGACACGAGTGACACAGTGGTTTACGTGGTTCGGGCCGCCTGAGCGTAATACCCTACTCCACGGGTGTGTGTGTTGTATTAACTTGTGAGCTTCAGAGCGTTCGAGAGTTCTCTCCTTCGTGTATTGTCGGTTTGTCCTTTTATAGTACAAGGACAAACCGTTACAAGTCGGCCTGGCCCGACATGTGGCCCTGGCGGTTACTAGTATTGATACACGAGATTAATTGTTGTTAATAACCCTGTAACGGCTCCGACAGTGCCGTTACAGGTGTTAAGATCGTCCGATTAAGTATCATTAACGTGGAATTAATGATAATTAATCGGGTCTTGAAGTCCGCGGCTGTCCTTTGAAGATCCGGAGCCGTTAAAATGTCTCCCGGAGGTTTGAAGCGGCCAGCTCCGACGTATGGACACGTGGCAGCTCCGGAGCTTGCTTGTGGGAAGCGGGAAGCTCCGGGGTGGCCTGGCACGTGTCAGGTCCGGAGCTTCTCTCGGTCAGGGGTTAAGTCCGGAGGTGCCGTTTCAGTACCTAGCCCGGAGCTTCACCCTTGCGGGTAATAGCTCCGGTCTGACAGTACACGTGGCAACCTAGGGGTTAACCATGTTGGAGAAGCAGGTCCTGTTATGTCTGACAGGTGGGCCCCCGAGGGTCTTTAATTTGAGTAGATGTCCTTCCCTTGAGATCTTTGTAACCTCAGGGGGTGTATGGTTTTTAGGGTACCGACAGTGGCCCCCTGGATCTACCTCCGGGGAAAGTCACCGGGGTGAAGTCATTCCGTCGGAGGTGGGTCCATACTCGCGACTCTTGAACTGGGTCTTCAAGGGTCTTCGGAGGTGCCGTTGGCGGGGCTTTACGGTTAAATCCTGACACGTGGCGCACCTCAGGCGGCAGATAGGATCTTTGGCGTGCGGATCTCTCGCAATTGAAGGTCGCCAATTCCCGATACGAAAACCGTATCGGTTCCGCGCGCCTTGTCAGGTCGCCGCCTTTGGGTTTCCCGCCTCGTGATGACAACCGTTCGCCTGGGTAAGAACCTCGACTTGATCGTCAGGGTGGTCCCGGGCCCTCTTGTCATCGGTAGGGTTGAATTCTTGAGTAGTATCCTTGACTCCCCTGCAGTTTCCATCCAAGCGTTGTGAGGGCTTACTTAAGAAGGAAAGCGCACCGTCGGGAGTTCTTTACGCTTTCCATCTGTTCTTGCGCTCAAACTCCCAACTCGTGCTTTGCTCCTCTTCTCTTGCCTAGCTGTGCTGCGATGGAGTTGGGTCTGCGTGAGAGTCGTTTGAAGACGGAAAGCGATCTGAAGAAGGTCCGAGCCCTCATGGGGTGGTCTTCGGACTTCTTCAACCGCTCGGTCCGCGCCGGCGGAGAGCTTCCCTTTAAAAAGGAGCACTCCGGCGAGATGGTCTACTTTTCATCGTACGCCATGGTGGGGCTGATCCCACCGATTTCTTCTTTCTTCTTGATGCTGCTGGACTTCTATGGTCTGCAGCTGTACCACCTTGGCCCTCACTCCATTCTCCTTGTGTCCATCTTTGTCCACTTTTGCGAGATGTGGGTGGGCATCCCTCCCTGCATCGAGCTCTTCCGAACCTTCTTCACCGTCCAAACCACCGGCCGAAGCGACGAGTATCTTGGCTTCTACTACTTCGTGAAGCGCAAGAAGTGCCCGTTCAAGTACCTCCGGTCATTCCCTTCCGGGAAGTGGGATGACTGGAAGAAAGATTGGGTAGTCGTCCGGGTGGAGGAACATGAGCGGTTGGAGTTGCCAGACGGTCTGCCCGGCATTGACACGTTGGTGTGGAGCGAAGTTCCGGTGCTGGCGGCAGCTTTCGACCCCATCCTGACCAGGATCCGCCAATGTGTGGAGGGAGGATTGACTCCCCAGGCGGTGTTCTGCAACTTCTTGTCCAACAGGTGGGCGCCGCTGAAGAGGAGGGAGAAGCTCGCCTGGGCCCTCAACAGCGTGATGGACGAGGACCGGGTTGAGACCGGGTTGAAGTCCAGCATGGTGGGGAAGTCCTTGGAGTTTCACCTCAAGAAATTCCAGCACGGCATCGATGTTGACGGAGAGTACTTGACTCCGCCGCCGGCTTTCCTCCCCCTGAACGTGGAAGTTGAGTTCAGCAGGGAGCTCCGGCGGAAGATGCCCGCGCTTGACGACCTTGGCGTCGTCGAGAGAAGATCAACCGCCCGGTTGGCGATCCCCGGGTTGTCCGAAGGCGGCTCCGCCCCTGTCTCTCAGCCAAGAGCTGAGGTCATCAGCAAGGGCAAGGAGTTGGCGGAGGAGCCGGAGAGCCGAAAGAGGAAGCTGCGACATGCTGACGGAAGGTCCGTCGGGCTTGCCACTTCCCCCCCCCCCCCAGTTCCCCATCCTCAGGAAGGAAGATCCTCCGCCGCCGTGGCGGCTGTCCCCGTGGTGGGGTCTTTCCGGAGCGCTACTGTTCCGGCGGTGGGATCCTCCCGGAGTGCGACTGTCCCCGTGGTGTATCCTTCCGGAGGTGCCAGCTCCGGGCAGGCGACTCCGGCACGAGAAGCGGTGAGGGCCTCCAGGTCCAGGAGTTCCTCCCGATCAAGGAGAGCTCCGACCCGGGAAACGCCCGCGGCCACGGCAAGTCCTGGGAGTCCTCCCGGAGCTCCTACGCCGACCGTGGCCAGCCCGGAACGTCCGGGAAAGAGGTTCCGCGCAAGCTGGTGCGTGAGCCTCCCAAGGTAATTTTTCTTTCTTACCTCGATTAACTTTTAATTGTAGCATCTATTTGCTCAATTTCTTCGTTCTTTATCTGCAGCGTTCCCAAGAAGGGGAGTGAAGCTCCGCCCTCAGTCACAGTGTCTGAGGCTGCGGGGGCTTCTGCTCCAGCTCCGGTGCCGCCCCAAGCGGAGGCTGCGACAGCTCCGGCGCCGGCTGTCGTGGTCATGGACCTCGACTCGTCTCCAGAAGTTCCCGTGGTAGCGCCGGACCACGGGATTGAAGATGCGCCAGCGGCACCCGTTCCGGAGGTAGAAGCTCCGGGTCCTGGTGCTGCAGAAGTAGAAGCTCCGACTATTGAGTCGGAGGAAGTAGCAGTCCCGGCTTCGGAGCCGGAAAGTGCTGAAGCCCCGGCGGTTGAGCCGGAGGTAGCTGAAGCCCCGGCATGCGAGCCGGAAGTAGAAGTGGTTCTGGCAGTTGAGCCGGTTACTTCTGAAGTTCCGGTCGCAGAGCCGGTGATTGTTGCAGCGCCGGCCGCAGAGCCGGCGGCTGAAGAGGTGAGGGAGCTGGAGCCTCCCTCAGAGGAAGTGTCCCGGCCGGAACCAGTGGAGGCGACGACGTCAATGGTACATGTGGCAGAGCCAGAGTGCCTGATCGAAGTCGCCGGCCCCCAGCCTGTGGGGGCAGATGAAGACTTGGTGGCGGGACCTCCTTCGATGGCGACTGAGGCCATCCCGGAGGAGGGCCCTAGCGCTTTGGAAGCTCGGGGTTCCACTCTCGTAGAGTGGGACCCAATTTTTGTAAATGAAGACCCGCTGGAACCAGCGGAAGAGATCCCAGAAGGTCCAGAGCCCATCTCGCTGTCGATGTCCATCGACAACGCCTGCTCCAGTCTACGTCAAGTCCAACTAGCCTTCTTCCACGACAGCAAGGCTCTTGAAGAGGAGCGCCAAACCCTTAGGCGGTGGCGTAATCGGCTCCAATTCGAGACCAAGCTGGCGCAGTCGAGGCTTGCGGATGACAAGGAATGGATTAGGCGGGAGAAGATCCGCCTGGAGCTCTGGGGTGAGCTGCTGGATGAGAGGGAGAGCATGACTCACGCCCTCGACGCTCAATCCCGGGAGTTCCATGACCAAGCAAAGGCTGCTAACGACGCGGCCAATGCTCGGTTTGATCAGCTCGAGGCCATCAGCACCGCACTCATCAAGCGCCGAGAGGAACTTGAAGGAAGGGAAAGACGGCTCGAGGATGAGGAGCAAAAACTCCTGGAGCTACGGGATGACGTCTTGCGACGGGAGGAAGAGCTCGCCGAGAAAACAGCTCTGGTGGACAAGGGCCTTGAGGAGCGCACTAAAAAATTTGAAGAGCGCTGCCTCGAGGAGGAGGAGAAGACCTGGGTGCGGGGGCAGGAACTCTACGAGTACGAGTGTGCCCTTATTGCCCGGGAGAAGAAAGCGGAGGCTAGGGAGAAGGACCTGGTTGACCGCCGGAACAAGATCCACCTACGGCCTCAGTCACAGTGCCCTTAATCGGGTCTTGAAGTCCGCGGCTGTCCTTTGAAGATCCGGAGCCGTTACAATGTCTCCCGGAGGTTTGAAGCGGCCAGCTCCGACGTATGGACATGTGGCAGCTCCGGAGCTTGCTTGTGGGAAGCGGGAAGCTCCGGGGTGGCCTGGCACGTGTCAGGTCCGGAGCTTCTCTCGGTCAGGGGTTAAGTCCGGAGGTGCCGTTTCAGTACCTAGCCCGGAGCTTCACCCTTGCGGGTAATAGCTCCGGTCTGACAGTACACGTGGCAACCTAGGGGTTAACCATGTTGGAGAAGCAGGTCCGGATATGTCTGACAGGTGGGCCCCCGAGGGTCTTTAATTTGAGTAGATGTCCTTCCCTTGAGATCTTTGTAACCTCAGGGGGTGTATGGTTTTTAGGGTACCGACACAAACCTTCAGTCCATGGCCAACACGCATGGCAACCTCACACGCACCCAAATGGCCGGAATACGGCCGGCGACGGCAAGACACCGGCGAGCTTTGTTGGCCATGGTGACAACAGCGCCGAGGAGGACAATTGTAAAATCCCACTTTTTCCTTTTATGAGAAGTTCAACCACATGTGGTTTATCAAACATAATGGAGGGCAACAAAATTTTGCACATAAGCTTGACCTCACCAAAAAGTTCTCTTTCTACAAAGTTGGGAAGTTATTGATTGCAATGGCTAGGGCAAATTATATGGCAGCAGTATAAAAATCAAAACCAATGTTATTTGATTATGTTGCTATGCATATTAGGCCCTGCCAAAAAGATTCAAATCCAAGGCTCCAAATTTTTCCTTGGACTCTTAAATATCTAAATAGCTTCTCAGAAAAATTTCAAGATTTTTGAAGTACATCTTCCATTGGTTTGGACACGTACAAAGGATTCAATTCGCGTCGACATCAAATTTGGCTTTGCACTAAACTTTGCCCAAATCAACCCCTAAATTTTTCTAAGGCCTTTTATGGTTCAGGGAACTTGATTTCAAAGTTTGGAGATTTTTGGACCTCAGATACTATTTATTTCAACAAGGTTTATACCCATATTAGAATTCAAATTTGAATTTGAATTTGATGCGAACTATGTCCAAATTTAATTCTGATTGCAGAATTTAATTCCCCATATTTTTCTTAGTCTACATGTAAATTTTGGGAATTTTTGGACAATGTTTAAGCTAGAATTTAGAGGAATGGATAAGGGAGAGAGGTGGGACCCACAGGTCAGGCAGTGAAACCGATTCACCGCCTCTGTTTCTCACCCCCGGTCGACACCACGACGCTTGCATGTGCCAGCTCGCCGTCGGCGTCGGTCGCCTCGAGCTGCCCCCCTGATGTCCTTATCTACCGCAGTGGCGCCTATAACCCCCCCCCCCCCCCCCCCCCCCCGTCGACGGAGTCCTCACCCATCACCGCACCGCGCCATTTTTCATCGCCGCCGCGATCACCCCGTGCCGCTCGACACCGCGCAGCCTCGCTGTTGATACAAGCGCCCTCATCCTCTTCGGTCAATAACAAAAAGGTGCGCAACGACCTCGTGCAGCTTCTGTTTATGCTTGAATCGCTATGATGCATCCTAGCTCTAGTATTCTTTAAAATCCCGAAGCACTTTTATCATGTTGAGGCTAGATCGTCGGTTTAATTCCGATTGTATGTACAAAATCTCTTCGATCCAGTTAGAGGACATGATCCATATAGTCTAACGGACCTTCCCTCCAAAAATCAGAAAGAACCATCGGCTAATTAGCAAGATCTTCAAGTTTTTCCCTTCCGCCGTTGTTAACGCTCTGTTCACCATCGACTTCGGTATTGCCGGCTATGACACGAGCTCTAAACCCTCCTGAGACCTTCCCCATGCATCCACGATGCTTACCGAGCTTTCAAACGAGAAGTTTAGCTAGGGAATCAAAGGTCTCCACTTCACTGAAACCCTAACCCCCGCCGCCGCCGTCGGGATTAGTTTTCCGGTCACCCCTCACCATCGGGAGCTAGTCCATCGTGTTCCCCACGCGAAAATATGTGGGAGCAGCGAGTCCTGAGGCCTCCCGTAGGCCGGAGGCTATCGCCGGCGAAAGCGCCGCTGCGCGCCGGTGAGAACGCCACCGCCCGAGCAATGACTCGAGGTGGAAGAAGACCGGGTTCGCGGGTCCCACCTGCCAGTGAACGCAACGCGCCCGGATAAGTCTGTGGCTAAGGATCTAGTGTGGCCGCGTGGAAAAGTTTATAACCCCCGGTGTGTCTTGCCCCTGATTGGATGATTTTAAATCCAGTGGGCCCTGGCGCCAAATTCAAAAGATGAATTTTCCCTTTTGGTGCAGAACCATTTCCAAAGTTTGAAAATCAATATCTTTCTGTAGGATGCTCCAAAAATATTCAAACAAATTTTGTTTGAAAGCCCTTGAGCTCTAATTTCTATCAGTACCAATTAGGTTCTGTGAAACTCACAGTTAAATTCTGTAGAAAACAATCTTTCCAAATGAAAATACAATTTTTCCAGATAAGATATCCACTGGAAAAATCCCCGAAATTCACATAAAATTCGCTGCCTTATTCTTGACAACCAGAAAAAGTTTGGGAGACATTGCACCTGTTCAACCCTCTGTATAGTTCAATTACCATTTTCAGTTATTGAATTTTTACATATGTTCGTGGCTTTATTATGTCCCAAATTTGGACTGAACCTTCCTTTAATCATACACTAGTTCCTGTAAAAATCTTGGATTTAATTGACCTACTATCCTAGTCCTAATTCAGTTACAAACAGAATATTGATTAAATGGCTAACAATTCAATTATAAGATAATTCCAGAAATTCGTGCCAACTTAGAAATACAATAACTCCTTCACCAAAGCTTAGAAACTTATGGAACAGATTTTGTTAGAACAAAGACAATTTCCTCTATCTTGATTATCAACTTTTAGCTATGTTCAAGCTACAGTTTTCTCTCTAGAATTTTTGGAAGTTAATTGCTTGCCATAATTTTGGAGACCACAATCTACTTTGATCATCTCCTGTTCTTTGCAAGAGTTTCTATCATATTCCCTAGTATCCACCTTCAAAGTTCCAAAGCCAATTAGGTCATTATCACATAATGGTCACCATAAATTAAATCATGTTCTTGGTAATAATTATTTTTCAAAGTCATTCATATACGTATTCTATGCATATCGTATAGTGACCGAAGTCGAGGGGGAGCCAGAAACCTTGGAAGAGCACCTTCCAAATATTAACTCAGACTCTGACCTGCAACAAGGCAAGCCCCGGTTTGCATTTAAGTCGTTTATAAAATTTTACTTTATAACTATGATGAGTAGTATATGAATTGTGCATTACATTTAGGATGATTGATACTCCACATGCATGACCAAAAATCCCAGGGATTGGTTGAAACGAGTTACAGTTTGACCTGTAGTAACTGCTTTGTTAATGCATAGGAAATCCGGTAGAAGTCAAGTAGTTGGAATCTACTCGCGAGAGATGTAGGACATATCTCACAGGATTGGTTAGATAGAAAATGGCATAATATAATGAAACTGAGACCAGGCAGAGAATGGATAGGAAGCGGCGAGAATTGAGTCTCGGTCGCATAGCCCTACCTGTGTCGATTAAGGCCCGTCTATATGCGGCCCCTTCGGACAAGATTGAATTGTACCGGCGACATAATGGACATATGGAATCTAGTAAACTGATGTAACTCGATAATTGGGGTGTCGAGGCCCATTAACTCACCATCGATAGGGGTGGGTTGAGGACAGTAAGGTGTAAATCGGTCGGCGGACACATGAGGTGTTCCGTGTGGAGACCTTCTATTTGCGGAGGTGAGATGGGCTCGACGTTCGGGTTTCTTGTGAAAGGTGGCCATATACGCCTAGTCTTGAAGTGTTATGTAGGTACAGGTGTGCTCGCTGACACTTCCGAACGACGTATGTGTCGTGTTGTCCGGGTGTGTCCTGATTGCAATCACTGTCCCTCGCAGTAATAGAGTAGCACTTGTTCACTGCGCCGTGACATAGTAAATACTAATGAAACCAGAAAATTATATTGTATTGAATTATAATTGCTTTGCAACCTTGTATGATTTAGAGGTAGTTAAATTAAAAGTTTACAGTTTCCCCATACTTTAGCTGTAATAGCATTATGTGCTCTAGGCATGTCATATCATCGGTAAAGCGTTTCTTATTTGATTGTGGAGCCCATGATGTGCCGTGCCTGGAGAAGGTCATTTGCTACATAAAACGTGATTATAAGGATCCACTTGTAGGCGAGTCATTTATGCTTCACCTTACCTATGTTTAGTGTCCTCTTTGCATATGTCTAGTGAGACGGGTTAGTCTTGCTGAGCCTTATGCTCACGTTTGTAGTTAACGAGTTTTTGTAGGTTATACAATTGATGAAGGGTTTGATGATGTGGCTGCACCCCCTCCAGGGTGTACAGCCGAATGGGAACCCTGCACGCCGCCGTGATTGAGTGTTGCTAGTGCAAAGTATCCAAGGCATGGATAACTTTGCTTTTGCATAGCTAGTGCTGAGAGTGTAGCTATGATATATATATTTCTTTACTTCTGCTAGTATTGTAAAACTTCCGCTGTATTATAAGTAAAAGACTTCGTCTTGTATTTTATTTGGGTTCTGTTCCTGTATATTGTTGGGTGTCGCATCACACGACACCACCCAATGAGATCCTCGGATGTCGGGATTCCGGTCCTTACAATCATGGTATCAGAGCATCATTGTAAACAGTGTACTTGAAAAGAACATATTTTTAAAAATTAGGATTTGAGTGAGGAATTAGCTATATGACTTTATAAGGAGTATTATTAGTATATGATATAAAGGTGGTAAACTAACTATGTGTTATTATATTCTGTAAAGACGTCCCGACGTCAAGTAAGAGGTAAGGTATGCCACCGAGTGCGGGTCAATCTCGGTAAGCTCAGCATACGAGGAGTGGTATGTGAAATTTCTGTGGCTTGGCACGGGAAGTTAATAAGAGTCTCTGAAGCTCTCAATGTTTCTGAGAACCTATGACACGCGGTACCCCAGCGTGCTTCAAAGTTAGTGGGAGCCCCCATCGGGTGGTGTATAACCCGATAGTATGCCTCTCTAGAACTATCCATGTTCTATGGGAGCATGCGAAACACGTATGCCCGAGCGTGTATAAGCCGGATCGTACAGGATTCTTTGCTGTATAGACATATTTACAGCCATGTACCTCGAGACAAGACCTCGCTCGAGGGCGACTAACACCAGAGTCGTATGCATTTATTTTCATATGTATTATTGTAACTGCCTGTCGTATTTCCCCGTACCGCCCTTGAGGTGTGAAGGTGTGAAAGGGGATTGTTTTTCTTCTGCAGGTACACTAACTCCGGTAGCGAACCGTGTAGCAAACGTTTGTGAGAGATCGATATAGGAACCACCTATAGACGTAACCGGATATACCGGAAAGAATTTTCTTTGGTGAGATATGTAGTACCGTCAGTATCAAACATGATACTAGACCATCCCCAACGACAGAATGGATGCATAATGCTTTGGAAAGTCCAAATATCAGATGCTGGTAGGTTTGAACTCCGTAAAAAGGGACTCCGACTCGATAGGGTAGATAGAATCAAGATTCTTGATTTCTGGCAGAAGTTGGCTCGACTTCGCCAGGTTGTAATCTTGGCTATCGAATAGATAACATAAGAGTATAATATATGGATGGAATGCTCGTGAAGACCTCTACAACTTTTCTGTTAACCATCAGGGCAGAAAAGTTTGAAATTCTATTGAAATCTGGAGTATACTAAAACTGCTCCGGATGACCGAACCATTGTACCAGTTCCAGAAATATTCCCATAACTCACTGTAGGAACATCTTCTGCCTTATTGTGACACATGTATAGAAAGGGCAGAGGCAATTATACAGGTTTGATATTTAGAGTTTTTCCTAATTAAAATTTGATTTAAATCAAATTTGGAACTCAAAACAGTGGACTGCAGCACTACTGGTGCAAACCAGTCAGTTCAACTGTTTAGTTTGGATAGTTATAACTCTTAATCCAGATTAGTGAAATAGTCACATATATACATATCTGGAAAGCTTAGGAAGTCCTCTATCAACTTTATTTTGCATTCCTGATCTAAATCTGGGTATAGTGGTGTATAATTCCATTTGTCGCAAACTTGGTTCTGGCAGTCCAGAACTTAAAATAGTTTGCACCTATTTGTGACTTCGCACGCGATACCTGTATAACAAACTTTTCAGGGGTTAAATCTTTTACTTCTGGATTGTTAACTTGATTTTATACAAAGTTTATTTGGTCATTACCTCAAAATATTATCATGATATCCCTGTATAAATTGTGGACATCACTACATATACAGAGGGGGTTCTGTCAAAAATTCCAGAAAACATGAGTCAACTTAAAACCTGTATAGATTCTATTTCCTAGCTCACTTGTAGCTGTATGAGTACAATCTGGAAAGCTTGGAAAGTATAATACAACTTTTGTATTCATCCCAACATTTGGATCTGACGTTTCCTGTATGAAATTGTGGAATTATACAGGAGGGTCAGCTGGAACAGACTGTGATTACAGCTCCAGTTTTAAAAATTTTCTAAAAACTGTTGAGAGTTGGAAACTTTCTCATTGTTCCAGTATTCTTTCTATAAATAACGGATGTGAGCATGCTACTACCATACGGATGGGTATTTTCCACTTGCGATGGTCATCCGAGCTTCCCAAGTATGCTGCAGGAAGTGCTCCAACAGTTTGGCTTCACCGAGATGCCATGCTATTGGGGTAGGGAAGCGATCGACAGAGGTGTTCGGTCGTGCACCATCTTGGTGGACATTCCGGCTAGTCCACGTCGATATGGATGGGCTCCTTTCTTGGTTACCGTCGACGGGGCTCAGTTAGAGGACACTTGGGCAGTCGCTGCAGGCGAAGCACTTATGAAGCTTTGTGAGCTTCATCAAGATGCCATGGCAGGGACTCAATTTGCCCTTATTCCAGTATGTGGTATGGCCGGCTTTGAGTGGCAACGTCGTATGGTTGCTGCATATACACCATTTGGCGACACAACCCCGACGACACTGGGAACATATGCGGCTGCTTCCAATATGGTAGTTGCGATGCAAAGCACCATTATTTTGGAGCAAGTCGAGGCTCTGCGGGAAGCGATGGAGCGGGGTGATACCCTTGATTTTATCAACGAAGGTCTACGTTCGCTCATAGCCCCAGCGAGTCACTGGCTAGATAAGTGCGAGAGTCAATTACATTATGCTTGCATTAGGATACAGAAAGCTCGTGCCGCACAACGACAGACTCGCACTGAACTACAGCAAGCTCATAGTGAGCTACAAGCAAGTCAATTGGAGGTGCAACAACAGCAAGAGCAGCTGTTAGTAGTCACTGAAGAGTGGGACACCGCTATTGAGACAGCTCAAAATTGGGAGTATGAAGCAGGAGAACTACAGGATAATGTAATTGAGGCTGAGGCACAATTACAACCAGTGGTGTATCCACCGGCCCATAACATACCATTAATTATGGGTGAACAGTTACCTTCAAATGATGAAGCAGAAGAAGAAGAAGATCCCGAGGAACTTGAATACGTCGAGTAGGACATATTGAAAGGAATGTGGCAGCACTTCTGCCAACCCGGGGCAACATATAGTTAAATGGTTGCTCGTGTTTTTTTTTTGTGACCATGTTTGTTTCATATTAAGAGTAGTGGTGGTTATGGCTAGATAACCAGATGTGTATGACATCTCAAGAGGACCAAGTATGGTAGAGATGTATTTCCATAGTGGGAGTCCATCATTTTGGAGTTTACTACTGTAAACTTGGTCCAGAGATAATATATCTTGTATAAAGTTTGTACTTTATCAATATATGTTGATGTTGTATATTTTCTATCGTGGTCTACCGCATTACTATTTATATGGAAGGATGAACTTCAGGCAGTGAGATTTATGGTGTGAATCGTTGTATTGCAGCATGGTGTGTACACGTGCAGCCCCAGAAGTGGGAGGCTCAAGTGGAGGGCAGGGGGATGACACACCACCCCCGGGGCAGAATACGCCCCAGACGCAGCCACCTCCACCACCTCCACCCACACTTCCCAGAAGTCTCGCGAAGGTTCTCGCAGCAGTACTCGGCTCGCGCGACAAGCAAACCGAGTTGTTGCGGACTCTTGTACAGCACTCGTCCCGTCAAGGGGGACGACATGCTGATTGGCCACGTCAGTCATATCCAAGTTCCTACTCGGATTTCTCATCGACGCATCCACCAATCTTCAGAGAGGCCGACGAGCCTTTGGAGGCGGACAACTGGCTCCGCACCATTGAAGGGAAGTTCGGTTTACTTGAGGTAACCGAACAACAGAAGGCTCTGTTTGCAGCTCAGCAACTGCAGGGTTCTGCTGGTGCGTGGTGGGCAAACTACCTCGCCGCACGCCCCGCAGGCTATGTTGTGAGCTGGGCAGAATTCCAGGAGGCGTTCCACGACTATCATATTCCTCCCGGGATTATAAGGACAAGGCTTCAAGAGTTCTTGGAGCTGAAGCAGGGAGGAAGGAGTGCTTACGAGTACTCCAAGGCCTTCAACCACTTGGCTCAATATGCACAGGACCAAGTGAACACAGAAGACAGGAAGCGAGAGTGCTTCTACCGGGGGCTGAACACCAAGATGAAGGACAAGCTGGTCTTGTTCAACAGCAGCAGTTTTAACGACCTGGTCAACGTCGCGATCATGCAGGAGGACGCTACTCGAGAACTGTCCTCGGACAAGAAGAAGAGGAGTGCTCCACAGGGCAGCGGAGGTGGTGCTCCTCAGAAGTACCGAATGGTGTATCGATCACCATCCGGCTAGAGGTGGCAACCGCCATCACGACCACCAATGTTCAGTGGTCGCCGGTTTGGCAACTCCAGGTTCCGACCGCAACAAAAGCATGGGATGATCCCACGTGCACTTCCACCTCCACCACGTGCACCGGGATTCCGTCCTCCCATTCGTACTGGCCAAACCCCGTACACGTGTTTCACGTGTGGACGCACGGGGCACTTCGCCAAGGACTGCCCGCAGAGTAGGCAAGGCAGAGGACAATCATCATACCAGAGCGCCAACCAACCCCGCAACCAGCCCAAGAAGCCAATTCCTAGACTCGGCAACGTCCACCACCTCGCCGTTGAGGATGTTCCGGAAGGCGCACCCGTACTCACGGGTACGTTCTCTATCTTCGATCATCCCGTAGTCATACTCTTTGACTCCGGAGCTTCACACAATGTTCTTAGCAAGTCTTTTGTCATTAAAAGTAAATTGCCTATAATCTCCACAAAAACTCCATATGTGATTAGCACTCCAGCCGGAAAACAGTAACAAATGAATTAGTTCATGGGATACCACTTAACCTAGATGAAACCATATATCTTACTTCACTTCTGTACTAGAGCATCAGAAGTTAGATGTCATCTTGGGAATGGCATGGTTACAATACCATGGTGCTATTCTAGATCTAGTCCCTCGAAAAATATGTCTAAATTCTCCACTTCATCCCTCTCAAGTCCTCAATCTTGAGAGAACCATTCTATTGAATCCATCTACTCACAATACCGAGGTTATTGAGCTAAAATATATTCCGGTAGTATGTGAATATCCGGACGTGTTTCCCGAAGATCTTCCTGGTATGCCCCCCAGAAAGAGATATAGAGTTCAAGATTGAACTTGCACCGGGAATAGTGCCAATCTCAAGACCACCCTACAAGATGGCACCCAAGGAACTTGCAGAACTTAAGGAATAGTTGACCGAACTTGAGAACAAGGGTTTCATTCGTCCAAGTTCATCACCATGGGGTTGTTCTGCACTGTTCGTAGAGAAGAAAGATAAGACCTTGAGACTGTGTGTAGACTATCGTCTACTCAATGCTGTCACTATCAAAAACAAGTATCCACTACCACGCATTGATATCCTTTTCGATCAATTGGTGGGTGCTAAAGTATTTTTGAAGATGGATCTTCGTTCTGGTTATCATCAGATCAGAATTCGACCAGAAGACATACCAAAGATAGCATTCTCGACGTGGTATGGATTGTATGAGTACCTTGTTATGTCCTTCGGATTGACCAATGCACCGGCTCATTTCATGTATCTCATGAACTCGGTGTTTATGCCGTAATTGGACAATTTTGTCGTGGTCTTCATTGACGACATACTTCAACAATTGCGTATCGTGCTTCAACGATTACGGGACCACCAGCTATATGCTAAGTTCAGCAAGTGTGAATTCTGGATCAGCCAAGTGCCATTTTTAGGGCATATCATATCAGTAGCAGGGATTGCAGTTGATCCAAGCAAGATCAAGCAAGTCCTCAAATGGGAGTCTCTAAAGTCTGTACATGAAGTTCGAAGTTTACTAGGTTTAGTTGGGTATTACCGGAGGTTCATTCCCAATTTCTCCAAAATAGCTAAACCAATGACAGAACTTCTGAAGAAGGGGACGAAGTATGTATGGACTGAGGCAGGTTTTCAAGCATTAGTAAAACACCTCACAACGGCACCAGTATTAGCTCAACCGGACACAACCAAATATTTTGATGTGTATTGTGATGCATCAGGAATTGGTTTAGGATGTGTGTTGATGCATGATAGACGAGTGTTCGCTTATGGATCACGGCAGCTTCGGAACCTTGAGCAGCACTATCCGACTCATGATCTAGAACTCGCTGTTGTGGTACTAGCATTAAAGATGTGGAGACATTATCTACTGGGTAATTTAGTACATCTCTACACCGATCAAGAGAGCCTGAAATACATCTTCACCCAAAAAGATTTAAATATGCGACAGCGTAGATGGTTGGAGTTAATCAAGGATTATGAGATTGAGATCCACTACCATCCACGCAAAGCGAATGTAGTCGCAGATGCTCTGAGCCGCAAGTCCCATGTCAACAATCTTTCCATTACCACAATGGAAGGAGAAGAAGAACTGAGTCTCTACTGGTTCCATATGGGGCACTCTACAACCTAGCTCTCATTCCTACTATCAAGGAGGATATTATGGCAGCTCAGAAGGAGGACAAAGGGATGTCGCACATTCGCCAAAGAATGGAGAAGGGGGAGATGAAATGTTTCTGATGTGACGATGAAGGTACCCTCTAGTTTAAAAACCGTATAGTGGTACCCCGAAACCTGGAACTTCAGAAGAAGATACTGGATGAAGCTCATTTATCCAAGTATTCCATTCATTCGGGAAGTAACAAAATGTACCAAGATCTGAGAAAGAAGTTCTGGTGGACTCGGATGAAGAGAGAAGTAGCAAAATACATATCCGAATGTGATATGTGTCGATGAGTTAAGGTCGACCATATGAAGGCTGCTGGACAGCTTCAACCTTTAAGCATACCGGCTTGGAAATGGGAGGATATCAGCATGGATTTCATTGTTGGATTGCCTCCCACTCTCCATAAGCACGACCAATTTGGGTGATCATTGACCGGTTGACCAAATCAGCTCATTTCAAACCAGTCAGTGTCAAGTATGATGTAAAGCGGTATGCAGAACTTTATATCTCCAGAATATTGTGTCTACATGGTGTACCCCGCACTATCATTTCATATTGTGGATCTATTTTCATCGCTCGCTTTTGGGAGCATCTCCACGATGCATTGGGTACCAAACTGATTCGAAGCTCAGCTTATCATGCTCAGACTGATGGACAAACCGAACAGGTGAATCAAGTGCTAGAGGATATGCTCCGTGCCTGTGCCATCCACCATGGTAAGAATTGGGGTGATCATCTACCATTGGCGGATTTTTTGTACAACAACGGTTACCAGGCTAGCATTCAGATGGCACCATATGAAGCTCTTTATGGCCAAAAGTGTCGCACACCCTTGAACTGGTGCAAATCTGGTGAACGAGTAGTATATGGCATCGACTTGATAAAAGAAGCCGAAGAGCAAGTACGCATCATCCAAGAAAATCTCAAAGCCTCCCAATCTCGTCAAAAGAGCTATGCGGGCAGACGACATCGACCTCTTCACTTCGAGGTTGGGGATCAAGTTTATCTCTGTGTATCCCCGATGAAAGGAATTCATCGATTCAGAGTGAGAGGGAAGCTATATCCCCGTTTTATTGAGTCGTTCGCAATAATCAAAAGATGCGGACATGTGGCATATCAATTGGAGTTACCGCCATCGCTGGCAGGGGTCCATAATGTGTTTCACATTTCTCAGTTGCGGAAATGTCTCAAAGTCCCAACGAACATACTTATTGAGGATTTGGAAACCCTGTAGCCAGATCTTATGTATTCCGAGCATCCAACCCAGATCGTTGCTGAGAAAACTCGCACCACAAGAAGGCGCACATTGCATTTCTACAAAGTCTTGTGGAGCAACCACAGTGCTGAAGAAGCCACGTGGGAAAGCGAGGAATATCTTAAAACGAACTATCCGGAATTGTTAGCGGCACATGTTCAGTAGATCTTTATCTTTTGTCCTTCCTTTGTAATCTCGGGACGAGATTCTTTTAAGGGGGGGAATGTAAAATCCCAATTTTTCCTTTTATGAGAAGTTCAACCACAAGTGGTTTATCAAGCATAATGGAGGGCAACAAAATTTTGCACATAAGCTTGACCTCACCAAAAAGTTTTCTTTCTACAATGTTGGGAAGTTATTGATTGCAATGGCTAGGGAAAATTATATGGCAGCAGTATAAAAATCGTTGCTATGCATATTAGGCCCTGCCAAAAAGATTCAAATCCAAGGCTCCAAATTTTTCCTTGGACTCTTAAATATCTAAATAGCTTCTCAGAAAAATTTCAAGATTTTTGAAGTACATCTTCCATTGGTTTGGACACGTACAAAGGATTCAATTCCCTTCGACATCAAATTTAGCTTTGCACTAAACTTTGCCCAAATCAACCCCTATATTTTTCTAAGGCCTTTTATGGTTCAGGGAACTTGATTTCAAAGTTTGGAGATTTTTGGACCTCAGATACTATTTATTTCAACAAGGTTTATACCCATATTGGAATTCAAATTTGAATTTCAATTTGATGCAAACTATGTCCAAATTTAATTCTAATTGCAGAATTGAATTCCCCATATTTTTCTGAGTCTACCTGTAAATTTTGGGAAATTTTGGACAATGTTTAAGCTAGAATTTAGAGAAATGGATAAGGGAGAGAGGTGGGGCCCATAGGTCAGGCAGTGAAACCGATTCACCGCCTCTGTTTCTCACCCCCGATTGACACCACGACGCTTGCATGCGCCAGCTCGCCGTCGGCGTCGGTCACCTCCAGCTGCCCCCCTGATGTCCTTATCTACCGCAGTGGTGCCTATAAAAGCCCCCCCCCCCCCCGGTCGACGGAGTCCTCACCCATTCACCGTGCCACTTTTCATCGCCGCCGCGATCACCCCGTGCCGCTCGATGACACGCAGCCTCGACGTCGATACAAGGACCCTCATCCTCTTCGATCAATAACAAAAAGGTGCGCAACGACCCCGTGCAGCTTCTGGTTAAGCTTGAATCCCTATCATGCATCCTAGCTCTAGTATTCTTTAAAATCCCGAAGCACTTTTATCACGTTGAGGCTAGATCGTCGGTTTAATTCTGACTGTATGTACAAAATCTCTTCGATCCAGTTAGAGGACATGATCCATGTAGTCTAACGCACCTTCCCTCCAAAAATCAGAAAGAACCATCGGCTAATTAGCAAGATCTTCAAGTTTTCCCCTTCCACCGTTGTTAACGCTCGGTTCACCGTCGACTTCGGTATTGCCGGCTATGACACGAGCTCTAAACCCTCCTGAGACCTTCCCCATGCATCCATGATGCTTCCCGAGCTTTCAAACGAGAAGTTTAGCTAGGGAATCAAAGGTCTCCACTTCACTGAAACCCTAACCCCCGCCGCCGCCGTCGGGATTAGTTTTCCGGTCACCCCTCGCCATCGGGAGCTAGTCCATCGTGTTCCCCGTTCGAAAATATGTGGGAACGGCGAGTCCCGAGGCCTCCCGTAGGCCGGAGGCTATCGCAGGCGAAAGCGCCGCCGCGCGCCAGTGAGAACGCCGCCGTCCGAGCAATGGCTCGAGGTGGAAGAAGATCGGGTTCGCAGGTCCCACCCGCCAGTGAACGCAACGCGCCCAGATTAGTCTGTGGCTAAGGATCCAGTGTGGCTGCATGGAAAAGTTTATAACTCCCGGTGTGGCTTGCCCCTGATTGGATGATTTTACATCCAGTGGGCCCTGGCGCCAAATTCAAAAGATGAATTTTTCCCTTTTGGTGTTGAACCATTTCCAAAGTTTGGAAATCAATATCTTTCTGTAGGATGCTCCAAAAATATTCAAACAAATTTTGTTTGAAATCCCTTGCGCTCTAGTTTCTATCAGTACCAATTACGTTCTGTGAAACTCACAGTTAAATTTTGTAGAAAACAATCTTACCAAATGCAAATACAATTTTTCTAGATAAGATAACTACTGGAAAAATCCCCAAAATTCACATAAAATTCGATGTCTTATTCTTGCCTGCCAGAAAAAGTATGGGAGCCATTGCACTTGTTTAACCATCTGTATAGTTCAATTACCTTTTTCAGTTATTGAATTTTTACATATGTTCAGTGGCTTTATTATGTCCCAAATTCGGACTGAACCTTCCATTAGTCATACGCTAGTTACTGTAAAAATCTTGGATTTAATTGACCTACTATCCTAGTCCTAATTCAGTTACAAACTGAATATTTATTAAATGGCTAACAATTCAATTATAAGATAATTCCAGAAATTCTTGCCAACTTAGAAATACAATAACTCCTTCACCAAAGCTTAGAAACTTATGGAACAAATTTTTTTAGAACAAAGACAATTTCCTCTATCTTGATTATCAACTGTTACCTATGTTCAAGCCACAGTTTCCTCTCTAGAATTTTTGGAAGTTAATTGCTTGCCATAATTTTGGAGACCACAATCTACTTTGATCATCTCCTGTTCTTTGCAAGAGTTTCTATCATATTTCCTAGTATCCACCTTCAATGTTCCAAAGCCAATTAGGTCATTATCACATAATGGTCACCATAAATTAAATCATGGTCTTGGTAATAATTATTTTTCAAAGTCATTCATATACGTATTCTATGCATATCGTATATTGACCGAAGTCGAGGGGGAGCCAGAAACCTTGGAAGAGCACCTTCCAAATATTAACACAGACTCTGACCTGCAACAGGGCAAGCCCTGGTTTGCGTTTAAGTCGTTTATAAAATTTACTTTATCACTATGATGAGTAGTATATGAATTGTGCATTACGTTTAGGATGATTGATACTCCACATGCATGACCAAAAATCCTAGGGATTGGTTGAAACGAGTTACAGTTTGACCTGTAGTAACTGCTTTGCTAATGCATAGGAAATCCAGTAGAAGTCGAGTAGTTGGAATCTACTCACGAGAGATGTAGGACATATCTCACGAGATTGGTTAGATAGAAAATGGCATAATATAATGAAACTGAGACCGGGCAAGGAATGGATAGGAAGCGGCGAGAATTGAGTCTCGGTCGCATAGCCCTGCCTGTGTCGATTAAGGCCCGTCTGTATGCGGCCCCTTCGGACAAGCTTAAATTGTACGGGCGACATAATGGACATATGGAATCTAGTAAACTGATGTAACTCGATAAATGGGGTGTCGAGGCCCATTAACTCACCATCGATAGGGGTGGGTTGAGGACAGTAAGGTGTAAATCGGTCGGCGGACACATGAGGTGTTCCATGTGGAGACCTTCTGTTTGCGGAGGTGTGACGGGCTCGGCGTTTTGGTTTCTTGTGAATGGTGGCCATATACGCCTAGTACTGAAGTGTTATGTAGGTACAGGTGTGCTCGCTGACACTTCCGAACGATGTATGTGTCGTGTTGTCCGGGTGTGTCCTGATTGCAATCACTGTCCCTCGCAGTAATAGAGTATCACTTGTTCACTGCGTTGTGGCGTAGTAAATACTAAAGAAACCAGACAATTATATTGTATTGAATTATAATTACTTTGCAACCTTGCATGATTTAGAGATAGTGCAATTAAAAGTTTACAGTTTCCCCATACTTTAGCTGTAATAGCATTATGTGCTCTAGGCATGTCATATCATCGGTAAAGCGTTTCTTGTTTGATTGTGGAGCCCATGATGTGCCGTGCCTAGAGAATGTCATTTGCTACATAAAACCTGATTATAAGGATCCACTTGTAGGCGAGTCATTTATGCTTCACCTTATCTATGTTTAGTGTCCCCTTTGCATATGTCTAGTGAGATGGGTTAGTCTTGCTGAGCCTTATGCTCACGTTTGCAGTTAACGAGTTTTTGCAGGTTATACAATTGATGAAGGGTTTGATGATGAGGCTACACCCCCTCCAGGGTGTACAGCCGAATGGGAACCCTGCACGCCACCATGATTGAGTGTCGCTAGTGCAAAGTATCCAAGGCATGGATAACTTTGCTTTTGCATAGCTAGTGCTGAGAGCATAGCTATGATATATATATTTCTTTACTTCCACTAGTATTATAAAACTTCCGCTGTATTATAAACAAAAGACTTCGTCTTGTATTTTATTCGGGTTCTGTTCCAGTATACTGTTGGGTGTCGCATCGCACGACACCAACCAATGAGATCCTCGGATGTCGGGATTCCGGTCCCCACAAGGGATTCTGGTCCCCACAACAATTCGACTTGCGATTGGATCCCAAAGCACTATTTGGCAACGAGAAACTCGAATACGAGCTCTAATCGGCCGGAACGTGGCTGCAAGGTAGGAATCGACGGCGACCTAGGTCGAAATTGGCAGCGGCCGGAAAAACTTCAATTCCAATGTGGTTCCTTTATTGATTTTCGATCTTTTTTATTCTAAAGGTTCTAAAATGGTTCTGGTTTATTCTAAACAAGAGTATTGAAGATTCATTACACATAAAAATCAAATTGCGACGTTTTCTACCCTCGTTTTACTAAACTGGCCATTGCAAAAACTCAAAATCTGTCTCACCGGCGATAGTAAAGGACAGGAGGCTCGGGGAGCATGGAGAAAGTGCTATGGCGAAACTTGGAGCAAGTTTTTCTGAAGGGAAAAGAGCTTGAGGTGTCTGGGCGGCAAAGACTCGTGGTGGCCGCTCGGAACAGAGGCTGCAAGGATGATTTCACTCGGTGTCGTGGCACAATGCCGGAACCATCAATTTCCTGCATTGGGGAGGAAGAGGAGAGTGCTTCGCCCTGCTTAGTGTCCTGCACCAGGGTGAAGTCACTGCCCAACAGTGGAGCTCTGGCGTTTAACCGAGTCCAGCACTGGTGTCAGAGAAAAACAGAGCCCTGTGCTGTTCAGCACTGAGGAAAAGAGTAGAAACTTCACTGTGACCAGGGAGCACGCACCAGGCAGGGATAAGGAGGAGGAAATATCCCTGGTTGCCGTGGAGAATTGAAGCACTCGCTGGCAACATGCAAAAACGCCATGGCGCCCTGTTAACAAAAGAACAGAGGCGGTTCTCATCTCGTGAAGCTGACAGGTGGGTCCCACTCTTTCCCCCTCAGGTCAATCAATTCCTCTACCAATATTGCTCAAAAAAATGCTAGATATTTGTGGGTAGACTAAATCAATTGTATAGCATTCAAGTTTGAAATCCAATTCCTCATTTGATAAAATTTCATTCAAATTCAAATTTGAATTTGAATTCCAAGGGATTTCAATGCACTTATTGAAATAGATAGTCATTGGCCTTCAAAAATTATTAAAATTTGCAAGTTGGCTATTTGGAATATTTAGAATTAAGTGGACAACTCCATTTTGACATTTTACAACGTTTGAGCAGGACTTACATTTGAATTTTTAAATCCCTCATTTCGGGTTTGAGCTTATTTGATCTTTCCTTTGCCATTTTGATTTCTTCTCATGCTCATTTTTTCTTATTTCTCCTAACTGAACTTCACACTATGAAATTTGGGATTTTGCATCCCTCCCTTAAAAGAATCTTGTCTCGAGATTACAAATAAAAGAGATGAAGGAAGGTTATCGGATATACGATGATAGTAAATCCGGATAGTTTGAACGGAGATAATCCCCGCTTTTCCATATCGCTTCTTTAGCGGTATGGTTGCTCCACAAGACTTTGTAGAAGCACAAAGTCTGGTTTCTTGTGGTGCGAGTCTTTTCGTCAATAATTTGAACCGGATGTTCCGTGTAGGTGAGATCCGGTTGCAACTCTTCAATTTCTTCAGTGTGGACAGCAGCGGTGTACTTGAGACATTTCCAGAGCTCTGATACGTGAAAAACGTCATGTACACCAGCGAGGGTCACCTGTAATTCCAGGCGGTAGGATACAGGTCCGCACTTCTCCGTAATAGTGAATGGTCTGATAAATCGGGGATCTAGCTTCCCCTTCACACCGAACCGGTTAATTCCGTTCATCGGAGACACGTGGAGACAAACGTCCTCTCCAATGTCGAAATGTAGAGGTCGACGTTGCTGATCTGCGTAACTTTTCTAACGTGCTTGTGCAGCCTTCAAGTTTGCTTGGATGACCCGAACTCGTTCTTCTGCTTCATTAATGAGATCAATTCCGAACATCACCCGTTCACCGGATTCGCATCAATTCAGCGGTGTGCGACATGTCCGGCCATAGAGAGCCTCATACGGTGCCATCTTGACACTCGCTTGATAAACATTGTTGTATGAGAATTCCACC
This sequence comes from Tuctoria greenei, assembly GCA_036927565.1. Classification (NCBI taxonomy): domain Eukaryota; kingdom Viridiplantae; phylum Streptophyta; class Magnoliopsida; order Poales; family Poaceae; genus Tuctoria; species Tuctoria greenei. Next base: position 123,341,635 of record JAYESD010000009.1, on the reverse strand, counting down.
AACGGTAAATGGTCATCCTAATTTTTACATAGAGAGCCTCATATGGTGCCATCTTGACATTCGCTTGATAACCATTGTTGTATGAGAATTCCGCCAACGGTAAATGATCATCCTAATTTTTACCGTGGTGAATGGCACACGCTCTCAACATGTATTCCAGGACTTGGTTCACCCTCTCGGTTTGTCCGTTTGTCTGTGGGTGATATGCGTAGCTTCTAATCAGTTTGGTTCCCAATGACGCGTGCAGCTGCTCCCAGAAACGAGCGATGAACAGCGTACCGCGATCTGAAATAATGGTCTTCGGAACTCCATGTAAGCACAAGATCTGTGCAATATACAACTACGCATACTTCTTCGCACTGAATCCAATATTTACCGGGATGAAGTGAGCTGATTTAGTTAATCAGTCCATGATCAACCGAATCAAATCATGCTTCCGGAATGTGAGAGGTAATCCGACAATGAAGTCTATACTCACATCCTCCCATTTCCACGCGGGAATTTTCAATGGTTGCAGCAGCCCTGACTTTCTCATATGATCAGCTTTTACATGCCCACACGTATCACATTCGGATATGTATTTAGCTATTTCGCATTTCATCTGTGTACACCAAAATTTAGTCTTTAAATCTTGGTACATCTTGTTGCTACCCGGATGAATGGAATACTTGGACAAGTGAGCTTCATCCATTATTTTCTTCCAAAGTGTCATATCACGGGGTACCACTATACAGTTGTGAAACCATAGCGTACCATGATCATCCTTTCGAAAACACTTCATCTCACCTTTGTCCAATCTCTCACGTATGTGACACATGCCTTTGCCTTCTCTGTGAGCCTCCATAATCTCCTCTCGTATCGTGGAAATGAGACCAAGATTATATAACACGTCATATAGGAGCAAGTATAAACCCGGCTTGTCATTCTCCATCGGAATAATAGACAAATTGTTGACATATGAATTTCGGCTTAACGCATCGGCAACCAGATTCGCCTTGTCGGGATCGTAGTGAATTTCAATCCCATAATACTTGAACAGCTCTAACCGTCTCTGTTGCTGCATATTCAACTCCTTCTGAGTGGAGATATATTTCAGGCTCTTGTGATTGGTGTAGAGATGCACTAGATTGCCTAGCAAATAATGCCTCACATTTTAAGTGCAAGTATCACGGCAGCGAGCTCAAGGCCGTGAGTTGGATAATGTTGCTCATGATTTCGGAGCTGTCATGATCCATATGCAATCACTCGTCCTTCTTGCATTAGTACGCAGCCGAGACCAATACTGGACGCATCACAATAAACGTCGAAAGATTTGGTCATATCCGGCTGAGCTAGCACTGAGGCTGTTGTGAGATGTTTCACCAACGCCTGAAAAGCATCCTCACATGCCTTGCTCCAAATATATTTAGTCCCCTTTTTCAGAAGCTCTGTCATCGGTTTAGCCACTTTTGAAAAGCTCGGAATGAACCTCCAATAATATCCTGCTAATACGAGGAAGTTGCGGACTTCATGAACGGACTTTGGAGACTCCCATTTCAGCACTTGTACAATCTTGCTTGGATCAACAGCGATACCCTCTGCTGAAATAATATGCCCCAGAAATGGCACTTGGTTGATCCAAAACTCACATTTTCTGAATTTCGCATAAGGCTTGTGATCTCACAGTTGTTGGAGCACGATATGCAAGTGTTTGGCGTGTTCTTCCTCTGATTTAAAGTAAACTAGAATGTCGTCGATGAAGACCATGACAAAGTTGTCCAACTTCGGCATGAACACGGAATTCATGAGATACATGAATTGAGCTGGCGCGTTGGTAACTCCAAACGACATGACAAGATATTCTTAGAGCCCATATCTCGTCGAGAGTGCCATCTTCGGAATATCTTCCGATCGGATCTTAATCTGATGATATCCAGAATGAAGATCCATCTTTGAGAATACCTTAGCACCAACTAGTTGATCAAATAAGATGTCGATGCGCGGTAGGGGATACTTGTTCTTGATCGTCACGGCGTTGAGCAGCCGATAATCTACACATAGACGTAACGTCTTGTCTTTCTTCTTTACAAATAGTGCGGAGCAGCCCCAAGGTGATGAAATTGGGCGTATTAGACATTTGTCCAGCAGGTCCTTCAAATGTTCCTTCAACTCCGCTAATTCATTCGGTGCCATTTTATACAACCTTCGAGAAATAGGCTTGGTTCCCAGAGTGTAAAAGCCTGCTTTTTGTAAGAACAAAAACGCAAAAATCGGAAGAACAAAAACGCAAAAATCGGAAGAACAAAAACGCAAAAATGTGAACTTAAAATTTTTGAAAATGGACATGGAAATCCAAACTCACATGAACCATATGAGTTAACCAATGTTCACTAAAAATAGGGACTTGTTAAAATTTTACATATAGAACATGTTTGCTAATGTATTTGGAACTTAAGGGGTAAAATCCTTAATTTCCAAGTATTCACATTTTTAATGAAAAATTAAAGGAGAAAAGAAAACAAAATAGAGAGAAAGAAAAAGGAATTATTCCAACCCTAAAGTGGGACATTCAGAAAAGTTCAAATCTAAGGCTGTAAATTTTCCCATGACCTTCTAATATTCCTAATCGACTCTCGGTAAAGTTTCAAAAAAATTTGAAGCACATTTTCCATTTATTGGACACGTACTGAGAGTTTAATCAGAGTCGACTTCAAATTTAAACCTTGTGCTTAACCTTGTCCAAATCAACTCCAAGTTTTTCCTGAGGTCCCTTATGGTTTAAAAAGGGTAACTTCAAAGTTTCAGGATTTTTGAACCTAATCTACCATTTATTTCATTGAATCAAGTATCACCACTTGAATTCAAATTCAAACTTGAGTAAAAATTCAACTTGCTCAGTTCTGAAATCTGATTGCACCATAAAATTCTTCACATTTTATTTAGTCATTGGGCCAAAGTTGAATATTTTTTTGAAGCATGTTTGCTAGCCCTAATTGAAATTGGAAAGAGGAATGAGGGAGGTGGGTCCCACAAGTGGTCCCCACAGGTCAGGTTGGCACAGGTTTTCTCTTTCCTCCCCTGCCTCCACGCAGACACGCTGCATGTGCCACCGCGAAGCAAACTCGGCCCTTATCTTCGTACCATCCCATGGCACTTCGCCACTGCCCCCGCCACCGCTCGCCCCACTCCGGCGCTCCTCTCCCGGCCTGCGCACACCCTCCCTGCCGCACCGGTCACCACCACTCGCTTCTGGCCGTGCGCGCCTCCCCGTCGTCCGCCTGTCTTGGCCACACGCCCGCGCGCCTACCTCGCTGGCCGCCTCCTCGTCTCCCTGCTGCTGCATGCTCGCCGAGCCGCCCAGCACCCGGCCGCCTGCAGCGCCGCCATGCGCGCCGTTTCCACGAGCGCGCGTTGCCCCTTCCGTCCTACGGCGCTCCTGGTGTTGTGCGCCTGTGGCCTCCGGCGCCCTGGCGCTCAGATTGCGTCTCCAGCCTCTGCACCAGCCGCCGGCTCGCCTCCCACGTGCCCCTTCGCCTACGGTGCCCTGCGCCTGCTCCTGCTTCCTCGCGGCTGCGCATACCTAGCGCCTCCGTGTGCCTTGCTGCTCCAGCGCCGGATCTTCCCCCAGCTCCGCCGGCACACCATGGACATAGCACCGCTGCCACGTGCCAACCATCTGCCACGCGCCTTGGGCGCTGCAGCGCTGCACCACGCCGTCTGTGCGCTGTCCGCGCCCCTGCTTCGCCCATGTGCCATGGGTTGCTTCTCGCCGGCCGCGTCCCATAGCGGCACCGCCGCCCTGCTCCCTGTCCGTCCACGACCGCGCCGGCGACGGCCGTCCGCCCTTGCCACTGTCTAGACCCAGCACCAAGTACTGATGTCCGCCCGCCGTGTCCCTGCTGCGCTGCGCCTACGCCAGCAACAATGCTGACCACTCGCGCCGCGACCACACCTGCCAGCCGCGCTGTCAGCGCCCGTTCCTTCTGAGGCGCAGGCCGTTCGCGGCATCGCTGCGCGTCTTCAACTCACCAACACTGCTGCAGCATGCCAACAGACTGCCTCCTTCCATCGCTGTGCTGCAGCAAGGCTGCACGCGCTTGGACTGCTTTGTCATGTGCCATATCCACGTCATCGCGATGTTCCGCGCCGTGGCTATGTTCTGGAAGCAAGACGAATGATTGGTGTGATGGATGAAATGCAGGAACATGTCCTTGACACACGAGCATCGACAATTGATCCAAGGTTAGCTCTGATCTGTGCAAAGATTGGTCAGATCAATGCTGCAGTCAACCTGTTCGATGAAATGTTTACAAGGGAAGAACCCACTTTCTTGATGTTTAGAGATGGTCTGTGATGCAGGGGGTAGTATGATGTGGCAATCAACAAGGACATGTGCCAAGATACCTTTGAATGGTGATGAAGCGACGGAATCAAGTACAACCCCAAGATATTCTGTGAAATGCCTACATGGTGAGCCTTGCCCTAAAATGCCTTGTTTGACATCACCGAAGTCCGCTCGTCGTGATCGCTAATGGTACTCATGTGTCGTCAAGTCGTACGTCCATGTTCCGCATTGATATCGTTCATATAGAAATCCCTAAGTTGACCTCCTTTGTCGTTTGTATCACGTTGGCCTGTTCGTGCGTGCTCGTGATGCTCCACCATGAGCCGTGTCGTTGACCCCATAACGTCGTCGTGACATTCCAAGCCATCATCGTGTCTTTGCATCGAGATGAAGGATGCCTGTAATGTACATGATGCTGGAACACAACCATGACACAACGGTCGACAGTCCTTTAGCCAAATTAGGGTTTAGTCGAGGCAAGACTCGTCGATTCCTGGGTGTAGCCAAGGTGCTCAATGAAATGTCTTCTAGGTCAAACTAGGTGTGTCGGTGATCACCGATGACCTGGGGTAGAGGTATGCGAGAACGTTGCGACCAACAAGGAGAACTAGACCAAGGGGAACGTTGGATAAGAGTTCCTTGGTTGTGTCGAGGATGTTCCCTAACCGATCACAGGATTGGTTAACTTGGTGTACCACTTCATCAACGGCAGGTTCGTCGAGTCGCTTATCAATAACCGGGTTGACATCACTAGCCTTAAGACTCACAAAGTGGTGTTCGGGATTCCGCTCACCCCATTGATGAGTCCGGGTTGATGTGGACCTCGCTAAGACGATCTTCACGAGATGACAAAGCATGCCTTCACGGCAAGGCCTCGCGTCATGTTTAAGTCCTGAGAGCTTACCAAGCTCACCTAGACAAGCTTGCTGGAGACAGTACATTAGTGTCGTCATGTAAGCACCTGAACGATGCTTGCGATGTTAGTCGTAGCAACTGGTTTACCTAAAAGCGGTTTGAACGTTGTCTTGGTACTCATGCTAGGTAAATAGTGCTTGTAATGACTTCTTAAGTCCCAGCCATGTTGATCTCAATTCAGTCCCAAGTGTCGTTAGGTTCCATCATGGTTCATCCTAAGTTAGGACCTACGACAGCACTGCTCACTTAACTAGGTTTACTCCTTTATGAGTTAAGTCAAGTTCAGTGGTCGACCGCTAAATCGCGACCTTCGTCTTGTACACTCCACTCATACTCAAGCTTTCGATGTTCCACCTTGATTTTTTGGGTCGTCCTTACACTTCTCCGTCCAACACTTCTTCACCATTCAGAATTGTCAATTTCGCGTGGCATAGCTTGAAGTGTGGTATGCTAAGTTGCAATGTAGCTTTATGTTGTACCTTTCAGTTCATACCGACACTACTATGTCCACCTTGACTCATCCTCCGGTTACCCACACAATAGAGGCATATCTGTCCTTCCTAGTCAAACTCCTCGTTCTTAAAGTTTACACAACCCCGTGGAGTCTATTATTAATTTACTTAATTACTTATATTCATATCATGTCGATAGGAACGTGCTGATAGGTGATCGACAAGAAACTTCGCTTGGAGGAGAAGGCCAAGGTGTTCCCACTTGAAGTTCCATGGCAGACTCTTTGGAGGAAAGCACAAGACTTAACGACTGACATTGACTTAGCGCAAACTAAGGCAAGCCCCGGTTTGCATTTAAGTGCCTTTTAAAGTTTTGTTTTTATACACCCTGTATTGCATAGACTTAATAAGTGCATTAGGTCTATGTTGATTGAATACCCCACATGCATGACCAAATAATCCTTGAAGTGGATGGGTAGTATAAGACCCCCTCGATTTATATTGCTATGCTTAATGTTTAGTTGGAAGATCGGTAGAAGTCGAGTATGTTGGATACTACTCGCGAGTTTGGTCACATTTTACTTATCACAAGTAATGTAGTTGAATTCTACTTGCGAGAGAAGTCGAGTGAGGGAAACCTACTTGCGAGTTGTTACCATAACGTTCACTCTTTAATATGAGATGTGGACAGGGATTTGTGTAGGTTGGTTTGCTCACATCATGTCTGGGTTGGTAATGACGAGGCAGGTGTTGGGAGATGGATTGGTAGCCCCGTCTGTGCCGGTTAAGGCCCGTCCGTATGCGACCCCTTCGAACAAGCTTGACTTGTACCGGTGACATACTGGACATATGGACTCCAGTAAACTGATGTAACTCGATAACTGCGATGTCGAAGCCCATTAACTCACCATCGATAGGGGTGGGTTGAGGACAGTAAGGTGTAAATCGGTCGGCGGACACAAGAGGTGTTACCGTGCGGAGACCTTTTGTTCGCGTAGGTGAGACGGGTTCAGCGTTCGGGTTTCTTGTGAAAGGTGGCCATATACGACTAGTACTGAAGTGTTACGTAGGTACTGGTGTACTCGCTAACACTTACGAACGTGGGTATGTGTCGTGTTGTCCGGGTATGAGACGGGTTAGTCTTGCTGAGCCTTATGCTCACGTTTGCGCTTTAACGATTTTTGTAGGTATTAGGTTATTTCTGCTGTTCAGGTTGTATATGAGATCTCGAGGTATCGAGATAAATCTCATGTGAATCAAGCCGCTGCTGAATGTTCTTCTTGTTGCTAGTGAGAAGCGTCCTAGGGCATGTACGTCTTCTCTCCTACTTAGTTAGGTGAGATTATGAGTATGTATTTTCCGCTGTGTGTGTACTTCTATTGTACACTCTTTTGTAAACTCTTCTTATTATGAAATGAAAACTTTATATGTTCTAGTATCCTTTTTGTGTGTGTTGTTAGGTGCCGCGTCGCCCGGCACCACCCAATGAGATCCTCGGATGTGTGGACTCCGTTCCTTAGAGACATGGTATCAGAGCTTCATTGGGAATAGCACGCTCGAAAAGATCCTATTTTTGAAAATTCCGAAGTAGTCGAGTGAGGATTAGCTATATGCCCATTAAGGACTATTACTAGTATAAGTTATAAAGGTGGTGAACTAACTTGTTATATTATTCTGTAACGACGTTCCGTCTTCAAGGTAAGAGGTAAGGTACGCCACCGAGAGCGGATCAATCTCGGTAAGCTCTGCATACGAGATGTGGTATGTGATATATTCGTGGCTTTGCGCGGAAAGTCAATATGAGTCTCTGAAACTTTTCCATGTTTTTGAGAACATATGACACGCGGTACCCCAGCGTGACACAAAATTAGTGGGAGCCCCCGTCAGGCGGTGTATAACCTGATAGTATGCATCTCTAGAACCATTCATGTTCTATGGAAGCATGCGAAACACGTATGCCCGAGCGTGTATAAGCCGGTTCGTGCGGGAGTCTTTGCTGTACAGACGTAGTACAACCATGTACCTCGAGACATGACTTCGCTCGAGGGTGACTAACACTAGATTTGTATGCATTTACTTTCATATATATTATTGTGACTGCCTGTCGTGTTTCCCTGTGCCGCCCTTGAGGTGTGAAGGTGTGAAACAGGATTGTTTGTCTTCTGCAAGTACACTAACTCCGGTAGCGACCCGTGTAGAATACATTTGCGAGTGATCAATATAAGAACCACCTATAGACGTATCCAGATATACCGGGTTAGGCTTTTCTTTGGTAAGGAACGTAGTACCGTCAGTATCACATTTGATACTTTGACCATCCCCCATGAAAGAATGGCTTCATCATCATCTTGTAAGATCCAACTACCAGTTGCTGGTAAGTTTTGGGTCAAAGTTTCGACATGGAATGTGCAATGTGAAGAAGGATGAAGATTAAGGCTTTTGTGTACTCTTGACGGAATCTAGCTCGATTATGTCAAGATGTGCTTCTAGTTAAACTTCATAGACCCTAATAGTATGCCATATGAATGAAAAAGGTCTTAAAGTCCTCTACGACATATTCTTTGACAATTTGGACCAGAAAGCACTTTGGACCGGTCCGAATCCTTGAAGACCAACAATTATTCACCTCCTTGATCTAATGAGCCCTTACCCATTTTGATCATCACTCCTCATAGATTTCATCTCTACAGGCATATTTTATATGGTGGGAAAGTGTAGAAAGTCATCTAAAACTTTTCATTTGAACTCCAAGTCTAAATCTTCAAGTAACTCGATGAAAAATTCGAAGTTACCACTCTTCACCAATCTGGACCAGCTGGGGACAGATCTGTGTTCAGTCATGATTTCGACCATAACTCTTTGTAGAGTCGTGGAATAACTTCGTGTAATACATTTCCAGAAACCTTGCGACCTGTGCGACAAGTTTGTAATGGAACTTGTTGTCAAATTGTGAGGTTATCCATCTGAAAATCAGTGATGAAATCAGCAAAAAACCAACCAAGTTGTGTCAAATTAATTTCTGAAACATGAACACCTTGTTCCACTTCAAAAATCCATATCTCTTCCATCTGGAGGGTTATAAAGGAAAATGAATACTTTTTGTAAAGTCTTTGAAGTATTATATAAGTTTTCTGTTGACCCCCAAGCCAAAAGACCATTGTAAGATTGTGAAAATCCTCTCCAACTAACTCAGCTGCTGTTCTGAATCTGTGTAAGACAGTATCTGAATTTTTTCCATAACTCTTTGTAGAAAGCTCTTCTATTCCATTATGATACATTTCTAGAAAGGGGAAGGGCTATCCTAAAACTTTGTTATTCAATGTTACCTCAAATTCAGTTTAGAACTAATTAGAAACTGGAGTTGAAGATAGTACATGTATATTGGTGCTATCTGAAACAGTCAGAAAAGTTCTGAAATTTGAACAGCCATAACTCTTAAATTAGAAATGCAACCTATGAATGTTTATACATTTCTGGAAAGCCTAAAGAGTTCTCTATCAACTTCCTATTCAACAAAAAGGCTAAAACTCGCAATAACATGGTCTAAATCGAAGTATTGTTTAAAGTGTCATGACATTTCCGAATCTGGCAGATTTGGATTTAGTTGTTGCTTAGACCCAAGCTCTGAGTAGGATCATCAATTGGCTTCGGGTTTCCCCTTTCTGGAATCTTGAGAATGTATTCAAAAAGTTTGATATGTGTTATTTTTGCAAATGTTGATATTTGTATATCTGAAAATTGTGAACAAAATCAGCCTTAAACAAAGAAGGTGCCGTCCAAATTTTCAGAAAAACTATCAACATGCAAATGCCATATCATCTCAACCAGAAGTTCTACGAGGGCAAGTAAGTACTCCTTAGAAATTTTTGGAATTACTTTACAAGTTCTCTATTCAGCTCGGGACCAAAATCCTTTTCTATGTGGGTGAAATTTGGATAATCGCAGAGACTGTCCAGGCACACCCGAACTGGACAGCAATCTGTACACCTCTGAATTTAATCCATAACTCGCAGACCCTTGATCCAATGGTGTAGCGCGAGTAACCGTGGGAAATTTTAGAGAGTCAGATACAATTTTTGCAATTGGCTCCAGACCAGAATCGGTCATCTACCTATTCCAAATCGAGTTTGAATGCAGAGTGGTCAATCTGAACTGAATTCAAATTCTGAATGCTGAAATTTTACCCAACTTCAAAAATTCATATCTTTTGAAACAGGACTGATGTGAAGACAAGTAAGTACATTCTGGAAATATTATTACATTGGATGCAACTTTGTATATAAGAATATTTCCAGATTTCCATCAGAACCGCCTGAAAACTTTAGATCAAAACTGCTACTTTTTAAGCAGGTTCTGCTGAAAGTGCTGAAAAATCTGCTGAATTTAAAATAGAATAACATGCAAACCAGGGATGATATAGAGACAAACCAATACTTTTTGGAAACGTCTTGAAGTGTACTTTAACTTTTTTATTCACCTCAAGATCTGATTTTGCCATTAACTGGATCAAAATCGAGTTTGCGTTCAGACCGGTCGTTTGTCACCATAGTCTGGCCAGTTTGAACATTTTGGTTTTTGTTAGGCATTTGGTTCTCGAGTTCAACTCGAGGAGTTTCATAACATCACAGGTGTTGTGATTCAACAATAATTACCATTAGATTTGAGTATTAAACTTAATCAAATCTCTTTGGCTCGGTTGCTCATGATTAGTGTTCTAAATAGGCAACCGTGCACCTCACACTTTAAGGGTGTATTGAGCATGTGTTGCACTTCCATTAGTCGACGACCCTCCCCGTAAGGATTGTTTGGGTTAAGTTTCTTGCTTACCTAGCTTGAAACTTAAGGGGGAAGGAGTGCACCTAGTAATCAAAGTGATACGTTCACCTAGGTGTCATACCAGGGTACATCGACACTGAACCAACGTGCTGGAAGTAATGCTCAAGTATGTAGGACTGAGTACAACATTGACTCATTGGGTCAATGAGAATCTTAATTAATGGATCTTCTCGAATCCCGTTTCTTGGGGAACTCGATCATTGAGATAAAGAAGTTAGTTGATTCTTCACGCTAAACCACTCCCTTGCTTCAGTCTCTGAGACGAGAAGCCATAGGTGAGTAGTATGAGCTGGAAACTCTTTAGAAAGAACGTGGATCAATAACCAAGGTCGTGCCTAGCACAATACCTTGTCAACCACTTAGTGTAACCTACGGAAGTGATGAGAACCTTACTCTTCAAAGGTTACTCTTTGCAACTTCTGAAGGCAAGCCTACCACACCTTTTAAAGGTTAGACATACTACCTTAGGAATCCTATGTGATGAAAAACTTGACCCTTTGTTAAGGAATCATAACTACCTGTAAGCTGTTATTAGCAAGCTTCAGGGAACTTCGCATCAACAAGAAGTTCAATCGTTTTGTTGCATTATGTACACTTCGTTGCCTTGAGATGAACCTCATCACTCCTTGCTAATGTTCTTATATTGAAATTCTTGAACTTGGTCAAGACATAAAAGTGACATTCATCGTTCGACACTTTTAATGACCAAGTCACTTAATCCTTCTGTATCTAGGGTACTTCTGTTTGTGTTTGAGCCGTCTTACCTATTTTTGCTCAAAGCATAATATTGAATGCACCATACCTTACATAGTTATTCGCGGAGTTGCATTGTGTCTGCATAACATCATCCGGTTTGTGATGCATCATGAAAAGTAATTACTAATGAGTTTTGAGCAAGAATATGTGATCCCGTTCAGATATTAAGTAGTGCCTAACATTTTTGAGTTGTGACAAATTTTATCGTTCGCAACGCCTTCGACTGGTTTCATTATCTTGAGTAGCACAAGGGACACGTTGTGACTAAAACACAGTTGAGTCCTTGTCCTTGACTTGTTGAAACTCAAATCGCCTTGAGTACTGGCAACTGACTGTTTCCAGCTGCGAGGATTTTCTTATTAACTTCTCGACCTCGGTAGAACCTTAAAATCTTTCTATTCGCGAGATTATTATTGATTACCAAACTTTGGAACTCTTTGACTTGTATTGCCTGATGGCATTGCTTCGGCAACAAAACCAAAGCAGAAAAATCTTCATAAGAGAAACATCCAGAGTTAAGGACGCTTAACTATCATAGAACTCAAAGTACCTCCTCAATGAAGATGGTTACTTCATTTTGACGGAAAGAAGAATACCTCAACACTCAACGACCAAGTTTTACGATGTGATATTGTCATGTCGAGCATCCGGTCAAGGTTATCAACCTAAAGACTGGAATCACTTGAAGCAAACTTTAGAATTTCATAAGATGCCTCAAGATAATCACTATTTCGTAGAATCCAAGTCTTTAAGGGTATTGTCATTTTCCTTAGTCAATGACCCTCTTTTATAGATCGTTCCCTCATCGTTTCTGTTATTCTACTTGTTAGAAACTCGGCACGAGATTCCTTTAAGGGGGAAGGATTGTAAAAACCCGCTTTTCGGAAGAACAAAAAAACAAAAATCGGAAGAACAAAAACGCAAAAATGTGAACTTAAAATTTTGAAAATGGACTTGGAAATCCAATCTCACATGAACCATATGAGTTAACCAATGTTCACTAAAAATAGGGACTTGTTAAAATTTTACATATAGAACATGTTTGCTAATGTATTTGGAACTTAAGGGGTAAAATCCTTAATTTCCATGTATTCACATTTTAATGAAAAATTAAAGGAGAAAAGAAAACAAAATAGAGAGAAAGAAAAAAGAATTATTCCAACCATAAAATGGGACATTCAGTCAAATCTAAGGCTGTAAATTTTTCCATGACCTTCTAATATTCCGAATAGACTCTCGGTAAAGTTTCAAAAAATTTTGAAGCACGTTTTCCATTTATTGGACATGTACTGAGAGTTTAATAAAAGTCGACTTCAAATTTAAACCTTGTGCTTAACCTTGTCCAAATTAACTCGAAATTTTCTGAGGTCCCTTATGGTTCAAAAAGGGTAACTTCAAAGTTTCAGGATTTTTGAATCTAATCTACCATTTATTTCATTGAATCAAGTATGACCACTTGAATTCAAATTCAAACTTGAGTAAAAATTCAACTTGCTCAGTTCTGAAATATGATTGCACCATAAACTTCTTCACATTTTATTTAGTCATTGGGCCAAAGTTGGATATTTTTTTTGAAGCATGTTTGCTAGCCCTAATTGAAATTGGAAAGAGGAATGAGGGAGGTGGGTCTCACAAGTGGTCCCCACAGGTTAGGTCGGCACAGGTTTTCTCTTTCCTCCCCTGCCTCCATGCAGACACGCTTCATGTGCCACCGCGAAGCAAACTCGGCCCTTATCTTCGTACAGCCCCACGGCACTTTGCCACCGCCCCCGCCACCGCTCGCACCACTCCGGCGCTCCTCTCCCGGCCTGCGCGCCCCCTCCCTGCCGTGCCGGTCACCTCCACCGCTCGCTTCTGGCCGTGCGCGCCTCCCCGCCGTCCGCCTGTCTCGGCCGCACGCCCGCGCGCCTACCTCGCCGGCCGCCTCCTCGTCTCCCTGCCTCTGCGTGCTCGCAGAGCCGCCTAGCACCCGGCCGCCTGCAGCGCCGCCATGCGCGCCGTTTCCACGCGCGCGCGTCGCCCCTTCCGTCCTACGGCGCTCCTGGTGTTGTGCGCCTGTAACCTCCGGTGCCCTGGCACTCAGCTCGCGTCCACAGCCTTTTTACCGGCCGCCGGCTCGCCTCCCACGCGCCGCTTCGCCTACGGTGCCCCGCGCCTGCTCCTGCTCGCCCGCGGCTGCGCATACCTAGCGCCGCCGTGTGCCTTGCTGCTCCAGCACCGGCTCTTCCCCCAGCTCCGCCGGCACACCATGGACATAGCACCGCTGCCTCGTTCCTCTCCATCTGCCATGCGCCTGGGCGCTGCAGCGCCGCGCCACGCCGTCTGTGCGCTGTCCGCGCCCCTGCTTCGCCCATGTGACATGGGTTGCTTCTCGCCGGCCGCGTCCCATAGCAGCACCGCCGCCCTGCTCCCTGTACGTCCACGACCGCGCCGGCAACGGCCATCCGCCCTTGCCACTGTCCAGACCCAACACCAAGTACTGACGTCCGCCCGCCGTGTCCCTGCTGCGCTGCGCCTACACCAGCAACAGTGTTTACCGCTCGTGCCGCGGCCACACCTGCCAGCCGCGCCGTCGGCGCCCGTTCCTTCTGAGGCGCAGGCCGTTCGCGGCATTGCTGCACGTCTTCAACTCACCAATACTGCTGCAGCATGCCAACAGACCGCCTCCTCCCATCGCTGCGCTGCAGCAAGGCTGCACGCGCTTGGATTGCTTTGTCATGTGCCATATCCACGTCATCGCGATGTTCCGCACTGTGGCTATGTTCTGGAAGCAAGACGAATGATTGGTGTGATGGATGAAATGCAGGAACATGTCGTTGACACACCAGCATCGACAATTGATCCAAGGTTAGCTCTGATCTGTGTAAAGATTGGTCCGATCAATGCTGCAGTCAACCTGTTTGATGAAATGATTATAAGGGAAGAACCCACTTTCTTGATGTTTAGAGCTGGTCTGTGATGTAGCATTAGAATGATGTGGCAATCGACAAGGACATGTGCCAAGATACCTTTGAATGGTGATGAAGCGGCGGAATCAAGTACAACCCCAAGATATTTGGCAAAATGCCTACATGGTGATCCTTGCCCTAAAATGCGTTGTTTGACATCACCAAAGTCAATTCGTAGTGATCGCTAATGGTACTCATGTGTCGTCAAGTCGTACGTCCATGTTCCGCAGTGATATCGTTCCTATAGAAATCCCTAAGTTGACCTCCTTTGTCGTTCGTATCACGTTGGCCTGTTCGTGCGTGCTCGTGATGGTCCACCATGAGCCGTGTCGACGTTGTTGACCCCATAACGTCATCGTGACGTTCCAAGCCATCATCGTGTCCTGGCATCGAGATGAAGGATGCCTATAACGTACATGATGCTGGAACACAACCACAACACAACGGTCGACAGTCCTTTAGCCAAATTAGGGTTTAGTCGAGGCGAGACTCGTCGAGTCCTGGGTTTATCCAAGGTGCTCAATGAAATGTCTTCTAGGTCAAACCAGGTGTGTCAATGATCACCGATGACCTGGGGTAGAGGTATGCAAGAATGTTGCAAACAACAAGGAGAACTAGACCAAGGGGAACATTGGATAAGAGTTCCTTGGTTGTGTCGAGGATGTTCCCTAACCGATCACAGGATTGGTTAACTTGGTGTACCACTTCATCGATGGCAGGTTTGTCGAGTTGCTTATAACCGAGTTGACATCACTAGCCTTAAGACTCACAAAGTGGTGTTCGGGATTCAGCTCACCCCATTGATGAGTGCGGGTTGATGTGGACCTCGCTAAGACGATCTTCTCGAGATGGAAAAGCATGCCTTCACGGCAAGGTCTCGCATCATGTTTAAGTCCCGAGAGCTTACCAAGCTCACCTGGACAAGCTTGCTGGAGACACTACATTAGTGTCATCGTGTAAGCACCTGAACGATGCTTGCGACGTTAGTCGTAGCAACTAGTTTACCTAAAAGCGGTTTGAATGTTGTCTTGGTACTCATGCTAGGTTAATAGTGCTTGTAATGACTTCTTAAGTCCAAGCCATGTTGATCTTAATTCAGTCCCGAGTGTCGTTAGGTCCATCATGGTTCATCCTAAGTCAGAACCCTACGATGGCACTGCTCACTTAACTAGGTTTACTCCTTTATGAGTTAAGTCAAGTTTAGTGGTTGACTGCTAAATCGCGACCTTCATCTTGTACTCTCCACTCATACTCAAGCTTTCGATGTTCCACCTTGATTTTTTGGGTTGTCCTTACACTTCTCCGCCCAACACTTCTTCACCATTCAGAAGTGTGGTATGCTAAGTTGCAATGTAGCTTTATGTTGTACCTTTCAGTTCATACCAACACTACTATGTCAGCCTTGACTCATCCTCTGGTTACCCACACAACAGAGGCATATTTGTGCTTCCTAGTCAAACTCCTCATTCTTAAAGTTTACACAACCCTGTGGAGTCTATTATTAAATTACTTAATTACTTATATGCATATCATGTCAATAGGAATGTGCTAATAGGTGATCGACAAGAAACTTCGCTTGGAGGAGAAGGCCAAGATATTTCCACTTGAAGTTCCGTGGCAGACTCTTTGGAGGAAAGCACAAGACTTAACAACTGACATTTACTTAGCGCAAACTAAGGCAAGCCTCAGTTTGCATTTAAGTGCCTTTTAAAGTTTTGTTTTTATACACCCTGTATTGCATAGACTTAATATGTGCATTAGGTCTATGTTGATTGAATACCCGACATGCATGACCAAATAATCCTTGAAGTGGATGGGTAGTATAAGACCCCCTCGATTTTTATTGCTATGCTTAAGGTTTAGTTGGAAGATCGGTAGAAGTCGAATATGTCGGATACTACTCGCGAGATTGGTCACATTTTACTGATCACGAGTCAAGTTGTTGAATTCTACTTGCGAGAGAAGTCGAGTGAGGGAAACCTACTCGCAAGTTGTTACCATAACATTAACTCTTTAATTAAAGAAGTGGACGGGGATTTGTGTAGGTTGGTTTGCTCACATCGTGTATGGGTTGGTAATGACAAGGCAAGTGTTGGGTGATGGATTGGTAGCCCCGTCTGTGTCGGTTAAGGCCCGTCCGTATGCGGCCCCTTCGAACAAGCTTGACTTGTACCGGCGACATATTGGACATATGGACTCTAGTAAACTAACGTAACTCGATAACTGGTATGTCAAAGCCCATTAACTCACCATCAATAGGGGTGGGTTGAGGACAGTAAGGTGTAAATCGGTCTGCAGACACAAGAGGTGTTCCGTGCAGAGACCTTCTGTTCGCGGAGGTGAGACGGGTTCGGTGTTCGGGTTTCTTGTGAAAGGTGGCCATATACGACTAGTACTAAAGTGTTACATAGGTACTGGTGTACTCGCTGACACTTCCAGACGTGCGTATGTGTCGTGTTGTCCGTTTGTGTCCTGATTGCAATCACCATCCCTCGCGGTAATAGAGTATGTCGGTACCCTTCGTACTGGATATCCCTTGGGATTGCAAAGATCACAAGGAAACTCCATCTACTAGATTTGGAGACCTCCGAAGGCCCCACATGTCAGGCGTAACCGGACCTACTTCCCCGACATGGTTAGTCCTAGGGCCGCCACATGTATCATAAGTCCGGAGCTATCACCCATACATGGGAAGCTCCAGTCAGAATACCAATATGGCAACCCGGATCTAACCCCAGACAAAGAGAAGCTCCGGTACTGACACGTGTCCAATAGCACCGAAACTACCCGTCCACGACGGTAAGCTCTGGAGCTGCCACATGGCAACCGCCGGACCATCAGCTTCAACAATCAGGCTAGTGGATCCCCAACAGCTCCGGACCTTCAAGGAGCAATCAAAGACTTGAAGACCCGATTAAGTGTCATTAATACCATATTAATGACACACAATCGGATGGCCCTTAATACTGATAACGACACTATAAAGGCCCGTTACTAGGCTATTAAGGGTAATTAACCTCATTAATTGTGTATCAAGCATGTGTAACCACCAGGGCCACCTGTCGAGCCAGGCTGACGTTGTAACGACCAGTCCTTGTACTATAAAAGGACTGTTCGATGATACACAAGGGACGATCCCAGACCACTACTGAACTCCCTGAGCTAGACGGGATTCTTCTTCTGGAGCTTCTTCTAGACTCACACGCTTAATACATGAACAACACACCCCATGGAGTAGGGTGTTATGCTCAGGAGGCCCGAACCACGTAAATCTCTGTGTTCACTTGTCTTTCACCTTCTTGAATCTCTGAGCGCCCATTACTGAACTACGACTCCTTAATCTACCTAAGGTAGTGTCGGGAGATCTGCCAGATCAAAACACTGATAGTTGGCGCGCCGGGTAGGGGGTGCCCGAGATTTCGAGTATGGTGAACTCAGCTGCTGGATCATCCAACAGCGACCCTGCTGTTCAACCAGCTGGAGGCAATCCCTCCAACATGCAGCAACCAGCAGATGCTGTGGCTACAGCAGGAGTCACGCCTCCACCGCCACTGCCTGCACCAGCACGTCAAGCTGAACAGCGTGACGGTGCATCAGCGTCGGTCACTGCATCACCGAATAACAACAACCCTAAACACGTGCTTCATGCAGCGCGTGCTATCCTCCAACGTGCACCACCTCCAGGTGCATCCCAGGGTGCAATGGAGTAGTGGAGGGCTGATGTGGAATATTTGGTTGCAGCAGCAGCCGACCGCATCAGCAACCAATATCCTCCTTCTTCAGGGCGGGCCCCATCGCAGCGCCGGACCGTGTCTGGCAGACTTGGTCCGCATGCTTCCCAGACAAGTGTGCGTACCTTCTGGGGCGCGACGTACTCATACGGTAACCGGGCTTTCAACTCATGACCTCCGAGCGGAGCTTGATCACCGTTACCCTCAACAGGACGGTCGTGTCCATATCGAGCGTGCTCGCGAAAGGCGAGAGGCTCGAGACAGTCCTGCTCCCGAGGGAGTAGGAGGAGGCTATTCTGCACTGGCCATGCACTTACGCATGGTCGGATGGCCACAAAAGTTTCGGCCTCACTTGCCGGAGAAATTTGACTGGACTGTTAATCCCACCGAGTTTCTCCAAATTTACGACACCGCAATCCTTGGGGCCGGAGGTAACGAGGATGTAATGGCCAACTACTTCCTAGTGGCCTTGACTGGGACCACTAGGTTCTGGTTCATGAGCCTTCCTCACAACTCCATCAATAGTTGGGTGGAATTGTGTTAATAGTTCACCGCCAATTTCGGGAGTTCATACACCCGGCCAGGCACCGAACTGGACCTTTTTGCAGTCATGCAGAAGGGGGGAGAATCCCTACGCTCATTAATCCAGAGATTCTCCCAGGTACGAAACACCATTCCGTCTATCTCTAGCGCCTCTATTATCATGGAATTTAGACAGGGCGTACGAGATAAGAAGATACTGGAGAAGCTGGCGGTCAAGGAGATCACCAGCGTCGCGGAGCTCTTCAGCTTGGCAGACAAGTGTGCCAAAGCTGCGGAGGGCTGTGAAATGCACTCTAAACCACCTCCGAATGATGGCAAAAAATCCTCCAAAGGCAAAGCCACTACCTCCGGGAGTGGCAAAAAGAAGAAAAAGTCCAACGTCAAGAAGAAGCCATCGGCCGGCACATCTACCGCTGCAGCTGCTGCAACTCCGGGTGGCCGAGGGCCATGCCCCGAGAAACGACCACGACCGTCCTCTGAAGAAGGTGGCAACTCCAAAGTGTGGTGTCCTATCCACAAGTCGAACGGCCACAACTTGGAGGATTGCCGGGAGGTCCAAAACCCCGTCGAGCGCTACAACAAGCGCCGGGAAGAAGTTCCTTTCCGTCAGAGGGAAGGAAAACAGAAAGTCGACAAAGCTCTAGCTGAAGAGGAGTTAGGCTTCCAGGACCCTAAAAAGGTCCTGAAGACTGTTTACACCTTCGTCGACGACGACTCTGACGTCTCCAACAATGAGCGTCGGAAGACCATGAACACCATCTTTGGTGGTTCATGGGACATCACCTCCCGCCGTGTCCTCAGGACCATGCGATGGGACATAGCCTCAGTAGCTCCTACAGTCAGGGCGGAGCCCCATCGAAAGTGGATGGACACTACCATCACTTTTGATGCTTCGGACTGCCCTCGGAACATGATCGAGGCTGGCCATCTACCTTTGATGGTATCACCTACCATAAACAACATTCAACTCCACCATGTAATGGTGGACGGAGGTTCGGGGCTGGACCTCATAAGCTTCAAAGCTTTCATCAAGCTTCAGCTCTGACCTTCGGACCTTCGCCCCTCCCGACCTTTCTCCGGAGTAGGTTCGGGGGCCATAACACCGCTCGGTGCCATTACTCTCCCCGTGACCTTCGGGACTCGAGATAATTATCGCACTGAGAAGTTGATCTTTGACGTCGCTCAAATCAACTTGCCTTTCAACGCATTCTGGGTAGGCCTGCCTTGTACAAATTCATGGTTGCTGCTCATTATGGCTAACTGGTGTTGAAGATGCCAACATCAGCTGGCATTCTTTGGATCCGCGGAGACCGTACTGCCGGAGTGACTACTCAGGAGGAACTTCATGCGCTTGCTACAGTGCTGGAGGAAGAATCCAGGCAGGAGCAAGCTCCGAAACCCCCGAGCATTCGTCAATGAGGCTCAATCTCTGCACCTCACGTGCAACCAAGCGGCGACACCGACATCCCCGTCAAAGTTGTCCAAATCAGTTCCAATGCCATCGAGACCACCCATATATTGGGAGGCCTGAATGACAAATAGGAACTCGCGTTCATCACTTTCCTCTGGGCTAATGTCGACGTGTTTGCCTGGCAACTGTCACAAATGCCTGGGACCCCTAGGGAAGTGATCGAGCATAATCTGAAGATCTATCTCGATGCTCGGCCCGTACATCAGAAGCCTCGGAAGTAATTCGTAGAGCGACATAACTTCATATGACAAGAAGTGAAGAAGCTGCTCGAAGCTGGATTTATTCGAGAAGTCTTCCATCCAAAATGGTTGGCAAACCCAGTCGTTGTACCCAAGGCAGGTGGGAAGCATTGGATGTGTATCGACTACACAACACTAAATAAGGCATGCTCAAAAGATCTATTCCCACTATCTAGGATAGATCAGATAGTGGATTCCACTTCCGGGTGTGAATTACTGTGTTTCCTAGACGCATATTCTGGGTACCATCAAATCAGAATGTCTAGGGAAGATGAAGAACATAGTTCTTTTATCACAGTAGATGGATTGTACTGTTATACTGACATGCTATTTGCTCTCAAGAATGCAGCTTCAACATTTGTACGAGCTATGTACAAAACATTTGGAGAGCTCATCAGAGACGTAGTGGAAGTGTATGTTGATGACATCTTCGTCAAGATCAAGGACAAGGAATCACTCCTTGACACCTTGCAAGCTGTCTTCAACAAGCTGCGGGTCACCCGCACGAAGCTGAACCCAGACAAGTGCATCTTCGGGGTTAGCTCCGAAAGCTTCTTGGTTTCCTGGTAAACCATCGGGGCATAGAGGCAAATCCGGCGAATATTAAAGCCATAGAGGAGATGCGGCCACCAGCCCGCATCAAAGATGTCCAGAAACTGACTAGATGTCTAGCCACCCTCAGCCGGTTCATCTCAAGACTGGTGGAACGGGCGCTACCCTTCTTGAAGCTATTGAGGAAGTCCGGACCATTTAAATGGTCTGAAGAAGCAGAAAAGGCGTTCCGGGAGCTAAAGCAGCTCCTCGCCACTCTACCAACCTTGGTAGCTCCGAACCCTGGTGAGCCCTTACTGCTTTACATTTCAGCAACCGACGAGGTTGTCAGCATGGTCCTTGTTGCGGAGAGACAAGAGCCATCCCAAGCTCAGGAATCCATACCCCTCCGGGAGGGTCCGGAGGTTCCTGAAGGTGAGTCTGGGTCCTAGCCCCCAGACTTGGATCTAAAGGAGTTATTCCAGAAGATCTGGACCCCTCCGGGAGGGTCCGGGTCGCTCCAATAGAAACTCCGGGTTCCTCCAGCGAGGACCCAGAGGTCCCCGGAGCAAGTCCGGACCCCTCTGGGAGGGTACGGGTCGATGTGGAGGAAGCTTCGGGCCCCTCCGGGAGGGTCCGGACAGTCCAACGCCCAGTGTACTAATCAGCGAAGTACTACATGATGCCAAGACTCGATACTTAGAGGTGCACAAGCTGCTCTACGCAGTTCTCACCGCCTCCAGGAAGCTTCGCCATTACTTCCAAGCTCACAAGATCTCAGTGGTGACCTCTTACCCACTACGTGCAATCTTGCATAATCCCAACTCTACTGGGAACATTGCAAAGTGGGCAGCGGAATTGGCCGAATTCGATCTTGAATTCGTCCCAAGACAAGCGATCAAGAGTCAAGCATTGGCAGACTTTGTGGCGGAGGGGACCCCCGGTCCATCAAACCCTGGGGGCCCTAGTGAGCAGAAGCCGAAACTCAAGGCTCCGGTCTTCAACGAACCTCACTGGACCCTCTACTTCGACAGGTCCATGCAAAAGCAGGGGGTCGGAGCTGGTGTCCTTCTCCTCACTCCAACCAGGGAGAAGGTAAAATACATGGTCCACCTTGACTTCAAGGCGACCAACAACATGGCGGGGTATGAAGCAATAGTTTATGGACTAAAGGTGGCACTATCATATGGTGTCAAGCAGCTGTTGGTCAAGGGAGATTCGCAGCTCATCATTAAACAGGTGAAGGGTGAATGCTCCTGTAACAATCCCCAACTAGCTACTTATCTCCTTGAAGTCTAGAGGCTTCAGAAGGACTTTGAAGTCTTGGATCTCCACCATGTCCAGCGTGTCCATAACGCTGAAGCTGACGAACTCATGACGAAAGTGTCAACCGGAGCTCCGGCTCCTGACGGAACCTTCGTTCGGAGGTTGTCAAAAATTACAGCTCAGCCTGTTGAACTGAGCGAAGGGGGCGAGACCAGCATCCCGAAGCTGGCGGTCCCGATGGCCCTGTTACCATGGCAGCCATCAAGGGTCGTAGGTGCTGCCGGAATCTCCGAGCAACCAACATGCAAGACTCAAATCCTCAAGCAAGCTTCGATGCATGGATCTCGGAGATCCGGAGCTACTTGAAAGACAACATCCTTCCTGACGATGATGTATCCGCTGACCGGATAGTCAGATTGGCTAAAAGATACACGCTAGTAGAAGGGGATCTCTACCAGCGCGGTGCCAATGGCGTCCTAATGCGGTGCATCACAAGGGAAGAAGGTTGCGAGCTCCTCGCAGAAATCCATGGAGGCGAGTGTGGGAACCACGCGTCTTCCCGCACGCTGGTCGGTAAAGGCTTTCGGCAAGGCTTTTACTGGCCTACAGCGCTCCAGGATGCAATTGAGCTAGTGAAGAAATGCAAAGCATGTCAGTTCCATGCAAAGCAAATTCACACACTGGCTTAGCCTCTACAAATGATACCTCCTACATGGCCTTTCGCTGTGTGGGGGATGGACATCTTGGGACCTTTCCAAGAGCCGTCGGAGGTTACAAGTTCCTGTATGTTGCCATTGACAAGTTCACCAAATGGCTGGAAGCAACTCCAGTTTTGACAATAAACAAGCAATCAGCTATCAACTTCTTGCAGTCCATAGTATGCAGATTTGGAGTCCCGAACAAAATCATAACAGATAATGGGACCCAATTCACAAGCTCTGCCTTCCAAGGATACTGCGAAGACCTCGACATCCAAGTCAGCTACGCCTCCATAGCTCACCCGGCAAGCAATGGCCAAGCCGAGAGAGCAAATGCAAAAATCCTAAAAGGACTCAAGACGCGCACATATGAGCGCCTGAAAAAGCATGGAGCCAACTGGATTGAAGAGCTTCCGCCCACTCTATGAGCCAATAGGACAACTCCAAACTGGTCAATAGAGAGACACCCTTCTTCCTGGTGTACGGAGTTGAAGAAGTTCTTCCTCCGGAAATCACCTTGGGGTCGCTACGGGTCTGGACCTCCGACGAAGCCACGCAGGACTAGCTCCGGTGTGGAGACCTTGACCTCCTTGAAGAGGGAAGGTGCCGAGCAGCTGTTCGGAATGCTCGATACCGCCAAGCTCTTCGGCGCTATCACCAATGGCATGTTCACAGCCGACAGCTCGAGGAAGGCGATCTGGTGCTACAGAGAATACAATCCAGAGAAGGGTTAAACAAACTCTCCCCCAGCTGGGAGGGACCCTTCCGAGTGATCAAAGTATCCCGTCCCGAATGCGTTTTCTTGGCAACCGAGGATGGGACACCTTTCCCAAATCCTTGGAACATTGAGCACCTCCGTAAGTTCTACACTTAATATCACAGAGGTGAGTCTGTAATTACATGTGATGTATGTTATAGAGTCATTGTACAGAGTCGGGTAGCTCCTCTGGGAGGGCAGCCGGACCTACCCTGTTAGGTCCGCAATGTCCATGCAACAATTGTCACAGTCTCAAAACTAAAAGTGTAGCTAGCTACCTTGGTCCAAACAAGAAACGAAACACACTTAGCCTGGTTTTGTACCCTAATAGTGTACTTGTTTCCCTTGTACCCCGGACCTATAATGAAAGACATCATTGTGTGAAAACATACTCCACGTGCATTTACTTTGTACAGGCTCAATATTTTTTATTTTTCTCTTTCTTGTCTATAACAAAGTTGTGCAGTTCTTAAGAAGCTTTAGCTCGACCAGTTCATGTACAATTTGAGTTGCATTGTCTATCCTTCCAGGTTCAAACATTGTTGATGGCCTACTTGTCTGAATGCCGCCAAGCCAATCTAGGGCCGGAGTGTGCTATCGACTTAGCCTGGTCATGCACCCTAAGTACGCCACTCTACATACACCTCGGCAGGCCGAAGTAAGGCGAGTCCAGAAACGATCGGACCTGAAGGAAGCAAGACGGTGCTCTTGATTGTGTTTAGGATTGTGTTTGAGCTAAAACTTTCTCAAGAACAGTAAGTCGCAATGAAGTTATAGATAGGAAACGGATTTTACTATTTTTCTTGACTTCAGTGTGCAGGAAAAATAGATACGCTCCGACATCCTCTAGGCGGCTTGTGGTCAATGTTCAAACATTGACATCGAGCATCTCTGGAGCTACTCAGTTCCGATAAAGCTAAGAGGCATGTCGTCAACGTGAAGATGGTGGAAAGACTCTAAAGTAGAGTCTAACGTTGACACAACACGTGTTGACGGAGGTCACTTCCGGAGCTGCCAAGCTCTGACACCCCAGAGGACAAACCATCGATGCTTTACACGTTGATGGAGACTACTGCTGGAGCTACTAAGCTCCAGCGATGGTCAATGCCAGAGCCACTAAGCCCCGACAGCCTCAGGGGGCCTACACTATCGAAGACTTCGGACCTACATTCTACAAGTTCAAAGCACGCAAGTCTTCAACAACCGTTACATCATCTTGGTACATGTTCACAATCAAATTGTGTACATCTACCAGGGGGCCAAGTGAGACAAAGGTGTTCAAGACAAAAAATGAAATTCGAATTTGCAAAAATTTGGATTTCATTCATCTGGAGACAAGAGATTACAAAATTGGAGTAGAAGAAGAGAGAATACAAGCGGGGGCTACAAAGAGATGGTCCTAGACCCTACGGAAGAACTGGGCGACCTTCTGGACCACCTCCGACATGCTAGCTCGGGCGGCTTCACCCTCTCCTTCGATGGGGCCTTCAAGCACCGGGTCCAGAGGGAATTGAGGGTCCCAGCTAGTGTAGCACGTTAGCACAAACTTTGCAACGTTCTTCACCAGGGACTGACCCTCTGTTTCCAGCTGGTCCGCGATGACATCGCCTATCTTGGAGAGCTTGTTGCCTGGTAAACTCAGCGCCTCCAACGCGTGGTCTAGCTCCGGCTCCAGATCATCCGGAGGCACGGGAATGAAGCCCATTGGCGTAAGCGCATCGTTGGCCTTGCCTAGGAAGTCCCAAACTTGTTGGGACTCTGCAACCCTTCCGCTCCGCATCTCTTCCAAGGACCTTTTGGCCGCCGCAAGCTCCGAGCTCTCCTGAGCAAGACCCTCCACCTCTTTGGCATTCTATTGAATCGTTTCAGCAACCTGCATTTTGAGTTTTCTCCCTGGCGGCGCTGGCATTCTCCTGCTTGTAGAGATCTTGCCCTCGCTCCCAGGCCTTCTTATCCTCCTCCTTGCAATGCTCATCCAATTTCTTGGTGCGTTCTTTGAGGCTCTTGTCAGCTAGAGCTGTCTTTTGTACAAGCTCCTCCTCCCTCTTCACGATGTCGTCTCGCAGCTCCAGGAATTTTTGCTTTTCATCTTCGAGCCGTCTTTCCCACGCTTCAAGAGCCTCCCGACGCTTGACGAGACTATCGTGGATGGCGGCGAGCCTTTCCTGGCGTTCATCTGCTGCGCTATTTGCAGCCTTTGCCTGTTCATAAATGGCCTGGGATTTGTTGTTGAGGGTCCGCGTCATGCTTTCCCTCTCATCCAACAACTTACCCCAGTACTCCAGGCGGACTTTCTCCCTTTGTACCCACTCCTTGTCATCAGCTAGCCTCGACTATGCCATCTTGGTCTAGAAATGGAGTTAGTTGCACCACCTCCTAAGGGTCCAACGCTCCTCCTTGAGGGCCTTGCTGTCGTGGTAGACAGCCAGCTGGACTTGGCGAAGACCGGAGCAGGCGTTGTCGATAGACAACAATAGGGGGATCGGGTCTGGACCTGATGGGGTCATCTCCACTGGCTCCAGCGGATCTTCAGCAACAAAAATTGGGTCCCACTCTACGAGAGCGGTCCCCTAAGCTTCAACGGCACTAGGGCCGTCCTCCGGGATAGCCTCGGCCGCCGCCAAGGAAGTACTCGCAGCCGAAGTTCCAACCTCCGGAATGGCTCCGAAGGCCCAGCCGCCAGGTCATCAACATCTGGCCCCTCCGGCGGGGGACCAGCGGCTTCATCATGGCACTCTGGCTCAGCAGCGGGCACCTCCGGGATCACCGCTTCCGGAGCGGGTGTTGAAGGATCGGTTGAAGCAGAAGCTACTTATGGCTCCGGCGCAGGCGCCTCCTCTGTCTCTGGCTCAGGTGCTGGCACTTCGACCGTCATGGGCTCAAGTGCTGACGCTTTGACCACCAAAGGCCCAGGCACTGACTCCTCCGCAACAAATGGATCGGACGCCGGAACTTCTTCAATGGCCGGCTCCACAGCTGGAACTTCTGCAACAACCAGCTCTACTGCCGGAGCTTCCTCGACATCCAGCTCCAGTGGCGGAGCTTCATCAACAACCGGCTCCACTGTCGGGACTTCATCAGCCACCGGCTCAACTGCCTGGGCTCCAACAACATCCAGCTCTAGGGCCGGAATCGCAGCTACCTCGAGCTCTGCGGCCGGAGCGTCCAACATCTCAACATCCATGCCTGGAGTTTCAACCTCTGGAGCTGGCGCCGCTGGTACATATTCATTCCCGTGGTCCAGCGCTACCACGCGGGCTTCTGGGGATGAGTCATCCAAATCCATGACAGCCAGCGCCGGGGCTGCCGCAGTCTCAGCCACTCCTTGGGGTGGCGCAGGGATCGGAGCCGGAGCTTCAGCCTGTGCCGCCTCAACCACTGCTGCAGGGACCGGAGCTTCAACCCTTTTCATGGTCATGCTGTGAATGAAGGACGAAGAAACTCAAAATACAGTTAAAAATAAAACAACTGACTGAGGTAAAAAATCAAAAATTACCTCAGAAGGCTTCCGCACCAGTTACTGCAGAACCTCTTCTCCGGACCCTCCGGACTGGCCCCAGCCGCCACTGGCGTGGTAGTCCCAGAGGGTCCCCTAGAGCTTGTTGCTTCTATTGGTGTTGCTCTGGTCGAGGCCCCCTCGACCGGGAAGGACCTCCAGACCCGGAGCCCTAAGCTGGCCCTGGTACCGGAGTCACCTGGCCGGAGCTAGCACCCCGGGAAGAAGCCGCTACGGGAGTAGATGCCGTCGTCATAGACCTCCCCCTCTGGGGAGAAGGAGACGCCGCGGAAGAAGTATGCCTAGTGGACCTTCTGCGGCATGCTTCCTCTTACGACTCGAGGGCTAGGCCAATTCCTTGCCCCTGCCGACGACTTCGGTTCTTGGCTTAGGGGCAGGAACGGAGCCACCTTCTGGAGCTTCAGAGATCGCCAACTCGGTGGTCGAACGCCTCTCAATGACACCAAGGTCGTCAAGCACCGACATCGTCCGCTGGAGCTCCCTAATGAATTATGCCTCCATGTTCAGAGGGAGGAAAGCTGCCGGCGGAGCCAAGTCGTCGCCCTCGACATCGATGTCGTGCTGGAACTTCTTGTGGTGTAACTCCAAAGTTGCACCCTCCATGTTGGACATCAAACCGGTCTCGATCCGGTCGTCGTCCAGCATACTGTTGAGGGCCCAAGCCAACTTCTCCCTCCTCTTCAACGGAGCCCACCTGTTGGTCAGGAAGTTGCAAAACACCGCCTGGGGAGTCACCCATCCTTCCACGCACAGGCGGATCCTGGTCAGAGCAGGGTTGAAAGCATCCGACACCACTGGAGCTTCACTCCAAACTACAGTGCCGATTATGGGGAGGCCTTCCGGCAGCTTCAGCTTCTCGTGCTCCTCCACCCTGATTACAATCCAATCCTTCTTCCAGTCGCCTGACTTCCCAAAAGGGAACGACCGCAAGTACTTGTAGGGGCACTTCTTGCGCTTTGCAAAATAGTAGAAGCCAAGGTACTCGTCGCTCCGGCCCGTGGTTTGGACAGTGAAGAAGGTGCGGAAAAGCTCAAGGCAGGGGGGAATGCCCACCCACATCTCACAGAAGTGGACAAAGATTGACACCAGCAGAATGGAGTGGGGGCCAAGGTGGTATAGCTGTAGACCATAGAAGTCTAGCAGCATCAAGAAGAAAGAGGAGAAAGGTCGGATTAGTCCCACCATGGCGTATGTGAAGAAGTACACCATGTCGTCAGCGTGTTCCTTCTCGAACGGGAGCTTGCCGGTGCGCACAAAGTGGTTGAAGAAGTCAGGGGACCATCCCATGAGGGCCCGGACCTTCTTCAAATCATCATCGGTCTTCAGTCGGCTCTGACAGAGACCCAACTCTACAGCGGCACATCGAGGAAAGAGAAGAAAGGCAAGACAAAGTTTGGATGGTTTGAGCATATGATCGATTGAAAGGCATAAAGAATTCCAAATGGTGTGTGCTTTCCTTCTTAAGTAAGCCCCCGCAACGCCTGGATGGAAACTGCAGAGGAGCCGACGATACCAGTCAAAAAATTCACCCCGCCAATGACAAGGGGGCCTGGGGCCACCCTGATGATCAATTCGAGGTTCTTACCCCAGGCGAATGGTTGTCATCATGAAAGGTGGAAAATCCAAAGGCGGCGGCCTGACAGGGCGCGCGGAGTCGATACGGTTTTTGTATCAGGAACCGGCGACCTTCAATTGCGTGAGATCTGCACGCTAAGATCTCATTTGCCGCCTCCTGGATATGCCACGTGACAGAGGTTTAACTTCGAACTGTCACCAACGGCACATCCGAAGATCCTCTAAGACATGGCTCAAAAACTGAAGAATGGACCCACCTCCAGCCGAACGACTTCATCCAAAAGGTCTCCCCCGGAGGTGGGCCCAGGGGGCCACTGTCGGTACCCTCCATACCGGATATCCCTTGGGATTGCAAAGATCACAAGGAAACTCCATCTACCAGATTTAAAGACCTCTGAAGGCCCCACATATCAGGCGTAACTGGACCTGCTTCCTCGATATGGTTAGTCCCAGGGCCGCCACGTGTATCATAAGTCCGGAGCTATCACCCATACATGGGAAGCTCCGGTCGGAATACCAATATGGCAACCCCGGACCTAACCCCAGACAGAGGGAAGCTCTAGTACTGACACATGTCCAACAACACCGGAACTACCCGTCCATGACGGTAGGCTCCAGAGCTACCACGTGGCAACCGCCGGACCTTCAGCTTCAACAATCAGGCTGGTGGACACCCAATAGCTCCGGACCTTCAAGGAGCAATCAAAGACTTCAATACCCGATTATGTGTCATTAATACCATATTAATGACGCACAATTGGATGGCCCTTAATACTGATAACGACACGGTAAAGGCCCGTTACTAGGCTATTAAGGGTAATTAACCTCATTAATTGTGTATCAAGCATGTGTAACCGCCGGGGCCACCTGTCGGGCCAGGCTGACGTTGTAACGACTAGTCCTTGTACTATAAAAGGACTGGTTGATGATACACAAGGGACAGTTCCAGACCACTACTGAACTCCCTGAGCTAGACGAGCTTCTCCTTCTAGAGCTTCTTCTAGACTCACACGCTTAATACATCACCAACACACCCCGTGGAGTAGGGTATTACGCTCAGGTGGCCTGAACCACATAAATCTCTGTGTTCACTTGTCTTTCACCTTCTTGAATCTCTGTGCGCCCATGATCGAACTACAACTCCTTAATCTACCTAAGGTAGTGTCCGGAGATCTGCTGGATCCAAACACCGACAGAGTACCACTTGTTCACTAAGCTGTGATGTAGTAAATACTAAAGAAGCATGAAGAATATATTGTATTGAATTATAATTGCTTTGCAACCTTGTATGACTTAGAGATAGTACACTTAAAAGTTTATAATTTTCCCATACTTTACCTGTAATATAATTATGTGCTTTGGGCATGTCAAATCATCGACAAAGCATTTCTTGTTTGATTGTGGAGTCTATGATGTGCCGTGCTTGAAGAATGTCATTTGCTACTTAAAACATGAATATAAGGATCCACTTGTAGGCGAGTCTATTTATGCTATTCCTTACCTATGCTTAGTATTCACCCTGCATATGTCTAGTGAGACGGGTTAGTCTTGCTGAGCCTTATGCTCACGTTTGCGCTTTAACGATTTTTGCAGGTATTAGGTTATTTCTGTTGTTCAGGTTGTATATGAGATCTCGAGGTATCAAGATAAATTTCATGTGAACCACGCCGCTGCTGAATGTTCTTCTTGTTGCTAGTGAGAAGCGTCCTAGGGCATGGACGTCTTCTCTCCTACTTAGTTAGGTGAGATCATGAGTATGTATTTTCCACTGCGTGTGTACTTCTATTGTACACTCTTTTGTAAACTCTTCTTATTATGAAATGAAAGCTTTATATGTTTTGGTATCCTTTTCGTGTGTGCTGTTAGGTGCCGCATCGCACGTCCTCACCCAATGAGATCCTCGGATGTGTGGACTTCGTTCCCCACACAGAGCAAGCTCAATCTTGAGCACTGTGTCCCTGTCCGGTGGCATACTCGGTAAGTCATCGGGAAACACATAAGGATATTCATGGACAACCGGAATATCATCAAGCTTGGCAGCTTCAACATTATACACTGCTGAAACCTGCTGAGATGGAACCACAAGATGCAATGTGTTGCATCCATGTATTGGGAAGTTCAATTGAATAGTCCGAGAGCCAATGTCGAAGATAGCTCCATACTGTTTCAACCATGTCATTTCCAAAATGAGATCAACCTTTTGATCCTTGACTATGATAAGACTCGCAGGATAGATTTTTTCTACCCAAACATAGAGGTGCCCGGGAGACAATTTTATCGGATGAAATCTTGCCTCCGGGTGAGCTGATATGAAATGGATACTTCATGGTGGTGAACTGTATTTGATGGTTCGAAAAAAAGGCTTTGCTAATGAAATTATGGGTGGCACCAGAATCGAATAGAATGAGAGCTGGTTGCTCATGTAAAGTGAACTTGCTTGCTAAAACAGGTTCTCTTTCTGGAATGTTCTCAATCGCAGCATAGTTAACACTGCCAGACTTCGATGAAGCTTTCTTTTTAAGTTCATGGTGCTGATCAGAATTCTTGGAAGAGGACAAATGGACACAGTCATGTTCAGTCTTGCGACGTTCCCGTGCTAAATGAATCTTCTTCTTTCCACTGAATTGGGGTGGACTGACAACCTGCACAACTTGCAGAAATTGGGCTGCAAGAGTGAGATCATAATGCTGCGGTGGAGGACTAGGACACACTTGCACGCTTTGTTGAGGTGCAGGTAAAGCCTCCACTAGATAGGAGAGATACCAAATCTGCGGTGGTTGCTCACTCGACCAAAGCTCTCGACCGGACGGTAAGCAATACACCGCCCGATCCTCCTGAGGAACATCACTAATAACCTCTTGTGACGTCTTCCTCTTCCTCATCTCCGCCTGATAGCGAAGAGTTGCATCCTCTTGAACAATAGCGGCATCAACCAAGTCATTGTAGTTGCCGTTATTGAATAACACCAGTCGAGCTCGAAGCTTGACGTTCAGCCCTCGAAAGAAGCAATCACACTTCAACGCCTCGGTATTTACATACTCAGGCGCATATTGAGCCAAATGATAGAATGCCTTGGATTATTCATACGCACTCATATCTTCTTGCTTCAACTCCACAAACTCCTCCAACTTAGTTTTAATCATCCCATAAGATATGTGATGTGCATGGAAAGCATCACGGAACTCCGGCCAGGTCACACGATGATTATCAGGGAGAGTGGTGAGA
Source organism: Tuctoria greenei (assembly GCA_036927565.1). Taxonomy (NCBI): domain Eukaryota; kingdom Viridiplantae; phylum Streptophyta; class Magnoliopsida; order Poales; family Poaceae; genus Tuctoria; species Tuctoria greenei. Next base: position 123,309,851 of record JAYESD010000009.1, on the reverse strand, counting down.
TATTCAGACCACCAAGCTCCTGCAGATCCGTGAAGTTGTTGAGCGGCAAATAAAGTCTTCTGATATTCATCACACTAGAGTAACTCAAACTTGGCTTCAATCACCTGGAGCCAATGACTCGACTCCAATGGTTTCAAGGCTTTTGTGAAAACCGGCGGTTGAGTCACCAAGAAATCCAGATATGTGACTTGAGGTTGATCAAGTGGTCGAGCCTTAGGCCATCCTCGATAAGACTTCTGCCAATCCGGTTGATGATGGCACTTGTGGTAGAGTTGAGTCATCTCTACCATGAGCAGAAGTACTTGGTTCACCCTCAGAATGAGTCTGATCCATGCTGCAAGAGTGAGCATTACGGTTAAAATCCAAAGTTGCAATATCAACTGGAATCATGATAAAGACCGTAATATGCATCACTTAACAATGCAGTAGGCAAGGTGTAAATAAAGATTAGAACATTGAACTAGACTCAAATAAGTTATACTGCTCACCAATTACTTAACATGGTGTTTCAACTTTATGTTAATCTATCATGTCGAGTAATCACCTCTAGACATGATGAGTGACACAAAAAGGTGAAACTAAAATGATTTGAGTCGATAACATCGCACACTGGTTTGCTGTCCAGTTTCTGGTCCATCAGACCAGTCTGTGGAAATGTAATTATTTCTTACAGTTAAATACAAAATTTGGTCTGGAGTTCAACTACAAAATTGTAGTACACTCAAAAAACTTTCCATAGTGTGTGCATTTGCCCCCATAGAATTTCTGTAGTGGAAGATATGGAAGATGATTAAAGGTTATATGACAGTTTAGATCTGGAATATGAACTTCAGTTCAGTTCCAGCTGACCATCCTGTATAAACTCGAAATTTGCTCCAAGTAAATGGCAGGAATAGGATTTGAGTTGAATACAAAAGTTTTAGAGAATTTCGAACCCTTTCCATATTCTACTCGAACACTATCAGGTGAGCTTTGGGATAAAAGTTATACAGGTTTGAAATTTATGGGCATTTCTGGGAATTTTGAAAGAACCTCCCCTGTATATGTGGTTTTTTTCCACAGATTATAAGATAAACAAGTACAATATACTGAGGTAATGTCAACTACAAAATTGTACAATATGAAGTTAAAATCCCATAAATTAAATGGTTCAACCTTACAAAAGTGTTATACAGGTTATAGCGCGCAATTACCAAACTCTGCCCCATTGGGTTCTGGTTCTGGACAGCCAGCACGGGTTTTTGCGACTAATGCAATTAGACCATGTTTCTGCCAGTTTCAGATTAGGAGTTGAATAAGAAGTTGATATAGGACTTCTTAATATTTCCAAAATGTATAGTTATGCCTATGTTAAGTGTTAATATTAGGAGATATGACTGTCTAAAGTTGACAGATGAGCTGACTGGTTTCTGCCAGCAGCTCTGCAGTGTATTAGTTTCAAACTGGAATTTGAATTGGTTAAGTGTCAAATTAGAAAACACAGAAATTGACAAAGTTTTAGTGCTGCTTATACCCTCTCCATATATGTATCACAATAGGGCAGAAGATCTTTCTACAAGAAGTTATGGTGAAAATACAGAGACTGTGTATTTGGGTAAGACATTTGTAGTAGTTTTTGTGGAGTTCAGTTTACACGAAGGTAGGATCATTTTCAGTCCTAGTGACCAAAATAAACTTTATAGTGGACTTGCTTATATTTCCATCCAAATAGCATAATCCTATGTTTTCTGTAAACTAATCAAGGTTTCAACTTGGCGAAGTTGAGCAAACTTCTGCCAGAAATAAAGAACCTTGATTCTTCGCTAGTTATGACTAAAATTCACTTTGCGATGTCCAAAACCCACCAGCAACTGGTAGTCAGACTTTAAAACACAATGCATCCATCTTGTCGTGGGGGATGGTCAATTTATCAAATGTGATATGGCGGTACTACGTGCCTCACCAATGAAAATCTAACCGGTATATCCGGATATGTCTATAGGTGGCCCTAGTATCGTTCACTCGCAAACGTGTTCTACACGGGTCGCTACCGTGCTTAGTGTACCTGCATAAGACAATCAATCCCATTTCACACCTTCACACCACAAGGGTGGCTCTGTGAAACACGACAGGCAGTCACATTATACAGATATATATATGAAATTAAATGTATATGACTCATGCATGAGTCGCCCCCGAGCAAAGTCATGTCTCATAGTACACGGCCCTACTAACACACGCGCGACAAGGGCTCCCATATGAACCGGCTTATACATACTCGAGCATACGTGTTTGCATGCTTCCATACGTTTTGGAAAGCACACTATCGGGTTATACACCACTCGATGGGGGCTCCCATTAATTTTGAACCACACTGGAGTACCGCGTGTCATATGCTCTCAGAAACAAGGAGAGTTTCCGAGACTCATATGACTTTCTGTGCCAAGCCACAGAAACAATCACATACCACATCTCGTATGGAAGAGCTTACCGAGATTGATCCGCTCTTAGTGGCGTACCATACATCTTACCTGATGTCGGAGCATTGTTACAAAATATAATAACAAGTTGGTTAGTATTGCCACCTTTATATCTTATACTAGTAATACTCCTTAGTGGGCATATAACTATTTCCTCACTCATATACTCCTAAGTTTTTGAAAATATGCTCTTTCCAGGCACAATGTTCCCAATGAGGCTCTGATACCAGGCTGTGAGGACCGGGGTCACGACATTCCAGGAATCGCATTGGGTGGTGCCATGCGATGCGGCACCCAACAGCACACACAAAAAGAATACAAGAAACATACCAAAGTTTTATTTCATAAGATATGCGAGTTTAAAAAATAATGTACATGAGGAGTATATAAGCAGCGGAAAGATACATAATACAGTCACTTGAACCTAGCCACTGCACAAGTGAGAGTATTGACCCGGAATACTTCACACTAGCAACACAAAGCAAAGCAGCGGCTCGTGTGGTTTCCGCTCGGCAATACAACCCGAGATGGGTGATGCCGCACTACGGAACCTGTCATATGCGATGTTACCTGCAAAACATATTAATCCACAAATCATGAGCAAAACACTCAGAAAGACTTAACCATCTCACCTAAACATGCAACTCTACATGCTGGAAACTCTAGTACATAGGCAGCTAAATTTGCATAGAAGAAACTCGCCTAAAGTATGTCCTTTATTTTCAGATTTTACCAGCAGTTTACAGTTCCATGAAAATAAATTTAGTTAGCAATATAACTATAGCATACAAGTAGTAAACAATGATTAAGAATAGAGCATAATTCATATGATTCCATTATTCTTAATTTACTATGTCACGACTCAGCGAACAAGTATGCTCAGTACATAACCGCGAGCGACGGTGATTGCAATCAATAACAACCCATAATGCACGACACATACACCTGCAAGGAAGCCACGTCGGTGCGCTTCACTCTACGCCATATGCAGCCACTTTTCACAAGAGGCCCTAATATGGAATCAACTTTCCATCCCGAGCAAAAGGTCCCCTACACGGACACATCGAAGTCGCCCGCTAGAAGATTCACACCTTTATGCCTACTCCACTCATTCAAAGACAGTAGAGAAGTTTCCACACCAAGGTCTACGAGTTACATCAGTTTTCTGGGTCCCATATACCAGTATGCATGTGGTGCAGCTCAAACTTGCCCAACAGGGCCGCACATGGATCGGTCCACAATCGACACGGGCAGGGCTACATATCCTACCGCGCTGCCCGGTCTCATATTCATTTCCACAAGTCATTCTATACCATAAACCAATCCCGTGTGAGGTGAAACCTATCTCTCGAGTAGATTCCAACTACTCGACTTCTACCGGATTTCTATACAATATTTAGCATAGAAGCAACTACACGAGGACTTAACAGCTACCCAAATACTCCATGGGTGTACTGGTTATGCAAGTGGAGTATCAAAATCATCTAGACTTAATGCACAATTCATTTCCGTGACATAATGTGATACAAAGAAAAATTTTATAAAAGCTCTTAAATGCAAACCGGGGCTTGCCTTGCTTAACAATTAGTCAAAGTCAGCGAGAGTATATAAGCGGTCAGTTGTTGGTCCGTCCAGAAGAAATCCATCCTCCAAGTCCTCCAAATTCCTCGCCTCGATAACTATCGATACGAAATGCACATATAAGAATTAAGACTTAGCAAAGAGAGAAAACTTGATGAATCTTAATATGACTAAGTATGCTGTATAAGTACTACAGAAAAGGGTCTAGGTTGCATTTTAATTCTGGTGGAAAGGTTGGGTTTACCAATGTTGATTTGGAGAGTAAGGAAATTGTGAACTTCATTATGACATAGAAGTATATGAAGTATACTACTGTCATAATCTGGTGAATACAAAGTGTAATAAAGCTGGGATTTTTTCATAAATACACATATGTCATAAGAAAGGTGTTATCCAAATTTCAGCTAATGTAATGACAGAATGTGGTCTACAAAAATCTACAAAACTTTAAGCTTCACAGAATTTCCCTGGAAGAACTGGAGTTTTGTCATACAGGAAATTATGGTTTTGATGTAGATAGGGTCAAATGAAGTCTAGAAAAAATGGTTTCACATTTTTCTAAGCTTCCTATAGGGAGATAAGAATTTTAGAAGTTCTTACAATATTCTGGAAAAGTTTCTGGTTTTTTAAAATTTTCATGAACATATGAAAAAGAAACACAGTTTGACTGACCAAATGAAGTCCAATGAAGCTGAAATTTTGTATGTACATCAAGAGATTTATGTAGGACGTTATGGACAAAATTGGAAATTTTACATAAAGTGGATCTCCTGGAATTAATTCCCAATGTTCTGAATTTAAGGAATTTTGGGAACAATTACAGAGATTTTCATACCAATCCAATTGCACCACTGCAATTTTCCCGTTAACAGGAATCCAGCAAAATTTGTTTCGTAATTTTTGGACTCTTCTACTAGGAGATATGAATTTCCAAACCTTGGGCAAAATCTGAACATTTAAAAGGAAAGGGGAAAAGTTTAAATGCCTGCCTGCCTGCCAGTGGGGTCCACGGCTGATGCAGCCAGTCAGCACTCGGCAACACTGGGCCACAGGATGATGTGCGCATGGTCACAAGGGATCCTTGTGCCACACCTGATCCGGATGAAAGGAACAGAGCCACTGATGGGTGGGACCCGTGTGGTCATCTCCTACCTCTCGCCACACCTCCTCGGGCGGCCGGCCACCGGCGGCGCTCGCCATTCCCCAAGCCGTACGGCGCCAATAGGCAGAGGGAAATAAGGCGTCCAAACCTTCAGTCCATGGCCAACACGCCTGGCAACCTTGCACTCACCCAAATGGCTGGAATATGGCGGGCGACGGCAAGACGGCGGCGAGCTTCGTCGGCCATGGTGAGAACAGCGCCGAGGAGGTCAATTCGACTAAGGATTGGATCCCAAAGCACTATTTGGCGACGAGGAACCCGAATACAAGCTCTAAACGGCCGGAACATGGCTGCAAGGTACGAATCGACGGCGACCTAGGTCAAAAATGGCGGCGGCCGGAAAAACTTCAATTCCAATGTGGTTCCTTTATTGACTTTCGATCTTTTTGATTCTACAGGTTCTAAAACGGTTCTGGTTTATTCTAAACAAGAGGATTGAAGATTGATTAAACATGAAAATAAAATTGCGACGTTTTCTACCCTCGTTTTACTAAACCGGCCGTTGCAAAAACTCAAAATCCATCTCACCGGCGATAGTAAAGCACAGGAGGCTCGTGGAGCATGGAGAAAGTGCTATGGCGAACCTTGGAGCGAGTTTTTCTGAAGGGAAAAGAGCTTGAGGCGTCTGGGCGGCGAAGACTCATGGTGGCCGCTCGGAACAGAGGCTACAAGGATGATTTCACTTGGTGTCGTGGCACAACGCCGGAACCGTCGATTTTCTGCATTGGGGAGGAAGAGGAGAGTGCTGCGCCTTGCTCAGTATCTTGTGCCGGGGTGAAATCACTGCCCAACAGTGGAGCTCCGCCGTTCAACCAAGTCCAGCGCCGGCACCAGAGAAAAACAGAGCCCTGTGCTGTTCAGTTATGAGGAAAAGAGTAGAAACTTCACTGTGACCCGGGAGCACGCACCAGGCAGGGATAAGGAGGAGGAAATATCCCTGGTTGCTGTGGAGAATTGAAGCACTCGCTGGCAACATGCAAAAATGCCATGGCGCTCTGTGAACAAAAGAATAGGGGTGGTTCTCCTCTTGTGAAGCTGACAGGTGGGTTCCACTCTTCCCCCCCCCCCTCTGGTCAATCAATTCCTCTACCAATATTGCTCCAAAAATGCTAGATATTTGTGGGCAGACTAAATGAATTGTATAGACTTCGTGTTTGAAATCCAATTCCTCATTTGATAAAGTTTCATTCAAATTCAAATTTGAATTCCAAGGGATTTCAATGCACTTATTGAAATAGATAGTCAATGGCCTTCAAAAATTATGAAAATTTGCAAGTTGGCTGTTTGGATATTTAGATTTTAGTGGACAGCTCCATTTTGACATTTGACAACATTTGAGCAGGAGCAACATTTGAATTTTTAAATCCCTCATTTCGGGTTTGAGCTTATTTGATTTTTCCTTTGCCATTTTTATTTTTTCCCCTCATGCTCATTTTTTTTATTTCTCCTAACTGAACTTCACACTATGAAATTTGGGATTTTACAGGCTCCAGTGCTAGTGGCGGGCGCTGGGTTTGGTAAATCTTCATCTTAGGTCCTGGGGCCATTAGCAGGCTCTGGATCCGGAACATCTTCTTCAATGGCAGCTCCGGCCAAAGGAAGTGGAGCGACACATGCTCCGCAGGTTCCGGCTAAAGTGGCGCTGGTGAACACCTCAACTCCAGGGGCGAAGTACAGAGCTTCTGCCTCTGCAGCGACGGTGGGGTCAAGTGACTCCGGCCGTCCAAGAGAGAAATTTCGTGTCAACTGGAGCTGCAGCGGCCCCAGGTAAGGAGTGACACTTGAACATATTTTTCCTTTTGATTTTTGCTTTTCCTTGAATTCTCTAATCCTATGTTTTCAGAGTATCGAGAGGAGGAGCTACTACTCGTCACCTGCAGGCAACCAATCCAGCGTCGTGGCCGCATAGATCATGTCGATCGGAGCCCCCGCTGATAGTACGACTTCTTCTATGGTCATGGCAGACGAGACGGCACCTCTGACGCCAACTGACATTGAGATGACCTCAGCGCCAACAGCCTAAGAAGTCGTGGATGCACCAGACCACAAAGGAGAAACGCCGGAGCAAGCTTCAACTACTCCAGAGCCAGCAGCGAAGGTACCGCCATCAGTGCTGGAGATTTTGGAACCTGCGTCAGGCACCAGCACCAGAGGTACCGATGCCCTCGGCTATTGTCGCTATGCTAGAGGTTGCCATGCCTAAGCCAGCACCTACCTCAGAACCTGCAGCAGATGCTACACCGGAGCAGCCGATTGACACTACGATGGCGTCTAAGTCGGTGCCAGCAGATCCAGCTCAGGTTCATCAACATCCGCGCTGGAGGTCGATGAGCTCTCGGAACTCAGTGTTGTAGACGTTGAGCTGTTGGAGTCCATGCTCATGCCATTGGCTCCGACAACTATTCTAGAAGATTTGGGGGTAACAGAGGAACCTCAGGCAGGTCCTGATCCAATCCCCCTGGACATGTCAATTGAGAACGCTTACTCTAGCCTCTGCCAAGTTCAGCTCTCCTTCGACTACGAGCGCAAGGCCCTAGAGGATGAGGTTGACACTCTAAGGCGCTGGCACAAGCTGTTCTACTTCAAGATGAAGTTGATGCAGTCTCGGCTAGCTGACCTAAGAGATTTGCTCGAGGCTGACAAAGCTCGATACCGCATCTGAACAAGGCGCTAGATGAAAGAGAGGTTGCTATAAAAGCCCTCGATGACAAGACTCGGGAGATCTACGAGCTTGGGAAGAAAGCCAATGAATTGATAGATGATCGATTGGAGAGTCTCAACACTTTGAGGGAACAACTCCTCATGCGAAGATATGCATTAGACAATAAGGAGCAAGAGCTTCAGAAGAGAGAAGACAAAATCTCTTAGAAGCTAGCACGCGGCAAGCTGGACCTGGCCAAACGCGAGGAAAAAGTTATGTCTTGGTGCAAAGCTGAGAAGCAGTAAATATGGCTGAAAGGAGAAGGAGTTAGCAAGCGGGAGACCGCTATCTCTACCAAAGAAGGTATGAATGTGGCCTAGAGGGGGGTGAATAGGCCTTTTTGAATTTTAGTCGGAACCTGCAACACTTAACAAACAGATCAAACCCCAAGATATCGGACTAGTTCGGTACAATGCGGACTAGTCCGGTGCGTGCGGACTAAATTGATAAAGTTTGATCAATGATTTAAATACAAACATAGTATGTAGCGGAATATGGTATGTAACTTGCAAGTATTGAGTCAATGAAGTTAAGTGTAGTGCAAATTAACTTTGATTTGAATGTTTTAACGTAAGATGGAAAAAATCAATCAAACCCTAGAATATGATATGAGAAACTTAAGAACAAGTTTGACACACGATTTTTATCCCGTGGTTCAGTTCCCATAGAGGCAACCTACATCCACGTTGAGGAGCCCAAAAAAGGACTGGGTCTTCACTGACCCTAACCTCGTCGAATCGCCACGAAGGTCAATTCTTCTTCCACTATCACAAAGGGGCAAATCACCAAGTTCAAGGAACCTTCTCAAAAGTTGAGGGCTCCCCAAGATTACAATTCAAACACCACCAAGAACACACTCGTAAGTTCAACAATTGAAACAACATGAGTGTTTTAGAGATCAAACCCAATAGCTCAAATGTGTGGAATCGTGTCTCTCCTTTGATCCAAAGTGAATCCTCAAGGGATTGATCTTTCTTGCATTGGATTGTGTGGAGAGATGTGTTTTCTAGGCTCCTGGATGGTGTGACAGCGTAGGGGGTCAAGAGAGATGATAGTTGGGCCATGCACATCCATTTATATTAGGGTTTTCAAAAGTTACAGTTAGGGTTTCAAGGGTCCGATCTAGTCCGTGGTGGAGTCCGGACTAGTCCGGTGTGCTGTGTGCAGGAAACCCTAAGTGTCCTGGAATATAGGACTTGTCCGGCTAGGAGCAAACTTGTCCGATTTTAGTCGCAAAGGTTTTCGGACTTGTCCGAGGTGATATCGGACTAGTCAAGTGTGGTGATGCCTTTAGTGAATATAGGACAAGTCCACACTTGGAGGAATTGTCCGATTTTAGTCAGAGGCATTGATGGACTAGTCTAGACATTATTGGACTAGTCTGGTGCGAACAAGTCCGCTTTGGCTGGACTTGCCCGAACCTATCTAGAGAGGATATCGAACTAGTCCGGTGTATATCGGACTAGTTCATTTTTCCTATGAAATGTGAAGTGTGTGAGGATTTTTAATCTTGAGCTCTTGGGATGTGTTACACCAACACACTCCCTACACAATGATGTATTCTATTTAGTTCTTGAGCTCTTTTCCGAATGTATCCTCATGCTCCTTTGTTTCTGGCGCTTTCTTCATTCTTTCATTAAAACATGCGCTCATCTCAATAATGTGATTAGGATCTCATTTGTTTGTCATAAATCAACCAAAACCCACAAGGGATGCTTAGATGCACTTTCAATCTCCCCATTTTTGGTGATTGATGACAACCAATTGAGATTTCACAAAATATGATAAAATGCAGAATTTTCATAAAGTGTGCACATATGCGCTTGAAACACATTTAGCAATGACACCATGAGACATATGTGCACTCTTTATGGTGGGATGCAAAACTAAGTGTGTGTGTTAGCAGTAACCATGGTGACAGTGAAATAATTGACATCAATATATCAACAACAAGCATATATGTCAATTTCAGAGCAAAATCACAGATTTCATAAATATCAGCATAAATAGTTCATAACATTGCATCACAGGATTATAAGTACCAAAAGAGCATAATATGAAGTCTTACAACCCAAAAGAGACAAAAAGAAGCATAAGTGAAGCTCTCATGTCTCAACCTATAGCTAAGACCTAGTGACTCCCCCACAATCTCTCCCTCTTTGGCATCAAGAAACCAAAAAGAAGGAGAGGAGGGATCTAAGATCTTTAGTCCTCACTGTCGGTTCTCTCATCATGTTCGTCTTCATTCTCGGGTTCAGGAGGAGGAGGAGGAGCAGATCCACTCGAGCCCCCAATGCCAAAATAAGCAAGCTCAGAGGGAGTCAAAGGCCCGAGCTCGGTGAAATCTGAGGCTGAATCATCAGACATGACTGGAGATCCAATGGGCTCGATCTCCAGCTTCTGGAAAATGTGCTTGACATTTTTCTTTGACGTACTGCATACCGGCCTTCCTCGCCTTGTTCAGCTTATGGGTGTTCACTTCTGCGTTCTTGCATGAGGCAATGATCGCTGCCAGGTAATTTAGGATTCCACTAGGGGACCCTTTTTGGGGAGGGGCCCTAGTAGCGGAATCAGCCCTTGCATCTCCTCTAGCTCTCCTCGGAGCTTCTTCACTGGATGCAGGAGAAGGGGCAGCTTGGATTGTGGCTTGAGGAAGCCTTTGTGGCCTCAGAGGTGTGTGCTCCACGTCCTTCACGAACTCGATCCTTGTGACATTCTCAATCATGAACATCAAGTAAGGTGCGTAGCCACAGGACCTGTTAGGAGTGCAAGAGGTGTTCACCATGTCATTCCATATGTAGTCAAAGACATCAAACTTCCTGTCTTTGCTTATCACCTTCATCAGTGTCCTGAGATAGCCTTGGACACTTCCTGCATCCCTATCCTTCAGGGCAATAGTCTTCCTCAGAACACTGTTGAGGACCACAAATAATGGCTTCATATTCTTGGTGGAAGGAGGGTTGAAAGTTGAATGGGTGACATAAAGAAACTTCATCTTGTCCTTTTCAAGGAAACCAATGTTGTGAATGATCAAGTTGTTGTTGCTGGAGCTATCAAGATGTAACAGCCTTGCAAATTTGTCATAGGTGGTGGTGTACTTGGATCCATGAGTCATCCAAGTTACCCTTTCGTCCTCATCACTGGCAAATAAACAAGTAGCATAAAATTGGGCAATGACTTCATTGTTCCAGTTGTTCCGGAAGGCAAAGAGATCCTTCAAGCCATGCCTCTCTACAGCTTGAACTACTTCATCAAAGGCTGAGCAGATCTTCTTGTCAAAGTGCGCCCAATCAATCCATTGGCTGCACACAACTGGGGTCTTCATAGTGAGGTAGACTGAACTGTAGAAATCTGCGTGAAAGTTGCTCCAAAACCTAGCATCGACAGCTTTCTTGGAACAGCTGTAGCAATCAATGAATCTGAGTTTGGAAGCAATGTCGCTTCCCTTGCCGTTGATCTTCTCCCAGGAGGGATCTCTGTTTCTCTGCCTCAGAGCATGCAACTTCAGTGGGCCGATCAGGCCCGTGACAATCCCTTTGCCCTTGCCCTTAGCTTGGCGAATAGCCACCGAGCTAGGTCCACCACCTACTGAAGCCTTGGAGGTAGGCTTCTTGGCGAGCACCTTGTGTCGAGCCTAAGGTGGAGAGGACGTCGGCTCGGATGGACGCTCTTGGCGCTTCTTGCCTTGGCCCATCGAGGACCGAAGCAAGGCTTCTTGGTGCATCTCAGCCTCGAAATCGAAGATCTCATCATTGCAGCTCGACGTTGACCTGAGAATGGATTACACAAGGTATGGATGAGAATTGATGGAAAGGAAGTTCATTGAGGAATTAGTAATTAGGGTTGAGTTCAGAAAAAATCGGACTATTCCGGCGTACAAGTACGAACTAGTTCGGGTGACCGGACTTGTCCGTACATGGACTGGACTAGTCCGATAAACCCTAACTAGACGGCCAATGTTGTTGGTCAATGCAATAATGGCTCAACATCAATGTAATACATCAAGGAAGCATGTATTTGGTGAAAGGAACTAAGCTATTTGTTCAACATCGAAGGAAAATCATGATTCCTAGGGTTTGGGAGGAAATTTTACGAAAAATCCTTGATTCTTGGAGATGGAGGGGTTGAAGGAGCGGACAAATCCATGGTCTTCAATCCCAATGCAAAGGAGGTCGTTTTACACCCAAACTTGGAGAGTTTTTATGGAGGAATCACCAAATCGCCGTGGGGAGCTCGAGTGAGGAGAGAGAGCGTGGGTGAGGTTGTGAGGATGAAGAGGATTAGGTCTTGGCGGCAGCTAGAGTTATGGAGTCGAGAATTCGGACTTGTCTGAAAATAATCGGACTAGTCCGAACTCTTCTAGAGCCTAAATCAGACTAGTCCGTGGTCTGTCGGACTAGTCCGGACTACCAGACACTCTGCGGACCAATCCGCAGGGGCGGACTGGTCTGGGCAACCACAGACTAGTCCATGGTCACCAGAAAAGAAATGCTTATTCGAAGGTACTTATTGTGAGACCTATGTTTGCTGAATATATTGGCTAAGGCAATAAAAGTTTTGAATACTACCAAAACACCTTTATCATCAAGGTCCAACTCCAGGTCTGACTAGCTTTGGTTAGCTTTGGCAAAGTCCGGTGCTCGATCGCAGTGTTTCTGCTTTTATCTTGCAATGTTTCGAACATGCTTTACACTTATGAAAAGGTTGCATAGTATTCTATTACTAATTTTTTGGTGTGTTTTGGTGGTTAAGGCTGATATCATTTTGCTATGTTTTGCAACATGCTTATGTGACGTGCTCACGTAAGATGTTGTAGTTTCGGAACTAACGAGAGTCAAGTCGAGGAATTGTGCTCAAAAGTATTGGTTGTTTATTCATGTGCAGGTGTTGCTTGAGTTCAAGACATGGCTGGTGACGGGATCCATTGGACTAGTCTTAGAGAGAAGATGAGGTTTAACAACCAAGTTCGGAAGGAATTGTGGTTGAGTTAATCGGAAGGTTGCGCAACATGTTTCAATCAAGAACAATGCATATGAAGGTATCGTGGACTTCGTTGGAAGATGTTTGCACGTGTGCAAGGAGTGTATGGACGTTGCTACATGGTTACGAGGTGTGATGAAGAGATGTGGACGTAAAAAATTGGTCAGAAAGGTCCAACCGACTAGGTTATGGACTCAGGCTGTGGTTGAGTCGAGTTTGACTCAAATATGGAAAGATTTGAGTTGGTTATGATATGATTTTGTGTGGGTCACGAATTTGGGTTGTTTTAGAAATGTGGGATGCATTCCTAATGTGTTTGGAAGTCTTAAGATTTCATCTATAAGCGTATAGAAGAGTCCTAAGCAGTTATGAAAAGTTTTGATTCGTGATTTGAGTAGGATTAGAGTCCTAGTTGAGATTGGGTTGACCTAAGGGCTGGTTATATAAGCAAGGGAGGCCAGAGCTCGTGGTAGATGACTTTTGGGCTGTTACTCTTGTGTTCTATTGAATAAAATTCGTAGTTGAAAGGAACTTTTGTGCCTTTTTCGTTCGACTTGTTCCGGACAAGTTTTTCTCGTCGAGTTTTCTGCACAACACTACCATTCTTTGGTGGTTTTATCATAACTCGAGTTTTACAGATCCATTGACATGATTCTTTTTGAGTTGTCTTCACAACTTGATTATATATCATATGTCAAAATTTCACGATCATTGGATTTGTGGTTTTTGATCTACACAGGATTCTTTGCAGTATTACAGATCTATTTTTTCTCGGGTAGGACAGATTGACCTCTGTTCAATCTTTCGATCGTAACTTGAGTTTCTCTCGACAGATTTGAGTGATTCTTGTTGTGTCGTCTTCATGACTTGATAATATCTAATATTTATCACTTTTGTCACGGTGAAACACCTTTAGATTAGTTTTCTTTAACAGATTATTTTTCTGCCAAAGGGGTTGGGATTTAATTGATTCCGCTGCGCAAGATTTTTTTAATCTACCATTCACCCCCCTCTGGTAGATTTTCACGTGCTCTTCGATCCTACAGTTGGTATCAGAGCAACAATGCTCTAATATTTGTGATTTGCACGTATTTTGACTAATCATCATGGAGAAATACTTCGCAAAACCTTGCGTCTTTAGTGGTAATGATTTTCAGGTTTGGAAGGCACGTATGGAAGCCTTCATTCAGGCTCAAGGCTTCGCAATATGGGAGAAGGTATACAAGACTTATGAAGTGCTATCAAATGATCAAGTTACAACTACAAATCTGAGAGATGTCGACAACAACAACAAGGCTCGAAACTTGATCATACAAGGATTGACTCAAAGCGACTTCAACCGTGTTCAACACCTCCGATCTGCATACGATGTGTGGAAAGCACTTTGTGACAACAATGAAGGATCCAACACAACCAAGGAGGTAAGGCAAGACATGTTCAAGAAAGAATACATGCGCTTCGAGATGCAACCCGGCAAGCCTATTGATGACCTTTTTGCTCATTTTAATAAAATTCTCAGCAACTTGCGTAGTGTCAATGTTAATTTTCAGATGCTGAAAATACTAGGCAATTGTTAAGTGCATTAGATATGTCAATTTGGGAGATGAAAGTCTCATCTATTCGTGAATCTACTGTCATAAGTACACTTACTTTAGATGTGCTATATTCCAAGTTAAAAACTCATGAAATTGACATAATATCACGTAAGAACCCCAACAAGTCTTTTGCATTTGTTTCTCAACGTGATATGCCTAGCTCCGGCCAATCATCATCTTGCAATACTCTTGCTTTGTTGTCCTCACTAACCCTGGAGCGCATCGAGGAATTTCCAGAAGAGGATTTAGCACTCATCTCTACTAGATTCTCAAAAGCATTGCAAAATGTGAGAACTAGAAGGAGAGGAAGCTCCGGACCTCAGCGCTGTTTTGAATGTGGTAAGACATGACACTTTCATACAGAATGCCCTAATCTTTCAGGTCCTTCTACCTGTGAGGAAAAGCAGAACAAGGTCAAGACCACCTCTGGAAACTGCAACAAGAAAAAGAAGTCTACTATAAGACGCAAGATGATAAACAACTTCATCACCGCACTTCAAGAACTTGGCTCAAACGATGTGGACATTGGAAGTGACGAAGATGAAGATGATTTGGCAAACTTGTGCTTCATGGAGGGCAAATCAAGATCAAGTATGGAGGATGCAGAACACAACAGCGACAATGAAGAGGTATGTCCTACTTGCGGAGAAATGTGTGATGCTATTTCTCGTGCCACTATTATAGTTAAGAAAAAGGACAAAAATCTTAGGGATAGTGCTGCTAAAATTGAATCACTAGAATCTGAAATCAACCGTTAAAAAACTTTGATTCCTAGTGATGATGCATGTCCCTCATATGATTTAATATATGAACAATTGTCCTCATTAAGAAGTGCACACACCTCCACACTTGATAAACTTGAGTTAGAAATTGAAAAGAATAGAAAGCTTGTTGCACTTAATGATAAAAACTTGAAAAATGCTAGCTGTTCTATAATTGATTTGCATTGTTCTACTTGTGATGATCTTGATTAGAAACTACAAGATGCTATGAATGAACTTTCTATATTGAATAATGCTTTATGTTCTCATGAAGTTAAATATTGTTCCAATTGCAAATTAAAGAAAAAACATCATGTGAAAATTGCCTCGATCTGTCCAGTAAACTTGATGACATACATAGGACATTAGATCGATTTTGTAATGGGAATAAGAACCTAAACTTGCTGCTGAATTCTTCCAAGTCTTGCAATGGTGAAACTGGTTTAGGTTTTGATTCTCATGCTCATGCTAAGGCACATCAACCTAAAATTGTAAAGTCATTAGGAAGTAGTTTGATTCAAACAGTTCCTAAACAAAAAGAAGTGGTTTTCAAATCTGCAGGAGTGTTGTCTCATTCGGTTTCAAATAAAAATGTTGCTTGCTCATCTAGACATAAACACGGAGTTAAATTTCATTGTACCTACTGTGGTAGAGATGGTAATGTCATATATATTTGTTATAGACTAGCTAAACAACAGAAAAAGGAAAGAATAATTGCTAGATCTCATAACTTTCATGCAAAATTTGCTGCACATGCTAAACCGAATGATAGGAACATGCAATCTTCTGTAACGAGTCGAAAACATGCAAAGTTTGTTCCCAAACCTACTGTTTTTCGTGCTACACATGTAACATCTCGTAGGACAGCAGTTGGGTACAAAAATCCTCAAGCTTTGGCTCATAAACCCGCTGTTTTATCTCAGCTTTCGTGTGTTATTCCTGTTGGACGTCGTGTGACTCAGTACTGGATTCCTAAATGCCTTTTCACTAACCCTAGTATTGAGTCATTGATGTATTGTGCTTCTATGTAGGTTACACGCTTCAGGAAGGAGAACATTTGGATTGTGGATTCAGGTTGCTCACGCCACATGACCGGTCACAAAGAATGGTTCTCCTCCCTCTCTTTTGTGTCACGTGTAGAGAATGTTACTTTTGCCGATAATTCTTCAACTCCTATAATCGCTAAGGGTTTGGTTAGAGTAAATAATCACTACACTTTGAAGGATGTCGCACTTGTTAGAAATATGAAATACAACTTGATTTTTGTTTCACAACTGCTAGATGAAAATCTGGAAATTATTTTCACTAAAAATTGCTGCAAAGTTGTAAATTCAAATAGTGAGCTTATTTTTAACATGCCTCGATTTGGAAGAGTTTTTAAAGCTGATTTTGATATGTCTTACTCTAAGCATAGGTGTCTAGATGATAATGATTTAATGGACTTATATTTTTGGCATCGTAGACTTGGTCACGTAGGCTTTGATCATCTAACGTGTGTTAGTGCTCTTGATCGCATACGTCGGCTGCCTAAACTTAAAGGGGACAAATAAATTGTGTGCTCTTCTTGTAGACATGCTAAGATGGTTGCAGGTTCACATTCTGCTCTCACAATGATCATCACAACTGAACCGGGTCAACTTTGCACCTTGACACCGTAGGACCTTCACGCGTTCAATCCTTTGGAGGTAAATGGTATGTTCTTGTGATTGTTGATGATTATTCTAGATACTTTTGGGTTTACTTTATGGCATATAAGAATGAAGCTTTTAGTCACTTTAGAACTTTATTTCTTATATTATCAATTGATCACCAAGGATCTTTAAAAGCAATTAGAAGTGATAACGGAACCGAATTTAAAAATCAATCTTTTGATCACTTTTTTGCTGAAAATGGAATAGATCATCAATTTTCTTCACCATATGTACCTCAACAAAACGGTGTTGTAGAAAGAAAGAATGAAACCTTAGTTGAGATGGCTAGGACTATGCTTGATGAATATCAAACTCCTAGGAAATTTTGGGCTGATGCGATTGCAACTGCTTGTTATGTCTCAAATCGTGTTTTCTTGCGCGCTAAGCTAGTAAAACACCATATGAGCTCCGGTTTGGACATAGGCCTAGTGTTACACTCTTTCGGTTCTTTGGTTGCAAATGCTTTGTTAAGAAACATGGTAATCTTGATAAATTTGAACCTAGATCTGTTGATGGCATGTTTCTTGGTTATCCATCTCATACTAGAGGCTACCATGTGCTTTTACTTGACACTAACAAAATTGTGGAGACTTGTGAGGTGTCATTTGATGAAGCTAGCCAAGGTACTAGCTCAAACATTGCAGGTACAGATCCATATCTGCAGGGGGAGAGCATTTTCGTTGAAGATGAGGAAGAGGTGGAGATGCTGCCCAAAAATTCATCAGCTAATGACATTGTTCCAGCTCCTGATTTTGATTCACAACAAGCACCGACGACCACCATTGCTGGTCCAAATCCTCCTCAAGTCACAAGCTCATCAATTTGTGATGAACATGAAGAAGAAGAATCTTGTGAAGTGTCCACTCCCCTCCAGGTTCTCAAAAGTCATCCTCCACAACCAATTATTGGAAGCTTGCATGAATGAGTCACACGGTCTAGGTTTTGCGATCCAAACTCTCATGCTCATTCTGCTTTTGTTGCTTCTTTTGAACCAAAGGTATATCACACACACTCACTGATGAATCTTGGATTATTTCCATGCAATAAGAGTTAGAAAATTTTGAAAGAAATAATATTTGGAAACTTGTACCTCCACCTCAAGGTCACACTTTAATTGGAACTAAATGGGTGTTTAAAAATAAACAAAGTGAGGATGGGATTGTGGTTAGGAATACGGCTAGTTTGGTTGCTCAAGGTTTCACTCAAGTTGAAGGTCTAGATTTTGATGAAACTTTTGCTCCTATTGCTAGATTAGAAGCCATAAGAATTTTGTTAGCTTTTGCTGCATCTAAAGGTTTTAAGCTTCATCAAATGGATGTTAAAAAGTGCTTTTCTTAATGGCTACATAGATAAGGAGGTTTATGTCAAACAACCACCATGTTTTGAAAATTCAAATTTTCCTAATCATGTTTACAAACTATCCAAAGCCTTGTACGGTCTCAAACAAGCCCCTAGAGCATGGTATGATAGGTTAAAAACATTCTTACTTGAAAAGGGGTCTACCATGGGCAAGGTTGATAAAAATCTTTTTGTGCTTAAGCATGGCAATGACTCATTATTCGTTCAAGTGTTTGTAGATGATATTATCTTTGGTTGTGCTTCTCATGATCTTGTGTCCAAGTTTTCAGCTATGATGAGTTCTGAATTTGAGATGAGTATTATGGGACAACTCACGTACTTTTTGGGGCTGCAAATCAAGCAAACCAAGGAGGGTACCTTTGTGCATCAAACAAAGTATACAAAAGATCTCCTAAGGTGCTTCAACATGGACAAAAGCAAGCCTCTTCGGATACCAATTGGAACAGCAACAACACTTGAACTTGATGAAGATGGTGAACCCGTGGATCAAAAAGAATATAGAAGCATGATCGGGTCACTTTTGTACCTCATGACATCAAGACTCGACATACAATTCAGCGTATGTCTTTGTGCGCGGTTTCAAGCCTCCCCACGTGCTTCATATCGTCAGGCCGTCAAAAGGATGCTCAGGTACTTACATGGAACTCAAGAATTTTGCATTTTTCTTCCTTCTTCCTCAACATTACTTTGAAAGCCTTTTTCGATGCTGATTTTGGGGGTTGTAGGATTGATAGGAAAAGTACTTCGGGTGCTTGTCATTTTCTTGGTAATTCACTAGTTTCTTGGTCCTCTAAAAAAACTCAGTTGCACAATCCACAGCCGAATCTGAATATGTAGCTGCTGCTAGTGCTTGCTCACAAATTCTTTGGATTGTTCAAACACTAAAGGACTATGGGGTCGATCTAGATAGTGTTCCACTGTTTTGTGATAACACTAGTGCCATTTGCATTGCTAAAAATCCCGTGCAACATTCTAGAACTAAGCACATTGACATTAGGTATCACTTTCTCTGTGATAATGTTGAGAAAGGAAATATTGTGCTTCACCATGTAGATACCGAAGAACAATTTGCTGACATTTTTACAAAACCTTTGGATTTCACTCGTTTTTGTTTCATTCGTAGTGAAATAGGGGTTATGCATCCTCATGGCTTACATTGAGGGGGAGTTTTGAAATTTGAGAAGTCTATGTGTGAATCTGAAATTAAAATAATATGAGCATAGTATTTCATATATATATGACTTTGTGATTCCTTTTACATGGTGAAATTTCTTACTACATTACTCGTGTTATACATTTTGTAGTTTTTTCCATGTCTAGTAATTGGAATAATTACTTACACTAAATCTGGTCATGGTCGAACTTTCTTGCTGTTTTGAACTTGTTGCATGCTAACAATTGCTTTTAATCATGAAGAATTAATCAAGTAATTAACTTACATGTTGAGCTTTTATGGTCAAATATAAATTGAGAAAAGATTAAGAGAATATGCATGCATCACACTTCTTCTTTTGAGATGCCTTATCATTGCACTTAGATATGAATTTGAAAGAAGTTGTGTATGACTAAAGCCATGACCTTAAGCTTCTGATTGTCAAATGACATAGGCTTGGCTTGGTTGGTTAGAATAAGATAAATGCGCATATAATCTCTTGCAAATATCATATGATCTAAATTTGTGCTTTGAAAAATAATAAAATGCAGCAACAAGTGTCATGCTTTCAGGTTTTGAAATAGTTAAGTTTGTGAGATCATGACTTGCTAAATTGGAAATTACATTTGATCTCCAGCATGGCTTACACTACATTATGTATTTCATTGACGTGATAGTGTAAGTTACTTGATAGTATGACATGGATGAGCTTTCTTTTATATGTATATGTTATAATATGCTCGTAACAATTAAAATTTGTCTTAGAAACCTTGTTGAATACATTGTCAAAGGGGGAGAGATAATATGTGAATTTTTAAAGATAAGTATGCAAGGGGGAGAAATTGATTACACATTGCACATATTCACAATTGATTTTGGCACGATTCTTCTCAAGGGGAGAACTTCTTTTGCTCATTTTATTTTTGTTTTATAAAGGGGGAGAAATTGTTTTCAAAACTTTTAAAATGAATAAGCCAATGTTCGAATCTTAAGTGGTGTTGCCAATGCATTAATCAAGGGGGAGATTGTGAGACCTATGTGTGCTGAATACACTGGCTATGTCCATAAAAGTTTTGAATACTACCAAAACACCTTTATCATTAATATCCGACTCTAGGTCCGACTAGCTTTGGTTAGCTTTGGCAAGGTCTGGTGCTTGATTGCAGTGTTTCTGCTTTTGTCTTGCAATGTTTCAAACTTGCTTTACACTTATGGAAAGGTTGCTTAGTATTCTTTTACTAAGTTTTTGGTGTGTTTTGGTGGTTAAGGCTGATATCATTTTTCTATGTTTTGCAATATGCTTATGTGAGGTGCTCACGTAAGATGTTGTAGTTTCGGAACTAACGAGAGTCAAGTTGAGGACTTGTGGTAGAAAGTATTGGTTATTTATTCATGTGCAGGTGTTACTTGAGTTCAAGACATGGCTGGTGACGGGATCCATTGAACTAGTCTTAGGGAGAAGATGGGGTTCAACAACCATGATCAGGAGGAATTGTGGTTGTGTTGATCGGGAGGTTGCGCAACAAGTTTGAATCAAGAACAATGCATATGAAGGTATCGTGGACTTTGTTGGAAGATGTTTGCACGTGTGCAAGGAGTGCCTGGACGTGGCTACATGGTTCAGAGGCGTGATGAAGAGATGTGGACGTAAAGAATTGGTCGGAAAGGTCCAACCGACTAGGTTATTGACTTAGGCTGCGGTTGAGTCGGGTTTGACTCAAATATGGAAAGATTTGAGTTAGTTATGATAAGATTTCGTGTGGGTCACAAATTTGGGTTGTTTTAGGAATGTGGGATACGTTCCTAATATGTTTGGAAGTCTTATGATTTCTTTCTATCTGTGTATAGAAGAGTCCTAAGCAGTTATGGAAAGTTTCGATTCATGATTTGAGTAGGATTAGAGTCCTAGTTGAGATTGGGTTGGCCTAAGGGCTGGTTATATAAGCAAGGGAGACCAGAGCTCGTAGTAGGCGACTTTTGGGCTGTTCCTCTTGTGTTCTATTGAATAAAATTCGTAGTTGAAAGGAACTTTTGTGCCTTGTTCGTCCGACTTTTTCTAGACAAGTTTTTCTCGTCGAGTTTTCTGCACAACACTATCTTTCTTTGGTGGTTTTATCATAACTCAAGTTTTACAGATACAATTGATGTGATTCTTTTTTTTTGTCTTCACAACTTGATTATCTATCATCTATCAAAAATTTCACGATCATTAGATTTGTGGTTTTCGATCTACACGAGTTTCTTTGCAGTATTACAGATCTGTTTTTTCTCGGGTAGGACAGATTGACCTTTGTTCGATCTTTCGATCGTAACTTGAGTTTCTCTCGACGGATATAGTGACTCTTGTTGTGTCATTTTCGTGACTTGATTATCTCTGATATATATCACTTTTGTCATGGTGAAACACATTTAGATTAGTCTCACACACGATTTCTTTAACAGATTGTTTTTCTGCCAAAGGGGTTGGGATTTAATTGTTTCCGCTGCGTAAGATTTTTTTAATCAACCATTCACCCCTGAATGTAGGCCTAGAGGGGGGGTGAATAGGCCTTTTGAAGTTTGTCGGATCCTGCAACACTCAACAACAAGTTCAATACCAGAGAAATCGGACTAGTCCGGTAAAGTGCGGACTAGTCCGGTGTTCACGGACTATGTTGATCAAGATTAATTGATTAGGTTGATTCTTCAGTGTGTGCAGCGGAAATATAGAATCAAACAACAGTTTAACAGTTGTATATTGGACTATATCACAATTAAGGCTAGTGTTCTACAATTTATTGTAAATTGAACAATGTGTATCAAACCCTAGAGTAAGTTGATCAATTTGAGTGAAGAACACAAAAAGGACAAGACACACGATTTATCTCGTGGTTCGGCTACCACGAAGGCAACCTACATCCACGTTGAGGAGCCCACAAAAGGACCTGGTCTTCTCCAACCCTACCCTTGTCAGATCGCCACGAAGGACAATCCTCTTCCACTAATCACAAAGGGGTGAATAACCAAATTGAAGGGGCATTCTCACACGTTGAGAGCTCCCTTAGATTACAAATCACAATGCCACAAAAAACACACTCATAAATTGCAATTGAAACGCAGGAGTGTGTTAGAGATTCAAAGCAAGAGCTCAATGATGTGTGCCAAGTGTCTCTCCAATGATCTAGAAGTGATCCTCAAAGGATTGATCGATTTTGCACTTAATTTCATGGAGAGAGGTGGTTTCTGAGTCTCTTGGGAGGTGTGACGACGCTAGGGTTCGAGAGATTGTAAAAGTGGGCCGTGCACCTCTATTTATATGGGGTTTCTAAAAGTGACCGTTAGGGTTCAGAAAGATCGGACTAGTCCGTGGTGGTCACCGGACTAGTCCGGTGTGCTGTGTGTAGCAAACCCTAAGTGTCCCGAAATATCGGACTAGTCCGGTCGAAAACTTACTTGTCCGATTTCACTACTGGAAATCTTCGGACTAGTCCGATAGATATCGGACTTGTCCGGACATATGAAACCCTAAGTGTGTTGGATGACAAGTCCGCACTTGGAGGACTTGTCCGATTTAGATCAGTGGGTATTTCGGACTAGTCCGTGTAAACATCGGACTTGTCCGAAGTGGATCAGAATGAATATCGGACTAGTCCGGTTAACAGCGGACTTGTCCGATTTTGTGTGACTTGTGAAGTGTGTTGAGGACTAGTCCGCCCTGGGGAGGACTAGTCCGACTGAAGTCAGAAAGATATCGGAATAGTCCGACAGATATCAGACTTGTCCGATCTGGTCTAGAAAGGATATCGGACTAGTCCGGTTGATATCGGACTAGTCCGATCCTGTGTAACTTTGTGCAATATGTGTGTGTGCTTAAATATGATTGAGCTCTTGGGTGTGTTTCCTTAACACACTCCATACACAATAATCTACTATTTCTTTTCCTTGAGCTCAAGTTCACTTTGCTCCTCATTATCCCTTCTTTTTGGTATTTTGCTCATTTTTCATTATTGGCCTGCATTCATCTCAACAAAAAGGTTAGGATCCCAATTGCTTGTCATAATTCATCCAAAACCCACAAGGGAGTCCTAGATGCACTTTCAATCTCCCCCTTTTTGGTGATTGATGACAACCAATTGAGATTTCACAAAATATGACAAAAAGAGATGAGATTTTCATAAAGTATGCACATATGACTCAAGAATTCATCAAGCAGTAAGAGAAATATCCATATGTGCATTCTTTATGGTGGGATGCATAACTAAGTGCATTGAAACATTGATAATGACATAATTTACATTGATGAATCAATACAAAGTGCATATGTCATTTCAAGAGCAAAATTGCAGATTTCAACACATATTTGCAAATTAATTAAGCATTTCAACACAGAACCATAGTTAACATGTAAACAGCGTTAAGGCATTACAATCACAAAGAAAGATAAAGAGAACTCTCTCCTCGCACCCTACCACAGCTAAAGCTAAGACTCCCCCTCAATCTCTCCCCCTTTGGCATCAAGACACCAAAAAGAGAGTGAGGAGGGTTCTAAGATCTTCACTCTTCACTGTCGGTTCTCTCGTCATCGTTTTCATCTTCTTCGCTTTCCGCTTGAAGAGGAGGAGAGGGAGGAGGGATGGAGTCGCTCGAGCCCCCAATGCCAAAGTAGGCAAGCTCGGAGGGGTTCAGAGGCCCGAGTTCGGTGAAGTCCGGGTCGGACTCTTCAGAAATCACTGGAGATCCAATGGGGTTGATCTCCAGCTTCTGGCAGATTTGCTTCATATTGGCCGTTATATACTTCATGTCCCCCTTTCTTCTCTTGTTGAGCTTGTTGACCTTCACTTCGGTCTTTTTGCAGGAGGAGAATATGGCGGTCAGGTACTTGAGGATCCCACTAGCTGATCCTCTCTGAGGGGCTTCCCTAGAGGTAGGGGCAGCCCTAGCACCGCTTATTGATCTTGCCGGTGCCTCAGGACTGGAGGCCGGCGAGGGAGCAGCCTGGACACTCACTGGTTGAGGCTTCTGAGGCCTCAAAGGAGTGTGCTCCACATCCTTCACGAACTCAAAACCTGTGACTTTCTCAATCATATACATGAGGTAGGGAGCATAGCCACATGACCTGTTAGGCATGCAGGATATGTTAACCATATCGTTCCAAATGTATTCCACCACATCAAATGGGCGGTCCTTGCTTATGACTCTCATTAGGGTTCGGAGGTAACCCTGCATGCTCCCAGCATCTCCATCTTTAGGAGCAATAGTCATCCTCAGCACTCTGTTGAGGACCACAAAGAATGGTATCATGTACTTTGTAGAGGGTGGGACATACTTTGAGTTCGGCTCATATAGGAATTTCACCCTATCCTTCTCCATGACACCTATGTTGTGGATGATCAGCCTGTCATGTCCAGAGGTGTCCAAATGGAGCAGATTAGCAAAGTCCTCTTGAGTGATACTATACTTAGATCCGTGTGTCATCCAAGTAACACTCTCTTCATCCTCACTTGAGAAGTGCCAAGTTGCAAAGAACTGTGCAATCACTTCATCATTCCAGTTATGCCTGAAGGCAAAGAGATCCTTCAGGCCATGCCTCTCAACTGCTGCAATGACTTCATCAAAAGCTGAGCACTTCTTCTTCTCAAGGTGTGCCCCGTCAATCCACTGACTGCGCACCACGGGGGTCTTCATCGGTAGATACACCGATTTGTAGAAGTCTACATGGAAGTTGCACCAAAACCTTCCATCGACAGCCATCTTTGGCCTGCCATACTAGTCAATGCTTCTGAACTTGGCTGCAGAATCACTGCCCTTGCCATTGAATTTCTCCTCAGTAGGGTCCCGGACCCCTTCCCTGGGAGCATGGAGCTTCAAGGGCCCGACTGGCCCCGTTGCTGTCCCCTTGCCCTTGCCCTTGGCTTGGCGGGCACTTGCCGAGCTAGGGCCACCACCAGCCTTAGAGGCTGGCACCTTGGAGGTCGACTTCTTCGCTAGCACATTCCTCCGAACCTGAGGAGGGGAAGGAGCAAGCTCAGACGGTCTTTCTTGGCGCTTCTTGCCAAGACCCGTCGAGGATCGAGGTGCCATTTCTTGGTCCAACTCAGCCTCAAAGTCAGAGATTTCGTTGTTTGAGCTCGACATGATCTGAGAATGATTTTGCAAGAATGATGGTAAGTGATACAAGGCAAGGTATGAAAATATAGCAATGAATTGCATTGAGGAATTGAAAAATTAGGTTTTCAGTTCAGAAACATCGGACTTGTCCGGTGCACAGGCACGGACTAGTCCGGTGGACCGGACTTGTCCGTGCATGGACCTGACTAGTCCGGTGTTCATCCTCAAAAACCTAACAGATTGGTCAAGGAATGATTCCTAATGCAAATCTAGTCTAGCATACACGTAGTACATCAAATAAGCATGTATCTAGTGAAGGATGCTAGGCTATACGATCAACAATGGAGAAAAACAAGATTTCTACGGTTTTGAAGAAATTTACCGAAGAAATCGATTGACGCTTGAAGATTTGGGGGTTGGAGGCCGGACAAGTCCGCTAGCTTCAATCCCCAAGAGGTCAAGCTTGATCTCCGCCCAAATGTGGACTTTTTCGACGGAGGGAGCAGATAATCGCCTTGGTAGCTCGAGCGCAAGAGAGAGGAAGGCGTGAGCAAATGTGGGGATGAGAAGATTAGGGTTTGGTGGCGGCTAGGGTTATGGACATGAAAAATCGGACAAGTCTGGACATGACCGGACTAGTCCGAAGTCATCCAGAGAGCTATATCGGACTAGTCCGTGGTCTATCGGACTAGTCCATTCTAACCGGCACTCTGCGGACTAGTCTGCAAGAGCGGACTAGTCTGGGTAACCACGGATATGCATAGCCCATTCATATATATTTGAAGGTTCACTAATAGAGAATAGGAGGGGCAAAACAAATCAATTAATCTTGATGAATTTGACCAGTAAGCATACAACAATCACACAATGATCATAATTCTTCAAGATCTAAAAATTAACATAGTTTTTCGAGAAAGAAAATGAAGGGGCATGATTTTCACAATTCAGTCAAAATTTTGAAGAGGTCATACAGGTATGCAACTTTTCAAGCCACACTCCGAGAATCACTGATATTTAGTTCATTTTGGAGTTCACAAAAATGCTTTTCATCAAGTGGCTTGGTGAATATGTCGGCCAATTGTTTTTGGGTGTTGACATGTGAGATGGTAATGTCCCCTTTCATGGAATGGTCTCTCAAGAAATGATGTCTTATGTCTATGTGTTTAGTTCTAGAGTGCTCAACTGGATTGTGGGCTATTTTAATGGCACTCTCATTGTCACAAAGGAGAGGAATACGGTTCAAATTGTAACCGTAATCCCTTAGAGTTTGTCGCATCCAAAGGAGTTGTGCACAACAACTCCCGGCTGCAACATACTCCGCTTCGGCTGTGGATAAAGTGATGGAATTTTGTTTCTTGGATGACCAAGAAACTAAGGATCTCCCTAGGAATTGGCATGTGCCGGAGGTGCTTTTTCTATCTACTTTGCACCCGGCATAATCTGCATCGGAGTAACTAATGAGATTGAATTTTGAGCCTTTTGGCTACCAAAGACCAAGGTTGGGTGTATGAACTAAATATCTCAAAATTCTTTTTACAGCTGTCAAGTGACATTCCTTAGGGTTGTCTTGAAATCGTGCACACAAACATACACTCAACATAATATCTGGCCTAGATGCACATAAGTAAAGTAGAGATCCAATCATGGAGCGATATACCTTTTGATCGATGCTAGGTCCATCTTCATTGAGATCCAAGTGGCCATTCGTTGCCATGGGGGTCTTTATGGGCTTTGCCTTGTCCATGCCAAACTTCTTGAGTATGTCCTGCGTGTACTTGGTTTGGCTTATGGACGTTCCTTCCCTTTGTTGCCGCACTTGGAATCCCAAAAAGTATTTTTATTCTCCCATCATTGACATTTCAAACCTGTCTGTCATGATTTTGCTAAATTCCTCACAAAAAGATTGATTAGTTGATCCAAAAATTATATCGTCAACATAAATTTGACAAATAAAAAGATCATTATCTAAGTTCTTTGTAAATAATGTATAATCTACTTTGCCAATTTGAAAACCATTCTCAATTAAGAAATCTCTAAGACACTCATACCAAGCTCTAGGAGCTTGTTTGAGGCCGTAGAGAGCCTTACGCAATTTATATACGTGCTCGGGGAACTCTTCGTCTTCAAATCCGGGTGGTTGCTCCACGTACACCTCTTCCTTGATCGGTCCGTTGAGGAAGGCGCTTTTCATGTCCATTTGATACAGTTTGAAATCATGCTGAGTAGCATATGCAAGTAATATTCTAATAGATTCAAGCCTAGATACTGGAGCAAAAGTCTCATCGAAATCCAAACCTTTGACTTGTGAGTACCCTTTGGCCACAAGTCGCGCCTTGTTTCTTGTTACCACTCCGTGTTCGTCTTGTTTGTTGCGTAAGACCCACTTGGTGCCCACTATGTTTGCATTGGGTCTTGCCACAAGTTCCCACACCTCGTTCCTCTTGAAGTTGTTCAATTCTTCTTGCATTGCCACCACCCAGTCCGGATCCTTCAATGCATCCTCAATCCTGTGTGGTTCCAAAAAGGAGAAAAACGAGTAATGCTCACAAAAGTTAGCTATGCGAGATCTAGTGGTTACTCCCTTTTGGATGTCACCGATGATGTTGTCGATTGGGTGACCCCGTTGAATGCATTGGTGTACTCTTGGGTGGGGCACTTGGGGAGTTGTGTCTTCATGATCGTTTTCTTCTCCCCCTGAGTGGTTGCCCTCGTTGACTTGTTGATCATCTTCATACTCTCGTGCTTGTGTTGAAGCTCCCCCTTGATTGTTGGTCTCCTCCTGTGGTTCATTTTCCTCATTTATGTGTGAAGGTGACTCTTGTGGTCGAACTTCACCTAGAGCCATTCTTTTCAATGCTAGACAAGGAGCTTCTTCTTTACCTAATTCACATGGATCAACTTGCCCCTTTTGGGAGCCGTTAGTCTCATTGAACACTACGTCACGTGCTACTTCAACAAGTCCGGAGGCCTTGTTGAAAACACGATAGGCGTAGGTGTTCGAATCGTAACCGCGCAAGAAACTTTCATCGGACTTTGAAGCAAACTTTGAAGTCTTGGGCTTCTTGTTCAGGATATAACATGGAGAACCGAAAACTCGAAAGTATGAAATGTTTGGTTTGTTATCGGTGAGTAGCTCATAGGGAGTTTTCTTGAGTAGTCGATGAAGACAAAGCCGATTTGCGGCGTGGCAAGCGGTGTTAATCGCTTCCGCCCAAAATCGATCCGAAGTCTTGTATTCATCGAGCATTGTTCTTGCCATCTCTATGAGTGTTCGGTTCTTCCTTTCGGCAACTCCATTTTGTTGTGGTGAATATGGCGCTGAAAATTCGTGCTTGATGCCCTCTTCATCAAGGTACTCCTCCACTTGTATGTTCTTGAACTCCATGCCATTGTCGCTTCGAATACTCTTGATTGACAATGAAAACTCGTTTTGAGCTCGCTTGAAGAATTTCTTGAGTGTTCCTTGTGTTTCTGACTTATCATGCAAAAAGAAAACTCAAGTGAAGCGAGAAAAATCATCAATGGTAACCAAACCGTATTTGTTACCGCTGATGCTTATGTAAGCAACTGGACCAAACAAGTCCATGTGAAGGAGTTCGAGCGGTCTTGTTGTAGTCATAATGTTCTTTGCGGGATGATGTGCTCCAACTTGCTTCCCGGCTTGGCACGCGCTACAAGGCCTGTCTTTCTCAAAAACAACATCTTTCAAACCTCGGATGTAATCGCCCTTGAAGAGTTTTTGAAGATTCCTCATACCAACATGCGCTAGCCGTCTATGCCACAGCCAACCCATGTTGGTTTTTGCAATCAAGCATGTGTCGAGTTCGGCTTTATCCTTGTTGAAGTCAACAAGGTAAAGCTTTCCCTTCAACATACCCTTGAATGCAACGGAACCATCACTCCTCCTTGAGACGGTCACACCCTCGTTAGTGAACAAGCAATTATAACCTTCTTCACATAGTTGAGATATGGACAGTAGGTTATAATCTAAAGATTCAACATGTAAAACCTGAGAAAGCGTGTGTTCAGAGGATATTGCAATTTTACCGGTACCGAGCACCTTTCCTTGACTATTATCTCCGAAGTAGATGCCTTCATTTGGGTCCTCGTTTTCTTCATATTCCACGAACATTCTCCTTTCTCCGGTCATGTGGTTGGTGCATCCACTGTCTAGCACCCATTTGGATCCACCGGAGGAATAGGCCTGCAAAAACAAATTATTCTTTGGTTTTAGGTACCCAAGCTTGCTTGGGTCCTTGGAGGTTAGTTACAATACATTTTGGCACCCACACATGGGATTTTGTGTTCCCATGGCGTGGCCCAACATAATAAGCATAAACCTTACCAAGATTGTTTCTCATTAATACATAAGAGGCATCAAAAGTTTTAAATAGAAGCGTTTGTTGTTTATGAAGCGGACTAGTCTGGGTGGCCGGACTTGTCCGGATGACCGGACTTGTCCGGACACCGACCGGACTAGTCCGGTATTCATGCGAGTTCAGTTTCTTGTTCTTTAAGTTATCAGTTTGAGAGGGTCTTCCCTTCACAAAGGAGATCCTTCCCTTGTTATTCTTCTGACTTCCAGCATGTTGCTTTTCATCATAAGAGTAACCAATGCCATATTTAACATTTGGAGGTCTTTGGACCAAGTATGCACTACGTGCATAGTTGATCTTCTCCTTGTCAAATATTCCACATTGGGTAGGATTTTTATCTTTTGTGGAGGTTGACTTCTCCTTCAAACTGGTGTTGATTTTACTACATGTGCACATATGAACAAGATCAGTTTTAGTAGGTTGAGAAGGTGAACTTGAAGAGGAGGAAGGTTCACTTAGCTTGAGTGACTCAACTTGCACTTCAAGGATTTTGTTAACCTTGATCAGGTCAGCAAGTTGGTCCTTGATTGCAAAATTTGAGTCGGTTAACTCCAAGCAAGTTTTCTTGCTTGAAGCTAGCTCAATCTCTAGTGAACTGTTTTTCTCCTTTTCAAGCTCTAGGAGTTTGTCAAGTTTGACATACTTCTCCTTTTGGGAGATAATCATGTCCTCTTGACGATCAATTAACCTCTCCTTCTCAACAAGTTGGTCAAGTAAAAATCTCATTTTAGCACCAGTTTTCGTATCTAGTCCATTTAGCATATCCTCATCATCACTATCTAGTTCATCATCACTAGAGCAAGAATGCATGGAAGGGGTTTTGATGTTTACCTTGCGTTTACCTTCCTTGGCCATGAGACAAGTGCCATTTCCCTTCTTTGCACCGAGTGTGGGGAAGAGTGTGGATTTCTTGGATGTGCTTTCTATGGCTATGCTAGCCATCTCTTCTTCATCGAATGATGAGGACTCATCGTTTGAGTCCCACTCCTTCCCAATGTGTGCTTGTTCGGCTTGTTTCTTCTTCTTGAAGAATTTCTTGGGTTGAGACTTGGTTTCTTTAGTTTTCTTCTTGTTGTCCTCATACGGGCAATCGACTATAAAGTGGTTATACTCGCCACAATTATAGCACGCCCGCCTCATCTTTGGCTTCGTCCTTTCCTTGTACTTTCCTTCACTTGATTTTGTTCCTTGTCTCTTCTTCATTATTCTCTTGAACTGAATAAAATCATATCCTCTTCATCTAGCTCACTACTCTCGTCATCACTGTCCTCCTCTAGTTGTGCTTCTCTTGCTTCTTTGGATAGAGGCTTGAGAGTGGATTTTAGGGCAACTCCTTTCTTCTTGGCCGAGGTGAGGTCGACAATTTCTTTGACGTGCTTGGCTTGTTTCTCCATCATTTCAAAGTTGATAATTTTACCAAGCAATTCATTCGGAGTCATCCTTTTGTAACCGGGGCTTTCTCTGATCATTGAGCATAGCGTGACATTGCGAGGCATAAAAGCTCTAAGGATGAGCTTTACCACCTCGTGGTCATTCCACTTCTTGCTCCCATATGATCGAACCTTGTTGACAAGTGTCTTCAATCGATTGTACATATCCTGGGGTGACTCATTTTCCTCAATTGCGAATCTTCCTAGTTCCCCTTCGATCATTTCAATTTTTGCCTCACGCACATGTCGGTCACCTTCATGTGCTGTTTGTAGTGTATCCCATATCTCCTTAGCAATTTCGAGTCCATCCACCTTGGTGAACTCGTCTCGACTAAGAGAGGAGGTGATTACGGCTGCGGCTTGAGCGTTTCTATGGATGGCCTGCTCTTGACTTGGGGTGAGCTCTTCATCGTCATCCGATATATCTATCCTTGTACATACAACATGCCATAAACTTGGGTTGAGGGAAATCAAATGCATCTTCATATTCTGCCTCCACATGGAGTAATCACTCCCATCAAAGTGTGGGGCTTTTCCAAGTGGGATAGATAAGTAGTGATTGTTATTGGAATTTAGACGATCATAATTAAAAGGATATCGGGAGTAGTCGGTGTGACTACTCCCCTTCTTCTTCTCTTCAACTTTCCCTTTCCCTTTTGAAAGTGCCTTCTTTCTGAGGAGCGCCTTTAGCTCCAGCATCTCCTCATCGTCGTCCTCGAAGTCTTGAATGGCTTCGAGGTACTTCTCCAGTTTTTGGGTCTTGTCGTTGTTGACTTCCTCTTGGTTGTTGATTTTGTGGACGTCCTTCATGTCCGACATGATCTCTTCGAGTGGTTAAACTCTTTCTTGAAGAACCTGCTCTGATACCAATTGAATGTAGGCCTAGAGGGGGGTGAATAGGCCTTTTGAATTTTTGTCGAATCCTGCAACACTCAACAACAAGTTCAATACCAGAGAAATCGGACTAGTCCGGTAAAGTGCGGACTAGTCCGGTGTTCACGGACTAAGTTGATCAAGATTAATTGATTAGGTTGATTCTTCAGTGTGTGCAGCGGAAATATAGAATCAAACAACAGTTTAACAGTTGTATATTGGATTGTATCACAATTAAGGCTAGTGTTCTACAATTTATTGTAAATTGAACAATGTGTATCAAACCCTAGAGTAAGTTGATCAATTTGAGTGAAGAACACAAAAAGGACAAGACACACGATTTATCCCGTGGTTTGACTACCACGTAGGCAACCTACATCCACGTTGAGGAGCCCACAAAAGGAACGGGTCTTCTCCAACCCTACCCTCGTCGGATCGCCACGAAGTCCAATCCTCTTCCACTAATCACAAAGGGGTGAATAACAAAATTCAAGGGGTGTTCTCACACGTTGAGAGCTCCCTTAGATTACAAATCATAATGCCACCAAAAACACACTCAGAAATTACAATTGAAATGCAGGAGTGTGTTAGAGATTCAAACCAAGAGCTCAATGATGTGTGCCAAGTGTCTCTCCAATGATCTAGAAGTGATCCTCAAAGGATTGATCGATTTTGCACTTAATTTCGTGGAGAGAGGTGGTTTCTAAGTCTCTTGGGAGGTGTGACGGCGCTAGGGTTCGAGAGATTGTAAAAGTGGGCAGTGCACCTCTATTTATATGGGATTTCTAAAAGTGACCATTAGGGTTCAGAAAGATCGGACTAGTCCGTGGTGGTCACCGGACTAGTCCGGTGTGCTGTGTGTAGCAAACCCTAAGTGTCCCGAAATATCTAGTCCGGTCGAAAACTTGTCCGATTTCACTACTGGAAATCTTCGGACTAGTCCGATAGACATCGGACTTGTCCGGACATATGAAACCCTAAGTGTGTTAGATGACAAGTCTACACTTGGAGGACTTGTCCGATTTAGATCAGTGGGTACTTCGGACTAGTCCGTGTAAACATCGGACTTGTCCGATGTGGATCAGAATGAATATCGGACTAGTCCGGTTAACAACGGACTTGTCCGATTTTGTGTGACTTGTGAAGTGTGTTGAGGACTAGTCCGCCCTGGGGAGGACTAGTCCGACTCAAGTCAGAAAGATATCGGACTAGTCTGATAGATATCGGACTTGTCCGATCTGGTCCAGAAAGGATATCGGACTAGTCCGGTTGATATCGGACTAGTCCGGTCCTGTGTAACTTTGTGCAATATGTGTGTGTGCTTAAATATGATTGAGCTCTTGGGTGTGTTTCCTTAACACACTCCATACACAATAATCTACTATTTCTTTTCCTTGAGCTCAATTTCACTTTGCTCCTCATTATCCCTTCTTTTTGATATTTTGCTCATTTTTCATTATTGGCCCGCATTCATCTCAAAAA
Source organism: Tuctoria greenei (assembly GCA_036927565.1). NCBI lineage: Eukaryota > Viridiplantae > Streptophyta > Magnoliopsida > Poales > Poaceae > Tuctoria > Tuctoria greenei. The sequence continues at coordinate 123,276,161 of JAYESD010000009.1, read as the reverse complement.
AGGTTCGGATCCCAATTGCCTGTCCTAAATCATCCAAAACCCAAAAGGGAGTCCTAGATGCACTTTCAACCCCCCTTATGGTAGCTTTTCACATGCTCTTCGGTCCTACACTTACTAAGAAAATAGGGGCGCAAAGCAAATCAAATAATCCTGATGAATGTAATCAGTAAGCATACAACAATCAAGCAATGATCATAATTCATCAAGATCAAGTATTTGAAATAGTTTTTGGAGAAAATTGAGAAAGATGATTTTTGCAACTCAAACAATATATTTTGAAGATTCCATACATGTATGCATGTTTTCAAGCCACATTGCGAGAATCAAGGATATTTAGTTCATTTTGGAGCTCGCAAAAACGTTTTTCATCAAGTAGCTTGGTAAATATATCGGCTAGTTGTTTTTCGGTGTTGATATGGGAAATAGCTATGTCTCCTTTCATTGAATGGTCTCTCAAAAAGTGATGTCGGATGTCTGTGTGTTTGGTTCTAGAGTGTTCAACTGGATTATGAGCAATTTTGATGGCACTCTCATTATCACAAAGGAGTGGAATACGACTCGTATTGTAACCGTAATCCCTTAGAGTTTGTCACATCCAAAGGAGTTGTGAACAACAACTCTCGGCTGCAACATACTCTGCTTCGGCCGTGGATAAGGCAATGGAATTTTGTTTCTTAGAGGACGAAGAAACTAGGCATCTACCTAGGAATTGGAAGGTGTCGGAGGTACTTTTTCTATCTACTTTGCATCTAGCATAATCTGCATCGGAGTATCCAATGAGATTCAACTTGGAACCTTTGGGGTACCAAAGACGTAGGTTGGGTGTATGAATCGAATATCTCAAGGTCCTTTTAACGGCTGTCAAGTGACACTCCTTAGGATTGGCTTAAAATCTCACACACAAACATATACTCAACATAATATCAGGCCTAGATGCACATAGGTAAAGTAAGGATCCAATGATGGAGCGATATACCTTTTGATCCACATTTGGTCCATCTTCATTGAGATCCAAGTGTCCATTAGTTGCCATGGGAGTTTTGATAGGCTTCGCCTTGTCCATCCCAAACTTCTTGAGTATGTCTTGAGTGTACTTGGTTTGGCTTATGAATGTCCCTTCCTTTTGTTGTCTCACTTGGAATCCCAAGAAGTATTTCAGCTCTCCCATCATAGACATCTCAAACCTATCTGTCATAATCTTACTAAATTCTTCACAAAAGGATCTGTTAGTTGAACCAAAGATAATGTCATCAACATAGATTTGACAGATAAAGAGATCATTGTCGAAGTGTTTAGTAAATAGTGTATAATCTGCTTTTCCAATCTTGAAACCATTTTCAATCAATAAATCTCTAAGACACTCATACCAAGCTCTAGGAGCTTGTTTGAGGCCGTAGAAATCCTTAGGTAGTCTAAAAACGTGGTCGAGGAACTCTTTGTATTCAAATCCGAGAGGTTGCTCCACGTACACCTCCTCCTTGATTGGACCGTTGAGGAAGGCACCTTTCACATCCATTTGGTAGATCTTGAAATCATCGTGTGTAGCATATGCAAGCAATATTCTAATTGATTCAAGTCTAGCTACGGGAGCAAAGGTTTCATCGAAATCCAAACCTTCGACTTGTGAATACCCTTTGGCCACAAGTCGTGCCTTGTTCCTTGTCACCAGCCCATGTTCATCTTGTTTGTTGCGGAAGACCCATTTGGTGCCGATGACGTTTGCATTAGGTCTTTCGACGAGTTCCCACACCTCGTTCCGTTTGAAGTTGTTCAGTTCTTCTTGCATCGCCACCACCCAGTTCGGATCTTTCAATGCATCCTCAATCCTGTGTGGTTCCAAGAAGGACACAATAGAGTAATGCTCACAAAAGATAGCTATGCGGGATCTAGTTGTTACTCCCTTTTGGATGTCACTGATTATGTTGTCGATTGGGTGATCTCTTTGGACGCATTGGTGTACTCTTGGGTGTGGCACTTGCGGTCTTGTATTTTCATGATCTTCTTCTTCTCCCCCTAGATGGTTGCCCTCATTGAATTGTTGATCATTTTTGTCTTCCTGAGATTGATCTTGTGTGGAAGCTCCCCCTTGATCATTGGCCTCCACTTGCGGTTCATCTTCCTTGTTCACATGTAGAGGTGGCTCTTGTGGTCGAACATCCCCCAACGCCATTCTTCTCAATGCTTGACATGGAGCTTCTTCTCAATCTAGCACACATGGATCAACTTGGTCCTTTTTGGAGCCGTTAGTTTCATCAAACAGTACGTCACGTGCTACTTCAACATGCCCGGAGACGTTGTTGAAGACACGATAGGCGTAAGTGTTTGAATCATAGCCAAGCAAGAAACCTTCATCGGACTTCGAAGCGAACTTTGAAGTCCTCGGCTTCTTGTTCAAAATATAGCATTTAGATACAAAGACTCGAAAATAAGAAATATTTGGCTTTTTACCGCTGAGTAGCTCATATGATGTCTTCTTGAGTAGTTGATGAAGGTAGAGTCGGTTTATGGCATGGCAAGCGGTGTTAATGCTTCCACCCAAAACCGATCTGAGGTCTTGTATTCATCGAGCATTGTTCTCGCCATCTCTATGAGGGTTCAGTTCTTCCTTTCGGCAACTCCGTTTTGTTGGGGGGAATAAGGTGCTGAAAACTCATGCTTTATCCCTTCTTCGTCCAGGTACTCCTCAACTTGAGTGTTCTTGAACTCCATGCCATTGTCGCTTCGTATGTTCTTGACCTGCAATGAGAACTCATTTTGGGCACGTTTGAGAAACTTCTTGAGGGTTCCTTGAGTTTTTGTCTTATCATGCAAAAAGAAAACCCAAGTGAAGCGCGAAAAGTCATCAACAATTACTAAGCCATATTTGTTACCGCCGATGCTTATATAAGCAATTGGACCAAATAAGTCCATGTGAAGCACCTCAAGCGGTCTTGTTGTAGTCATGACGTTTTTCACGGGATGAGGTGCTCCAACTTGCTTCCCGGCTTGGCATGCGCTACAAGGCCTGTCTTTCTCAAAAACAACATCCTTCAAACCTCGTATGTGATCGCCCTTGAGGAGTTTTTGAAAATTCCTCATACCAACATGCACTAGCCATCTATGCCACAGCCAACCTATGTTGGTCTTTGCAATCAAGCATGTGTCAAGTTCAGCTTAATCTTTGTTGAAGTCAACAAGGTAAAGCTTTCCCTTTAACACACCCTTGAATGCAACGGAACCATCACCCTCTCTAGAGACGGTCACACCCTCATTAGTGAAGAAGCAATTATAACCTTTGTCACATAGTTGAGGTATGGACAGCAGGTTATAATCTAAGGAATCAACATGTAACACATGAGAAAAAGTATGTTGAGACGACATAGCAATTTTATAGGTACCGAGCACCTTTCCTTGACTATTGTCTCCAAAATAGATGCCCTCGCTTGGATCCTCATTTTCTTCATACTCAACGAACATCCTTCTTTCTCCGGTCATATAGTTGGTTCAACCACTGTCAAGCACCCATTTTGATCCACCGGAGGAATAGGCTGGCAAAAAAATTAATTCCTTGGTTTTAGGTACCCAAGCTTGCTTGGGTCCTTGGAGTTTAGTTACAAGATATTTGGGCACCCACACATGAGACTTGGTGTTCCCATTCCGTGGCGCAACATAATGAGCATAAACTTTACCAAAATTACTTCTCATTAGAACATAGGATGCATCAAAAGTCCTGAATATGTAGGATCGAAGAGTACGTGAAAAGCTACCAGAGGGTGGGTGAATGGTAGATTTAAAAATCTTACGCAGCAGAAACAATTAAACCCCAACCCCTTCGGCAGAAAAACGATCTCTTAAAGAAATCGTGTGTGAGACTAATATAAATGTGTTTCATCGTGATAAAAGTGATGTATATCAGAGAGAATCAAGTCACGAAGACAACACAAAAAGAATCACTCAAATTCGTTGAGAAAAACTCAAGTTATGATCGAAAGATCAAACAATGGCCAATCTGCCCTACCCGAGGAAAAACAGTTCTGGAACGCTGCAAAGAAACTCGTGTAGATCATAGACCACAAATCCAATGACCGTGAAATTTTGATATATGATATATAATCAAGTTGTGGAGACAACCCAAAAATAATCACGTCAATTGAATCTTTAAAACTCGAGTTATGATAAAACCACCGACGAAAGCTAGTGCTGTCCAGAAACTCGACGAGTATAACTTGTATGGAACAAGTCGGGCGAACAAGGCACAAAAGTTCCTTAAAGATACGAATTTTATTCAATAGAACACAAGAGGAACAGCCCCAAAGTCGTCTACCACGAGCTCTGGGCTCCCTTGTCTATATAACCAGCCCTTAGGCCAACCCAATATCAACTAGGACTCCAATCCTACTCAGATCACGAATCCAAACTTTCCATAACTGCTCAAGATTCTTCTATACACAGATAGAAGCAATCTTAAGACTTCCAAACCCCTTAGGAACGTATCCCACATTCCTAGACAACTCAAATTTGTGACACACACGAAATCCTAACATAACCAACTCGATACTTTCCATACCGAGCCATAACCGACTCCGCCGCAGCCAAAGTCATCAACCGGTATGATCCCATCCTTCCAACCAGATCTTTCCTTCCTTATCCCATCTTCGGAACCATGTTGCCACGTCATGCACCGCATGCATACGTGCGAACACCTTCCTTCGACGTTCTGTAACCTTCATATGCACTGCCCTTGATTCTATCATCCTGCGCGACCTCCTGACCCGCTCAACCACAGTTCCTCCCGAACTTGGTTGTTGGAACCTCATCTCCTCCTGAGACTAGTCCAATGGATCCTGTCACCAGCCATGACTTGAACTCAAGAAACACCTGCACATGAACAAACAAACAATCCATAGGAGCCCAAGTCCTCGACTTGACTCAAGTTAGTTCCGAACCCAACACCTTACGTGAGCACCTCACATAAGCATGTTGCAAAATACAGTAAAACGATATCTGCCATATCATTCAAAACGCACCAAAAACTTAGTAAATGAATACTAAGTAACCTTTCCAACAATGTAAAGCAAGTACGAAACATTGCATATGAAAAGCAGAAGCACTGCGGTAAAGTTCCGGACCATGCCAGAGCAACCCGGACCTTGAGCCGGAGCTAACATAAGCTAGTAGAACCTAGCGCCGGAGCTTACCAAAACTAGTACAATGAAGCACCTGCCGGAGCTTACCAAAACTAGTAGAACCTAGCACCGGAGCTTACCAAAAACTAGTCAAACTAGTCAACCCAGAACCAGAGCTAGACAAAGTACGTCGGAGCTTAGCAAAAGCAGGCCGGAGCTATCAAGTATATGCCGGTGCTATCAAAGACATGCCGGAGCTAAAGATAAAGGACACCGGAGCTAACCAAAGCTAGTCGGACCTTACCAAGAAGTCAGACCTAGCTTCGAACATAACCGGAGCTACCCAAACCAAGCCGGACCTACTGTTGGACCTTGCTGTAGCTCAGAGCTAGAGTCGGACCTTGACAAAAAGGTGTTTTGGTGATATTTAAAACTTTTATCATCAAAGCCAAGTGTATTCACTACAAGCCAATGTATTCAGCACACATAGGTCTTACAATCTCCCCCTTGTTGAATTCATTGGCAACACCATTTAAAATCCGAACATTGGCTTATTCACATAAAAGTTTTGAAGGCAATTTCTCCCCTTTTGTAAATCAAAAGTAAAATGAGAAAAATTATCCCATATTATCTCTACCCCTTTATTATCTCTCCTTATGCACATATTCTCTCTCTCTTCATGCTTATCTCTCCCCCTTTGACAAAGTATTCAGCAAGTCATGAGCATATAAACAAATTATCTCTCCCTCTCTAGTTGTTATGAGCATGTTATAACATATACATATAAACAAAGCTCATCCAAGTCATACTATCAAGTACCTTACAATATCACATCAATGAAATACATAAAGTAGTGTAAGCTATGCTAGAGATCAAATGTAATTTTCAATTTAAGCAAGTCATGATCTTACAAACTTAACTATTTCAAAACCTAAAAGCATGACACTAGTTGCTGCATTTTATTATTTTTCAAAGCATAAATTTAGATCATATGATATTTGCAAGAGATTATATGCGCATCTGCCTTATTCTAACCAACCAAGCCAAGCCTATGTCATTTGACAATCAGAAGCTTAAGGACATGGTTTTAGTCATACACAACTTCTTCCAAGTTCATATCTAAGTGCAATGACAAGCCATCTCAAAAGAAGAAGTACGATGCATGCATATTCTCTTGATCTTTTCTCAATTTATATTTGTTCATAAAAACTCAACATTTGAGTTGATTACTTGATTAATTCTTAATGATTAAAAGCACTTGTGAACATGTAACAAGTTCAAAACACCAAGAAAGTTCGACCATGACCAGTTTTAGTGTAAGTAATTATTCCAATTACTAGACATGGCAAAAACTACAAAATGTATAACACGAGTAATGTAGTAAGATCTTTCAGTATGTAAAAGGAATCACAAAGTCATATATGTATAAAATACTATGCTCATATTATTTTAATTTCAGATTCACACATAGACTTCCCAAGTTTCAAAACCCCCCCCTCAATTTAAGCCATGAGGATGCATAACCCCTATTTCACTACGAATGAAACAAAAACGAGTGAAATCCAAAGGTTTTGTAAAAATGTCAGCCAATTGTTGTTCCGTATCTACATGGTGAAGCACAATGTTTCCTTTTTCAACGTTATCCCGGAGAAAGTGATACCTAATGTCAATGTGCTTAGTTCTAGAATGTTGCACGGGGTTTTTGGCAATGCAAATGGCACTAGTGTTATCACAAAACAGTGGAACACTATCTAGATCAACCCCATAGTCCTTAAGTGTTTGAACAATCCAAAAAATTTGTGAGCAAGCACTAGCAGCAGTTACATATTCAGATTCGGCTGTGGATTGTGCAACTGAATTTTATTTTCTAGAGGACCAAGCAACAAGAGAATTACCAAGAAAATGAAAAGCACCAGAAGTACTTTTCCTATCAATCCTACAACCCCCAAAATCAGCATCCGAAAAAGCTTTTAAAGTAACGGTTGAGGAAGAAGGAAGAAAAATGCCAAATTCTTGAGTTCCATGTAAGTACCTGAGAATCCTTTTGACGGCTTGACGATGTGAAGAACGTGGGGAAGCTTGAAACCGTGCACAAAGACATACACAGAATCGTATGTCCGGTCTTGATGTCGTGAGGTACAAAAGTGATCCGATCATGCTTCTATATTCTTTTTGATCCACGGATTCACCATCTTCATCAAGTTCAAGTGTTGTTGCTGTTCCCATTGGTGTCCGAAGCGGCTTGCTTTTGTCCATGTTGAAGCGCCTTAGGAGGTCTTTGGTATACTTCGTTTGATGCACAAAGGTACCCTCCTTGGTTTGCTTGATTTGCAGCCCCAAAAAGTAAGTGAGTTCACCCATCATACTCATTTCAAATTCGGAACTCATCATTGCTGAAAACTTGGACACAAGATCATGAGAAGCACAACCAAAGATAATATCATCCACATACACTTGAACGAATAATGAGTCATTGCCATGCTTAAGCACAAAAAGAGTTTTATCAACCTTGCCCATGGTAAACCCCTTTTCAAGTAAGAATATTTTTAACCTGTCATACCATGCTCTAGGGGCTTGTTTGAGACCGTATAAGGCTTTGGACAGTTTGTAAACATGATTAGGAAAATCTGGATTTTCAAAACCTGGTGGTTGTTTGACATAAACCTCCTCATCTATGTAGCCATTAAGAAAAGCACTTTTAACATCCATTTGATATAGCTTAAAACCTTTAGATGCTGCAAAAGCTAACAAAATTCTTATGGCTTCTAATCTAGCGACAAGAGCAAAAGTTTCATCAAAATCTAGACCTTCAACTTGAGTGAAACCTTGAGCAACCAACCTAGCCTTATTCCTAACCACAACCCCATCCTCACTTTGTTTATTTTTAAATACCCATTTAGTTCCAATTAAAGTTTGACCTTGAGGTGGAGGTACAAGTTTCCAAACATTATTTCTTTCAAAATTTTCTAACTCTTCTTCCATGGCAATAATCCAAGATTCATTAGTGAGTGCGTGTGATATATCTTTGGGTTCAAAAGAAGCAACAAAAGCAGAATGAGCATGAGAGTTTGGATCGCAAAACCTGGACCGTGTGACTCGTTCGTGCAAGCTTCCAATCATCTGTTGTGGGGGATGATCTTTGTAAAAACATAGGGGAATAGATGTCTCACAAGCTTCTTCTTCTTTAGGTTCATCGTAGATTGATGAGCTTGTGACTTGTGGATGATCAAGACCAACATAGGTTATAGCCGGAGCTTGTTCAATGTCCAGAGCTGGACACGTGTCAACTTCGGAACTACCACGCAGTATCACCGGCTCTTCTTCATCTTCGAAAATACCCTCCCCCTGAGCATAAGGATCTGGTCCTGCAATACCGGAGCTAGTACCTAGGCTAGCTTCATCAAAAGACACGTCACAATTCTCCACAATTTTGGTAGTGTCAAGTAAAAGCACACGGTAGCCTCTAGTATGAGATGGATAACCAAGAAACATGCCATCAATGGATCTAGGATCAAATTTATCAAGATTACCATGTTTCTTAACAAAGCATTTGCAACCAAAGACCCGAAGGTGTGTAACACTAGGCCTATGTCCAAACCGGAGCTCGTATAGTGTTTTACCTAGCTTAGCACGCAAGAAAACACGATATGAGACATAACAAGCGGTTGCTAACGCATCAGCCCAAAATTTCCTAGGAGTTTGATATTCATCAAGCATAGTCCTAGCCATCTCAACTAAGGTCCTGTTCTTTCTTTCTACAACACTGTTTTGTTGAGGTACATATGGTGAAGAAAATTGATGATCTATTCCATTTTCAGCACAAAAGTGATCAAAAGATTGATTTTTAAATTCAGTTCCGTTATCACTTCTAATTGCCTTTAAAGATCCTGGGTGATCAATTGATAATCTAAGAAATAATGTCCTAAAGTGACTAAAAGCTTCATTCTTAGATGCCATAAAGTAAACCCAAGAGTATCTAGAATAATCATCAACAATAACAAGAACATACCATTTACCTCCAAAGGATTGAACACATGAAGGTCCTACGGTGTCAAGATGCAAAAGTTGACATGGTTCAGTTGTCATGATCATTGTGAGAGGAGTATGTGAACCTGCAACCATCTTAGCATGTCTACAAGAAGAGCACACAATTTCTTTGTCCCCTTTAAGCTTAGGCAGCCCACGTATGCGATCAAGAGCACTAACACGCGTTAGGTGATCAAAGCCTACGTGACCAAGTCTACATGCCAAAAATATAAGTCCTTTGAATCATTAGCAACTAGACACCTATGCTTAGACGAAGACATATCAAAATCAGCTTTAAAAACTCTTCCAAATCGAGACATGTTAAAAATAAGCTCACTATTTGAACCTAAAACTTTGCAGCAGTTTTTATTGAAAATAATTTCTAGATTTTCATCTAGCAATTATGCAACAGAAAGCAAGTTGTATTTCAAATTTTTGACAAGTGCCACATCCTTCAAAGTGTAGTGATCATTTACTCTAACCCATCCTTAGCAATAATAGGAGTTGAAGAGTTACCGGCAAAAGTAACATTCTCTACATGTGACACAAAAGAGAGGGAGGAGAACCAATCTTTGTTACCGGTCATGTGGCGTGAGCAACCTTAATCCACAATCCAAATGTTCTCCTTCCTCAAACGTGTAACCTACATAGAAGCACAATACATCGATGACTCAATACTGGGGTTAGTCAAAAGGCATTTAGGAATCCAGTACTGAGTCACGCGCATGCAGCAGGAAAAACACGCAAAAGCTGAGATAAAACAGCAGGTTTATGAGTCGAAGTTTGAGGTTTTCTATTCTTAACTCTTTTAGCACAAAAACCATTAGCTCCGGAGGTAAAAGCAGCAGTTCCAAAAGACAAGGCTGAAGCTCCAGAAGCAAAAGCTGAAGTTCCGAAGGAAACAACAGAAGGTCCGGGAGCTCTCGGAGCTATCGAAACTATCAGAGCTGCTTTTACGGATTTCTTACCAAAAGGTCCGGAAGCTACCTTTTCAAATTTTCGACTCACTAAAACAGGTTGTGTTTTTCTAATTGCATGAAAGTTATAAGATCTAGCAATTCTTCTTTCCTTTTTCTGTTGTTTAGCTAGTCTATAACAAAAATCTATGACATGACCATCTTTACCAAAGAAGGTACAATGAAATTTAACTTTGTGTTCATGTCTAGATGAGCAAGCAATATTTTTATTTGAAACCGAGTGAGACAACACTCCTGCAGATTTGAAAACCACTCCTTTTTGTTTAGGAACTGTTTGAATCAAGCCACTTCCTAATGACTTTACAATTTTAGGTGGATGTGCCTTAGCATGAGCATGAGAATCAAAACCTAAACCAGTTTTATCATTGCAAGACTTGGAGTAGCAAGTTTAGGTTCTTATTCCCATTACAAAACCGATCTAATGTCCTATGCATGTTGTCAAGTTTATTGGACAGATCAAGGCAATTTTCACATGAAGTTTTTCCTTTTAGTTTGCAATTGGAACAAAATTTAACTTCATGAGAACGTAGAGCATTGTTCAATATAGAAATTTCATTCATAGCATCTTGCAGTTTTTTATCGAGATCTTCACAACTAGAACAATGCAAATCAATTGTAGAACAAGAAGCATCTTTTAAGTTTCCAATATTAAGTGCAGCAAGCTTTTTGTTCTTTTCAATTTCTTCATCATGTCTATCTAGAGTGGAGGAGTGTGCACTTGTTAATGTGGACAATTGTTCATAGATTAAGTCACATGAGGGACATGCATCATCACTAGGAATCAATGTTTTCAAACGGTTAATTTCAGATTCTAGTGATTCAATTTTAGCAGCATTATCCCTAAGCTTTTTGTCCTTTTTCTTGACAATAATAGTTGCACGTGAAATAGCATCACACATTTCATTGCAGGTAGAACATACCTCATCGTCTTCACTGTTGTGTTCTTCATCCTCCTGACTTGATCTTGATCTTGTTTTGCCCGCCATGAAGCATAAGTTGGCCAGATCGTCATCATCTTCATCACTTTCAAAGTCTACATCACTTGAACTAAGTTCTTGAAGCGCGGTGATGAAGCTGTTGATCATCTTGCGTCCTATGGTACCTTTCTTCTTCTTGTTGGAATTACCAGAGGAGGTCCAGACCTTGCTTTGTTTTTCTTCCCGGGTGGTCGGACCTGAAAGTTTAGGGCATTCTGTACGAAAGTGTCCTGTTTTACCACATTCAAAACATCGTTGAGGTCCGAAGCTTCCTCTCCTTCTAGTTCTCATATTTTGCAATGCTTTTGATAATCTAGTAGAGATGAGTGCCAACTCCTCTTCTGGAAATTCTTCGATCTGCTCCAGGGTTAGTGAGGACAACAACGCAAGAGTACTGCAGGATGATGATTGGCCGGAGCTAGACATGTCACGTTGTGAGACAAATGCAATAGACTTATTTGGGTTCTTACGTGCTAGGATGTCAATTTCATGAGTTTTTAGTTTAGAATAGAGTACATGTAATGTAAGAGAACTCATGACAGTAGATTCACGAATAGATGTTACTTTCATCTCCCAAATTGACATGTCTAATGCACTAAGAAGTTGCCTAGCATTCTCAGCATCCGAAAAATTAACATTGACACTACGTAAATTGCTGAGAATTTTATTGAACCGAGCAAAGAGGTCATCGATAGACTCACCTGGTTGCATCTCAAAGCGCATATATTCCTTTTTGAACATATCTTGTTTTACCTCCTTGATTGTGTTGGAGCCTTCATGATAATCACAGAGAGCTCTCCAAACATCATATGCTGATCGGAGGTGCGCGACACGATCAAAGTCTCTTTGAGTGAGTCCTTGGATGATCAAGTTTCGGGCTTTGTTGTTGTTGTCGACGTCCCGTAGGTTTGTGGCCGTGACTTGATCATTAGGTGGCACTTCATAAGGCTTATACAACTTCTCCCATATTGCAAAGCCTTGTGCCTGGATGAAAGCCTCCATGCGTGCCTTCCAAACCTGGAAATCAATACCAGCAAACACACAAGGTTTGGCGAAGTACATCTCCATGATGATTAGTCAAAAACATGTGCAAATATCAAATATTAGAGCACCGTGGCTCTGATACCAATTGTAGGATCGAAGAGCACGTGAAAAGCTACCAGAGGGGGGGGTGAATAGTAGATTTAAAAATCTTACGCAGTGGAAACAATTAAACCCCAACCCCTTCGGCAGAAAAACAATCTCTTCAAGAAATCTTGTGTGAGACTAATATAAATGTGTTTCATCGTGACAAAAGTGATGGATATCAGAGAGAATCAAGTCACGAAGACAACACAAAAAGATCACTCAAATCCGTCGAGAAAAACTCAAGTTATGATCAAAAGATCAAACAATGGTCAATCTGCCCTACCCTAGGAAAAACAGTTCTGGAACGCTGCAAAGAAACTCTTGTAGATCATAGACCACAAATCCAATGACCGGGAAATTTTGATATATGATAGATAATCAAGTTTTGGAGACAACCCGAAGATAATCACGTCAATTGGATCTGTAAAACTCGAGTTATGATAAAACCACCGACGAAAGGTAGTGCTGTCCAGAAACTCGACGAGTAAAACTTGTCTGGAACAAGTCGGGCGAACAAGGCACAAAAGTTTCTTCAAGCTACGAATTTTATTCAATAGAACACAAGAGGAACAGCCCCAAAGTCGTCTACCACGAGCTCTGGGCTCCCTTGTTTATATAACCAGCCCTTAGGCCAACCCAATATCAACTAGGACTCCAATCCTACTCAGATCACAAATCCTAACTTTCCATAACTGCTCAAGATTCTTCTATACGCAGATAGAAGCAATCTTAAGACTTCCAAACCCCTTAGGAACGTATCCCGCATTCCTAAACAACTCAAATTCGTGGCACACACGAAATCCTTACATAACCAACTCGATACTTTCCATACCGAGCCATAACCGACTCCGCCGCAGCCAAAGTCATCAACCGGTACGATCCGATCCTTCCAACCAGATCTTTCCTTCCTTATCCCATCTTCGGAACAATGTTGCCATGTCATGCACCGCATGCATACGTGCGAACACCTTCCTTCGACATTCAGTAACCTTCATATGCGCTGCCCTTAATTCAATCATCCTGCACGACCTCCTGACCCGCTCAACCACAGTTCCTCCCGAACTTGGTTGTTGGAACCTCATCTCCTCCTGAGACTAGTCCAATGGATCCTGTCACCGGCCATGACTTGAACTCAAGCAACACCTGCACATGAACAAACAAACAATCCATACGAGCCCAAGTCCTCAAATTGACTCAAGTTAGTTCCAAACACAACACCTTACGTGAGCACCTCACATAAGCATGTTACAAAACACAGTAAAACGATATCAGCCATGTCATCCAAAACGCACCAAAAACTTAGTAAATGAATACTAAGCAATCTTTACAACAATGTAAAGCAAGTACGAAACATTGCAAATGAAAAGTAGAAGCACCGCGGTCATGTTCCGGACCTTGCTAGAGCAACCCGGACCTTGAGCTGGAGCTAACAAAAGCTAGTAGAACCTAGCGCCGGCGCTTACCAAAACTAGTACAATGAAGCACCTGCCGGAGCTTACCAAAACTAGTAGAACCTAGCACTGGAGCTTACCAAAAACTAGTCAAACTAGTCAACCCAAAACCAGAGCTAGACAAAGTACGTCGGAGCATAGCAAAAGCATGCTGGAGCTATCAAGTATATGCCGGAGCTATCAAAGACATGCCGGAGCTAAAGATAAAGGACACCGGAACTAACCAAAGCTAGTCGGGCCTTACCAAGAAGTCAGACCTAGCTTCGAACATAACCGGAGCTACCCAAACCAAGCTGGACCTACTGTCGGACCTTGCTGTAGCTCAGAGCTAGAGTCGGACCTTGACAAAAAGGTGTTTTGGTGATATTTATAACTTTTATCATCAAAGCCAAGTGTATTCACTACAAGCCAATGTATTCAGCACACATAGGTCTTACAGAATAATAGTTGTTGTTGTTTATGAACAGAACTACTCTGGGAAACTGGGCTTGTCCGGAGGACCAGACTAGTCCGGTTGTTGTATGTGTTGACTATATTGGACTTATTAGCATTATTGGTCTTTCTAGATTGGGAGAAGTTTCCCCTCACAAAGGCAATGTTATCCTTGTTATTTTTATGGCTTCTAGCATATTGCTTTTCACTATAAGAATACCCAATGCCATATTTGACATTAGGAGGTCTTGTGACCAAGTATGCACTACGTGCATATATGATTTTCTCCTTTTCAAATATGCCCCTTTGGGAAGGATGCTTGTCCTTGGTAGAAGTTGACTTGTCTTTCAAGTTAGTGTCAATTTTAGCACATGAACAAGTAATAATAGCTTCAGCTTTAAGTAGTTGAGAAGGTGAGCTTGAAGAGTATGAGGGGTCACTTTGTTTGAGTGACTCAACTTGTACCTCAGGGATTTTGTTAACCTTGGATAGGTTAGCAAGTTCGTCCTTGATGGTGGTGTTTGAGTCGCTTAACTTCAAGCAAGCTTCCTAGCTTGAGGCTTAATCAAGTTTCAGTGACTTGCCTCGCTCCTTTTCAAGTTCGAGAAGTTTGTCAAGTTCAAGATATTCCTCCTTTTGGGAGATAATCATATCTTATTGATGGTTGATCAACTTCTCCTTCTCAACAAGCTGATCAAGTAGAAATTTTATTTTCACAGTTGTTTTCTTATCTAAGCCAACGAGCATGTCTTCATTATCACTAGCAACTTCACCATCACTAGGAATGCAAGGAAGAGGATTTGGTTGTTACCTTTCGTTTACCTTCCTTTACCATGGGACAAGTGTTGTTGCCCTTCCATGCACCGAGATTTGGGAAGAGGTGGACTTCTTAGTTGTCTTCTCGATGGCTATGCTTGCCATCTCCTCTTCCTCTTCGGATGAGGACTCATAATTTGAGTCCCACTTCTTACGTAGGTGCGCTTGTCCAGCTTGCTTCTTTTTCTTGAAGAATTTCTTGTGTTGAGGCTTTGTTTCCTTAGTTTTCTTCTTGTTTTCTTCGTATGGGCAATCAACTATAAAGTTGTCATATTCACCACAGTTATAGCATGCCCGCCTCAACTTTGGTCTTGACTTCTCGTTGTATTTTCCTTCACTTGATTTTCCCCTTTGTCTTTTCTTCATCATATTCTTGAATCTCTTCATAAAGAGGATCATGTACTCTTCGTCAATGTCACTGCTCTCGTCATCGCTGTCTTCTTCTTATTGAGATTCTCGAGCTTCTTTAGAAAAGGGCTTGCAAGTGGACTTCAAAGCGACCCCTTTCTTCTTTGCTGAGGTTAGATCGGCAATCTCCTTGACATGCTTTGCTTGCTTTTCCATCGTCTCTAAATTGATGATTTTCCCAAGCAGCTCATCCGGTGTCATTTTCTTGTACCCGGGGCATTCTCTAACCATCGAGCACAATGTGACGTTGCGAGGCATAAAAGCTCTAAGGATGATGTTTAACACCTCGTGATCGTTCCACTTCTTGCTTCCGTATGCTCAAACTTTGTTGATGAGCATCTTTAAATGGTTATACATGTCCTGTGGTGACTCATCTTCTTTTATCGCGAACCTTCGCAATTTGCCTTTGATGATTTTGATCTTTGCTTCTCGCACATGACGATCGCCTTCATGTGCAGTTTGCAATGTATCCCAGATTTCTTTCGCAATCTCGAGACCATCCACCTTGGTGAACTTGTCCCGACTTAGAGAGGATGTAATGACTGCTGCAGCTTGAGCATTATGATGAATCGCTTGCTCTTGACTTGGGTTAAGCTCTTCATCATTGTCCGGGATATCTATTCCTGTACACAAAATGTGCCATAAACTGGGATTGAGTGAGATCAAGTGCATTTTCATGTTTTACCTCCACATTGAGTAGTAATTGCAATCAAAGTGTGGGGCTCTTCCTAAAGGAATAGATATGTAATGGCTATTGTTAGAATTAAGACGATCGTAGTTAAAAGGATATCGGGAGTAGTCGGTGTGACTACCCCCCTTCTTCTTTTTCTCGTCCTCGAACTTCACTTTCCCTTTTCGAGAGAGCTTTCTTCCTCAGGATCGCCTTGAGTTCAAGTGTCTCCTCATTGTCATCCTCGAAGTCCTGAATGGTATCGAGGAGATTCTCCAATTTTTGAGCTTTTTCGTCTTCAACCGTCTCTTGGTTAAGACTCTTGTGCACATCCTTCATGTCTGACATGTTCTCTTCGAGCGATTAGTCTCTTGCAAAGAGTCCGACTCTGATACCAATTGAATGTGGCCTAGAGGGGGGGGGGGGTGAATAGGCCTTTTTGAATTTTTGTCGGAACTTGCAACACTTAACAAACAGATCAAACCCCAAGATATCAGACTAGTTCGGTACAGTGCGGACTAGTCCGGTGCGTGCGTACTAAATTGACCAAGTTCGATCAATGATTTCAATACAACCGCAATATGCAGCGGAATATGGTATGTAACTTACAATTATTGAGTCAATGAAGTTAAGTGTAGTACAAGTAAACTTTGATTTGAATGTTTTAACGCAAGATGGACAAAATCAATCAAACCCTAGAATATGATATGAGAAACTTAAGAACAAGTTGGACACATGATTTTTATCCCGTGGTTCGGTTCCCATAGAGGCAACCTACATCCACGTTGAGGAGCCCACGAAAGGACCGGGTCTTCACTGACCCTAACCTCGTCGAATCGCCATGAAGGCCAATTCTTCTTCCACCATCACAAAGGGGCAAATCACCAAGTTCAAGGGGCCTTCTCACAAGTTGAGGGCTCCCCAAGATTACAATTCAAACACCACTAATAACACACTCGTAAGATCAACAATTGAAACAATAGGAGCGTGTTAGAGATCAAACCCAAGAGCTCAAACGTGTGGAATCGTGTCTCTCCTTTGATCCAAAGTTAATCCTCAAGGGATTGATCTTTCTTGCGTTGGATTGCATGGAGAGATATGTTTTCTAGGCTCTTGGAGGGTGTGATGGCGCAGGGGGTCGAGAGAGATGATAGTTGGGCCATGCACATCTATTTATATTAGGATTTTCAAAAGTTACCGTTAGGGTTTCGAGGGTCCAGACTAGTCCGTGGTGGAGTCCGGACTAGTCCGGTGTGCTGCGTGCAGGAAACCCTAAGTGTCCAGGAATATCCGACTTGTCTGGCTAGGAGCGGACTTGTATGATTTTAGTCAACAAGGTTTTCGGACTTGTCCAAGGTGATATCGGACTAGTCCAGTGTGGCGATGCCCTTAGTGAACATAGGACAAGTCCGCACTTGGAGGACTTATCCGATTTAAATCAGAGGCATTATCGGACTAGTCCGTACATTATCAGACTACTCCAGTGCAGACAAGTACGCTTTGGCTGGACTTGTCCGAACCTGTCCAGAGAGGATATTGAACTAGTACGGTGTATATCGAACTAGTCCATTTTTTCCTGTGAAATGTGAAGTGTGTGAGGATTTTTATGCTTGAGCTCTTGGGATGTGTTACACCAACACACTCCCTACACAATGATGTATTCTATTTAGTTCTTGAGCTCTTTTCCGAATGTATCCTCATTCTCCTTTCTTTTTAGTGCTTTCTTCATTCTTTCATTAAAAACTGCGCTCATCTTAATAATGTGATCAGGATCTCATTTGTTTGTCATAAATCAACCAAAACCCACAAGGGATGCCTAGATGCACTTTCAAGGTAAGGTGAAGGCTATGGAGAGGGACCTTGAGAAGAAGCAAGACCGCTTGAACCTCCGGGAGAAGAAAATCGCTAACCAAGAGAGGCAGCTGGCTGAACGGATTCAGCAACATGCTAAAGAGATCGAGCGGTTCTTAAAGGAGGGCTCCGCGAAGGTATCATCCGCAAGAAATTCACTGGAAGTGCTCCGGAGTATGAGGGCAATAGAGACCCAGTAGGTCTGAGACTTTCTTGGACGAGCCAAAGATGCTCTGTTGCCATTGGGGTTCAGTTTTGTCCGACTCATTGACCCAGAGCCAAAGATGGACATAGCTTTAATGGAACGTTTTGGTGGAAACTGAGTAGGATACGAGTCCTAGTTTGATTTGGATTAGCCTTCGGGCTGATTATATAAGCAAGGGAGGCCAAAGCTCATGGTAGACGACTTTGGGGCTGTTACTTTTGTGTTTTGATCGATAAAATTCATAGTCTAAAGGAGCTTGCGTGCCTTCTTCGTCTGACTTGTTTCTGTCAAGTCTTTCTCGTTGAGTTTCTGCACAGCCCTACCTTGCTTCAGTGGTTTTATCATAATTCGAGTTTTAAAGATCCAATTGACATGATTCTTTTTCGGTTGTCTTCACAACTTGATTATATATCATCTGTAAAAATTTCACGGTAATTGGATATGTGGTTTCTGAGATACACGAGTTTCTTTGCAATGTTGTAGATCTGATTTTCTCGGGTAGAACAGATGGACTTTCGTTCAATCTTTCAATCATAAATTGAGTTTTTCTCGACGGTTTTTCGTGATTTTTGTTGTAAAGCCTTCATAACTTGATTCTCCATAATTTATATTGTTTTTGTCACAATTGATCACGTTTAGATTAGTCGCACAAACAATTTCTTAGACAGATGGATTTTCTGCTGAGGGGTTTTTGTTGCTTCTGCTACAAAAGTTTTAATCTACCATTCACCCCCACTGGTAATTTTTCACATGCTCTTCGATCGTACAATTGGTATCAGGGCCCCGGTGCTTTAATATTTTGATTTGCACATGTTTTTGACTAATCATCATGGAGAAATACTCGGCAAAACCTTGTGTATTCAGTGGCATTGATTTTTAGGTCTGGAAGGCACGTATGGTTGCTTTCATCCAGGCACAAGGCTTTGCAATATGAGAAAAGGTGTACAATATTTATGAAGTAACTTGATCATAGCTACGAACATGAGAGATGTCGACAACAACAACAAGGCACGAAACTTGATCATACTAGGATTGACTCAAAGCGACGTCGATCGAGTTGCACACCTCCGATCTGCATATGACGTTTGGAAAGCTCTATGTAATTATCATGAAGGATCCAACACTATTAAGGAGTTGAGAAGAGACATGTTCAAGAAAGAATACATGCGCTTCGAGATGCAACCCGGTGAGTCAATCGATGGCCTATTTGCTCACTTTAATAGAATTCTCAGCAACTTGTGTAGTGTCAATGTTAATTTTTCATATACTGACAATGCTAGACAATTACTTTGTGCATTAGACATGTCAATTTGGGATATGAAAGTCACATCTATTCATGAATCTACTGTCATTAGTACACTTACATTAGATGTGCTATATTCTAAATTGAAAACTCATGAAATTGACATAATCTCACGTAAGAACCCCAACAAGTCTCTTGCAATTGTTTCTCAACGTGACATGCCTAGCTCCGGCCAACCTTCATCTTGTGGAACACTTGCTTTGTTGTTCTGTCAAACCTTTGAATAGATTGAAGAGTTTCGTAGGAAGAACTTGCACTCATCTCTACTCGGTTCTCAAAAGTATTACAAAATGTGAGAACTAGAAGGAGAGGAAGTGTCGAACCTCAACATTGCCTTGAATGTGGTAAGACAGGACATGTTTGCACGGATTGCCCTAATCTTTTAGGTACTACATCCCACGACAAAAAGCAAACAAGGACGAAGCACTCCTCTACAAACAACAACAAGAAAAGGAAGGGTTTTACATGATGTCAATTGGTGAATAGTTTTATCACACTTCAAGAACTTGGCTCGAGCGATGTGGACATCGGAAGTGACGAAGATGAAGATGATTTGGCAAACTTGTGCTTCATGGCGGGCAAGTCAAGATCAAGTATGGAGGAGGCAGAACACAACATCGACAATGAAGAGGTATGTCCTACTTGCGAAGAAATGTGTGATGCTATTTCTCATGCCACTATTATAGTTAAGAAAAAGGACAAAAAGATTAGGGACAGTGCTGTTAAAATTGATTCACTAGAATATGAAATTAATCGTTTGAAATCTTTGATTCCTAGTGGTGATTCTTGTTCCTTATGTGATTTAATATATGAACAATTGTCCTCTCTAAGAAGTGCACACACCTCCACACTTGATGAATTTGAGTTAGAGATTGAAAAGAATAGGGAGCTTGCTGCACTTAATGATAAAAATTTGCAAGATGCTAGCTGTTCTACAATTGATTTGCATTGTTCTACTTGTGATGATATTGATAAGAAACTACATGATGCTATGGATGAAATCTTTGTTTTGAACAATGATTAACGTGGTTATGAAGTTAAAAATTGTTCTAATTGCAAATAAAAATGAAAAAATTCATGTGAAAATTGTCTTGATCTGGCCAATAAACTTAATGCACGCATAGGACATTAGATCGGTTTAGTAATGCAAATAAGAACCTAAACTTCCAGCTGAATTCTTCCATGTCTTGCAATGATAAAACTGTTTTAGGTTTTGATTCTCATACTCATGCTAAGGCACATCCACCTAAAATTGTAAAGTCAATAGGAGGTGGTTTGATTCAAACAGCTCCTAAACAAAAAAAGTGGTTTTCAAATCTGCATGAGTGCTGTCTCATTCGATTGCTGATAAACATGTTGCTTGCTCATCTAGACATGAACACAAAATTAAATTTCATGGTACCTACTGTGGTAGAGATGTTACAGACTAGCTAAACAACAGAAAAAGGAAAGAATACGAGCTAGATCTCATAACTCTCATGCAACATTTGCTTCTCATGCTAAACCGAATATCAGGAACATGCAACCTGTTGTTATGGGTCAAAAACATGCAGAGTTTGGTCCAAAACCTACTATTGTTTGAGCTACACATGTAACATCTCGTAAGTCAATAGTTGGGTACAAAAATCCTCAAACTTTGGCTCATGAACATGTTGTTTTGTCTTAGCTTTTGTGTGTTTTCCTTCTGCACATCGTGTGACTCAGTACTCGATTCCTAAATGCCTTTTGACTGACCCTAGTATAGAGTCATCGACGTTTAGTGCTTCTATTTAGGTTACACATGTGAGGAAGGAGAACATTTGGATTGTGGATTCAGGATGCTCACGCCACATGACCAGTAACAAAGAATGCTTCTCCTCCCTCTCTTTTGTGTCACGTGTAGAGAATGTTACTTTTGCCGATAATTCTTCAACTCCTATAATTGCTAAGGGTTCGGTTAGAGTAAATAATCACTACACTTTGAAGGATGTGGCACTTGTTAAAAATTCGAAATACAGCTTGCTTTCTGTTTCACAACTGCTAGATGAAAATCTGGAAATAATTTTCACTAAAAATTGCTGCAAAGTTGTAAATTCAAATAGTAAGCTTATTTTTAACATGTCTCAGTTTGGAAGAGTTTTTAAAGCTGGTTTTGATATGTCTTCCTCTAAGTAAAGGCGTTTAGTTGCTAATGATTCAAAAGATTTATATTTTTGGTATCGTAGACATGGTCACGTAGGCTTTGATCGCATACGTGGGCTACCTAAGCTTAAAGGAGACAAAGAAATTGTGTGCTCTTATTGTAGACATGCTAAGATGGTTGCGGGTTCACATACTCCCCTCACAATGATCATGACAACTGAACCAGTTTAACTTTTGCACCTTGGCACGAAGGACCTTCAAGTGTTCAATCCTTCGGAGGTAAATGGTATGTTCTTGTGATTGTTGATGATTATTCTAGATACTCTTGGGTTTACTTTATGGCATCTAAGAATGAAGCTTTTAGTCACTTTTGAACTTTATTTTTTAGATTATCAAGTGATTACCCAGGGATCTTTAAAAGCTATTTGAAGTGATAAAGGAACCGAATTTAAAAATGAATCATTTGATTACTTTTGTGCTGAAAATAGAATAGATCATCAATTTTATTCACCATATGTACATCAACAAAATGGTGTTGTGGAGAGAAAGAACATAACGTTAGTTGCGATTGCTAGGACTATGCTTGATGAATATCAAACTCCTAGAAAGTTTTGGGCTGATGCAATTGTAACTGCTTGTTATGTCTCAAATCGTGTTTTCTTGCGTGCTAAGCTAGAAAAACACCATATGAACTTCAGTTTGGACATAGGCCTAGTGTCACACCCTTTAGGGTCTTTGGTTGTTAATGTTTTGTTAAGAAACATGGTACTCTTGACAAATCTGAAGCTATATCTGTTGATGTCATGTTTCTTGGTTATCCATCTCAAATTAAAGGCTACCGTGTGCTTTTTACTTGATACTAACAAAATTGTGGAGACTTGTGAGGTGTTTTTTGATGAAGCTAGCACAGGTATTAGGTCAAATACTGCAGGTCCGGATCCATATCCGCAGGAGGAGAGTATTTTTGTTGAAGATAAGGAAGAAGTGGTGCTGCTACCCGAAAATTCATCAACTAATGCACATTGTTCCAGCTCCTCATTTTGATTCTCAACCAGCACCGACGACCACCATTGCTGGTCCAGATCATCCTCAAGTCACAAGCTCATCAATTTGTGATGAACATGAATAAGAAGAACCTTCTGAAGTGTCTACTCCCCTCCGGATACTCAAAAGTAATCCTCCACAACAAATCATTGGAAGCTCGCACGAACGAGTCACATGGTCCAGGTTTTGCGATCCAAACTCTCACGCTCATTCTGCTTTTGTTGCTTCTTTTGGACCCAAAGATATATCACATGCACTCACTAATGAATCCTGGATTATTGCCATGCAAGAAGAGTTAGAAAATTTTGAAAGAAATAATGTTTGGGAACTTGTACCTCCACCTCATGGTCTAACTTTAATTGGAACTAAATGGGTTTTTAAAAATAAACAAAGTGAGGATGGGGTTGTGGTTAGAAATAAGGCTAGGTTGGTTGTTCAAGGTTTAACACAAGTTGAAGGTCTAGATTTTGATGAAACTTTTGCTTGTGTTGTTAGATTAGAAGCCATAAGAATTTTGTTAGCTTTTGCTGCATCTAAAGGTTTCAAGTTATATCAAATGGATGTTAAAAGTGCTTTTCTGAATGCCTACATAGATGTGGAAGTTTATGTCAAGCAATCAAAGGGTTTTGAAAATCCATATTTTCCTAATCATGTTTAGAAACTGTCCAGAGCCTTTTATGGTCTCAAACAAGCCCCAGAGCATGGTATCATAGGTTAAAAACATTCTTACTTGAAAAGGGGTTTACCATGGGCAAGGTTGGTAAAACTCTTTTTGTGCTTAAGTATGGCAATGACTCATTTTTCGTTCAAGTGTATGTGGATGATATTATGTTTGGTTGTGCTTCTCATGATCTTGTGTCCATGTTTTCAGCTATGATGAGTTCAAAATTTGAGATGAGTATGATGGGAGAACTCACGTACTTTTTAGGGCTGCAAATCAGGCAAACAAAGGAAGGTACCTTTGTGCATCAAATAAAGTATACAAGAGACCTTCTTAAGCTCTTCAACATGGACACCAATGGGTACAACAACGACACATGAACTTGATGAAGATGGTAAACCCGTGGATCAAAAAGAATATAGAAGCATGATCGTATCACTTTTGTACCTCACAGCATCAAGACCGGACATTCAATTCAGTGTATGTATTTGTGCACGATTTCAAGCTTCCCCACGTGCTTCATATCATCAAGCCATCAAAAGAATTCTCAGGTACTTACATGGAACTCAAGAATTTGGCATTTTTCTTCCTTCATCCTCAACCGTTACTTTGAATGTTTTTTTGGATGCTGATTTTGGGGGTTGTAGGATTGATAGGAAAAGTACTTTGGGTGCTTGTCATTTTCTTGGTAATTCTCTTGTTGCTTGGTCCTCTAGAAAACAAAACCCAGTTGCACAATCCATAGCCAAATCTGAATATGTAGCAGCTGCTAGCGCTTGCTCACAAATTCTTTGGATTGTTCAAACACTTAAGGACTATGGGGTTGATCTAGATAGTGTTTCATAGTTTTTTGATAACACTTGTGCCATTTGCATTGCTAAAAAACCCGTGCAACATTCTAGAACAAAGAACATTGACATTAAGTATCACTTTCTCGATGATAATGCTGAAAAAGGAAACATTGTGCTTCACCATGTAGATACCGAACAACAATCGGCAGACATTTTCACAAAACCATTGGATTTCACTCGTTTTTGTTTCATTCGTAGTGAAATAGGGGTTACACGTCCTCATGGCTTAAATTGAGGGCAAGTTTTGAAACTTGGGAAGTTTTTTGTGAATCTGAATTTAAAATAACATGAGCATATTATTTCATACATATATGACTCTGTGATTCCTTTTACTTGATGAAAGCTCTTACTATACATTACTCATGTTATATATTTTGTAGTTTTTGCCATGACTAGTAATTCGAATAATTACTTATACTAAATCTGGTCATGATCAAACTTTTGCGTTGTTTTGAACTTGTTGCATGCTCACAATTGCTTTTAATCGTAAAGAATTAATCAAGTAAGAAACTGACATGTTGAGTTTTTATGTTAAAATAAAAAAAATACGAGAAAAGATCAAGAGAATATGCATGCATCGCACTTCTTCTTTTGAGATGGCTTATCTTTGCACTTAGATATGAACTTGAAGGAAGTTGTCTATGACTAAAACCATGTCTTTAAGATTCTGATTGTCAAATGACATAGGCTTGGCTTGGTTGGTTAGAAGAAGGCATATACGACATATAATCTCTTGCAAATGTTATATGATCAGAATTTGAGCTTTAAATAATATTGAAAACTGAAAAATGCAGCAACAAGTGTCATGCTTTAAGGTTTTGAAATAGTTAAGTTTGTGAGACCTTGACTTGCTTAAATTGAAAATTACATTTGGTCTCTAGCATGACTTAACTACTTTATGTATTTCATTGATGTGATAGTGTAACTTACTTGATAGTATGACTTAGATGAGCTTTGTTTTATATGTGTTTGTTACAAAATGCTCATAACAATTGAAATTTATCTTTTGAACCTTGCTGAATACATTGTCAAAGGGGGAGCATTTGATCACACATTGCACACTTCACTAGTGTTTTGGCACGATTCTTCTCAGGGGGGAAATTTTTTGTTTTTGTTCCCATTTTATTTCTGATTTACAAAGGGGGAGAAATATTTCAAGGAGAAAATTGTTTTTTGTAAGACCTATGTTTACTGAATATATTGGCTATGACAATAAAAGTTTTGAATACTGCCAAAACACCTTTTTAACAAGGTCTGACTCTAAGTTCGAGCTCCTGCAAGGTCCGACGATTGCTCCGGCTTGTTTTGGGTAGCTCCGGCAAGGTCCGACAGAAGGTCCCACTTGTTGTGGCTAGGTCCGACTAGCTTTGGTTAGCTCTGACGCTAGGTCCGACTAGCGTTGGTAAGCTCCGCGCTAGGTCCGACTAGCTTTGGTAAGCTCCAGCGCTAGTTCCGACTAGCTTTGGTTAGCTCCGGTGCTAGGTCCTACTAGCTTTGGTAAGCTTTGTCTCAAGGTCCGTTAAGCTTTGTCAAGGTCCGGTGCTAGATTGCAATGGTTCTGCTTTTAACTTGCAATGTTTCGAACATGCTTTTTAGATTATGGAAAGCTTGCTTAGTATTCTTTTCCTACGTTTTTGGTGTGTTTTGGTGGTTGATATCATTTTGCTATGGTTTGCAACATGCTTATGTGAGGTGCTCATGTAAGGTGTTGTGGTTTCGGAACTAACGTGAGTCAAGTCGAGGACTTCTGCTCGGAAGTATCGGTTGTTTATTCATGTGCAGGTGTTGCTTGAGTTCAGTACATGGCTGGTGATGGTATCCATTGAACTAGTCTTAGGGAGAAGATGAGGTTCAACAACCAAGTTCCGGAGGAATTGTGGTTTAGTTAATTAGGAGGTCGCACAACATGGTTGAATCGAGAATAATGCATATGAAGGAACATGGACGTCATTGGAAGATGTTTGCATGTGTGCAAGGAGTGCATGGACGTGGCTACATGGTTCTGGGGCGTGATGAAGAGATGTGGACGTAAAAAATTGGTCAGAAAGGTCCAACCGACTAGGTTATGGACTTAGGCTGCGGCTGATTCGGGTTTGACTCAAATATGGAAATATTTGAGTTGGTTATGATAGGATTTTGTATGGGTCATGAAGTTGAGTTGTTTTAGAAATGTGGGATTTATTGCTAAGGTGTTTGGAAGTCTTAAGATTGCTTCTATTTGCGTATGGAAGAGTCTTGAGCAGTTATGGAAAGTTTTAGTTGAATCTGAGTAGGATTTGAGTCCTAGTTAGGACTGAGTTGGACTCATGGCTGGTTATATAAGACCAGAGCTCGTGGTAGACGACTTTTGGGCTGTTACTCTTGTGTTCTATTGAAGAAAATTCGTAGTTGAAAGGAACTTTTGTGCTTTGTTCATCCGACTTGTTTCAGACAAGTTTTTCTCATCGAGTTTCTGCGCAGCACTACCTTGCTTCAGTAGTTTTATGATAACTCGAGTTTTACAGATCATATTGATGTGATTATTTTTGGGTTGTCTTCAAAACATGATTATATATCATCAGTGAAATTTTCACGGTCATTGGATTTGTTGTTCTGGACCTACACGAGTTTCTTTGCAATGTTGCAGATCTGGTTTTTCTCGATAGAACTGATTGACCTTCATTCAATCTTTTGATCGTAACATGAGTTTTTTTTCAATGGTTTTTTGTGATTCTTTTTGTCGTGTCTTCGTGACTTTATTCTAAACAATATATACTTATTTTTTCAAGATTGATCACATTTAGATTAGTCGCACACACAATTTCTTCGCAGATTGATTTTCTACCGACGGTTTTTGTTGCTTCCGCTGAAAAAGTTTTAATCTACCATTTAACTCCCCCTCCTCATAGCTTTTCATGTGCTCTTCGATCATACAATTGGTATCAGGGCCATGGTCCTCTAATATTTGCAATTTGCATGTGTTTTTGACTAATCATCATAGAGAAATACTCTGCAAAACCTTGTGTCTTTAGTTGTACTGATTTTTAGGTTTGGAAGGCATGTATAAAATCTTTCATCCAGGCACAAGTCTTCACAATATGGGAAAAGGTGTATAAGCCTTACGACATACTGTCAAATGATCATGTCACGGATACAAATGTGAGATATGTCGACAACAACAACAAGGCGCAACTTGATCCTGTGTTGCTCACCTCCGATCTGCAAATGATGTGTGGAAAGCACTCTGCAACTACCACGAAGGATCCAACATGATCAAGGAGGTAAGGAAAGACATGTTCAAAAAAGAGTACATGCGCTTGGAGATGCAACCAGGTGAGTCCATCGATGATCTCTTAGCTCGCATTAATAAAATTCTCAGCAACTTGTGTAGCGTCAATGTTAATTTTTCAAATGCTAAGAAATTACTAAGTGCATTAGACATGTCAATTTGGGAGATGAAAGTCACATCTATTCGTGAATCTACTATCATGAGTACACTTACTTTAGATGTTCTATATTCTAAAATGAAAACTCATGAAATTGATATAATCTTACGTAAGAACCCCAACAAGTATCTTGCATTTGTTTCTCAACGTGACATGCCTAGCTCTGGCCAATCTTCATCTTGTGGAACACTTGCTCTGTTATCCTCTCTAACCCTTGAAAAGATTCAAGAGTTTCCAGAGGAATAACTTGCACTCATCTCTACTCGGTTCTCAAAAGCATTGCAAAATGTGAGAACTAGAAGGAGAGGAAGTACCAGACCTCAACGATGCTTCGAATGTGGTAGGACAGGACATTTTCACATGGATTGCCCTAACCTTTTAGGTGCTACTTCCCGTGATGAAAAGCAAACATAGTGGCTCAAACTCCCGCAGGTGATGGTAGGGATTCTCACAATCCGTCCCTGAGAATGATTGCTCCCAAACCATGGCTATAAAGGCTGGGTGGAGTTCATAGCTAGTTGATCAAATGGGATCCATTGATTTCGAAGGCTTACAGAACTCACCCTTAGGAGCAGATAGAGAAAGGATGGTGGGTTGCTACATAGTTTAGATAGTGGAAAGGTAAGGAATAAAGATAAAAAAATAGATAGGAGGGTGAACAAGGTTCGAAAATAAACAGCAACCGTTCCCTGGCAATGGCGCCAGAAATGCTTGTTGATAGCTGGTACGTCACAGATGAAAATCCGCAAGCGCACGTAGAAACTACTGTAGCACTTCCCCTTAAAGAGTACTCCCAAGGGTATCGAATCCAAGGAACACGTGTGCTAATCATCTAACTGGTTCACCCAAGGACACATATCTTGGTGGTAGGCAAGGGATAGAGTGGATTTCCTAAGAGAAGGGGTTATAATTAAAAGCAAGTCCATCAATAGCAGCTTGAATTGGGCACGGGCTAACCCTGGTCTGCCAGGCGACTCCTGCCAAGAGCCTATGTCGTAGCCGAACATGGAGGATTACAAAGGACGGATAGGGCTATCACCACCTACTGCCTACCTCTACAACCGGTGACTACGATATAATCAAAGGTAACGTCAAGCCTAGACACCACACCTACGCTATCGATTACTACCCTAACCTCTCTAGCAAAGACTAGGGCCTCTAAATTAATACAGCGATGAACGAACAAGCAACTAAGGAAATAACTTGCTAGAATTAAGTAAATGAACTCAAATAGAAATCATGTACCTTACTTGAGATGGAAAGAACTGTTGAGGTTCAAGGGTGGAGAGGGTTCGATAAGCCCGAAGCCTATCCTTAAGTGGACGAAGCCTGACAAGCCGGAGCCTCCTCCTCCTCCTCCTTCTCACTCTCTCCCTATTTTCTAAGAACTTGGGAAGCACTACACCTTTAGAGTGGAGTACTAGACTCAAGCTTTTGGTGTTTGGAGTGAGGGAGCCCCCTACCCCCTATTTATATCCTCCAAATGTCAGTTTGGCACCAGAAAAAGTGAGGGAATCATTAGCCATCGTGATCTCCAAGCCATTTGGAGCCAACACGTGGCGGTTGACCGTGTTTGGCGCGTTTAACTAGTCGGCCGAACTGTTACTTCTACCGACTTTCTGGTGGCCCCAAACGAGATGTTTTTCTTCCAGGAGGGTGTTTTGTGGGGCCTTTTTATGGGTATGGGTGATTCCCCTCATTTTTAGTTGGTTTTCTCCTCCAAGTGGGCCCAAGAATCCTCATTTTTGCGCCTTATTGGTCAAAACATGTGTTTCTTGGATTGGTCCCTGTAAATACCTCTAATTATGGGCATAATTCACTTGCATACACAATTGAATCAAAACATGTGGAGATAGTTAGTAAATAACTCTTAGCACTATGTTGGTTGTCCAATCCATAGCTTTTATGCAGGGAATTAACGATCGGATTTGGCAATTAAGGACTGTCAACAACCCTCCCAGCTGGGAGAATGTTTGTTCATGCCTTCTTGATTGAGTATTCGCCGCAACACCAAATCGCCTTCTTTCAACTGCCGGTTGCGCACATACCTTTGATGATAGCGTCGGAGCACTTGACAGTATCACGCATTTCAGACAGCTGCTCGACACCTTGCCTCCTCGACGAGGTCTAAGTCATCACGCTGAAGCTAGTCCTGCATGGCTTCATCGTAGGTCCGGACCCAGAGAGACCCCATGGCAATTTCCGGAGGAATGACAGCTTCGGCTCCGTACACCAAGAAGAAGGGGGTTTCTCCTGTTGCACGGCTTGGTGTTGTCCAGCTCGCCCACAGTGTAGATAGAAGCTCTTCTATCCAGTTGGCACTATGCTTTTTCCAGCGCTCATAATGCGCATCTTGAGTCCCTTGAGAAATTCTGCATTTTCTCTCTCGGCTTGGCTATTGCTTGTCGGATGTGTAAGATCGAAGAGCACGTGAAAAGTACCAGAGGGAGGGTGAATGGTACATTAAACCTTTTTCAGCGGAAGCAATGAAAACCCCTCGTCAGAAAAATAATCTGTTAAAGAAATCGTTTGTGAGACTAATATTAACATGTTTCACTGTGACAAAAGTGATAGATATCAGAGAGAATAAAGTCAAAAAGATGACACAACAAGAATCACTCAAATCCGTCGACAGAACTCAAGTTACGATCGAAAGATCGAACAAAGGTGAATTTTTTCTACCGAATAAAAAACATATCTACAATACTGCAAAGAAACTCATGTAGATCAAAAACCACAAATCCAGTGACGTGAAACTTTGATAGATGATAGCTAATCATGTTTTGAAGAAAACTCAAAAAGAATCGCGTCAATTGGATCTGTAAACCTCGAGTTATGATAAAACCACCGAAGAAAGGTAGTGCTATGCAGAAAACTTGACGAGAAAAACTTGTCCGGAACAAGTCGGATGAACAAGGCACAAAAGTTCCTTTAAACTATGATCTTTATTCAATAGAACACAAAAGGAACAGCTCAAAAGTCGTCTCCACGATCTCTGGCCTTCCTTGCTTATATAACCAGCTCGAAGGTCAACCCAACTCAATTCACGACTCGAAACTTTCCATAACTGCTCAAGACTCTTCTATACACATATAGAAGCAATCTTAAGACTTCCAAACACCTTAGGAACATATTCCACATTCATAAAAAAACTCAAATTCGTGACCCACACGAAATTCTATCATAACCAACTCAAAACTTTCCATATTTTAGTCAAAACCAACTTAGACGCAGCTTGAGTACATAACCTAGCCGGTTGGACCTTTCCGACCAATTCTTTACGTCCACATCACTTCATCACGCCTTGGAACCATGTAGCCACGTCCATGCACTCCTTGAACATGTGCAAACACCTTCCAGCGACGTCCATGATACCTTGACATGCATTGTTCTTGATTCATACACGTTGTGCGACCTCCCGATCAACTCAACAACAATTCCTCTCGAACTTGGTTGGTGAACCTCATCTTTTCCCTAAGACTAATTCAATGGATCCCATCACCAGCCATGTCTTGAACTCAAGCAACACCTGCACATGAATAAACAACTAATACTTCTGAGCACAAGTCCTCGACTCTACTCTCGTTAGTTCCGAAAGTACAACACCTTACGTGAGCACCTCACATAAGCATGTTGCAAACCATAGCAAAATAATATCAACCATAATCACCAAAACACATCAAAAACTTAGTAAAATAATACAAAGCAACCTTTCCTTAAGTGTAAGCAAGTTTGAAACATTGCAAGATAAAAGCAGAACCACTGCGATCAAGCTTCGAACCTTGCCAAAGCTAACCAAGACATGCCGGACCTATCGTTGAATCTTGATAAAAATATGTTTTGATGGTATTCAAAACTTTTATCATCAAAGAAATGTATTCAACACACATAGGTCTCACAATCACCCCTTGATGAATGCATTGGCAACACCACTTAAAATCCGAACATTAGCTTATTGACATGAAAAGTTTTGAAAACGATTTCTCTACATTTTTTTGAAAGTCAAATGAGAAATTTCTAAATTTATTCCCCTTGCATACTTCTCCCCCTGAGAAAAAAACACTTGTGAATATGTGCAATGTGTGATTAATTTCTCCCCCTTTAATAATGTATTCAGCAAGGTAGAAAAGTGAAATTTTAATTATTATGAGCATATTATAACATATACATATAAATCAAAGCTCATCCAAGTCATACTATCAAGTAACTTACACTATCACATCAATGAAATACAAAAAGTAGTGTAAGCCATGCTAGAGATCAAGTGTAATTTTCAATTTATGCAAGTCATGATCTCACAAACTTAACTATCTCAAGACCTGAAAGCATGACACTTATTGCTGCAATTTAATTTTATTTAAAGCGCAAATTTTTAACATATGACATTTGCAAGAGATTATATGCTGCATCTACCTTATTTTAACCAACCAAGCTAATCCTATGTCATTTGACAATCAGAAGCTTAAGGACATGATTTTAGTCATACACAACTTCTTCCAAGTTTATATCTAAGTGCAATGATAAGCCTTCTCAAAAGAAGAACTTTGATGCATGCATATTCTCTTGATCTTTTTTCAATTTATATTTGTTCATAAAAACTCAACATGTGAGTTGATTACTTGATTAATTCTTTATGATTAAAAGCACTTGTGAGCATGCAACAAGTTTAAAACAGCAAGAAAGTTCGATCATGATCAGATTTAGTGTAAGTAATTATTCCAATTACTAGACCTTGCAAAAACTACAAAATGTATAACACGAGTAATGTAGTAAGAACTTTCAGCATGTAAAAGGAATCACAAAGTCATATATGTATGAAATGGTATGCTCGTATTATTTTAATTTTAGATTCACACATAGACTTCTCAAGTTTCAAAACTCCCCCTCAATTTAAGCCATGAGGATGCATAACCCCTATTTCACTACGAATGAAACAAAAATGAGGGAAATCCAAAGGTTTTGTAAAAATGTAAGCCAATTGTTGTTCGGTATCTGCATGGTGAAGTACAATGTTTCCTTTTTCAACATTATCACGAATAAAGTGATACCTAATGTCAATGTGCTTCGTTCTAGAATGTTGCACGGGGTTTTTAGCAATGCAAATGGCACTAGTGTTATCACAAAACAGTGGAACACTATCTAGATCAACCCCATAGTCCTTAAGTGTTTGAACAAACCAAAGAATTTGTGAGCAAGCACTAGCAGCAGCTACATATTCAGATTCGTCCGTGGATTGTACAATTGAATTTTGTTTTCTAGAGGACCAAGCAACAAGTGAATTACCAAGAAAATGACAAGCACCCGAAGTACTTTTCTTATTAATCCTACAACCCCCAAAATCAGCATTCGAAAAAGCTTTCAAAGTAACGGTTGAGGAAGAAGGAAGAAAAATGTCAAATTCTTGAGTTCCATGTAAGTACCTGAGAATCCTTGTGAGGGCTTGATGATGTGAAGCACGTGGGGAAGTTTGAAATTGTACACAAAGATATACGTTGAATTGTATGTCCGTTCTTGATGCTGTAAGGTACAAAAGTGATCCGATCATGCTTCTATATTCTTTTTGATCCACAGGTTCACCATCTTCTTCAAGTTCAAGTGTTGTTGCTGTTCCCAATGGTGTCTGAAGAGGCTTGCTTTTTTCCATGTTGAAGCGCCTTAGGAGGTATTTTGTATACTTCGTTTGATGCACAATGGTACCTTCCTTGGTTTGCTTGATTTGTAGTTCCAAAAAGTACGTCAGTTCTCCCATTATACTCATTTCAAAATCTAAACTCATCATAGCTGAAAACTTAGACACAAGATCATGAGAAGCACAACCAAAGATAATATCATCCACATACACTTGAACGAATAATGAGTCATTGCCATGCTTAAGCACAAAAAGAGTTTTATCAACCT
Source organism: Tuctoria greenei (assembly GCA_036927565.1). Lineage (NCBI taxonomy): Eukaryota > Viridiplantae > Streptophyta > Magnoliopsida > Poales > Poaceae > Tuctoria > Tuctoria greenei. The sequence goes on along the minus strand of JAYESD010000009.1, from coordinate 123,242,812 downwards.
TGCCCATGGTAAACCCCTTTTCAAGTAAGAGTGTTTTTTAACCTATCATACCATGCTCTAGGGGCTTGTTTGGGATCGTACAAGGCTTTGGTCAGTTTGTAAACATGATTAGGAAAATCTGAATTTTCAAAACCTGGTGGTTGCTTGACATAAACCTCCTCGTCTATGTAGCCATTAAGAAAAGCACTTTTAACATCCATTTGATATAACTTGAAACCTTTAGATGCAGCAAAAGCTAGGAAAATTCTTATGGCTTCTAATCTAGCAACTTGAGCAAAAGTTTCATGAAAATCTAGACCTTCAACTGGAGTGAAACCTTGAGCAACCAACCTAGGCTTATTCCTAACCACAACCCCATCCTCACTTTGTTTATTTTTAAACACCCATTTAGTTCCAATTAAATTGTGACCTTGAGATGGAGGTACAAGTTTCCAAACATTATTTCTTTCAAAATTTTATAACCCTTCTTGCATAGCAATAATCCAGGATTCATTTTTGAGTGTGTGTGATATATCTTTGGGTTCAATAGAAGCAACAAAAGCAGAATGAACGTGAGAGTTTGGATCGCAAAACCTGGACCGTGTGACTCGTTTGTGCAAGCTTCCAATCATTTTTTGTGGAGGATGACTTTTGAGAATCCGAAGGGGAGTGGACACTTCACAAGCTTCTTCTTCTTCTTCTTCTTTATGCTCATCACAAATCTATGAGCTTGCGACATGAGGAGTATCTGGACCAGCAATGGTGGTTGTCGGTGCCGGTTGTGAATCAAAATCAGTAGCTCGAATAATGTCATTAGCTGCTGAATTTTTGGGCAGCAGCTCCACCCGTTCCTCATCTTCAACGAAAATGCTCTCCACTTGCGGATATGCATCCGGACCTGCAATATTTGAGCTAGTACCTGGGCTAGCTTCATGAAAAGACACCTCGCAAGTCTCCACAATTTTGTTAGTGTCAAGTAAAAGCACACGGTAGCCTCTAGTATGAGATTGATAACCAAGAAACATGCCATCAACGGATCTAGATTCAAATTTATCAAGATTACCATGTTTCTTAACAAAGCATTTGCAACCAAAGACCCAAAAGTGTGTAACACTAGGCCTATGTCCAAATCGGAGCTCATATGGTTTTTTACCTAGCTTTGCGTGCATGAAAACATGATTTGATACATAACAAGCAGTTGCAATTGCATCAGCTCAAAATTTCCTAGGAGTTTGATATTCATCAAGCATAGTCCTAGCCATCTCAACTAAGGTTATGTTCTTTCATTCTACAACACCGTTTTGCTGAGGTACATATGGTGAAGAAAATTGATGATATATTCCATTTTCAGCACAAAAGTGATCAAAAGATTGATTTTTAAATTCAGTTCCGTTATCACTTCTAATTGCTTTTAAAGATCCTAGGTGATCAATTGATAATCTAAGAAATAAAGTTCTAAAGTGACTAAAAGCTTTATTCTTAGATGCCATAAAGTAAACCCAAGAGAATCTAGAATAATCATCAACAATCACAAGAACATACCATTTACCTCCGAAAGATTGAACACGTGAAGGTCTTACGGTGTCATGGTGCAAAATTTGACCCAGTTCTGTTGGCATGATCATTGTGAGAGGAGTATGTGAACCTGTAACCATCTTAGCATGTCTACAAGAAGAGCACACAATTTCATTGTCCCCTTTAAGCTTAGGCAGCCCACATATGCGATCAAGAGCACTAACACGCGTTACATGATCAAAGCCTACGTGACTAAGTCTATGATGCCAAAAATATAATTCCTTTGAATCATTAGCAACTAGACACCTATGCTTAGAGTAAGACATATCAAAATCTTCTTTAAAAACTCTTCCAACCGAGACATGTTAAAAATAAGATCACTATTTGGACCTACAACTTTGCAGCAATTTTTAGTGAAAATAATTTGCAGATTTTCATCTAGCAGTTGTGAAGCAGAAAGCAGGTTGTATTTCAAATTTTTAACAAGTGCCACATCCTTCAAAGTGTAGTGATAATTTACTCTAGCCAAACCCTTAGAAATTATAGGAGTTGATGAATTATCGGCAAAAGTAACATTCTCTACAGTGACACAAAAGAGAGGGAGGAGAACCATTCTTTGTTACCGGTCATGTGGCGTGACCAACCTGAATCCACAATCTAAATGTTCTCCTTCCTCAAGCGTGTAACCTACATAGAAGCACAATACGTCGATGACTCAATACTGGGGTTAGTCAAAAGGCATATAGGAATCCAGTACTGAGTCACATGACATCCAGCAGGAATAACACGCGAAAGCTGAGATAAAGAACAGGTTTATGAGCCAAAGCTTGAGGATTTTTGTATCCAACTACTGTCCTACGAGATGTTACTTGTGTATCACGAAAAACAGTTGACTTGGGAGAAAACTTTGCATGTTTTTGACTCATTACAGCAGATTGCATGTTCCTATCATTCGGTTTAGCAAGTGCAACAAATTTTGCATGAAAGTTATGAGATCTAGCAATCATTCTTAACTTTTTCTGTTTTTTAGCTAGTGTATAACAAAAATCTATGACATGACCATCTCTACCACAATAGGTACAATGAAATTTAACTTTGTGTTCATGTCTAGATGAGCAAGCAACATTTTTTTTTAAACCGGATGAGATAACACACCTGTAGATTTGAAAATCACTTCTTTTTGTTTAGGAACTGTTTGAATCAAACCACATCCTAATGAATTTACAATTTTAGATGGATGTGCCTTAGCATGAGCATGAGGATCAAAACCTAATTCAGTTTTATCATTGCAAGACTTGGAAGAATTCAGCAGCAAGTTTAGGTTCTTATTCCCATTATAAAACCAATCTAATGTCCTATGCATGTCATCAAGTTTTTTGGACAGATCAAGGCAATTTTCACATGAAGTTTTTCCTTTTAATTTTCAATTGGAACAATATTTAACTTCATGATAATGTAAAGCATTGTTCAATATAGAAATTTCTTTCATAGCATCTAGTAGTTTCTTATCGAGATCATCACAAGTATAACAATGCAAATCAATTGTAGAACAGCTAGCATCTTTCAATTTTTTATCATTAAGTGCAGCAAGCTCTCTGTTCTTTTCAATTTCTAACTCAAGTTTATCAAGTGTGGAGGTGTGCGCTGTGGGGACCACTGGAGTCCACACATCCGAGGATCTCATTGGGTGGTGCCGTGCGATGCGGCACCTAACAGCACACATGAAAAAGATACCAAAACATATAAAGTTTTCATTTTATAATAAGAAGAGTTTACAAAAGAGTGTAAAAACAGGGGTACACACGCAGCGGAAAATACATACTCATAATCTCCCGTAACTAAGCAGGAGAGAAGCCGTCCATGCCCTAAGATGATTCTCACTAGCAACATGAAGAACATTCAGCAGCGGCATGGTTCACGGGAAATTTATCTCGACACCTCAAGTCTCATGTACAACCTGATCAGCAGAAATAAAACTAATATCTTCAAAAATCGTTAAAGCGCAAACATGAGCATAAGGCTCAGCAAGACTAACCCGTCTCACTAGACATATGCAGGGTAAAGTCTAATCATAGGTAAGGAATAGCATAAACAGACAAGCCTATAAGTGGATCCTTATAATCATGTTTTAAGTAGCAAATGACATTCTTCAGGCACGGCATATCATAGACTCCACAATCAAACAAGAAACGCTTTGTCGATGATATGACATGCCCAAAGGACATAATGCTATTACAGGTAAAGTATGGGGAAACTGTAAACTTTTAATTGTACTATCTCTAAACCAAACAAGGTTGTCCAAGCAATTTATAAACAAATATATCATATTCTCCTGACTTCTTTAGTATTTACTACGTCAAGACTCAGTGTCCAAGTATGCTCAATCCATAACCACGAGCGACGGTGATTCGAATCAAAAACACCAGGAATGCACGACACGTATGCCCATACTCAGAGTTGCCTCAGCACACTCCACTGATGTTGCACGCAGCCACCTTTCCCTAAATTCAACCACATCGAAACAGTTCGATCGACCCGAACAATGAGCTCAACTCAAGGTACATCTCCGACCTGAGATGTTCTTGATTTAGTTAACTCCCACTATACTCACAGCCGACAGCTTAAGCCGATTGAAAAGGTTCCAACATAGGATCCTCAAGGTACATCAGTTTCCTGGATTCCATATAGCCAGTATGCACCCGATATAGTTCAAACTTGTCCAACAGGGCCAAGCACGAGACGGGCCTTAACCAACACAGACGGGGCTACCAAACCAACTCCCAACACCTGCCTCGCCATTACTGACCCAGGCACAATGTGGGCAAACCAACCTACACAAATCCCCGTCCACGTCTCATATTAAGGAGTTAACTTTATGGTAACAACTCGTGAGTAGGTCTCCCTCACTCGACTTCTCTCGCAAGTAGAATTCAACTACTTGACTTGTGATCAATAAAATGTGACCTATCATGCGAGTAGTATCCAACATACTCGACTTCTACTGATCTTCTAATTAAACATTAAGCATAGCAATATAAATTGAGGGAGTCTTATACTACCCATCCACTTCATGGATTATTTGGTCATGCATGTGGGGTATTCAATCAACATAGACCTAATGCACATATCAAGTCTATTCAGTATAGTGTGTATAAAGCAAAACTTTAAAAGGCACTTAAATGCAAACCGGGGCTTGCCTTGTTTGCGCTAAGTCAATGTCAGTCGTTAGGTCTTGTTCTTTCCTTTGAAGTGTCCGCCATGGAACTTCAAGTGGAAACACCTTGGCATTCTCCTCCAAGCAAAGTCTCTTGTCGATCACCTATCAACACGTTCCTATTGACATAATATGCATATAAGTAATTAAGTAATTTAATAAAAAACTCCACGGGGTTGTGTAAACTTTAAGAACGAGGAGTTTGACTAGGAAGGACAAATATGCCTCTGTTGTGTGTGTAACAAGAGGATGAGTCAAGGTGGACATAGTAGTGTCGGTATGAACTGAAAGGTACAACATAAAGCTACATTGCAACTTAGCATACCACACTTCAAGCTATGCCACGTGCTACTGAAAATTCTGAATGGTGAAGAAGTTTTGGGCGGAGAAGTGTAAGGAAGACCCAAAAATCAAGGTGGGACATCGAAGCTTGAGTATGAGTGGACTGTACAAGACGAAGGTCACGATTTAGCAGTCGACCAATGAACTTGACTTAACTCACAAAGGAGTAAACCTAGTTAAGTGAGCAGTGCTGTCGTAGGTTCCTGACTTAGGATGAACCATGATGGAACCTAATGACACTTGGGACTAAATTGAGATCAACATGGCTTGGACTTAAGAAGTCACTACAAGCACTGTTAACCTAGCATGAGTATCAAGACAACGTTCAAATCGCTTTTAGGTAAACCAGTTGCTACGACTAACGTCACAAGCATCGTTCAGGTGCTTACACGACGACACTAATGTAGTGTCTCCCGCAAGCTTGTCCAGGTGAGCTCGGTAAGCTCTTGGGACTTAAACATGATGCGAGACCTTGTCGTGAAGGCATGCTTTGCCATCTCGAGAAGATCGTCGTTGCGAGGTCCACATCAACCCGAACTCATCAATGAGGTGAGTGGAATCCCGAACACCACCTTGTGAGTCATAAGTCTAGTGATGTTGACTCGGTTGTTGATAAGCGACTCGACGAACCTGCCGTCGAAGAAGTGGTACACCAAGTTAACCAATCCTGTGATCATATTAGGGAACATCCTCGACACAACCAAGTAACTCTTATCCATGGTTCCCCTTGGTCTAGTTCTCCTTGTTGGTCGCAACGTTCTTGCATCCTCTACCCCAGGTCATCGGTGATCACCGACACACCTAGTTTGACCTAGAAGACATTTCATTGAGCACCTTGGCTACACCCAGGACTCGACGAGTCTCGCCTCGACTAAACCCTAATTTGGCTAAAGGATTGTCGACTGTTGTGTCGTGGTTGTGTTCCAGCATCATGTACGTTACAGGCATCCTTCATCTCGATGCTAGGACACGATGATGGCTCGGAACGTCACGACGACGTTATGTGGTCAATGATGTTGACACGGCTCTTGGTGGACCATCATAAGCATGCACGGACAGGCCAACGTGATACAAACGACAAAGGAGGTCAACTTAGGGATTTCTATAGGAACAATATCAATGCAGAACATGGACGTACGACTTGACAACACATGAGTACCATTAGCGATCACGACGAACGGACTTCGGTGATGTCAAACAAGGCATTTTAGGGCAAGGCTCACCTTGTAGGGATTTCGTCGAATATCTTCGGGTTGTACTTGATTCCGTCACTTCATCACCATTCAAAGGTATCTTGGCACATGTCCTTGTCGATTGCCAACCCACAGTAAACCTGCATCCATAGACCAGCATTGAACAGCAACGCACTTAGTTTCGCCTTGTAACCATTTTGTCGAACACCTTGGCTGCAGTCATTGATCCAATCAATCTTGCAAAATCAGAGCTAACCTTGGACCAGTTGTCGATACCATTGTGTCAAAGGCGTGTTCCTGCATCTCCTTCATCTCACCGGTCACTCGCTTCTCTGGTTGGATGCAGCCATGGCGCGGAACGGGGCGACGATGCCGGGTGTCGACCATCGGTTGAGGTGTTGGACAGCGGCGAGGGTGGGTGACCGTCGCCGGCATGGACGCGACACGAGCAGGGCAGCCGGGGGTGACAGTAAGCCTGTAATGCTAGTGTTGAGCAAGGAGCGCGATAGCACTTGCACGAGTGTTGAGGGGGGCGGCGAGGAGTGGTGTTAGGGCGGAAGGGCGCTCGGCCAGGGCGTGTGTTCGATGGGAGGATGGACAGGGCGGCAAAGACAAAGCCATGGCGCATGGTGAGCAGTAGAGAGAGTCGGCGGACGGTGTTGACAAGAGGAACGTGGTCGCCGCGGCTTGGCGTGGCGAGGTTCTAATGGCTATCGCCATGGCCGGCGCGGACAGCACGGACAAGTAGCAGGACGGCGGCGCAGGCGGTGCAGGGCAGAGGTGGGCGCATCGTCGGGGCTCCATTGCTCAGGAGCGTGGCGCTGGGCGCAGCGTGGTGGCCGGGCGAGCAGTGCGCAGGGGGCAGCGACGCAGGCGCGGAGGGAGGCGAGGTGCCGTGGCGGCGGGCGAGCCGGCTCACCGTGGCAGTCGGAGGGAAGCGGACGGCGAGGAGGCATGAGCGGCGGGCCAAGCACGCGGGTCAAGCCGGCGGCCGTCGTGGTGCTGTGTAGTCGCCGTGGGGTGGCACAGTCGTCATGGGCGGCCGAGCGCGTGGGTGCAGGAGGACGCGCGATCGGCGTGGGGTGGTGCTGCCAGTGGCCGGAAAGTGGAGCACCTCGACGCTGCAGTAAGGCGGAGCTTGGACGCGGGCCAGCGGTGAGCTGGGCGCCAGGGAGGTGCGGCGATAGGGCGAGGGAGCACGCGGCGCAGAGGGGCGCGACAGGGACGCACACGGCAAGGAGGCAGCTGGGACGACGACTCGTTGCGGCGGCGCCGGTGAGCAGCAGTTTGCGCGACGCAGCGGTGAAGGGGCATGCGCGACGTTGGCGGCGCGTGGGGGTGGCATCGCGGCAGTCGGGAGGTGGAGCGCCGGCGTGGTCAGGTGAGCAGACGGACGCCGCAGAGGCGCGCGGCATCAGCGGCGCGTGGTGCAGGGCAGAGGCGCGGGGGAGAAGGCGTGCGCGGCATCGATGGACTGAGCAGGCGGACGGCGGGGAGGTGTGCACGATCGGAGGAGCTGCTGAGGAGGTGCGCGGCCTGGAAGATGAGGAGGCGGCCGGCGGGGGGAGGCGCGTAGGCCGGCGGCAAGGCGAGCGGGAGTGCAGTGAAGCGAGGTGCCGTGGACGGAAGGAGTCGGGCGGCTATAGATAAGGACTGATGTGTTCATTGCCTTGGCACCTGCAGGCGTCTGCGTGGAGTCAAGGGAGGAAAGAGAGCAGGTGCCGACCTGACCTGTGGGGAGTGGGGACCACTTGTGGGACCCACCTCCCTCATTCCTCTTTCCAATTTCAATTAGGGCTAGCAAACATGCTTCAAAAATAGTCAACTTTGGCCCAATGACTAAATAAAATGTGAAGAATTTTATGGTGCAATCAGATTTCAGAACTGAGCAAGTTGAATATTTACTCAAGTTTGAATTTGAATTCAAGTGGTGATACTTGACTCAAGGAAATAAATAGTAGATTAGGTTCAAAAATCCTGAAACTTTGAAGTTACCCTTTTTGAACCATAAGGGACCTCAGGAAAAATTTGGAGTTGATTTGGACAAGGTTAAGTACAAATTTCAAAATTGAAGTCGACTCTGATTAAACTCTCAGTAAGTGTCCAATAAATGGAAAACGTGCTTCAAATTTTTTTCAAACTTTAGAGTAAATTTGGAATATTAGAAGGTCATGGAAAAATTTACAGCCTTAGATTTGAATATTTTTGAATGTCCCATTTTAGTGTTGGAATAATTCCTTTTTCTTTCTCTCTATTTTATTTTCTTTTCTCCGTTAATTTTTCAATAAAATGTGAATACTTGGAAATTAGGGATTTTACTCCTTAAGTTCCAATATACATTAGCAAACATGTTCTATATGTAGAATTTTAACAAGTCCCTATTTTTAGTGAACATTGGTTAACTCATATGGTTCATGTGAGTTTGGATTTCCAAGTCCACTTTCAAAATTTTTAAGTTTGCATTTTTGCATTTTTGTTCTTCCAAAAAGCGGGCTTTTACAATCCTTCCCCCTTAAAGGAATCTCGTCCCGAGATTCTAACAAGTAGAATAACAGAAATGATGAGTGGACGATCCGTAAAAGAGGGTCATTGACTAAGGAAAATGACAATGCCCTTAAAGACTTCGGTTCTACGAAATAGTGATTATCTTCAGGCGTCTTAAGAAATTCTAAAGTTTGCTTCAAGTGATTCGAGTCTTTAGGTTGATAACCTTGACAGGATGCTCGACATGACAATATCACATCGTAAAACTTCCACGTCTGTTACTGACCCTTTAACCCTTTATTGCTGTACTCTTACACTGGCATGACATCTTGTTCTGTTCTAGTCTTGACTTGAAGAATTTGCACTTGTTCTTTGCTTCTCTAGGTCACCTTAATAGCTTGAAACTATCTTTGCATTGATTCTTGGTTGCTTGCTCGGTTTTGCATAGGTCCTTACAACTTAATGTGGTATTTCCCCTTGACCTGAGTTAAGATGGTTTACGAGGTTAAACAACAATTATTAACCTCATCTGATGTTTAGTCAACCATAGGATTTCTTAGCTGTAGCATAAGAGTAGCAAGGCACGCAACACTCTTATGTGGGCAAAATAGCAGTAATACCGAAGATATGGCGACTACAAGGTTTTTGGGTATATCAACATCTTCAAACAATAGAAATAGAAGATGAAGACTCTTTGCGGTGGCACACGAGGATTTAAGGATTCAACATCCTCTTATGTTTCCAACACAGCAAAGAAGTCAATCTTATGGTAACTACAAGGTAATTAGTGTAGCAAGGTTACCATATAACAACACAAGATCTTAGATGGACCCAAAGAGTTTCACAAGGTTGACAATCGAACGGTATCATCGCGAGTAAGGAGATTTCATGGATTTTACAAGGTTGATCATCAAACTGATGACCATTCGATGACTAACAGTATAGTTGCAACAATCAAGGTACTTGAACCTAACAAGTCAAGAATGGAAGTTCAAGTGTTTGTTTAGTTGCAAGTGAGGTTGAGTAATTGGTTTCCCAAGTATTACTTAATGGAAAGGAGATCAATAGTGTAAGAAGTCAAATGAAGATGGTGAAATGACCGTAGTCATTAGACACCTTAGCATAGTTTGAATGGGGTACACAATCTTGCTCTAAATTTTATTATTACTATGCATTCTATCATTTGTGTTACATTAGTAATGATGCTTGATGATGCATCGCATGGGTTATGGTGCAATGCCTATGCACATGGTATAGTGCAAATGGTGCATATGTATGGTGCAAATGGTGCATATGTATGATGCAAATGGTGCACATGCATAGTGTAGTAGCTTTTATAGTTTGAGCAAGACTAAATGAACCACACCCACAAAACTCATGTACTGTCTGATAATTTTCAAGGATTGGATACTCTGGTCATGAAACACACTCAATGAGTAGTGTAACTTCCATGACATGACCACACTTAAGAATTCATAACAGAACGATTGACAAGGAATTTGAGAAATATACCACGTTACCTCGACCTTTCAAAAACTTGTTCATGTACTACTCAATTTGATTGTATCTTCAACTAGGTCATAGAGTTACCAGTTGACTTGAGGAGTATCTTCATCAGAAGAAAGACAACTAACTATATGTCGAAGGTTATCCCTAGACACCTGGTCGAGATCATTAGACACAGCTCTAGTGATACTTCACTTAACCTTCGCTTCAATCTGTCAGGAGGAATGGATATCCTTCTCGATCACTTTTAGTGCAGTTGAAGTCACACTCTTCTTAGAGCAACTCAATCTGGTGGTGGATATTGGATCCTCTTGAAGATGTAATCATAATTGATCGTCTTCTTGTTGACATGACTTATTGTAACCCAGGTTGATGGTTGAACACCACTATTACTTGAGTGCTCACCTTCCCCCTTAAAGTTTTGAACCAGGATGTCAAAGCGTACTTCAAACAATCCTCATGGGAAGATGAAATGCAACTCGAGTAATTGCGACCTGCGTTAAACATCACAAGATGTGATGTGGCAAGTCACATAAATCAAACACTAGTATGTCTATCCAAGGGGAAAAAAGGCTTCAAATGAGTTAAACACTCCATTCAACTTGGTAAATAGTTATGTACTAACTCTTGGTCAGTTACCACACTCCTCGAGCTGAAATCGAGAACCGGATGCCTAACAAAAACAAAAAGGTTCAAACTGGCCAGGCTATGGTGACAAACGACCAGCCTGGACGCAAACTCGATTTTGATCCAGTTAATGGCAAAAATAAGATCTCTAGGTGAATAACAAAGTTAAGGTACACTTCAAGACCTTTCCAAAAAGTATTGGTTTGCCTCTAGATCATCCCTGGTTTGCAAGTTATACTTTTTTAAAGTCAGCAGAATTTCTCTGCACTTTCAGCAGAACCTGCTTAAAAAGTAGCACTTTCGATCTAAAGTTTTTAGGCTGTTCTGATGGAAATCTGGAAATATTATTATTGAAAAAGTTTTATCCAATGTAATAACATTTCCAGAATGTATTCATTTGTCTACATATCAGTTTTGGTTTAAGAGATATGCCTTTTTAAAGTTTGCTGAAATTTCAGCATTCAGACTTTTATATTCAGTTCAGATTGACCACATTGTATTCAAACTCGATTTGGAAAAAGTAGACTACAGATTACGGTCTGGAGCCAATTACAAAAATTGTAGCTGACTCACTAACCTTTCCAACGGTTACTCTCGCAACACCATTGGATCGAGGGTCTGCGAGTTATGTATTAAATTCAGAGGTGTACAGATTTCTGTCCAGTTTGGTTAATTCCGGACGGTTTCTGCAAATCTCCAAATTTCACCCACTTAGAAAAGGATTCTGGTCTGGAGTTGTACATAAAACTTGTAGAGGACGTCCAAATATTTCTAAAGAGTATTTACTTGCCCTCGTAGCACTTCTAGTTGAGAAGATATGGCATTTGCAATTTGACAGTTTTTTTCTGAAAATTTGGACAACACCTCCTTTGTTTAAGGCTGATTTTGTCCACAATTTTCAGATATACAAATATCAACATTTGCAAAAATAACACATAGCAAACTTGTTGCATACATTCTCAATATTCCAGAAAGGTAAAACCCGAAGCCAATCGATGATCCTACTCAAAGCTAGGGTCTAAACAACAACTAAATCCAAATCTGCCAGATTCGGAAATGTCACGACACCTTAAACGATACTTCGGTTTAGACCATGTTATTGCGAGTTTTAGCCTTTATGTTGAATAGGAAGTTGATAGAGGTCTTTAGGCTTTCCATACATGTATAAACATGCATCCATAGACCAGCATTGAACAGCAACACATTTAGTTTCGCCTTGTAACCATTTCGTCGAACACCTTTGTTGCAGTCTTTGATCCAATCAATCTTGCAAAATCAGAGCTAACCTTGAACCAGTTGTCAATACCATTGTGTCAAAGGCGTGTTCCTGCATCTCCTTCATCTCACCGGTCAGTCGCTTCTCTGGTTGGGTGCAGCCATGGCGCGGAAGGGGCGACGATGCCGGGTGTCGACCACCGGTTGAGGTGTTGGACAGCGGCGAGGGTGGGTGACCGTCGCCGGCACGGGCGCGACACGAGCAGGGCAGCTGGGGGTGACAGTAGGGTTTTGGTGCTGGTGTTGAGCAAGGAGCGCGACAGCACCTGCACGGGAGTTGAGGGGTGCGGCGAGGAGTGGTGTTAGGGCGGCAGGGCGCTCGGCAGGGGCGTGTGTTCGATCGGAGGATGGACAGGGCGGCAAATACAAAGCCATGGAGCATGGTGAGCGGCAGAGAGAGTCGGCGGACGGTGTTGACAAGAGGTACACGGTCGCCGCGGCTTGGCGTGGCGAGGTTCCAACGGCTATCGCCATGGCCGGCGCGGACAAACAGCAGGACGGCGGCGCAGGCGGTGCGGGGCAGAGGCGGGCGCGTCGTCGGGGCGCCGTTGCTTAGGAGCGCGGCGCTGGGCGTGGCGTGGCGACCGGGCGAGCAGTGCGCAGGGAGCAGCGACGCAGCCGCGGAGGGAGGCAAGGTGCCGTGGGGGCAGGCGTGCCGGTGCACCGTGGCGGCCAGAGGGAAGCGGACGGCGAGCAGGCGTGAGCGGCGGCCAGAGCGCGTGGGGCAAGTCGGCGGCCGTCGTGGGGCGGCGCAGTCGCCGTGGGAGGCCGAGCGCGGGGGTGCAGGAGGATGCGCGACCGGCGTGGGGCGGCGCTGCCAGCGGCCGGGAGGTGGAGCGCCTCGGCGCTGCGGTCAGGCGGAGCTTGGACACGGGCCAGTGGCGGGCTGGGCACCAGGGAGGTGCGGCGATGGGGCGAGGGAGCGCGCGGCGCAGAGGGGCGCGACAGGGACGCGCGCGGCAAGGAGGCAGCTGGGACGGCGACGCGTTGGGGCGGCGCCGATGAGCAGCAGCTTGCGATGCGCGGCGGTGATGGGGCGCGCGTGACATTGGCGGCTCGTGGGGGCGGCGTCGCGGCGTTAGGGAGGTGGAGCGCCGGCGTGGTCAGGAGAGCGGACGGACGCGGCGGAGGCGCGCGGCATCGGTGGGTCGTGGTGCAGGGCAAAGGCGCCAGGGAGAAGGCGTGCGTGGCGTCAGCAGACTGAGCAGGCGGACGGCGGGGAGGTCTGCACGACCAGAGGAGCTAGTGAGGATGTGCGCGGCCTGGGAGATGAGGAGGCGACCGGCGGGGGAAGGCGCGCAGGCCGGCGGCAAGGCGATCGAGAGTGGAGTGAAGCGAGGTGCCGTGGACAGAAGGAGTCGAGTGGCTATAGATAAGGACCGATGTGTTCATCGCCGTGGCACCTGCATGCGTCTGCGTGGAGGCAGGGGAGGAAAGAGTGCAGGTGCCGACCTGACCTGCGGGGACCACTTGTGGGACCCACGTCCCTCATTCCTCTTTCCAATTTCAATTAGGGCTAGCAAACATGCTTCAAAAATAGTCATCTTTGGCCCAATGACTAAATAAAATGTGAAGAATTTTATGGTGCAATCAGATTTTAGAACTGAGCAAGTTGAATTTTTACTCAAGTTTGAATTTGAATTCAAGTGGTGATACTTGACTCAAGGAAATAAATAGTAGATTAGGTTCAAAAATCCTGAAACTTTGAAGTTACCCTTTTTGAACCATAAGGGACCTCAGGAAAAATTTGGAGTTGATTTGGACAAGGTTAAGTACAAATTTTAAAATTGAAGTCGACTCTGATTAAACTCTCAGTACGTGTCCCATAAATGGAAAACGTGCTTCAAAATTTTTTGAAACTTTACCGAGAGTAAATTTGGAATATTAGAAGGTCATGGAAAAATTTACAGCCTTAGATTTGAATATTTTTGAATGTCCCATTTCAGGGTTGGAATAATTCCTTTTTCTTTCTCTCTATTTTATTTTCTTTTCTCCATTAATTTTTCATTAAAATGTGAATACTTGGAAATTAGGGATTTTACTCCTTAAGTTCCAATGTACATTAGCAAACATGTTATATATGTAGAATTTTAACAAGTCCCTAATTTTAGTAAACATTGGTTAACTCATATGGTTCATGTGAGTTTGGATTTCCAAGTCCACTTTCAAAATTTTCAAGTTCGCATTTTTGCGTTTTTTTCTTCCGAAAAGCGGGCTTTTACATGCGCACTTCTTAATGAGGACAATTGTTCATATATTAAATCACATGAGGAACAAGAATCATCACTAGAAATCAAGGATTTTAAATGATTAATTTCAGATTCTAGTGACTCAATATTAACATCATTGTCCCTAAGCTTTTTGTCCTTTTTCTTAACTATAACAGTGGCACAGGAAATAGCATCACACATTTCTTCGCATGTAGGAAATACCTCTTCATTGTTGCTGTTGTGTTCAGCCTCCTCCATACTTGATCTTGACTTGCCCGCCATAGAACACAAATTTTCCAAATCATCTTCATCTTCGTCACTTCCAATGTCGACATCGCTTGAGCGAAGTTCTTGAAGTGCAGAGATAAAACTGCTCACCAATTGACGTCCTGTAAAACCCTTCTTTTTCTTCGTATCTTTTTCAGAGGAGTGATTCGTCTTTGTTTGCTTTTCGTGCCGGGAAGTAGGACTTGAACGGTTAGGGAAATATGAACGAAAATGTCCTGTCTTACCACATTCGAAACATCGTTGAGGTCCAGAGCTTCCTCTCCTTCTGGTTCTCACATTTTGCAATGCTTTTGAAAACCTTGTGGAGAGAAGTTCTAGCTCCTCCTCTTGAAACTCCTCAATCTATTCAAGGGTTAGAGAGGATAACAAAGCAAGTGTACCAAAAGATTGGGATTGGCCGGATCTAGGCATATCACGTTGAGAAACAAATACAATAGACTTGTCGGGGTTCTTAGGTGAGATTATGTCAATTTCATGAGTTTTCAATTTAGAATATAATACATCTAAAGTAAGTGTACTCATGATAGTAGATTCATGGATAGATGTAACCTTCATCTCCCAAATTGACATGTCTAATGCACTTAGTAATTGCCTAGCATTGTCAGCATCCAAAAAAATTAACATTGACGCTACGCAAGTTGCTGAGAATTTTATTAAAGCAAGCAAAGAGATCATCAATGGACTCACCGGGTTGCATCTCGAAGAGCATGTATTCTTTCTTGAACATATCTTGCCTTACCTCCTTGATCGTGTTGGATCCTTCGTGGTAGTTACAAATTGCTTTCCACACATCGTATGCAGATCGAAGGTGTGCAACACGGTCGAAGTCGCTTTGAGTTAATCCTTGTATGATCAAGTTCCGAGCCTTGTTGTTGTTGTCGATCTCTTAGATTTGTAGCTGTAACATGATCGTTTGATGGCACTTCGTAAGGCTAGTATACCTTCCCCCATATTGCGAAGCCTTGTGCTAGATGAAAGCTTCCATACATGCCTTCCAAACCTGAAAATCAATACCACTAAACACACAAGGTTTGGCGGAGTATTTCTCCATGATGATTAGTAAAAAACACGTGCAAATCACAAAGATTAGAGCAACACGGCTCTGATACCAATTGTAGGATCGAAGATCATGTGAAAAGCTACCAGAGAGGGTGTGAATGGTAGATTAAAACTTTTTTAGCGGAAGCAATGAAAACCCCTCGACAGAAAAACGATCTGTTAAAGAAATCGTGTGGGAGACTAATATAAATGTGTTTCACCATGACAAAAGTGATAGATATCAGATAGAATCAAGTCACAAAGATGGCACAAAAAGAATCACTCAAATACGTCGAGAGAAACTCAAGTTACAATCGAATGATCGAACAAAGGTTAACCTGTTCTACCGAATAAAAGCAGATCTGCAATACTGCAATGAAACTCGTGTAGATTAAAAACCACAAATCCAATGACCGTGAAACTTTGAAAGATGATAGATAATCAAGTTGTGAAGACAACCCAAAAATAATCGTGTCAATTGGATCTGTAAAACTCGCCTTAGGATAAAACTACCAAAGAAAGGTTGTGCTGTGCAGAAAACTCAACGAGAAAAACTTGTCTCGAACAAGTCAGACGAACAAGGCACAAAAGTTCCTTTAAACAATGATATTTATTCAATATAACACAAGAGGAACAGTCCAAAAGTCATATCCATGAGCTCTGGCCTCCCTTGCTTATATAACCAGCCTGAAGGGCAACTCAACTCAAATGAGGACTCTAATCCTACTCAATTCACGACTCGAAATTTTCCATAGCTGTACAAGACTCTTCTATACGTAGATAGAAGCAATCTTAGGACTTCCAAACACCTTAGGAACATATCCCACATTACTAAAAAAACTTGGATTCGTGACCCACACGAAATCCTATCATAACCAACTCAAAACATTCCATATTTGAGTCAAAACCAACTCAGCCGCTGCCTGAGTCCATAACCTAGTCGGTTGGACCTTTCCGACATATTCTTTACGTCCACATCACTTCATCACGCCTTGGAACGATGTAGCCACGTCCATGCACTCCTTGCACACATGAAAACACCTTCCAACAACGTCCATGATACCTTCATATGCATTGTTCTTGATTCATACATGTTGTGCGACCCCCCGATCAACTCAACCACAATTCCTCCCGAACTTGGTTGTTGAACCTCATCTTTTCCCTAAGACTAGTTCAATGGATGTCGTCACCAGCCATGTCTTGAACTCAAGCAACACCTACACATGAATAAACAACCAATACTTCCGAGCACAAGTACCTAACTTGACTCTCGTTAGTCCCAAAACTACAACACCTTACGTGAGCACCTCATATAAGCATGTTGCAAACCATAGTAAAATGATACAAACCATAACCAACAAAACATATCAAAAACTTAGTAAAAGAATACTAAGCAACCTTTCCGTAAGTGTAAAGCAAGTTTGAAACATTACAAGATAAAAGCAGAACCACTGCGATCAAGTTTTGAACCTTGCCAAAGCTAACCAAAACATGCCAGACCTATCGTTGAATCTTGATAAAAAATGTTTTGGTAGTATTCAAAATTTTATCATCAAATCCAATGTATTCAGCATACATAGGTCTCACAAGATGAGCTACTGATGCGTAGCTAACAGTTATGCCGAGGTCTTCGCAATACTCTTAGAATGTTGCACTTGTGAATTTGGTCCCGTTGTCAGTGATAACTCTGTTCGGAACTCCAAATAGGAAAACAATGGACTTCAAGAATTTGATGGCAGATTGATTGTTAATTGTCACAACTGAAGTTGCTTCTGTCCACTTTGTGAACTTGTCGATGGCGACGTATAAGAACCGGTACCCTCCAACGGCTTTTGGGAAAGTTCCCAAAATATCCATCCCCCACACAGCGAATGGCCACGAGGGAGGAATCACTTGAAGTGACTGCGATGGTGTATGAGTTTGCTTTGTGTGGAACTTGCACGTCTCACACTTCTTGACCAGCTTGACTACATGCTGGAGTGTTGTAGGCCAGTAAAAACCATGCCGTAAGGCCTTACAAACTAGCATGCGGGATGACACTTGATTCCCACACTCGCCTCCATGGATCTCTACGAGAAGTTCGCAGCCCTCTTCTCCGGAAATGCACCACATTAGAATGTTGTTGGAACCACATCGATAGAGATCCACTTCTACCAACGTGTACCTTTTAGCCAATCTGACAGTTCGCTTAGCGAACACACCATCTTCAGGAAGGATGTTGTCTTTCAAGTAATTCCGAACCTCCGAGATCCATGCATCAAAAATTACTTGAGCTTCTAGATATTGTGCGCTTGGTTGCTCAGAGCTTTCTATAGCGCCTTGTTAATGGCTGTTATATACCAATTTCACCCGCCAATATAACTCAATTATGTGAAGAAAATATCATTTCTTGAATGCATCACCTTTCTATTTAACCTATTTCCACCTGTCCTTGGAGAGAGTAGTGCATGCAGCCATTTTATGTAGAATTGAAGTGAAAAAAGGGGTTGGATCCTATAAAATATCATTCTAGTCAATCAAGCGATGACATGTGGCACCACATGGATCAAATGGCCCACAAACAGAAGTATCTGAGGCCATCCAACGATGTAGCACCAAATCAATCAATGGGACCCATGTGGAAGCCACCTGAAGAAAGCACATGCTATTTGAAGCTAGGACCAGGTCGACCGACCTGGTGGTCCAGCCGACCCTTTCCTAGCGCCAAACCTGGTCAAGTTCCATGTGTTGGCTACTCCCAGCTTGAAAAAGTCAGTGGTGGCTGATTCTCTAACTTTTGGTGGCGGGAATCGATCCTTCTCCAAGCTATAAATAGGAACCCTCACTGCAGCACACACTACTTGAAGATTCATCTATAGGTTTAGAGGAGTATAGGCTGTAGAGAGGAGAGTGTCTAGTCCATAGTCCAAGTAGGAGAGGAGTAGAAGGAGTCTCTTCCGAATTCCTAATTGGGAAAGGTATGGCTCTTATATTCCTATTTGTATTTGTGACTTTGCTCTTAATAAAGATGTTATATATAGTCTTCTATTATTCATATACTGGGATAAAGCATTTCTTGTTTGACTGTGGATTCCATGTATTTGTGTAGGATTGAAGAGCACGTCAAAAGCTACCGGAGGGGGTGAATGGTAGATTTAAAACTTCTTCAGCGGAAGCAATGAAAACCCCTCGGTAGAAAATCAATCTGTTAAGAAATCATGTGTGCAATTAATCTAAACGTGATCAATCATAAAAAACCAGTATAGATTGTGGAGGATCAAGTTATGAAGATTTCACAATAAGAATCTCGAAAATCCGTCGAGAAAAACTAAAGTTACGATTGAAAGATTGAACGAAGGTCAATCTTTTATACCCGAGAAAAATAGTTCTGCAACACTACAAAGAAACTCGTGTAGATCCAAAACCACTAATACAATTACCGTGAAATTTTCACGTATGATAGAAAATCAAGTTGTGAACACAACTAAAAAAGAATCATGTTAATCGGATCTGTAAAACTCGAGTTATGATAAAACCACTGAAGCAAAGTAGTGCTGTGTAGAAACTCGACGAGAAAAAACTTCAAGAAAACAAGTCGGGTGGACAAGGCACAAAAGTTCCATTCAACTAGGAATTTTATTCAATAGAACACAAGAGGAACAGCCCAAATGTCGTGCACCATGAGCTCTGGTCTCTCTTGCTTATATAACCAGCCCTTAGGCCAACCCAATCCTAACTAGGACACAAATCCTACTCAGATTCAACTGAAACTTTCCATAACTGCTCAAGACTCTTCGATACGCAGATAGAAACAATCTTAAGACTTCCAAACACCTTAGGAACGTATCCCACATTCCTAAAACAACCCAACTTTGTGACCCACATGAAATCCTATCATAACCAACTCAAATCTTTCCATATTTGAGTCAAACCCAAACCAGCCGCAGCCTGAGTCCATAACCTAGTCGTTTGGACCTTTCTTACCAGTTCTTTACGTCCACATCTCATCATCACACCTCAGAACCATGTATCCATGTCCATGCACTCCTTGTACATGTGCAAACACTTTCCAATGACATCCACGATACTTTCACATGCATTGTTCTTGATTCAAACATGCTGCGCAACCTCCCGATCAACTCAACCACAATTCCTCCCGAACTTGGTTGTTGAACCTCATCTTCTCCCTAAGACTAGTTCAATGGATCTCGTCAACAGCCATGTCTTGAACTCAAGAAACATCTGCACATGAACAAACAACCAATACTTCCGAGCACAAGTCCTCGACTTGACTCTCATTAATTCTGAAACCACAACACCTTACGTAAGCAACTCACATAAGCATGTTGCAAACCATAGGAAAAAGATATCAACCATAACCACCAAAACACACAATAAACTTAGTAAAAGAATACTAAGCAAACTTTCCAGTGATGTAAAGCATGTTTGAATCAATACAAAGAAAAAGCAGAACCAATTTAATCTAGCTCTGGACCTTGCCAAAACTAACCAGACCTTGAGTAGGAGCTTACCAAAGCTAGAAGGACCTAGCACCGCAGCTTACCAAAGCTAGTCGGACCTTGCGCTGGACCTAGCAAAGACATGTCGGACCTAGCCACAGCATGTTGAACCTAGCCATAACATGTCGGACCTAGCCAACGCAAGTCGGACCCAACCAAAACAAGTCGGACGTAGACAAAGTAAGTCAGACCTTACATCGGACCTTGCCGGATCTAACCAAAACAAGTCGGACCTATCGTCAGACCTTGAAGAAGCTAAGACCTAGAGTCGGACCTTGTTGGAAAAGGTGTTTTGGAAGTATACAAAAATTGTATCGTCATAGGCAATGTACTCAGCACACATAGGTCTCACAATCTCCGACTTGATGAATGCATTGGCAACACCACTTAAAATCTGAAAATTGGCTTATTCACATGAAAGTTTTGAAAACAAAATTCTCCCCTTATGCATATTTCTTCCCCTTTGTAAATCAGAAATAAAATGATAAGAAAAAACAATAATTCTCCCCTGAGAAGAATCGTGCCAAAAACACTTGTGAATGTGTGCAATGTGTGATCAATTTCTCCCCCTTTGACAATGTATTCAGCAAGATTCCAAAGAGAAATTTCAATTGTTATGAGCATATTATAACATATACAAATAAAACAAAGCTCATCCAAAGTTATACTATCAAGTAACTTACACTATCACATCAATGAGATACATAAAGTAGTGTAAGCCATGCTAGAGATCAAGTATAATTTTCAATTTGAGCAAGTCATGATCTCTCAAACTTAAATATTTCAAAACCTAAAAGCATGACACTTGTTGCTGCATTTTTATTATATCTCATTATCATTTAAAGCATTAACTTTGATTATATAACATTTGCAAGAGATTATATGCCGCATCTGACTTATTCTAACCAACCACGCCAAGCCTATGTCATTTGACAATCAAAAGCTTAAGGACATGGTTTTAGTTATACACATTCTTCCAAGTTCATATCTAAGTGCAATGATAAGCTATCTCAAAAGAATAAGTGTGATGCATGCATATTCTCTTGATCTTTTCTCAATTTTTCATTTGATCATAAAAGCTCAACATGAAAATAGTTGATTGATTAATTTTTCATGATTAAAAGCACTTGTGAGCATGCAACAAGTTCAAAACAGCAAGAAAGTTTGATCATGACCAAATTTTGTGTAAGTTATTATTCCAATTACTAGTCATGGCAAAAACTACAAAATGTATAACATGAGTAATGTAGTAAGAACTTTCAGCATGTAAAAGGAATCACAAAGTCATATATGTATGAAATACTATGCTCATATAACATTAATTTCAAATTCACATAAAGAATTCCCAAGTTTCAAAACTCCCCCTCAATTTAAGCCATGAGGATGCATAACCCCTATTTCACTATGAATGAAACAAGAACGAGTGAAATCCAAAGGTTTTGTAAAAATGTCAGCCAATTGTTGTTCGGTATCAACATGATGAAGCATAATGTTTCCTTTTTCAACATTATCTTGGAGAAAGTGATACCTAATGTCAATGTGTTTTGTTCTTGAATGTTGCACATGGTTTTTAGCAATGCAAATGGCGCTAGTGTTATCACAAAACAATGTAACACTATCTAAATCAACCCCATAGTCCTTAAGATTTTGAACAATCCAAAGAATTTATTAGCAAGCGCTAGTAGCAGCTACATATTCAGATTCGGCCGTGGATTGTGCAACTGAGTTTTGTTTTCTAGAGGACCAAGCAACAAGTGAATTACAAAGAAAATGACAAGCACCCGAAGTACTTTTCCTATCAATCCTACAACCTCCAAAATCAGCATCCGAAAAATCTTACAAAGTAACGGTTGAGGAAGAAGGAAGAAAAATGTCAAATTCTTGAGATCCATGTAAATACCTGAGTGTTCTTTTGTCGGCTTGATGATGTGAAGCATGGGGGGATGCTTGAAACCGTGCACAAAGACATACGCTGAATTGTATGTCCGGTCTTGATGCCGTGAGGTACAAAAGTGATCCAATTATACTTCTATATTCTTTTTGATCGACCGGGGCACCATCTTCATCAAGTTCAAGTGTCGTTGCTGTACCCATTGGTTTCCGAAGAGGCTTGCTTTTGTCCATGTTGAAGCTTTTGAGAAGGTCTCTTGTATACTTCATTTGATGCACAAAGGTACCTTCCTTGATTTGCTTGATTTGTAGCCCCAAAAAGTATGTGAGTTCTTCCATCATACTCATCTCAAATTCTGAACTCATCATAGCTGAAAACTTGGACACAAGATCATGAGAAGCACGTATAATCCACATACACTTGAAGGAATAATGAGTCATTGCCATTCTTAAGCAAAAAAAGAGTTTTATCAACCTTGCCCATGGTAAACCCCTTTTCAAGTAAGAATGTTTTTAACCTATCATACCATGCTCTAGGGGCTTGTTTGATACCGTACAAGGCTTTAGATAGTTTGTAAACATGATTAGGAAATTTTGGATTTTCAAAATCCGGTGGTTGCTTGACATAAACCTCCACATCTATTTAGCCATTAAGAAAAGCACGTTTAACATCCATTTGGTATAACTTGAAACCTTTAGATGCAGCAAAAGCTAACAAAGTTCTTATGGCTTATAATCTAACATCAAGAGCAAAAGTTTCATCAAAATCTAGACCTTCAACTTGTGTGAAACCTTGAGCAACCAACCTAGCCTTATTCCTAACCACAACCCCATCCTCACTTTGTTTATTTTTAAACACCCATTTAGTTCCAATTAAAGTGTGACCTTGAGGTAGAGGTACAGGTTTCCAAAAATTATTTCTTTCAAAATTTTCTAACTCTTCTTGCATGGCAATAATCCAAGATTCATTTGTGAGTGTGTGTGATATATCTTTGGGTTCAAAAGAAACAACAACAGCAGAAAGAGGGTGAGTGTTTGGATCGCAAAACCTGGACCGTGTGACTCGTTCGCAAGCTTCCAATGATTTGTTGTGGAGGATGACTTTTGAGGGCTCAGAGGGGAGTAGACACTACACAAGCTTCTTCTTCTTCTTCATGTTCATCACATATCGATGAGCTTGTAACTTGAGGAAGATTTGGACCAGCAATGGTGGTCGTCGGTGTTGGTTGTGAATCAAAATCAGGAGCTGGAACAATGTCATTAGCTGCTGAATTTTTGGGCAGCAGCACCACTTCTTCCTCATCTTCAACGAAAATACACCCCCCTGCGGAATTGGATCTGGAACTGCAATATTGGAGATGGTACCTAGGCTAGCATCATCAAAAGAAACCTCCCAAGTCTCCACAATATTGTTAGTGTCAAGTAAAAGCACACGGTAGCCTCTAGTATGAGATGGATAACCACGAAACATGTCATCAATAGATCTAGGTTTAAATTTATCAGGATTACCATGTTTCTTGAAAAATCATTTGCAACCGAAGACCAAAAAGTATGTGACACTAGGTATATGTCCAAACTGAAGTTCATATGGTGTTTTTCCTAGCTTAGCACGCAAGAAAACATGATTCGAAACATAACAAGCGGTTGCAATTGCATCTGCCCAAAACTTTCTAAGAGTTTGATACTCATCAAGCATAGTTCTAGCCATCTCAACTAAGGTTATGTTCTTTCTCTCTACAACACCATTTTTTTGAGGTACATACGGTGAAGAAAATTGATGATCTATTCCCTTTTCAGGACAAAAATGATCAAAGGATTGAATTTTAAATTCACATCTAATTGCTCCTAAATATCCTGGGTGATCAATTGTTAATCTAGGAAATAAAGTTCTAAAGTGACTAAAAGCTTCATTCTTAGATGCCATAAAATAACCCCAATAGTATCTAGAATAGTCATCAATAATCACAAGAACATACCATTTACCTCCGAAGGATTGAACACGTGAAGGTCCTACGGTGTCAAGATGCAAATGTTGACCCGGTTTAGTTGTCATGGTCATTATGAGAGGAGCATGTGAACCTGCAACCATCTTAGCATGTCTACAAGAGGAGCACACAATTTCATTGCCCCATTTTAAGCTTAGGCAGCCCACGTATGCAATCAAGAGCACTAACACGTGCCAGTTGATCAAAGCCTACGTGACCAAGTATACGATGCCAAAAGTTTAAGTCCTTAGAATCATTAGCAACTAGACGCCTATGCTTAGAAGAAGATGTATCAAAATCAGCTTTCCCACGTCATCAACACCTCTCATCGACATTCTTCATCACCAAATTGTCATCAACACCTCTCATTGAGCCCTAATCATGAAGAATCAAGTGTTGCACTCAATTCTTGATCCTTGAATCGCTAAACACACGGTACACCCTTTACATTCACTTTCCCTCTATTCACCTCTTGATCGCGCTATCCAGAAAACCCTATTTTCACAGTTCCCGGACAGGGCGAACTAGTCCGGCCCTGGCAGCGGACAAGTCATGTCTTGCAATCTGTTTTGGCTGAATTAATTCTAAATTGACACAAATCAACTCGAAATTTATTCAAACTTGTTAAAAACTATTGTAACTAGTTAGTAAACAATAATAGCAACTCATAAATGAGTTTTACCTCACAATTGCATTTATCATGCATATCATGGCATATTAAGTAATATATGAGCATTATTTGATTGTAATGTTTATTTTGCATGTTTGTCATGCGGAACGGAAGGCAACGCTGTAGAGAGTGTGTTCGAGGACTTGCAGAACAAGAGCTTTGAAGCCTTCAATCCTAACCAATCTTAAGAGCAAGGCATGTGTCCTTTATCATTTTGATCTAGGTTTTCAAATGTTTTGTTTGCACAATCCAATGCTTATGTTAATTGACGGGAAAACCCAATTGTAGGAGTTTACTAGTTTTGTATGACCACCCTTGTTGCTTGAACACAATGTAGAAAGTTGGGAAGGGTGTTTTACACTTTTGCTTTTTCTATACTCAATTGGTTTTGGAAACAATCATATTACTTAATTATGAACTAATGGACACATGAATGATGAGCATTGATAATAATGACCCTTTAGCAGCATGGTGCTTAGGGATCTAAGCAAGCCAGTTATTTGGAAGGGGTTGGACTGTTTTGGTGGTTTTGCTTGCTTTAGATCTAAGGACCAGTTCATGGAGCGACCATCCGGGATTTACAGTGCCACCACTGGGCCAAGTATGGGTGCGGCTTAGCTGACTAATAGTGGATTTCTAGTACTATTTGGACTATTAGGAAGGCTCGGGGAAGGGGTAGTCGGATGGGTTTGCAGTGATGGTGGGACTACCCTTGGATCCGAATGGCTCAAGAGGGGGCCCTTGGTTGGTTGTGCTCAGTTGGAGACATCACCACCGGTGAAACCTCAATTGGGTCTAAATATGCTAGTAATCACTTTGTAAAGGCTATTTGGTGATCTCTTGGCCACACACCAAAGGAAGTGTGAGACAGCATAATTGAGATTCCATAGTCATCAAAAGCTGATGAAATCACGAATTTATGGGTAAAGTGGTACAAGCTCTGCAAAGTGTGTTCAAAACTATCATGGTTGCCGTGCTCCTGGTTATGAGCAACCTGGACCTTCACATGATTAGAATTCTGGACCTTAACATGGTTTAATGGATGGAATTGAATTGGGAATTAATATTGGTTTATTAATTGGGTTTGGTATATGGATTGATGAAATTGAGACAGGTGAGAAGTTATGAGTTGATCATGGATTAATATTGCTAGTATTGGTTACTTAAGTTGAAACTAATGTTATTTAGGTTGTTTTGGGAAGGACCACACTTAATGATGATATAATTGCATTTTCAACTGTTTTGAACGTACTTTTATGCACTTAGGCCTATTTATTGTCATTCCTTGTTTAAGCTACATGTCATACTTTTCCACACTTGCTGAGTACGGCATGTGCTCACCCTTGCTATTCCCCCAGAAAATTCAGACACAGGCATCAACGTGGAGTACCAGGAGGTCTTTGAGGAGTTCTAGGTGTGCGTGTTACCGTCTAGCTTGCCCGTTGAGTTTGGAGTCTTAGTGTTTAGTGTTTTCCACTACAGTTGTTTAGAGCTTGTATTCGAAACTATTTGGTTTGTAATAAGGAACTATTATTAGTGTTTTTTTAGACTTGGTTTAATCTGTTTATCACTTGTGAATCACTTGTGTATGTGTGTTAAACATCCTAGGCACACATATGCATTACGCTTGGTTCATTTTCGGAACCGGGTGTCACAAATTGGTATTAGAGCCGTGTTTGAGCATAGGACGCATGCCTGGGTAGAATGGACACCACAAATCACTTATGACTTCTTCTCTATTCAAAATTTGACTGTTTTGCATTATTTTGTCCCCACTAGTTATATAATGTGGGAAAATTTGTGTTTTTTACTGCTGCTGCAATTTTTGCCACTTTTCCATCTTTTTGAGCAAAAGCACATCCTCTCATCTTAATTTATGGCTGCTGCAATTTAAGAACTGATATTTGTGTTTTCCTCTATTTTTCTCATGTTTTCTTATAGATGGCTCACACCAAAATGACAGGCCACTAGAGAGCTCGTTTGCCGCCCCTTGGAAGCAAGCTTAGGCCTCACTAGGAGCCACAAATGGATCCAGCCCAAGAGGAGGAAGAAGTGAGTTCTCCCATAAAGGAAGTTGAGCATGAACACTCTGACACGATGGAAGAAAATCCTAAGGAGGTGGAACATTATGATGATGAAGAGGATGAAGACCCTGATATGGTAGAATTCTATGAAGGTGAGGAAGAGGAAGGTGAAGCACACAAGGAGAATGAAGATGAAGCCCGAGAATAGGAGGAACTCGCTACACAGGAAGAAGTACCCAAAGCCCAAAGGAATGCATCACAACCTATAGAAGCCAGAAAGGAGGACAAATACCTAGTTTATCATGATGCCCATGATATCCATTCTGATGGCATCGATGGAGGATTTGCGGCTAAGCAATTGACAAAGTTCCTTGATATATGCAAAATGCACCGGTACTATTATGTCAAGAGGATTACTCACCATGGATGTGAAGAGTGGAGAGATCAAGTTACTGTTCTCACCAAAGATGAGGTGGTCACCTGACACTTTGCATCCACATGGAGATCCACTAGGGAGCAAGCTATTGATGATGTGTCTTAGGACGCACTTACTAGATTGTGCCACATCTACCGGCAGCAAGTTGGAGGTACTAGATTTTCGCTGCACCCGCAACACAAAAACGGAACAAGGGAAGTCCTAAGACCACAAGATGGAGCTCAAGTCAGTTCTCGTGCCATTGACAGTTCTCAGGATGTATGGGTGAACTTGGGAATTCGCTATGCTAATGCCAGTGAAGAGATCCGCTACCTCTATAAGAAGCTATTCATCATGGAGAAGCAAGAAGAAGTCTGTGCCACTATGGAGGTCAATGGTGTAGCAACCTCTCCAGCGCCTACATGGATGGCCAACTCACCTTGGCGTGCACCCATGTATGCCTCGTCTTTGCTGTCACCTTGGCCGCCTCACGGCCAGGACAGCCACGGCTCACACAATTAAGTCTAGGTCTCCTATTTAGAAGTTGGAAAAACATTTATATCATCTTGGTTGTGTTTGGTGTGGTGTGCTGAATTCTCTTGGTGTGTGCTTGTGCTTGTATGCCCTGTGCGAGTTGTGGGACACTTAGCATTTTGTCCACATGCGCACGTAGTAGAGAGTTGTGGGATCCTTGTACACATCCTCTAATAGGGTTTTTAGTTTAATAATAGAATTGGTTAGTTACATATACCTTGATTCATATAGTTGGGCCGTTTCTTTTAAAATTCTAAATTCTTATGTCTCTGCTATCCTTTTACCAACAGATGTCGAGGACTCACAACCAAAGGAATTCCAATGGTGAGGAGGAGGACAATGGAACACCTCAGAACAACAATGGATAGGGGCATGGAGCTATCAACCTTGAGCAGCTGTTGGCTATGCAGAACTAGCTCATGCAGACCATGATACAGACTATAGGACAGCTGCAAGCTAGCAACAACAACCAACCCCACATGCCACCACCACCCCCTCCACCCCACAACCGTTTGGGAGATTTCATGAGGACCAGATCGCCTACCTTTGCTCAAGTCGTAGACTCTATGGAAGCTTATGATTGGCTTAAGTTTGTAGAGAAGAAATTTTCTCTTGTCCAGTGCAGTGATAGATAAAAGGTTTTGCCTCACACTAGTTGGTTGGAGCTCCTGCGGATTGGTGGGAATCTCTATGCGATGCTCACGCTAATCATGAAAGAATCACCTGGGATGAATTCAAGGAGAAGTTCCATTCTCAGTATGTGCCAGAGGGAGTTATGATACTGAGAAGACAAGAATTTGAAAACCTCAGGCAAGGAAGGATGAGTGTGAGTGAGTATCTCAACAAATTCACTCAACTATCTAGATATACTCCAGAGGACCTCAACACTGATAGCAGGAAGCAATACCTGTTCATGAGGGGTCTCAACAATGAAAATTGAAGTTCAGTTGCTCATTGCTAACTATGAAAATTTTTAGAAGCTGGTTGACAAGGCCATTGTGGTTGAGAACAAGATTCATGAGATGGAGCTAGATCACAAGAGGAAGATGTCATATCATAGACAACCGCAAGGAAGCAATGTTTGCCCTCGCTATGCACCAACTGTTGCACCATATTACAACCCATCTGCTGCTGCATACCGCCCCGCATATCCACCGTGACCGCAACAACCAATGCAACAACGCCCGCCCATGCAAGCGCCTCGCTTACCTATGCAACTTGCGCCACGCCCGAATATGCCTGCCTATGCTCAGAATCAGCCTCGCCGTATCTTCGCTGGTGCCACTGGTGGAAATATATGTATACTTGTGGTCAAGTGGGACATTTTGCAAATCAATGCCCAACATCAGGTCAAGGACAAATGAATAATGCTCCTAGGAAAAATCCTAGGCCTAATGGAGGAGCAACTCAAGGCAACCGAGGACCACATAACTTTGCTCGTGGCAAGGTGAACCATGTATCTACAGAAGAGGCTCAACAAGCTGAAGATGTTGTGATTGGTATGTTACAACACCGCTGCTATATTATTTTATTCTGGAGCATCCCATTCATTCACCTCATCAAAGGATGTTGCAAAGCATAGCATGCCTATATCATATCTGAAGTATACCTTGTTGGTTAAATCTCCTGGAGGGGAGATGAGGACGAATATAGTTTGTCCAAAAGTAAGTATTTCCATGAGGGGGTAGATTTCCTTGCCAACCTTATAGTCCTGAATTCGCGAGGTTTGGACATCATACTTGGAATGAATTGGCTAAGTAAGCATAATGGAGTAATTCAATGTGCCACTCGGACAGTGCAATTGACAAATGAGGAAGGAGTCAATATAGAATTCAAGGTAGTTCAGTTGATAGCCGAGAAGGCAATTGTAAACCATACAGAGGGTGTAACTTTGGAGGACATTCCAATGGTTCGTGAGTACCAAAAAGTGTTTCCTAAGGAATTGCCAGGTATGCCACCTGATTGCGACATTGAGTTTGTAATTGATTTAATACCTGGAACTGCACCTATAGCAAAGAGGCCATATAGGAGCCTCCTCAGGAATTAGCGGAGCTCAAGAAGCATATTCAAGAGCAGTTATAGAAGGGTTTTATAGGACCAAGCTCGTCACCATTGGAAGCCCCAATGCTTTTCATAGATAAGAAGTAAGGATCCCAAAGGATGTGTGTGGATTATCGGTCTCTCAACAAGGTGACAACCAAGAATAAGTACACGTTGTGCTTCATAGAGGATCTGTTCGACCAAATGAAGGGAGCCAGAATATTCTCTAAGATTTATCATCGATCGGTATATTTCCAAATGAAGATTAGACCATCGGACATACCTTAAGACAGCTTTCAGGACACGGTATGGATCATATGAGTATACGGTCATGTCATTCAGATTGACTAATGCACCCGCATACTTCATGTATCTCATGAACATGGTTTTCATGGAGTATTTGGATAAGTTCGTGATAGTGTTCATTGATGACATCATGATCTACTCGAAAAGTGAAGAGGAGCATGAAGAGCATTTAAGGCTGACATTGCAGAAATTGCGAGACCATCAGTTGTATGCCAAGTTCAACAAGTGCAAATTCTGGTTAAGGGAGATATCATTCCTAGGCCATGTCATATCTGGAGGAGGAGTGTTAGTTGACCCAGGAAAGGTTAGATATGTGTTAATGAGGGAACCACCACAGAATGTGCAGGAGATAAGGAGTTTTTTTGGAATGACAGGATATTACAGTCGGTTCATCAAGTACTTTTCCAAGATAGCAAAGCCCATGACTCAACTATTAATGAAGGAGAAGCCTTTCAGGTGGACTCAAGCTTGTCAGGATAGTTTCGAGGATCTAAAGAAGAGGTTAACAAAACAACACTTTTGTTAGTATTGCCAGAGGTGAGCAAGAGCTTTGATATCTATTGCGATGCTTCGAGGCAAGGACTTGGTTGTGAATTAATGCAAGGAGGCTGAGTAGTAGCTTTTGCATCAAGGCAATTGAAGAAACATGAGCAAAATTATCCTATGCATGATCTCAAACTTGCAGCCGTAGCGCATGTGTTGAAGATTTGGAGACATTACGTTCTTGGTCATAGAGGTGAGATTTATATGGACCATAAGAGTCTCAAGTACATATTCACACAAATGGATCTTATTTTGAAGAAACAATGATGGTTGGAACTCATTAAGGGTTATGATGTGGGAATCAGTTATCATCTATGAAAGGCCAACGTAGTGGCTGATGCTTTGGGTCGAAAGGGAGCAAGCCACCAGCTCACCGCTAGGGAATTGCCACCCGAGCTATGCAAGTAGTTTGAACGGTTGAATCTTGGATTTGCAAATGAGATGGGAGAAATGGAAGTGAAACCGACCTTGGAACAAGAAATCTGAGAAGGTCAAATGAAGGATAAGGAGATCAAGGAAATTAAAGAAAGAATCCATGAAGGGAGAGAATTCAGATTTGATGTGGATGACCAAGGTACTCTATGGCATGGAAAGTAGATTGCTGAGCCTAATGAGAAGCTTCTCCGATAGTTGATACTAAAGGAGGCACATGACTCACTTTACTCCATCAATCCCGGGTGTACGAAGATGTACAAGGATCTGAAGACGTGCTACTGGTGGGATGGTATGAAGAGGGACATAGCTGAATATGTCGCATTGTGTGATGTATGCCAATGAGTCAAGGTCGAACATCAAAGGCCAGCTGGATTATTGCAGCCATTGAAGATTCTGGAATGGAAGTGGGAAGAGATTGGTATGGATTTCATAGTTGGTTTACCTCGCACTTCAGCAAGTTACGATTCGATATGGATTATTGTGGATCGATTGACAAAATTAGCACATTTCATTCCTGTCAATACTACCTATAGTGGAGTGAAGTTGGCAGAATTGTATATGGGGAGAATCGTGTGCTTACACGGAGTGCCAAAGAAGATAGTGTCCGATAGAGGTTCTCAATTTATCTCAAGGTTCTGGCAAAAGCTGCACGAGTCTATGGGAACTCAATTGAATTTCAATTCTTCATATCACCCTCAAACGGATGGACAGAACGAGAGAACAAATCAGATTTTGGAAGACATGCTAAGGGCTTGTTCGCTAAAGTATGGAGGAAGTTGGGACAAGAGTCTTCCATATGCTGAATTCTCCTACAATAACAATTATCAATCAAGTTTGAAAATGTTTCCATATGAAGTATTGTATTGGAGAAGGTGTAGGACGAAGGTGTAGGACACCCCTGTTTTAGAATGAGACAGGTGTGGGGACCGGAGTCCACACCTCCGAGGATCTCATTGGGTGGTGCCGTGCGATGCGGCA
The DNA here is from genome assembly GCA_036927565.1 of Tuctoria greenei. Taxonomy (NCBI): domain Eukaryota; kingdom Viridiplantae; phylum Streptophyta; class Magnoliopsida; order Poales; family Poaceae; genus Tuctoria; species Tuctoria greenei. The sequence goes on along the minus strand of JAYESD010000009.1, from coordinate 123,210,822 downwards.
CCTAACAGCACACACGGAAAGGATACCAAAACATATAAAGTTTTCATTTCATAATAAGAAGAGTTTACAAAAGAGTGTACCACAGGGGTACACACGCAGCAGAAAAATACATACTCATAATCTCACCTAACTAAGCAGGAGAGAAGACATCCATACCCTAGGACGCTTCTCACTAGCAACATGAATAACATTCAGCAGCGGCGTGGTTCACATGAGATTTATCTCGACACCTCGAGTCTCATGTACAACCTGAAGAGCAGAAATAAAACTAATACCTGCAAAAATCATTAAAGCGCAAACGTGAGCATAAGGCTCAACAAGACTAACCCGTCTCACTAGACATATGAAGGGTGAATACTAAGCATAGGTAAGGAATGGCATAAAAGACTCGCCTACAAGTGGATCCTTATAATCTTGTTTTAAGTGGCAAATGAAATTCTTTGGGCACGGCACATCATAGACTCCACAATCAAACAAGAAACGCTTTGCTGATGATATGACATGCCCAAAGCACGTAATGCTATTACAGCTAAAGTATGGGGAAACTGTAAACTTTTAATTGTACTATCTCTAAATCATACAAGGTTGCAAAGTAATTATAATTCAATACAATGTGATTTTATGGCTTCTTTAGTATTTACTACGTCACGGCGCAGTGAACAAGTGGTAGTCTATTACTGCGTGGGACAGTGATTGCAATCAGGACACACCTGGACAACACGACACATACGTCGTTTGGATGTGTCAGCGAGCACGCCCGTACCTACATAACACTTTAGTACTAGGTGTATATGGCCACCTTTCACAAGAAACTCGAACGCCGAGCCCGTCTCACCTCCGCGAACAGAAGGTCTCCGCACGGAACACCTTAGGTGTCCGCCGACCAATTTACACCTTACTATCCTCAGCCCACCCCTATCGATGGTGAGTTAATGGGCCTCGACACCCCAGTTATCAAGTTACATTAGTTTATTGGATTCCATATGTCCATTATATTGCCAGTACAATTCAAGCTTGTCCGAAGGGGCCGCATACAGACGGGCCTTAATCGACATAGGCAGGGCTATGCGACCGAGACTCAATTCTCGCCGCTTCCTATCCATTCCCTACCCGATCTCTATTTCATTATATTATGCCATTTTCTATTTAACCAATCCTGTGAGATATGTCCTACATCTCTCGCGAGTAGATTCCAACTACTCGACTTCTACCGGATTTCCTATGCATTAGCAAAGAAGTTACTACAGGTCAAACTGTAATTCGTTCCAACCAATCCCTGGGATTTTTGGCCATGCAAGTGGAGTATCAAACACCTTATACGTAATGCACAATATCAATTGGGACGTAAGTGAATAAAACTGGAAAACTTTAAAAAGCTCTTAAATGCAAACCGGGGCTTGCCTTAGTTTGCAACTCGAATAAATGTCAATTGTTAGGGCTTGGTCTTCCTCTGGAGAACCTGTCATGGAACTTCAGTGGGAACACCTTGGCCTTCTCCTCCAATTGAAGCTCATTGTCGATCACCTACCACCACGTTTCCTATCGACATGATATGCATATAAGTAAGTAATATAAGGAAACACTAGAGTTAAGAAGATTGTGTACTCTTTAGGAACAACGAGATTGACTAAGAGGAATAGACATGCCTCTGTTGTGTGGATAAACAAAGGATGACTCAAGGTGGTCATAGTAGTATCGAGATGTGAATTGAAAGGTGCAACGTAAGCACATATTGCAACTTGGCACTCAACACTCGATGCTATGCCACTCAAGGATGATAAAGCTGAATGGTGTGGAAGTGTTGGACTGGTAGTGTAAGGATGACCTAAGAATCAAGGGGGATATCAAAAGCTTGAGTATGAGTGGAGTGTACAAGATGAAGGTCGCGATTTAGCATTTGACCAATGAACTTGACTTAACTCATAAAGGAGTAAACCTAGTTAAGTGAGCAGTGCTGTCGTCAGGTCCCGACTTAAGATGAACCATGATGGAACCTAACGACAGTTGGGATAGTATTGGGATCAACATGGCTTTGACTTAAGAAGTCATTACAAGCACTGTTAACTTAGCATGAGTACTGAGACAACGTCAAATGACTTGTAGGTAAAGTAATTTCTACGGCAAGCTTCTCGAGCATCGTTCAAGTGCTTACATGGCACTATTGCAGTGTCCTTTGCAAGATTGTCCAGATGAGCTCAATGAACTCCTAGAACTCAAACATGATGCAAGACCTTGTCGTGACGGTCATGCTTTGCCATCACGAGAAGATCGGATTAGCCAGGTCAATTGGGTTTACTAGTTTTGTATGACCACCCTTGTCGCTTGAACACAATGTAGAAATTCGGGAAGGGTGTTTTACACTTTTGCTTCGCTTTACTGAATTGGGTTTGGGAAACAATCGTATTACTTAATTATGTACTAATGGACACATGAATGATGAGAACTGATAATAATGACCCTTTAGCAACATGATTCCTAGGGATCTAAGCAAGCCGGTTATGTGAAAGGGGTTGGACTGTTTCGGTGGTTTTGCTTGCTTTAGATCTAAGGACTGGTTCGTAGAGCGACCATCCAGGATTTACAGTGCCACCACAGGGCCAAGTATGGGTGCGGCTTAGCTGACTAATTATTTGGACCATTAGGAAGGCTCGGGGAATGGGTAGTCGGATGGGTTTGCAGTGATGGTGGGACTACCCTGCGATCCGAATGGCTCAAGAGGGGGCCCTTGGTTGGATGTGCTCAGTTGGAGACATCACCACCGGTGAAACCTCAGTGGGGTCTAAATATGCTGGAAATCACTTTGTAAAGGATATTTTGTGATCTCTTGGCCACACACCAAAGGAAGTGTGAGACGGCATAATTGAGATTCCATAGTCATCGAAAGGTGATGAAATCATGAACTTGTGGGTAAACTGGTACAACTTCTGCAGAATGTGTTAAAAACTATCATGATAGCCGTGCTCCCGGTTATGAGGAACCTAAACCCTCACATGGTTAGGGTTATGGACCTTGAACACGGTGTAATGGCTGGAATTGAATTGGGAATTGGTATTGGTTTATTAATTGGTTTTATTATATGGAATTGATGAAATGGAGATAGATGAGAAGTTATGAGTTGATCATGGATTAATATTGCTGGTATTGGTTTCTTAAGTTGAAACTAATGTTATTTGGGTTGTTCTGGGAGGGGCCACACTTAATGATGATATAATTGCATTTTCAACTGTTTTGAACGTACTTTTATGAAAGTAGCCCTTTTTTATCATTCCTTGTTTAAGCTACATGTCATACTTGCACACACTTGCTGAGCACGACATGTGCTCACCCTTGCTATTCCCTCGACAAAATTCAGACGCAACCGTCAACGTGGAGTACCCGGAGGTCTTTGAGGAGTTCTAGGTGTGCGTGTTACCGTTAAGCTTGCTTGTGGAGTTTGCAGTCTTAGTGTTTTGTATTTTCCACTTCAGTTGTTTAGAGCTTGTATTCGAGACTGTTTGGTTTGTAATAAGGTATTGTTATTAGTGTTTTTTTCGAGACGTGGTTTAATATGTTGATCATTTGTGAATCACTTGTGTATGTGTGTTAAACATCCTGGGCACACAAATGCATTATGTTTGGTTCATTTTTGGAACTGGGTGTCACAAATGTCTTCTTGGCTACTTGGAATCTTAACTCCTGATCAGACGGAGCTTTGTCGACTTTTTGGTTTCCTTCCCGCTAGTGGAAAGGTGTGTAATCTTGACGCTTGCTATTACATTCAACAAGCCTTTTAACTTCATGATAGTCTTCAAGCTTGTGGGCTGTAGACTTGTGGATCGGACACCACAACTTGTCACCATCTTCAGACGATGGTCAAGATGGCTTGTCAAGGTGTGGCCCTCATCCACCTGGTGCTGCGGCAACATCAGCTATAATTGTGTCAGCAAGTGACTTCTTCTTGCCACTTGACTTCTTTTTCTTTTTGCCACTACCATTGGCAGTAGCTCCGGCTTTGGAGGCAGAATGACTAGCCCCTACAGCTGGTTTGGAGTGTATCTCACGGCCCTTCGCAGCTCTAGGACATTGGTTAGCCAGGCTGAAGAGTTCTATGACACTGCTAACATCCTTGGTTGCCAGCTTCTCCAACATCTTCTTATCCCAAACACCTTGTCGAAAGGGAAAAACTACAGAGGTGTTTGAGATAGAAGGAATTGTATAACGTACCTGAGAGAATCCCTAGATGAAGGATCATAGTGACTCTCCCGCTTTTGTTGTACTGCAAAAAGGTCCAGCTTGGTGCCAGGTCAGGTGTAGGAGCTCCCGAAGTTGGTGGTGAAATTGTGGCATAGTTCCCCCCAACTGTAGATGGAGTCAGGGGGTAAGCTCATAAACAGGGACCTAGCAGTCCCGATCAAAGCCACTGGAAAGTAATTGGCCATGACGGTCTCATTCCCTCCAGCGGCGAGGATAGCGGTGGAGTAGAATTGAAGAAATTCAACGGGGTTGACTGTCCTGTATTACTTCTCAAGCAAATGAGGTTGGAACTTGGGTGGCCACTCCACCATGCAGAGATGTAAGGTGAAGGCTGAACAGCCGCCTCCAACTCCAAAAGGAGAATGGTTTTCACGAGCAAGTCACCTCTCGCAGCCATGCTCGATGTTGACGCGGCCGTCCTGCCTAATGTACTGACGGTCGAGCTCCAACTGAAGATCTTGAGTCAAGAGCCTTCACGCTATGTGAGTGCAATAATGCGCAACAGAAGTATGCGACGTCACTTGCTGGGAGGGCGCATGCCTCCTGTATATGGTGCCAAAGGACCAAGTCTTCCAGACAAGGTCCTGTTACGGGTAGGTGCCTGTTCTGCATCGGGCAGTCCCTGGATGTTTAGTGTTGTGGCTACGGCTGCAACCAAATGCTCAATGTCAGCACCCATTGTTCTAGCACGGCCAGAGGAGCTCCTGGTGCTAGAGGATGTTGGAGGAGAGTATATGTTGCATTCAACATGTTCTAAGGATTGTTGGTCAATTCTGTGAGTGATGCTAGGACAACATCCTGTTGTGCAGCGTTTGCTGCAGCAGCAGGTGGTGCTGGTAGTGGGACGATGTTTGCCACCTTATGAGCATTGGCAGGATCAACTGCTTGTCCAGCCGTTCCGTTTGAAGCGGCAGTAGAGTTCACCATCTTGGAGATCTTGAGCTCCCCCTTCCTGTCACACTAAATTTCGAAGTGTTCTAATGACACTTCCCCCGGTACTACTATGAAGTAACCCGCGGAGGTTCATATTTAGGCAGGGAGCAAAACCAAGAATCAAAGACAGTAAGGCACAGGGAGTTTTACTTGGTTCGGGCCGCCTGAGCATAATACCCTACTCAACGGGGTGTTGGTGTATTGTATGAGCTTGTGTAAGCTTGAGTGTGGATGAGTGAGAATGTGTTCCTTTCTACCATGCAGCATAGTCCTTTTATATGCCAAGGACTAGTTGTTACAGCATGTGCCAGGGCCCGACCGGTAGCCCCGACTGTAATAACCACCCTATACACAATCTACAGCTGTTAAGGGGGGTTAATAGTGTGATATGTGCCTTAATTGTAACATTATCGGTCTTGATAGTCCTCTTATCGTGCGTCATTATTACGGCATTAATGACGCATTAACCAGGTCTTGTAACAGCCAATTGATAGCCCTTGAATGTCTGGACTGTTGTAGATCCTGGAGTCGTCCTGTTGTAGACATAGTCCCGGACGTGTGACACATGGCAGTTCTTGAGCTTCCCTCTGGAGGGAGGTAGGTCCAGAGCTACTGGACACCTGGCAGCATCGGAGCTTCCCTTGTTGGGGAGGCAGGTCCAGCACCCTACGGCACCTAGCAGCACTGGAGTCACCCAGAGGAGGGCGGTAGGTCCGGAGCTACTGGACACGTGGCAACACCGGAGCCACCCTAAAGAGGTAGGTAGGTCCGGTACTGTGAGACACGTGGCAGCTGTAACACCCTCATTTTCATGCATCATGCCCTACATACATTCATATACATGTCTAACATTAAGCAACATAAAAGGAAACAAGTTTACAATGAATATAGAGTTAAACGCACTTAAAAATTTTGGGAAGTGCAGACTAGTCCATTTTTTGTGCGGACTATTCCGATTCCTCTCTGACTTCAAATGGACTTGCCCGTTTTGCTGTGGACTAGTCTATTTTTGCCTCTGGACACCTTCAGACTTGTCCGGCCTTGTGCGGACTAGTCCAGTGTTCCAATTCCTTGGAAATTTTGCTAAATCCTTGGACTTGTCCGGACTAGTCTGGTCTTCCAGTGGACTTGTCTGTTTTTGGCTCTGACTAAAGTCGGACTTGTCTGATTTTTGGCCAGACTTGTCTGTTTTTCCCCTCTGGATATGTTCGTACTAGTCCGATGTCCAGTTCGGACTCGTCCGATTTCTCTCTGTCCAACTTCGGACTAGTCCGCCCCTCTCGGACTTGTCCGATAAATCGAGACTCTGAATTGATCTTTTGTTTCACGAATTGTTTCTTGGGTTTTACGTTAAGTGGGCCTAGAGACGTTGTGCCTAAATCTTTTAGAGCTCATGTGGGACCCCAAACCGACCCCTACTCATCTCAAACTCGAAATCCACCAAACCTCAGCCTCCACCTCTATATAAACAACTCCACCCCTTGGCATGACATCTATTTGCCACTTTTCCACCTCACCCAAACCCTAGCTCGTGGATAGCGACCACCAAGGAAGGAGAAGGAGATCTAGAACAAGAGAAGAAGAGGAGGAAACGAAAGAGGGTCAAGATCTCCATCAACTTCGTGTTCTTCATCGATGATTCGCCATCAAGTTTTTAATCAACCCTAGATCGCCAAGAATCGAGTGTTGCCTCTAAAACCATTGATTCTTTGGGTCACAAACACTTGGTATACATTCTACTTCCTTTTCCTTACGTGAATTCAACCCCAAGTCTCCAAATTCACATCGATCTAGAAAACCCTAATATGCCGTTCTTGCGAATTGTGGACTTGTCCGGTCTCCAGCGGACTAGTCCGATTTTCCTGGTTAAAATTGCATTGAATTAATTCTAAAATTAATTGAAATCAATTCCAAACCTATGTAGACTTCTTAATAACCATTGTAATTGATTAATGAACATTATTGACAACTAATTAACTAGTTTTACCTTGCATTTGCATTAATCATGCATGTCATGTCGTATTGAGTAATATTTGTGCACTCTTAGATTTTGTTTCATGTCTTGTATGTTTATTGTGCGGATTAGACGGATTTGCGCTAGGGAGTGTTGCGGAGGATCTCCAGCACCAAGAGTTTGAAGCCTTTGCCCAAACCAAGAGCAAGGCAAGTGTCCTTGAAGCATATTGATCCTGTTCTAAAATAAAAGTTTTGTTTGTAAACAGCATGCTTGTGTCAATTTGATGGGAACCCTATGATAGGAAGTTTACTAGCTTTGTTTAACCACCCTTGTCACCTGGAATATATGGTAGAGAGTCGGGAAGGGCTTTTTACCTTTATGCTTTGCTTAATTAATCGGGGTGGGAAACCAACTATACTACTTAATTATGCATTTTTGAGATTATTGTTAACATGAACTGGTTAATGTGACATGATAACAGGTGATCTAAGCAAGCCTGGAATGTGGATTGGGTTGGATGTTATAGTGGTTTTGCTTGCTTTAGATCTAAGGACAGGTTCATGCAAGAATAAGCCAGGATTACAGTGCCACCACGAGGCCAAGTATGGGTGCGGCGTAGCTGATTATTTAGGGCTTTGCTGGTGCTGTTTGGACCATTAAAGATGCTCGGGGAAGGGGTAGTCGGATTGGGTTTGTTGATGATTGGTGGGACTACCCTGGGATCCGAATGGCACAAGAGGGGGCCCTTGGTTGAAGATGTGCTCAGTTGGAGGCATCGTCACCGGTGAAACCTCAGTGGGGTCTGAATAGGCTAGTAATCCATTTGTAAAGGCTATTTTGTGATCTCTTGGCCATACACCAAAGGAAGTGTAATTTGTATAAGAGAGGCTCTTTAGTCGCCGACGGGTGATGAAATCACAAACGCGTGGATAAAGTGGTACAAACTCTGCAGAGTCTAATAAAACTATCATAATAGTCCTGCTTCCGGTTATGAGCACCTGGACAACTTTCATGATTAGAGGGAAATTGAGGAATTGGGATGGTTTTGGTATTTGGATGGTTATGGTTATAATTGATAACATGGTTTATGGTTATGGGTTGATTTATGGCAATGAGTATGGTTAATGATGATGTGAAATCTAGAATATGGATGATGGATATGGTTTATGGACTGGTACTATGATATTACATATGGTTTATGATGGGTTATTTCACATACATATAATATATTGCTTTTTAAATGCTTTAATGTACTTTTCAGCACTTAACCATTATTACATTTGTCATTTGAATCATCTACATGTCATACTTTCCACACTTGCTGAGTACCACATGTACTCACTCTTGCAATTCCCCCACCAACAGTTGCAGGTCAGGATTGGGAGTTTAACGTTGATAATGCAGAGTTCTAGGCCGTGTCTACCGTCATCTTTGCCGGTGGAGTGTTGGAGTTGCGTTATCCCTATTACTTGTGCTGCTTAGTTGCTTAATTAGTTATTTCCGCTGCATTTGTTCAACTTGTCATTAATATTCACTAGAGCTTGTAATCATGGATGATATGCATTATGTAATAAAGTACTTATTTAATAATTGGAGCTGTGGTAATTGTGTGTATATCGTTTTGATGCACTTGTGTATGTGTGTTGAACATCCTGGGCACACATATACTGCACTTAATTCATTTTCGGGACCAGGTCACAAATTGGTATCGGAGCCACAGGTTGACCGTAGGATGCAGCCTAGATAGAATGGACACTTTAGAGCACATAGCAACACTCAGGAATTGATTTGATCTTGTTTGGCTTGCTGTTTGTTATATATATTGTTTGCTTGTGTGCTTAATAGAGGATTTTGGGATGATTTAGCATTGCCATGTCCACCTAGGCTGTTTAGTTAGTTGCTTAGTTTCATATCCCTTGATGCACATAGTTGGGGACCTTTTCTAAATTCTTATCTCTTTCTTTTCTTTAGATGGTGAGAACTCACAACCAGAGGGATGGCAATGATGAGGAGGAGAACAATGGAGTGCATCAGAACAGAATGGGCAAGGACCTGCCCAGGGAGCTATCAACATTGAGCAGCTATTGGCCATGCAAAACCAACTCTTGCAGGCCATGATACATGATATGGGATAGCTGCAGGCTGGTAACATCAACAATCAACCCCACATGCCTCCACCGCCACCCCTGCCTCCTTATAACTGGTTGGGGGAATTCATGAGGACTAGGCCGCTACCCTTTTCTCAAGCTGCTGACCCTATGGATGCTGATGATTGGCTCAAGTCCGTGGCGAAGAAACTTGCTATTGTCCAATGCAGTGACTGGGAGAAGGTTCTATTTGCTTCTCATAAACTAGTTGGAGCAACTGCGGATTGGTGGGATGCTTATTGCAATGCTCAAGAGAATCAAGAGAGGATCACTTGGGCCAAATTCAAGGAGAACTTCTGTTCTCATTATGTGCCACAAGGTGTTATGATATTGAAGCAGCAAGAATTTGAGAACTTAAGGCAGGGAAGGTCAAGCGTGAGTGAATATCTCAATAAGTTCACTCAACTCTCAAGATATGCGCCTGAAGATGTGAGCCGGGATAGCCGGAAGCAATACATGTTCATGAGAGGCTTGAACAATGAAATCCAAGTGCAATTGCTCAACTGTGATTATGCCAACTTTCAGAAGCTTGTGGACAAAGCCATTGTTGTGGAGAATAAGGTCTGTGAGATGGAGCAAGACAATAAGAGGAAGGCGCCATATAAGGACAACAACAAGGAAGCAATGTGCACCCTCGCTTTGCGCCACCCAATGTGCCTTATTACAGCTCTTCAGTGCCTGCTCAACGCCGTGGATATGCACCGCGCCTAGCTCAGTTTCTGCAGCAATGCCCTGTCATGCAAGCACCTAGGCCTCCAATGCCTTATGCGCCTCATGCTAAATTTCCTGGTGCAAACATTCAGAATCAAGCTCGTCCCAATAATTCTGGTGGAGTTAAGAAGTGCTATACTTGTGGAGAAGCTAGACACTTTGCACATCAATGTCCTAAGTCTGGCCTTGGACAAGGAAGCAATGTGCCGAGGCAAAACCCAAGACCGAATGGAGGAGCACTGCAAGGGAACCGTGGACAGCAGAATTTTGCTCGTGGCAACGTGAACCATGTCTCTACGGAGGATTCTCAACAAGTGGATGATGTGGTCATTGGTATGCTTCTCGCAAACTCTAACCCGATGAATATGTTATTTGATTATGGAGCATCGCATTCATTCATTACAAAGAAATATGTTGCCAAGTATAGTTTGCCTATCTCTCATATGAAGTTTACCCTATTGGTTAAGTCTCCTGGAGTAGAGATGAGGACAAATATAGTATGTCCAAAAGTAAGCCTTGGAATAAGGGGGGTAGATGTCCTCACCAACCTCATGGTTTGGATTCCCAATGATTGGACATTATACCTTGTATGGACTGGTTAAGGAAGCACCATGGAGTCATTGAATGTGCCACGAAGATGGTGAAGTTGACTAATGAGGACGGGATCACCATTGAATTTGAAGCATCTCAACATGCACCGAAGCACCTGGAGTTGAATCACATGGACGGTGCCATAATTGAGGAGATTCCAGTGGTATGTGAATTCTTAGACGTGTTCCCGGATGAGTTGCCAGGTATGCCACCTGACCGAGACATTGAATTTGTTATTGATTTAATACCTGGAACTGCACCTATAGCTAAGAGGCCATATAGGATGCCTCCTAAGGAGTTAGCGGAGCTCAAGAAGCAGATTCAAGAGCAACTGGAGAAGGGCTTTATTCACCCAAGCTCTTCACCTTGGAGAACGCTCGTTCTATTTTTTGACAAGAAGGGTGGAACACAAAGGATGTGCGTGGATTACCGAGCTCTTAACGATGTGATGATCAAGAACAAGTACACCTTGCCCTGCATAGAAGACTTGTTTGATCAGATGAAGGGTGCTCGTATCTTCTCCATGATTTGAGGTCGGGATACTTTCAAATGAAGATTAGACCATCGAACATACCTAAGACAGCTTTTAGGACATGGTATGGATCCTATGAATACACCGTGATGTCTTTTGGATTGACCGCACTTGCCTATTTTATGTACCTCATGGATATCGTCTTCATGGACTACTTGGATAAGTTCGTCGTGGTGTTCATTGATGACATTATGATCTACTCGAAGGATGAGAAGGAACATGAGGAACACTTGAGGCTCACGTTGCAGAAATTGAGGGAGCATCAACTATATGCCAAGTTTAGCAAGTGCAAGCTTTGGTTAAGGGAAGTGTCATTTTTGGGTCATATCATCTCTGGAGGAGGAGTATCGGTTCACCCCAGAAAAGTGAGGGACGTGTTGAAATGGGAGCCCCCATAGAAGTTAAGGAAATAAGGAGTTTCCTTGGGATGGCTAGGTATTACCGTCAATTCATCAAGGACTTTTTCAAGATAGCCAAGCTAGTGACGGAGTTGGTAATAAAGGGGAGAGTGTTTCAATGGACTCAAGCTTGTCAAGAGAATTTTGAGGAGTTGAAGAAAAGTTTAATCACAGCTCCAGTTTTGATAATGCCGGATGTGAGAAAGAGTTTTGATATATATTGTGATGCATCGAGACAAGGACTTGGATGTGTGCTCATGCAAGAAGGTCAAGTGGTTGCATATGCATCGAGACAATTGAAGAAGCATGAGTAGAATTATCCGACGCAAGATTTGGAACTTGCAGCTGTGGTACACGCGTTGAAGATTTGGTGACACTATATTCTTGGTCATAGGTGTGATATTTATACGGATCATAAGCGTTTGAAGCATATTTTCACACAAACGGATCTGAACTTGAAGCAATGAAGATGGTTGAAGCTTATCAAGGATTATGATTTGGGAATCAATTATCATCCGGGAAAAGCCAATGTAGTGGCCGATGCCTTGAGTAGAAAAGGAGTAAGTCACCAACTCACAGTTCGAGAGCTGTCATCCGTATATAAGGAGTTTGAACGGTTGAATCTCAAATTTGTGAATGAGATGGGAATAATGGAGTTAAATCCGACCTTAGAGCAAGAAATTTGAGAAGCACAAACAATGGATGAGGAGATTCAAGAAATCAAGGAAAGAAACCAAGAGGGAAGAGAATTCAGATTTCATGAGGATGAACATGGTACTCTATGGCTTGGTAAGAGGATTGTCATGCCCAACGTGAAGCGTATTCAAGAAACGATATTAAAAGAGGCACACGACTCTCCATATTCAATTCACCCTGGTTGTACGAAGATGTACAAAGATTTGAAGACATGTTATTAGCGGGATAGCATGAAAGAGGACATAGTTGAATATGTAGCTCTATGTGATATGTGCCAACGAGTTAAGACAGAACATCAAAGGCAAGCTGGACTATTGCAACCATTGAAAATTCTGGAATGGAAGTGGGAAGAGATTGGTATGGACTTTATAGTTGGATTGCCCAGTACCCAGTCCGGTTATGACTCAATTTGGGTAATTGTGGATCGGCTGACCAAATCAGCTCATTTTATCCCGATGAAGACCAAGTATACAATTGCACAATTGGCCAAAATATAAATGGAGCATATTGTGTGTCGACATGGAGTCCCGAAGAAGATAGTGTCGGACAGAGGTTCTCAATTTACCTCCAAGTTCTGACCTAAATTGCATGAAGCATTGGGTACAAGGTTGAATTTTAGCTCAGCATATCACCCTCAAACGGATGGACAGACTGAGGGGGCCAATCAGATTTTAGAGGATATGTTAAGTGCATGTGCTTTGAAGCATGGGAACAGTTGGGAAAAGAGTTTGCTGTAAGCGGAATTCTCATATAATAATAGCTATCAAGCAAGTTTGAAGATGTCACCCTATGAAGCACTGTATGGAAGGAAATATAGAACACCTTTGTTCTAGAATGAGACAGGAGAAACTCAAGTGTTAGTTTCGGATGTGTTGCTAGAAGTTGAAAAGCAAGTCCAGATTATTCGCGAGAACTTGAGGGCTGCACAATCAAGGCAAAAAGGCTATGCGAACAATAAGTGAAGGAAATTAGCCATTGAAGTAGGAGATTTCGTTTACCTCAAGGTAACGTCAATGAGAGTCATAAGAGGTTTAACATAAGAGGAAAGCTAGCACCTCGATACATTGGGCCATTCAAGATTTTGGACAAAAGAGGAGAGGTAACATATAAATTGGAGATGCTAGTTCATCTTTCCGATGTTCATCACTACAAGAAACGGGCAACAGGACGTCGGGGATATTAGAGGCGTCGGTGCCGAAGCATTTAAAAAAATTATAACTGTCAGTTTCCTGGACCGACGCATATAAACTATAGCCGTCGGCTGGACAGGACAAACCGACGGCTATAAATTATAGCTGACGGCCAGGCAGTAGTAACCGATGGTCAAAATAAAGTCGTCGGCCCACCAACATCTTTATTATAGCCGTCGGCCAGAAACCGACATTCATAAAGGGGCCCACCATAGTCTCCATCTTGCGCTGCCAACCCTATTGCCTCTTCAGTCTCACACGCGCTTGCGCAGCCCTGCTCGTGCGCGATAGCCTTCCACGCGCCGCCGCCCTGCTCGCCAGTGCTCGTCGCCGCCGCGAGAGCTCCGCCAACGAGAGCCCCACCTCTTTCTCCTCCATCTGCATCGAGCGGCACTGCCGCGACGTCTGCACCCGAGCCACCACCCCACTGCGCCGCCCGCACCACCCCGCCGGTGCCCAACTGCACTGTGCGCTGCCGCCCAAGCACACTGTGCCGCCGCCCCAGAGCCAGAGTGCAGCCCACCACGTCCGATTCTTACTGGCTACCTCCACCGAGCAGCACCGAAGTCAGTGAGCCCGCTCCTTTTTTGCCTCTCTTTGTATTTCTAATTCTTTTGCAACTGTCAATTTTTAGTTAGTGAGCACTTAGCTATCAATTATGAATTGTTTAGCAACTATATTCAGTTAGTTGCAATTACATTCAATTGTTTCCCCAATGTTTGTATATTAGTTTCAATTAGTTGCAAAAACATTCAATGGTTTAGCAATTAGTTTCTATTAGTTGTAATTACATTCATTTAGACTATCACATCGTTTGTTTTTGGAATGGCCATTATCGTACACAAGCATTGAAATATTTGAATGATTATTTATACTAAATTTTGAAGTTTAGTTATACTCAATATCATGCATGAATGCTCAGATATGACTGTAGTCGTAATGTACGCGTGAAGACAAGCACAATGGTGTACGACGTCAAGACAACCGTGGATAGTAGATCTGGACATGGAACTTTCAACTCTGACCAACTTTCCCCTCTCTGTCTCGTTCTTTCCTCTCTCGTAAATGATCGAAAAATGGAAATGAGCAACGTAACCTATATAATTTAATTACCCGTTTCGAATAGGCACGTTTCACATGCTATTGGCATGTGAGATGTGCAGGTTCGAAATTGTCCCTTTTTGGACAGCTTGAGAGTGACTGAGGTGGCATGGCTTGTGACGAGATGCGAGTATGGATCTGGACGAGATTTCGACGGCATAACCCTTTTGTTCTCTGCTGCAACATTTTCGAGCGTGCAGTGGAGAACAACGGGGTTATGCTGCCAAAATTTCATTCGGAATCGGACCACGCGTCTCCTCATGAGCATGCTCCGCTCGGTCACTCTTGGGTGGGTTGAGGATCTTTCTGCCTAGGTTGTAGGGGCTGTGACATAACACAACAATGAAACTAATAATGATTTGTCTGGTTTGAAGGTATAAACTGAAAAATGGGTGACAACCGTAAGGTGATGTATGATGGATGGAGTTCAACTGGTGGTCACAATATGGAATGGGCACATGTCACTAAGGTTTTCATGAACCAAGCTTTTGCTAGTGGTGCTTCTTTGGTGAAGTGTCCCTGTAGCAAGTGTCAGAATCGTCTGCGTCTGAAAAGACCTGAAATTGAGTTGCACCTTTGCAAGCACGGATTTATGCCCGACTACTTAGTGTGGCGTGAGCATGGGGAGATGGATCATGCTTGTGATTCGGACGAAAAAAAGGATGAAGATCGTATGGATGAGAGTCACTGCCCGAAGAGGTGAAATTTTTTTATAAACTTCTTGCCGCTTCAAATGAAAAAGTGTATGTGGGCACTAAAATGACAGTTTTGCAGGCGGTCACACGACTTATGGCATTGAAGTCTAAGTTCAATTTTGTGAACAATTGTTACAATGGTATCCTGAAGTTATTTATTGATCTCCTAAAGTCAAATAATAAGATGGCGAAAGACATATATGAATCTAAGAAGATTTAGGCTGGTTTGGGCATGAGTTATGAGAAGATTGATGCGTGCGAGAATAATTGCATGCTATTTTGGAAGGAACACGAAAACGATACTCATTGTATGCATTGCAATGCCTCTAGACATGTGACGGTTAAGAATGATGATGGAGAGGAAATAACTACAAAAGTACCAATTTAACAATTATGGACATGCCTATCACATCGAGGCTTAAACGGTTATTTCTATCTCATGAAACAGCGAAGCAGATGAGGTGGCATTTTGAAGGTATACGTGAGAGTGATGACAAAGATATTATTGCGCATCCTTTGGATGGAGTGTCTTGGCAAGCTCTGGACCGTTTTGATCCGGAGTTTTGTACAGATCCAAGAAATGTTCGTCTTGGGATGTCAACAGATGGTTTCACTCCTTTCAGCACCAGTAATAGTCCATATTCTTGTTGGCCTGTTTTTATCATGCCTTACAACCTTCCTCCCAACATGTGCATGAAAGAAGGATACATATTCCTCGCGACCATTATTCCTGGACCTAAACATCCTGGAAAGAAAATCAATGTGTTCATGCAGCAGTTGATTGAGGAGCTAAAAGAGCTATGGCAAGGTGTAAAGGTATACGACAGTCATCTAAAATGTGAATTTATCTTACGTGCTGCGTATCTATGGTCTGTACATGATTTTTTGGCATATGGCATTTGGGCTGGTTGGTGTGTCCATGGACAATTGTGTTGTCCTATATGTATGGCTGACACCGATGCCATCAGGTTGAAGTATGGAAAAAAAGTCAGCTCCTTTGATTGCCATCAACGATTCCTTCCTCCAAACCATCCTTTCAGGAGTGATACACAATCGTTTCGAAGAGGCGGAAGGGTTACAGAAGGAACACCTCGTCGATTGACAAGCGAATAAAAAATGGCATGGCATGCAAAGTTAAAAGAGTCTGTAGAAGGTGTTTTCGAAGGTTATGGTAATGAACACAATTGGACCCATATTTCTTTTCTTTGGGAGTAACCATAAGCAAAGGCATTGCTTTTACCACACAACATATATTTGATGCACCAGGAGCGTAATGTCGCTGAAAGCATCATAAGCATGTGTTTTGATTTTACAGGTCAAACCAAAGATAACTTGAGTGCAAGGAGAGACTTAGCTGGCATTTGTGATCGTCCTGCACTTGAGGTTATAACAAATGCAAGTGAAAATGAAAGTATGTCACGAGCTCCATATTGTGTCAGGCCAGAAGAAAGAAAGCAAATACTTAGTTGGCTGAAAACATTGAAGTTTCCTGATCGCTATGCAGCCAACACAAAAAGATGTGTTAATCTCAGCACCGGTAAACTGAATGGGTTGAAGAGTCATGGTTACCATATTTTGATGGAGAGACTTGTACTGGTAATGTTCTGTGGCTACTTCAAACCTGATATGTGGAAGATATTTGCCGAACTTAGCTTCTCTTATAGAAAGATCTGTGCTAAGGAAGTGTCGAAAAAGATGATGTGGCAGTGGGAGAAAGAAATTGTTGTGCTTGTACGTAAGATGGAAAAAGTGTTTCTGTCTAGTTTTGTGAATGTTATGTAACATTTGCTGGTTTCATTTACCTTATGAAGCATCGGTAGGAAGTCCTGCACAATTAAGGTGGATGTACGGCCAAGAAAGAGAATTGAAGAAACTTAGATCTACAGTGCGTAACAAGGCAAGAGTTGAGGGCTGTATTGTAGAGGCATTTGCATTCAAAGAGATTATTAACTTCTCTAGCAGATATTTTTCACATGCCTACAATGTGAATGCATCTACAACACGATATCATAATATAGAGGAGCACACTGCGAGTGAGCTTCCGATTTTTCATTGGAAGGGGAAGTGTGTTGGAGCTGCTAATTTTCAACATATTTCGGAAGAAGAGAGAAACTACACGATGATTTATATATTTTTCAACATGGAGGAAGTGTTGCCAGATTTTGAAATGTTTGACAAGCTATATTGGACATCTCCACGAAAACCTATGCAAAGTTAGTTAGATAAGTTATGTCAAAAGGGCATAAACGGTGGGCCGAACATTGTGAATTGGTTTCGTGAACATGTAAGTTCTTAATTCGTCTTTTTTCTTACAATCATAGTTCACATGACTACGTAATATTCTAACTTTGCTTATTTATATAGTGTATGAATGACGTCAACATCTCTGGTGACTTGCGATAGATGTCGCATGGTCAATTGAAAGCAAATGAATTTAAACGATATGATATCAACGGATGTCATTTTCGGACGGCCAGTTTAGAAGTAAACCGTCCACTTGCTGCCACTACAAACCGTGGG
Source organism: Tuctoria greenei (assembly GCA_036927565.1). Taxonomy (NCBI): domain Eukaryota; kingdom Viridiplantae; phylum Streptophyta; class Magnoliopsida; order Poales; family Poaceae; genus Tuctoria; species Tuctoria greenei. The sequence goes on along the minus strand of JAYESD010000009.1, from coordinate 123,193,118 downwards.
GTAATGATAGCAGCCGCAGAAGGTAGTGGAGAAGTGAAAGAATACTACAGAGTTCTTCAAAAAATAATTGAGTACACATTTGGCGGTCCAAAAGTACTTCAACTTGTCATTTTTGACTGTCAATGGTTTGATCCGACATCAGGAACTCGAGTGGATGATTTCGGAATGGTGGAGATCAACCATAACTCACGGTACACAGCTCTTAACAACAATGTTGTGCTTGCGAGTGAAGTCGAACAAGTGTACTATTTAAGTTATCCTCACCCAAGTTTGAAAAACTTGTGGGTAGTATATAAAGTGAATCGTGAAGTGCACCCTCGTCGTTATGATGGTTACATAGAGAGTCAAGAAGATGATGGTGACACTGTCTATCAAAATGAAGTCGAGGAAGTAGGAGATTTTAGGATATCTTGTGAGATATAACTCGCGGAAATAAATAGAGGTACCCAAGAGTTAATGTCTGAAGAACAAGTTGGATCTTCGAGAAAACGTCTACGACAATCATAAAGAATTATTAAAATGCACAAAAGGAATATCGCACTACAGGAATCCCGACGATTTGCGACGGCCATGGCCGTCACAAATAAGCCATATGCCATCACAAAATAAGCTATTTGCGATGGCTTTCCTTATTTGCGACGGTTTTTGGCCGTCGCAAATAAATCGTCGCAATTAAGCTTATTTGCAACGGCCAACGTTGCAAATAAGCATAATTGCGATGGCTGGGAGAGGCCGTCGCAAGTTATTGCCGCAGGCCTGTGGGCCCCGCAACTTTATTTGCGATGGCCTGGCCGTCGCATTTAAAGCTTATTTGCGATGGCCTGGCTGTCGCAATTAAGTGCATCTATTTGCGATGGCCTAGCCGTCGCAAATAAGTTCAGTGGGCAGGGCCCACTTGTCCTACTCCGGGACCCACGCTGCTATTTGCGACGGCCTGTCCGTCGCAATTAAACCTTATTTGCGACAGCCAGGCCGTCGCAAATAGCACTGGCTTAATTGCGACGGCCTGGAACCTTATTTGTGACGGTACTGTATAAAAAGCCATCGCAAATAAGGTTTTTTATTTTTAAAAAAAAAACAGAAAATACTAACCGGCTCGATGGCCAGATTCACAGAACAGACAATATTAATCACATCACATCACAACAGTTTCAGAACATCACACACATCGTATAAACATTGCATCAACATCAACAAACTAAACATGGGCTCACTCGCCGGTCTAACCTCCGTATCCACCTCCGAAGTCGAAGTCGTCATCGCGCCTCATTCCAGGTGGCGGTAGCGACGGCAACGGCGTTTGTGCAGCCGTTGCGGATCCCTGTAATTAATGAAACTTAGAATTATAATATAAATGCATCAACATCTCTCTCCCTCCCTTCCTCTCCCTCTATCTTCATCTAAATCCCCCTCTCTTCCTCTCTCTTTTCATTTCTCTCTTTGTCTCTCACTCTATCTTTCTTTCTCACTCTATCTCTCTATTGCTATCCTTTTCCCTCTATCTTCCTCCCTCTATCTCCATCTACATCTCCCTCCCTCTATCTTCCCCTCTCTCTTTCTCCATCTGCATCTTACTCTCTCTCTTCATTCCCATCCTACTCTATCTATCTTTCACTCTTTCTTCTGTCTCTCTTTCTTCTATCTCTATCTTTCTTCTATCTCAATCATTTTCTTCTATCTAACTATATCTCTCTTTCATCTATCTCAATCTTATTACGCTGGAGAAGAAAGATTACATAGAAACTTACCTGACCCGCTGAAGAAGGATCGCCTGGAAGGACCGGTGGTAGTACCGGTAGCTGGATTCCTAGACCTTGCGCCCGAGCCATAGCCTGTCATTGCAAACATTAAATGGTACCTATTAGTAAGTCATTTACGCTGAATTAATAAGAATTTTAGTTTTTATTTTGTTACCTGCATTGCTTCCCGCATCTGCGCCAACGCTGCTATCTAGGTTTGGATCGTGGCCTCCATCGCGATCCTTTGGCGTTCCGCCTCCGTCCTTTCCTCCTCATGTCGCCTTTCGTTTTCTTCTACAGTTTCTCGGAGGGACTGCATCTCAATGTCCCTCTGCGATACACGGCGACCTCCCGTGCCCACCGACGAAGCCTGCGAGGAGCTACCTCTCGCAGATCTCCTCGCCCTCGAGTCGGCAACTCCGTCAAATATGGCGAGCCTATAAAAAAAGAGTCAGTAATATGAAATTGAAATATCTTGAATACTTTGAATTGAAAACGATAAAATGACTTGTAATCTCACCTTCCGTGTGCTTTTCCACCACCGGTTGCATACGTGGCTTGAGGATCGATCGGTTGACGTTCCCAATCGAAATCCTCGCCGTGTATCTTCCTAGCCTCCTCCCCGTACTTAGCCTGCAAAACAAGAAAACCGTGTAAGTTTAACAATCTATATATTTATATTTAATATGAATGATTTCTAAACTTACCAACCGCTCAGCTGCAGCCTGACTACACCCCGTCGGCTGAGAAGGGTCCCTGTGACCTCTCTTCCAGACCTTAGCAGGGGTGGGCAGCACCCCCGTCTCGCGCTCTTGTCAATACGTGTTAGTACGAACAATATATTATTAATATATAAACATAAGTTACACACACTTACCATGCGTTTAGCTAAACGCAAGTGGTTATCTTGCCCGTGCCTGCTCTTCCCCTCGACCCCTCTGCAGTCTCGAGCCTTCTCAGACTTAGCTTTAAACTCATCGCTAGCCTAGTAGCGACAAAGGGCCCAAAATGCATCGGTCCGACCCTACAACCAGCTCACGTGGCCTGCACATAGTTGGAAGTCGTTAAAAATACCATCAAGGCAATTATCAGAAAAAAAATACTTACTACACTCCACGTACCTGTGCGTACTCCTCCTCCGTCAGGTGCCTCTCGCTCTCTTGACAGAAGTGTAACACGTGCTGCTTGTTCGCCTTCAAGTGCTCATTAATAATTTGAACACGGGCGTTCGACAAAGCTTGTCGAATCGCCTTGGCAGCGTTGAATTGAAACACTCTCCTCGCATCCTCAAACAGGCGACGGTCGTTCGGGTCCTCTAAAGTATATCTTGCCTGCGATAAAGAATATATTGAAGAGATGTTCACTAAAAGAGTTTAAGAGTTGTAACTTAGAAACTTTTTAACATACTTACCATAAAATCGGCCCATACGGCCTCGTGAAGGTTGCCGTGCTCCTGGTGATGGACGCGTGCGTAGTCCTCCCACGAAAGAGCGGGCAGCCCGTCGATGACCCCGGGATAGTGCAAACGCACTATGGACCCAAGGACACTGTTCACCGGTCTGTGGCGTCTCTCACTGGTGAAAGACGTGTCGTCCCAAGCCCTGTAAGATATTTATTCATTCATTACTTAAGTAAACAAAAGAAACTAAAATTGAACACGATAATTTTTATTACCTATCTCCAACTGGACGAATCACGATCCTCTGTGAACTCTATGAAGGGACCGCGGGAGGACTGACAAAGTGAGTCCTCCTCGTCCTCCGCGTCTGCTGGGGCACCACGTTAGGTGACCCAGACGGCTCCTCACCAGCTGAGTCAAAGGACTCAGGAACAAACTCATCGCCAGCCGGGGGCTGGCTCGCCGAGGGCTGACTCGCCGAGGGCTGGCTGGCCGAGGGCTGCCTCGCCGAGGGCTGGCTGGCCGAGGGCTGCATCGCCGAGGGCTGGCTCACCGAAGGCGCTGCAGCCTCTAAGTCAGCCTGTGAGGACTACAACATTCAAATGATTCATAAGTAAGTTTAATGTGAATTTGAATTTAAAGAATTTGTCAAAAATGAGTGACATTTACCTGTGACGAAGCTCTAGAGCTGGTCTGAACGTGCCCCAGCAGTTGAGAGCGTCTTCTGCCAGTCGACGAGGCACCAAAGAAAGCGTCCTCAGGTCTAGAGGGGTAGAACCCCCTCGTCGGCGGCACCTTCTTACCCTTCTTTGAAGCCATCCTATTGTAATTAGATAATTAGTAAATATGCAAATAAAATATACAAAATTCATGTTACTATCTTCAGGAAAACATTACTTGTAGTCACTTTCAAAATTCATCAACATCATTGTCATGTGCCTGTGCCCTACTCCTTAAACCAGCCCAACGATCTTCCATCGTGGCCTGTTCTAATTTTCTTTTTCGCGTACCATCTGCCTCTACATCTTCAATGTCTTCAACATCTCCACTAATTGATCGAGTCCTGCACCAAGCTCGATGATAAAAGTGTCTGGCAACTCTTCTTCTTTGTACACTTCTTCAACGTCTTCGCTATCATGGTAACCATCATCCCCGGGAGTATATAGTCGCTCACAAGGATTCACCTTATATACCACCCACCAAGCACTGAGCTTCGTGCATGGATAAGGTAGATAATACACTTGTTCAACTTGATGCGCAAGACCAAATGTATCATAACCTCGTAGTCGGTCCTTATGTTTCACTTCCACCATTCCAAATTGGTTTTCTCGAGTTCCATGAGTACGATCAAACTAGTCACAGTCAAAGAAGACAACTCGAAGGGTCTTATTTCCGGTAAAAGTAAATTCAACGATTTTGTTAATGATACCATAATAATCGGTTAAATTCCCTTGAGTGTCCATTGCTCTCGTCACAACACCGGAATTTGATGTTGCCGCGAGAGGACGATGAGCTTCAAAATGAGTTGTACGGAATCGGAAGCCATTTACGTCATATCGACCATAGCTTCTAACATTGACCAATCCATAAGATAGCTGCCGCAAATCTTCATGGACATTGTGAGTCCGACACTGTTATAAAAGATGAGAGAATATTACATAATACTTCTTTAATAATAGTAATTTATAATACATAGAAGACGAGAGAATATTACATATTCTCAAAACCAAGATAGAAAACTCTGCCCCCCATTTATTCCTTCCTTTTGCATCGCTTCTACTTGTTTTGCCGGTTGATGCCTATGTGGCAAATATTGTCTGTGGAACTCGCTGAACATGAAAAAACATCTTTTAGAGTACATGTGTAGCAAAATATGTCGATTAGCATAAATGTAGGAAAAACACTTACTCGAAGTATTCTTGCATTCCTTCTATATTTTCGTATATGTAGAGTAAAGCAACAGTCCTTTCCTGTTCGGATAGCACGTAGGTCGTGTAGCTACCAACGGTGGCGCCTCTCATTTGAAAAATGGAAAGGTCGCTTAGAGGGGGTGTTTCGTCCACATTGTACCGCATCGCCGAAGTATTGATATTGTTTTCTTCCGCAAAGTAGACACTTGAAAAGTATCCTACTTCCTTAAGAGCATATGCTTCAGCGATGCACCCTTCCACCCTTGCCCTGTTGCCAACCATTGGTTTCAGATATCGTAGCGCTCTTTCAATTTGACACATCCACCTATATTGCACAGGACCGCCAACTTTAGCTTCGAATAGAAGATGGATAAGCAGATGTTGCATTGGATTGAAGAAACCCGGTGGAAAAATTTTTTCCATCTTACATAAAAGTATGGGTAGCTCCTTCTCTAACTTATCCATCATCCCGATCTTTATTTCTTTAGCACAAAGCTGTCTATGGAAATAGCTGAGCTCGGCTAAAACCTTCCACACCGCATCATCTAGATAGCATCGGAACATAACAGATAGGAGTCTTTCCATTATAATGTGATAATCATGACTCTTCAATCCAGTAAGGTTTCTTGTGTTAACATTTACGGCTCGTTTCAGGCTAGATGCGTAACCATCTAGGAATTTCAAAGTTTTCATCCATTTCATAACTTCTTCCTTTTCTTTCGATCGAAGACAGAAAGAAGCACGTGGCTTTCCACCACTTTCAGAGATTTCAAGAGTTGGACGGTGACAAATGTCTGCCAAATCTAGTCTAGCTTTATAATTGTCTTTCGTTTTTCCAGGCATATCCATGCAAGTGCTTATGATACTTTCACTCATATTACGCTCCTGATGCATGACATCAATGTTGTGCATTAGAATCAACGACTTCACATATGGTACCTCCCAAAGTCCACATATGTGAGTCCAATTGTGTTCCTCTCCATAACCTACGAAATATCCAGGACGACCTTCATCAGGCACCAGTTTGTCCAACATATCAGAAATTTCTGACCCGTTGAGATGCTTCAGTGGTCCTTTAGTGACAACAGTGTTCTTTTGAAAGACATGCCTCTGCTGCCTAAATATATGATTCGAGGGCAGCCAACGTCTGTGACAATCGAAGTAAGATATTTTTCCTCCATGAGTTAGTTGAAAGTAATCCGTGTCTGAAGCACATATTGGAAACGTCAGACGACTGTGAGTGCTCCATCCGGAAAACATGCCGTATGCCGGAAAATCATGGACGGACCACAAATAAGCAGCTCGAAGGTTGAATTTGTACTTCTTGTAACTGTCGTATGCTTCGACTCCTGTCCACAAGACTTTCAATTCCTCGATCAGCGGTTTTAACATCACGTTGAGACGTGACCCGGGCTGATCAGGTCCAGGTACAATGAGGCTGAGAAACATGAACTCGTTCTTCGTACAAAAAGCAGGTGGCAGGTTGTACGGAATGACAAAGACAGGCCAACATGAGTATGGCGTGGCTTTCGTACTGAACGGTGAGAATCCGTCTGTCGCTAATCCGATGCGAACATTCCTCGCATCACGAGAAAAGTCTGGATCGAAACGGTCTAGCGCCTTCCATGCATCACCGTCGGACGGATGTGTCAAGAATTCTTTGTTCTCACGTTTACCTTCTTTGTGCCATCTCATGTGTCTTGTGGTTCTTTTTGAAAGAAACATCCGCTTCAACCGAGGTGTCACAGGCAAGTAACGAAGCTGCTTATGTGCGACATCTGTCATCACATTATCGCCATCGTCATTAACAACTTCGACATACCTCGATTTACCACATTTCAAGCACATCTTCTCATTGGCGTGCTCTTTCCAGAATAGCATGCAGTTGTCTGGGCACACATCAATTTTCTCATACTTCATACCGAGACCAAATGTCTTGATCTTTGACTGATACATATCTGGTGGCGCTTTGTGAGGTTGTGGAAGGATATCGCAGATCAATTTCATGAGATCATTGTTGCAGTTCATGGAAAAAAGGTACTTGGACTTAATTACCATAAATCTGGTAAAGAAAGCAAGTACGATCACAGCCGTGTGTTCATGCAACGGCTCTTAAGATTTCTTCAGCTCCTTGAAGAACTTCTCTGCCTCATTTGTAAGAGGATCCTCCGCTTCAAGAGCTTCTAGCATCTCATCCATCCTATCAACCTCTGTTATATCATTATCCTCATCCACTCGGCTATGACTCGAGAATTAGTCTCGCCGTGAAAGGTCCACACTTCATAATGTGGAGTGAAACCGTTTCGACATAAGTGAAACGAAAGCTCCAAGCTTCTCAAAAACATGGTGTTCTGACATTTTGTACATGGGCACCGCACCATATCTTCCGTTGAAAACGAAAATGCTCGATCCAAAAATTGATCTAACTTGATAAACCACTCATCGGAGTGACCACCAGTTCTGCTCTTCCAGCCAGTATACATCCAAATGCGATCTTCACCCATGTTTGACTCTGCAGTTTAACGTGAAAGAAATTGTCATTAATGTATTATTGTGTTATGTCATAGCCCTACAACCTAGGCAGATAGATCCTAAACCCACCCAAGAGTGACCGAGCGGAGCGTGCTCATGACGAGACGCATGATTTGGATTCGAACGAAAGGCAGCATAACCCCGCTGTTCTCCACTGCACACCCAAAAATGGTGCAGCAGAGAACAACAAGGTTATGCCACCGAAACCTCGTCCAAATCCGGACCCGCGTCTCATCACAAGCCACGCCCCTCGGTCACTCCGAGGCTGTCCAAAAATGGACAATTCCGAACCTGCACGTCTCACATGCCAATGGCATGTGAGACGTGCCGATCCGAAATGGGTAATACATTGCTATAGGTTACGTTGCTCATTTTCATTTTCAGGTCATTTAAGAGAGAGAAAAGAACTAGAGAAAGAGTGAGAGGAAAGTTGGTCTTAGATGACAATTCCACATCCATTTCCACCGTCCACGCAATCGCGTGTCATTGACGTCCTTACCAACATGTTCGCTTCCATGTCGCCTCGACTACTATGGTCTACACGACACGATCACACTTATTGTGTGTCGTGCCCTTCCGGGTTCGTCCGAGCTGGCCCAAAACCCCTTTATTTATATATATTAAGTAGTCACTCAAAAACATTATCTGAATGCACTAAAGTCCAAACATACACTAAACAGAATAGAAAAAACTATTAATTCTAAAAACTCACGCAATCAAAAGATCACACACTTGACAAAAATATTTACCAAAGCATAATAAACATATTTACCAAAGCATGACAAAAAGTTATCTAAACCTAAAAAAACAGAATCATCTAGCAACATCTAGATCACACACTTGACATAGGATGAACTAGTAACATGGTGATGCAAATCTAAAGAAAATGTGTTACATCACCAAAAGTTTGAAAAAAAACAGTTGAAACATTATACATATCAGGGCAGCTACTATAAGAGCAACAAGTCATCATATAAAGCTAAAAGCACTATACTCTGTCATATACAATATGAGAATAATGATGGTGCCATACCTGAGCAGTGAAGTGGATCTGAGTGTGCACGGTGGGGAGGGGGCCTTAGCAATATAAAAAAATGCATTATGTCAAGATCGATTTGATAAAAACAGCTAGAACACTCAAAGAAATGAATATAATTGGACCAGTTAGATCACCATATTATGATGCTTTTGGTTGATCCAGAAGCAAGTCCCTCACTCGCTAAAACACAATGGATAATAACCTATTTTTCAGCTTTAAGAGGTTACTCTAGTGCTAAACAGAAAAAATTGCTAGTAATTGCGTTCAGTGTTGTCCAGGCGTCGCCTAGGCGATGCCTAGGCGGCGCGTAGGCGTCCAGTCGCTTCAGACCAGACGCCATGCCTCCTCGCCTCGCCTGAAACGGTCCAAGTTGCACGCCACGTGTCGGCCCTCGACGCCGTCCTCGATCGAGATGCGGCGTTCCGCTTCCTCACCCGTGCGCGCTCGTTCGTGGCCTCCCTCCCGACCCCGCACCGGATCCCCCTTTCCGAAGCTGGCAAGCTGTATCGCAAGCTCGGCTTCCCGCGTGGCCGCAGCGTGTCGTGCGCCGCCGCTCGCCACCCGCTACTGTTCCACCTCCCCGTCGTGGACTCCGTCCCACACCTCGCGCTCACGCCGTTCATGTGCTCGCTCCTAGAGGAAGAGCGCCGCATCCACGAGGAGCTTCTCCCATCGCCGGTGTGCACCGTTCGCAAGCTCCTTATGCTCATCGCCCACCGCCGCGTGCCGCTCGCGAAGCTCCACCACTGCCGCGTGCTGCTCGGCCTCCCCGACGACTTCCGAGATCGCGTCCGCGACTTCCCCGATGACTTCCGTGTCGCCGTCGACCCTGATGGCCGCCACGTCCTCGAGCTCGTGCGCTGGGACGCTGCGCTTGCCGTCAGCGCGCTGGAGCACGACTTCGTCGTGGATGAGCGCCGCGTTCGGCGCACATTCCGCTTCGCCGTCCCGCACCGCCGGTCCATGCCGCTCGATGCGGAGGACGCAGACCGCCTCGACTCGGTGACCACGTTCCCTCTTGTATCACCATACACCAACGGCGCGCTGCTCAAGCCGTGGACGCCAAAAGCGGAGAAGTACCGCGTCGGGGTGGTGCACGAGTTCCTGAGCCTAACGCTGGAGAAGCGCGCGCTGATCCACCACACGCTGCCCCGGGCGATGGGCAGGACCTACCACCTGGCACCCGGTTTGCCGATCATGATGCGCAATGTTACTGTGGCCTGTGGATTGTGACGCGTGGGATCCACTTCCATACACAAATGGTACGTATACCAAACAATGCATCTCGCTTTTTGTCAGGCATACGTACGAAGATATGAACTTTATACTTTCATAAAATCAGTAGCACATACGCTACATTAGATGCCCAATTTAGTCGTCAAACTTTCATGCGAAAAGGACGCCTTGGTTCTTCAATTTTAAAATCGCCCAACCTAGCAAGTCCCTCAAGAAAGGTTATTTGACAGTAATACGTAACAGAAACTTAGAGACTAAGCTAGATAATATAGTAAAAGTGAATAATGATAACCTGCATATGGGTACAAAACAAACAAGCAGTATTGCACTTACGGTGGGCCGGCGGTGGGGTGGCGACGGTGGGCCGGCAGTGGGGCGGTGCCGCGAGCGGGGCAGCGACGCGAAGGGCGCGTCGGGCCGTGGCGGCGGGGGCGCGGCAACTCGAGGCCGGGGGCGGCGACGCTGGGGGCACGACGGACCGGGGGCGGCGAGCCGGGGCGGCGGCGGGGCGGTGACGGCGGGGCGGCAGTCTGGCGGTGGCGCGACGACGGCGGGCAGCGACGGCGCACGGCAGGGCGGTGGTCAGGCGGCGGTGTCGAGTGGTTGAGAATGAAGACGAGAATGAAGTGTCGGGTCGGGATAAAGGCCCCTATTTGCAACGGCCAACTAAATTGCGATGGCCCGACCATACAGCAGTGGCAATTAATGTTACTTGCGACGGCCAACCCCGGAGCTGTCGCAAATAACAACTTATTTGCGACGGCTGCCTTAGTTGCGATGGTACTAGGGTTGGCCGTCGCAAATAAGTTGTTATTTGCGACGGCTCCGGGGCTGGTCATCGCAAATAACCTGTTATTTGCGACGGTCGTGTTATTTGCGACGACCAGAGGCGGGTCGTCGCAATTTAGTCGATTTGCGACGGCTGGCCGTCACAAATAAATATGGCCGTCGCAAATGATCGCTTTTCCTGTAGTGTCGAAGAGCATGTCACATATGAGGAAGAGAGTGAAGAAGAGTTTGAAGATGAGACAGAACAAGAGATACATGAACATCTTAGTGCACATGTGATAGAAGCAGATTATGATGTTGATGATTTCTAATTGTTGGTATATGCATTCTTTTATATCCTCGTATGCACATAAAATCTTAGTGTTTTATATTCTTGTATACTAATCATTTGTCTAAATTTGTGTAGATGTTGAAACATTTAAGATTTGGTAAGAAGGGCAAGAAAAATAGTGGATCTTTGTCATCCACGTCTCAGCCTAGTACTGGTTCAGACCAAACATGCATATTTCAGGTAATTGGTTTTTTCAAAATTTATTTCAATATCATAATTTTTTTTTGTTACATTTTTATTTGCATTTGCAGGGTACTAGTGAGAGTACAAGGAGGAGGAGACGATAGTTGTTGGAGTATGTGGCAGAGTAGGGAGGAGGCTAAATAGCAGGCTCGAGGGTGGAGACGAGAGTGCTTGATCGGTGCCCCACGTACGAGGAGTTGTACGGGGAGGAGGCAGGGCAGGGAGGAGGCTTTGAGCAGAGAGGAGGCTTAGAGTAGGGAGGAGGCTTCGAGCAGGTAGGAGGTTTTGAGCAGGAAGGAGCCTTCGAGCAGGGAGAAGGTTTCGAGCAGGGAGGAGCCTTAGAGCAGGGAGGAGGCTCGTCAGCAAGCTCGAGGGTGCAGGAACTTGAGCAGTCGCCATCCTCTGAAGGTGGTACTGAGGGGGACGATGAGAATGAAGAGGAGGTCGATGATACAGAGCGAGATGCAAGGTTGGCAAGAGTGGCAGAGCTAGCTGAGTTGGGGCGTCCCGATCGATGTCCTTTAGGTATTATTTTAGATTTACTGATCGGCTCAATATCTTTTATATTTGTTTTCTTGTCAACTAATTAACTAATATTATTTGTACAGGTTACAGAGACATCTTTTATGTAATCTAGCTAGAAGCCTTGACGAGCGGGCTATTATTAGGCCAAAGGGTACCAGATGCTGGATCGAGCCTGGTTGGAGTGGCAAGGGACATCGACGTGTAATCAATACGGAGTTGGGAAATGCCATTCGGTATTGTTTTCCCGGTATGGTTCTAGTGGAAGGCCAAAGAAAGGAAGCGCATAGTTGGGATCACTATACGTTAAGACCGTATGGCAGAGGTACTTGTCAGGATAGAGTTTGGGACATGTTTTGTGTAAGTTTCTTCTTAAAAATTTAATCACATTCCTAATATGGATGACAGTAATTGTTACTTATATGCAGGGTTCGTTTCGCTTGGAGGAGGGTACGAGTGAAGCTTATGCAAGTTTCGTTTTTCAGAATGCAGCTAGAAAACGTATCAAGGACTCTTTCTCTGATGCACAGATCAAAGTCGTGACCGTGTACTACAAGACCATGCTGTTACAACCCATGACAAATAAAGATGCAGCTAAAATTCACCTACATAAGGAGGAGTACGTACAGAGTAGTGTCGATTGGATTTGTGCGGATATGAAGGCTTGGCAGTGGCTATGCGAGTATTGGGCGTCAGATGAGTTCAAGAATAAATCTAACAGAAATCGAAGGAACTGGAAGTGCAAGCCTGGAAAGCACTTCTATGGACCGGATGGATATGTGCGGATGGAGCAAAGGATGGTATGAATTCTTACAATCATACTTTGCTTCAAAAAATTGTAATAATTGTAATGTTGAAGTTTTGTATTGCAGACAGCTGAAACTGGGGCGCCTCCTACTTTTTTAAGCTTTATCTTAAGGGACACAGAGGTCAAGATCCAAATCATCCGGATCAGCTATGTGACGAGGCATCGACACAAAAATTGGTATGAATGTTCACTATTTGTTAGATGTGTTCATGAAGTAAATTTATCTTCTACTAGATCTATCTGTTATTTTAATGTATTGCAGGCAAAATATGTTGAGTGTTTCAAGAAAACTCATGGAGATGACGCGAACTATGTTAGAGAGCATTTGGTTGTGGCAGCAGCGTACGAAGCCGGCGGAGGTCTACCGCATGGGAGGTATGTGAAAAGATGTTGATGATTTATATGTTTATGGCTATCAATTCATAACACTTACATATTTTCTAGACTTGGGTTGGGTGATGGTTATGTGGAGCGCGAGTCTTATACTAGACGAAGTTCGTCTAGCATCAGCTCTAGTAGGTCTGATTCTAATACGGAGAGAGAATTAAAAGAAGAACTGAGACAAAATAAGGAAGAGATCTGTGAGATACGAAAGATGAATATGCAAATGTAGCAACAAATGACCTATATGTTGCAAGTACACATGATTGTTTTGTTCGAGTTAAATTTTACTTATTACAGTATGTTACATTAATTAACTCATTATCTTTACTTGATGCAATTATTCCCTCAAGGTGGAATTGGATCGCAGTTCGGTGCTCCTCGTACCCCATTTGCTTTGTAGTCACAGGTATAATTCGACTTTCTGTATTATTCATTCGAGTAACACTAGACAATAGTAATAATATTTGTCATAGGATTCCGAGAGTGGCCAAGGATATATTCCACCAGCTCAAGGATTTCTATCGATGTTGGGCACAACTCCTCCAGCTTGGCCACCATATCCATATCCATATCCACCATATCCAGTTTTTCTATCATCGCCAGCCGGTCCCGTGCATGAACCATCGGCAACTCATGCGGCAGCGGTATGATTTTCTTCTAGTCTCAACTCATAGTCAAATTAAGACCAATGTTTATAGTTATGCAAGTTCATATTACTGAAGTAGCGCCATACTTTGATATCGAGACATGCGAAATCGTTTTTACTAATGCAAATTTTAATTTGAATGTGTTTCTTGTAGGGTTCTCATGAAGTGACACCCGAAGGTTGTGATGATTTTCAAAATTTGAATGATAACATGGGTGCAAGCGGTGGAGGAGCAAGTGGCGGAAGCTCTCACAACATGCGTGCTGGTTGATCTTCACTATGGTTGTTTACTATCTACACTTGAACCGATGTTTTTATGTTTAAGTTGTTTGTGATGTTTCGAGTTGTTCACTATGGATGTTATGAACTTGTATGGCTTGCGGGTATTGAACTTGTTGCTGCTGTATTAAACAATGTTGTTGCTGAACTTGATCTTCACTATGGTCTATATAAACTTGTTTCACTGTATATGTTGTAATGGCTTGAACTGCTGTAATGTTGTTGCTGCTGTATACTGGCTTGAACTACTGGCTGCTGGATCGGAGGCTCCCCAACCGGGGAGGCAGAGAAAACAGCGGGAAAAAAAACAAGATAAGAACATCGGTTCAAAGTCACCAACACATATATGTCCTATAATACCATCGGTTGGCCACATGGACGACGGTCATAAGTTCGTTAGAGCCATCGGCTGGCCGTGGGAACCGACGCTTCTAAGCTTTAAATGCGTCGGTTCTGCGGTCGACACATATAAAGTTATGTGCGTCGGTCAGGGGCCACCGACGATCATAAATTGGTAAGAGCGTCGGGACCAACGCTTCTACGTGTTAAAGACATCCAGTTTGTGACGTCGGCTATATGCGTCGGCCAGCCGATGCTCATAGTTTATGTATGTCGGTTTTATTACACAACCGACGTTTACACGACTGACACCCTATATGCGTTTTCCTATAGTGCATGATGTGTTTCATGTTTCCCAGCTCAAGAAGTGCTTGAGAGTACCAGAAGAACAAGTGTTGATGGAAGAATTGGAATTAGAGGCATATTTGACTTATGCCGAACAACCGGCTAAAATCTTGGAAACTAAGGAGAGGGTCACGAGGAACAAGGTTATTAGATGGTGTAAAGTTCAATGGAAGCATCACACAGAAACAGAGACAACATGGGAGTTGGAAGATGATATCAAGAAGGAATTTCCCTATCTTTTCTTTTCCGCATCGAATCTCGAGGGCAAGATTCATTTTAAGGGGGGTAGGTTTGTAACACCCTCATTTTCAAGCATCATGCCCGGCATACATTCATATACATGTCTAATATTAAGAAACATAAAAGGGAACAAGTTTAAAATGAATTTAGGGTTAAACTGCACTTAAAAATTTTGGGAAGTGCAGACTAGTCTGTTTTGATGCGGACTAGTCCAATTTCTCTCTAACTTCAAACAGAATTGTCCGTTGTACTATGGACTAGTCTATTTTTACCTCTGGACACCTTCGTACTTGTCCGGTCTTGTGCGGACTAGTCCGGTGCTCCAATTCCTCGAAAATTTTGCTAAGTCCCTGGACTTGTCCGGACTAGTCCGGTCTTCCAGCGGACTTGTCTATTTTTGGCTCTGACTAAAGTTGGACTTGTCTGATTTTTGGCCAGGCTTGTCTGTTTTTCCCCTCTAGATAAGTTCGGACTAGTCCAATGCCCAGTCTGGACTTGTCCAATTTCTCTCTGTCCAACTTCGAACTAGTCTCGCCCCTCTCGGACTGGTCTGATAAATCGAGACTCCGAATTGATCTTATGTTTCACAACTTTTTTCTTGGGTTTTACGTTTAGTGGGCCTAGGGACGTCGTGCCTAACTCTTTTAGAGCCCATGTGGGACTCCAAACCAACCCCTACTCATCTCAAACTCGACATCCACCAAACCCTAGCCTCCACCTCTATATAAACAACCCCACCCCTTGGCTTGACATCTATTTGCCACTTTTCCACCTCACTCAAACCCTAGCTCATGGATAGCCGCCACCAAGGAAGGAGAAGGATATCTAGAACAAAGAAGAAGAAGAGGAGGTAACGAAAGAGGGTCAAGATCGACGATTTGCCATCAAGTTTTTCATCAACCCTAGATCGCCAGGAATCGAGTGTTGCCTCCAAAACCCTTGATTCTTTGGGTCATAGGCACTTTGTATACATTCTACTTCCTTTTCCTTATGTGAATTCAACACCAAGTCTCCAAATTTAAGTCGATCTAGAAAACCCTAATCTGTCGTTCTTGCAAAGTGCAGACTTGTTCGGTCTCCAGCGGACTAGTCTGATTTTCCTAGTTAAAATTGCATCGAATTAATTCTAAAATTAATTGAAATCAATTCCAAACCTGTGTAGACTTCTTAATAACCATTGTAATTGATTAATGAACATTATTGACAACTTATTAACTAGTTTTACCTTGCATTATCATGCATGTCATGTCATATTGAGTAATATTTGTGCAGTCTTTGATTGTGTTTCTTGTCGTGGATGTTTATTGCGTGGATTAGACGGATTTGCGCTAGGGAGTGTTGCGGAGGATCTCCAGCACCAAGAGTATGAAGCCTTTGCCCAAACCAAGCTGAAGAGCAAGGTAAGTTTCCTTGAAGCATATTCATCTTATTTTAAAATAAATGTTTTGTTTGCAAACTACATGCTTGTGTCAATTTGATGGGAACTCTATGATAGGAAGTTTACTAGCTTTGTTTAACCACCCTTGTCACCTGGAATATATGGTAGAGAGTCGGGAAGGGCTTTTTACCTTTATGCTTCGCTTAATTAATCGGAATGGGAAACCAACTATACTACTTAATTATGCATTTTTGAGATATGGTTAACGTGAACTGGTTAATGTGACATGGTAACGGGTGATCTAAGAAAGCCTATAATGTGGATTTGGTTGGATGTTATGGTGGTTTTGCTTGCTTTAGATATAAGGATTGGTTCATGCGAGAATAAGCCAGGGTTATAGTGCCACCACGAGGTCAAGTATGGGTGCGGCATAGCTGATTAATTAGGACTTTGCTGGTGCTGTTTGGACCATTAAGGATGCTCATGGAAGGGGTAGTCGGATAGGGTTTGTTGATGATTGGTGGGACTACCCTGGGATCTGAATGGCACAAGAAGGGGCCCTTGGTTGAAGATGTGCTCAGTTAGAGACATCACCACCGGTGAGACCTCAGTGGGGTCTGAATAGACTAGTAATCCTTTTGTAAAGGCTATTTTGTGATCTCTTGGCCATACACCAGAGGAAGTGTAATTGGCATAAGAGAGGTTCTTTAGTCGCCGACGGGTGATGAAATCACAAACGCGTGGTAAAGTGGTACAAACTCTGCAGAGTCTAATAAAACTATCATGATAGCTGTGCTCCCGGTTATGAGCACCTGGACAACTTCCATGATTAGAGGGAAATTGAGGAATTGGGATGGTTTTGGTACTTGGATGGTTATGTTTATAATTGATAACATGGTTTATGGTTATGGGTTAATTCATGGCAATGAGTATGGTTAATGATGATGTGAAATCTGGAATATGGATGATGGATATGGTTTATGGAATGGTACTATGATATTACATGGTTTATGATGGGTTATTTCACATATATATAATATATTGATTTTCAAATGTTTTAATGTACTTTTCAGCGCTTAGCCATTATTACATTCGTCATTTGAATCAGCTACATGTCATACTTTCCACACTTGCTGAGTACGACATGTACTCACTCTTGCAATTCCCCCACCAACAGCTGCAGGTTAGGATTGGGAGTTTAACATTGATAATGCAAAGTTCTAGGCCGTGTCTACTGTCAGCTTTGCTAGTGGAGTGTTGGAGCTGCGTTATCCCTATTGCTTATGCTGCTTAGTTGCTTAATTAGTTATTTCCACTGCATTAGTTCAAACATATCATTAATATTCACTAGATCTTGTATTCGAGGATGATATGAATTGTGTAATAAAGTACTTATTTAATAATTGGAGCTGTGGTAATTGTCTGTATATCGTTTTTGATGCACTTGTGTATATTTGTTGAACATCCTGGGCACACATATACTACACTTGGTTCATTTTTGGGACCGGGTATCACAGCAGCATTGGAGCTACCCCGAGGAGGGAGGTAGTTCCGGTACTGCAGGACATGTGGTAGCACCGGAGCCACCCTGAGGAGGGAGGCAGGTCTGGTACTGCGAGACACATGTCACCTTTGGGCGTCCACATTTTGGTACAGTGGGACTTGCGCTTCTATTTCCGGTACCAAGGGGTACCTGGTACACAGGGTACCGATATTAGAAAACTTTATAAATATTCGTAAGTAATAATAAAACATTGTTAATACTTATAAGTTAACGATGAAACATTACATGATCTCGAAACCAGGAAAGAAAATTAGGTCCTCCATTTATTCCTTCCCATCTCGTTCTTTTTGTTTGGTTGCTTGTAGGTTGTTGTCTATGTCTCCAATTTGGCTTGTCAAACTCATTGTACGAAAAGAGAACCTTTAGAATAGATGTGTTGCAAAATATGATGATTAGCATAAATTTAGGGAAAACACTTACTCAAAATATTTCTCCATCTCATCCATATTAGCGTACATGTAGAAGAAAGTAGCACGCCTTTCCTGTTCGCTAATGTCCTAGGAAGTGTAACTACCAACAGTAGTGCCTCTTGTTGCAAAAATGGAGAGATCGCTACAAGGAGGTTGCTCATCCATATTGTACCGCATTGCACAAGTATTGACATTGTGTACTTCTGCAAAGTAAACACTTGAGAAGTATCCTACTTAAGACTAAGCTTCGGTGATGCACCCTTCAACCCTTGCTCTGTTACCAACCATTGGTTTCAGATATCTTAGTGCTCTTTCAATATGATACATCCACCTATATTGCATGAGACCACCCACTTTCGCTTCAAATGGAAGATGGATTAGGAGATGTTGCATTGTATTAAAAAACACTAGAGGCAAAAAAATTTCCATCTTACACAATAGTACTAGAATGTCCTTCTACAAATTATTCATCATCTTTGTCGTGATTTATTTAGCACAGAGTTTTCTATAGAAGTAGCTTAGCTCGGCTAACACCTTCCACACCGCAACGTCAAAGTAGCCCCAGACCATAACAGGCAGGAGTCTTTCCATGATTATGTGATAATCATGACTCTTCAACCCAATGAGCTTTCCCGTTTTCACATTCATGGCTCGTCTCAGACTAGTTGCATAACCATTTGGGAATTTCAAACTTTGTAACCATTCGAGAACTTCTTTCTTTTCTTTAGGTTGAAGAGAGAAAGAAGCATGTGGTTTACAACCATTTTCAGAGAGCTCAAGAGTTGGACAGCTACAAAGCTCAATGAGATCCTTTTGAGCCTTTAAATTGTCTTTTTTTTTACTGTCATGTCCATGCATGTTGTTGAAGTGTTATTGCGACACTCCCCGCGGATCTGCTATGAGAGCAGCCTGCGGAGGTTCTTGATCGATAGGGCTTAGTCCTCTATCGAGGGATTGCGCGTATGAGACTCTTGAGATAGTGGTTTTTACGTGGTTCGTGCTGCAAGAGTGTAATACCCTACTCCACGGTGAGGTTGTATTGCTGGTGTGTCGTGTGTGAATGCATAGATTGGGTATCCTTTGTAACAGTGACAGTCTGGTCCTTTTATAGGCAAGGTCAGACACCTTACAAGTGGGGTCCGAGAAACGCTAGGTGGCCCTGGGGCGATCTTATCTTAAGGATCTAGGGCTTCACACATAAGCTTCCTCTTATCGTGGCTTGAAGACTCGCTGTCTTGCCACCTCAGTCGCCAGCGGCCCATGCGTAGTCGCTAAGGGGATGTCCCATTCGTCTTTCTTGTCGCTGTAAGCTACCCACTTGGTAGGGCAGGGTAGGCTTGCAGCGTCTTCAATGTGATGTGATTGGGTGCAACAATCTCTGGCCGTTGGCATGCTTCGTGTTATGTTTCGGAGTGGGTGCTTGTCTTCAATGCTTGATTTAGGCGGGGCACACCATCCCTTAACTCCCGCACCCCACCGACCAGGGTCAGTTGTTGGACACGTGGCAGCTTCGGGGTTGACCACTGCGAGGGAGGCCAAGGCCGATACTTCAAGGAACGTGGTAGCTCTGGGGCCCTTCAGGGCACGTGGCATCTCCAGAGCCCTTCTCTGCGGGAGGTGCCCGGTCTGGTGATTTTAGCCACGTGGTTGCACCAGAGCCCACTCCCTTGGTGAGGTGAGGTCCCATCCAGCCAAACACATGGCAGCTTGGGAGCCCGTATCACCGGAGAAGCTGGGTCCCATATTCGAGGTCCACGTGATGGTGTCGGATCCCATACTGGAGGCAAGGAAAGGTTCGGCACCTTCTAGAAACGTGGCACCTCATGACGTATTTAGGTACCTTCAGCACATGTGCGAGGGTACCCCATCTGTGGGGTACCCGTAGTGGCCCCTGGGTCCACCTTGGGGGGGGGGAGGTGATGAGCCCGAGGGAGGAGCCCTTTTCATGTTTTCTCAAACTGCTCTTTGAATTTTGTCTTGGTCAGTCGAAGCGGTGGGTGCTTTTGCCAACGTAGCCACGCATCCGCTCCTGGTTAAGGGACTATGGCGACGAGATCTTTGCTTGTTGTAGTATCTCTGCCCTCTGCAGTGCCTTTAACTGCGACGGTTCCCAATATAGCTATAGAACTTATGTTTGCTCCGCCTTTATGGGAACCGTTCAACTATCTTCTCGGGTGGCTAACCGCTTGGGCCAGTACATCTGATAGGGGGCCTAGCCCCCATTGTCATTGACACTGTGGGTTGATAGTGCGGATCGAGCCTAGGTGATCCGCACGATGTTCTCAGGCGTTGTGGGGGTGATAAAAAAGTAAACCTTTGTTAGAGGGGATAGGTCCTTCCTTACTCACATCTTGCAGCTCGAGCTTTCGCCTTCTTCCTTGAGCGCCCAAGCCTCAACAGAAGCTCCCATTCTTTCTTGCTCCAATAGCCTCCCCGCTGCCTCCTTCTCATTTCCAGACAGCCGAGGAGCTGGTGCTGATGAGGCAACTGCTTGGTTGGGTGGCGGTAGAGCATGGATGGATGATCCGCTATGGATATCCCACTCTTCAAGACCTGCACAAAGATGACACCATTTTCTTCGTCACCTACGTGTATGTGGGACTTGAGCTCCCGCAATGGAGATTCTTCCTTGCAGTGCTGGAGGAATATGGGTTTCAGCTTGCCCACCTGTCGCCGAACTCCATCGCCATGGTTGCCATGTTCGTCCACTTTTGTGAGGCGGTCGTTGACACCCCACCAATGGTGGAGCTGTTCTAGTTCTTCTTTGTGATGAAGACCATCAGGAAGAGCACGACGAGCCAAGCAGGAGCCTACTACTTCCGACGTCGGGACAAGACCTCCCGGACCTACATTGCTTCGCTCAAAGGGGGCAAGTGGAGCAGCTGGAGGGAAGATTGGGTGATCGTGCGGACCAAGGCCCACGCCTAACTAAATATGCCTCTCGGTACCCTACAGATGGGGTACCCTCACACACAGGATGAAGACACCAAGGCATGTCCGGAGGCGCCACGTGTCCTGAAGGTGCCAAGACCTCGACCTCCTTCAAGACCATGCCCTAGCATCGCCACAAGAGCCTCGAACATGGGACTTGGCCCCACCGGAGACGGGATTTCGAAGCGCCACGTGTTGGGACGGGAGGTCCCCATCCTCAGGGAAGAGCTCCGGTGCTGCCACGTGGCTCACAGAGCTGGGCCTGGGACCCCCCCCCCCCCCCACTCTGGTAGGGAAGGGCGCGGAGCTGCCACGTCCCTTGGAGAGCCTCGTAGCTACCACGCGTCACAAAGGACCTGCGCTGGCCTCCCCAGCAGGGATTAGCTCCAACGCAGCCATGTGTCCCGCAACTTACTCTGGACGGTAAGGTGCGGGAGTTAAGGGATGGGGCGCTCCGCCCAAGCCAAGCGTTGAAGACGCGCACCCACTTCCAGTGCACAATGCAGAGCACGCCAACCGTCAGAGACTGCTATGACCAATCACATCATAGTGAAGGTGCTGCAGGCCTATCCCACATGGCCATGTGGGTAGCTTGCGGCAACAAGACAGGCTGACAGGACACCTTCTGCAGTCATCATCAACGGCGCGTGGGCTACTGACGAGAGAGGCAGCAAGATGGCGAGTCTTCGCTGCCATGGTCCGAGCAAGCTTACGCAAGAAGCCTTAGATCTTTAGGATAAGATCTCCTCGGGACGACCTATCGGGCCCCGGGCCCCACTTGTAAGGCATAAGGCCTTAACTATAAAAGGCCTGGACCGCCACCGTTACAAGGACCCATCAATGAACATCACACACACACACATACACACATACTAGCAATACCATCCACCGTGGAGTAGGGTGTTATGCTCCTTGCGGCCCGAACCACGTAAAAACCACTGTGTCACACTCTCTTCCGCTAGAACAATTGATTGAGGCCTAAGCCCCGCCCAAAAAGAACCTCCGCGGGTTGCTCCTTAACAGATCCGGGGGAAGTGTCGCATTAACACTTCGACATTTGGCACGCCAGGTAGGGGTGTTTCCCTCAGAAATTGGTAGCAATTTCACCACCATGGTGTTCATCAAGCCTGCGAGTAGCGGCAAGATCAAGCCGCAAAAGGTCGACAAGCATGTCAACGAAGACATGGAGATGGAGTTCTAGAGGACGGAATGCGCCGTGGAAGCGGTTCACCAGGTGGTGAACTACGACCTCAACAACAACCGCGAGTGTCAAAAGGCACTCCATGTCATCCGTGGAGGATCTTAGGAACCTGCATCCAGGAGTGCGGTCAAGACCCTGCGCCGAGCAATGGCCTCAATAGGCTCTACTCATGCCCTGGCACCGCATAATAGATGGATGGAGACTCCAATATGCTTCAACGTCTCTGACTGCGCCGAGAACATGGCGCAAGCCAGGCTTCTGCCCCTCCTCATCGCCCCCAACGTCGCCAATGTGAAGTTCTACCATGTCCTGGTAGACGGTGGAGCCGGCGTCAACCTCTTCAGCCGTGCAGCCTTGAACAAGCTGACGATCCCTATGTCCAAGCTCGCCCCATCGAGACCATTCTTGAGGGTAGGACCAGAGAGTATTATCCCGTACGGCTGCATCCACCTCCGGGTGACCCTCGGGACATCCGAGAACTTCAGAACGGAGAATATCCTATTTGTCTTCGCAGAGGTTAGCCTCCCCTACCACGCCATCATTGGCAGGCCAGCCCTGTACCGGTTTTGTGGCGACCGGAGACTCGAAATCCAAGGATCTCATTGGGTGGCATCGTGCGATGCGACACCCAACAGTATACAAGAAAAGAGCGAGAATAAAATACAATACCAAGTCATTATTTATAAACACAGCGGAAGTTTTACAATACTAAGTGAAAAGGAAAGTGACCTATACATCATAGCTACACTCTCAACACTAGCTATTGCAAAAGCAAAGTCATCCGTGCCCTGGATGCTTCACACTAGCAACACAAAACTTACAGCGGTGTGCAGGACTCCCACTCGGCTGTAAACCATAGAGGGTGTGCAATTTCGTCGTCGAACCCGTCATCAGTCGTGTAATCTGCAAAAACTTGTTAACTGCAAACGTGAGCTTAAGGCTCAGCAAGACTAACCCGTCTCACTAGACATATGCACAGGTGAATACTAAGCACAGGTAAGGTAAAGCATTAAATGATTCGCCTACAAGTGGTTCCTTAGCTTTCAATTTATTATCAGCAGCTTACCAGTTTAATGAAAATAACTTTAGTGATCATATTGGACAAAAATCAAACTTCCAAAACAATTATAAGTCAATACATCGTATTCTCCTAACTTCTTTAGTATTTACTACGTCACAGCGCAGTGAATAAGTGGTACTCTATTACTGCGAGGGACGGTGATTGCAATTAGGACACACCCGGACAACACGACACATATGTACCTTCGGAAGCGCCAGCGACTACTTATAGCAGTACCTACATAACACTTCAGTACTAGTCATATATGGCCACCTTTCACCCAACACTCGAATGTCGAACCGGTCGATCCATCACGGGCAGGAGGTCCCTGCGTGGGGCGTACTCTGACGTGCCCACCATCTGATTTACACCTTGCTGCCCTGAACCTACGCCTATAAAATAGAATGGTATGCCTCGACAAACTAGTATCAAGCTACGTCAGTTTGCTGGAGCCCGTTTCTCCAGTATGTCGCTGGTAAAATTCAAGCTTGTCCAGCACAACCGCACACGAATCGGTCCTCAATCGACACAAGCAGGGCTACGCACGTGAGACCACGTCTCGGTGCATCCTACCCGCTGATCGGTCTCAATTTCATATTTATAAACCATTTCTTGATCCAATTCATCCCGTGTGATAAACTCCTATCTCGTGAGTAGATTCCAACTACTCGACTTCTACCGGATTCCTATGAACATAAGCATGGCAGTTTCTACTCATCGGGTTGTAGACCTACCCAATACTCTATGGGATTTGTGGGTCATGCAAGTGGATGTCAAACACCTTAAACATAATGCACAAACATCTGAAGACGTAAGGTGAATAAAAATTGTAAAGACACTGTAAGGAACCTAAATGCAAACCGGGGCTTGCCTGAATGCGAGTCCAGATCTACGTTAGTCTCTAGCAAACGGACTTCCAAGGCTTCCGGATCCTCCTCGACTTCAGTTACTACACGATATGCATATACTATATATGAATGACTTTGAAAATAAATAATATGTTTAAGGTCACAAGCTGAAATCATGTGAGCAAAGTAAGATAATGATCTTAATTGGCTTTGGGACTTTTAGGGTAGATACTAGGGACTCTAATGGAGACTCTTGCAAAAGAACAGGAGATGATTAAGGGAGTTTGCTGTCTCTAAAATCCCTACAAGTAAAAGCATTTTCTGAATTTTGGTTGTAATTATGGAGGTCTATCATGGCTACCAGTGGTTGTACCATGCAGAAAGAATCTCACTGGTTCTATGAAAATTTGTTTCACAATTTTCTATGCTTCCTACAGGGAGAAATTGATTTTACATGTTTGGGAGAAATTCTGAAATGGTTTTTTGTATTTTTCCTAGTTTTTCAATTACATAGAAATTTGGAACACTGATCAACCCAGTAAATGAAGTCCAATGAACTTCAAATCTTTACTGGAGATCAAGTGTATTATTAAGAGTGTTATGACTAAAATTGGGAATTTTCCAATTAGCAGAACAGGAGTAATTCATTTTCCAAGCAGTTAGATCAAAGGAATTAATTATGAAAATTCTGGGAGTTTCATGTCAAATAAATTGCCACACTGCAAAGTTGATATTTAGATGAGTCTACCAGAATTTATTTGGAAATTTTTGAGCAAATCTACTAAGAGTAATAAATTTTAGAAGTTGGTTCAAATTCTGGAATTATTTTCCAATTGGAAAAGTTCAAATAATCATCGTGGCCCCACTCATTTAAAATGGACCAATAATAGATGGTCCGCACCGAGGGCCACGGGGTTAACCCGCGCAGCCGCACCCGATCCGGTGCCGCAGCTGATCCTCGCGGTGGAGACGTCGCTGACAGGCGGGACCCGCCGGGTCGTCGTCTACCTCGCGACGCGGCTGCGTTCTCGCCGGAACCGCGGCGGCGCTCACCGGGCTTCACTATGTCGAACTCCGCTTGGCTCGGCTCTGACCGCCTAGCCTTAAAATCGACCGCACAACACGATGGTGGGGTCCAATCGTATCGGCAATGGTCGGAGATGGCAGTGCAATGACGGCAGCAGAGCTAGGGTTTCGACGATCGTCGGGATCACTCGATAATGGTGCAAAAGGCTCAGGAAAAAGCAGGGAATGTTCCTGGGAGCATGAGGATGATGATTTGGAGGTGCAAACGGGGTAGAATAGTTGGCAACGATGAGTTCGACGGCGTGCCGATGGTTTCTTCATGGCGGCGGGAAAAACTTGAATAGCTCAGTCGTTACTCGATGGCGTCCACTAATTTTTTGCAAAGGGGTGCGCTAGGAGGTACGGAGTATAATCCTTAATTGTATTGAAGAATCATTACATGTAGAAACAGAATTAAATCGAGAAGTGAGCTAGTTCAATGGCAATGGCCAAAAGAAAAACTGGAATATATTGCTCGATACTAGATGAAAAGAGGCACGGCTTTTACCGTGAGAAAGAGCTCGGGATAGCGATCCTTTTTGCTGTTGAAGTCAAGGAATGACACGGCTTGGGGAGTGCTAGCGACGATGGAGCAGAGTGTGAGACCTATGTGTGCTGAATACATTGGCTTTGACAATAAAAGTTTTGAATGCTGCCATAACATCTTTTTAGCATGGTCCGACTCTAGCTCCGAGCTTCTGCAAGGTCCGACAATAGGTCCGACTTTCTTTGTCTAGGTCTGACATGTTTTTGGGTAGCTCCAGTGAGCTTTGTATTTAGCTCCGGCATGTCTTTGACAGCTCTGGCATGTCTTTATTAAGCTCCGATATGTTTTGCTAGGTCCGATTTATGTTGGTTAGCTCTGACATGTTTTTCCAGCTCTGACTTTTGGGTTGACTAGTTCTGACTAGTTTTGGTTAGCTCCGGCGCTAGGTCTGACTAGCTTTGGTAAGCTCCGGTGCTAGGTTGTACTAGCTTTGGTAAGCTCCAGCGCTAGGTTATACTAGCTTTGGTAAGCTCCAGCTCAAGCTCCGGTTAGCTTTGGCAAGGTTCGGAGCTTGATCGCAATGTTCCTGATTTTATCTTGCAATGTTTTGAACTTGCTTTATATTCTTAGAAAGATTGCTTAGTATTCATTTGCTAAGTTTTTGGTGCGTTTTGGTTCATATGGCTGATATCGTTTTGATATACTTTGCAACATGCTTATGTGAGGTGCTCACGTAAGGTGTTGTGTTCGAAACTGACTTGAGTCAAGTTGCGGACTTGGGCTCATATGGATTGGTTGTTTGTTCATGTGCAGGTGTTGCTTGAGTTCAAGTCATGGCTGGTGACATGATCCTTTGGACTAGTCTCAGGGAGGAGATGAGGTTCCAAAAACCAAATTCAGGAGGAATTGTGGTTGAGCGGGTCAGGAGGTTGCGCAAGATGATTGAATCAAGGGCAGTGCATATGAAGGTTACTTGACGTCGAAGGAAGGTGTTTGCACGTATGCATGCAGTGCATGACGTGGCAACATGGTTCCGAAGATGGTTTATGGATGGGAAGATCTGGTTGGAAGGATCAGATCATATCGGTTGATGACTTTGGCTGCGGCGGAGTCAGTTATGGCTCAGTATGGAAAGTATCGAGTTGGTTATGATAGGATTTCGTGTGAATCATGGATTTGAGTTGTTTTAGGAATGTGGGATATGTTCCTAAGGTGTTTGTAAGTCTTAAGATTCCTTCTATATGCGTATAGAAGAGTCCTAAGCAGTTATGGAAAGTTACGATTCGTGAACTGAGTAGGATTAGAGTCCTAGTTGAGATTAGGTTGGCCTAAGGGATGGTTATATAAGCAAGGAAGGCCAAAGCTCGTGGTGCACGACTGTGGGGTTGTTCCTCTTGTGTTCTATTGAATGAAATTTGTATTTTGAAGGAACTTTTGTGCCTTGTTCGTCCGACTTGTTCCACACAAGTTTTACTCGTCGAGTTTCTGGACAGCACTACCCTTCGTCGGTGGTTTTATCATAAATCGAGTTTTACAGATCCAATTGACATGATTCTTTTCGGGTTGTCTTCAAAACTTGATTATCTATCATCTGTGAATATTTCACGTTCATTCGATTTGTGGTTTCTGATCTACACGAGTTTCTTTGCAGCATTGCAGAACTGTTTTTCTCGGGTAGGACAAATTGACCTTTGTTTGATCTTTCGATCATAACTTGAGTTTCTCTCGATGGATTCGAGTGATTCTTATTGTGTTTTCTCTGTGAATTGATTATCTCTTATATATATCACTTTTTTCACGGTGAAACACGTTTAGATTAGTTTCACACATGATTTCTCTAACAGATTATTTTTCTGCTGAAGGGGTTGGGATTTAATTGTTTCCGCTGCATAAGATTTTTAAATCTACCATTCACCCCCCTCTGGTAGCTTTTCACATGCTCTTCGATCATACAATTGGTATCAGAGCCACTGTGCTCCAATCATTGTGATTTGCACATGTTTTTAACTAATCATCATGGAGAAATACTCTGCCAAACCTTGTGTGTTGTCTTGTATTGATTTTCAGGTTTGGAAGGCACGCATGGAGGCTTTCATCCAGGCGCAAGGCTTCGCAATATGGGAGAAGGTGTACAAGACTTACGAAGTGCTACCTAACGATCAATTTACGGCTACAAACCTACGGGACATCGACAACAACAACAAAGCCCAAAACTTG
Source organism: Tuctoria greenei (assembly GCA_036927565.1). Lineage (NCBI taxonomy): Eukaryota > Viridiplantae > Streptophyta > Magnoliopsida > Poales > Poaceae > Tuctoria > Tuctoria greenei. The sequence goes on along the minus strand of JAYESD010000009.1, from coordinate 123,165,236 downwards.
ATCATCCAAGGACTCACTCAGAGCGACTTCGACCACGTTGCACATCTCTGATCGGCATACAATGTATGGGGAGCACTTTGTGACTATCACGAAGGATCCAACACGATCAAGGAGGTAAGGCAAGACATGTTCAAGAAAGAATACATGCGCTTCGAGATGCAACCCGGTGAGTCCATTGATGATCTCTTTGCTCGCTTTAACAAAATTCTCAGTAACTTGCGTAGTGTCAACGTTAAGTGCATTAGACATATCAATCTGGGAGATGAAAGTTACATCTATCTGTGAATCTACTGTCATGAGTACAGTAACTTTAGATGTGCCTTACTCAAAACTCATGAAATTGACATCTTATCACGTAAGAACCCAAATAAGTCTATTGCATTTGTCTCACAACGTGATATGCCTAGCTCCGGCCAACCATCATCTTGCAATACTCTTGCTTTGTTGTCGTCACTAACCCTAGAGCAGATCGAGGAATTTCTAGAAGAGGAGTTAGCACTAATCTCTACTAGATTCTCAAAAGCATTGCAAAATGTGAGAACTAGAAGGAGAGGAAGCTTCAGACCTCAACGCTGTTTTGAATGTGGTATGACAGGACACTTTCGTACAGAATGCCCTAACCTTTCAGGTCCTACTACTCATGAAGAAAAAAAGAACAAGGTCAAGACCACCTCTGGAAACCCCAACAAGGAAAAGAAGGGTACCATAGGACGCAAGATGATTAACAACTTCATCACTGCACTTCAAGAGCTCGGTTCAAGCGATGTAGACTTTGAAAGTGATTAAGATGATGACGGTGTGACCAACTTATGCTTCATGGCTGGCAAAACAAGATCAAGATCAAGTCAGGAGGATGCAGAACACAACAGTGACGACGATGAGGTATGTTCTACCTGTAATGAAATGTGTGATGCAATTTCTCGTGCAACTATTATTGTTAAGACAAAGGACAAAAAGCTTAGGGATAATGCTGCTAAAATTGAATCACTAGAATCTGAAATCAACCATTTGGAAACCAGATTCCTAGTGATGATTCTTGTCCCTCATGTGATATAATCTATGAACAATTGTCCACACTAAGAACTGCACACTCCTCCACTCTAGATAGACTTGAACTTGAAATTGAAAAGAACAAAAAACTTGCTACACTTGACATTGGAAACTTAAAAGATGCTTCGTGTTCTACAATTGATTTGCATAGTTCTAGTTGTGATGACCTTGAAGAGAAACTAAAAGATGCTATGAATGAAATTTCAATATTGAATAATGCTTTACGTTCTTATGAAGTTAAATATTGTTCCAATTGCAAATTAAGAGGAAATACTTCATGTGAAAATTGCCATGATTTGTCTGATAAACTTGATAACATGCATATACATTAGATCGATTTTGTAATGGGAATAAGAACTTAAACTTGCTGCTGAATTCATAAAAATATTGCTTGCTCATCTAGACATGAACACAAAGTTAAATTTCATTGTACTACTGTGGTAGAGATGGTCATGTCATAGATTTTGTTATAGACTAGCTAAACAACAGAAAAGGGAAAGAATAATTGCTAGATCTCATAATTTTCATGCAAAATTTGCTGCACATATTAAACCAAATGCCAGGAACATGCAACCTGCTGTTATGAGTCAAAAACATTCAAAGTTTACCTTTGGACCTTCTGTTTTTGCCTCCGGAGCTTTAGATTTTTGTGCTACACAAGTAACACCTTATAGGTCAGTAGTTAAGAATAAAAAACCTCAAATTTTGATCATAAACCTGCTGTTTTATCTCAGCTTTCGCGTGTTTTTCCTGCTGCACGTCGTGTGACTCAGTACTGGATACCTAAATGCCTATTGACTAACCCCAGTATTGAGTCATCGACGTACTGTGCTTCTATGTAGGTTACATGCTTGAGGAAGGAGAACATTTGGATTGTGGATTCAGGTTGCTCATGCCACATGACCGGTGAGAAAGAATGGTTCTCCTCCCTCTCTTTTGTGTCACGTGTAGAGAATGTTACTTTTGCCAATAATTCTTCAACTCTTATAATTGCTAAGGGTTCGGTTTGAGTAAATGATCACTACACTTTGAAGGATGTGGCACTTGTCAAAAATTTGAAATACAACTTGCTTTATGTTTCACAATTGCTAGATGAGAATCTGGAAATTATTTTTAATAAAAACTGTGCAAAGTTGTTGGTTCAAATAGTGAGCTTATTTTTAACATGTCTCGATTTGGAAGAGTTTTTAAAGCTGATTTTGATATGTCTTCCTCTAAGCATAGGTGTCTAGTTGCTAATGATTCAATGGACTTATATTTTTGGCATCGTAGACTTGGTCACGTAGGTTTTGATCACCTAACGCATGTTAGTTCTCTTGATCGCATACGTGAGCTGCCTAAGCTTAAAGGGGACAAAGAAATTGTGCGCTCTTCTTGTAGACATGCTAAGATGGTTGCAGGTTCACATACTCCTCTCACAATGATCATGACAACTGAACCGGGTCAACTTTTGCACCATGACACCATAGGACCTTCATGTTTTCAATCCTTCAGAGGTAAATGGTATGTTCATGTTATTGTTGATGATTATTTTAGATACTCTTTGGTTTACTTTATGGCATCTAAGCATGAAGCTTTTAGTCACTTTAGAACTTCATGTCTTAGATATCAATTGACCACCCATGATCTTTAAAAGCAATTAGAAGTGATAACGAAACTGGATTTAAAAATCAATCTTTTGATCACTTTTGTGATGAAAATGGAATAGATCATGAATTTTCTTTACCATATGCACCTCAACATAACGGTGTTGTAGAAAGAAAGAACAGAACCTTAGTTAAGATGGCTAGGACTATGCTTGATGAATATCAAACTCCTAGGGAATTTTGGGCTGATGCGATTGCAACCGCTTGTTATGTCTCAAATTGTGTTTTCTTGCGCGCTAAGCTAGGTAAAACACCATATGAGCTCCGGTTTGGACATAGGCCTAGTGTTACGCACTTTCGGGTCTTTGGTTGCAAACGGCTTTGTTAAGAAACATGGTAATCTTGATAAATTTGAACCTAGATCTATTGATGGCATGTTTCTTGGTTATCCATCTCATACTAGAGGCTACCGTGTGCTTTTACTTGACACTAACAAAATTGTGGAGACTTGTGAAGTGTCTTTTGATGAAGCTAGCCCAGGTACTAGATGAAACATTGCAGATCCAGATCCATATCCGCAGGGGGAGAGCATTTTCATTGATGATGAGGAAGAGGTGGAGCTGCTGCCCAAAAATTCAGCAGCTAATGACATTGTTCGAGCTCCTGATTTTGATTTACACCCAGCACCGACGACCACCATTGCTGGTCCAGATCCTCCTCAAGTCATGAGCTCATCGATTTTTGATGAACATGAAGAAGAAGAAGCTTGTGAAGTGTCCACCCCCCTCCGGGTTCTCAAAAATTCCTCCTCCACAACAGATTATTGGAAGCTGCACGAACGAGTTACACGGTCCAGGTTTTGCGATCCAAACTTTCATGCTCACTCTGCTTTTGTTGTTTCTTTTGAACCCAAAGATATATCACACGTACTCACTAATGGATCTTGGATTATTGCCATGCAAGAAGAGTTAGAAAATTTTGAAAGAAATAATGTTTGGAAACTTGTACCTCCTCCTCAAGGTCACAGTTTAATTGGAACCAAATGGGTTTTTTAAAAATAAACAAAGTGATGATGGGGTTGTGGTTAGGAATAAGGCTAGGTTTGTTGCTCAAGCTTTCACTCAAGTTGAAGGTCTAGATTTTGATGAAACATTTGCTCCTGTTGCTAGATTAGAAGCCATAAGAATTTTGTTAGCTTTTGCTGCATCTAAAGGTTTTAAGCTATATCAAATGGATGTTGAAAGTGCTTTTCTTAATGGCTACATAGATGAGGAGGTTTATGTCAAACAACCACTAGGTTTTGAAAATTCAGATTTTCCTAATCACGTTTACAAACTGTCCAAAGCCTTGTACAGTCTCAAACAAGCCCCTAGAGCATGGTATGATAGGTTCAAAATATTCTTACTTGAAAAGGGGTTTACCATGGCCAAGGTTGATAAAACTCTTTTTGTGCTTAAGCATGGCAATGAATCATTATTCGTTCAAGTGTATGTGGATGATATTATCTTTTGTTGTGCTTCTCATGATCTTGTGTCCAAGTTTCCAGCTATGATGAGTTCAGAATTTGAGATGAGTATGATGGGAGAACTCACGTACTTTTTTGGCCTGCAAATCAAGCAAACCAAGGAGGGTACCTTTGTGCATCAAACGAAGTATACAAAATACCTCCTATGGCGCTTTAACATAGACAAAAGCAAGCCTCTTCGGACACCAATGGGAACAACAACAACACTTGAACTTGATAATATAGAAGCATGATCGGATCACTTTTGTACCTCACGGCATCAAGACCGGACATACAATTCAGCGTATGTTTTTGTGCACGGTTTCAAGCCTCCCCACGTGCTTCACATTATCAAGCCGTCAAAAGGATTCTCAGGTACTTACATGTAACTCAAGAATTTGGCATTTTTCTTTCTTCTTCCTCAACCGTTACTTTGAATGCTTTTTCCGATGCTGATGTTTGAGGTTGTAGGATTGATAGGAAAAGTACTTCCGGTGCTTGTCATTTCTTTGTAATTCACTTGTTGCTTGGTCCTCTAGAAAACAAAATTCAGTTGCAGAATCCATAGCCAAATCTGAATATGTAGCTGCTGCTAGTGCTTGCTCACAAATTCTTTGGATTTTTCAAACACTTAAGGACTATGGGGTTGATCTAGATAGTGTTCCACTGTTTTGTGATAACACTAGTGCTATTTGCATTGCTAAAAACCTTGTGCAACATTGTAGAACTAAGCACATTGACATTAGGTATCACTTTATCCGTGATAATGTTGAAAAAGGAAACATTGTGCTTCACCATGTAGATACCGAACAACAATTGGCTGACATTTTTACAAAACCTTTGGATTTCACTCGTTTTTGTTACATTCATAGTGAAATAGGGGTTATGCATCCTCAAGGCTTAAATTGAAGGGGAGTTTTGAAACTTGGGAAGTTTATGTGTGAATCTGAACTAAAATAATATGAGCATAGTATTTCATACATATATGACTTGTGATTCCTTTTAGATGTTGAAAGATCATACTACATTACTCATGTTATACATTTTGTAGTTTTTGCCATGACTAGTAATTGGAATAATTACTTACACTAAATCGGGTCATGATCGAACTTTCTTGCTGTTTTGAACTTGTTGCATGTTCACAAGTGCTGTTAATCATAAATAATTAATCAAGTAATCAACTCACATGTTGAGTTTTTATGAAAAAAATTAAATTGAGAAAAGATCAAGAGAATATGCATGCATCGCACTACTTCTTTTGATATGTCTTATCATTGCACTTAGATGTGAACTTGGAAGAAGTCGTGTATGACTAAAACCATGTCCTTAAGCTTCTGATTGTCAAATGACATAGGCTTGGCTTGGTTGGTTAGAATAAGGCAGATGCGCATATAATCTCTTGCAAATATCATATGATCTAAATTTGTGCCTTGAAAAATAATAAAATGCAGCAACAAGTGTCATGCTTTCAGGTATTGAAATAGTTAAGTTTATGAGATCATGACTTGCTTAATTTGAAAATTACATTTGATCTCTAGCATGGCCTACACTAATTTATGTATCTCATTGTTGTGAGTGTAAGTTATTTGATAGTATGACTTGGATAAGCTTTGTTTTATATGTATATGTTATAATATGCTCATAACAATTAATATTTCTCTTTTGAACCTTGCTGAATACATTGTCAAAGGCGGAGAGATAATATGGTGAATTATGCAAGGGGTAGAAATATGTATAGGTGGAGAAATTTATTTCTATCTCATTTGATTTTCAAAAAGGGGGAAAATTGTTCTCAAAACTTTTCGTGCCAATATTCAAATTTAAATGGTGTTGCCAATGCATTCATCAATGGGGACATTGTGAGACCTACATGTGTTGAATACATTGGCTTTGACAATAAAAGTTTTGAATGATGCCATAACATCTTTTTAGCAAGGTCCGACTCTAGCTCCGAGCTTCTGCAAGGTCCGACAATAGGTTCGACTTTCTTTGTCTAGGTCCTACATGTTTTCGGGTAGCTCCGGTGAGCTTTGTCTTTAGCCCCGGCATGTCTTTGATAGCTCCGGCATGTCTTTATTAAGCTCTGATATGTTTTGCTAGGTCCGACTTATGTTGGTTAGCTCCGACATGTTTTTCTAGCTCCGACTTTTGGGTTGACTAGTTGTGACTAGTTTTGGTTAGATCCGGCGCTAGGTCCAACTATCTTTGGTAAGCTTTGGCGCTAGATTGTACTAGCTTTGGTAAGCTCTGGCGCTAGGTTATACTAGCTTTGGTAAGCTCCGGCTCAAGCTCCGGTTAGCTTTGGCAAGGTTCGGAGCTTGATTGTAATGTTCCTGCTTTTATCTTGTAATGTTTCGAACTTGCTTTATATTCTTAGAAAATTGCTTAGTATTCATTTTCTATGTTTTTGGTGCGTTTTGGTTGATATGGCTAATATCGTTTTGATATGCTTTGCAACATGCATATGTGAGGTGCTCACGTCAGGTGTTGTGTTCGGATCTGACTTGAGTCACGTCGCGGACTTAGGCTCGTATGGATTGGTTGTTTGTTCATGTGCAGGTGTTGCTTGAGTTCAAGTCATGGATGGTGAATCCTTTGTACTAGTCTCAGGGAGAAGATGAGGTTCTAACAACCAAATTCGGGAGGAATTGTGGTTGAGCGGGTCAGGAGGTCGCGCGGGATGATTGAATCAAGGGCAGTGCATATGAAGGTTACAGGATGTCGAAGGAAGGTGTTTGCACGTATGCTTGCGGTGCCTGACATGGCAACATTATTTTGAAGATGGCTTATGGATGGGAGGATATGGTTGGAAGGATCGGATCGTATCGGTTGATGACTTTGGCTGCGGCGGAGTCGGTTATGGCTCGGTATGGAAAGTATCAAGTTTGTTATGATAGGATTTCATGTGGATCACGAATTTGAGTTGTTTTAGGAATGTCTGATACGTTACTAAGGTGTTTGTAAGTGTTAAGATTGCTTCTATCTGCATATAGAAGAGTCCTAAGCAGTTATGAAAAGTTACGATTCATGAACTGAGTAAGATTAGAGGCCTAGTTGAGATTGGGTTGGCCTAAGGGCTGGTTATATAAGAAAGGAAGGCCAAAGCTCATGGTTCACGACTTTGGGGCTGTTCCTCTTGTGTTCTATTGAATAAAATTCGTAGTTTGAAGGAACTTTTGTGCCTTGTTAGTCCGACTTGTTCCAGAAAAGTTTTACTCATCGAGTCTCTGGACAGCACTACCTTTCATCGGTGGTTTTATCCTAACTCGAATTTTACAGATCCAATTGACGTGATTCTTTTTGGATTGTATTCACAACTTGATTATCTATCATCTGTCAAAATTTCACGGTCATTGAATTTGTCGTTTCTGATCTACATGTGTTTCTTTGCAGCATTCCAGAACTGTTTTTCTCGGGTAGGACAGATTGACCTTTGTTGGATCTTTCGATCATAACTTGAGTTTCTCTCGACGGATTTGAGTGATTCTTCTTGTGTTTTATTCATGACATGATTCTCTCTGACATATATCACTTTTGTCACGGTGAAACACGTTTATATTAGTTTCACACACGATTTCTCTAACAGATCGTTTCCTGCCGAAGGGGTTGAGATTTAATTGTTTCCGCTGCATAAGATTTTTAAATCTACCATTCACCCCCCCCTCTGGTAGCTTTTCACGTGCTCTTTGATCCTACACAGAGGTGACGTTCGTCCCCGACTCCGGTGGCGTCCACGGAACTTCAAACTACGGCCAACACAATGAGCAAAATGATGAGCAAACTGGCGTAGATGATAGAGCATATCCTTGGCGCCATCTTGGCTATTTGAAGCGAAGGGAAATAATGCAAGGATAAGGTGCTCACCAGTGAGGAACGGAGGCAGTGGTGCTGTGCGACGGCGGCGCGAAACAGAGCAAAAAGGGGTGCTGGTGTTTACCACTTGGGTTAGGAAGGACGATAAGGGCGAGGATGGAGTGATATAGACGCCAGAAATTCCACGCAGCTGCTTGCCGACGGTGAGGTGTTGCCCTCAGCGCGTGTGACCGGCGGGGAGTCAGAAAAAAGAGCACTGACGGTAATGGTTCACTGACCAGTGGTTCCCACATCCCCTTCCAAGTCTATCCTCTCTGAAACTTCAATTCCCCTGCCAAACTTGATCCAAAAATCCTAGATTTTTGTGGAGAGGCCAATTTAAATATGGAGAGTCAGATTCTGAAATTTGATTTCCAATTTGGACAAGTTCCAATTGGAATTCAAATTCCAATCTGAATTTGAATGAAATTCAATGGAGTCACTGAATTAAATAGCAAATGAGCTTCAAAAATTATGAAAATTAGCAGGGGTGCTATTTGGAATATTATGAGGCCATGGAAAAATGATTAGCCTCAGATTTGAATATTTTGACAGGTCCTAAATGTACAGTAGTTATATTCAAGTTCTGAAATAATTTGAATATATTTAGTACTGCATATTTCCATTCAATAAATTCCAAAATTTGCAGAAAGGTCACTAGAATTATCCTAGGGTCATTGGTGAAGTCCATTCCCCATGTTAATAAAATTTAAGTATGAGTGAAATAAAGATTTGATGAGATCAAGTTCATGTGCACAAACATAATTGATCTCCTTTATGGTTGATAACAAATTGGTAGCTGAACTTTAAATTAAGGAAAAACTGGGATTTTACATTCCCCCCCTCCCCCTAAAAGAATCTCGTTCCGAGATTACAATAGGAAGGATAAAATGGAAAAGATCTAATGAACATATGCAACTAACAAGTCTGGATAGTTTGTTCTAAGGTATTTCTCGCTTTCCAACGTTGCTTCAGCGGTGTGGTTGCCCCACAAGACCTTGTAGAAATGCAAGGTGCGGCTTCTTGTGGTGCGAGTCTTCTCATCGATTATCTGGGTTTGATGCTCAGATGTAGGGACCGGAGTCCACACATCTGAGGATCTCACTGGGTGGTGCCGTGCGATGCGGCACCTAACTGCACACACGAAAAGGATACAAAACATATAAAGTTTTCATTTCATAATAAGAAGAGTTTACAAAAGAGTGTACAACAAGGGTACACACAAAGCGGAAAATGCATACTCATAATCTCCCCTAACTAAGCCGGAGAGAAGCCGTCATGCCCTAGGACGATTCTCACTAGCAACATGAAGAACATTCAGCAGCGGCGTGGTTCACATGACATTTATCTTGACACCTCGAGTCTTATGTACAACCTGAACAGTAGAAATAAACTAATACCTGCAAAAATCGTTAAAGCGCAAACATGAGCATAAGGCTCAGCAAGACTTAACCGTCTCACCTAAACATGAAACTCTATACGCTGGAAACTTTAAAGACCGGGAAGCTTAATTTGCAAGAATGTACTCGCCGAAAGTAAATCCTTAGTGGTCAGTTTTAAAGTAGCATACGCGATCCATGAGCATAGCATCATTGTGAATTCCACAATCAAACAAGAAACGCTTCATCCACGATGATACTTGCTCAAGGTTGCATAAGCCTTAATCAAGTTAAATGTTTGCAAATTGTAAATTTAAATTCTGCTATCTCTATAGCAGCCGAGGTTGCAATACAAGAATTATTCATAATAGTATATTCATAATCTTTCCATTACTCTTTCTTACTACGTCAAGACTCAGTGTCCAAGTATGATCAATCCATAACCGCGAGCAACGGTGATTCAAATCAAAAACACCCGGATTGCACGACACGTACGCCCATACTCAGAGTTGCCTCGGCACACTCCACTGATGTCGCACGCAGCCACCTTTCCCCAAATTCAACCACATCGAAACAGTTCGATCGACCCGAACAGTGAGCTCACCTCAAGCTGCATCTCCGACGTGAGATGTTCTTGAGTAAGTTACCTCCCACTGTACTCACAGCCGACAGCTTAAGCCGATTGAAAAGGTTCCAACATAGGATCCTCAAGGTACATCGGTTTCCTGGGTTCCATATAGCCAGTATGCACCCGGTACAGTTCAAACTTGTCTAACAGGGCCAAGCACGAGACGGGCCTTAATCGACACAAACGGGGCTACCAATCCATCTCCCAACACCTGTCTTGCCATTACCGACCCAGGCACGATGTGGGAAAACCATCCTACACAATCCCTGTCCACGTCTCATATTAAAGAGTGAACGTTATGGTAACATCTCGCGAGTAGGTTTCCCTCACTCGACTTCTCTCGCAAATAGAATTCAACTACTTGACTTGTGATCAATAAAATGTAACCAATATCGCGAGTAGTATCCAACATACTCGACTTCTACCGATCTTCTAACTAAACATTAATCATAGCAATATAAATTGAGGGAGACTTATACTACCCATCCACATCAGGGATTATTTGGTCATGCATGTGGGGTATTCTATCAACATAGACCTAATGCACATATCAAGTCTATTATGTACAGCGTGTATAAAGAAAAACTTTAAAAGGCACGTAAATGCAAACCGGGGCTTGCCTTAGTTTGCGACTGTATATCAATGTCAGTTGTTATTGGCTTGGTCTTCCTTTGAAGAGTCCGCCATGGAACTTCAAGCTGGAACACCCTGGCCTTCTCCTCCAAGCGAAGCTCCTCATCGATCACCTACCATCACGTTCCTACCAACATGATATGCATATAAGTACATAATGTAATATTCTTTAGATTAAACAAGTTAAACAAACTCTAAGACTGGTGAGACTAACTAGAAGGAAGAGGTATGCCTCTGTTGTGTGGATAAACAAAGGATGGAGTCAAGTGGTCATAGTAGTATCGAGATGTGAATTGAAAGGTGCAATGTAAGCACACATTGCAACTTGGCACTCAACACTCGACACTATGCCACTCAAGGACGATAAAGCTGAATTGTGTGGAAGTGTTGGACTGGTAGTGTAAGGATGATCCAAGAGTCAAGGTGGCATCGAAGGCTTGCGGATGAGTGGAGTGTACAAGACGAAGGTCGTGACTTAGTAGTCGACCAATGATGTTGTTCCAACTCGTAAAGGAGTAAAGCTAGTTATAGCTGAGAAGTGTTGTCGCACGTTTCTAGAATAGGATAAATCAAGGTGGAACCCTAGCGATACCTGGGAGTAAAGTGAGATCGACATTGCTTGGACTCAAAGAGTCATAACAAGCCCTGTTAACCTGATGTGAGTACCAAGATAACATTCAAATGACTTTTAGGTAAAGTAGTTTCTACGGCAATCTTCTCGAGCATTGTTCAAGTGCTTAGATGACGACACTAATGTAGTGTCTTCAGCAAGATCGTCTAGGTGAGCTCGGTAAGCTACTGGACTTGAACATGATTCCAGACCTTGCCGTGACGGCATGCTTTGTCATCTCGAGGAGATCAGATTAGCGAGGTCCACATCAACCCAGACTCGTCAACAGTGGTGAACAGACTCCCAAACACCACCTTTTGAGTCTCAAGGTTAGTGATGTCGACTCGGTCGCCGGCAAGTGACTCGACGAACCTGTCGTCGATGAAACGACACAACTAGTTAAGCAATTATGCAGGCGGTTAGGCAACATCATCGACACGAACAAGAAACCCTTATCCAAGGTTTCCCTTGGTCTAGTTTTCCTTGTTGGTCGCAACGTTCTCGCATTACTCCACCATAGTTGATCGGTGATCACCAACATCCGTGGTTTGACCTAGAAGACATGTTCTCAAGCACCTTGGCTACACCTAGGACTCGATCACCCTCACATCGACTAAAACCTAATTTGGCTTGACAACCATTGTCCGACGAGTCATGCTTGTGTCTCAGCACCACACTTATCACAGGCATCCTTCATCTCGATGCCAGGGCATGATGACGGCTCAGAGCATCACGACGACGTCATGTGGTCAACGATGTCGACGCGGCTCATGGTGGAGCATCACGAGCACGCGCAGACAAGCCAACGTGATACAAAAGACCAAGGTCAACATGGAAATTCCTATAGGAATGATATCAATGCGGAACATGGACGTACGACTCAACGACACATGAATACCATTGGCGATCACGAGAACGGACTTTGGTGCGTCAAGCAAGGCATTTCAGGGCAAGGCTCACCTTGTAGGCATTTCACCGAATATCTCGGGGTTGTACTTGAGTTCCGTCGCTTCATCACCATTCAAAGGGTATCTTGGCACTTAGGCTTGTCAGTTGCAACATCATCCTACCCTTACATCATAGACCAGCTCTAAACATCAACAAAGTTGGTTCTTCCCTTGTAAAAATTTCATCGAACACCTTAGCTGCAGTCACTGATCCAATCAATCTTGCAAAATTAGAGTTAACACTGGACCAGTTTTCGATACCATTGTGTCAAAGGTGTGTTCCTGCATCTCCTTCATCACACCAATCATTTGTATTGCTTCCAGTACATAGCCACAGCGCGGAACATCGCGACGACGTACTGAGGGTGGCGAGCGCAAGCAGGGACGGCACAGTGGGCAACGGCGGAGCTGGCGAGGTGCTCAGCCTTGAGGAGAGAGCCGGCAGAAGCTGCAGCGCAGAGGGGCGCGGAGGGAGGCGCGACACGAGCGCGTGGCCGGCGCGGTAACCTTGCGGCCAATGTCGGTACAGGGTACACGGCGGGGGCGGCTCTGGGCGCTGGGCACAACCACGAGGGAGGCTGGGCACGGCAAGGTGCAGAAGGCGGCCAGCGAGTGGGGCAACACCTTGGACGGACGGGGGCCAAGAGGAGGCGGAGCGCCGGAGTGAGCGGTGCAGCTGGGCGCCAGGGAGGCGCGGCGACGGAGCAGCATGTGTAGGGAGGAGGCGCGCGCGGCGTTGGCGGCGCTTGGGGCGGCGCCGGTGAGGAGCTGAAGCAGCGCGGCGGGGAGGGGGCAAGCCGGCGAACAGGCGCGGTGTAAACGGCGCGCATGGTGGCGCTGCAGGCGGCCGGTAGCGGGGCGATGCCGCAGCAGGAAGGCGACCAGGGCGAGCGGCGGCTGGTGCTGGCGCGGCAGTGAGCGCGCTGGGCGGAGCTGGGACGCGGCCAGGTGAGGAGCTGGTGAGGCAAGCACGCGGCCTGGGGCTCAACGCGGTGGCGGTGATGGGGCGTAAGAGCGCGCGGCGCGGGGACGGCGCGGGAGGCGGGCGGACGGCAGTGAGGGGGCGAGCGGGAGTGGGGCGCGACCGGGAGGTGGAGCACCGGCGTGGCGAGGGACGCGAGCCGGTGGCCGGCGTTGGCGAGCGAGAGGCGATGAATACATTCGAGAATGAAGCAGTAGGAAGATATTTACCGATCGAAAGACTCTTCGCGGTGCCAAGCAGCTGCCTGCATGCAGCGCTGACAGCGGAGGAAAACTGCATGCCGAGTTGCCGACCGTACCTGTGGGGACCACTTGTGGGACCCACCTCCCTCATTCTTCTTTCCAATTTCAAATAGGGCTAGCAAACATGCTTCAAAAATATTCAACTTTGGCCCAATGACTAAATAAAATGTGAAGAATTTTATGGTGCAATCAGATTTCAGAACTGAGCAAGTTGAATTTTTAACTCAAGTTTGAATTTGAATTCAAGTGGTGATACTTGATTCAATGAAATAAATAGTAGATTAGGTTCAAAAATACTGAAACTTTGAAGTTAACCTTTTTGAACCATAAGGAACCTCGGGAAAATTTGGAGTTGATTTGGACAAGGTTAGTACAAAGTTTAAATTTGAAGTTGACTTTGATTACACCCTCAGTACGTGTCCAATAAATGGAAAACGTGCTTCAAAAAATTTTTGAAACTTTACCGAGAGTCAATTTAGGATATTAGAAGGTTGTGGAAAAATTGACAGCCTTAGATTTGAATTTTTTGAATGTCCCATTTTAGGGTTGGAATAATTCCTTTTTCTTTCTCTCTATTTTGATTCCTTTTCTCCTTTATTTTTTCATTGAAAATGTGAATACTTGGAATTTAAGGATTTTACCCCTTAAGTTCCAGATACATTCGCAAACATGTTCTATATGTAAAATTTTAACAAGTTCCTATTTTTAGTGAACATGTGTTAAAACATATGGTTCATGTGAGTTTGGATTTCCAAGTCCACTTTCAAATTTTTAAGTTCGCATTTTTGCGTTTTTGTTCTTACGAAAAGTGGGCTTTTACATCAGAGTAAGTAAGATCTGCTTGGAGAGCTTCCAAATCCTCCATACGGACGTCAGCTGGGCCTTGAGACATTTCCGCAACTGCGAAATATGAAACATATTGTGGACCCCTAAAAGCGACACTGGTAGCTCTAGGCGATAGGCCACAGGTCCGCATCGCTCAATTACTGCAAACGGCCCAATGAAGCGTGGAGCTAGCTTCCCTTTTACTCTTAAGCAATGAATCCCTTTCATTGGGGATACACGAAGATAAACGTGATCCCCGACATCGAAGTGAAGAGGTCAATGCCGTTTGTCCGCTTATCTTTTCTGACGAGACTGAGCAGCCTTGAGGTTGCCTTGATGCTGCATATAATGCAAAGATTATCTTGGGTACCTCTTCGTGAATGCCATAAGCTGCACCCATTCGACTCGCCCACTCATCACCAGCTCTACCGTCCACTGGAAAGAACGCGAACGGGGTGCCCACCATATGATGAAAATGAAATTTGCAAAACCTTGCAATAGCAACACTCGCGGCGAAACACCATGTGTCTTCCAACAGAGTCCCTTTCACCTGGATGGAGAAAGGAGCCCATCCAATATATGGCGGACCAGCAGGCACATCGACATAGATGGTGCATCTTGTCACACCTCCGTCATCGAATTACCTGCCCCAATAGCTTGGTATTTCGCGATACTCGAATCATTGAAGCAGCGCTATCAACAACTCCGTAAAACCTCTTCGATGAGGACACGTCACGAAAACCCATCCGTTCGGTAAGTGTACCATCAAATCCGCTATCTGTGGAAAGGATACTTGAACAATGAAAAGGTTTCCAACTCCCAATAGTTCAAGAAAAATTTAAAGCTGGAGTAGTAATCACAGTCTGTTCCAACTGACCTTCCCGTATAAATTCAAAATTTTCATACAGGAAATCAGAACCAGAAGTTGAGTTGAATACAAAAGTTGTAGTACAGTTTACAACCTTTCCAAATTGTACCCATACAGCTCCAGGTGAGCTAGGAAGTAAAATCGGTACAAGTTTAAAGTTGACCCAAGTTTTACGGAAATTTTGACAGAACCTCCCTTGTACATGTGGTTATTTCCACAATTTATACAGCTATATATTAACATTATATTGAGGTATTGACAAAATAAACATTGTATAACATCAAGTTAAAAATTCATAAGTAAAAGAGTTCAGCCTTTAAAAATTTGTTATACATGTATAGCGCGCAAATTCGAAACTATGCGCAAACTGTTTGATGTTCTGGTCTCCCAGAACCAAGTTTGTGACAATAGGAATTAAATACAGTTACACCAAGATTCAGGTCATGAGTCCAATATAAAGTTGATATAGGACTTCCTAAGCTTTCCATAAATGTATATATGTGACCATGTCACAATTATTGATTAAGATCTATAGTTATCCAAACTTAACAGATGAACTGACTGGTTTTCACCAGCAGTCCTGCAGTTCACTGTTTTGAACTTAAATTTTTTTTGACTCAAATTTGAATCAGGAAAAACTTTGAATAAAAAATCTGTAGATATCGTTCTACCCTTTCCATATATGTATCACACATAAGGCAGAAGATTTTTCTACAGTGAGTTATGGCAAGAATACAGTGACTGGTACAATGGTATGGTCATCTGGAGCAGTTTAAATATACTCAAAATTTTAACAGATTATCAAGCTTTTCTGCCTTGATGGTCAAAAGAAAAGTTGTAGAGGACTTCAAGAGCTTTCCATACATATATCATACCCCAGAGTTAAGAAATAACTAACCAACGTCATAATCCAGCGATGTTGAGCAATTCAAGTTTTGAAAGAATCTTGTCCTTACATTTTTGAAAAACTGGGATTTTACAGGTTTATGGCAGTAGCCCACTACGGCTACCTCGCCCTCATGATGCCGACATCCTCCGGCGTCCTCAAGATCTGTGGAGATCATACTTCTGCGGTGACGGCTTTGGAGAAGCTCCGAGCACTGGCAACGGCCCCAGCACCTGCACCGAGCGATGCTGGATCGAGTAAGCCTTCGCCAGACCCACGCGCACGCAGTCACGTTGATGCACCACGAGTGAAGCCCTCTGGCAACGATGACGTGCCCATCAAGACAACCCAGATTGGCTCTGATCCTGCTTAGACCACCCGTATCCTGGGGAGTCTGGACAGCGAGCAGGAATCAGTGCTCACCACTTTCTTGCGAGCTAACATTGACGTCTTCGCCTGGCAACCATCGCAGATGCCAGTGATCCCCAGGGAATGATCGAGCACCGTCTGGAGATCTGCCCCGATGACCGGCCACAACAACAGAGGCCCCATAAGCAGTCTATCGAGCAACAGAACCTCATCCATGAAGAGATCAAGAAGCTGCTCGATGCTGGCTTCGTACGGGAGGTCCACCATCCCAGATGTCTAGTTAATCCTGTTGTGGTCCCCAAGGCCAGCGGTAAGCTCCGGATGTGCATCGACTACACCAACCTCAACAAGGCATGCCCTAAATATCCTTTAACTCTCCCTAGAATAGATCAAATCATAGATTCAACCTCGAGATGCGATATTCTATGCTTTCTAGATGCCTACCCAGGGTTTCACCTAATCCCAATGTATAGAGAGGACGAAAAACATACCGCATTTATAACTGTAGATGGCCTTTACTGCTATGTCTACATGTGTTATGGTCTTATGAATGCCCTCCCCACCTTCGTACCTACCATGCATAAAACATTTGGGGACCTCATCCGGGACCTGGTAGAGGTATATGTCGATGACATTGTAGTTAAGATCCAGACACATACAACGTTGCTAGAAAACCTCGCCCTAGTCTTTGACAGACTACGGGCCACACACACGAAGCTCAATCACGACAAGTGCGTGTTCGGAGTAAAAGCTGGAAAGCTCCTTGGTTTCTTGGTCTCACTGAGGGATTGAGGCCAACCTAGAGCAGATCAATGCGGTGGAGCTGATGCAGCCTCCAGCCCGCATCAAGGACGTACAAAAGCTTGCAGGTTGCTTGACAGCGCTCAGCCGGTTTATCTCTAGGTTGGCTGAGCGGGCCCTCCTGTTCTTCAAACTCCTGTGCCAGTCTGGACCATTCGTTTGGACTGAGGAAGCGGAGAAGGTGTTCTGTGAGCTGAAACAGCAGCTGATGTCATTGCCGATAATGGTGGCACCGGAGCACAGGGAGCCCCTGTACCTCTACATCGCCACCACAACAAAGGTGGTAAGTATGGTTTTGGTTGCAGTGCCGGCCGGTCCCCAAAAGCCTCGACAGACGGAAGGGGCTCCTGCCGGTAATTCTGAGCCCCAAGGCTTGTAGCTCGTATGGAGGCCCGACAACAAAGAAACCTCTGGGTCCAAGCCCCCAGAGGATGTCCAGGTCCCCCTAGGGGGAACCAAAGAGCAAGAAGCCACTTGGTCCCAGCCCCCAGAGGAGGTTCCAGGTCCCCCTAGGGGGCCCCAGAAGCAAGAAGCCTCTGGGTTCCACCCCCCCAAAGGAGGTCCGGGTCCACCTAGGGGGCCCCCGAGAGCAAGGAGCCTCTGGGTCCCACCCCCAGAGGATGACCGAGTCCCCCTAGGGGGCCCCGGAGATCATGGAGCCTTTGGATCCCAGCTACCAAAGGATGCACCGGGCCCAGGAGACATGGAGTCCCCGGGCTTGGAGCAGATGGAAGAGGATGCACCACTTTCTCGAAGGAGATCTCGGACCATCCAATGACCGATCTACTTCATTAGTGAAGACCTACATGAAGCAAAAACAAGGTACCTTAAAGTGCACAAGTTGCTTTATGCGGTACTAATTGCTTGAGGAAGCTCTGCCATTACTTTCAGGCACATAGAGTTTCAATGGTGACTTCGTTCCCAATGGGGATGGTGCTACGCAGCCCCAACCCAACAGGCAATATTGCCAAATGGGCGGCCAAACTGGCAAAGTTCAAGCTCGACTTCGTATTACAACATGCAGTCAAGAGCCAAGCTCTGGCAGACTTCGTTGCTGAGTGGACTCCTTGATCAAGCATCCTAGGGGGCCGGGAAATCAGAAGGCCAGAGCCCAGAGCACCGGTGCTTACCGGACCTCACCGGACACTCTGCTTCGACGGATCCTCGCGGAAGCAAGGGGCTAGAGCCGGCGTAGTGCTCACTTCACCAATAGGAGAGCAGACCAAGTATGCGGTGCGC
Organism: Tuctoria greenei; assembly: GCA_036927565.1. Classification (NCBI taxonomy): domain Eukaryota; kingdom Viridiplantae; phylum Streptophyta; class Magnoliopsida; order Poales; family Poaceae; genus Tuctoria; species Tuctoria greenei. Next base: position 123,146,835 of record JAYESD010000009.1, on the reverse strand, counting down.
TTTGACTTCAAGGCAACCAACAACATGGTGGAGTACAAAGCCCACATCTTTGGAGTCACAGCTACGCAGGGTCTCGGCGTCCAGCAGATGCTGGTCAAGGGAGACCCCCAGCTGATGATCAAGCAGGTCCAGGGAGAGTGTTGCTGCAACGACCCTCAGCTCGGGGCGTACCTGCTACACATCAAGAAGTTGGAAGCTAGTTTCGAGGCCTTGGACCTCTTCCATGTGACACAATCCAACAACTCCATCACTGACGCCTTGTCAACCATGGCGTCCAAAGGAGCCCCGATCCCTAAACGGGTCTTCGGCAGGAGGTTGGTGCGGCCAACTGCTAGGCCTGCGGGGCCTAACAAAGAAGGCGAGCCCAACACCACAAAGTTGATGATCACGGTGGTCCTTCAACCATGGGGCCTACGGAGGTTCTTGTGCATCACTGTGGACCCCAGATTACCCGTAGCCCAAGATCCAGAAGCTCAAGAGAGTCCTGATGCATGGATCATGGAGATCTGGGACTATTTGAAGGACAACATCCCCCCAAAGGATTCAGTATCCACTAAGAGGATCATGAGGATGGTGAAATGCTACACGCTCATATAAGGTGACCTCTATGGGTGTGGCGCCAATGGCGTGCTGCTACGGTGCATAACTCGGGAGGAAGGTTTTGACTTACTCGTAGAGATCCACGAAGGAGAGTGCGGGAACCACGCAGCTTCTCGCACGCTGGTTGGCAAAGCCTTCCCGCATGGCTTCTACTGGCCAATAGCACTATAAGACGCCGTCAAGCTTGTCAAGAGATGCAAGGTGTGCTAGTTCCACGCCAAGCGAATTCGCACTTCAGCGCAGACACTACAGATGATCTCGCGCTCCTGGCCTTTCGTGGTCTGGGTGCTAGATATCCTAGGACCCTTCACAGAGCAGTCGGAGGGTACTAGTTCCTTTACGTTGCTGTAGAAAAGTGGACCAAGTGGTTGGAGGCAGCATCAGTGATCAACATCAACAAGGAGTCCACATTCAAGATCATAAAGTTGATTGTTTGCAGGTTTGTGGTCCTGACCGGATCATCACCAACAACGGGACCCAGTTCACCAGTGCAGCTTTCCAGGCTATTGTGAAGACCTTGACTTCCAAGTTTGTTATAAATCTGTGGCTCATCCAAATAGCAACGGCCAAGTCAAATGGGCCAAACCTGAGATCCTCAGGGGCCTCAAGACACGCATGTATAACAACCTGGAGAAGCATGGTGCCAAGTGGGTTTGACGAACATCTCTGCGCACTATGGGAAAGCCGGACATCACCCAGCCACACCACTGGAGAAACACCTTTCTTCCTGGTGTATGGGGCCGAGGCCGTCCTACCCCAAAGATTGCTGTGGGCTCACTACAAGTCCGAACGTTCGATGAAGCCTCATAGGACCAGCTTTGACAATAAGATGTCGACCTCGTCGATGAAGCAAGGTGGAACGCCACCATCCAAATTGCACGCTACCGACAGGTGCTGAGGCGCTACCATGAGCGGTTCGTGCGGAGTAGAGAGCTCCAGACAGGTGACCTGGTGCCGCGACGCATACTTTCTCGAGAAGGGTCACACAAAATCTCCCCCAGCTAGGAGGGCCCCTTCCAAGTGACGCAAGTATCCCGCCCCAGGTGTGTCTGCCTTGCCACAGAAGAAGGAGAGCCCCTCCCCAACCCTTGGAACATAGAGCACCTCTCTAAGTTATATCCCTAAGAATAAATAGTAGGACAATGTAGGGTGTCATGGTGTCAAGGAACAACATGTAGGACAAGCAAGCTCTAGGGGGGACAGGTCAAGAATGTTCAGCCATTTATCTTGGTCCCGTACCATAAGCATGAACACTCTGCCTCCCTTGCCAACTGAAGTGGGTTGTTGCCTTATTGTCAAGACAGTCCCCTCTTATGAATGCCAATTTGAAAAAATCACTGTCTTACCATGTGTTTTATCTAATGTTCACTTAATTATCTGTTATTTTTGTGATCAATCGGACTAGTCTCATTTTTTATATTATCTTCATATACCTGGTGAATTTTTTTCCATATCATCCATAGTAATGTTATGAAACCCCATTGAAGGTGTACTTGTTTGAATTACCTGCAAGGTGTTCTGAGACATCGTGGCTGCCACCTTACTTGCGGTCCTGTGGTGCAAAATGGTCTCCCACGAAAGTCCTACGCTGAGCTGGAGATCCAGAGCATGTAGCCTGCTTAGCCTGGTGTTGTACCCTAAGCGTGCGCGCTTTGCCTCCAAGTGCTATGGCTAATTACTGAGGGCCAGAACGCTCACACCATGAGTAAGGTGGGAGCCGGTTCCTGGGCGCTAATGCACTGAATTACCCAAACCCTGCATACCATCCCAGGACCGTAAGACACGACAAAGCTAAAAGAGGATCGGAAAAGATCACCAACGAGCAGAAAATATGCACCCCTCTTATGTGTGTAGCACATTAAGAGCAGGTTACTATGATGAGCAACACCAGAACATCCAGCTCCAGCACCTCCCAGGGGACCTACCGCCGAGGCATTTACGATGATGCTGGGCAACACCGGAGCATCTAGCTCCGACATCACCCAAGGGGCCTGCTGTCAACGAATCTACGACGATGGTGGACGATGTTGGAGCATTCAGCTCTGGCACCCCTCGAGGGACCTGCCGTCGATGTCCAAGCACGTCGACGATAGCAACAAGCGTGGATAAGTGGGTACACTCTCCTGCCCCGCTCTTATTGCTAACAAGGCTCTCTTGTGGTGCCCTGTACACCAGGGGCCTGCCTTCGACGTCTCTATGACGATGATGGATGACATCGGAGCACCCATCTCTGGCATAACCCAGGGGGCCTGCCGTTGACCACTCTACGACGATGGTGGATGACGCCAGAGCATCCAGCCCCGGCACCTCCAAAGGGGCCTGCAGTCGATGACTCTACGACAATGGTGGACCATGCCAGAGCATCAAGCTCTGGCACCTCCCGAGGGGCCTGCCGTCGTCGTATCTACGACGATGGTGGGCGATGCTGGAGCATCCAGCTCTAGCACCTCCCGAGGTGTAACACCCTCATTTTCATGCATCATGCCCTGCATCCATCATTAAATATGGCTAACATTAATCCACATAAAAAGGAACAAGGTTAAAATGAATTAATAGCAAAACCGCACTTAACAATTCTAGGAAGTGCGGACTAGTCCGATTTTTGTGCAGACTAGTCCGATTTCTCTCTGACCTCACTTGGACTTGTCCGTTTTGTTGCGCACTAGTCTGTATTTTCTCTCTCGACACTTTCAGACTTGTCCGGTCGACTAGGGACTAGTCCGGTGTTCCAAATTCTGGGATATTTTGCTATGTCCCCGGACTAGTCTGGTGTTCCAGCGGACTTGTCCGTTTTTCCCTCTGACTAAAGTCGAACTTGTCCGATTTTGGCCAGACTTGTCTGTTTTCCTCCTCTGGATAAGTTCGGACTTGTCCGATGTCCAGTACGGACTTGTCCGATTTCTCTGTGTCCAACATCGGACTAGTCCAGCCCTTTTCGGACTTGTCCGATAAATCGTGACTCCAAGTTAATATTTTATTTCATGACTAGATTCTTGGGTTTTATGTTAAGTGGGCCTAGGGACATCGTGCCTAACTCTTTTAGAGCCCAGGTGTGACTCAAACCGACCCCTACTCATCTCAAGACTCGAAATCCATCTAACCCTAGCCTCCACCTCTATATAAACAACCACACCCAAACCCTAGCTCGTGAATAGCCGCCACCAAGGAGGGAGAAGGAGATCCAGAGCAAGAAGAAGAAGAGGAGGAAACGAAAGAGGATCAAGATCTCCATCAAGTTCGCGTTCTTCATCAACGATTCACCATCAAGTTCTTCATCAACCCTAGTTCGTCAAGAATCGAGTGTTACCTCCAAAACACTTGATTCTTTGGAGTCATAGACACTTTGTACACCTTATACTTCCTTTTTCCATACGTGAATTTATCCCCAAATCTCCAAATTCACGTCGATCTAGAAAACCCTAGTTCGTTAGTTCTGCGAAGTGCGGACTTGTCCGGTCCCTAGAGGACTAGTCCGATGTTCATGGTTAATTTGTGTCGAATTAATTCTAAAATTAATTAAAATCAATTCCAAACCTATACAAACTTGTTAAAAATTGTTAGAACTATTTGGTAGACATTATTAACAACTTATTAACTAGTTTTGCCTCGCATTTGCATTAATCATGCATGTTATGTCATATTGAGTAATATTTGTGCACATTTTGATTGTAAATCTTGTCTTGTATGTTTTTTGCGCGGATTAGACGGATTTGCTCTAGAGAGTGGTGCGAAGGATCTCCAGCACCAGGAGTTTGAAGCCTTTGATCCTAATCAAGACCAAGAGCAAGGCAAGTGTCCTTGAACATTTTGATCCTGTTTTGACAATAAATGTTTTGTTTGCAAAATTGCATGCTTGTGTCAAATTGATGGGAATCCTATGATAGGAAGTTTACAAGCTTTGTTTAACCACCCTTGTCACATAGAATATATGGTAGAGAGTTGGGGAGGGATTTTTACCTTTTTGCTTCACTTAATTAATTGGGATGGTAAAACAACTATACCACTTAACTCAATTATGAAGTTATGAGATTATGATTAACATGAACTGGTTAATATTATATCGTAATGGGTGATCTAAGAAAGTCTGGCATGTGGTTGGGTTGGATGCTATGGTGGTTTGCTTGCTTTAGATCTAAGGACCAGTTCATGTGAGAATAAGCCAGGACTACAGTGCCACCATGAGGCCAAGTATTGGTGCGGCATAGCTGATTAATTAGGGCTTTGCCAGTGTTGTTTGGACCATTAAGGATGCTCAGGGAAGGGGTAGTTGGATCGGGGTTGTGGATGATTGATGGGCCTACCCTAAGACCCGAATGGCTCAAGAGGGGGCCCTTGGTTGAAGATGTGCTCAGTGGGCGACATCACCACCGGTGAAACCTCGGTGGGGTCTAAATAGGCTAGTAATCCCTTTGAAAAGGATATTTTGTGATCTCTTGGCAACACACCAATGTAAGTGTGTAACGTGACCGACCGGTCATGGGCACAAGGGAGGTTCTTAGTCACTGAAAGGTGATGAAATCACAAACATGTGGGTAAAGTGGTACAAACTCTGCAGAGTCTCATAAAACTATCATGATAGTTGTGCTCCCAGTTAAGAGTGCCTGGATGACCTAGATGATTAGAGAGCAATTAGGATTTGGATAGTTATGGTTATGGTGATGGTTATGGTTTGGTACTGGTTATAATTGATAACATGTTTTATGGTTATGGATTGTTTATGGCAATGAATTTGGTTATTGGTAATGGTGAAACCTGGTATGATGGTAATATAATATGGACTGGTACTGTGATAGATATATGGTTTTTGATGAGTTTACTTCACATACATATAATATATTGCTTTTCAAATGTTTTAATGAGCTTTTCAGCACTTAGCCATTATTATTATCCTCATTCGAATCAGCTACATGTCATACTTTCCACACTTGTTGAGTATGACATGTACTCACTCTTGCAATTCCCCCACCAACAGTTGCAAATCAGGATTAGGAGTTTAATGGTGATAATGCAGAGTTCTAGGCCTTGTCTACCGTCAGCTTTGCCTGTGGTGTTGATTGGAGTTGCGCTATACCCTTTTGCTTATGGTGCTTAGATGCTTAGTTTCTTAATTAGTTTATTTCTGCTACATTAGTTGAAACTTGTCATTAATGTTCATTAGAGCTTGTATTTGAGGATATTATGAATTCTGTAATAAAAGTACTTATTTAATAATTTGAGCCATGGTAATTGTCTGTATGTAACATCCTCATTTTCATCCATCATGCATTGCATACATTCCAATACATATTTAATACTAAGCAACATAAACAGGACCAAGTTTAAAATGAATTAAAAACAAATCTGCACTTAATAATATTGGGAAGTGCAGACTAGTCTGATTTTGGTGCGGACTAGTCCGATTTCCCTCTCACCTCGATCGGACTTGTCTGTTTTTCTGCGGACTAGTCTGTTTTTGCCTCTGGACAATTTCAGACTTGTCCGGTCCTATGCGGACTAGTCCGGTGTTTCAAGAATCCTTGGAAATTTGCTAAGTCACTGGGCTTGTCTGGATTAGTCTGGTATTCCAGCGGACATGTCCTTTTTCCCCTCTGAATAAAGTCGAACTTGTCCGATTTTAGACCAGACTTGTCTGTTTTTCCGCTCTGGACAAGTTCAGACTTGTCCGATGTCCAGAGTGGACTTGTCCGATATCTTTCTAACTAACTTCGGACTAGTCCGGCCTTTTTGACTTGTTTGGCCCTTTTCGGACTTGTCTGATAAATCGTGACCCCTAATTGATCTTTTGTTTCACGACTTGTTTCTTGGGTTTTACATTAAGTGGGCCTAGGGATGTTGACCCTAACTCTTTTAGAGCCCATGAGGGACTCTAAACCGGCCTCTACTCACCCCGAAACTCAAAATCCATCTAACCCTAGCCTCCACCTCTATATAGACAACCCCACCCCTTGGCTTGACATCTATTTGCCACTTTTCCACCTCACCCAAACCCTAGCTCGTGCATAGCCACCACCATGAAGGGAGAAAGAGATCTAGAGCAAGAAGAAGAGGAGGGGGAAACGAAAGAGGATCAAGATCTCCATCAACTTCGTGTTCTTCATCAACAAATCACCATCAAGTTCATCATCAACCGTAGATCATCAAGATCCAAGTGTTAGCTCCAAGATCCTCGATTATTTGGAGTTCTAAACACCTAGTATACCTTCTATTCTCTTTTCCTTACGTGAATCCAACCCCAAATCTCCAAATTCACATCCATCTAGGAAAACCCTAATCTGCCGATCTCGCGAAGTGCGGACTTGTCCGGTCCCTAGCGGACTAGTATGATTTTCCCGTTTTAATTTCTTTTGAATTAATTCTAAAATTAGGTCTACAAATCCAAACCTGTATAAACTTGTAAATAACTATTAGAACTAGTTAATGATGATTAAAAGCAACTCATTAACAAGTTCCACCTTGCATTTGCATTAATCTTGCATGTCATGTTATCTTGAGTAATGTTTGTGCACTTTTTGATTGTGTTTCTTGTTTGTATGATTATTGTGCGGATTAGACTGATTTCCGCTAGAGAGTGTCGCGGAGGATCTACAACACCAAGAGTTTGAAGGCTTTGACCCGAACCAATCCCAAGAGCAAGGCAAGTGTCCTTGAAGCATATTTATCCTGTTTTTAAAGTAAATGTTTTGATTGCAAAACTGCATGCTTGTGTCAATTTGATTGGAAATCTTATGGTACGAAGTTTACCAGATTTGTTTGACCACCCTTGTCACCTGGAATTTATAGTAGAGAGTCGGGATGGGATTTTGTTTTACCTTTTTGCTTCACTTAATTAATTAGGATGGGAAGACAACTATACTATTTAACTTAATTATGAATTTATGAGATTATGATAAACATGAACTGGTTAATATGATATGGTAATGGGTGATCTAAGCAAGCTTGGTATGTGGATGGGTTGGAAGACATGGTGGTTGCTTGCTTTAGATCTAAGGACCGGTTCATGCGAGAATAAGCCAGGACTATAGTGCCACCATGACGCCAAGTATGGGTGCGGCGTAGCTGATTAATTAGGGCTTTGCCAGTGCTATTTGTACCATTATGGATTCTCGGGGAAGGGGTAGTTGGATTGGTTTTGTTGATGATTAGTGGGACTTCCCTGGGATCCGAATGGCTCAAGAGGGGTCCCTTTGTTGAAGATGTGCTCAGATAGAGGCATCGCCGCCGGTGAAACCTCAGTGGGGTCTAAATAGGCTAGTAATCCCTTTGTAAAGGCTATTTTGTCATCTCTTGGCCATACACCAAAGGAAGTGTAATTGGTGTAAGAGAGGTTCTTTAGTCGCCGACGGGTGATGAAATCACAAACACGTGGGTAAAGTGGTACAACCTCTACAGAGTGTCTAATAAACTATCATGATAGTCGTGCTCCCGATTAAAAGCGCTTGGATGACCTACATGATTAGAGTAAAACTTGGGATTTGGGATGGATGGTTGGTTTGTTATGGTTATGGATGGTAATGGTTATTGTTAATGATATGGTTATGAATTAAATTTTGGTATTGATTATTGTCATTGGTAATGTGAAATCTGGAATATGGATGGTGGTAATGAAATATGGACTGGTATTATAACAACTACCTGTTGTGATGGGTTTACTTCACATATATATAATATATTGCTTTTCAAATATTTTAATGTACTTTTTAGCACTTGGCCATTATTATTGTCGTCATTTGTGTCAGTTACATGTCATACTTCCACACTTGCTAAGTACGACATGTACTCACTCTTGCAATTCCCCCACCAATAGTTGCAGGTCAGGATAGAGAGTTTAATGGCAATAATATGGAGTTCTAGGCCGTGTCTACCATCACCTTTGCGTGTGGTGTTTATTGGAGCTGTGCTACCCTAATGCTTATGCTGCTTAGCTGTTTAGTTTGCTTAATTAGTTTACTTCTGCTACATTAGTTGAAACTTGTCATTAGTATTCATTAGTGCTTGTATTTGAGATTATTATGAATTGTGTAATAAATGTACTTATTTAATAATTTGAGATGTGGTAATTATTTGTATATCGTTTGTGATGTACTTGTGTATGTGTGTTGAACATTCTGGTCACACATATACTGCACTTTGTTCATTTTCGGAACCGGGTGTCACATTGTATATCATTTGTGATGCACTTTTGTATGTGTGTTGAACATCCTGGGAACACATATACTGCATTTGGTTCATTTTCAGAACTGGGTGTCACAAATTGGTATCAGAGTCACAGGTTGATAGTAGGACGCAACCTAGATAGAATGGACACTTTAGAGCGCAAAGGAGCACTCAGGAATCGATTTGTTTTTGTTTGGTATGATGTTTACAATATATTGTTTTCTGGTGTGCTTAATAGAGGATTTTGGGATGCTTTAGCATTACCACATCCATCTAGGCTAGTATAGTTAGTTGCTTAGTTTCATATCTCTTGATGCATATAGTTGGGGACGTTTTCTATATTCTTGTCTCCTTCTTTTCTTCAAATGGTGAGGGCTCGCAACCAGAGGGATGGCAATGATGAGGAGGAGAACAATGGAGTACCTCAGAAGAACAATGGACAAGGACCTGCTCATGGAGCTATCAATAATGAGCAGCTATTGTCCATGCAAAACCAGCTCATGCAGACCATGATACAGACTATGGGTCAGGTGCAGGCTGGGAACATCAACAATCAGCCCCACATACCTCTATCGCCACCCCCACCTCCTTATAACCGATTCGGAGAGTTCATGAGAACTAGACCACCAACCTTTGCTCAAGCTGCTGACCCTATGGATGTTGATGATTGGCTCAAATCCGTGGAGAAGAAGCTAGCTATTGTCCAGTGCAATGACCGAGAGAAGATTCTATTTTCTTCTCATCAACTAGTTGGCGCAGCTGCGGATTAGTGGGATTCACTATGCAATGCTCATGAGAATCATGAGAGGATTACTTGGGCTGAATTCAAGGAGAGTTTCCATTCTCACTTCATGCAAGAAGGTGTTATGATGTTGAAGAGGCAGGAATTTGAGAACTTGAGGCAAGGAAGGTCATGCGTGAGTGAATATCTAAATAAGTTCAATCAACTCTCAAGATATGCGCTTGAGGATGTGAGCCGGGACAGCCGGAAATAATACTTGTTCATGAGAGGCTTGAATAATGAAATCCAAGTGCAATTGCTCAATTGTGATTATGCCAACTTTCAAAAGCTTGTGGACAAAGCAATTGTTGTCGAGAACAAGGTCCGTGAGATGGAGCAAGAAAACGAAAGGAAGGCACATATTAAGGACAGCAACAAGGAAGCAATGTGCAGTCTCGCTTTTTGCCACCTAATGTGCCTTACTACAGCTCTTCTACTCCTGTACAGCGCCCAGGATATGCACTGCACCCAGCTCAGTTTGTGCAATAGCACCCGGCTATGCAAGCACCTAGGCCTCCAATGCCTTATGCACCTCGTGCCAATTTTCCTGGTGCGAACGTTAAGAATCAAGCTCTTCCCAATAACTCTGGTGGAGCAAAGAAGTGCTATACTTGTGGAGAAGCTGGTCACTTTGCACATCAATGTCCTAAGTCAGGCCTTGATCAAGAAAGCAATGCGCTGAGGCAAAACCCAAGACCCAATGGAGGACAACCGCAAGGAAACTGTGGACAGCAGAATTTTGCTCGTGGGAACATCAGCCATGTCTCTACGGAGGATGGTCAACAAGCGGATGATGTGGTCATTGGTATGTTCCTCGCGAAATCCAACCCGACGACTATGTTATTTGATTCTGGAGCATCACATTCATTCATTGCATTGAAATATGTTGCCAAGTATAGTTTGCCTATCTCTCATAAGAAGTTTACTTTATTGGTTAAGTCTCCTGGAGGAGAGATGAGGACAAATATAGTATGTCCAAAAGTAAGTCTTAGAATAGGGGGGGGGGGGTAGATTTCCTTGCCAACCTCATTGTCTTGGATTCTCAAGTATTGGACATTATACTTGGTATGGACTGGTTGAGGAAGCACAATAGAGTCATTGAGTGTGCCACGAAGACGGTGAAGTTAACCAATGAGGAAGGGATAACCATAGAATTTGAAGAATATCGACATGCAACGAAGCAATTGGAGCCGAATCATATGGATGGTGCCGCAATTGAGGAGATCCCAGTGGTGTGTGAATTTTTGGACATGTTCCCGGATGAGTTGCCAAGTATGCCACCTGATCAAGACATTGAGTTTTTATTGATTTAATACCTGGAACTGCACATATAGCTAAGAGGCCATATAGGATGCCTCCTAAGGAGTTAGCGGAGTTCAAGAAGCAGATTCAAGAGCAATTAGAGAAGGGTTTTATTTGCCCAAGCTCTTCACCTTGGAGAGCGCCCATTCTATTTGTGGACAAGAAGGATGGAACTCAAAGGATGTGTGTGGATTACCGAGCTCTCAACGAGGTGACCATCAAGAATAAGTACACCTTGCCCCGCATAGAAGACTTGTTTGATTAGATGAAGGGTGCTTGTGTTCTCTCCAAGATTGTTTGAGGTCAGGCTTCTTTCAAATGAAAATTAGACCATCGGACATACCCAACATAGCTTTCAGGACATGATATGGATCATATCAGTACACCGTGATGTCTTTTGGATTGACAAATGCACCTGCCTATTTTATGTACATCATAAATAAGGTCTTCATGGAGTACTTGGACAAGTTCGTTGTGGTGGTCATTGATGACATTATGATATACTCGAAGGATGAGAAGGAACATGAGGAACACTTGAGCTCACGTTACAGAAATTGAGGGAGCACCAATTATATGCCATGTTCAGCAAGTGCCAGTATTGGTTCATAGAGATGTCATTTTTGGGTCATATTATTTCAGGAGGAGGAGTATATGTTGATCCCAAAAAAGCGAGGGACGTGTTGAAATGGGAGCCACCGTAGAATGCAAAGGAAATAAAGAGTTTTCTTGGGATGGCTGGATATTATCGACGATTCATCAAGAAGTTTTCCAAAATAGCCAAGCCCATGACGGAGTTGCTAATGAAGGGGAAGATTTTCCAATGGACTCAAGCTTGTGAAGAAAGTTCTGAGGAGTTGAAGAAAAGGATAACCACAGCTCCAGTTTTGGTTTTGCCAGATGTGAGCAAGAGTTTTGATATATATAATGATGCATCAAAACAAGGACTTGGATGTGTGCTTATGCAAGAAGGTCAAGTGGTTGCATATGCATCGAGACAATTGAAGAAACATGAGCAGAATTACCAAACGCATGATTTGGAACTTGCAGCCGTGGTACATGCATTGAAGATTTTGAGACACTACATCCTTGGACATAGGTGTGAAATTTATACAGATCATAAGAGTTTGAAGTATATTTTCACACAAACGGATCTGAATTTGAGGCAACAAAGATGGCTGGAGCTTATCAAGGAGTATGATGTGGGAATCAATTATCATCTAGGGAAGGCTAATGTAGTGGCCGATGCCTTGAGTAGGAAAGGGGTGAGTCACCAACTCACGGTTCAAGGGTGGCCATCCGAGTTATGTAAAGGAGATTCAGGAAATCAAGGAAAGAACCCAAGAAGGGAGAGAATTCAGATTTAATGAGGATGAACATGGTACCCTATGGCTTGGTAAGAGGATTGTCATGCCTAATGTGAAGCATATTCGGGGACCATATTAAAGGAGGCACATGATTTGCCATACTCAATTCACCCTGGTTGTACAAAAATGTACAAAGATATGAAGACATGTTATTGGTGGGATAGCATGAAGAAGAACATAGTTGAATACGTAGCTCTATGCGATGTGTGCCAACGAGTCAAGGCGGAACATCAATGACCAGTTGGATTATTGCAGCCATTGAAGATCCCAGAATGGAAGTGGGAAGAGATTGGTATGGACTTCATAGTTGGTTTACTGTGTACCCAGTCCGGTTATGACTCAATTTGGGTAATTGTGGATCGTTTAACCAAGTCAACTCACTTCATTCCTGTCAAGACCACATATACCACCGCAAAGCTGGCACAGTTGTATATGGAGCACATTGTGTGCTGACATGGAGTACCAAAGAAAATAGTCTCGGCTAGAGGTTCTCAATTTACCTCCAGGTTATGGCAAAAATAGCATGAAGCTTTGGGAACAAGGTTGAACTTCAGATCGGCATATCACCCTCAAACAGATGGACAAACTAGGAGGACCAATCAGATTTTAGAAGATATGTTAAGAGCTTGTGCTTTGAAGCATGGAAAAAAGTTGGGACAAGAGTTTGCCCTATGCGGAATTCTCATATAAAAATAGTCACGAGGAAAGTTTGAAGATGTCACCTTATGAAGCACCTTATGGAAGGAAGTGTAGGACACCTTTGTTCTAGAATGAGACAGGGGAAACTCAAGTATTTGATCCGGATGTGTTGCTAGAAGCTGAAAAGCAAGTTTAGGTTATTCGTGAAAATTTGAAGGCCGCTCAATCAAGGCAAAAAAGTCTATGCGGACAATAGGTGAAGAAAACTAGCCTTTGAAGTAGGGGACTCCATTTATCTCAAGGTATCACCAATGAGAGGTCATGAGAGGTTTAACGTAAGAGGCAAGCTAGCACCTCGATACATTGGACCATTCAAGATTTTGGACAAGAGAGGAGAAGTAGGATATAAGTTGGAGATGCCAACTCATTTATTGGATGTTCATGATGTCTTTTATGTTTCCCAGCTCAAGAAGTGCTTGAAGGTGTGGGAAGAACAAGTGCCAATGAAAGAATTAGAATTAGAGGCAGATTTGACTTATGTCGAACAACCGATCAAAATCTTGGAAACCAAGGAGAGAGTCACAAGGAACAATATTATTAGATGGTGCAAAGTTCAATGGAAGCATCATACATAATCGGAAGATACATGGGAACTAGAAGATGATCTCAAGAAGGAATTTCCCTTTCTCTTCTCTTCCACGTCGAATCTCAAGGGCAGTATTCATTTTACGGGGGGTAGGTTTGTAACACCCTCATTTTCATGCATCATGCCCTGCATCCATCATTAAATATGTCTAACATTAACCCACATAAAAAGTAACAAGTTTAAAATGAATTAATAGCAAAACCGCACTTAAGAATTATGGGAAGTGCGGACTAGTCCGGTTTTGGTGCGGACTACACCGATTTCTCTCTAACCTCGCTCGGACATGTCTGTTTTGCTTTGGACTAGTCTGTATTTTCTCTCTGGACACTTTTGGACTTGTCCGGTCGAGTACGGACTAGTCCGGTGTTCCGATATCTCGGAAATTTTGCTAAGTTCCTGGACTTGTCCGGACTAGTCCAGTGGACCAGTGGACTTGTCTGTTTTTCCCTCTGACTAAAGTAGGACTTGTCCGATTTTGGCCAGAGTTTTCTATTTTAACCCTCTGGATAAGTTCGGACTTGTCCGGTGTGCAGTCCAAACTTGTCTGATTTCTCTCTGTCCAACTTTGGACTAGTCCGGCCCTTTTCGGACTTGTCCGATTAATTGTGACTCCGAGTTGATCTTTTGTTTCACGACTTGTTTCTTATGTTTTATGTTAAGTGGGCCTAGGGACGTCATGCCTAACTCTTTTAGAGCACATGTGGGACTCCAAACCGACCCCTACTCATCTCAAGACTCGAAATCCATCTAACCCTAGCCTCCACCTCTATATAAACAACCCCACCCCTTGGCTTGACATCTATTTGCCACTTTTCCACCACACCCAAACCCTAGCTTGTGAATAGGCGCCACCAAGGAGGGAGAAGGAGATTTAGAGAAATAAGAGGAAGAGGAGGAAATGAAAGAGGATTAAGATCTCCATCAAGTTCACATTCTTCATCAATGATTCACCATCAAGTTCTTCATCAACCCTAGATCGTCAAGAATCGAGTGTTGCCTCCAAAACCCTTGATTCTTTGGAGTCATAGACACTTGGTACACCTTCTACATCCTTTTCCATACGTGAATTCAACCCCGAATCTCCAAATTCACATCGATTTAGAAAACCCTAGTTTGCTAGTTCTGCGAAGTGCGGACTTGTGCGGTCTCTAGCGGACTAGTCCAATTTTCTTGGTTAATTTGTGTCGTATTAATTCTAAAATTAATTTGAATCAATTCCAAACCTGTACAAACTTGTTAGAAAATGTTAGAACTAGTTGGTAGACATTATTAACAACTTATTAACTAGTTTTGCCCCGCACTTGCATTAATCATGCATGCCATGTCATATTGAGTAATATTTGTGCACTTTTTTATTGTAATTCATGTCTTGTATGTTTATTGTGCGGATTAGATGAGTTTGCGCTAGAGAGTGCTACAGAGGATCTCCAGCACCAGGAGTTTGAAGCCTTTGATCCTAATCAAGCCCGAGAGCAAGTCAAGTGTCCTTGAACATATTGATCCTGTTTTGACAATAAATCTTTTTGTTTGCAAAATTGCATGCTTGTGTCAAATTTATGGGAATCCTATGATAGGAAGTTTACTAGCTTTGTTTGACCATCCTTGTCACCTGGAATGTATGGTAGAGAGTCGGGGAGGGCATTTTACCTTTTTGCTTGGCTTAATTAATTGGGACGGGAAAACAACTATACCACTTAACTTAATTATGTAGTAATGAGATTATGATTAACATGAACTGGTTAATATGATATGGTAATGGGTGATCTAAGCAGGCCTAGTATGTGGATGGGTTGGAAGTTATGGTGGTTTGCTCACTCTAGATCTAAGGGCCGTTTCATGCTAGAATAAGCCAGGTCTACAGTGCCACCACAAGGCCAAGTACAGGTGCGGCGTAGCTGATTAATTAGGGCTTTGCTAGTGCTGTAAGGACAATTAAGGATGCTCGGGGAAGGGGTAGTCTGATTGGGGTTGTTGATGATTGGTGGGACTACCCTGGGATCTGAATGGCTTAAGAGGGGGCCCTTGGTTGAAGATGTGCTCAGTGGGAGACATCGCCACCGGTGAAACCTCAGTGGGGTCTAAATAGGCTAGTAATATCTTTGTAAAGGCTATTTTGTGATCTCTTTGCCACACACCAATGGAAGTGTTTAATGTGATCGACGGGTCATCGGCATAAGGGATGTTCTTAGTCACTAAAAGGTGATGAAATCACAAACACGTGGGTAAAGTGGTACAAACTCTGCATAGTCTAATAAAACTATCATGATAGCCATGCTCCCAGTTAAGAGCGCCTGGATGACCTACATGGTTAGAGGGTAATTGAGATTGGATGGTTATAGTTATGGTGATGGTTATGGTTTGGTACTGGTTATAATTGATAACACGATTTATGGTTTATGGTTATTGATTGTTTTGTGGCAATGAATTTGGTTAATGGTAATGGTGAAACCTAGTATGATGGTAATGGAATATGGACTGGTACTGTGATAGCTATATGGTTTATGATGGGTTTACTTCACATACATATAATATATTGCTTTTCAAATGTTTTAATGTACTTTTCAGCACTTAGCAATTATTATTGTCATCATTCAAATCAGCTACATGTCATACTTTCCACACTTGTTGAGTACTTCATGTACTCACTTATGCAATTCCCCCACCAACAGTTGCAGGTTAGGATTGGGAGTTTAACGGTGATAATGCGGAGTTCTAGAACGTGTCTACCGTCAGCTTTGCCTGTGGTGTTGATTGGAGCTGTGCTATACCCTTTTTCTCATGCTGCTTAGATGCTTAGTTGCTTAATTAGTTTATTTCCGATGCATTATTTGAAACTTGTCATTAATGTTCATTAGATCTTGTATTTGCGGATATTATGAATTGTGTAATAAAAGTACTTATTTAATAATTTGAGTTGTGGTAATTGTCTGTATATCGTTTGTGATGCACTTGTGTATGTGTGTTGAACATCCTGGGCACACATATACTGCACTTGGTTCATTTTCAGAACCGGGTGTCACAAATTGGTATCAGAGCCACAGGTTGACCATATGACGTAGCCTAGATAGAATGGACACTTTAGAGCACATAGGAGCACTCAAGAATTGATGTGTTTTTGTTTGGTGTGTTGTTTGCTATATATTGTTTGCTGGTGTGCTTAATAGATGATTTTGGGATGCTTTAGCATTACCATGTTCATCTAGTCTAGTATAGTTAGTTGCTTAGTTTCATATCCCTTGATGCATATAGTTGGGGACGTTTTCTAAATTCTTGTCTCTTGCTTTTCTTCAGATGGTGAGGGCTCGCAACCAGAGGGATGGCAATGATGAGGAGAAGAACAATGGAGTACCTCAAAAGAACAATGGACAAGGACCTACTCATGGAGCTATCAATATTGAGCAGCTATGTCCATGCAAAACCAGCTCACGCAGACCATGATACAGACTATGGGACAGTTGCAGGCTGGCAACATCAACATTCAACCCCACATACCTCCACCACCACCCCCACCTCCTCATAACCGATTGAGAGAGTTCATGAGGATTAGAGCGCCAACCTTTGCTCAAGCTGCTGACCCTATGGATGTTGATGATTGGCTCAAATCCGTGGAGAAAAAGCTAGCTATTGTCCAATGCAGTGACCGAGAGAAGATTCTATTTGCTTCTCATCAACTAGCTGGAGCAGCTGTGGATTGGTGAGATTCGTTGTGCAATGCTCATGAGAATCATGAGAGGATTATGGGCTGAATTAAAGGAGATTTTCCATTCTCACTTCATGCCAGAAGGTGTTATGATATTGAAGAGGCAGGAATTTGAGAACTTGAGGCAAGGAAGGTCAAGCGTCAGCGAATATCTCAATAAGTTCACTCAACTCTCAAGATATGCGCCTGAGGATGTGAGTCGGGACAGCCAGAAACAATACATGTACATGAGAGGCTTGAACAATGAAATCCAAGTGCAATTCCTCAATTGTGATTATGCCAACTTTCAGAAGCTTGTGGACAAAGCAATTGTGGTTGAGAACAAGGTCCGAGATGGAGCAAGACAACAAAAGGAAGGTGTTGTATCAAGGAGAGAAACAAGGAAGCAATGTGTGCCCTCGCTTTGCGCCACCTAATGCGCCTTACTACATCTCTTCTACTCATGTACAGTGCCCTGGATATGCACCGCGCCCAACTCAGTTTGTGTAGCAGCGCCCGGCTATGCAAGCACCTCGGCCTCCAATACATTTTGCACCTTGTGCGAATTTTCTTAGTGCGAACGTTCAGAATCAAGCTCATCCTAATAACTCTGGTGGAGCGAAGAAGTGCTATACTTGTGGAGAAGCTGGACACTTTGCACATCAATGTCCTTAGTCAGGCCTTGGTCAAGGAAGCAATGCGCTGAGGCAAAACCCAAGACCTAATGGAGTACAGCCGCAAGAAAACTATGGACAACAGAATTTCTCTCGTGGGAATGTCAACCATGTCTCTACGAAGGATGCTCAACAAGCGGATGATGTGGTCACTGGTATATTTCTCGTGAACTCCAAACTGGCGACTATGTTATTTGATTTTGGAGCATCGCATTCGTTAATTGCATCAAAATATGTTGGCAATTATAGTTTGCATATCTCTCATATGAAGTTTAGTTTATTGGTTAAGTCTCCCAGAGGAGAGATGAGGACAAATATAGTATGTCCAAAAGTAAGTCTTAGAATAAGGGGTCAGATTTCCTTGCCAACCACATTTTCTTGGATTCTCAAGTATTGGACATTATACTTCGTATGGACTTGTTGAGGAAGCACAATGGAGTCATTGAGTGTGCCACAAAGACGATAAAGTTGACCAATGACGAAGGGATGACCATAGAATTTGATGCATCTCAACATGCACCAAAGCAATTAGAGCTAAATCATATGGATGGTGCCTCAATTGAGGAGCTCCCAGTGGTGTGTGAATTTTTGGATGTGTTCCCGGATGAGTTGCCAGGTATGCCACCTGATGGAGACATTGCGTTTGTTATTGATTTAATACCTGGAATTGCACTTATATCAAAGAGGCCATATAGGATGCCTCCTAAGGAGTTAGTGGAGCTCAAGAAGCAGATTCAAGAGAAATTAGAGAAGGGTTTTATCCGCTTAGTTGCTTAAATAGATTATTTTTGCTGCATTAGTTGAAACTTGTCATTAATATTCATTAGAGCTTGTATTTGAGGATATTATGAATTGTGTAATAAAAGTACTTATTTAATAATATGAGCTATGGTAATTGTATGTATATCATTTGTGATGCACTTGCGTATGTGTGTTGAACATCCTGGGCACACATATAATGCACTTGGTTCTTTTCCGGAACAGGGTGTCACATGAGGGGCATGTCGTTGATGCCACTACGACGATGGTGGGGGACGCCAGAGCATCCAGCTTCAGCACCTCGCAAGGGGCCTACTGTCTATGTCCCAACACGCTGACGACAGCAACAAGCGTGGATAAGTGAGTAAACTCTCCTGCCCCTTTCTTATTGCTAACAGGGTTCTCTTGTGATAGCCTGTACACTAGGGGCCTGCCATCAGCATCCCTACGACGATGGTGGATGATGCTGAAGCATCCAGCTCTGGCACCTCCTGAGGGGCCTGCCGTCGACGAATCTACGACGATGGTGGACGACGCGGGAGCATCCATCTCCGGCACCTTCCATGGGGCCTTTCGTCGATGATGTCATGACAATGGTGGGCTTCGCTGAAGCACTCCAACTCTTCGCTCTGCATGGGGGCTTGTCGAAGACATCCTGCGATCAAGTGGTAGATGTGCCCAGCCAGCTAACCACATCTACCAAGGGGCCTCTAAGGGGGTTCCATAAGCAGGAAGTCAACATACAACAAATTGGCCATGTCAACTATGCAACTGTTGGTCCCTAAAAAGCTAACGACATCAACAAATTCTCCTCAAGACCTTACATGGAGAAGGAATTGGGGCAACAATTTGAGAAGCACACGACAAGCCAACAAGAAAAACATGAATTCAAATTCATTGACAATTATTTATACAAAGGGGTCATCCCCAGATACAAAAAGCATTCCGCCTGGGCGCCGCCGGTCTCAATTCCGCTGGAACGAAGAGGCCACCTGCTTGGCAAGGTCCTAGACTTTGGCTCTCGCCTCTTCATCAAGGGGGCCTTTCTCCACCATGTTGTGACACCTGGTTCCGAAAAATGAAGCAAGTGCAGTATATGTGTGCCTAAGATGTTCAACACACATACACAAGTGATTCACAAATGATAAGCAGATAATTACCACATAACAAGACAAATTAAGCACTTTTATTACAGAATTCAGAATATCCTCAAATTGCAGCTCTAATTATTATTAATGACAAGTCTGAGACTAATGCAGCGGAAATAAACTAAATCTGAGCTAAACGAAATAAGCAAGCTAAGCAAAAAGGGTAGGGCGGCTCCAAGCAACACCACGGGCAAAGTTGGCAGCGGCACACTGCCTAGGACTCCTCATTAATGTCGCGATACTCCGAATCCTGACCTGCAACTGTTGGTGGGGGAATTGCAAGGGTGAGTACATGTCGTACACAGCAAGTGTGGAAAGTATGACATGTAGCCGATACAAATGACGACAATAATAAAGGCTAAGTGCTGGAAAATATATTAAAACATTTGAAGAGCAGTATATTATATGTGTGTGAAGTAAACCCATCATATACAATAATAATTATCATAGTATAAGTCCATATTCCATATCCAGTACCATTATACCAGATTTCACCATTACCATTAACCATATCTAATACCATGATTCAATCCACAACCAACGGTTACCATATTACCAACCTTAAATAGTACCAAACCATCCCAATACCAAAACATAACCAAACCATCCCAAATCCCAAGTCTCCCTCTAATCATGTGAGGGTCCAGGTTTCTCATGACCGGGAGCATGGCTATCATGATAGTTTTTAAGACTCTGCAGAGTTTGCACCACTTTACCCACACGTTCGTGATTTCACCACATTTCGGTGACTAGGAACCTCTATTATGTCATCTCACACTTCTGTTGGTGTGTGGCCAAGAGATCACAAAATAGCCTTTACAAAGGGATTACTAGCATGTACGGACACACTGATGTTTCACCGGTGGTGATGCCTCCAACTAAGCACATCTTCAACCAAGGGCCCCCTCTTGTGCCATTCAGATCCAAGGGAGTCCCGCCACAAATACAAACCCAATCTGACTCCCCTTCCCTGGTGCGCCAAATGATCCATGCAATACTAGCAACACCCTAATTAGCCATCTATGCCGCAACCACACATGGCCTCGTGGAGGCACTGTAAATCCCGGATGGTTGCTCCACGAACAAGTCCTTAGATCTAAAGCAAGCGAAACCACCATAACATCCAACCAATTCCATAAACCATGCTTTCTTAGATACCCCATTACCGTGTTACCATTAACCATGTTCATCAGTGTTCGTTATCCATCATATTAATAATCTATAGTTAAGTAACTTGGTAGTTTTCCCATCCCAATTAAGGTTAGCGAATCCAAAAGGTAAAAAGCCCTTCCCGACTCTCTACAATGTATCCCAAATGACAAGGGTGGTCAAACAAGACTAGTAAACGTCTATCTTGCGTATCCCATCAATTTGACACAAGCAATGCAATTTTCCAAACAAATAATTTAAAAACAAGATCAATATGTTCAAGGACACTCTCCCTGCTCTTGGGCTTGGTTGGGATCAAATACTTCAAAGTGCTGGTGCTGGAGGTCTTCTGCGGCGCCCTCTAGAGCGAATCCTTCTATTTCACGCAACGAACATACAAGACAAGAATCACAATCAATAGATGCTCATATGTTACTGAATATGACATGGAATGCATGATTAATGCAAATGCAAAGTGAAACAAGTTAATGAGTTACTATTAATGTTTACTAATCATTTACAATGGTTATTAACAAGTTTTAGAAGTTTCAAGTTGATTCAATTAAATTTGGAATTAATTTAACAATAGCTAGATCTAGAGGTCGGACAAGTCCACTGTAGGGTCGGACTAGTCCACCATACGCAGAATCAACAAGCTACGGTTTTCTAGATCAACGTGAATTTGGAGAAACAGGATTGAATTCACGTGAGAAGGAGAAGGTAGAAGGTATACCAGGGGTTTATAACTCCAAAGAATCAAGAGTTTTGGAGGCGACACTTGGATCATGATGATCTAGGGTTGATGAAGAAACTTGAAGGTGACTTGTTGATGAAGAACGAAAACTTGATGGAGATCTTGATCACTTGATCCTCTTTTGTTTCCTCCTCTTCTTCTTCTTGCTCTGGATCTCCTTCTCCTCCTTGGTGGCGGCTCCCACGGACTAGGGTTTGGGTGTGCTTCGAAAGTGGCAAAGAGATGTAAAGTTAAGGGGTGGGGTTGTTTATATAGAGGTGGAGGATTAGGGTTTGATGGAGGTCGGTTTTTGAGAGGGTGGAGGCTAGTGTGGGGTCCCACATGGGCTCCAAAAGGGTTAGACACAACATCCTTAGGCCCACTTAAGGTAAAGCCAGAAAGCACTCGTGGAACAAAAGATCAACTCGGAGTCGCAATCAACTGACAAGTCCGCACTATGCCGGACTAGTCCAATCGCTAGTTAGAGAAAAATCAGATAAGTCCCGACTCTATCGGACAAGTCCGAACTTAGTCAGAGAGGAAAACAGACAAGTACATCATAAAATGGACAAGTATGGACAAGTCCAAGGACTTAGCAAAATTTTCAAGGAATCGGGATACCGGACTAGTCTACAATAGACCGGACAAGTCCGAAATTGGTACAGTGAGAAAAATGGACTAGTCCGCAGGAAAATGGACGTGTCTGAAGAGAGGTAAAAGAGAAAAATGGACTAGTCCACACCAAAAACAGACAAGTCCGCACTTCCCAGAAATCTTAAGTGCATTTCTGCTTCTAATTCATTTTAAACTTATTTCTATTTTCGCGCATTATTACTAAACATGTATATGAACTTATGCAATGCATGATGCATGAAAATGAAGGTGTTACAAACCTACCCCCCTTAAAATGAATCTCTCCCTCGAGATTCAACGTAGAAGGAAAGACATAGGGAAAATCCTTCTTGAGATCATCTTCCAGCTCCCAAGTTAATTCTGATTCTGTGTGTTGCTTCCATTGAACTTTACACCATCGAATAATCTTGTTTCTTGTGACCCTCTCCTTGGTTTCCAAGATTTTGACCGGTTGCTCGGCATAAGTCAAATCTTCCTCTAGTTCCAATTCTTCCATTGGCACTTGTTCTTCCGGTACCCTTAAACACTTCTTGAGCTGGGAAGCATGAAACACATCATGTACATCTGAAAGATGAGCTGGCATCTCCAACTTACATGCTACTTCTCCTCTTTTGACCAGTATCTTGAATGGTCCACTATAGTGAGGTGCTAACTTGCCTCTGATATTAAACCTCTTATGACCTTTCATGGGTGACACTTTGAGGTAGATGAAGTCTCCCACTTCAAAGGCTAGATCTCTCCGTCTATTATCTGCATACCCTTTTTGTCTTGACTGGGCAGCCCTCAAATTTTCACGAATAATCTAAACTTGTTTCTCAGCTTTTTGCAGCATGACAGGTCCAAACAATTGATTTTCTGTGGTCTCATTCCAGAACAAAGGTGTTCTACACTTCCTCCCATATAGTGCTTCATAGGGTGACATTTTCGAGATTGCTTGGTAACTATTGTTATATGAAAATTCTGCATGTGGCATGCTTTTTTCCCAACTCCTTCCATGCCTCAAGGCACAAGCTCTTAACATATCCTCTAAAATTTGATTGGTCCTCTTAGTTTGTCCATCCGTTTGAGGGTGATATGCTGAGCTAAAATTCAACCTTGTTCCCAATGCTTCATACAGTTTCTGCCAAAACCTAGAAGTAAATTGAGAACCTCTATCTGACAATATCTTCTTTGGAACTCTATGCAAACATACTATTCTTCCAATATATAGTTCAACCAACTTCTCCTCATTAAGGCAGTCTTGACGGGAATAAAGTGAGCTGACTTAGTTCGATCCACAATGTAAAATCCCAGTTTTTCCCTTAATATGAAGTTCAACTATCAGTTTGTTTTCAACCATAATGAAGATCAAATGTGGTTGTGCTTTTGAACTTGAGATCATAAAGAATTTTTCTTTCACCCATTCTTAAATTTTATTAACATAAGGGATGAACTTCATCAATGACCTTAGAATAATTTAAGTGATCTTTCTACAAGTTTTGGAATTTATTGAGTAAAAATTTTCAGGACAAATTACTATGCAGTACTAATTATATTAGAATTCTTTTGAACATAGCACCGTACAATTAGGCCCTACCAAAATATTCAAATATGAGGCCATAAATTTTCCATGGCCTCATAATATTCCAAATATATTTTCTACCAAGTTTCAAGATTTTTGAATTCAATTTGTTATTTTATTTGAGATGCTTAGCAAATTCGAGCCATATTTAGAATTCAAATTTTGAATTCTGTTCAACTTATTTGAACATCAATATTTGAACACACCATCATGGGAAGCTGGACTTGCTTGACTTATTCCCAATGTTTCATAATTTTTGAAACTCTTTTGCTGTTTAATTCAGTGACCCCATTGAATTTCATTCAATTTCAAATTCAAATTTAAAATTCAAATGGAACTTGTTCCAATTAAAAATCCAATTTCATAATCAAATTCTAGAGATTTAATTTGGCCTCCCCGCAAAAATCTAGAATTTTTGGACCAAGTTTGGTATGAGAACTGAAGTTGCAGAGAATGGAAGTAGATAAGAGGAGGTGGGACCCACTGTCAGCCTGACATACTTGAGTGAACCGACGGAATGCTCTGTATCCGGCTGTCCCCGCCGATCGAGACAGGCAACGCTCGACATCGCAACGTGGCATGCAAGCCACCAAGCTGCCTTCTTGCTTGCGCCGTGGCGAGCTCCCCTCGTCACTCTATCACTATAAATACCAGCCCTTGGCCATCGCCGTCGGGCTCGACCTCAGTTTCGCGCCATAGCCGCTGCCTCTGTTCATCAAGCTTTCGCCGGAGATTGAAGCCGTTTCACTCCGAGCTGTAAGTAGATAAAAGGCTTGTCACAACATCCTCTACGTGTTCCATTTGGTCATTGATCATGACATAGCTCCTACTTGAAGTATTTCGAAGTTTTCTGGTCGCCGTCGGGAACCTTCATGACCTCACCGTCGAGCTCTGGTTCTAGGCTGTTTCCAGTCTTGATCCTTTAAGCAAAAAGGTTCGCAATCCTCTCTAGTTTATGCTCACCAAATCTGAGCCCATGACATGAACTGTAACTCGAGTATTTCATTCGACAATGGAATCGTTGTTCGATAGAACAGCAAAGCTTCATGCTTAAATTCATTTCATTCTTGCAATCATTCTTTAATCTGGTTCGTAGATAGCTCCTATATGTCCTAGCGCAGCTCCCTGCCCAAAAGCCCCAAAAGTTAACAACCGAGCACCTTAGATTTTGAGATTTCGCGGTCACCGGTTGAAAGACCGTGTTTCACCGTCGAGCTCATATCTCGCGGGTGTTTCCACTCTTCCCTAGTCCAGATTCTTGATCCTTGAGATCCCAGGCAACTTTTGGAGAAGTTCTCGAGTCCTTTGAGCTTGAGTTGAGTGAGTTCAAGCAGGCCCGAGCCCTCAGCACCGCCGCCGCCGTCGCACGGTTGTTTCCGGTCCGTTTCAGCCGATACTGACCTCACCAACGTGCTCAGCGCCCCCGAAAACCCCCAGGCAGCGAGTCTTGGCGAGTTTGGCACAGCAGTTTGGGCAGCGGCAAAATCGCGGGCGAGCTAACGCCGCGGGGCCGCCCCGCGCGAGCGCCAGCCCGAGGTTGAAGAAAGCCGTGGAGCCCACATGTCAATCAATGCGGGATCTGGTTGTGGCCTGGGATCCAATGCGGCTGCGTTGGTTAACCCCGTAGCCCCTGTTGCGGCCCTGCTGCGATTGGTTGATTTTAAACCAGTGGGCCGGCTGATTTATTTGAATGTTTCCCGTTGGAAAATAATTTCAGGATTTAACTAAACTTAGAAAATCCATAACTTCCAGTAGAACTGTCCAAAAATTTCCAAATAAATTTTGTTAGAACCAGCATGAAGCATAATTTCAAGTGGTGCACTTGGACTTGTATGAAAATCCATAGAAATTTCTCCATAATTCAGATAATCAGAATGCTTATAGAATTCATTCCTACAGTTCTATTAATTGGAAAATTCCCAATTTTGGTCAGAACACTATTATTAATACACTTGATGTCTGGTAAAAATTTAAAGTTCACTTGGCTTCAATTACTGGATTAATCAGTGTTCCAAATCTCTATGTAGTTATAAATTGAGAAAAATGGAAAATCAATTTCAAAAATTTCCCCAAACTTGAAAAATCAGTTTCTCCCTGTAGGAAGCTTAGAAAATAGTGAATCAAATTTTCCTAGAACCAGTGAGACCCCCTCTACATGATACACCTCAGGTAGCCATGATAGGTCTCCAAAATTCCAACCAAAATTTAGAGAAGGTTATTGCTTACCATAATTTTTAAGGACAACAAACTTCATTGATCATCTCCTGTTCATGGCAACAGTCTCCACTATAGTCACTAGCATCAACCATAAAAGTCCCAAAGCCAATTAAGATCATTATCTTATTTTGATCCTAAGATATTAAATTATAACCTCAAGCATATTAATTATTTTCAAAGTCATTCATATATAGTACATGCATATCGTGTAGTAGCTGAAATCGAGGAGCACCCAGAAGCTTTGGAAGTCCAGCTGCCATAAACTAACGTAGACTCAGACTCGCATTCAGGCAAGCCCCGAATTACATTTAAGTTCCTTACAGTGTTTTTGCAGAGTTCATTTCACCTTACGTCTTCAGATGATTCTGCATTACGTTTAAGGTGTTTGACATCCACTTGCATGGCCCACAAATCCCATGGAGTCTTAGGTAGTTCTATAGCTTGTTGAGTAGAAACTGCTATACTTATGATCATAGGAATTCGGTAGAAGTCGAGTAGTTGGAATCTACTCGCGAGATAGGAATTTTATTACATGGTAGGAATTGGAATCAAGAAATGGTTTATGGATATGAAATTGAGACCGGGCAGGGGGTAGGATGCAGCAAGACGTGGTCTCACGTGCGTAGCCCTGCTTATGTCAATTGAGGACCGTTTCGTGTGCGCCCTGCTGGACAAGCTTGAAATGTACCAGCGACATATTGGAGAAATTGGCTCCAGTAAACTGACGTAGCTTGATACTAGTTTGTCGAGGCAATCCGTGTTTTATAGGCGTGGGTTGAGGGCAGCAATGTGTAAATCAGCTGGTGGGCACGTCAGAGTATGGCCCATGCAGTGACCTCCCGCTTGTGATGGATCGACCGGTTCGACATTCGAGTGTCTAGTGAAAGGTGGCCATATATGACTAGTACTGAATTGCTACGTAGGTCTGCTGTAAGTACTCGCTGACATTTCCGAAAGTGCATATGTGTTGTGTTGTTCTGGGTGTGCCCTGATTGCAATCACCGTCCCTCGCAGTAATAGAGTACCACTTGTTCACTGCACTGTGACGTAGTAAATACTGAAGAAGTCAGGAGCATACGATGTATTGAATTACAATTGCTTTGCAACCTTGTATGGCTTAGAGATAGTACAATTAAATGTTTACAGTTTCCCCATACTTTACCTGTAATAGCATTATGTGCTTTGTTCATGTCATATCATCAGCAAAGTGTTTCTTGTTTGATTGTGGAGTCTATGATGTGTCGTGCCTTAAGAATGTCATGTGCTACTTAAAAATATGAATATAAGGATCCACTTGTATGCGTGTCCTTTATGCTATTCCTTACCTATGCATAGTATTCACCCTACATATGTCTAGTGAGACGGGTTAGTCTTGCTGAGCCTTAAGCTCACGTTTGCAGTTAACAAGTTTTTGCATATTATACGACTGATGGTGTGTTCGATGACGAGGTTGCACCCCCTCTAGGGTTTACAGTAGAGTGGGAACCCTGCACACCACCGTAAATTGGGTGTTGCCAGTGTGAAGTATCCAGGGCATGGATGACTTTGCTTTTGCATAGCTAGTGCCGAGAGCATAGCTATGATGTATAGTTCTCTTTCCTTTCGTTAGTATTGTAAAACTTCCGCTGTGCTTTTAAATAAAGACTTGGTATTGTAAATTGTTCTCGTTCTTTTCTTGCATACTGTTGGGTGTCACATCGCACAACACCACCCAATGAGATCCTTGGAGGTCGGGATTCCAGTCTCCACAGACATGGTATCAGAGCATCATTGGGAACAGTGTACTTGAAAAGAGCATATTTTCAAAAATTAGGATTTGAGTGAGGAATTAGTTATATGCCCTTATAAGGAGTATTATTAGTATAAGATATAAAGGTGGTAAACTAACTTATGTGTTATAAATTATGTAACGATGCTACGATGTCAGGTAAGAGGCAAGGTACGCCATAGCAAGCGGATCAATTGCGGTAAGCTCTCCATGCGAGAGGTAGCATGGAAATATTTTCGTGGCTTGGCACGGAAATGTTAATAGGAGTCTCTTAAGCTTTCTATGTTTCTGAGAACCTATGACACGTCGTACCCCAGCGTGCTTCAAAGTTAGTGGGAGACCCCGTCGGGTGGTGTATAACCCGATAGTATGCATCTCTAGAGCTATTCATGTTCTATGGGAGCATGCGAAAAACGTATGCCCGAGCGTGTATAAGCCGGTTTGTGTGGGAGTCATTGTTGTACAGACATAGTACAGCCATGTACCTCAAGACATGACATCGCTCGAGGGCGACTCACACCAGAGTCGTATGCATTTACTTTCATATATATTATTGTGACTGCCTGTCGTGTTTCCCCGTGCCGCCCTTGAGGTGTGAAGGTGTGAAAGGGGATTGTTTGTCTTCGGCAGCATTGACTATGGCAGCGACCCGTGTACAACACGTTTGCGAGTGAACGATACTAGGGCCACCTATAAACGTATCCGGAAATACCGGTTAGAATTTTCTTTGGTGAGGCATGTAGTACTATCGGTATCAACTTTGATCCTTGACCATCCCCAACGACAAAATGGATGTATTATATTTTGGAAAGTCTGACTATCAGGTGCTGGTAGGTTTGGACTCCGCGAAATGAGTTTCGATTCGACATTGGGTTAGCACCAAGATTCTTTATTTCTGGCTAATGTTTGCTCAACTTCGCCAGGTTGTAATATTGCTTAGTTAGGATTGAACATAGGGGTATGCTATATGGATGGAAATTTCTCGAAGACCTCTACAACTTTTCTGTTTACCACTAAGGCAGAAAAGCTTGATACTCTGTTGAAATTTGGGGTATGCTTAAACTACTCCAGATGACCCTACCATTGTACCAGTCTCTGTTTTTTTGCAATAACATACTGTAGAAAAGTCTTCTGCCTTATTGTGATACATATCTGAAAAGGGTAGAAGGAGATCTACAGTTTTATTATTTAAAGTTTTTCCTGACTCGAATTTGAGGCAATTCAAATTTCGAGCTCAAAACAGTGAACTGCAGGGCTGCTGTTGAACAACAGTCAGTTCATCTGTCAAGTTTAGATAGCTCTAGCTTTTGATCCAGAATAGTGACATGGTCATATATATACATTTCTGGGAATCTTAGCAAGTCCTCTATCAACTCCATGTTGCACTCATTGCCTGAATCTTGGTGTAGCTGTGTTTAATTCCTATGGTTGCAAACTTGGTTCTGGCAGACCAGAACATGAAACAGTTGGCACATTGTTTCAAATTAGCGCACTATACCTATATAACAAATGTTTCATGGCCGAAATATTTTACTTATGGATTGTTAACTTGATTTTATACAATTTTTAATTTGTCATTACCTCAATATATTGTCATGATATACCTGTATAAATTGTGGAAATCACCACATATACAGGGGAGGTTCTGTCAAAATTTCCAAAAAATCTGTGTCAACTTTAGACCTGAATAGATTCTATTTCCTAGCTCACCTGAAGCTGTATGAGTACAATGTGGAAAGTTTGTAAAGTGTAATACAACTTTGGTATTCAACCCAATGTCTGGTTCTGAAGTTTCCTCTACGAAAATTTTTAATTTATACAGGAAGGTCAGCTGGAACAGACTGTGATTACAACTCCAGTTTTAAATTTTCTTAAACTGTTGGGAGTTGGAAACCTTCTCACTGTTCCAGTATATTTTCCACAGATGGCTATTTCGATGATTTATTTACCAAATTGATGGGTGTTCACAAAGTGTGCTCTTCTGATGGGTTTTCCGGATTTATTGATAGCAATGCTTCAACGGTTCAGGTATCACGAAATACCAGACTATTGGGGCAAGGAGATCGATGACAGAGGTGTGACAAGATGCACCATTTATGTCGATGTACCTGCTGCTCCATTGTATATTGGATGAGCTCCTTTCTCCATCCAAGTGCAAGGGATTCAATTGGAAGACACGTGGTGTTATGCCGCGAGTGTTGCCATAATGAGGTTTTGCAAACTTCATTATCGTGCTATGGTGGGCACTACATTCGCGCTCTTTCCAGTCGATGGCAGAGCCGGTGGAGAGTGGTCAAGTCAGATGGTTGCAGCCTATACACCGTATGGCGACACAACCTCGACGACACTTGGAACGTATGCGGCTGCATCCAATATGGTGGTTCTTACTCAAGGTGCAATTATTCAGGAGCAAGTCGAAGCCTTGAGGCAAGCGACTGAGCGGGGAGATACTCTTGATTATATCAATGAAAATCTACGTTCGTTCCTTGCTCAAACGAATCACCAGCTGAAGCGAGAGTTAGCTGCATTACGCTCGCATTAGACTACGGAAAGCTCATGCCGAACAACGGAAAACTCACAATGAACTGCAGCAAGCTCGTGGTGAGCTGCAAGCAAGTCAGTTAGAAGTGTAACAACAGCAGGAGCAGCTGTTGGTAGTCACTGAGGAATGAGACACAGCTATGGAGGCAGCTCAAAATTGGGAGTATGAGGCAGAACAACGTCAGGATAATGTGATTGAGGCCGAAGCACAATTGCAACCAGTAGTGTATCCACCGGCCCATGATCTACCAATAAATATGGGTGAACAAGTGCCTTTGAATGACGAAGAGGAAGAGGAAGATCCAGAGGAACTCGAGTACGTCGAATAGGACATATCAAAGGGGGATAGGGCAGCACTTCTGCCATCACGAGGCAACAAGTAGTTTAGTAGTTGCTCGTGTTTATTTTGTGGCCATGTTTGTATCCTATTAAGAATAGTTGTGGGTATGTCTAAGGTGACAAGATGTGTATGACATCTCATGGGGACCAAGAATGGTAGAGATGCACTTCCGTAGTGGGAGTCTGTCGTTTTGGAGTTCACTACCGTAAACTTGGTCATGAGATAATATATCCTGTATAATGTTTGTAATTTATCAAAATATGTGAATGTTATGCACTTATTCCCTTGTCAATAATCGCACTACTGAATATGAAATGGCTGAAGGAAAGGAAAACATGTGCTTATTTTAAGTCATATGGATGCAGAATAGTGTGTACACGCTCGGCGCCTGAGATGGGAGGTTCAAGTCGTGGTCGTGAGGACGAATCTCCGACCCAAGTGCCAGCTGCGACACCGTAGCAACAAGTTCCTCCACCACCACCTCCTGAACTTCCAAGGAGTCGAGCGGAGGTTCTCGCCGCAGTGCTCGGCTCGTGCTACGAGCAAACTGAGTTACTGCGGACTTTGGTTTAGCATTAGTCCCATCAAGGGGGGCGACCAGATGTGGGTCCATGACAGCCTTCTGCGAGTTCATACTCGGACTTCATGTCAATGCACCCGCCGGTCTTCATGGAGGCTGATGAACCGTTGGAGGCGGACAACTGACTCCGCTCCATCGAAGGGAAGTTCGGTTTGCTACGAATGACCAAATATCAGAAGATCCTATTTGCGGCCCAACAATTACAAGGGTCTGCTGGTGCGTGGTGGGAAAATTATCTTGCCGCACGACTAGCCGGCTATGTCGTGAGCTGGGAGGAGTTCCGGGGGGCGTTTCGCGCCTATCATATACCTCCCAGTGTTATGAGGAGGAAGCTTCAAGAGTTATTGGATCTGAAGCAAGGAGGAAGGAGTGCTTACGAGTACTCCAAGGCATTCAACCACTTGGCCCAATATGCTCAGGACCAAGTGAGTACTGAAGATCAGAAGCGAGAATGCTTCTGTCGGGGTTTGAACCCCAAGATGAAGGACAAGCTTGCCTTGTTCAACAGCGGCAGCTTCAACAACATGGTCAATGCCACGAACGTGCAGGAGGACACTACTAGGGAGCTGTTCTTCGACAAGAAGAAAAGGAGTGCTCCGCAGGACAGCGAAGGGGGTGCTCCTCAGAAGTACTGAATGGTGTATTGATCACCATCCGGCCAGAGGTGGTAGCCTCCATTGCGACCACCAATGTTTTGTTGTTGCCCATTCAACAATGGCAGTTTTGGCCCACAGCAGCAACAGGGGATGATTCCGCATGCACCTCTACCTCCACTACGTGCACCGGGATTTCGTCCTGCTTTCCGTGCCCGTCAGACCCCGTACACGTGTTTCACATGTGGACGTACGGGGAACTTCGCCAAGGACTGCCCGTAGAGCGGAGGACAGTCATCATACTAGGGGGCAAACCAGCCCCGCAGCCAGCCCTAGAAGCAAGCCACCAGAACCGGCAACGTCCACCACCTCGCCATCGAGGACGTTCCGGAAGGCGCACCCATACTCACGGGTATGTTCTCTCTCATTGGTCATCCCGTAGTCATCCTTTTTGACTCCGGTGCTTCTCACAACTTTATTAGCGAGTCTTATGTCATTCAATATCAGTTGCCTATCTTTTCCACAAAAAATCCATATGTGATTTGTTCTCCAGTAGGGAAAGTAGTAGCAGATAAGATGGTCTATAGGGTACCTCTTAATCTAGGTGGGAACATATACACTATCTCTCTTATTATTCTAGAACATCAGAAGTTAGATATCATCGTAGGGGTGGCATGGTTACAATACAACTGCGCTATTATCAACATCGTTCCTTGGAGGATATATCTAAATTCTCCCGTCCACTCTCCCCAAACTCTCACTCTTGACAGTAATATCCACGTGACTCCAACTACTTATAACATCGAGGCCTGTAAACTTGAAGACATTCCAGTAGTATGTGAGTATCCGGACGTATTTCCCAAAGATCTTATTGGCATGCCACCAGAAAGACATGTCAAGTTTAAGATTGAACTTGTACCGGGAATAATGTCGATCTCGAGAAAGCTGTATAAGATGGCACCTAAGGAACTTGCAGAACTGAAATAGCAGCTAAAGGAACTTTTGGACAAGGGTTCAATTCGTCCAAGTTCATCACCTTGGGGCTGTTCTGCATTGTTCGTGGAAAAGAAGGATAAAACATTGAGACTATGTGTGGACTATCGTCCACTCAATGCTATCATAATCAAGAACAAGTATCCACTACCACGCATCGATATTCTATTCGATCAATTGGTGGGTGCTAGGGTATTTTCAAAGATGGATCTTCGCTCTGGATATCATCAGATCATGATTCGACTAGAGGATATACCTAAGACAACATTCTCGACGAGGTATGGATTGTATGAGTACCTTTTCATGTCCTTCGGATTGACCAACGCACCGGCCCATTTCATGTATCTCATGAATTCGGTGTTCATGCCCGATTTGGACAAGTTTGTCGTGGTCTTCATTGACGACATCCTTGTTTACTCAAAATCCGAAGAAGAACATGCACAACATTTGCACATCGTGCTTCAACGATTGCGAGACCACAAGCTGTACGCCAAGTTCAGCAAATGTGAGTTCTGGATCGGCCAGGTGCCATTTCTAGGGCACATCATCTCTGCTGAGGGTCTTGCAGTTGATCCAAGCAAGATTAAACATTTACTCAAATGGGAGTCTCCAAAGTCTGTGCATGAAGTTCGAAGCTTCCTGGGGTTTTAGCAGGATATTATCTGGGGTTCATTCCATGTTTTTTAGGACAGCTAAACCAATGACGGAACATCTGAATAAAGGAAAGAAATATGCATTGACAAAGGAATGTGAGGAAGGTTTTCAAGCATTAGTGAAGCACCTCACAACAGCGCCGGTATTATCCCAACAAGACACGACTAGGTCATTTGATGTTTATTGTGATGCATCTGGGATTGGTTTGGGTTGCGTATTAATGCAAGACAGAAGGGTGATCACTTATGGATCAAGGCAGCTTCGGAACCATGAGCGGCATTATTCGACTCGTGATCTTGAGCTCGCTGTTGTGGTACCGGCATTAAAGATGTGGAGACACTATCTATGGGGCAACCTAGTATATCTCTACACCGATCACAAAAGCTTGAAGTACATCTTCACCCAGAAGGATTTGAATATGCGACAGTGAAGATGGTTGGAATTAATCAAAGACTATGAAATTGAGATCCACTACCATCCTGGAAAGGCAAATGTAGTCGCAGATGCGCTAAGTCGAAAGTCCCATGTCAATAACCTTTCTATCATCTTGATAGAGGAAGAAGAACCGAATCTCTTCTTGGTTCCATATGGGGCGCTCTACAATCTATCTCTCATTCCTACCATAAGGGAAGAAATTGTGGAGGCTCTGAAGAAGGACAAGGGCATATCGCATATTCACCGAAGAATGAAAAAGGGGGAGATGAAGTGTTTCCGATGTGATGATAACGGTACCATCTGGTTCAAAGACCGCATCGTGGTGCCCCGCAATGTGGGACTTCGAAAGAAGATTTTGGACGAAGCTCATTTGTCCAAGTATTCTATTCATTCGGGATGTAACCAATTGTACCAAGACTTAAAGAAGAAATTTTGGTGGACTCGGATGAAGAGGGAAATAGCAAAGTATGTATCCGAATGTGATACATGTCGGCGGGTGAAAGCCGACCATCTGAAAGCAGTCGGACAGCTACAACCTTTAAGCATACTAGCCTAGAAATGGGAGGACATCAGCATGGATTTCATTGTTGGATTACCTCTCACCTGTCGCAAGCATGACTCGATTTGGGTGATAGTCGACCGACTCACCAAGCGGCTCACTTTATTCCAGTCAATATCAAATATGTGGCACGACAATATGCAGTGTTCTATATTGCCAGGATCCTATGCTTACATGGAGTACCCCGCACTATCGTATCAGATCGTGGAACCTTGTTTGTTGTTTGATTTTGAGAGTAGCTCCATGCATCTCTGGGTACAAAGTTGATTCGAAGCTCCGCTTACCATCCACAGACTGATGGTCAAATGGAACGAGTAAACCAAGTGCTAGAGGATATGCTACGCGCCTGTGCTATTCACCATGGTACGAATTGGGATGACCATCTACCGTTGGCAGAGTTTTCATACAATAATGGTTATCAGACTAGCATCCAAATGGCACCATATGAAGCTCTTTATGGCCGGAAGTGCCACACACCTTTTAACTGGTGTGAATCCAGTGAACGAGTAATATATGGTATATACTTGGTGAATGAAGCCAAAGAATGAGTACGAGTTATTCAAGCCAACCTCAAGGCTGCTCAGTCTCATCAGAAAAGCTATGCGGACAAACGACGTCGACCCTTCACTTCGATATCGGGGGTCACTTTTACCTTCGTGTATCCCCAATGAAAGGGATTCATCGCTTCGAAGTAAAAGAGAAGCTAGCTCCACATTTCATTGGGCCATTCGCAATAATTGAGCAATGCGGACCTGTAGCCTATCGGCTAGAGCTGCCAACATTGCTTTTAGGGGTCCACGATGTGTTTCACATTTCACAGTTGAGAAAATGTCTCAAGGTCCCAGTGGAAGTCCGTATGGAGGATTTGGAAGCTCTCCAACCAGATCTTACTTACTCTAAGCATCCAACCCAGATAGTCGATGAGAAGACTCGTACCACAAGAAATTGCACCTTGCATTTCTACAAGGTCTTGTGGGGAAACCACACCGCTGATGAAGAAATGTGGGAAAGCGAGGAATATCTTAGAACAAACTATCTGGACTTGTTAACGGCATATGTTCGTTAGATCTTTTTCTTTTATCCTTCCTTTTGTAATCTTGGGACGAGATTCTTTTAAGGGGGGAGGAATGTAAAATACCAGTTTTCCCCTTAATATGAAGTTCAACTATCAGTTTGTTTTCAACCATAATGATGATCGAATGTGGTTGTGCTTTTGAACTTGAGATCATTAAGAATTTTTCTATCACCCATTCTCAAATTTTATTAACATAAGGGATGAACTTCACCAGTTACCTTAGAATACTTTAAGTGACATTTCTACAAGTCTTGGAATTTATTGAGTAAAAATTTTCAGGGCAAATTACTATGCAGTACTAATTATATTCAAATTCTTTTGAATATAGCACTGTACAATTAGGCCCTGCCAAAATATTCAAATAGAAGGCAATAAATTTTTCCATGGCCTCATAATATTCCAAATAGATTTCCTGCCAAGTTTCAAGATTTTTGAATTCCATTTGCTATTTTATTTGAGACGCTTAGCAAACTCAAGCCATATTTAGAATTCAAATTTTGAATTCTGTTCAACTTATTTGAACATCAAGATTTGAACACACCATCATGGTCAGCAGGACTTGCTTAACTTATTCCCAAAGTTTCACAATTTTTGAAACTCATTTGTTGTTTAATTCAGTGACCCTATTGAATTTCATTCAATTTCAAATTCAAAATTGAAATTCAAATGGAACTTGTTCCAATTCAAAATCCAATTTCAAAATCAAATTTCAGATATTTACTTTGGCCTCCCCACAAAAATCTAGCATTTTTTTGACCAAGTCCGGTATGAGAATTGAAGTTGCAGAGAAGGGAAGTAGATAAGAGGAGGTGGGACCCACTGTCAGCCTGACATACTTGAGTGAAGCGACGGAATGCTCTGTATTCGGTTGTCCCCGCCGATTGACGCTAGCAACGCTCGACACTGCAACGCGGCATGCAAGCCACCGAGCTTTCTGCTTGCTTGCGCCGTGGCGAGCTCCCCTCGTCCCTCTATCCCTATAAATACCACCCCTTGGCCATCGCCGTCGGGCTCCACCTCAGATTCGCGCCATAGCCGCCGCCTCTGGTCGTCGAGCTTTCGCCAGAGATTGAAGCCGTTTCTCACCGAGTTGTAAGTAGATAAAAGTCTTGTCACAACATCCTCTACGTGCTCCATTTGGTCATTGATCATGACATAGCTCCTACTTGAAGTATTTCGAAGTTTTCCGATTGCCGTCGAGGAAGCTGCCAGGAACCTCACGACCTCACCGTCGAGCTCCGGTTCTATGCCGTTTCCGGTCTCGACCTTTTAAGCAAAAAGGTTCGCAATCCTCTCTAGTTTATGCTCACCAAATCTGAGCCCACGACATGAACTGTAACTCTAGTATTTCATTCGATAACCGAATCATTGTTCAATAGAACCGCAAGGCTTTGTGCTTAAATTCGTTTCATTCTTGCAATCATTCTTTAATCTGGTTAGGTGATAGCTGCTATATGTCCTAGCGCAGCTCCCTGCCCAAATACCCCAAAAGTTATCAACCGAGGACCTTAGATTTTGAGATTTCACGACCGCCGGTTGAAAGACCGTGCTTCACCGTCGAGCTCATATCTTGCGGGTGTTTCCACTCTTCCCTAGTCCAGACTCTTGATCCTTGAGATCCCATGAAACTTTTGGAGAAGTTCCCAAGTTGTTTGAGCTCGAGTTGAGTGAGTTCAAGCAGGCCCAAGCCCTCACCGCCGTCGCCGCCGTCGCACGGTTGTTTCCGGTCCGTTTCAGCCGATGCCGACCTCACCAACATGCTCAGCGCCTCCAAAAACCCCCAGGCAGCGAGTCTTGGTGAGTTTGGCGCAGCAGTTTGGCCGGCGGCATGATCGCCAGTGAGCTACCGCCGCGCGCGAGTGCAAGCCCGAGGTTGAAGAAAGCCGTGGAGCCCACATGTCAATCACTGCAGGATCCAGTTGTGGTTGGCGATCCAGTGCGACTGTGTTGGTTAACCGCGTAGCCCCCGGTGCGGCCCTGTTACGATTTGTTGATTTTAATCCAGTGAGCCCGGCTGATTTATTTGAATGTTTCCCGTTGAAAAATAATTTCAGGATTTAACCAAAATTGGAAAATCCATAACTTCCAGTAGAATGGTCCAAAAATTTCCAAATAAATTTTGTTCGAACCAGCATGAAGAATACTTTCCAGTGGCGCAGTTGGACTTGTATGAAAATCCATAGAAATTTCTATACAATTCAGATAAAAAATGCTTATAGAATTTATTCCTACAGTTCTATTAATTGGAAAATTCCCAATTTTGTTCAGAACACTATTATGAATACACTTGAACTCCAGTAAAAATTTCAAGTTCATTGGACTATAATTACTGGATTAATCAGTGCTCCAAATCTCTATGCTGTTATAAATTGAGAAAAATGGAAAATCAATTTCAAAAATTTCCCCAAACTTGAAAAATCAGTTTCTCCCTGTAGGAAGCTTAGAAAATAGTGAAACAAATTTTCCTAGAACCAGTGAAATCCCCTCTACATGATACAACCACATGTAGCCGTAAGGTCTCAAAAATTTCAACCAAAATTTAGAGAAAGTTATTGCTTACCATAATTTTTAAGGACAACAAACATCCTTGATCATCTCCTATTCTTTGCAACAGTCTCCACTATAGTCACTAGTATAAACCATAAAAGTCCCAAAGCCAATTAAGATGATTATCTTATTTTGATCCTAAGATATTAAATTATAACCTCAAGCATATTAATTATTTTCAAAGTCATTCATATATAGTATATGCATATCGTGTAGTAGCTGAAATCGTGGAGCAGCCGGAAGCTTTGGAAGTCCAGCTGCTAGAAACTAACGTAGACTCAGACTCGCGTTCAGGCAAGCACCGGTTTGCATTTAAGTTCCTTACAGTGTTTTTGCAGTTTTCATTTCACCTTACGTCTTCAGATGATTGTGCATTAAGTTTAAGGTGTTTGACATCCACTTGCATGACCCACAAATCCCATGGAGTCTTGGGTAGGTCTACAACCCGTTGAGTAGAAACTGCTATGCTTATGCTCATAGGAATTCGGTTGAAGTCGAGTAGTTGGAATCTACTCGCGAGATAGGAATTTTATCACACAGGAGGAATTGGAATAAAGAAATGGTTTATGGATATGAAATTGAGACCGAGCAGGGGGTAGGATGCAGCGAGACGTGGTCTCACGTGCGTAGCCCTGCTTATGTCAATTGAGGACCATTTTGTGTGTGCCCTGCTGGACAAGCTTGAAATGTACCAGCGACATACTGGAGAAATGGGCTCTAGTAAACTGACGTAGCTTGATACTAGTTTGTCGAGGCAATCCGTTCCGTTTTATAGGCGTGGGTTGAGGGCAGCAAGGTGTAAATCAGCTGGTGGGCACGTCAGAGTATGGCCCACGCAGTGACCTCCTGCTTGTGACGGATCGACCGGTTCGACATTCGAGTGTCTAGTGAAAGGTGGCCATATATGACTAGTACTGAAGTGCTACGTAGGTCTGCTGTAAGTACTCGCTGACATTTCCGAAAGTGCACATGCGTCGTGTTGTTCCAGGTGTGCTCTGATTGCAATCACGGTCCCTCGCGGTAATAGAGTACCACTTGTTCACTGCACTGTGACGTAGTAAATACTGAAGAAGTCAGGAGCATACGATGTATTGAATTACAATTGCTTTGCAACCTTGTATGGCTTAGAGATAGTACAATTAAAAGTTTACAGTTTCCCCATACTTTACCTATAATAGCATTATGTGTTTTGTGCATGTCATATCATCGGCGAAGCGTTTCTTGTTTGATTTTGGAGTCTATGATGTGCCGTGCCTGAAGAATGTCATGTGCTACTTAAAAATATGAATATAAGGATCCACTTGTACGCGAGTACTTTATGCTATTCCTTACCTATTCTTAGTATTCACCCTACATATGTCTAGTGAGACGGGTTAGTCATGCTGAACCTTAAGCTCACGTTTGTTGTTAACAAGTTTTTGCAGATTATACGACTGATGGCGTGTTCGATGACGAGGCTGCACCCCCTCCAGGGTTTACAGCCGAGTGGGAACCCTGCACGCTGCCGTAAATTGGGTATTGCTAGTGCAAAGTATCCAAGGAATGGATGACTTTGCTTTTGCATAGCTAGTGCCGAGAGCGTAGCTATGATGTATAGTTCTTTTTCCTTTCGTTAGTATTGTAAAACTTCTACTGAGTTTTTAAATAAAGACTTGGTATTGTAAATTTTTCTTGTTTTTTCTTGCATACTGTTGGGTGTCGCATCACACGACACCACCCAATGAGAACCTTGGAGGTCGGGATTCCGGTCTCCACACACAATTACCCATACGGAGTCATAACCGGACTGGGTACACGGTAAACCAACTATGAAGTCCATTCCAATCTCTTCCCACTTCCACTCCGGAACCTTTAATGGCAGCAATAATCTAGATGTCCTTTGATGTCCTGCTTTGACTCGTTGGCACACATCACACAAAGCTACATATTCAGCTATGTCCTTTTTCATGCTAGCCAACCAATAACATGTCTTCAAGTCCTTGTACATCTTTGTACAACGGAGATGAATTGAGTAAGGTGAGTCATGTGCCTCCTTCAATATCGTTTCTCGGATATGCTTATCATTGGGCACAACAATCCTCTTTTCAAGCCATAAAGTACCATGTTCATCCTCATCGAAGCTGAATTATCTTCCCTCTTGGGTCCTTTCTTTAATTTCTTGGATTTCCTCATCCTTTGTTTGCGCTTCTCGAATTTCTCACTCCATGGTCGGATTTAACTCAATTATTCCCATCTCATTCACAAATTCAAGGTTCTACCATTCAAACTTCTTACATAACTCGGATGGCAACTCTCGGACCGTGAGTTGGTGGCTTACTCCTTTCCTAATAAAGGCATCGTCCACTACATTAGCATTCCTTGGGTTATAATTGATCTCCACATCATAATCCTTGATGAGCTCCAAACATCTTCGTTTCCTTAAATTCGGGTCCGTTTGTGTGAATATGTACTTGAGACTCTTGTGGTTTGTATAAATCTCACACCTGTGACCAAGAATGTAATGTCTCCAAATCTTCAAGGCATGCACTACAGCTGCATGTTCGAGATCATGCGTAGGATTAGTCTGCTCATGTTTCCTCAATTGCCTTGATGCATAGGATACCACTTGACCTTCTTGCATGATCACACATCCAAGTCCCTTTCTCGATGCGTCACAATAAATATCAAAACTTTTACTCACATCTGGCAATACCAACACCAGGGTTGCAGTTAACCTCTTCTTCAACTCCTCAAAACTGTCTTGACAAGCCAAAGTCCATTGGAATTCTTATCCCTTCATTAACAATTCCGTCATTGGCTTGGCTATTTTGGAAAAGTCCTTGATGAACCGGCGGTAATATCGAGCCATTCCGAGGAAGCTCCTTATTTCCTTGACAATATGCGGGGGTTCCCATTTCAACAAATCTCTCGCTTTTCCTGGATCAACCAATACTCCTCCTCCTGAGATGATATGACCCAAAAATGACACCTCACTTAACCAAAACTGACACTTGTTGAACTTGGCATAAAATTGATGCTCCCTTAATTTCTGCAACAAGAGCCTCAAGTGTTCCTCCTCGTTCCTCGAGTACATCATAATGTCATCAATGAACACCACAGCAAATTTGTCCAAGTACTCCATGAAGACCTTATTCATGAGGTACATAAAATAGGCAGGTGCATTCGTCAATCCAAAGGACATAACAGTGTACTCATAAGATCCATACCGCGTCCAAAAAGCTATTCTGGGTATATCTGACGGACTTATCTTCATTTGGTAGTAGCCTGAACTCAAATCAATCTTGGGGAAAACACGGGTGCCCTTCATTTGGTCAAACAAATCCTCGATGCGGGGCAACGTATACTTGTTCTTTATTGTCACCTCGTTGAGAGCTCGGTAATCCACACACATCCTTTGGGATCCATCCTTCTTGTCTACAAAAAGGAACTGGCGCTACCCAAGGTGAAGAACTTGGGCGAATGAAACCCTTCTCTAGTTTTCTCCGCTAACTCCTTAGGAGGCATCCTATATGGCCTCTTAGCTATAGGTGCAGTTCTAGGTATTAACTCAATAACAAATTCTATGACTCGATCAGGTGGCATACCTGGCAACTCATCCGGAAACACATACAAGAATTCACACATGACTGGAATCTCCTCAATTGCAGCACCATCTATGTCATTAAGCTCCACTTGTTTCGGTGCATGTTGAGATGCTTCAAATTCTACGGTGATCCCTTCCTCATTGGTCAATTTCGCCGTCTTTGTGGAACATTCAATGACTCCATTGTGCTTCCTCAACCAGTCCATACCAAGTATAATGTCCAATCCTTGAGAATTCAAAACAATGAGGTTGGGGAAGAAGTATAACCCCCTTATTTTAAGGCTTACTTCTGGACATACTATATTTGTCCTCATCTTTCCTCCAGGAGACTAAACCAATAGAGTATACTTCATATGAGAGATAGGCAAACTACACTTGGCAACATACTTCGATGCAATGAATGAATGCGATGCTCCAGAATCAAACAACATAGTCGCTGGGTTGGAGTTTGCGAGAAACATACCAATCACCATGCCATCCGCTTGTTGCGCTTCCTCCATAGAGATATGGTTCACATTGCCACAGGCAAAATTCTGCTGTCCACGGTTGCCTTGAGGCGCCCCTCCATTCGGTCTTGGGTTCTGTCTTGGGGCATTGCTTCATTGACCAAAGTCTGACATAGGACATTGGGATGCAAAATGTCCTACTTCTCCACATGTACAGCACTTCTTAGCTGCACCAGAATTTGGACGGACTTGATTCTGCACATTTGCACCAGGAAAATTGGCACAAGGTGCATAAGGCATTGGAGGCCTAGGTGCTTCCATGTTAGGGCTTTGCTGCACAAACTGAGGTTGAGCTGGACGAGGTTGATAACCAGAGCGTTGAGCAGGCGCAGGTGTGCTGTAATATGGCGCATTGGATTGTGCAAAGCGAGGGCTCACATTGCTTCCTTGTTGTTGTCCCTGATATGGTGCCTTCCTCTTAGTGTCTTGCTCCATCTCACGGAGCTTGTTCTCAACCACAATTGCCTTGTCCACTAGCTTCAGGAAGTTTGCATAATCACAGTTGAGCAATTGTACCTGTATCTCATTGTTCAAGCCTCTCATGAACAAGTATTGCTTCCGGCTGTCCCAGCTGACATCTTCAGGGGCGTACCTTGAAAGTTGAGTGAACTTATTGAGATATTCACTCACGCTTGATCTTCCTTACCTCAATTTCTCAAATTCTTGCCTCTTTAGGATCATAACACATTTCGGCACATAATGAGAACAGAAGCTCTCCTTGAATTCAGTCCAAGTGATCCTCTCCTAATTCTCATGGGTGTTGCATAAAGAATCCCACCAATCCGCAGCTGCTCCAACTAGTTGATGGGAAGCAAATAGAACCTTCTCCCGGTCACTGCATTGGAGCTAAGGTGGGTGGCCTAGTCCTTATGAACTCTCCCAACCTGTTATGAGGCAGTGGGGGTGGCGGCGGTGGAGGCATGTGGGGCTGATTGTTGTAGCCAGCTTGCAGCTGTCCCATAGTTTGTATCATGGTCTGCATGAGCTGGTTCTGCATGGCCAATAGCTGCTCAAGATTGTTAGCTCCCTAGGCAAGTCCTTGTCCATTGTTGTTCTGAGGTGCCCCATTGTTCTCCTCCACATCATTGGCATCCCTCTGGTTGTGAGTTCTCACCATCTAAAGAAAAGCAAGAGAGAAGAATTTAGAAGACGACCCCAACTATATGCATCAAGGGATATGAAACTAAGAAACTACCTATACAAGCCTATATGAACATGGCAATGCTAAAGCATCCCAAAATCCTCTACTAAGCACACATGCAGCAATACATAGCAATCAATACACCAAGCAAATACACATCAATTTCCGAGTGCTCCTATGTTCTCTAAAGTGTCCATTCTATCTAGGTTGCGTCCTACAGTCAACCTACGGCTTTGATACCAATTTGTGACACCCGGTTCCGAAAAATGAACCAAGTGCAGTATATGTGTGCCCAAGACGTTCAACACACATACACAAGTGATTCAAAATGATAAACAGATAATTACCACAAAACAAGATTAATTAAGCACTTTTATTACAAAATTCAGAATATCCTCCAATTACAGCTCCAGTGATTATTAATGACAAGTCTGAGACTAATACAACGAAAATATACTAAATCTAAGCTAAACGAAATAAGCAAGCTAAGCACAAAGGGTAGCGCGGCTCCAAGCAACAACACGGGCAAAGCTAACGGTGGCACATAGCCTTGGACTCCTCATTAACGTCGTGATACTCCCAATCCCGACCTGCAACTGTTGGTGGGGGAATTGCAAGGTTGAGTACATGTCGTACTCAGCAAGTGTGAAAAGTATGACATGTAGCTGATACAAATGACGACAATAGCAAACGTTAAGTGCTAAAAAGTACATTAAAACATTTGAAGATTAGTAT
Organism: Tuctoria greenei; assembly: GCA_036927565.1. Taxonomy (NCBI): domain Eukaryota; kingdom Viridiplantae; phylum Streptophyta; class Magnoliopsida; order Poales; family Poaceae; genus Tuctoria; species Tuctoria greenei. The sequence goes on along the minus strand of JAYESD010000009.1, from coordinate 123,102,746 downwards.
ATTATATGTATGTGAAGTAAACCCATTGTATACCACAATAATTATCATAGTATAAGTCCATATTCCATATCCAACACCATTATACCAGATTTCAACATTACCATTAATCATATCCAATACTATGATTCAATACATAACTAGCCATAACCATATTACCAACCATAACCAGTACCAAACCACCCCAGTACCAAAATATAACAAAACCATCCCAAATCCCAAGTGTCCCTCTAATCATGTGAGGGTCCAGGTTGCTCCTAACCGGGAGCATGCTATCATGATAGTTTTTAAGACTCTGCTGATTTTGTACCGCTTTACCCACATGTTCGTGATTTCATCACCTTTTAGTGACTAGGTACCTCTATTATGTTGTCTCACACTTCTGTTGCTGTGTGGCCAAGAGATCACAAGAGAGCCTTTACAAAGGGATTACTAGCATGTACAAACCCACTAAGGTTGCACCGGTGGCGATGCCTCCACTGAGCACATCTTCAACCAAGGGCCCCCTCTTGTGCCATTCGGATCCCAAGGAGTCCCGCCACAAATCCAAACCCAATCCGACTTCCTCTTCCTCGGTGCGCCAAATGATCCGCGCAATACTAGTAATACCCTAATTAATCAGCTACCCCGCACCCATACTTGGCCTCATGGTGGCACTGTAAATCTTGGATGGTCGCTCAACGAATCGGTCCTTAGATCTAAAGCAAGGGAAACCACCATAACATCCAACCCAATCCACAAACCATGCTTGCTTAGATAAACCATTACTATGTTACCATTAACCATGTTCATCAGTGTACATTATCCATCATCTCAATAATCTATAATTAAGTAACTTGGTTGTTTTCCCATCCCAATTAAGTTCAGCGAAGCCAAAAGGTAAAAAAGCTCTTCTCGACTCTCTACAATGTATCCCAAGCGACAAGGGTGGTCAAACAAGACTAGTAAACTAGTATCTTGGGTTTCCCATCAATTTGACACAAGCAATGCAATTTTGCAAAAAAAACATTTAAAAACAGAATCAATGTGTTCAAGGACACTTGCCTTGCTCTTGGGCTTGATTGGGATCAAAGACTTCAAAGTGTTGGTGCTGGAGGTCTTCTACAGCACCCTCTAGAGCGAATCCTTCTATTCCGCGCAACAAACAGACAAGACAAGAATCACAATCAATAGATGCTCATATGTTACTCAATATGACATGACATGCATGATTAATGCAAATGCAAAGTGAAACAAGTTAGTGAATTACTATTAATGATTACTAATCATTTATAACGGATCTTAAAAAGTTTTAACAGGTTCAAGTTGATTCAATTAAATTCAAAATAAATTTAATAGTAGTTAGATCTAGAGGTCAGACAAGTCCGCTCTAGGGCCGGACTAGTCCGCCCTACGCAGAACCAGCGAGCTAGGGCTTTAGATGGACGTGAATTTGGAGAAACGGGGTTGAATTCACATGAGAAAGAGAAGGTAGAAGATATACCATGTGTTTAGAACTCCAAAAAATCAAGAGTTTTGGAGGCAACACTTGGATCTTGATGCTCTAGGGTTGATGGAGAAACATGAAGGTGACTTGTTGATGAAGAACGAAAACTTGATGGAGATCTTGATCACTTGATCCTCTTTCGTTTCCTCCTCTTCTTCTTTTTGCTCTGGATCTCCTTCTCCTTCTAGGTGGCAACTCCCACGAACTAGGGTTTGGGTGTGTTTCGAATGTGGCATAGAGATGTAAAGTTAAGGGGTGGGGTTGTTTATATACAGGTTGAGGATTAGGGTTTGATGAAGGTCGGTTTTAGGAGGGTGGAGGCTGGTGTGGGGTCCCACATGGGGTCCAAAAGGCTTAGACACGATGTCCTTAGGCCCACTTGAGGTAAAGCCCAAAAACACATCATGGAACAAAAGATCATCTCGAGTTGCGATCACCGGACAAGTCCGCACTATGCCGGACTAGTCCAATCGCTAGTCAAAGAAAAATCGGATAAGTGCGGACTATATCAGACAAGTCCGAACTTAGTCAGACAGGAAAATGGACAAGTCCGGCACAAAACGGACAAGTCTGGACAAGTACAAGGACTTAGCAAAATTATCAAGGAATCGGGATACCAAACTAGTCCGCAATAGACTGGACAAGTCCGAAATCAGTATAGAGAGAAAAACAAACTTGTCCGCAGGAAAACAGACGTGTCTGAAGAAAGGTCAGCGAGAAAAATGGACTAGTCCGCACCAAAAACGGACAACTCCGCACTTCCCAGAATTCTTATGTGCGGTTTTGCTTCTAATTCATTTTAAACTTATTTCTTGTTTTGTGGATTTTTACTAAACATGTATATGAACTTATGCAATGCATGAAAATGAGGGTGTTACACGGCTCCAGCGGGATCATCGGGTACCAGCTCTTGAAGCATACAAATACATGGGAGGCCACCATCTCCGCTAGCTCCCTTCCCTCGACTTCTAGCCGCCTCGCAAGGACGGTGTTCACCGTCCCCAATGTTGAGCATAGGGAGTCCAAAACTGGGAGCAACTCGGTCACCCACTAAGATAGTTCCCCACACGGGACTGGACCAAGGCCGAGGGGTTCCAACACCGCCCCAGCACGGGCCAGGATGTCCCAGATCCCTTAGGCCTCGGCCGCGCGGGAGGCCTAGAGGCTCTCCGCCTCTCTCCGCGCAAACTCCTCCCGGCCGGCGAGCTATCATGCACGACGCTCCAGATCGTCCTCCTGGTGCCTGATGGCGAGCTCCAAGTCTTGCAAAGCCTTGTGATTCTCCTCCAGGCTCCGGAAGACCTCCTCCTCCTTGGCTACCAAGTCCCGTTCCGTGTCAGCAATAGCAACCTCACGGCGGACCAACTCCAGCCGTTGATCCTCCATAGCTTCAGGCGGGCAGCATGGGCCTTCAAGGCATTCACCTCAAGCTCCTTGTCCTTGGCGTCGACCAACTTCACCAAGCGCCGCTCCTCTGCAAGCTGGTCCCACTCTCAGGTGAACACATCTTGCGTCTGGCGCAAGATGGACTTGGCCGCGGCAACAACAACGGTGAGAGGGATCGGCGTGACAGTCGCCACGGACGACTGCCCCTCTGCCCCTCCTGCCGACGCCATTGCAAACACAAGCGCCTGGGGACCATATGGTTCCCTGGTGGAGCTTCAGGAACCGCTGCGCTGCTGCTCGGCGCTGAAGTCCCCTCCTTCGCTCTAAGGACATTGCCGACAGCTGGTAGCGAATCGCCATCTTGCGCGCCAATGACATCAAGCGCCGGCGCCGCTTCAACGGTGGGTGGTTCCACTCCGCCGAGGGAGGCAGCTACGACCAAGGTAGCCTCCTCCTCGCTTGGCACTTCCTTGCCTGGCACCACTTCAACTTCACCTTCCACGACAAACGGGGGTCCAGAGATGTCAACGCCAACAAAGGTCGATGCACCTCCGGGCGTAGGATGTGGCGCCGCAGACTCCGTTCCAGCTTCGGTAGAGGCAGGGGCTATCAATCCCACCCCTGGAAGCACCAAGGGCACCAAGTCGGCTGACGATGCCCTGAAAAGCCAGGTAAATCTCTGTCAAGGAGAAAAAAGAAAATTAAAGTAATAGTAGAGGAAGAAGTTGTGGTTTACTGGCGGGTCGGACCGCTCCAGTGACCCTGGCCTTCCACCCCGCGCGATAGATCGAGGTTGCCGAAACCTGACGACAAGGCCGAGGGGCCTGCCGTCATCGTATCTACGACGACGGTGGGCGATGCTGGAGCATCCAGCTCTGGCACCTCCCGAGGTGTAACACCCTCATTTTCATGCATCATGCCCTGCATCCATCATTAAATATGGCTAACATTAATCCACATAAAAAGGAACAAGGTTAAAATGAATTAATAGCAAAACCGCACTTAACAATTCTGGGAAGTGCGGACTAGTCCGATTTTTGTGCAGACTAGTCCGATTTCTCTCTGACCTCACTTGGACTTGTCCGTTTTGTTGCGCACTAGTATGTATTTTCTCTCTGGACACTTTCAGACTTGTCCGGTCGACTAGGGACTAGTCCGGTGTTCCAAATTCTGGAAAATTTTGCTAAGTCCCTGGACTAGTCTGGTGTTCCAGCGGACTTGTCCGTTTTTCCCTCTGACTAAAGTCGAACTTGTCCGATTTTGGCCAGACTTCTCTGTTTTCCTCCTCTGGATAAGTTCGGACTTGTCCGATGTCCAGTCCGGACTTGTCCGATTTCTCTGTGTCCAACATCGGACTAGTCCAGCCCTTTTCGGACTTGTCCGATAAATCGTGACTCAGAGTTGATCTTTTGTTTCATGACTTGTTTCTTGGGTTTTATGTTAAGTGGGCCTAGGGACGTCGTGCCTAACTCTTTTAGAGCCCAGGTGTGACTCAAACCGACCCCTACTCATCTCAAGACTCGAAATCCATCTAACCCTAGCCTCCACCTCTATATAAACAACCACACCCAAACCCTAGCTCGTGAATAGCCGCCACCAAGGAGGGAGAAGGAGATCCAGAGCAAGAAGAAGAAGAGGAGGAAACGAAAGAGGATCAAGATCTCCATCAAGTTCGCGTTCTTCATCAACGATTCACCATCAAGTTCTTCATCAACCCTAGTTCGTCAAGAATCGAGTGTTACCTCAAAAACCCTTGATTCTTTGGAGTCATAGACACTTTGTACACCTTATACTTCCTTTTTCCATATGTGAATTCAACCCCAAATCTCCAAATTCACGTCGATCTAGAAAACCCTAGTTCGTTAGTTCTGCGAAATGCGGACTTGTCCGGTCCCTAGCGGACTAGTCCGATGTTCATGGTTAATTTGTGTCGAATTGATTCTAAAATTAATTAAAATCAATTCCAAACCTATACAAACTTGTTAAAAATTGTTAGAACTATTTGGTAGACATTATTAACAACTTATTAACTAGTTTTGCCTCCCATTCGCATTAATCATGCATGTCATGTCATATTGAGTAATATTTGTGCACTTTTTGATTGTAAATCTTGTCTTGTATGTTTATTGCGCGGATTAGACGGATTTGCACTAGAGAGTGATGCGAAGGATCTCCAGCACCAGGAGTTTGAAGCCTTTGATCCTAATCAAGCCCAAGAGCAAGGCAAGTGTCCTTGAACATTTTGATCCTGTTTTGACAATAAATGTTTTGTTTGCAAAATTGCATGCTTGTGTCAAATTGATGGGAATCCTATGATAGGAAGTTTACTAGCTTTGTTTAACCACCCTTGTCACATAGAATATATGGTAGAGAGTTGGGGTGGGCTTTTTACCTTTTTGCTTCACTTAATTAATTGGGATGGTAAAACAACTATACCACTTAACTTAATTATGAAGTTATGAGATTATGATTAACATGAACTGGTTAATATTATATCGTAATGGGTGATCTAAGAAAGTCTGGCATGTGGATGGGTTGGATGCTATGGTGGTTTGCTTTCTTTAGATCTAAGGACCGGTTCATGTGAGAATAAGCCAGGACTACAGTGCCACCATGAGGCCAAGTATCGGTGCGGCATAGCTGATTAATTAGGGCTTTGCCAGTGCTGTTTGACCATTAAGGATGCTCGAGGAAGGGGTAGTTGGATCGGGGTTGTGGATGATTGATGGGCCTACCCTAAGATCCGAATGGCTCAAGAGGGGGCCCTTGGTTGAAGATGTGCTCAGTGGGAGACATCACCACTGGTGAAACCTCGGTGGGGTCTAAATAGGATAGTAATCCCTTTGAAAAGGATATTTTGTGATCTCTTGGCAACACACCAACGAAAGTGTGTAATGTGACCACGGGTCATGGGCACAAGGGAGGTTCTTAGTCACTGAAAGGTGATGAAATCACAAACATGTGGGTAAAGTGGTACAAACTTTGCAGAGTCTAATAAAACTATCATGATAGCTGTGCTCCCAGTTAAGAGCGCCTGGATGACCTACATGATTAGAGAGAAATTAGGATTTGGATAGTTATGGTTATGGTGATGGTTATAGTTTGGTACTGGTTATAATTGATAACATGTTTTATGGTTATGGATTGGTTTATGGCAATGAATTTGGTTATTGGTAATGGTGAAACCTGGTATGATGGTAATAGAATATGGATTGGTACTGTGATAGATATATGGTTTATGATTAGTTTACTGCACATACATATAATATATTGCTTTTCAAATGTTTTAATGAGCTTTTCAGCACTTAGCCATTATTATTATCCTCATTTGAATCAGCTACATGTCATACTTTCCACACTTGTTGAGTATGACATGTACTCACTCTTGCAATTCCCCCACCAACAGTTGCAAATCAGGATTGGGAGTTTAATGGTGATAATGCAGAGTTCTGGGCCTTGTCTACCTTCAGCTTTGCCTGTGGTGTTGATTGGAGTTGCGCTATACCCTTTTGCTTATGGTGCTTAGATGCTTAGTTTCTTAATTAGTTTATTTCTGCTGCATTAGTTCAAACTTGTCATTAATGTTCATTAGAGCTTGTATTTGAGGATATTATGAATTGTGTAATAAAAGTACTTATTTAATAATTTGAGCCATGGTAATTGTCTGTATGTAACATCCTCATTTTCATCCCTCATGCATTGCATACATTCCAATACATATTTAATACTAAGCAACATAAACAGGAACAAGTTTAAAATGAATTAAAACAAATCTGCACTTAATAATTTTGGGAAGTGCAGACTAGTCCGATTTTTGTGCGGACTAGTCCGATTTCTCTCTCACCTCGATCGGACTTGTCTGTTTTTCTGCGGACTAGTCTGTTTTTGCCTCTGGAAAATTTCAGACTTGTCCGGTCCTATGCGGACTAGTCCGGTGTTCCAAGAATCCTTGGAAATTTGCTAAGTCACTGGACTTGTCTGGATTAGTCTGGTATTCCAGCGGACATGTCCTTTTTCCCCTCTGAATAAAGTCAAACTTGTCCGATTTTAGACCAGACTTGTCTGTTTTTCCGCTCTGGACAAGTTCAGACTTGTCCGATGTCCAGAGTGGACTTGTCCGATATCTTTCTGACTAACTTCGGACTAGTCCGGCCCTTTTTGGCTTATCTGGCCCTTTTTGGACTTGTCTGATAAATCGTGACCCCTAATTGATCTTTTGTTTCATGACTTTTTTCTTGGGTTTTACGTTAAGTGGGCCTAGGGATGTTGAGCCTAACTCTTTTAGAGCCCATGAGGGACTCTAAACCGGCCTCTACTCACCCCCAAACTCGAAATCCATCTAACCCTAGCCTCCACCTCTATATAGACAACCCCACCCCTTGGCTTGACATCTATTTGCCACTTTTCCACCTCACCCAAACCCTAGCTCGTGCATAGCCACCACCATGAAGGGAGAAAGAGATCTAGAGCAAGAAGAAGAGGAGGAGGAAACGAAAGAGGATCAAGATCTCCATCAACTTCGCGTTCTTCATCAACAAATCACCATCAAGTTCATCATCAACCCTAGATCATCAAGATCCAAGTGTTAGCTCCAAGAACCTCGATTATTTGGAGTTTGTAGGATCGAAGAGCACGTGAAAAGCTACCAGAGGGGGGGGGTGAATGGTAGATTTAAAAATCTTACGCAGCGGAAACAATAAAACCCTAATCCCTTTGGTAGAAAAACGATCTGTTAAAGAAATCGTGTATAAGACTAATCTAAACGTGTTTCACCATGACAAAAGTGATAGATATCAGAGAGAATCAAGTCACGAAGACAACACAAAAAGAATTACTCAAATCCGTCGAGAACAACTCAAGTTATGATCAAAAGATCAAACACTGGTCAATCTGACCTACCCGAGAAAAACAGTTTCTGGAGTGCTGCAAAGAAACTCGTGTAGATCAAAAACCACAAATCCAATGACCGTGAAATTTTGACAGATGATAGTTAATCAAGTTGTGAAGACAACCCAAAAAGAATCACGTCAATTGGATCAGTAAAACTCGAGTTATGATAAAACCACAGACGAAAGGTAGTGCTGTCCAGAAACCCGACGAGTAAAACTTGTCTGGAACAAGTCGGACGAACAAGGCACAAAAGTTCCTTCAAACTATGAATTTTATTCAATAGAACACAAGAGGAACAGCCCCAAAGTCGTCTCCCACGAGCTTTGGCCTTCCCTTGCTTATATAACCAGCCCTTAGGCCATCCCAATCCAACTAGGACTCCAATCCTAATCCGATCACAATCGGAACTTACCATAACTGCTCAAGATTCTTCTATACGCAGATAGAAGCAATCTTAAGACTTCCAAACACCTTAGGAACGTATCCCACATTCCTAAACAACTCAATTTCGTGATACACACGAAATCCTAACATAACCAACTCGATACTTCCCATACCGAGCCATAACCGACTCTGCCGCAGCCAAAGTCATCAACCGATACGATCCGATCCTTCCGATCAGATCTTCCTTCCATAATCCGTCTCTAGAAGCATATTGCCACGTCATGCACCGCATGCATACGTGCAAACATCTTCCTTCGACCTTCATATGCACTGCCCTTGATTCAATCATCCTGCGCGACCTCCTGACCCGCTCAACCACAGTTCCTCCTGAACTTGGTTGTTGGAACCTCATCTCCCCCTGAGACTAGTCCAATGGATCCAGTCACCAGCCATGACTTGAACTCAAGCAACACCTGCACATGAATAAACAAACAATCCATACGAGCCCAATTCCTCGACTTGACTCACGTTAGTTCCGAACACAACACCTTACATGAGAACCTCACATAAGCATGTTGCAAACCCACAGTAGAAACGATTTCAACCATATCATCCAAAACGCACCAAAAACTTAGCAAATGAATACTAAGCAATCTTTCCAATCATGTAAAGCAAGTACGAAACATTGCAAATGAAAAGTAGAAGCACTTTGGTCAAGTTCCGGACCTTGCCAGAGCAACCCGGAGCTTGAGCCGAAGCTAACAAGAAACACTGCAGTCAAGTTTCGGACCTTGCCAGAGTAAACCGGAGCTTGAGCCGGAGCTAACAAGAGCTAGTAGAACCTAGCGCCGGAGCTTACCAAAACTAGTAGATCCTGGATCCGGAGCTTACCAAAACTAGTAGATCCTAGACCCGGAGCTTACCAAAACTAGTCGATCCTGGATCCGGAGCTTATCAAAACTAGTAGGTCCTGGATCCGGAGCTTATCAAAACTAGTCGGAACTAGTCAGCCCAAAACCCGGAGCTAGACAAAGTAAGTCGGAGCTTAGCAAAAACATGTCGGAGCTATCAGATATATGCTGGAGCTATCTAAGACATGCCGGAGCTAAGCATAAAGCTCACCGGAGCTATCCAAAGCTAGTCAGACCTTACCAAGAAGCCGGACCTAGCATCTAACGTAGCCGGAGCTACCCAAAACAAGCCGGACCTATTGTCAGACCTTGTTGTAGCTCGGAGCTAGAGTCGGACCTCGATAAAAAGTTGTTTTGGTGATATTAAAAACTTTTATCATCAGAGCCAAGTGTATTCACTACAAGCCAATGTATTCAGCACACATAGGTCTTACAATCTCCCCCTTGATGAATGCATTGGCAACACCATTTAAAATTCCGAACATTGGCTTATTCAAATAAAAGTTTTGAAAACAATTTCTCCCCTTTTGTAAAACAAACGTAAATGAAAATCTCTCTCCCCCTTTTGAAAATGAAAATGTCTCCCCCTTTATTATCTCTCCCTTTTTTTAATGTGTGACTAATCTCTCCCCCTTTGACAATGTATTCAGCAAGGTAAAAGAGAAATTTTAATTGTTATGAGATATAAACAAAATATCTCTCCTTCTTTAGTTGTTATGAGCATATTATAACATATACATATAAACAAAGCTCACCCAAGTCATACTATCAAGTAACTTACACTATCACATCAATGAGATACATAATGTAGTGTAAGCCATGCTAGAAGGCAAGTGTGATTTTCAATTTTAGCAGGTCATGATCTCACAAACTCAACTATTTTAGAACCTGAAAGCATGACATTTGTTGCTGCATCTTATTATTTTTCAAAGCATAAATTTAGATAATATGATATTTGCAAGAGATTATATGCGCATCTGCCTTATTCTAACCAACCAAGCCAAGCCTATGTCATTTGACAATCAGAAGCTTAAGGACATGGTTTTAGTCATACACAACTTCTTCCAAGTTCATATCTAAGTGCAATGACAAGCCATCTCGAAAGAAGAAGTGCGATGCATGCATATTCTCTTGATCTTTTCTCAATTTATATTTGTTCATAAAAACTCAACATGTGAGTTGATTACTTGATAAATTCTTAATGATTAAAAGCATTTGTGAGCATGCAACAAGTTCAAAACAGCAAGAAAGTTCGACCATGACCAGATTTAGTGTAAGTAATTATTCGAATTACTAGACATGGCAAAAACTACAAAAAGTATAACACGAGTAATGTAGTAAGAACTTTCAGCATGTAAGAGGAATCACAAACTCATATATGTATGAAATAATATGCTCATATTATTTTAATTTCAGATTCACACATAGACTTCCTAAGTTTCAAAAACTCCCCCTCAATTTAAGCCATGAGGATGCATAACCCCTATTTCACTACGAATGTAACAAAAACGAGTGAAATCCAAAGGTTTTGTAAAAATGTCAGCCAATTGTTGTTCGGTATCTACATGGTGAAGCACAATGTTTCCTTTTTAAACATTATCTCGGAGAAAGTGATACCTAATGTCAATGTGCTTAGTTCTAGAATGTTGCACGGGGTTTTTCGCAATGCAAATAGCACTAGTGTTATCACAGAACAGTGGAACACTATCTAGATCAACCCCATAGTCCTTAAGTGTTTGAACAATCCAAGAATTTGTGAACAAGCACTAGCAGCAGCTACATACTCTGATTCGGCTGTGGATTGTGCAACTGAACTTTGTTTTCTAGAGGACCAAGCAACAAGAGAATTACCAAGAAAATGACAAGCACCGGAAGTACTTTTCCTATCAATCCCACAACCCCCAAAATCGGCATCCGAAAAAGCTTTCAAAGAAACGATTGAGGAAGAAGGAAGAAAAATGCCAAATTCTTGAGTTCCATGTAAGTACCTGAGAATCCTTTTGACGGCTTGACGATGTGAAACACGTGGGGAAGCTTGAAACCGTGCACAAAGACATACGCTGAATTGTATGTCCGGTCTTGATGCCGTGAGGTACAAAAGTGACCCGATCATACTTCTATATTCTTTTTGATCCACGGATTCACCATCTTCATCAAGTTCAAGTGTTGTTGCTGTTCCCATTGGTGTCCGAAGAGGCTTGCTTTTGTCCATGTTGAAGCGCCTTAGGAGATCTTTGGTATACTTTGTTTGATGCACAAAGGTACCCTCCTTGGTTTGCTTGATTTGCAGCCCCAAAAAGTAAGTGAGTTCACCCATCATACTCATTTCAAATTCGGAACTCATCATTGCTGAAAACTTGGACACAAGATCATGAGAAGCACAACCAAAGATAATATCATCCACATACACTTGAACGAATAATGAGTCATTGCCATGATTAAGCACAAAAAGAGTTTTATCAACCTTTCCCATTGTAAACCCCTTTTCAAGTAAGAATGTTTTTAACCTATCATACCATGCTCTAGGGGCTTGTTTGAGACCATATAAGGCTTTGGACAGTTTGTAAACATGATTAGGAAAATCTGGATTTTCAAAACCTGGTGGTTGTTTGACATAAACCTCCTCATCTATGTAGCCATTAAGAAAAGCACTTTTAACATCCATTTGATATAGCTTAAAACCTTTAGATGCTGCGAAAGCTAACAAAATTCTTATGGCTTCTAATCTAGCGACAGGAGCAAAAGTTTCATCAAAATCTAGACCTTCAACTTGAGTGAAACCTTGAGCAACCAACCTAGCCTTATTCCTAATAACAACCCCATCCTCACTTTGTTTATTTTTATATACCCATTTAGTTCCAATTAAAGTGTGGCCTTGAGGTGGAGGTACAAGTTTCCAAACATTATTTCTTTCAAAATTTTCTAACTCTTCTTGCATGGCAATAATCCAAGATTCATTAGTGAGTGCGTGTGATATATCTTTAGGTTCAAAAGAAGCAACAAAAGCAGAATGAGCATGAGAGCAAAGATCGCAAAACCTGGACTGTGTGACTCGTTCATGCAAGCTTCCAATCATCTGTTGTGGGGGATGATCTTTGTAAAAACGTAGGGGAACAGATGTCTCACAAGCTTCTTTTTCATTAGGTTCATTGTAGATTGATGAGCTTGTGATTTGTGGATGATCAGGACCAGCAGAGGTGACAGCCGGAGCTTGTTCAATGTCCGGAGCTGGACAAGTGTCAACTTCGGAACTACCAGGCAGTATCACCGGCTCTTCTTCATCTTCGAAAATACCCTCCCCCTGAGAATATGAATCTGGTCCTGCAACACCGGAGCTAGTACCTGGGCTAGCTTCATCAAAAGACACTTCACAAGTCTCCACAATTTTGTTAGTGTCAAGTAAAAGCACACGGTAGCCTCTAGTATGAGATGGATAACCAAGAAACATGCCATCATTGGATCTAGGTTCAAATTTATCAAGATTACCATGTTTCTTAACAAAACATTTGCAACCAAAGACCCGAAAGTGTGTAACACTAGGCCTATGTCCAAACCGGAGCTCATATGGTGTTTTACCTAGCTTAGCACGCAAGAAAACACGATTTGAGACATAACAAGCGGTTGCTAATGCATCAGCCCAAAATTTCCTAGGAGTTTGATATTCATCAAGCATAGTCCTAGCCATCTCAACTAGGGTTCTGTTCTTTCTTTCTACAACACCGTTTTGTTGAGGTACATATGGTGAAGAAAATTGATGATCTATTTTATTTTCAGCACAAAAGTGATCAAAGAATTGATTTTTAAATTCAGTTCCATTATCACTTCTAATTGCTTTTAATGATCCTGGGTGATCAATTGATAATCTAAGAAATAGAGTTCTAAAGTGACTAAAGACTTCATTCTTAGACGCCATAAAATACACCCAAGAATATCTAGAATAATCATCAACAATAACAAGAGCATACCATTTACCTCCGAAGGATTGAACACGTGAAGGTCCCACGGTGTCAAGATGCAAAAGTTGACATGGTTCAGTTGTCATGATCATTGTGAGAGGACTATGTGAACCTGCAACCATCTTAGCATGTCTACAAGAAGAGCACACAATTTCTTTGTCCCCTTTAAGCTTAGGCAGCCCACGTATGCGATCAAGAGCACTAACACGCGTTAGGTGATCAAAGCCTACGTGACCAAGTCTACGATGCCAAAAATATAAGTCCTTTGAATCATTAGCAACTAGACACCTATGCTTAGAAGAAGACATATCAAAATCAGCTTTAAAAACTCTTCCAAACCGAGACATGTTAAAAATAAGCTCACTATTTGAATCTACAACTTTGCAGCAGTTTTTATTGAAAGTTATTTCTAGATTTTCATCTAGCAATTGTGAAACAGAAAGCAAGTTATATTTCAAATTTTTGACAAGTGCCACATCCTTCAAAGTGTAGTGATCATTTACTCTAACCGAACCCTTAGCAATTATAGGAGTTGAAGAATTATCGGCAAAAGTAACATTCTCTACACGTGACACAAAGGTGAGGGAGGAGAACCAAACTTTGTTACCGGTCATGTGGCGTGAGCAACCTGAATCCACAATCCAAATATTCTCCTTCCTCAAGCGTGTAGCCTACATAGAAGCACAATACGCCGATGACTCAATACTGGAGTTAGTCAAAAGGCATTTAGGAATCCAGTACTGAGTCACGCGACGTGCACCAGGAAAAACACGCGAATGCTGAGATAAAACAGCAGGTTTATGAGTCAAAGATTGAGGTTTTCTTTTCTTAACAGTTGATTTAGAAGTTGTTACTTGTTTAGAGTGAAAACCGGTAGCTCCGGAGGTAAAAGCAGAAGGTCCGGAGGCAAAAACTGAAGCTCCGGAGGGAACAACAGAAGATCCGGTAGCTCTCGGAGCTATCGGAACCATCGGAGCTGCTTTTGCGGATTTCTTACCAGAAGGTCCGGAAGCTACCTTTTGAAATTTCTGACTCACTAAAGCAGGTTGTGTTTTTCTAATTGCATGAAAGTTATAAGATCTAGCAATTTTTCTTTCCTTTTTCTGTTGTTTAGCTAGTCTATAACAAAAATCTATGACATGACCATCTCTACCACAAAAGGTACATTGAAATTTAACTTTGTGTTCATGTCTAGATGAGCAAGCAATATTTTTATTTGAAACGGAATGAGGCATCACTCCTGCAGATTTGAAAACCACTCTATTTTGTTTAGGAACTGTTTGAATCAAACCAATTCCTAATGACTTTACAACTTTAGGTGGATGTGCCTTAGCATGAACATGAGAATCAAAACCTAAACCAGTTTTATCTTTGCTAGACTTGGAAGAATTCAGCAGCAAGTTTAGATTCTTATCCCCATTACAAAACCGACCTAGTGTCCTATTCATGTCATCAAGTTTCTTGGACAAGTCTAGGCAGTTTGCACATGAAGTTTTTCCTTTTAGTTTGCAATTGGAATATTTTTTAACTTCATGAGATCGTAAAGCATTGTTCAGAATGGAAATTTCATTCATTGCATCATTTAGTTTCTTATCAAGATTTTCACATGCAGAACAATGCAAATCATCTGTAGAACAAGAAGCATCTTTTAAGTTTTTATCATTAAGTGCAGCAAGCTTTTTGTTCTTTTCAATTTCTTCATCAAGTCTGTCTAGAGTGGAGGAATGTGCACTTCTTAATGTGGACAATTGTTCATAGATTAAGTCACATGAGGGACATGCATCATCACTAGGAATCAAAGTTTTTAAACGGTTAATTTCAGATTCTAGTGATTCAATTTTAGCAGCACTATCCCTAAGCTTTTTGTCCTTTTTCTTGACAATAATAGTTGCACGAGAAATAGCATCACACATTTCATTACAGGTAGCACATACCTCATCATCGTCACTGTTGTGTTCTGCTTCCTCCTGACTTGATCTTGATCTTGCTTTGCCCGCCATGAAGCATAAGTTGGCCAGATCATCATTATCTTCATCACTTTCAAAGTCTACATCACTTGAACTGAGCTCTTGAAGCGCGGTGATGAAGCTGTTGATCATCTTGCGTCCTATGGTACCCTTCTTCTTCTTGTTGGAGTTTCCAGAGGAGGTCCGGACCTTGCTTTGTTTTTCTTCCCGGGTGGTCGGACCTGAAAGGTTAGGGCATTCTGTACGAAAGTGTCCTATTTTACCACATTCAAAACAGCGTTGAGGTCCGGAGCTTCCTCTCCTTCTAGTTCTCACATTTTGCAATGCTTTTGAGAACCTAGTAGAGATGAGTGCCAACTCCTCTTCTGGAATTTCTTCGATCTGCTCCAGGGTTAGTGAGGACAACAAAGCAAGAGTATTGCAAGATGATGATTGGCCGGAGCTAGACATATCACGTTGTGAGACAAATGCAATAGTCTTGTTTGGGTTCTTACGTGCTAGGATGTCAATTTCATGAGTTTTTAGTTTAGAATAAAGTACATCTAATGTAAGAGAACTCATGACAGTTGATTCACGAATGGATGTTACTTTCATCTCCCAAACTGACATGTCTAATGCACTAAGAAGTTGTCTAGCATTCTCAGCATCAGAAAAATTAACATTGACACTACGTAAGTTGCTGAGAATTTTATTGAAACGAGCAAAGAGGTCATCGATCGACTCACCTGGTTGCATCTCAAAACGCATATATTCTTTCTTGAACATATCTTGTTTTACCTCCTTGATTGTGTTGGAGCCTTCATGATAATCACAGAGAGCTCTCCAAACATCGTATGCTGATCGGAGGTGCGCGACACGATCAAAGTCGCTTTGAGTGAGTCCTTGGATGATCAAGTTTCGGGCTTTGTTGTTGTTGTCGACATCCCGGAGGTTCGTAGCCGTAACTTGATCGTTAGGCGGGACTTCATAAGGTTTGAACACCTTTTCCCATATTGCGAAGCCTTGCGCCTGGATGAAGGCCTCCATGCGTGCCTTCCAAACCTGGAAATCAATACCAGCAAACACACAAGGTTTGGCGGAGTATTTCTCCATG
This sequence comes from Tuctoria greenei, assembly GCA_036927565.1. Taxonomy (NCBI): domain Eukaryota; kingdom Viridiplantae; phylum Streptophyta; class Magnoliopsida; order Poales; family Poaceae; genus Tuctoria; species Tuctoria greenei. Next base: position 123,086,676 of record JAYESD010000009.1, on the reverse strand, counting down.
ATGATTAGTCAAAAACACGTGCAAATCTCAAAGGTTAGAGCACCGTGGCTCTGATACCAATTGTAGGATCGAAGAGCACGTGAAAAGCTACCAGAGGGGGGGGGTGAATGGTAGATTTAAAAATCTTACGCAGCGGAAACAATAAAACCCTAATCCCTTTGGTAGAAAAACGATCTGTTAAAGAAATCGTGTATAAGACTAATCTAAACGTGTTTCACCGTGACAAAAGTGATAGATATCAGAGAGAATCAAGTAACGAAGACAACACAAAAAGAATTACTCAAATCCGTCGAGAACAACTCAAGTTATGATCAAAAGATCAAACACTGGTCAATCTGACCTACCCGAGAAAAACAGTTTCTGGAGTGCTGCAAAGAAACTCGTGTAGATCAAAAACCACAAATCCAATGACCGTGAAATTTTGACAGATGATAGTTAATCAAGTTGTGAAGACAACCCAAAAAGAATCACGTCAATTGGATCAGTAAAACTCGAGTTATGATAAAACCACAGACGAAAGGTAGTGCTGTCCAGAAACTCGACGAGTAAAACTTGTCTGGAACAAGTCGGACGAACAAGGCACAAAAGTTCCTTCAAACTATGAATTTTATTCAATAGAACACAAGAGGAACAGCCCCAAAGTCGTCTCCCGCGAGCTTTGGCCTTCCCTTGCTTATATAACCAGCCCTTAGGCCATCCCAATCCAACTAGGACTCCAATCCTAATCCGATCACAATCGGAACTTACCATAACTGCTCAAGATTCTTCTATACGCAGATAGAAGCAATCTTAAGACTTCCAAACACCTTAGGAACGTATCCCACATTCCTAAACAACTCAATTTCGTGATACACACGAAATCCTAACATAACCAACTCGATACTTCCCATACCGAGCCATAACCGACTCTGCCGCAGCCAAAGTCATCAACCGATACGATCCGATCCTTCCGATCAGATCTTCCTTCCATAATCCGTCTCTAGAAGCATATTGCCACGTCATGCACCGCATGCATACGTGCAAACATCTTCCTTCGACCTTCATATGCACTGCCCTTGATTCAATCATCCTGCGCGACATCCTGACCCGCTCAACCACAGTTCCTCCTGAACTTGGTTGTTGGAACCTCATCTCCCCCTGAGACTAGTCCAATGGATCCTGTCACCAGCCATGACTTGAACTCAAGCAACACCTGCACATGAATAAACAAACAATCCATACGAGCCCAAGTCCTCGACTTGACTCACGTTAGTTCCGAACACAACACCTTACATGAGAACCTCACATAAGCATGTTGCAAACCCACAGTAGAAACGATTTCAACCATATCATCCAAAACGCACCAAAAACTTAGCAAATGAATACTAAGCAATCTTTCCAATCATGTAAAGCAAGTACGAAACATTGCAAATGAAAAGTAGAAGCACTTTGGTCAAGTTCCGGACCTTGCCAGAGCAACCCGGAGCTTGAGCCGAAGCTAACAAGAAACACTGCAGTCAAGTTTCGGACCTTGCCAGAGTAACCCGGAGCTTGAGCCGGAGCTAACAAGAGCTAGTAGAACCTAGCGCCGGAGCTTACCAAAACTAGTAGATCCTGGATCCGGAGCTTACCAAAACTAGTAGATCCTAGACCCGGAGCTTACCAAAACTAGTCGATCCTGGATCCGGAGCTTATCAAAACTAGTAGGTCCTGGATCCGGAGCTTATCAAAACTAGTCGGAACTAGTCAGCCCAAAACCCGGAGCTAGACAAAGTAAGTCGGAGCTTAGCAAAAACATGTCGGAGCTATCAGATATATGCCGGAGCTATCTAAGACATGCCGGAGCTAAGCATAAAGCTCACCGGAGCTATCCAAAGCTAGTCAGACCTTACCAAGAAGCCGGACCTAGCATCTAACGTAGCCGGAGCTACCCAAAACAAGCCGGACCTATTGTCGGACCTTGTTGTAGCTCAGAGCTAGAGTCGGACCTCGATAAAAAGGTGTTTTGGTGATATTAAAAACTTTTATCATCAGAGCCAAGTGTATTCACTACAAGCCAATGTATTCAGCACACATAGGTCTTACAGAGTTCTAAACACCTGGTATACCTTCTATTCTCTTTTCCTTACGTGAATCCAACCCCAAATCTCCAAATTCATGTCCATCTAGAAAAACCCTAATCTGCCGATCTCGCGAAGTGCGGACTTGTCTGGTCCCTAGCGGACTAGTATGATTTTCCTGTTTAATTTCTTTTGAATTAATTCTAAAATTAGGTCTACAAATCCAAACCTGTATAAACTTGTAAATAACTATTAGAACTAGTTAATGATGATTAAAAGCAACTCATTAACAAGTTCCACCTTGCATTTGCATTAATCTTGCATGTCATGTTATCTTGAGTAATGTTTGTGCACTTTTTGATTGTGTTTCTTGTTTCTATGATTATTGTGCGGATTAGACTGATTTCCGCTAGAGAGTGCCGCAGAGGATCTACAACACCAAGAGTTTGAAGGCTTTGACCCGAACCAATCCCAAGAGCAACGCAAGTGTCCTTGAAGCATATTTATCCTATTTTTAAAGTAAATGTTTTGATTGCAAAACTGCATGCTTGTGTCACTTTGATTGGAAATCTTATGGTACGAAGTTTACCAGATTTGTTTGACCACCCTTGTCACCTGGAATTTATAGTAGAGAGTCGGGATGGGATTTTTTTTACCTTTTTGCTTCGCTTAATTAATTAGGATGGGAAGAGAACTATACTATTTAACTTAATTATGCATTTATGAGATTATGATAAACATGAACTGGTTAATATGATATGGTAATGGGTGATCTAAGCAAGCTTGGTATGTGGATGGGTTGGAAGACATGGTGGTTGCTTGCTTTAGATCTAAGGACCGGTTCATGCGAGAATAAGCCAGGACTACAGTGCCACCATAAGGCCAAGTATGGGTGCGGCGTAGCTGATTAATTAGGGCTTTGCCAGTGCTATTTGGACCATTAATGATTCTCGGGGAAGGGGTAGTCAGATTGGTTTTGTTGATGATTGGTGGACTTCCCTGGGATCCAAATGGCTCAAGAGGGGTCCCTTTGTTGAATATGTGCTCAGATGGACGCATCGCCACCGGTGAAACCTCAGTGGGGTCTAAATAGGCTAGTAATCCCTTTGTAAAGGCTATTTTTTCATCTCTTGGCCATAAACCAAAGGAAGTGTAATTGGCGTAAGAGAGGTTCTTTAGTCGCCGACGGGTGATGAAATCACAAACACGTGGGTAAAGTGGTACAACCTCTGCAGAGTGTCTAATAAACTATCATGATAGTCGTGCTCCCGATTAAAAGTGCTTGGATGACCTACTTGATTACAGTAAAATTTGGGATTTGGGATGGATGGTTGGTTTGTTATGGTTATGTATGGTAATGGTTATGGTTAATGATATGGTTATGAATTAAATTTTGGTATTGATTATTGTCATTGGTAATGTGAAATCTGGAATATGGATGGTGGTAATGAAATATGGACTGGTATTATAACAACTACCTGTTGTGATGGGTTTACTTCACATATATATAATATATTGCTTTTCAAATATTTTAATGTACTTTTTATCACTTGGCCATTATTATTGTCGTCATTTGTATCAGTTACATGTCATACTTCCACACTTGCTGAGTACGACATGTACTCACTCTTGCAATTCCCCCACCAATAGTTGTAGGTCAGGATAGAGAGTTTAATGGCGATAATACAGAGTTCTAGGCCGTGTCTACCATCACCTTTGCGTGTGGTGTTTATTGGAGCTGTGCTACCCTAATGCTTATGCTGCTTAGCTGTTTAGTTTGCTTAATTAGTTTACTTTTGCTACATTAGTTGAAACTTGTCATTAATATTCATTAGTGCTTGTATTTGAGATTATTATGAATTGTGTAATAAAAGTACTTATTTAATAATTTAAGATGTGGTAATTGTTTGTATATCGTTTGTGATGTACTTATGTATGTGTGTTGAACATTCTGGTCACACATATACTGCACTTCGTTCATTTTTGGAACCGGGTGTCACATTGTATATCGTTTGTGATACCCTTTTGTATGTGTGTTGAACATCCTAGGAACACATATACTGCATTTGGTTCATTTTCAGAACCGGGTGTCACAAATTGGTATCAGAGCCACAGGTTGATAGTAGGACGCAACCTAGATAGAATGGACACTTTAGAGCGCAAAGGAGCACTCAGGAATCGATTTGTTTTTGTTTGGTATGCTGTTTACAATATATTGTTTACTGGTGTGCTTAATAGAGGATTTTGGGATGCTTTAGCATTACCACGTCCATCTAGGCTAGTATAGTTAGTTGCTTAGTTTCATATCTCTTGATGCATATAGTTGGGGACGTTTTCTATATTCTTGTCTCCTTCTTTTCTTCAGATGGTGAGGGCTCGCAACCAGAGGGATGGCAATATTGAGGAGGAGAACAATGGAGTACCTCAGAAGAACAATGGACAAGGACCTGCTCATGGAGCTATCAATAATGAGCAGCTATTGTCCATGCAAAACCAGCTCATGCAGACCATGATACAGACTATGGGTCAGCTGCAGGCTGGGAACATCAACAATCAGCCCAACATACCTCCACCGCCACCCCCACCTCCTTATAACCGATTGGGAGAGTTCATGAGAACTAGACCACCAACCTTTGCTCAAGCTGCTGACCCTATGGATGTTGATGATTGGCTCAAATCCGTGGAGAAGAAGCTAGCTATTGTCCAATGCAATGACTGGGAGAAGATTCTATTTGCTTCTCATCAACTAGTTGGCACAGCTGCGGATTAGTGGGATTCACTATGCAATGCTCATGAGAATCATGAGAGGGTTACTTGGGCTGAATTCAAGGAGAGTTTCCATTCTCACTTCATGCCAGAAGGTGTTATGATGTTGAAGAGGCAGGAATTTGAGAACTTGAGGCAAGGAAGGTCAAGCGTGAGTGAATATCTAAATAAGTTCAGTCAACTCTCAAGATATGCGCTTGAGGATGTGTGCCGGGACAGCCGGAAAAAATACTTGTTCATGAGAGGCTTGAATAATGAAATCCAAGTGCAATTGCTCAATTGTGATTATGCCAACTTTCAAAAGCTTGTGGACAAAGCAATTGTTGTCGAGAACAAGGTCCATGAGATGGAGCAAGAAAACAAAAGGAAGGCACATATCAAGGACGGCAACAAGGAAGCAATATGCACTCTCACTTTGTGCCACCTAATGTGCCTTACTACAGCTCTTCTACTCCTGTACAGCGCCCAGGATATGCACTGCACCCAGCTCAGTTTGTGCAACATCACCCGGCTATGCAAGCACCTAGTCCTCCAATGCCTTATGCACCTCGTGCCAATTTTCCTGGTGCAAACGTTAAGAGTCAAGCTCGTCCCAATAACTCTGGTGGAGCAAAGAAGTGCTATACTTGTGGAGAAGCTGGTCACTTTGCATATCAATGTCCTAAGTCAGGCTTTGATCAAGAAAGCAATGCGCTGATGCAAAACCCAAGACCCAATGGAGGACAACCGCAAGGAAACTGTGGACAGCAGAATTTTGCTCGTGGGAACATCAACCATGTCTCTACGGAGGATGGTCAACAAGCGGATGATGTGGTCATTGGTATGTTCCTCGCGAAATCCAACCCGACGACTATGTTATTTGATTCTGGAGCATCACATTCATTCATTGCATCGAAATATGTTGCCAAGTATAGTTTGCCTATCTCTCATAAGAAGTTTACTTTATTGGTTAAGTCTCCTGGAGTAGAGATGAGGACAAATATAGTATGTCCAAAAGTAAGTCTTAGAATAGGGGGGTAGATTTCCTTACCAACCTCATTGTCTTGGATTCTCAAGTATTGGACATTATACTTGGTATGGACTGGTTGAGGAAGCACAATAGAGTCATTGAATGTGCCACGAAGACGGTGAAGTTAACCAATGAGGAAGGGATAACCATAGAATTTGAAGCATATCGACATGCAACGAAGCAATTGGAGCCGAATCATATGGATGGTGCCGCAATTGAGGAGATCCCAGTGGTGTGTGAATTTTTGGACATGTTCCAGGATGAGTTGCCAAGTATGCCACCTGATCAAGACATTGAGTTTTTATTGATTTAATACCTGGAACTGCACATATAGCTAAGAGGCCATATAGGATGCCTCCTAAGGAGTTAGCGGAGCTCAAGAAGCAGATTCAAGAGCAATTAGAGAAGGGTTTTATTTGCCCGAGCTCTTCACCTTGGAGAGCGCCCGTTCTATTTGTGGACAAGAAGGATGGAACTCAAAGGATGTGTGTGGATTACCGAGCTCTCAACGAGGTGACCATCAAGAATAAGTACACCTTGCCCCGCATAGAAGACTTGTTTGATTAGATGAAGGGTGCTTGTGTTCTCTCCAAGATTGTTTGAGGTCAGGCTTCTTTCAAATGAAAATTAGACCATCAGACATACCCAACATAGCTTTCAGGACATGATATGGATCATATCAGTACACCGTGATGTCTTTTGGATTGACAAATACACCTGCCTATTTTATGTACATCATAAATAAGGTCTTCATGGAGTACTTGGACAAGTTTGTTGTGGTGGTCATTGATGACATTATGATATACTCGAAGGATGAGAAGGAACATGAGGAACACTTGAGCTCATGTTACAGAAATTGAGGGAGCACCAATTATATGCCAAGTTCAGCAAGTTCCAGTCTTGGTTGATAGAGGTGTCATTTTTGGGTCATATTATTTCAGGAGGAGGAGTATATGTTGATCCCAAAAAAGTGAGGGACGCGTTGAAATGGGAGCCACCGCAGAATGCAAAGGAAATAAAGAGTTTTCTTGGGATGGCTGGATATTACCGACGATTCATCAAGGAGTTTTCCAAAATAGCCAAGCCCATGACGGAGTTGCTAATGAAGGGGAAGATTTTCCAATGGACTCAAGCTTGTGAAGAAAGCTCTGAGGAGTTGAAGAAAAGGATAACCACAGCTCCAGTTTTGGTTTTGCCGGATGTGAGCAAGAGTTTTGATATATATCATGATGCATCAAAACAAGGACTTGGATGTGTGCTTATGCAAGAAGGTCAAGTGGTTGCATATGCATCGAGACAATTGAAGAAACATGAGCAGAATTACCAAACGCATGATTTGGAACTTGCAGCCATGGTTCATGCATTGAAGATTTTGAGACACTACATCCTTGGACATAGGTGTGAAATTTATACAGATCATAAGAGTTTGAAGTATATTTTCACATAAATGGATCTGAATTTGAGGCAACGAAGATGGCTGGAGCTTATCAAGGAGTATGATGTGAGAATCAATTATCATCTAGGGAAGGCTAATGTAGTGGTCGATGCCTTGAGTAGGAAAGGGGTGAGTCACCAAGTCACGGTTCAAGGGTGGCCATCCGAGTTATGTATGGAGTTTGAACGGTTGAATCTTGGCTTTCCGAATGAGATGGGGATAATGGAGTTAAATCTGACCTTGGAGCAAGAAACTCGGGAAGGTCAAACAAAGGATGATGAGATTCAGGAAATCAAGGAAAGAACCCAAGAAGGGAGAGAATTCAGATTTAATGGGGATGAACATGGTAGCCTATGGCTTGGTAAGAGGATTGTCATGCCTAATGTGAAGCATATTCGGGGACCATATTAAAGGAGGCACATGATTTGCCATACTCAATTCACCCTGGTTGTACAAAAATGTACAAAGATTTGAAGACATGTTATTGGTGGGTTAGCATGAAGAAGAACATAGTTGAATACGTAGCTCTATGCGATGTGTGCCAACGAGTCAAGGCGGAACATCAATGACCAGTTGGATTATTGCAGCCATTGAAGATCCCAGAATGGAAGTGGGAAGAGATTGGTATGGACTTCATAGTTGGTTTACTGCGTACCCAGTCCGGTTATGACTCAATTTGGGTAATTGTGGATCGTTTAACCAAGTCAACTCACTTCATTCCTGTCAAGACCACATATACCACCGCAAAGCTGGCACAGTTGTATATGGAGCACATTGTGTGCTGACATGGAGTACCAAAGAAAATAGTCTCGGCTAAAAGTTCTCAATTTACCTCCAGGTTATGGCAAAAATAGCATGAAGCTTTGGGAACAAGGTTGAACTTCAGATCAGCATATCACCCTCAAACAGATGGACAAACTAGGAGGACCAATCAGATTTTAGAAGATATGTTAAGAGCTTGTGCTTTGAAGCATGGGAAAAAGTTGGGACAAGAGTTTGCCCTATGCAGAATTCTCATATAAAAATAGTTACGAGGAATGTTTGAAGATGTCACCTTATGAAGCACTTTATGGAAGGAAGTGTGGGACACCTTTGTTCTGGAATGAGACAGGGGAAACTCAAGTATTTGATCCGGATGTGTTGCTAGAAGCTGAAAAGCAAGTTCAGGTTATTCGTGAAAATTTGAAGGCCGCTCAATCAAAGCAAAAAAGTCTATGCGGACAATAGGTGAAGAAAACTAGCCTTTGAAGTAGGGGACTCCGTTTATCTCAAGGTATCACCAATGAGAGGTCATGAGAGGTTTAACGTAAGAGGCAAGCTAGCACCTCGATACATTGGACCATTCATGATTTTGGACAAGAGAGGAGAAGTAGGATATAAGTTGGAGATGCCAACTCATTTATTGGATGTTCATGATGTCTTTTATGTTTCCCAGCTCAAGAAGTGCTTGAAGGTGTGGGAAGAACAAGTGCCAATGGAAGAATTAGAATTAGAGGCAGATTTGACTTATGTCGAACAACCGATGAAAATCTTGGAAACCAAGGAGAGAGTCACAAGGAACAATATTATTAGATGGTGCAAAGTTCAATGGAAGCATCATACAGAATCGGAAGATACATGGGAACTAGAAGATTATCTCAAGAAGGAATTTCCCTTTCTCTTCTCTTCCACGTCGAATCTCAAGGGCGATATTCATTTTACGGGGGGTAGGTTTGTAACACCCTCATTTTCATGCATCATGCCCTGCATCCATCATTAAACATGTCTAACATTAACCCACATAAAAAGGAACAAGTTTAAAATGAATTAATAGCAAAACCGCACTTAAGAATTCTGGGAAGTGCGGACTAGTCCGGTTTTGGTGCGGACTACACCGATTTCTCTCTAACCTCGCTCGAACTTGTCTGTTTTGCTTTGGACTAGTCTGTATTTTCTCCCTGGACACTTTTGGACTTGTCCGGTCGAGTACGGACTAGTCCGATGTTCCGATATCTCGGAAATTTTGCTAAGTCCCTAGACTTGTCCGGACTAGTCCAGTGGACCAGTGGACTTGTCTGTTTTTTCCTTTGACTAAAGTAGGACTTGTCCGATTTTGGCCAGACTTGTCTATTTTAACCCTCTGGATAAGTTCGGACTTGTCCGATGTCCAGTCCGGACTTGTCTGATTTTTCTCTGTCCAACATCGGACTAGTCCGACCCTTTTTGGACTTGTCCGATTAATTGTGACTCCGAGTTGATCTTTTGTTTCACGACTTGTTTCTTGTGTTTTATGTTAAGTGGGCCTAGGGACGTCATGCCTAACTCTTTTAGAGCCCATGTGGGACTCCAAACCGACCCCTACTCATCTCAAGACTCAAAATCCATCTAACCCTAGCTTCCACCTCTATATAAACAACCCCACCCCTTGGCTTGACATCTATTTGCCACTTTTCCACCACACCCAAACCCTAGCTTGTGAATAGCCGCCACCAAGGAGGGAGAAGGAGATTTAGAGAAATAAGAGGAAGAGGAGGAAATGAAAGAGGATTAAGATCTCCATCAAGTTCACATTCTTCATCAATGATTCACCATCAAGTTCTTCATCAACACTAGATCGTCAAGAATCGAGTGTTGCCCCCAAAACCCTTGATTCTTTGGAGTCATAGACACTTGGTACACCTTCTACATCCTTTTCCATACGTGAATTCAACCCCAAATCTCCAAATTCACATTGATTTAGAAAATCCTAGTTTGCTAGTTCTGCGAAGTGCGGACTTGTGCGGTCTCTAGCGGACTAGTCCAATTTTCTTGGTTAATTTGTGTTGTATTGATTCTAAAATTAATTTGAATCAATTCCAAACCGGTACAAACTTGTTAGAAAATGTTAGAACTAGTTGGTAGACATTATTAACAACTTCTTAACTAGTTTTGCCTCGCACTTGCATTAATCATGCATGCCATGTCATATTGAGTAATATTTGTGCACTTTTTTATTGTAATTCTTGTCTTGTGTGTTTATTGCGCGGATTAGATGAGTTTGCGCTAGAGAGTGCTATAGTGGATATCCAGCACCAGGAGTTTGAAGCCTTTGATCCTAATCAAGCCCGAGAGCAAGGCAAGTGTCCTTGAACATATTGATCCTGTTTTGACAATAAATGTTTTTGTTTGCAAAATTGCATGCTTGTGTCAAATTTATGGGAATCCTATGATAGGAAGTTTACTAGCTTTGTTTGACCACCCTTGTCACCTGGAATGTATGGTAGAGAGTCGCGGAGGGCTTTTTACCTTTTTGCTTGGCTTAATTAATTGGGACGGGAAAACAACTATACCACTTAACTTAATTATGCAGTAATGAGATTATGATTAACATGAACTGGTTAATATGATATGGTAATGGGTGATCTAAGCATGCCTAGTATGTGGATGGGTTGGAAGTTATGGTGGTTTGCTCGCTTTAGATCTAAGGACCGGTTCATGCTAGAATAAGCCAGGTCTACAGTGCCACCACAAGGCCAAGTATAGGTGCGGCGTAGCTGATTAATTAGGGCTTTGCTAGTGCTGTTAGGACAATTAAGGATGCTCGGGAAGGGGTAGTCTGATTGGGGTTGTTGATGATTGGTGGGACTACCCTGGATCTGAATGGCTTAAGACGGGGCCCTTGGTTGAAGATGTGCTCAGTGGGAGACATCGCCTCCGGTGAAACCTCATTGGGGTCTAAATAGGCTAGTAATATCTTTGTAAAGGCTATTTTGTGATCTCTTTGCCACACACCAATGGAAGTGTTTAATGTGATCGATGGGTCATCGGCATAAGGGATGTTCTTAGTCACTGAAAGGTGATGAAATCACAAACACGTGGGTAAAGTGGTACAAACTCTGCATAGTCTAATAAAACTATCATGATAGCCATGCTCCCGGTTAAGAGCTCCTGGATAACCTACATGGTTATAGGGAAATTGGGATTTGGATCGTTATAGTTATGGTGATGGTTATGGTTTGGTACTGGTTATAATTGATAACATGGTTTATGGTTTATGGTTATGGATTGTTTTATGGCAATGAATTTGGTTAATGGTAATGGTGAAACCTGGTATGATGGTAATGGAATATGGACTGGTATTGTGATAGATATATGGTTTATGATGGGTATACTTCACATACATATAATATATTGCTTTTCAAATGTTTTAATGTACTTTTCAGCACTTAGCAATTATTATTGTCATCATTCAAATCAGCTACATGTCATACTTTCCACAATTGTTGAGCACTTCATGTACCCACTTATGCAATTCCCCCACCAACAGTTGCAGGTTAGGATTGGGAGTTTAACGGTGATAATGCGGAGTTCTAGAATGTGTCTACCGGCAGCTTTGCCTGTGGTGTTGATTGGAGCTGTGCTATACCCTTTTGCTCATGTTTCTTAGATGCTTAGTTGCTTAATTAGTTTATTTCCGATGCATTAGTGGAAACTTGTCATTAATGTTCATTAGATCTTGTATTTGAGGATATTATGAATTGTGTAATAAAAGTACTTATTTAATAATTTGAGTTGTGGTAATTGTCTGTATATCGTTTGTGATGCACTTGTATATGTGTGTTGAACATCCTGGGCACACATATACTGCACTTGGTTCATTTTCAGAACCGGGTGTCACAAATTGGTATCAGAGCCACAGGTTAACCATAGGACGTAGCCTAGATAGAATGGACACTTTAGAGCACATAGGAGCACTCAAGAATCGATGTGTTTTTGTTTGGTGTGTTGTTTGCTATATATTGTTTGCTGGTGTGCTTAATAGATGATTTTGGGATGCTTTAGCATTACCATGTTCATCTAGGCTAGTATAGTTAGTTGCTTAGTTTCATATCCCTTAATGCATATAGTTGGGGACGTTTTCTAAATTCTTGTCTCTTGCTTTTCTTCAGATGGTGAAGGCTCGCAACCAGAGGGATGGCAATGATGAGGAGGAGAACAATGGAGTACCTCAAAAGAACAATGGACAAGGACCTACTCATGGAGCTATCAATATTGAGCAGCTATGTCCATGCAAAACCAGCTCACGCAGACCATGATACAGACTATGGGACAGCTGCAGGCTGGCAACATCAACATTCAACCCCACATACCTCCACCGCCACCCCCACCTCCTCATAAACAATTGAGAGAGTTCATGAGGACTAGAGCGCCAACCTTTGCTCAAGCTGCTGACCCTATGGATGCTGATGATTGGCTCAAATCTTTGGAGAAAAAGCTAGCTATTGTCCAATGCAGTGACCGAGAGAAGATTCTATTTGCTTCTCATCGACTAGCTGGAGCACCTGTGGATTGGTTAGATTCGTTGTGCAATGTTCATGGGAATCATGAGAGGATTATGGGCTGAATTAAAGGAGATTTTCAATTCTCACTTCGTGCCAGAAGGTGTTATGATATTGAAGAGGCAGGAATTTGAGAACTTGAGGCAAGGAAGGTCAAGCGTGAGAGAATATCTCAATAAGTTCACTCAACTTTCAAGATATGCGCCCGAGGATGTGAGTTGGGACAGCCAGAAACAATACTTTTACATGAGAGGATTGAACAATGAAATCCAAGTGCAATTCCTCAATTGTGATTATGCCAACCTTCAGAAGCTTGTGGACAAAGTAATTGTGGTTGAGAACAAGGTCCGAGATGGAGCAAGACAACAAAAGGAATGTGCTGTATCAAGGACGGAAACAAGGAAACAATGTGCGCCCTCGCTTTGCGCCACCTAATGTGCCTTACTACATCTCTTCTACTCCTGTACAGTGCCCTGGATATGCACCGCGCCCAACTCAGTTTGTGTAGCAGCGCCCGGCTATGCAAGCACCTAGGCCTCCAATACATTTTGCACCTTGTGCCAATTTTCTTAGTGCGAACGTTCAGAATCAAGCTCGTCCCAATAACTCTGGTGGAGCGAAGAAGTGCTATACTTGTGGAGAAGCTGGACACTTTGCACATCAATGTCCTTAGTCAGGCCTTGGTCAAGGAAGCAATGCGCTGAGGCAAAACCCAAGACCTAATGGAGTACAGCCGCAAGAAAACTGTGGACAATAGAATTTTGCTCGTGGGAACGTCAACCATGTCTCTACGAAGGATACTCAACAAGCGGATGATGTGGTCACTGGTATGTTTCTCGTGAACTCCAAACTGGCGACTATGTTATTTGATTTTGGAGCATCGCATTCGTTAATTGCATCAAAATATGTTGCCAAGTATAGTTTGCCTATCTCTCATATGAAGTTTAGTTTATTGGTTAAGTCTCCTAGAGGAGAGATGAGGACAAATATAGTATGTCCAAAAGTAAGTCTTAGAATAAGGGGTCAGATTTCCTTGCCAACCTCATTTTGTTGGATTCTCAAGTATTGGACATTAGACTTTGTATGGACTGGTTGAGGAAGCACAATGGAGTCATTGAGTGTGCCACAAAGACGATAAAGTTAACCAATGACGAAGGGATCACCATAGAATTTGATGCATCTCCACATGCACCGAAGCAATTAGAGATGAATCATATGGATGGTGCCGCAATTGAGGAGGTCCCAGTGGTGTGTGAATTTTTGGACGTGTTCCCGGATGAGTTGCCAGGTATGCCACCTGATGGAGACATTGCGTTTGTTATTGATTTAATACCTGGAATTGCACTTATATCTAAGAGGTCATATAGGATGTCTCCTAAGGAGTTAGTGGAGCTCAAGAAGCAGATTCAAGAGCAATTAGAGAAGGGTTTTATTCGCTTAGTTGCTTAAATAGTTTATTTTCGCTGCATTAGTTGAAACTTGTCGTTAATATTCATTAGAGCTTGTATTTGAGGATATTATGAATTGTGTAATAAAAGTTATCGACTGTTGGAGTCGGCAGATCTCCTGACACTACTAAAGTGTTGAAGGAGTTTGTAGTTCGGTGAGGGCGCGCGGAGACTCAAGAAGGTGAATCACGATTGGACACGAGAGACACAGTGGTTTACGTGGTTCGGGCCGCCTGAGCGTAATACCCTACTCCACGGGTGTGTGGTGTTGTATTAGTTTATGTATGAAAGCTCACGTCAATGCGTGTGTGCCTGAGAGCGTTCGAGAGCCTTCTCCTTTTCCGTGTATCGTTGGTCTGTCCTTTTATAGTACAAGGACAAACCGTTACAAGTTAGCCTGGCCCGACATGTGGCCCCGGCGGTTACTAGTATTGATACACGATTAATTGTTGTTAATAACCCTGTCACGGGCTCCGACAGTGCCGTTACAGGTGTTAAGATTGTCCGATTAAGTGTCATTAACATGGAATTAATGACAATTAATCGGGTCTTGAAGTCCGCGGCTATCCTTTGAAGATCCGGAGTCGTTACAATGTCTTCCGGAGGTTTGAGGCGGCCAGCTCCGACGTTTGGACACGTGGCAGCTCCGGAGCTTGCTTGTGGGAAGCGGGAAGCTCCGGGGTGGCCTGGCACGTGTCAGGTCCGGAGCTTCTCTCGGTCAGGGGTTAAGTCCGGAGGTGCCATTTCGGTACCTAGCCCGGAGCTTCACCCTTGTGGGCAGTAGCTCCGGTCTGGCAGTACACGTGGCAACCTAGGGGTTAACCATGTTGGAGAAGCAGGTCCGGTTATGTCTGACAAGTGGGCCTCCGAGGGTCTTCAATTTGAGTAGACGTCCTTCCCTTGAGATCTTTGTAACCTCAGGGGGTGTATGGTTTTTAGGGTACCGACAGTGGCCCCCTGGACCTACCTCCGGGGAAAGTCACCGGGGTGAAGTCATTCCGTCGGAGGTGGGTCCATACTCGCGACTCTTGAACTGGGTCTTCAAGGGTCTTCGGAGGTGCCGTTGGCGGGGCTTTACGGTTAAATCCCGACGCGTGGCGCACCTCAGGCGGCAGATAAGATCTTTGACGTGCGGATCTCTCGCAATTGAAGGTCGCCGATTCCCAATACGAAAACCGTATCGGTTCCGCGCGCCTTGTCAGGTCGCCGCCTTTGGGTTTCCCGCCTCGTGATGACAACTGTTCGCCTAGGTAAGAGCCTCAACTTGATCGTCAGGGTGGTCCCGGGCCCTCTTGTCATCGGCAGGGTGTAATTCATGAGTAGTATCCTTGACTCCCCTGCAGTTTCCATCCAAGCGTTGCGAGAGCTTACTTAAGAAGGAAAGCGCACCGACGGGAGTTCTTTATGCTTCCCATCTGTTCTTGCGCTCAAACTCCCAACTCGTACTTTGCTCCTCTTCTCTTGCCTAGCTGTGCTGCGATGGAGTTGGGTCTGCGTGAGAGTCGCTTGAAGACTGACAGCGATCTGAAGAAGGTCCGGGCCCTCATGGGGTGGTCTTCGGACTTCTTCAACCGCTCGGTCCGCGCCGGCGGAGAGCTCCCCTTTGAAAAGGAGCACGCTGGAGAGATGGTGTACTTTTCCTCGTACGCCATGGTGGGGCTGATCCCACCGTTTTCTTCTTTCTTCTTGATGCTGCTGGACTTCTATGGTCTGCAGCTGTACCACCTTGGCCCTCACTCCATTCTCCTTCTGTCCATCTTTGTCCACTTCTGCGAGATGTGGGTGGGCATCTCTCCCTTCATCGAGCTCTTCCGAACCTTCTTCACCGTCCACACCACCGGCCGAAGCAATGAGTATCTTGGCTTCTACTACTTCGTGAAGCGCAAGAAGTGCCCATTCAAGTACCTCCGGTCATTCCCTTCCGGGAAGTGGGATGACTGGAAGAAAGATTGGATAGTCGTCCGGGTGGAGGAGCATGAGCGGTTGGAGTTGCCAGACGGTCTGCCCGGCATTGACACGTCGGTATGGAGCGAAGTTCCGGTGCTGGCGGAAGCTTTCGACCCTGTCCTGACCAGGATCTGCCAATGTGTGGAGGGAGGATTGACTCCCCAGGCGGTGTTCTGCAACTTCCTGTCCAATAGGTGGGCGCCGCTGAAGAGGAGGGAGAAGCTCGCCTGGGCCCTCAACAGCGTGATGGACGAGGACCGGGTTGAGACCGGGTTGAAGTCCAGCATGGTGGGGAAGACCTTGGAGTTTCACCTCAAGAAATTCCAGCACAGCATCGACGTTGACGGAGATTACTTGACTCCGTCGCCGGCCTTCCTCCCTCTGAACGTGGAAGTTGAGTTCAGCAGGGAGCTCCGGCGGACGATGCCCGCGCTTGACGACCTTGTTGTCGTCGAGAGAAGATCAACCACCCGGTTGGCGATCCCCGGGTTGTCCGAAGACGGCTCCGCCCCTGTCCCACAGCCAAGAGTTGAGGTCTTCGGCAAGGGCAAGGAGCTGGCGGAGGAGCCGGAGAGCCGGAAGAGGAAGCTGCGACATGCTGACGGAAGGTCCATCGGGCCTGCCACTTCCCCCCCCCCCCCCGGTTCCCCCTCCTCAGGAAGGAAGATCCTCCGCCACCGTGGCGACTGTCCCCGTGGTGGGGTCCTTCCGGAACGTTACTGTTCCGGCGGTGGGATCCTCCCGGAGTGCGACTATCCCCGTGGTGGATCCCTCCTGTGGTGCTAGCTCCGGGCGCGCGACTCCGGCATCTGGAGCGGTGAGGGCCTCCAGGTCCAGGAGTTCCTCCCGATCGAGGAGAGCTCCGACCCGGGAAACGCCCGCGGCTGTGGCAAGTCCTGGGAGTCCTCCCGGAGCTCCTACGCCGACCGTGGCCAGCCCGGATCGTCCGGGAAAGAGGTTCCGCGCAAGCTGGTGTGGGAGCCTCCCAAGGTAATTTTTCTTTTTTACCTCGATTAACTTTTTAATTGTAGCATCTGTTTGCTCAATTTCTTCGTTCTTCATCTGCAGCGTTCCCAAGAAGGGGAGTGAAGCTCCACCCTCAGCCACAGTGTCTGAGGCTGCGAGGGCTTCTGCTCCAGTCCCGGTGCCGCCCCAAGCGGAGGCTGCGACAGCTCCGGCGCCGGCTGTCGTGGTCATGGACCTCGACTCGTCTCCAGAAGTTCCCGTGGTAGCGCTGAACCACGGGAATGAAGATGCGCCAGCGGTACCCGTCCCGGAAGTGGAAGCTTCGGGTCCTCGTGCTGCAGTAGTAGAAGCTCCGGCTGTTGAGTCGGAGGAAGTAGCAGTCCCGGCTTCGGAGCCGGAAAGTGCTGAAGCCCCGGCGATTGAGCCGGAGGTGGCTGAAGCCCCGGCATGCGAGCCGGAAGTCGAAGTAGTTCCGGCAGTTGAGCCGGTTACTTCCGAAGCTCCGGCTGCAGAGCCGGTGATTGTTGGAGCGCCGGTCACAGAGCCGGCGGTTAAAGAGGCGAGGGAGCTTGAGCCTCCCTCAGAAGAGGTGTCCCGGCCGGAGCCAGTAGCGGCTCCTACTCCGGAGGCGACGACGTCGATGGTACCTGTGGCAGAGCCAGAGTGCCTGAACGAAGTCGCCGGCCCCCCGCCTGAGGGGGCGAATGAAGACTTGGTGGCGGGACCTCCTTCGATGGCGACTGAGGCCGTCCCGGAGGAAGGCCCTAGCGCTTTGGAAGCTCGGGGTTCCACTCTCGTAGAGTGGGACCCAATTTTTATATGTGAAGACCCGCTGGAACCAGCGGAAGAGATCCTAGCAGGTCCAGAGCCCATCTCGCTGTCGATGTCCATCGACAACGCCTGCTCCAGTCTACGTCAGGTCCAACTGGCCTTCTTCCACGACAGCAAGGCTCTTGAAGAGGAGCGCCAAACCCTTAGGCGGTGGCGTAATCGGCTCCACTTCGAGACTAAGCTGGCGCAGTCGAGGCTTGCGGATGACAAGGAGTGGATCAAGCGGGAGAAGATCCGCCTGGAGCTCTGGGATAAGCTGCTGGACGAGAGGGAGAGCATGACTCACGCCCTCGATGCTCAATCCCGGGAGTTCCACGACTGAGCTAAGGCTGCTAACGACGCGGCCAATGCTCGGTTTGATCAGCTCGAGGCCATCAGCACCGCACTCATCAAGCGCCGAGAGGCACTTGAAGGGAGGGAAAGACGGCTCGAGGACGAGAGCAAAAACTCCTAGAGCTACAGGATGACGTCTTGCGACGGGAAGAAGAGCTCGCCGAGAAAACAGCTCTGGCGGACAAGGGCCTCGAGGAGCGCACTAAGAAATTGGAAGAGCGCTGCCTCGAGGAAGAGGAGAAGACCTGGGTGCGGGGGCAAGAACTCTACGAATACGAGTGTGCCCTTGTCGCCCGGGAGAAGAAAGTGGAGGCTAGGGAGAAGGACCTGGTTGACCGCTGGAACAAGATCCACCTCCGGGAGGAGGAGCTCGGAAGACTTGAGAAGCGGGTTGCTGCGAAGATCCAGCAAAACGTCAAAGAAGTTGAGCGCCTCGCCCACGAGAATTCGGAGCTGACGGCGGCCCGGAGATCCCTGGAAGAGATGAAGAACTTGAGGAAGGCGGACTCCTTGCAGATTTGGGAGTTCCTGGGCAAGGCCGACGACGCGCTGACGCCGATGGGTTTCAGCCCCGTGCACCCGGATGATCCGGAGCCGGAGCCGGACCTTGCGTTGCAAGCGTTGAGCGCCGCGGGCAGCAAGCTCTCCAAGGTGGGCGACGTCATCGCGGACCAGCTGGAGGTCGAGGGGCAATCCCTGGCTAGGAACGTCACAGAATATGTGTTGACGTGCTACACCAGCCGGAACCCTCGATTTCCTCTGGACCCGATGCTTGAAGGCCCCGTCGAAGGAGAAGGCGAAGCTACCCGAGCCTGCGTGTCGGAGGTCGCCCAGAAGGTCGCCAAGTTCTTCCATAGGGTCTAGGACCGTCTCTTTTAGCCCTTACTTGTATCTTCTCTTCTTCCTCAATTTTGTAATCCATTGTCTCCAGATGTAATCTCCGGTCTTTAGATGAAATGAAATCCCCAATTTTTTGCGAATTTCATTTTTTTTTGTCTTCAACATCTTTATCTTCACTTGGCCCCCTGGTAGATGTGCACAATTTGATTGTGGACATGTACCAAAAGGATGTTGAGTTTTGTTGAAGATGAATTTGCTTCGAACTTGTGGAATTTAGGTCCGAAGTTTTTGATAGTGAAGGTCCCCTGAAGTTGTCGGAGCTTAGAAGCTCCGGCACTGTCCATCGCTGGAGCTTAGTAGCTCCGGCAATAGCCTCTATCAACACGTTGAGCGTCGGTAGTTAATACTCCAAGGTGTCGGAGCTTAGCAGCTCCGGCAATGACCTTTGCCACACTTGGTTTGTTGGCAACAGACTCCAGTGACGGGGTCTTCTCTCCATCTTTTAGTCAACGCCGACGGTTGATGCCCTGGTGGGAGTCGGAGCTTGGTTAGCTCCGGTTTTTCTCCATCAACGTAGGGTTCATTTTTCCTGCACACTTAAGCCAAGAAAAATAGTAAAATTCGTTCCTTGTCTATAACTTCGTCGCGGCTTACGGTTCTCAAGAAAATTTTAAGTTGAACACCATTTTTAATACGACTGGATGAATTGTCTTTTCTTTTAGATCCAATTGTCCATGGACCCACCTTACTTTGGCCTGCCGGGATGTAGGTAGAGTGGCGTACTTAGGGTTCTTGACCAGGCTAAGTCGATAGCGCACTCCGGCCCTAGAATGGCTTGGCGGCTTTCAGGCAAGTTGGCCACAGACGATATTTAAATCCAAAAAATCTGACAATTCAACTCGAATCGTATGTAAACCGGTCAAACTAGAACTTCTTAAGAATTGCACGTTTCTGTTATAAACAAGAAAGAGAAAAATAAAAATGTCGAGCCTATGCAAAAATGAATGCACGTGGAGTCTATTTCACATGAAGATGTCTTTCATTATAGGTCCGGGGTACAGGGGAAACAAGTACACTCTTAGGGTACGGAACCAGGCTAAGTGTGTTTGGTTTCTCGTTTGACCCAAGGTAGTTAGCCACACTTTTAGTCCGGAGACTGTGTCAAGTGTTGCATGAGCTTTTCAAACCTTTCGGGAAAGGTCCGGCTGCTCTCCCGGAGGAACTACCCGACTCTGTACAATGACTCTATAACATACATTTCAAGTTACTTAAGACTCACCTCCGTGGAATTAAGTGTAGAACTTACGGAGGTGCTCGATGTTCCAAGGATTTGGGAGAGGTGTCCCATCCTCGGTAGCCAAGCGAACGCTTCCGGGACGGTATACTTTGATCACTCGAAAGGGCCCTTCCCAGCCGGGGGAGAGTTTGTTTTGCCCTTCTCTGGATAGTATTCTCCGTAGCACCAGATCGCCTTCCTCGAGCTGTCGGTTGTGTACATGCCGCTGGTGATAGCGCCGTAGAGCTTGGCGGTATCGGGCATTCCGAACAGCTGCTTGGCACCTTCCCTCCTCGAGGAGGTCTAGGTCTTCGCGCTGGAGCTGGTCCTATGCGGCTTCGTCGAAGGTCCGGACTCGGAGGGAACCCAAGGTGATTTCCGGAGGAAGGATTGCTTCAGCTCCGTACACCAGAAAGAAGGGTGTTTCTCCGGTTGCCCGACTTGGAGAAGTCCTGTTGGCCCATAGAGTGGGCGGAAGCTCTTCGATCCAATTGGCTCTGTGCTTTTTCAAGCGCTCATAAGTGCGTGTTTTGAGTCCTTTAAGGATCTCTGCATTTGCTCTCTCGGCTTGTCCATTGCTGGCAGGATGAGCTACGGAAGCGTAGCAAACTTGTATGTCGAGGTCTTCGCAATATCCTTGAAATGCGGAGCTTGTGAATTGAGTCCCATTATCAGTGATGATCTTATTTGGGACTCCGAATCTGCTCATGATGGATTGTAGAAAATTGATTGCAGATTGTTTGTTGATCGTCACAACGGGAGTTGCTTCCGGCCACTTGGTGAACTTGTCGATGGCGACGTACAGGAACTTGTAACCTCCGAAGGCTCTAGGGAAGGGTCCCAAGATGTCCATCCCCCACACAGCGAAAGGCCATGTGGGAGGTATCATTTGTATGGACTGAGCAGGTGTATGAATTTGCCTTGCATGAAATTGGCATGCTTTGCATTTCTTCACCAGCTCAGTGGCATCCTGGAGCGCTGTAGGCCAGTAGAAGCCGTGCCGAAAGGCTTTTCCGACCAGCGTGCGGGAAGATGCGTGGTTCCCACACTCGCCTCCATGGATTTATGCGAGGAGCTCGCAGCCTTCTTCCCTTGTGATGCACCGCATTAGGATGCCGTTGGCACCGCGCCGGTAGAGATCCCCTTCTACCAACGTGTATCTTTTAGCCAATCTGACTACCCGATCAGCGGATACATCATCGTCAGGAAGGATGTTGTCTTTCAAGTAGCTCCGGATCTCCGAGATCCATGCATCGGAACTGACTTGAGCATTTGAGTCTTGCGTGCTAGGTTGCTCGGAGCTTCCGGCAGCACCTACGACCCTTGATGGCTGCCATGGTAACAGGGCCATCGGGACCGTCAGCTTCGGGATGCTGATCTCGCCCCCTTCGTTCAGTTCGGCAGGCTGAACTGTGGGTTTTGACAACCTCCGGACAAAGGTTCCATCAGGAGCCGGAGCTCCAGTTGACGCCTTGGTCGAGAGTTCGTCAGCTTCAGCGTTGTGAGCACGCTGAACATGGTGAAGGTATAGGACTTCGAAGTCCTTTTGAAGCCTCTGGACTTCAAGGAGGTAAGCAGCCAGCTGGAGATTATTGCAGGAGCATTCACCCTTCACCTGCTTGATGACGAGTTGTGAATCTCCTTTGACCAACAATTGCTTGACACCGTATGATAGTGCCACCTTTAATTCATAGATGAGTGCTTCATACTCCGCCATGTTGTTGGTTTCCTTGAAGTCAAGGTGTACCATGTATTTCACCTTCTCCCCAGTTGGTGCGAGGAGAAGGATTCCAGCTCCGGCTCCCTGCTTCTGCATGGAGCCGTCGAAGTAAAGGGTCCAGTGAGGCTTAGTGAAGGTTGGAACTTGAGGTTCCGTCTTCTGCTCGCTGGGGCCCCCAGGGTTTAATGGAGAGGGAGTCCATTCTGCCACGAAATCTGCCAACGCTTGACTCTTGATTGCTTGTCTCGGAATGAATTCAAGATCGAATTCAGCCAATTCCGCTGCCCACTTTGCAATATTCCCAGTTGAATTGGGATTATGCAGGATCGCTCGAAGTGGATATGAGGTCGCCACCGAGACTTTGTGAGCTTGGAAATAGTGTCGAAGCTTCCTTGAGGCAATAAGAACTGCATAAAGCAGTTTATGCACCTCTAGGTATCGAGTCTTGGCATCATGTAACACTTCACTGATGAAGTATATCGGGCGTTGAATGGTCCGGACCCTCCCGGAGGGGTCCGGAGCTTCCTCTTCATTGATTCGGACCCTCTCGGAGGGGTCCAGACTCTCTTCGGGGACCTCCGAGTTCTGGGTGGAGGAACCCGGAGCTTCTTCAGAAATGACCTGGACCCTCTTAGAGGGGTCCGGGTCCTCTGAAGTGGCTTCTTGTGGGTTTGAGTCTGGGAGCTGGGACCCAGACCCGCTTTCAGGAACCTCCGGACCCTCCCGAAGGGGTCTGGATTCCTGAGTATTGGGTAGTTCCGGTCTCTCCGCAACCAGAACCATACTGACGACTTCGTCAGTAGCTGAAATGTAAAGCAACAAAGGCTCACCAGGGTTCGGAGCTACCAGGGCTGGTAGGGTGGTGAGGAACTGTTTCAGCTCCTGGAATGCCTTCTCTGCTTCTGCAGACCATTGGAATGGTCCGGACTTCCTCAGTAACTTGAAGAAGGGAAGTGCTCTTTCTGCCAGTCTTGAAATGAACCGGCTGAGGGCTGCTAGACATCCAGTTAATTTTTGGACGTCTTTGATGCGGGTTGGTGGCCGCATGTCTTCAATGGCTTTTATCTTCGCCGGATTAGCCTCTATGCCCCGGTGACTTACCAGGAAACCAAGAAGCTTTCCGGAACTAACCCCGAAGACGCAATTGTCTGGGTTTAGCTTTGTGCGGGTGGCTCGCAGCTTGTCGAAGACAGCCTGCAAGGTGTCCAAGAGGGACTCCTTGTTCTTGACTTTGACCACGATGTCATCGACGTACACTTCCACTATGTCTCTGATGAGTTCTTCGAAAGTTTTGTACATAGCTCGTACAAAAGTTGAAGCTGCATTCTTGAGACCAAACGGCATGGCTGTGTAACAATACAATCCATCCACTGTGATGAATGAAGTATGCTCTTCATCCTCCCTAGACATCCTGATTTGATGATATCCAGAATATGCGTCTAGAAAACACAGTAACTCGCACCCGGAGGTGGAATCCACTATCTGATCTATTCTAGGTAGTGGGAATGGATCTTTTGGACATGCCTTATTCAGTGTGGTGTAGTCGATGCACATCCGAAGTTTCCCGCCGGCCTTGGGCACAACGACTGGGTTCGCCAGCCATTTTGGATGGAAGACTTCTTGGATAAATCCGGCTTCGAGCAACTTCTTCACTTCTTGTCGGATGAAGTTCTGTCGCTCTACAGATTGCTTCCGAGGTTTCTGATGCACAGGCCGAGCATCGAGGTAAATCTTCAGATTGTGCTCAATCACTTCCCTGGGGATCCCAGGCATTTGTGACGGTTGCCAAGCAAATACGTCAACGTTAGCCCGGAGGAAAGTGATGAGCGCGAGTTCCTATTTGTCATTCAACCCACCCGATATGCGGGTGGTTTGAGTGACATCGGAACCAATTTGGACGACTTTGACGGGGATGTCGGTGTCGCCGCTTAGCTGCACACGGGGAGCAGAGGTTGAGCCTCGTTGCCGAATGCTCGGAGGTTTTGGAGCTTGCCCCTGTCTGGAGTCCTCCTCTTGCGCAGTGGTGAGTGCATGGAGCTCCTCCAGAGCAGTTACTCCGGCGGTGCGATCTCCACGAATCCGGAGAACGCCTGCTGGTGTTGGCATCTTCAACACCAAGTATCCATAATGAGCAGCTGCCATAAATTTGTATAGGGCAGGTCCACCCAAGATGGCGTTGAATGGTAAGTTGATCTGAGCGACGTCGAAGACCAACTTCTCGGTGCGGTACTTCTCCCGTGTCCCGAAGGTAACGGGGAGAATTATAGCTCCGAGTGGGGTAATGGCCCCCGGACCTACTCCGGAGAATGGTCGAGAGGGCTGAAGATCCGAAGGTCGAAGCTGAAGTCTGGTAAAAGCTTCAAAGCTTATAAGGTTCAGCCCCGAACCTCCATCCACCATAACATGATGGAGCTGGATGTTGTTGATGGTGGGAGATACCATCAAGGGTAATTGGCCAGCTCCGACCATGCTTCGAGGACAGTCCGAAGCATCAAAAGTGATGGGTGTGTCCATCCACTTTCGATGTGGCTCCGGTCTAGCTGTAGGAGCTACAGCAGCCATATCCCGCCGCATAGTCTTGATGACACGACGAGAAGTGATGTCCCATGATCCACCAAAGATGGTGTTCATGGTTTTCCGACACTCGTTGTCGGAGACGTCGGAGTCATCGTCGACGGAGGTGTAGACGGCTTTCAGGACCTTTTTGGGGTCCTGAAACCCTAACTCCTCTTCAGCCGGAGCTTCGTCAACCTTCTGTTTTCCCTCTCTCTGTCGGAAAGGAGACCCTTCCCGGCGCTTGTTGTAGCGCTCGGCAAGGTTTTGGACCTCCCGGCAGTCTTCTAGCCTGTGGCTGCCCGTTTTGTGAATGGGGCACCACATTTTGGATTTGCCGCCTTCTTCGGAATACGGTCCAGGTCGCTTCTCGGGGCGTGGCCCCCGGCCACCAGGAGTTGCAGTGGCTGCAACGTTGGATGTGCCGACCGACGGCTTCTTCTTGCCGTTGGTCTTCTTTTTCTTCTTGCTACTCCCGGAGGTAGCGGCTTCTTCTTTGGAAGATTTTTTGTGATCCTCCAAGGCTGGTTTGGAGTGCATTTCACGGCCCTCCGCAGCTCTGGCACATTTGTCTGCCAAGCTGAAGAGCTCCGTGACGCTGGTGATCTCTTTGATCGCCAGCTTCTCCAACATCTTCTTGTCTCGTACACCCTGTCTGAATGCCACAATGACAGAAGCGCTTGAGATAGAAGGGATTGTGTTGCGTACCTGAGAGAACCTCTGGATGAATGACCGCAAAGATTCTCCCCCTTTTTGCACGACCGCAAAAAGGTCTAGTTCAGTGCCCGGTCGGGTGTATGAACTCCCGAAGTTGGCAGTGAACTGACGGCACAGCTCCTCCCAACTGTCAATAGAGTTGGGTGGAAGGCTCATAAACCAGGACCTGGCGGTCCCAGTTAAGGCCACTGGAAAGTAGTTGGCCATTACGAACTCGTTTCCTCCAGCTGCTAAGATTGCAGTGGAGTATATCTGCAGAAATTCTACGGGGTTGACAGTCCCGTCGAATTTTTCCGGCAAGTGTGGCCAGAACTTCTGTGGCCATCTAACCATGCGCATGTGCATGGCTAGGGCGGAACAGCCTCCTCCTACTCCTTCCAGAGTAGAAAGGTCTTGAGCATCCCGTCTTTCTCGAGCTCGCTCGATATGGACACGACCATCCTGTTGGCGGTATCGGCGATCAAGCTCCGCCCGGAGGTCATGTGTCGAAAGCCGAGATACCGTATGGGTGCGTCGTGCCCCAGAGGGCAACGACGTCACTTGCTGTGACGCAGCTCGTCTTCGGTTGTTGGAGACATGCGGACCAAGTCTTCCAGACAACGTCCGTCGCTGCGACGGGGCTCGCCCTGAAGGAGGAGGACCCTGGTTGTTGAGGCGTTCGGCCGCTGCTGCGACCAAATGCTCAGCATCAGCCCTCCATTGCTCCATGGCATCTCTAGATGCATCCGGAGGTGGTGGTCACTGGAGAAGAGCACGCGCTGCATGGAGCGCGTGTTCTGGGTTGTCATGACTTGCCGGCGCAGTATGTGACGCCGGCGCACCATCATGTTGCCCGGCACGTTTTGCCGGAGAAGATGGTGGTGGTGGGAGTGTGACTCCTGCTGGTGCTGAGGCTCCTGCTGGTGGCTGCATGTTGGAGGGATTGCCCCCGACAGCCTGAGCAGCAGGTTGCCCGTTGGATGATCCAGCCGCAGAATTCACCATTCTTGAAAATCTCAGGCGCCCCTACCTGGCGCGCCAACTGTCGACTGTTGGAGTCGGCAGATCTCCTGACACTACTAAAGTTTTGAAGGAGTTTGTAGTTCGGTGTGGGCGCGCGGAGACTCAAGAAGGTGAATCACGATTGGACACGAGAGACACAGTAGTTTACGTGGTTCGGGCCGCCTGAGCGTAATACCCTACTCCACGGGTATGTGGTGTTGTATTAGTTTATGTATGAAAGCTCACGTCAATGCGTGTGTGCCTGAGAGCTTTCGAGAGCCTTCTCCTTTTCCGTGTATCGTCGGTCTGTCCTTTTATAGTACAAGGACAAACCGTTACAAGTTAGCCTGGCCCGACATGTGGCCCCGGCGGTTACTAGTATTGATACATGATTAATTGTTGTTAATAACCCTGTAACGAGCTCCGACAGTGCCGTTACAGGTGTTAAGATTGTCCGATTAAGTGTCATTAACATGGAATTAATGACAATTAATCGGGTCTTGAAGTCCGCGGCTATCCTTTGAAGATCCGGAGTCGTTACAATGTCTTCCGGAGGTTTGAGGCGGCCAGCTCCGACGTTTGGACACGTGGCAGCTCCGGAGCTTGCTTGTGGGAAGCGGGAAGCTCCGGGGTGGACTGGCACGTGTCAGGTCCGGAGCTTCTCTCGGTCAGGGGTTAAGTCCGGAGGTGCCGTTTCGGTACCTAGCCCGGAGCTTCACCCTTGTGGGCAGTAGCTCCGGTCTGGCAGTACAAGTGGCAACCTAGGGGTTAACCATGTTGGAGAAGCAGGTCCGGTTATGTCTGACAAGTGGGCCTCCGAGGGTCTTCAATTTGAGTAGACGTCCTTCCCTTGAGATCTTTGTAACCTTAGGGGGTGTACGGTTTTTAGGGTACCGACAAAAGTACTTATTTAATAATATGAGCTATGGTAATTGTCTGTATATCGTTTGTGGTGCACTTGCGTATGTGTGTTGAACATCCTGGGCACACATATACTGCACTTCGTTCATTTCTGGAATAGGGTGTCACATGAGGGGCATGTCGTTGATGCCTCTACGACGATGGTGGGGGACGTCGGAGCATCCAGCTTCAGCACCTCGCAAGGGGCCTACTGTCTATGTCCCTACACGCCGACGACAGCAACAAGCGTGGATAAGTGAGTAAACTCTCCTGCCCCTTTCTTATTGCTAACAGGGTTCTCTTGTGATAGCCTGTACACTAGGGGCCTGCCATTAGCGTCCCTACGACGATGGTGGATGATGCCGAAGCATCCAGCTCTGGCACCTCCTGAGGGGCCTACCGTCGACGAATCTACGACGATGGTAGACGACGCGGGAGTATCCAGCTCCGGCACCTCCCAAGGGGCCTTCCGTCGACGATGTCATGACAATGGTGGGCTTCGCTGAAGCACTCCAACTCTTTGCTCTGCATGGGGGCTTGTCGAAGACATCCTGCGATCAAGTGGTAGATGTGCCCAGCCAGCTAACCACATCTACCAAGGGGCCTCTAAGGGGGTTCCATAAGCAGGAAGTCAACAGACAACAAATTGGCCATGTCAACTATGCAACTGTTGGTCCGTAAAAAGCTAACGACATCAACAAATTCTCCTCAAGACCTTACATGGAGAAGGAATTGGGGCAACAATTTGAGAAGCACAAGACAAGCCAACATGAAAAACATGAATTCAAATTCATAAACAATTATTTATACAAAGGGGTCATCCCCGGATACAAAAAGCATTTCGCCTAGGTGCCGCCGGTCTCAATTCCGCTGGAACGAAGAGGCCACCTGCTTGGCAAGGTCCTAGACTTCGGCTCTCGCCTCTTCCTCTCGCTCATCAAGGGGGCCTTTCTCCACCGTGTTGTGACACCCGGTTATGAAAAATGAAGCAAGTGCAGTATATGTGTGCCCAAGATGTTCAACACACATACACAAGTGATTCACAAATGATAAGCAGATAATTACCACATAACAAGATAAATTAAGCACTTTTATTACAGAATTCAGAATATCCTCAAATTACAGCTCTAATGATTATTAATGACAAGTCTGAGACTAACGCAGCGGAAATAAACTAAAACTGAGCTAAACGAAATAAGCAAGCTAAGCAAAAAGGGTAGGGCGGCTGCAAGCAACACCACAGGCAAAGTTGGCAGCGACACACTGCCTAGGACTCCTCATTAACGTCGCGGTACTCCCAATCCTGACCTGCAACTGTTGGTGGGGGAATTGCAAGGGTGAGTACATGTCGTACTCAGCAAGTGTGGAAAGTATGACATGTAACTGATACAAATGACGACAATAATAAAGGCTAAGTGCTGGAAAATATATTAAAACATTTGAAGAGCAGTATATTATATGTGTGTGAAGTAAACCCATCATATACAATAATAATTATCATAGTATAAGTCCATATTCCATATCCAACACCATTATTCCAGATTCCACCATTACCATTAACCATATCCAATACCATGATTCAATCCACAACCAATGGTTACCATATTACCAACCTTAACCAGTACCAAACCATCCCAATACCAAAACATAACCAAACCATCCCAAATCCCAAGTCTCCCTCTAATCATGTGAGGGTCCAGGTTTCTCATGACCGGGAGCATGGCTATCATGATAGTTTTTAAGACTCTGCAGAGTTTGCACCACTTTACCCACACGTTCGTGATTTCACCACCTCTAGGTGACTAGGAACCTCTATTATGTCATCTCACACTTCTGTTGGTGTGTGGCAAAGAGATCACAAAATAGCCTTTACAAAGGGATTACTAGCATGTACGGACGCACTGATGTTTCAGCGGTGTCGATGTCTCCAACTAAGCACATCTTCAACGAAGGGCCCCCTCTTGTGCCATTCGGATCCAAGGGAGTCCCGCCACAAATACAAACCCAATCTGACTCCCCTTCCCCGGTGCGCCAAATGATCCATGCAATACTAGCAACACCCTAATTAACCAGCTATGCCGCAACCACACTTGGCCTCGTGGAGGCACTGTAAATCCCGGATGGTCGCTCCACGAAGAAGTCCTTACATCTAAAGCAAGCGAAACCACCATAACATCCAACCAATTCCACAAACCATGCTTGCTTAGATCACCCATTACCGTGTTACCATTAACCATGTTCATCAGTGTTTGTTATCCATCATATTAATAATCTATAGTTAAGTAACTTGGTAGTTTTCCCATCCCAATTAAGGTTAGTGAATCCAAAAGGTAAAAAGCCCTTCCCGACTCTCTACAATGTATCCCAAATGACAAGGGTGGTCAAACAAGACTAGTAAACGTCTATCTTGGGTTTCCCATCAATTTGACACAAGCAATGCAATTTTCCAAACAAATAATTTAAAAACAAGATCAATATGTTCAAGGACACTCTCCCTGCTCTTGGGCTTGGTTGGGATCAAAGACTTCAAAGTGCTGGTGCTGGATGTCTTCTGCGGCGCCCTCTAGAGCAAATCCTTCTATTTCGCACAACGAACATACAAGACGAGAATCACAATCAATAGATGCTCATATGTTACTGAATATGACATGGCATGCATGATTAATGCAAATGCGAAGTGAAACGAGTTAATGAGTTACTATTAATGTTTACTAATCATTTACAATGGTTATTAACAAGTTTTAGCAGTTTCAAGTTGATTCAATTAAATTTGGAATTAATTTAACAATAGCTAGATCTAGAGGCCGGACAAGTCCACTGTAGGGCCGGACTAGTCCACCATACGCAGAATCAACAAGCTACGGTTTTCTAGATCAACGTGAATTTGGAGAAATGGGATTGAATTCACATGAGAAGGAGAAAGTAGAAGGTATACCAAGGGTTTAGAACTCCAAAGAATCAAGAGTTTTGGAGGCGACACTTGGATCATGATGATCTAGGGTTGATGAAGAAACTTGAAGGTGAATTGTTGATGAAGAACGAAAACTTGATGGAGATCTTGATCACTTGATCCTTTTTTGTTTCCTCCTCTTCTTCTTCTTGCTCTAGATCTCCTTCTCCTCCTTGGTGGCGGCTCCCACGTACTAGGGTTTGGGTGTGCTTCGAAAGTGGCAAAGAGATGTAAAGTTAAGGGGTGGGGTTGTTTATATAGAGGTGGAGGATTAGGGTTTGATGGAGGTCGGTTTTTGAGAGGGTGGAGGCCGGTGTGGGGTCCCACATGGGCTCCAAAAGGGTTAGACACAACGTCCTTAGGCCCACTTAAGGTAAAGACAGAAAACACGTCGTGGAACAAAACATCAACTCGGAGTCGCAGTCACCTGACAAGTCCGCACTAGGCCGAACTAGTCCGATCGCTAGTGAGAGAAAAATCAAATAAGTCCAGACTCTACCGGACAAGTCCGAACTTAGTCAGAGAGGAAAACGTACAAGTACAGCATAAAATGGACAAGTCAAAGGACTTAGCAAAATTTTCAAGGAATCGGGATACCGGACTAGTCTACAATAGACCAGACAAGTCCGAAATTGGTACAGAGAGAAAAATGGACTAGTCCGCAGGAAAACGGACGTGTCTGGAGAGAGGTCAAAGAGAAAAATGGACTAGTCCACACCAAAAACAGACAAGTCCGCACTTCCCAGAAATCTTAAGTGCATTTCTGCTTCTAATTCATTTTAAACTTATTTCTATTTTCGTGCATTATTACTCAACATGTATATGAATTTATGCAATGCATGATGCATGAAAATGAGGGTGTTACAAACCTACCCCCCTTAAAATGAATCTCTCCCTCGAGATTTGACGTAGAAGGAAAGACATAGGGAAAATCCTTCTTGAGATCATCTTCCAGCTCCCAAGTTGCCTCTGATTCTGTGTGTTGCTTCCATTGAACTTTACACCATCGAATAATCTTGTTTCTTGTGACCCTCTCCTTGGTTTCCAAGATTTTGACCGGTTGCTCGGCATAAGTCAAATCTTCCTCTAATTCCAATTCTTCCATTGGCACTTGTTCTTCCGGTACCCTTAAACACTTCTTGAGCTGGGAAGCATGAAACACATCATGTACATCTGAAAGATGAGCTGGCATCTCCAACTTACATGCTACTTCTCCTCTTTTGACCAGAATCTTGAATGGTCCACTATAGCGAGGTGCTAACTTGCCTTTGATATTAAACCTCTTATGACCTTTTATGGGTGACACTTTGAGGTAGACGAAGTCTCCCACTTCAAAGGCTAGATCTCTCCGTCTATTATCCGCATACCCTTTTTGTCTTGACTGGGCAGCCCTCAAATTTTCACGAATAATCTGAACTTGTTTCTCAGCTTTTTGTAGCATGTCAGGTCCAAACAATTGATTTTCTGTGGTCTCATTCCAGAACAAAGGTGTTCTACATTTCCTCCCATATAGTGCTTCATAGGGTGACATTTTCAAGATTGCTTGGTAACTATTGTTATATGAAAATTCTGCATATGGCATGCTTTTTTCCCAACTCCTTCCATGCCTCAAGGCACAAGCTCTTAACATATCATCTAAAATTTGATTGGTCCTCTTAGTTTGTCCATCCATTTGAGGGTGATATGCTGAGCTAAAATTCAACCTTGTTCCCAATGCTTCATACAATTTCCGCCAAAACCTAGAAGTGAATTGAGAACCTCTATCTGACAATATCTTCTTTGGAACTCTATGCAAACATACTATTCTTCCAATATATAGTTCAACCAACTTCTCCTCATTAAGGCAGTCTTGATGGGAATAAAGTGAGCTGACTTAGTTAACCGATCCACAATGTAAAATCCCAGTTTTTCCCTTAATATGAAGTTCAACTATCAGTTTGTTTTCAACCATAATGAAGATCAAATGTGGTTGTGCTTTTGAACTTGAGATCATAAAGAATTTTTCTTTCACCCATTCTTAAACTTTATTAACATAAGGGATGAACTTCACCAATGACCTTAGAATAATTTAAGTGATCTTTCTGCAAGTTTTGGAATTTATTGAGTAAAAATTTTCAGGACAAATTACTATGCAGTACTAATTATATTAGAATTCTTTTGAACATAGCACTGTACAATTAGGCCCTACCAAAATATTCAAATATGAGGCCATAAATTTTTCCATGGCCTCATAATATTCCAAATATATTTTCTACCAAGTTTCAAGATTTTTGAATTCGATTGGCTATTTTATTTGAGATGCTTAGCAAATTCGAGCCATATTTAGAATTCAAATTTTGAATTCTGTTCAACTTATTTGAACATCAATATTTGAACACACCACCATGGGCAGCTGGACATGCTTGACTTCCCAATGTTTCATAATTTTTGAAACTCTTTTGCTGTTTAATTCAGTGACCCGATTGAATTTCATTCAATTTCAAATTCAAATTTAAAATTCAAATGGAACTTGTTCCAATTAAAAATCCAATTTCATAATCAAATTCTAGATATTTACTTTGGCCTCCCCGCAAAAATCTAGAATTTTTGGACCAAGTTTGGTATGAGAACTGAAGTTGCAGAGAAGGGAAGTAGATAAGAGGAGGTGGGACCCACTGTCAGCCTGACATACTTGAGTGAACCGACGGAATGCTCTGTATCCGGCTGTCCCCGCCGATCGACACCGGCAACACTCGACACCGCAACGTGGCATGCAAGCCACCAAGCTGCCTACTTGCTTGCGCCGTGGCGAGCTCCCCTCGTCACTCTATCGCTATAAATACCAGCCCTTGGCCATCGCCGTCGGGCTCGACCTCAGTTTCGCGCCATAGCCGCTGCCTCTGTTCGTCGAGCTTTCGCCAGAGATTGAAGCCGTTTCTCTCCGAGCTGTATGTAGATAAAAGGCTTGTCACAACATCCTCTACGTGTTCCATTTGGTCATTGATCATGACATAGCTCCTACTTGAAGTATTTCGAAGTTTTCTGGTCGCCGTCGAGGAAGCCGCCGGGAACCTTCATGACCTCACCGTCGAGCTCCGGTTCTAGGCTGTTTCCAGTCTTGATCCTTTAAGCAAAAAGGTTCGCAATCCTCTCTAGTTTATGCTCACCAAATCTGAGCCCATGACATGAGCTGTAACTCGAGTATTTCATTCGATAACGGAATCGTTGTTCGATAGAACAGCAAGGCTTCGTGCTTAAATTCGTTTCATTCTTGCAATCATTCTTTAATCTGGTTCATAGATAGCTCCTATATGTCCTAGCGCAGCTCCCTGCCCAAAAGCCCCAAAAGTTAACAACCGAGCACCTTAGATTTTGAGATTTCGCGGTCACCGGTTGAAAGACCATGTTTCACCGTCGAGCTCATATCTCGCGGGTGTTTCCACTCTTCCCTAGTCAAGATTCTTGATCCTTGAGATCCCAGGAAACTTTTGGAGAAGTTCCCGAGTTCTTTGAGCTTGAGTTGAGTGAGTTCAAGCAGGCCCGAGCCCTCACCAACGCCGCCGCCGTCGCACGGTTGTTTCCGGTCCGTTTCAGCCGATGCCGACCTCGCCAACGTGCTCAGCGCCCCCGAAAACCCCCAGGCGGCGAGTCTTGGCGAGTTTGGCACAGCAGTTTTGCCAGCGGCGAGATCGCCGGCGAGCTACTGCTGCGGGCGCCGCCGCGCGCGAGCGCCAGCCCGAGGTTGAAGAAAGCCGTGGAGCCCACATGTCAATCACTGCGGGATCCGGTTGTGGCCGGGGATCCAATGCGGCTGCGTTGTTTAACCCCGTAGCCCCCGGTGCGGCCCTGCTGCGATTGGTTGATTTTAAACCAGTGGGCCCGACTGATTTATTTGAATGTTTCCCGTTGGAAAATAATTTCAGGATTTAACTAAACTTAGAAAATCCATAACTTCTAGTAGAACTGTCCCAAAATTTCCAAATAAATTTTGTTAGAACCAGCATGAAGAATAATTTCAAGTGGTGCACTTGGACTTGTATGAAAATCCATAGAAATTTCTCCATAATTCAGATAATCAGAATGCTTATAGAATTCATTCCTACAGTTCTATTAATTGGAAAATTCCCAATTTTGGTCAGAACACTATTATTAATACACTTGATGTCTGGTAAAAATTTAAAGTTCACTTGGCTTCAATTACTGGATTAATCAGTGTTCCAAATCTCTATGTAGTTATAAATTGAGAAAAATGGAAAATCAATTTCAAAAATTTCCCCAAACTTGAAAAATCAGTCTCTCCCTGTAGGAAGCTTAGAAAATAGTGAATCAAATTTTCCTAGAACCAGTGAGACCCCCTCTACATGATACACCTCTGGTAGCCATGATAGGTCTCCAAAATTTCAACCAAAATTTAGAGAAGGTTATTGCTTACCATAATTTTTAAGGACAACAAACTTCATTGATCATCTCCTGTTCATGGCAACAATCTCCACTATAGTCACTGGCATCAACCATAAAAGTCCCAAAGCCAATTAAGATCATTATCTTATTTTGATCCTAAGATATTAAATTATAACCTCAAGCATATTAATTATTTTCAAAGTCATTCATATATAGTATATGCATATAGTGTAGTAGCTGAAATCGAGGAGCACCCAGAAGCTTTGCATGTCCAGCTGCCATAAACTAACGTAGACTCAGACTCGCATGCAGGCAAGCCCCGGATTGCATTTAAGTTCCTTACAGTGTTTTTGCAGATTTCATTTCACCTTATGTCTTCAGATGATTCTGCATTACGTTTAAGGTGTTTCACATCCACTTGCATGGCCCACAAATCCCATGGAGCCTTAGGTAGTTCTATAGCTTGTTGAGTAGAAACTGCTATGCTTATGATCATAGGAATTCGATAGAAGTCGAGTAGTTGGAATCTACTCGCGAGATAGTAATTTTATCACATGGGAGGAATTGGAATCAAGAAATGGTTTATGGATATGAAATTGAGACCGAGCAGGGGGTAGGATGCAGCGAGACGTGGTCTCACATGCGTAGCCCTGCTTATGTCAATTGAGAACCATTTTTTGTGCGCCCTGCTGGACAAGTTTGAAATGTACCAGCGACATATTGGAGAAATGGGCTCCAGTAAACTAACGTAGCTTGATACTAGTTTGTCGAGGCAATCCGTGTTTTATAGGCGTGGGTTGAGGGCAGCAATGTGTAAATCAGCTAGTGGGCACGTTAGAGTATGGCCCACGCAGTGACCTACTGCTTGTGACGGATCGACCGGTTCGACATTTGAGTGTCTAGTGAAAGGTGGCCATATATGACTAGTACTGAAGTTCTACGTAGGTCTGCTGTAAGTACTCGTTGACATTTCCGAAAGTGCATATGTGTTGTGTTGTTCCGGTTGTGCCCTGATTGCAATCACCGTCCCTCGCGGTAATAGTATACCACTTGTTCACTGCACTGTGACGTAGTAAATACTGAAGAAGTCAGGAGCATACGATGTATTGAATTACAATTGCTTTGCAACCTTGTATGGCTTAGAGATAGTACAATTAAATGTTTACAGTTTCCCCATACTTTACCTGTAATAGCATTAGGTGCTTTGTGCATGTCATATCATCGGCAAAGTGTTTCTTGTTTGATTGTGGAGTCTATGATGTGTTGTGCCTTAAGAATGTCATGTGCTACTTAAAAATATGAATATAAGGATCCACTTGTATGCATGTCCTTTATGCTATTCCTTACCTATGCTTAGTACTCACCCTACATATGTCTAGTGAGACAGGTTAGTCTTGCTGAGCCTTAAGCTCACGTTTGTAGTTAACAAGTTTTTGCATATTATACGACTGATGGCGGGTTCGATGACGAGGTTGTACCCCCTCCAGGGTTTACAGTAGAGTGGGAACCCTGCACACCACCGTAAATTGGGTGTTGCCAGTGTGAAGTATCCAGGGAATGGATGACTTTGCTTTTGCATAGCTAGTGCCGAGAGTGTAGCTATGATGTATAGTTCTCTTTCCTTTCGTTAATATTGTAAAACTTCCGTTGTGCTTTTAAATAATGACTTGGTATTGTAAATTGTTCTCGTTCTTTTCTTGCATACTGTTGGGTGTCGCATCGCACAACACCACCCAATGAGATCCTTGGAGGTCGGGATTCCGGTCTCCACAGACATGGTATCAGAGCATCATTGGGAACAGTGTACTTGAAAAGAGCATATTTTGAATAATTAGGATTTGAGTGAGGAATTAGTTATATTCCCTTATAAGTAGTATTATTAGTATAAGATATAAAGGTTGTAAACTAACTTATGTGTTATAAATTCTGTAACGATGCTACGATGTCAGGTAAGAGGCAAGGTACGCCATAGCAAGCGGATCAATTGCGGTAAGCTCTCCATGCGAGAGGTAGCATGGAAATCTTTTCGTGACTTGGCACGGAAATGTTAATAGGAGTCTCTGAAGCTTTCTATGTTTCTGAGAACCTATGACACGTCGTACCCCAGCGTGCTTCAAAGTTAGTGGGAGACCCCGTCGGGTGCTGTATAACCCGATAGTATGCATCTCTAGAGCTATTCATGTTCTATGGGAGCATGCAAAACAAGTATGCCCGAGCGTGTATAAGCCAGTTTGTGTGGGAGTCATTGTTGTACAGACATAGTACAGCCATGTACCTCGAGACATGACATCGCTCGAGGGCGACTCACACCAGAGTCATATGCATTTACTTTCATACATATTATTGTGACTGCCTATCGTGTTTCCCCGTGCCGCCCTTGAGGTGTGAAGGTGTGAAAGGGGATTGTTTGTCTTCGGCAGCATTGACTATGGAAGCGACCTGTGTAGAACACGTTTGCGAGTGAACGATACTAGGGCCACCTATAAACGTATCCGGAAATACCGGTTAGAATTTCCTTTGGTGAGGCATGTAGTACCGTCGGTATCAACTTTGATACTTGACCATGCCCAATGACAAAATGGATGCATTATAT
This sequence comes from Tuctoria greenei, assembly GCA_036927565.1. Classification (NCBI taxonomy): domain Eukaryota; kingdom Viridiplantae; phylum Streptophyta; class Magnoliopsida; order Poales; family Poaceae; genus Tuctoria; species Tuctoria greenei. The sequence goes on along the minus strand of JAYESD010000009.1, from coordinate 123,049,695 downwards.
TTTGGAAAGTCTGACTATCAGGTGCTGGTAGGTTTGGACTCCACAAAATGAGTTTCGATTCGACATTGGGTTAGCACCAAGATTCTTTATTTCTGGCTAATGTTTGCTCAACTTCGCCAGGTTGTAATCTTGCTTAGTTAGGATTGAACATAGGGGTATGCTATATGGATGGAAATTTCTCGAAGACCTCTACAACTTTTCTGTTTACCACTAAGGCAGAAAAGCTTGATACTCTGTTGAAATTTGGGGTATGCTTAAACTACTCCAGATGACCCTACCATTGTACCAGTCTCTGCATTTTTGCAATAACTTACTGTAGAAAAGTCTTCTGCCTTATTGTGATACATATCTGAAAAGAGTAGAAGGAGATATGAAGTTTTGTTATTTAAAGTTTTTCCTGACTCGAATTTGAGGCAATTCAAATTTCGAGCTCAAAACAGTGAACTGCAGGGCTGCTGTTGAACAACAGTCAGTTCATCTGTCAAGTTTAGATAGCTCTAGCTTTTGATCCAGAATAGTGACATGGTCATATATATATACATTTCTGGGAAGCTGAGCAAGTCCTCTATCAACTCCATGTTGCACTCATTGCCTGAATCTTGGTGTAGCTGTGTTTAGTTCCTATGGTTGCAAACTTGGTTCTGGCAGACCAGAACTTGAAACAGTTGGCACATTGTTTCGAATTAGCGCACTATACCTATATAACAAATGTTTCATGGCCGAAATATTTTACTTATGGATTGTTAACTTGATTTTATACAATTTTTATTTTGTCATTACCTCAATATATTGTCATGATATACCTGTATAAATTGTGGAAATCACCACATATACAGGGGAGGTTCTGTCAAAATTTCCAAAAAATCTGTGTCAACTTTAGACCTGTATAGATTCTATTCCTAGCTCACCTGAAGCTGTATGAGTACAATATGGAAAGTTTGTAAAGTGTAATACAACTTTTGTATTCAACCCAATGTCTGGTTCTGAAGTTTCCTCTATGAAAATTTTTAATTTATACAGGAAGGTCAGCTGGAACAGACTGTGATTACAACTCCAGTTTTAAATTTTCTTAAACTATTGGGAGTTGGAAACCTTCTCACTGTTTCAGTATATTTTCCACAGATGGCTATTTCGATGATTTATTTACCAAATTGATGGGTGTTCACGAAGTGTGCTCTTCTGATGGGTTTTCCGGATTTATTGATAGCAATGCTTCAACTGTTCGGGTATCACGAAATACCGGACATTTGGGGCAAGGAGATCGATGACGGAGGTGTGACAAGATGCACCATTTATGTCGATGTACCTGCTGCTCCATTGTATATTGGATGAGCTCCTTTCTCCATCCAAGTGCAAGGGATTCAATTGGAAGACACGTGGTGTTATGCCGCGAGTGTTGACATAATGAGGTTTTGCAAACTTCATTATCATGCTACGGTGGGCACTACATTCGCGCTCTTTCCAGTCGATGGCAGAGCCGGTGAAGAGTGGTCAAGTCAGATGGTTGCAGCCTATACACTGTATGGCGACACAACCTCAACGACACTTGGAACGTATGCGGCTGCATCCAATATGGTGGTTCTTACTCAAGGTGCAATTATTCAAGAGCAAGTCGAAGCCTTGAGGCAAGCGACTGAGCGAGGAGATACTCTTGATTATATCAATGAAAATCTACGTTCGTTCCTTGCTCAAACGAATCACCGGCTGAAGCGAGAGTTAGCTGCATTACGCTCGCATTAGACTACGGAAAGCTCATGCCGAACAACGGAAAACTCGCAATGAACTGCAGCAAGATCGTGGTGAGCTGCAAGCAAGTCAGTTAGAAGTGCAACAACAGCAGGAGCAGCTGTTGGTAGTCACTAAGGAATGAGACACAGCTATGGAGGCAGCTCAAAATTGGGAGTATGAGGCAGAACAACGTCAGGATCATGTGATTGAGGCCGAAGCACAATTGCAACCAGTGGTGTATCCACCGGCCCATGATCTACCAATAAGTATGGGTGAACAAGTGCCTTTGAATGACGAAGAGGAAGAGGAAGATCCAGAGGAACTCGAGTACGTCGAATAGGACATATCAAAGGGGGATAGGGCAGCACTTCTGCCATCACGAGGCAACATGTAGTTTAGTAGTTGCTCGTGTTTATTTTGTGGCCATGTTTGTATCCTATTAAGAATAGTTGTGGGTATGTCTAAGGTGACAAGATGTGTATGACATCTCATGGGGACCAAGTATGGTAGAGATGCACTTCCGTAGTGGGAGGCTGTCGTTTTGGAGTTCACTACCGTAAACTTGGTCATGAGATAATATATCTTGTATAAAGTTTATACTTTATCAATATATGTGAATGTTATGCACTTATTCCCTTGTCAATAATCGCACTACTGAATATGAAATGGCTGAAGGAAAGGAAAACATGTGCTTATTTTAAGTCATATGGATGCAGAATAGTGTGTACACGCTCGGCGCCTGAGATGGGAGGTTCAAGTCGTGGTCGTGAGGACGAATCTCCGACCCAGGTGCAAGCTGCGACATCATAGCAACAAGTTCCTCCACCACCACCTCCTGAACTTCCAAGGAGTCGAGCGGAGGTTCTCGCGGTAGTGCTCGGCTCGTGCTACGAGCAAACTGAGTTACTGCGGACTTTGGTTTAGCATTCGTCCCATCAAGGGGGGAGACCAGATGTGGGTCCATGACAGCCTTCTGCGAGTTCATACTCAGACTTCATGTCAATGCACCCGCCGGTCTTCATGGAGGCCGATGAACCGTTGGAGGCGGACAACTGACTCCGCTCCATCGAAGGGAAGTTCGGTTTGCTACGAATACCAAATATCAGAAGACCCTATTCGCAGCCCAACAATTACAAGGGTCTGCTGGTGCGTGGTGGGCAATTATCTTGCCGCACGACTAGTCGGCTATGTCGTGAGCTGGGAGGAGTTCTGGGGGGCGTTTCACGCCTATCATATACCTCCCAGTGTTATGAGGAGGAAGCTTCAAGAGTTATTGGATCTAAAGGAAGGAGGAAGGAGTGCTTACGAGTACTCCAAGGCATTCAACCACTTGGCCCAATATGCTCAGGACCAAGTGAGTACTGAAGATCGGAAGCGAGAATGCTTCTGTCGGGGTTTGAACCCCAAGATGAAGGACAAGCTTGCCTTGTTCAACAGCGGCAGCTTCAACAACATGGTCAATGCCACGAACGTGCAGGAGGACACTACTAGGGAGCTATTCTTCGACAAGAAGAAAAGGAGTGCTCCGCAGGACAGCGAAGGGGGTGCTCCTCAGAAGTACTGAATGGTGTATCGATCACCATCCGGCCAGAGGTGGCAGCCGCCATTGCGACCATCGATGTTTTGTTGTTGCCCATTCAACAACGCCAGTTTCCGCCCACAGCAGCAACAGGGGATGATTCCGCGTGCACCTCTACCTCCACTGCGTGCACCGGGATTTCGTCCTGCTTTCTGTGCCCGTCAGACCCCGTACACGTGTTTCACGTGTGGACGTACGGGGAACTTCGCCAAGGACTGCCCGTAGAGCGGAGGACAGTCATCATACTAGGGGGCAAACCAGCCCCGCTGCCAGCCCTAGAAGCAAGCCACCAGAACCGGCAACGTCCACCACCTCGCCATCGAGGACGTTCCGGAAGGTGCACCCGTACTCACGGGTATGTTCTCTCTCATTGGTCATCCCGTAGTCATCCTTTTCGACTCCGGTGCTTCTCACAACTTTATTAGCGAGTCTTATGTCATTCAATATCAGTTGCCTATCTTTTCCACAAAAAATCCATATGTGATTTTGTCGGTACCCTAAAAACCATACACCCCCTGAGGTTACAAAGATCTCAAGGGAAGGACGTCTACTCAAATTGATGACCCTCGGAGGCCCACTTGTCAGACATAACCGGACCTGCTTCTCCAACATGGTTAACCCCTAGGTTGCCACGTGTACTGCCAGACCGGAGCTACTGCCCACAAGGGTGAAGCTCCGGGCTAGGTACCGAAACGGCACCTCCGGACTTAACCCCTGACCGAGAGAAGCTTCGGACCTGACACGTGCCAGGCCACCCCGGAGCTTCCCGCTTCCCACAAGCAAGCTCCGGAGCTGCCATGTGTCCAAACATCGGAGCTGGCCGCCTCAAACCTCCGGAAGACATTGTAACGACTCCGGATCTTCAAAGGATAGCCGCGGACTTCAAGACCCGGTTAATTGTCATTAATTCCATGTTAATGACACTTAATCGGACAATCTTAACACCTGTAACGGCACTGTAGGAGCCCGTTACAGGGTTATTAACAACAATTAATCGTGTATCAATACTAGTAACCGCCGGGCCACATGACGGGCTAGGCTAACTTGTAACGGTTTGTCCTTGTACTATAAAAGGACAGACCGACGATACACGGAGAAGAGAAGGCTCTCGAACGCTCTCAGGCACACACGCATTGACGTGAGCTTTCATACATATACTAATACAACACCACACACCCGTGGAGTAGGGTATTTCGCTCATGCGGCCCGAACCACGTAAACCACTGTGTCTGTCGTGTCCAATCGTGATTCACCTTCTTGAGTCTCCGCGCGCCCACACCGAACTACAAACTCCTTCAACACTAGTAGTGTCAGGAGATCTGCCGACTCCAACAGTCGACAGTTGGCGCGCCATGTAGGGGTGCTTGAGATTTTCAAGAATGGTGAATTCTGCGGCTGGATCATCCAACGGGCAACCTGCTGCTCAAGCTGTCGGGGGCAATCCCTCCAACATGCAGCCACCAGCAGGAGCCTCAGCACCAGCAGGAGTCACACTCCCACCACCACCATCTTCTCCGGCGAAACGTGTCGGGCAACATGATGGTGCGCCGGCATCACATACTGCGCCGGCAAGTCATGACAACCCAGAACACGCGCTCCATGCAGCGCGTGCTCTTCTCCAGCGACCACCACCTCCGGATGCATCTCGAGATGCCATGGAGCAATGGAGGGCTGATGTTGAGCATTTGGTCGCAGCAGCGACCGAATGCCTCAACAACCAGGGTCCTCCTCCTTCGGGGCGAGCCCCGTCGCAGCGACAGACGTTGTCTGGAAGACTTGGTCCGCATGTCTCCAACAACCGAAGACGAGCTGCGTCACAGCAAGTGACGTCGTTGCCCTCTGGGGCACGACGCACCCATACGGTATCTCGGCTTTCGACACATGACCTCCGGGCGGAGCTTGATCGCCGATACCGCCAACAGGATGGCCGTGTCCATATCGAGAGAGCTCGAGAAAGACGGGATGCTCAAGACCTTTCTACTCTGGAAGGAGTAGGAGGAGGCTGTTCCGCCCTAGCCATGCACCTGCGCATGGTTAGATGGCCACAGAAGTTCCGGCCACACTTGCCGGAAAAATTCGACAGGACTGTCAACCCCGTAGAATTTCTGCAGATATACTCCACTGCAATCTTAGCAGCTGGAGGAAACGAGGCCGTAATGGCCAACTACTTTCCAGTGGCCTTAACTGGGACCGCCAGGTCCTGGTTTATGAGCCTTCCACCCAACTCTATCGACAGTTGGGAGGAGCTGTGCCGTCAGTTCACTGCCAACTTCGGGAGTTCATACACCCGACCGGGCACTGAACTAGACCTTTTTGCGGTCGTGCAAAAAGGGGGAGAATCTTTGCGGTCATTCATCCAGAGGTTCTCTCAGGTATGCAACACAATCCCTTCTACCTCAAGCGCTTCTGTCATTGTGGCATTCAGACAGGGTGTACGAGACAAGAAGATGTTGGAGAAGCTGGCGATCAAAGAGATCACCAGCGTCACGGAGCTCTTCAGCTTGGCAGACAAATGTGCCAGAGCTGCGGAGGGCCGTGAAATGCACTCCAAACCAGCCTTGGAGGATCACAAAAAATCCTCCAAAGAATAAGCCGCTACCTCCGGGAGTAGCAAGAAGAAAAAGAATACCAACGGCAAGAAGAAGCCGTCGGCCGGCACATCCAACGTTGCAGCCACTGCAACTCCTGGTGGCCGGGGGCCACGCCCCGAGAAGCGACCTTGACCGTCTTCCGAAGACGGCGGCAAATCCAAAATGTGGTGCCCCATTCACAAAACGGGCAGCCACAGGCTGGAAGACTGTCGGGAGGTCCAAAACCTTGCCGAGCGCTACAACAAGCACCGGGAAGGGTCTCCTTTCCGACAGATGGAGGGAAAACAGAAGGTTGACGAAGCTCCGGCTGAAGAGGAGTTAGGGTTTCAGGACCCCAAAAAGGTCCTGAAAGCCGTCTACACCTCCGTCGACGATGACTCCGATGTCTCTGACAACGAGCGTCGGAAAACCATGAACACCATCTTTGGTGGATCATGGGACATCACTTCTCGTCGTGTCATCAAGACTATGCGGCGGGATATGGCTGCTGTAGCTCCTACAGCTAGACCAGAGCCACATCGAAAGTGGATGGACACACCCATCACTTTTGATGCTTCGGACTGTCCTCGAAGCATGGTCGGAGCTGGCCAATTACCCTTGATGGTATCTCCCACCATCAACAACATCCAGCTCCATCATGTTATGGTGGATGGAGGTTCGGGGCTGAACCTTATAAGCTTTGAAGCTTTTACCAGACTTCAGCTTCGACCTTCGGATCTTCAGCCCTCTCGACCATTCTCCGGAGTAGGTCCGGGGGCCATTACCCCACTCGGAGCTATAATTCTCCCCGTTACCTCGGGACACGGGAGAAGTACCGCACCGAGAAGTTGGTCTTCGACGTCGCTCAGATCAACTTACCATTCAACGCCATCTTGGGTAGACCTGCCCTATACAAATTAATGGCAGCTGCTCATTATGGATACTTGGTGTTGAAGATGCCAACACCAGCAGGCGTTCTCCGGATTCGTGGAGATCGCACCGCCAGAGTTACTGCTCTGGAGGAGCTCCATGCACTCACCACTGCGCAAGAGGAGGACTCTAGACAGGGGCAAGCTCCAAAACCTCCGAGCATTCGACAAGAGGCTCAACCTCTGCTCCCCGTGTGCAGCCAAGCGGCGACACCGACATCCCCGTCAAAGTCGTCCAAATTGGTTCCGATGTCACTCAAACCACCCGCATATCGGGTGGGTTGAATGACAAATTGGAACTCGCGCTCATCACTTTCCTCCGGGCTAACGTTGACGTATTTGCTTGGCAACCGTCACAAATGCCTGGGATCCCCAGGGAAGTGATTGAGCACAATCTGAAGATTTACCCCGATGCTCGGCCTGTGCATCAGAAACCTCGGAAGCAATCTGTAGAGCGACAGAACTTCATCCGACAAGAAGTGAAGAAGTTGCTCGAAGCCGGATTTATCCGAGAAGTCTTCCATCCAAAATGGCTGGCGAACCCAGTCGTTGTGCCCAAGGCCGGCGGGAAACTTCGGATGTGCATCGACTACACCACACTGAATAAGGCATGTCCAAAAGATCCATTCCCACTACCTAGAATAGATCAGATAGTGGATTCCACCTCCGGGTGCGAGTTACTGTGTTTTCTAGACGCAGATTCTGGATATCATCAAATCAGGATGTCTAGGGAGGATGAAGAGCATACTTCATTCATCACAGTGGATGGATTGTATTGTTACACAGCCATGCCGTTTGGTCTCAAGAATGCAGCTTCAACTTTTGTACGAGCTATGTACAAAACTTTCAAAGAACTCATCAGAGACATAGTGGAAGTGTACGTCGATGACATCGTGGTCAAAGTCAAGAACAAGGAGTCCCTCTTGGACACCTTGCAGGCTGTCTTCGACAAGCTGCGGGCCACCCGCACGAAGCTAAACCCAGACAAGTGCGTCTTTGGGGTTAGTTCCGGAAAGCTTCTTGGTTTCCTGGTAAGTCACCGGGGCATAGAGGCTAATCCGGCGAAGATAAAAGCCATTGAAGACATGCGGCCACCAACCCGCATCAAAGACGTCCAAAAATTAACTGGATGTCTAGCAGCCCTCAGCCGGTTCATTTCAAGACTGGCGGAAAGAGCACTTCCCTTCTTCAAGTTACTGAGGAAGTCCGGACCATTCCAATGGTCTGAAGCAGAGAAGGCATTCCAGGAGCTGAAACAGTTCCTCACCACCCTACCAGTCCTGGTAGCTCCGAACCCTGGTGAGCCTTTGTTGCTTTACATTTCAGCTACTGACGAAGTCGTCAGTATGGTTCTGGTTGCGGAGAGACCGGAACTACCCAATACTCAGGAATCTAGACCCCTTCGAGAGGGTCCAGAGGTTCCTGAAAGCGGGTCTGGGTCCCAGCTCCCAGACTCAAACCCACAAGAAGCCACTTCAGAGGACCCGGACCCCTCTAAGACGGTCCAGGTCATTTCTGAAGAAGCTCCGGGTTCCTCCACCCAGAACCCGGAGGTCCCCGAAGAGAGTCTGGACCCCTCCGAGAGGGTCCGGATCAATGAAGAGGAAGCTCCGGACCCCTCCAGGAGGGTCCGGACCATTCAACGCCCGGTATACTTCATCAGTGAAGTGTTACATGATGCCAAGACTCGATACCTAGAGGTGCATAAACTGCTTTATGCAGTTCTTATTGCCTCAAGGAAGCTTCGACACTATTTCCAAGCTCACAAAGTCTCGGTGGTGACCTCATATCCACTTCGAGCGATCCTGCATAATCCCAATTCAACTGGGAATATTGCAAAGTGGGCAGCGGAATTGGCTGAATTCGATCTTGAATTCATTCCGAGACAAGCAATCAAGAGTCAAGCGTTGGCAGATTTCGTGGCAGAATGGACTCCCTCCCCATTAAACCCTGGGGGCCCCAGCGAGCAGAAGACGGAACCTCAAGTTCCAACCTTCACTAAGCCTCACTGGACCCTTTACTTCGACGGCTCCATGCAGAAGCAGGGAGCCGGAGCTGGAATCCTTCTCCTCGCACCAACTGGGGAGAAGGTGAAATACATGGTACACCTTGACTTCAAGGCAACCAACAACATGGCGGAGTATGAAGCACTCATCTATGGATTAAAGGTGGCACTATCATACGGTGTCAAGCAATTGCTGGTCAAAGGAGATTCACAACTCGTCATCAAGCAGGTGAAGGGTGAATGCTCCTGCAATAATCTCCAGCTGGCTGCTTACCTCCTTGAAGTCCAGAGGCTTCAGAAGGACTTCGAAGTCCTAGACCTTCACCATGTTCAACGTGCTCACAACGCTGAAGCTGACGAACTCTCGACCAAGGCGTCAACTGGAGCTCCGGCTCCTGATGGAACCTTTGTCCGGAGGTTGTCAAAACCCACAGTTCAGCCTGCCGAACTGAACGAAGGGGGCGAGATCAGCATCCCGAAGCTGACGGTCCCGATGGCCCTGTTACCATGGCAGCCATCAAGGGTCGTAGGTGCTGCCGGAAGCTCCGAGCAACCCAGCACGCAAGACTCAAATGCTCAAGTTAGTTCCGATGCATGGATCTCGGAGATCCGGAGCTACTTGAAAGACAACATCCTTCCTGACGATGATGTATCCGCTGATCGGGTAGTCAGATTGGCTAAAAGATACACGTTGGTAGAAGGGGATCTCTACTGGCGCGGTGCCAACGGCATCCTAATGCGGTGCATCACAAGGGAAGAAGGTTGCGAGCTCCTCGCATAAATCCATGGAGGCGAGTGTGGGCACCACGCATCTTCCCGCACGCTGGTCGGAAAAGCCTTTCGGCACGGCTTCTACTGGCCTACAGCGCTCCAGGATGCCACTGAGCTAGTGAAGAAATGCAAAGCATGCCAATTTCATGCAAAGCAAATTCATACACCTACTCAGCCCTTACAAATGATACCTCCCACATGGCCTTTCGCTGTGTGGGGGATGGACATCTTGGGACCCTTCCCTAGAGCCGTCGGAGGTTACAAGTTCCTGTACGTCGCCATCGACAAGTTCACCAAGTGGCCGGAAGCAACTCCTGTTGTGACGATCAACAAACAATCTGCAATCAATTTTCTACAATCCATCGTGAGCAGATTCGGAGTCCCAAATAAGATCATCACTGATAATGGGACTCAATTCACAAGCTCCACATTTCAAGGATATTGCGAAGACCTCGGCATACAAGTTTGCTACGCTTCCGTAGCTCATCCTGCCAGCAATGGACAAGCCGAGAGAGCAAATGCAGAGATCCTTAAAGGACTCAAAACACGCACTTATGAGCGCTTGAAAAAGCACGGAGCCAATTGGATCGAAGAGCTTCCGCCCACTCTATGGGCCAACAGGACTTCTCCAAGTCGGGCAACCGGAGAAACACCCTTCTTTCTGGTGTACGGAGCTGAAGCGATCCTTCCTCCGGAAATCACCTTGGGTTCCCTCCGAGTCCGGACCTTCGACGAAGCCGCGCAGGACCAGCTCCGGCGCGAAGACCTAGACCTCCTCGAGGAGGGAAGGTGCCAAGCAGCTGTTCGGAATGCCCGATACCGCCAAGCTCTACGGCGCTATCACCAGCGGCATGTACACAACCGACAGCTCGAGGAAGGCGATCTGGTGCTACGGAGAATACTATCCAGAGAAGGGCAAAACAAACTCTCCCCCGGCTGGGAAGGGCCCTTTCGAGTGATCAAAGTATCCCGTCCCGGAAGCGTTCGCTTGGCTACCGAGGATGGGACACCTCTCCCAAATCCTTGGAACGTCGAGCACCTCCGTAAGTTCTACACTTAATTCCACGGAGGTGAGTCTTAAGTAACTTGAAATGTATGTTATAGAGTCATTGTACAGAGTCGGGTAGTTCCTCCGGGAGAGCTGCCGGACCTTTCCCGAAAGGTTTGAAAAGCTCATGCAACACTTGACACATTCTCCGGACTAAAAGTGTGGCTAACTACCCTGGGTCAAACGAGAAACCAAACACACTTAGCCTGGTTCCGTACCCTAAGAGTGTACTTGTTTCCCCTGTACCCCGGACCTATAATGAAAGACATCTTCATGTGAAATAGACTCCACGTGCATTCATTTTTGCATAGGCTCGACATTTTTATTTTTCTCTTTCTTGTCTATAACAGAAACGTGCAATTCTTAAGAAGTTCTATTTTGACCGGTTTACATACGATTCGAGTTGAATTGTCAGATTTTTTGGATTTAAATATCGTCTGTGGCCAACTCGCTTGAAAGCCGCCAAGCCATTCTAGGGCCGGAGTGCGCTATCGACTTAGCCTGGTCAAGCACCCTAAGTACGCCACTCTACCTACATCCCGGCAGGCCAAAGTAAGGTGGGTCCATGGACAATTGGATCTAAAAGAAAAGACAATTCATCCAGTCGTATTAAAAATCGTGTTCAACTTAAAATTTTCTTGAGAACCGTAAGCCGCGACGAAGTTATAGACAAGGAACGAATTTTACTATTTTTCTTGGCTTAAGTGTGCAGGAAAAATGAACCCTACGTTGATGGAGAAAAACCGGAGCTAACCAAGCTCCGACTCCCACCAGGGCGTCAACCGTCGGCGTTGACTAAAAGATGGAGAGAAGACCCCGTCACTGGAGTCTGTTGCCAACAAACCAAGTGTGGCAAAGGTCATTGCCGGAGCTGCTAAGCTCCGACACCTTGGAGTATTAACTACCGACGCTCAACGTGTTGATAGAGGCTATTGCCGGAGCTACTAAGCTCCAGCGATGGACAGTGCCGGAGCTTCTAAGCTCCGACAACTTCAGGGGACCTTCACTATCAAAAACTTCGGACCTAAATTCCACAAGTTCGAAGCAAATTCGTCTTCAACAAAACTCAACATCCTTTTGGTACATGTCCACAATCAAATTGTGCACATCTACCAGGGGGCCAAGTGAAGATAAAGATGTTGAAGACAAAAAAAAATGAAATTCGCAAAAAATTGGGGATTTCATTTCATCTGAAGACCGGAGATTACATCTGGAGACAAGGGATTACAAAATTGAGGAAGAAGAGAAGATACAAGTAAAGGCTAAAAGAGACGGTCCTAGACCCTATGGAAGAACTCGGCGACCTTCTGGGCGACCTCCGACACGCAGGCTCGGGTAGCTTCACCTTCTCCTTCGACGGGGCCTTCAAGCACCGGGTCCAGAGGAAATCGAGGGTTCCGGCTGGTGTAGCACGTCAACACATATTCTGTGACGTTCCTAGCCAAGGATTGCCCCTCGACCTCCAGCTGGTCCGCGATGACGTCGCCCACCTTGGAGAGCTTGCTGCCTGCGGCGCTCAACGCTTGCAACGCAAGGTCCGGCTCCGGCTCCGGATCATCCGGGTGCACGGGGCTGAAACCCATCGGCGTCAGCGCGTCGTCGGCCTTGCCCAGGAACTCCCAAATCTGCAGGGAGTCCGCCTTCCTCAAGTTCTTCATCTCTTCCAGGGATCTCCGGGCCGCCGTCAGCTCCGAATTCTCGCGGGCAAGGCGCTCAACTTCTTTGGCGTTTTGCTGGATCTTCGCAGCAACCCGCTTCTCAAGTCTTCCGAGCTCCTCCTCCCGGAGGTGGATCTTGTTCCGGTGGTCGACCAGGTCCTTCTCCCTAGCCTCCACTTTCTTCTCCCGGGCGACAAGGGCACACTCGTATTCGTAGAGTTCCTGCCCCCGCACCCAGGTCTTCTCCTCTTCCTCGAGGCAGCGCTCTTCCATTTTCTTAGTGCGCTCCTCGAGGCCCTTGTCCGCCAGAGCTGTTTTCTCGGCGAGCTCTTCTTCCTGTCGCAAGACGTCATCCCGTAGCTCTAGGAGTTTTTGCTCCTCGTCCTTGAGCCGTCTTTCCCTCCCTTCAAGTGCCTCTCGGCGCTTGATGAGTGCGGTGCTGATGGCCTCGAGCTGATCAAACCGAGCATTGGCCGCGTCGTTAGCAGCCTTAGCTCGGTCGTGGAACTCCCGGGATTGAGCATCGAGGGCGTGAGTCATGCTCTCCCTCTCGTCCAGCAGCTTATCCCAGAGCTCCAGGCGGATCTTCTCCCGCTTGATCCACTCCTTGTCATTCGCAAGCCTCGACTGCGCCAGCTTAGTCTCGAAGTGGAGCCGATTACGCCACCGCCTAAGGGTTTGGCGCTCCTCTTCAAGAGCCTTGCTGTCGTGGAAGAAGGCCAGTTGGACCTGACGTAGACTGGAGCAGGCGTTGTCGATGGACATCGACAGCGAGATGGGCTCCGGACCTGCTGGGATCTCTTCCGCTGGTTCCAGCGGGTCTTCACATACAAAAATTGGGTCCCACTCTACGAGAGTGGAACCCCGAGCTTCCAAAGCGCTAGGGCCTTCCTCCGGGACGGCCTCAGTCGCCATCGAAGGAGGTCCCGCCACCAAGTCTTCATTCGCCCCCTCAGGCGGGGGGCCGGCGACTTCGTTCAGGCACTCTGGCTCTGCCACAGGTACCATCGACGTCGTCGCCTCCGCAGCAGGAGCCGCTACTGGCTCCGGCCGGGACACCTCTTCTGAGGGAGGCTCAATCTCCCTCGCCTCTTTAACCGTCGGCTCTGTGACCGGCACTCCAACAATCACCGGCTCTACGGCCGGAGCTTCGGAAGTAACCAGCTCAACTGCCGGAACTACTTCGCTTCCAGCTCGCATGCCGGGGCTTCAGCCACCTCCGGCTCAATCGCCGGGGCTTCAGCACTTTCCGGCTCCGAAGCCGGGACTGCTACTTCCTCCGACTCAACAGCCGGAGCTTCTACTACTGCAGCACCAGGACCCGGAGCTTCCACTTCCGGGACGGGTGCCGCTGGCGCATCTTCATTCCCGTGGTCCGGCGCTACCACGGGAACTTCTGGAGACGAGTCGAGGTCCATGACCACGACAGCCGGCGCCGGAGCTGTCGCAGCCTCCGCTTGGGGCGGCACCGGGACTGGAGCAGAAGCCCTCGCAGCCTCAGACACTGTGGCTGAGGGTGGAGCTTCACTCCCCTTCTTGGGAACGCTGCAGATGAAGAACGAAGAAATTGAGCAAACAGATGCTACAATTAAAAAGTTAATCGAGGTAAAAAAGAAAAATTACCTTGGGAGGCTCCCGCACCAGCTTGCGTGGAACCTCTTTCCCGGACGATCCGGGCTGGCCACGGTCGGCGTAGGAGCTCCGGGAGGACTCCCAGGACTTGCCACAGCCGCGGGCGTTTCCCGGGTCGGAGCTCTCCTCGATCGGGAGGAACTCCTGGACCTGGAGGCCCTCACCGCTCCAGATGCCGGAGTCGCGCGCCCGGAGCTAGCACCACAGGAGGGATCCACCACGGGGACAGTCGCACTCCGGGAGGATCCCACCGCCGGAACAGTAACGTTCCGGAAGGACCCCACCACGGGGACAGTCGCCACGGCGGCGGAGGATCTTCCTTCCTGAGGAGGGGGAACCGGGGGGGGGGGGGGAAGTGGCAGGCCCGATGGACCTTCCGTCAGCATGTCGCAGCTTCCTCTTCCGGCTCTCCGGCTCCTCCGGCAGCTCCTTGCCCTTGCCGATGACCTCAGCTCTTGGCTGTGGGACAGGGGCGGAGCCGTCTTCGGACAACCCGGGGATCGCCAACTGGGTGGTTGACCTTCTCTCGACGACACCAAGGTCGTCAAGCGCGGGCATCGTCCGCCGGAGCTCCCTACTGAACTCAACTTCCACATTCAGAGGGAGGAAGGCCGGCGGCGGAGTCAAGTAATCTCCGTCAACGTCGATGCCGTGCTGGAATTTCTTGAGGTGAAACTCCAAGGTCTTCCCCACCATGCTGGACATCAACCCGGTCTCAACCTGGTCCTCGTCCATCACGCTGTTGAGGGCCCAGGCGAGCTTCTCCCACCTCTTCAGCGGTGCCCACCTGTTGAACAGGAAGTTGTAGAACACCGCCTGGGGAGTCAATCCTCCCTCCACACATTGGCAGATCCTGGTCAAGACAGGGTCGAAAGCTTCCGCCAGCACCGGAACTTCGCTCCATACCGACGTGTCAATGCTGGGCAGACCGTCTGGCAACTCCAACCGCTCATGCTCCTCCACCCGGACGACTATCCAATCTCTCTTCCAGTCATCCCACTTCCCGGAAGGGAATTACCGGAGGTACTTGAATGGGCACTTCTTGCGCTTCACAAAGTAGTAGAAGCCAAGATACTCATTGCTTCGGCCGGTGGTGTGGATGGTGAAGAAGGTTCAGAAGAGCTTGATGCAGGGAGAGATGCCCACCCACATCTCGCAGAAGTGGACAAAGATGGACACAAGGAGAATGGAGTGAGGACCAAGGTGGTACAGCTGCAGACCATAGAAGTCCAGCAGCATCAAGAAGAAAGAAGAAAACGGTGGGATCAGCCCCACCCTGGCGTACGAGGAAAAGTACACCATCTCGCCAGCATGCTCCTTTTCAAAGGGGAGCTCTCCGCCGGCGCGGACCGAGCGGTTGAAGAAGTCCGAAGACCACCCCATGAGGGCCCGGACCTTCTTCAGATCGCTGTCAGTCTTCAAGCGACTCTCACGCAGACCCAACTCCATCGCAGCACAGCTAGGCAAGAGAAGAGGAGCAAAGTACGAGTTGGGAGTTTGAGCGCAAGAACATATGGGAAGTGTAAAGAACTCCCGATGGTGCGCTTTCCTTCTTAAGTAAGCCCTCGCAACGCTTGGATGGAAACTGCAGGGGAGTCAAGGATACTACTCAAGAATTCGACCCTGCCGATGACAAGAGGGCCCGAGACCACCCTGACGATCAAGTCGAGGCTCTTACCCAGGCGAACAGTTGTCATCACGAGGCGGGAAACCCAAAGGCGGCAACCTGACAAGGCGTGCGGAACCGATACGGTTTTCGTATCGGGAACCGGCGACCTTCAATTGCGAGAGATCCGCATGTCAAAGATCTTATCTGCCGCCTGAGGTGCGCCACGCGTCGGGATTTAACCGTAAAGCCCCGCCAACGGCACCTCCGAAGACCCTTGAAGACCCATTTCAAGAGTCGCGAGTATGGACCCACCTCCGACGGAATGACTTCACCCCGGTGCCTTTCCCCGGAGGTAGGTCCAGGGGGCCACTGTCGGTACCCTAAAAACCATACACCCCCTGAGGTTACAAAGATCTCAAGGGAAGGACGTCTACTCAAATTGAAGACCCTCGGAGGCCCACTTTTCAGACATAACCGGACCTGCTTCTCCAACATGGTTAACCCCTAGGTTGCCACGTGTACTGCCAGACCAGAGCTACTGCCCACAAGGGTGAAGCTCCGGGCTAGGTACCGAAACGGCACCTCCGGACTTAACCCCTGACCGAGAGAAGCTCCGGACCTGACACGTGCCAGGCCACCCCGGAGCTTCCCGCTTCCCACAAGCAAGCTCTGGAGCTGCCACGTGTCCAAACGTCGGAGCTGGCCGCCTCAAACCTCCGGAAGACATTGTAACGACTCCGGATCTTCAAAGGATAGCCGCGGACTTCAAGACCCAATTAATTGTCATTAATTCCATGTTAATGACACTTAATCGGACAATCTTAACACCTGTAACGGCACTGTCGAAGCCCGTTACAGGGTTATTAACAACAATTAATCGTGTATCAATACTAGTAACCGTCGGGGCCACATGTCGGGCCAGGCTAACTTGTAACGGTTTGTCCTTGTACTATAAAAGGACAAACCGACGATACACGGAGAAGAGAAGGCTCTCGAACGCTCTCAGGCACACACGCATTGACGTGAGCTTTCATACATAAACTAATACAACACCACACACCCGTGGAGTAGGGTATTACGCTTAGGCGGCCCGAACCACGTAAACCACTGTGTCTCTCGTGTCCAATCGTGATTCACCTTCTTGAGTCTCCGCGCGCCCACACCGAACTACAAACTCCTTCAACACTTTAGTAGTGTCAGGAGATCTGCCGACTCCAACAGTCGACAGATTTGTTCTCCAGGAGGGAAAGTAGTAGCAGATAAGATGGTCCATAGGGTACCTCTTAATCTAGGTGGGAACATATACACTATCTCTCTTATTATTCTAGAACATCAGAAGTTAGATATCATCATAGGGGTGGCATGGTTGCAATACAACTGTGCTATTATCAACATCGTTCCTCGGAGGATATATGTAAATTCTCCCGTCCACTCTCCCCAAACTCTCACTCTTGAGAGTAATATCCACGTGACTCCAACTACTTATAACATCGAGGCCTGTAAAATTGAAGACATTCCAGTAGTATGTGAGTATCCGGACGTATTTTCTGAAGATCTTATTGGCATGCCACCAGAAAGACATGTCAAGTTTAAGATTGAACTTGTACCGGGAATAATGTTGATCTCGAGAAAGCTGTATAAGATGGCACCTAAGGAACTTGCAGAACTGAAATAGCAGCTAAAGGAACTTTTGGACAAGGGTTCAATTCGTCCAAGTTCATCACCTTGGGGCTGTTCTGCATTGTTCGTGGAAAAGAAGGATAAAACATTGAGACTATGTGTGGACTATCGTCCACTCAATGCTATCATAATCAAGAACAAGTATCCACTACCACGCATCAATATTCTATTCGATCAATTGGTGGGTGCTAGGGTATTTTCAGAGATGGATCTTCGCTCTGGATATCATCAGATCATGATTCGACTAGAGGATATACCTAAGACAACATTCTCGACGAGGTATGGATTGTATGAGTACCTTTTCATGTCCTTCGGATTGACCAACGCACCGGCCCATTTCATGTATCTCATGAATTCGGTGTTCATGCCCGATTCGGACAAGTTTGTCATGGTCTTCATCGACGACATCCTTGTTTACCCAAAATCCGAAGAAGAACATGCACAACATTTGCACATCGTGCTTCAACGATTGCAAGACCACAAGTTGTACGCCAAGTTCGGCAAATGTGAGTTCTGGATCGGCCAGGTGCCATTTCTAGGGCACATCATCTCTGCTGAGGGTCTTGCAGTTGATCCAAGCAAGATTAAACATGTACTCAAATGGGAGTCTCCAAAGTCCGTGCATGAAGTTCGAAGCTTCCTGGGGTTTTAGTAGGATATTATCGGGGGTTCATTCCAAGTTTTTCCAGGATAGCTAAACCAATGACGGAACATCTGAAGAAAGGAAAGAAATATGCATGGACAAAGGAATGTGAGGAAGGTTTTCAAGCATTAGTGAAGCACCTCACAACAGCGCAAGTATTATCCCAACAAGACACGACTAGGTCATTTGATGTTTATTGTGATGCATCTGGGATTGGTTTGAGTTGCGTATTAATGCAAGACAGAAGGGTGATTGCTTATGTATCAAGGCAGCTTCGGAACCATGAGCGGCATTATTCGACTCGTGATCTTGAGCTCACTATTGTGGTACCGGCATTAAAGATGTGGAGACACTATCTATGGGGCAACCTAGTACATCTCTACACCGATCACAAAAGCTTGAAGTACATCTTCACCCAGAAGGATTTGAATATGCGACAGTGAAGATGGTTGGAATTAATCAAAGACTATGAAATTGAGATCCACTACTATCCTGGAAAGGCAAATGTAGTCGCAGATGCGCTAAGTCGAAAGTCCCATGTCAATAACCTTTCTATCACCTTGATAGAGGAAGAAGAACTGAATCTCTTCTTGGTTCCATATGGGGCACTCTACAATCTAGCTCTCATTCCTACCATAAGGGAAGAAATTGTGGAGGCTCTGAAGAAGGACAAGGGCATATCGCATATTCACCGAAGAATGAAAAAGGGGGAGATGAAGTGTTTCCGATGTGATGATGACGGTACCATCTGGTTCAAAGACCGCATCGTGGTGCCCCGCAATGTGGGACTTCGGAAGAAGATTTTGGACGAAGCTCATTTGTCCAAGTATTCTATTCATTCGGGATGTAACCAATTGTACCAAGACTTAAAGAAGAAATTTTGGTGGACTCGGATGAAGAGGGAAATAGCAAAGTATGTATCCGAATGTGATACGTGTCGGCGGGTGAAAGCCGACCATCTGAAAGCAGCCGGACAGCTACAACCTTTAAGCATACTAGCCTAGAAATGGGAGTACATCAGCATGGATTTCATTGTTGGATTACCTCTCACCTGTCGCAAGCATGACTCGATTTGGGTGATAGTCGACCGACTCACCAAGCGGCTCACTTTATTCCAGTCAATATCAAATATGTGGCACGACAATATGCAGAGTTCTATATTGCCAGGATCCTATGCTTACATGGAGTACCCCGCACTATCGTATCAGATCGTGGAACCTTGTTTGTTGCTCGATTTTGAGAGTAGCTCCATGCATCTCTGGGTACAAAGTTGATTCGAAGCTCAGCTTACCATCCACAGACTGATGGTCAAATGGAACGAGTAAACCAAGTGCTAGAGGATATGTTACGCACCTGTGCTGTTCACCATGGTACGAATTGGGATGATCATCTACCGTTGGCAGAGTTTTCATACAACAATGGTTATCAGACTAGCATCCAAATGGCACCATATGAAGCTCTTTATGGCCGGAAGTGCCACACACCTTTTAACTGGTGTGAATCCAGTGAACGAGTAATATATGGTATATACTTGGTGAATGAAGCCAAAGAATGAGTACGAGTTATTCAAGCCAACCTCAAGGCTGATCAGTCTCATCAGAAAAGCTATGCGGACAAATGACGTCGACCCCTTCACTTCGATATCAGGGGTCACGTTTACCTTCGTGTATCCCCAATGAAAGGGATTCATCGCTTCGGAGTAAAAGAGAAGCTAGCTCCACATTTCATTGGGCCATTCGCAATAATTGAGCAATGCGGACCTGTAGCCTATCGGCTAGAGCTGCCAGCATTGCTTTTAGGGGTCCACGATGTGTTTCACATTTCACAGTTGAGAAAATGTCTCAAGGTCCCAGTGGAAGTCCGTATGGAGGATTTGGAAGCTCTCCAACCATATCTTACTTACTCTGAGCATCCAACCCAGATAGTCGATGAGAAGACTCGTACCACAAGAAACTGCACCTTGCATTTCTACAAGGTCGTGTGGGGAAACCACACCGCTGATGAAGCAATGTGGGAAAGCGAGGAATATCTTAGAACAAACTATCTGGACTTGTTAACGGCATATGTTCATTAGATCTTTTTCTTTTATCCTTCCTTTTGTAATCTTGGGACGAGATTCTTTTAAGGGGGGGGAATGTAAAATACCAGTTTTTCCCTTAATTTGAAGTTCAACTATCAGTTTGTTTTCAACCATAATGAAGATCGAATGTGGTTGTGCTTTTGAACTTGAGATCATTAAGAATTTTTCTATCACCCATTCTCAAATTTTATTAACATAAGGGATGAACTTCACCAATTACCTTAGAATACTTTAAGTGACCTTTCTACAAGTTTTGGAATTTATTGAGTAAAAATTTTCAGGGCAAATTACTATGCAGTACTAATTATATTCAAATTCTTTTGAATATAGCACTGTACAATTAGGCCCTGCCAGAATATTCAAATAGAAGGCCATAAATTTTTCATGGCCTCATAATATTCCAAATAGATTTCCTGCCAAGTTTCAAGATTTTTGAATTTCATTTGCTATTTTATTTGAGACGCTTAGCAAACTTAAGCCATATTTAGAATTCAAATTTTGAATTCTGTTCAACTTATTTGAACATCAAGATTTGAACACACCATCATGGTCAGCAGGACTTCCTTAACTTATTCCAAAAGTTTCACAATTTTTGAAACTCATTTGTTGTTTAATTCAGTGACCCCATTGAATTTCATTCAATTTCAAATTCAAAATTGAAATTCAAATGGAACTTGTTCCAATTCAAAATCCAATTTCAAAATCAAATTTCAGATATTTACTTTGGCCTCCCCACAAAAATCTAGCATTTTTTTGACCAAGTCCGGTATGAGAATTGAAGTTGCAGAGAAGGGAGGTAGATAAGAGGAGGTGGGACCCACTGTCAGCCTGACATACTTGAGTGAAGCGACGGAATGCTCTGTATTCGGCTGTCCCCGACGATCGATGCCGGCAACGCTCGACACTGCGACGCGGCATGCAAGCCACCGAGCTGTCTGCTTGCTTGCGTCGTGGCGAGCTCCCCTCGTCCCTCTATCCCGATAAATACCACCCCTTGGCCATCGCCGTCGGGCTCCACCTCAGATTCGCGCCATAGCCGCCGCCTCTGTTCATCGAGCTTTCGCCAGAGATTGAAGCCATTTATTACCGAGTTGTAAGTAGATAAAAGGCTTGTCACAACATCCTCTACGTGCTCCATTTGGTCATTGATCATGACATAGCTCCTACTTGAAGTATTTCAAAGTTTTCCGGTTGCCGTCAAGGAAGCCGCCAGGAACCTCACGACCTCACCGTCGAGCTCCGGTTCTATGCCGTTTCCAGTCTCGATCTTTTAAGCAAAAAGGTTCGCAATCCTCTCTAGTTTATGCTCACCAAATCTGAGCCCACGACATGAACTGTAACTCTAGTATTTCATTCGATAACCGAATCATTGTTCAATAGAACAGCAAGGCTTCGTGCTTAAATTCGTTTCATTCTTGCAATCATTCTTTAATCTGGTTAGGAGATAGCTGCTATATGTCCTAGCACAGCTCCCTGCCCAAATACCCCAAAAGTTATCAACCGAGGACCTTAGATTTTGAGATTTCGCGGCCTCCGGTTGAAAGACCGTGCTTCACCGTCGAGCTCATATCTTGCGGGTGATTCCACTCTTCCCTAGTCCAGACTCTTGATCCTTGAGATCCCATGAAACTTCTGGAGAAGTTCCCAAGTTGTTTGAGCTTGAGTTGAGTGAGTTCAAGCAGGCCCGAGCCCTCACCGCCGCCGCCGCCGTCGCACGGTTGTTTCCGGTCCTTTTCAGCCGATGCCGACCTCACCAACATGCTCAGTGCCTCCAAAAACCCCCAGGCAGCGAGTCTTGGCGAGTTTGGCGCAGCAGTTTGGCCGGCGGCAAGATCGCCGGTGAGCTACCGCCGCAGGCGCCACCGTGCGTGAGCGCAAGCCCGAGGTTGAAGAAAGCCGTGGAGCCCACATGTCAATCACTGCAGGATCCAGTTGTGGTTGGCGATCCAGTGCGACTGTGTTAGTTAACCCCGTAGCCCCCGGTGCAGCCCTGTTACGATTTGTTGATTTTAATCCAGTGAGCCCGGCTGATTTATTTGAATGTTTCCCGTTGAGAAATAATTTCAGGATTTAACCAAAATTGGAAAATCCATAACTTTCAGTAGAATGGTCCAAAAATTTCCAAATAAATTTTGTTCGAACCAGCATGAAGAATACTTTCCAGTGGCGCAGTTGGACTTGTATGAAAATCCTAATTTTGGTCAGAACACTATTATGAAAACACTTGATCTCCAGTAAAAATTTCAAGTTTATTGGACTTTAATTACTGGATTAATCAGTGCTCCAAATCTCTATGTTGTTATAAATTGAGAAAAATGGAAAATCGATTTCAAAAATTTCCCCAAACTTGAAAAATCAGTTTCTCCCTGTTGGAAGCTTAGAAAATAGTGAAACAAATTTTCCTAGAACCTGTGAAGTCCCCTCTACATGATACAACCACATGTAGCTGTAAGGTCTCAAAAATTTCAACCAAAATTTAGAGAAAGTTATTGCCTACCATAATCTTTAAGGACAACAAACTTCCTTGATCATCTCCTATTCTTTGCAACAGTCTCCACTATAGTCACTAGTATAAACCATAAAAGTCCCAAAGCCAACTAAGATGATTATCTTATTTTGATCCTAAGATATTAAATTATAACCTCAAGATATTAATTATTTTCAAAGTCATTCATATAGAGTATATGCATATCGTGTAGTAGCTGAGATCGAGGAGCAGCCGGAAGCTTTGGAAGTCCAGCTGCCAGAAACTAACGTAGACTCAGACTCGCGTTCAGGCAAGCACCGGTTTGCATTTAAGTTCCTTACAGTGTTTTTGCAGTTTTCATTTCACCTTATGTCTTCAGATGATTGTGCATTACGTTTAAGGTGTTTGACATCCACTTGCATGACCCACAAATCCCATGGAGTCTTGGGTAGGTCTACAACCTGTTGAGTAGAAACTGCTATGCTTATGCTCATAGGAATTCGGTTGAAGTCGAGTAGTTCGAATCTACTCGCAAGATAGGAATTTTATCACACAGGAGGAATTGGAATAAAGAAATGGTTTATGGATATGAAATTGAGACCGAGCAGGGGGTAGGATGCAGCGAGACGTGGTCTCACGTGCATAGCCCTGCTTATGTCAATTGAGGACCATTTCGTGTGCGCCCTGCTGGACAAGCTTGAAATGTACCAGCGACATATTGGAGAAATGGGCTCCAGTAAACTGACGTAGCTTGATACTAGTTTGTCGAGGCAATCCGTTCCGTTTTATAGGCGTGGGTTGAGGGCAGCAAGGTGTAAATCAGCTGGTGGGCACGTCAGAGTATGGCCCACGCAGTGACCTCCTGCTTGTGACGGATCGACCGGTTCGACATTCGAGTGTCTAGTAAAAGGTGGCCATATATGACTAGTACTAAAGTGCTATGTAGGTCTGCCGTAAGTACTCGCTGACATTTCCGAAAGTGCATATGTGTCGGGTTGTTCCGGGTGTGCTCTGATTGCAATCACCGTCCCTCGCGGTAATAGAGTACCACTTGTTCACTGCACTGTGACGTAGTAAATACTGAAGAAGTCAGGAGCATACGATGTATTGAATTACAATTGCTTTGCAACCTTGTATGGCTTAGAGATAGTACAATTAAAAGTTTATAGTTTCCCCATACTTTACCTGTAATAGCATTATGTGTTTTGTGCATGTCATATCATTGGCAAAGCGTTTCTTGTTTGATTGCGGAGTCTATGATGTGCCGTGCCTGAAGAATGTCATGTGGTACTTAAAAATATGAATATAAAGATCCACTTGTACGCGAGTTCTTTATGCTATTCCTTACCTATTCTTAGTATTCACCCTACATATGTCTAGTGAGACGGGTTAGTCATGCTGAACCTTAAGCTCACGTTTGCAGTTAACAAGTTTTTGCAGATTATACGACTGATGGCGGGTTCGATGACGAGGCTGCACCCCCTCCAGGGTTTACATCCGTGTGGGAACCCTACACGCCGCCATAAATTGGGTATTGCTAGTTCGAAGTATCCAGGGAATGGATGACTTTGCTTTTGCATAGCTAGTGCCAAGAGCGTAGCTATGATGTATAGTTCTCTTTCCTTTCGTAAATAAAGACTTGGTATTGTAAATTGTTCTTGTTCTTTTCTTGCATACTGTTGGGTGTCGCATCGCACGACACCACCCAACGAGATCCTTGGAGGTCGGGATTCCGGTCCACACACACAATTACCCATACGGAGTCATAACCGGATTGGGTACACGGTAAACCAACTATGAAGTCCATTCCAATCTCTTCCCACTTCCACTCTGGAACCTTTAATGGCAGCAATAATCAAGATGTCCTTTGATGTCCTGCTTTGACTCGTTGGCACACATCACACAAAGCTACATATTCAGCTATGTCCTTTTTCATGCTAGCCAACCAATAACATGTCTTCAAGTCCTTGTACATCTTTGTACAACGGGGATGAATTGAGTAAGGTGAGTCATGTGCCTCCTTCAATATCGTTTCTCGGATATGCTTATCATTGGGCACAACAATCCTCTTTTCAAGCCATAAAGTACCATGTTCATCCTAATCGAAGCTAAATTATCTTCCCTCTTGGGTCCTTTCTTTGATTTCTTGGATTTCCTCATCCTTTGTTTGCGCTTCTCGAATTTCTCGCTCCATGGTCGGATTTAACTCCATTATTCCCATCTCATTCACAAATTCAAGGTTCTACCATTCAAACTTCTTACATAACTCGGATGGAAACTCTCAGACCGTGAGTTGGTGGCTTACTCCTTTCCTACTAAAGGCATCGTCCACTACATTAGCCTTCCTTGGGTTATAATTGATCCCCACATCATAATCCTTGATGAGCTCCAACCATCTTCGTTTCCTTAAATTCAGGTCCGTTTGTGTGAATATGTACTTGAGACTCTTGTGGTTTGTATAAATCTCACACCTGTGACCAAGAATGTAATGTCTCCAAATCTTCAAGGCATGCTCTACAGCTGCATGTTCGAGATCATGCGTAGGATTAGTCTGCTCATGTTTCCTCAATTGCCTTGATGCATAGGATACCACTTGACCTTCTTGCATGATCACACATCCAAGTCCCTTTCTCAACGCGTCACAATAAATATCAAAACTTTTACTCACATCTGGCAATACCAACACCGGGGTTGCAGTTAACCTCTTCTTCAACTCCTCAAAACTGTCTTGACAAGCCAGAGTCCATTGGAATGCTTATCCCTTCATTAACAATTCCGTCATTGGCTTGGCTATTTTCGAAAAGTCTTTGATGAACCGGCGGTAATATCCAGCCATTCCGAGGAAGCTCCTTATTTCCTTGACATTATGCGGGGGTTCCCATTTCAACATATCTCTCGCTTTTCCTAGATCAACCGATACTCCTCCTCCTGAGATGATATGACCCAAAAATGACACCTCACTTAACCAAAACTGACACTTGTTGAACTTGGCATACAATTGATGCTCCCTTAATTTCTGCAACAAGAGCCTCAAGTGTTCCTCCTCGTTCCTCAAGTACATCATAATGTCATCAATGAACACCACAACAAATTTGTCCAAGTACTCCATGAAGACCTTATTCATGAGGTACATAAAATAGGCAGGTGCATTCGTCAATCCAAAGGACATAACAGTGTACTCATAAGATCCATACCGCGTCCAAAAAGCTATTTTGGGTATATCTGACGGACTTATCTTCATTTGGAAGTAGCCTGAACTCAAATCAATCTTGGGGAAAACACGGGTGCCCTTCATTTGGTCAAACAAATCCTCGATGCGGGGCAATGTATACTTGATCTTTATTGTCACCTCATTGAGATCTCGGTAATCCACACACATCCTTTGGAATCCATCCTTCTTGTCTACAAAAAGGAACTGGTGCTCCCCAAGGTGAAGAACTTGGGCGAATGAAACCCTTCTCTAGTTTTCTCCGCTAACTCCTTAGGAGGCATCCTATATGGCCTCTTAGCTATAGGTGCAGTTCTAGGTATTAACTCAATAACAAATTCTGTGACTCGATCAGGTGGCATACCTGGCAACTCATCTGGAAACACATACAAGAATTCACACACAACTGGAATCTCCTCAATTGCAGCACCATCTATGTGATTAAGCTCCACTTGTTTCAGTTCATGTTGAGATGCTTCAAATTCTACGGTGATCCCTTCCTCATTGGTCAACTTCGCCGTCTTTGTGGAACATTCAATGACTCCATTGTGCTTCCTCAACCAGTCCATACCAAGTATAATGTCCAATCCTTGAGAATACAAAACAATGAGGTTGGCGAAGAAGTATAACCCCCTTATTCTAAGGCTTACTTCTCGACATACTATATTTGTCCTCATCTTTCCTCCAGGAGACTAAACCAATAGAGTATACTTCATATGAGAGATAGGCAAACTACACTTGGCAACATACTTCGATGCAATGAATGAATGCGATGCTCCAGAATCAAATAACATAGTCGTTGGGTTGGAGTTTGCGAGAACATACCAATCACCATGCCATCCGCTTATTGCGCTTCCTCCATAGAGACATGGTTCACATTGCCACAAGCAAAATTCTGCTGTCCACGGTTGCCTTGAGGCGCCCCTCCATTCGGTCTTGGGTTCTGTCTTGGGGCATTGCTTCATTGACCAAAGTCTGACATAGGACATTGGGATGCAAAATGTCCTACTTCTCCACATGTACAACACTTCTTAGCTGCACCAGAATTTGGACGGACTTGATTCTGCACATTTGCACCAGGAAAATTGGCACAAGGTGCATAAGGCATTGGAGGCCTAGGTGCTTCCATGTCGGGGCTTTGCTGCACAAACTGAGGCTGAGTTGGACGAGGTTGATAACCAGAGCGTTGAGCAGGCGTAGGTGTGCTGTAATATGGCGCATTGGATGGTGCAAAGCGAGGGCACACATTGCTTCCTTGTTGCTGTCCCTGATATGGTGCCTTCCTCTTAGTATCTTGCTCGATCTCACGGAGCTTGTTCTCAACCACAATTGCCTTGTCCACTAGCTTCAGGAAGTTTGCATAATCACAGTTGAGCAATTGTACCTGTATCTCATTGTTCAAGCCTCTCATGAACAAGTATTGCTTCCGGCTGTCCCAGCTGACATCTTCAGGGGCGTACCTTGAAAGTGGAGTGAACTTATTGAGATATTCACTCACGCTTGATCTTCCTTACCTCAATTTCTCAAATTCTTGCCTCTTTAGGATCATAACACCTTTTGGCACATAATGAGAACAGAAGCTCTCCTTGAATTCAGCCCAAGTGATCCTCTCCTGATTCTCATGGGTGTTGCATAAAGAATCCCACCAATTCGCAGCTGCTCCAACTAGTTGATGGGAAGCAAATAGAACCTTCTCCCGGTCACTGCATTGGAGCTAAGGTGGGTGGCCTAGTCCTTATGAACTCTCCCAACCTGTTATGAGGCAGTGGGGGTGGCGGCGGTGGAGGCATGTGGGGCTGATTGTTGTAGCTAGCTTGCAGCTGTCCCATAGTTTGTATCATGGTCTGCATGAGCTGGTTCTACATGGCCAATAGCTGCTCAAGATTGTTAGCTCCCTGGGCAAGTCCTTGTCCATTGTTGTTCTGAGGTGCCCCATTGTTCTCCTCCTCATCATTGGCATCCCTCTGGTTGTGAGTTCTCACCATCTAAAGAAAAGCAAGAGAGAAGAATTTAGAAGACGTCCCCAACTATATGAATCAAGGGATATGAAACTAAGAAACTACCTATACAAGCCTATATGAACATGGCAATGCTAAAGCATCCCAAAATCCTCTACTAAGCACACATGCAGAAATACATAGCAATCAATACACCAAGCAAATACACATCAATTCCGAGTGCTCCTATGTGCTCTAAAGTGTCCATTCTATCTAGGCTGCGTCCTACGGTCAACCTGCGGCTTTGATACCAATTTGCGACACCCGGTTCCGAAAAATGAACCAAGTGCAGTATATGTGTGCCCAAGACGTTCAACACACATACACAAGTGATTCAAAATGATAAACAGATAATTACCACAAAACAAGAATAATTAAGCACTTTTATTACAAAATTCAGAATATCCTCCAATTACAGCTCCAGTGATTATTAATGACAAGTCTGAGACTAATACAGCGAAAATATACTAAATCTAAGCTAAATGAAATAAGCAAGCTAAGCACAAAGGGTAGCGCGGCTCCAAACAACAACACGGGCAAAGCTAACGGCGGCACACAGCCTTGGACTCCTCATTAACGTCGTGATACTCCCAATCCCGACCACTATTGGTGGGGCAATTGCAAGGTTGAGTACATATCGTACTCAAGTGTGGAAAGTATGACATGTAGCTGATACAAATGACGACAATAGCAAACGTTAAGTGCTAAAAAGTACATTAAAACATTTGAAGATCAGTATATTATATGTATGTGAAGTAAACCCATTGTATACCACAATAATTATCATAGTATAAGTCCATATTCCATATCCAACACCATTATACCAGATTTCAATATTACCATTAACCATATCCAATACCATGATTCAATACATAACTAGCCATAACCATATTACCAACCATAACCAGTACCAAACCACCCTAGTACCAAAATATAACAAAACCATCCCAAATCCCAAGTGTCCCTCTAATCATGTGAGGGTCCAGGTTGCTCCTAACCGGGAGCTTGCTATCATGATAGTTTTTAAGACTCTGCAGATTTTGTACCACTTTACCCACATGTTCGTGATTTCATCACCTTTCAGTGACTAGGAACCTCTATTATGTTGTCTCACACTTCTGTTGTTGTGTGCCCAAGAGATCACAAGATATCCTTTACAAAGGGATTACTAGCATCTACGAACCCACTAAGGCTTCACCGGTGGCGATGCCTCCACTGAGCACATCTTAACCCAAGGGCCCCCTCTTGTGCCATTCGGATCCCAAGGAGTCCCGCCACAAATACAAACCCAATCCGACTTCCTCTTCCCCGGTGCGCCAAATGATCCGCGCAATACTAATAATACCCTAATTAATCAGCTACCCCGCACCCATACTTGGCCTCATGGTGGCACTGTAAATCTAGGATGGTCGCTCAACGAATCGGTCCTTAGATCTAAAGCAAGGGAAACCACCATAACATCCAACCCAATCCACAAACCATGCTTGCTTAGATGAACCATTACCGTGTTACCATTAACCATGTTCATCAGTGTACATTATCCATCATCTCAATAATCTATAATTAAGTAACTTGGTTGTTTTCCCATCCCAATTAAGTTGAGCGAAGACAAAAGGTAAAAAAGCTCTTCCCGACTCTCTACAATGTATCCCAAGCGACAAGGGTGGTCAAACAAGACTAGTAAACTAGTATCTTGGGTTTCCCATCAATTTGACACAAGCAATGCAATTTTGCAAACAAAAAATTTAAAAACAGAATCAATGTGTTCAAGGACACTTGCCTTGCTCTTGGGCTTGATTGGGATCAAAGACTTCAAAGTGTTGGTGCTGAAGGTCTTCTGCAGCACCCTCTAGAGCGAATCCTTCTATTCCGCGCAACGAACATACAAGACAAGAATCACAATCAATAGATGCGCATATGTTACTCAATATGACATGACATGCATGATTAATGCAAATGCAAAGTGAAACAAGTTAATGAATTACTATTAATGATTACTAATCATTTATAACGGCTCTTAAAAAGTTTTAACAGGTTCAAGTTGATTCAATTAAATTCAAAATAAATTTAATAGTAGTTAGATCTAGAGGTTGGACAAGTCCGCTCTAGGGCCGGACTAGTCCGCCCTACGTAGAACCAGCGAGCTAGGGCTTTCTAGATGGACATGAATTTGGAGAAACGGGGTTGAATTCAGGTTAGAAAGAGAAGGTAGAAGATATACCATGTGTTTAGAACTCCAAAAAATCAAGAGTTTTGGAGGCAACACTTGGATCTTGATGCTCTAGGGTTGATGGAGAAACGTGAAGGTGACTTGTTGATGAAGAACGAAAACTTGATGGAGATCTTGATCACTTGATCCTCTTTCGTTTCCTCCTCTTCTTCTTTTTGCTCTGGATCTCCTTCTCCTTCTAGGTGGCAACTCCCACGAACTAGGGTTTGGGTGTGTTTCGAAAGTGGCATAGAGATGTAAAGTTAAGGGGTGGGGTTGTGTATATACAGGTTGAGGATTAGGGTTTGATGAAGGTCGGTTTTAGGAGGGTGGAGGCTGGTGTGGGGTCCCACATGGGGTCCAAAAGGCTTAGACACGACGTCCTTAGGCCCACTTAAGGCAAAGCCCAAAAACACATCATGGAACAAAAGATCATCTCGAGTTGCGATCACCGGACAAGTCCGCACTATGCCGGACTAGTCCAATCGCTAGTCAAAGAAAAATCGTATAAGTGCGGACTATATCAGACAGGTCCGAACTTAGTCAGACAGGAAAATGGACAAGTCCGGCACAAAACGGACAAGTCTGGACAAGTACAAGGACTTAGCAAAATTATCAAGGAATCAGGATACCAAACTAGTCCACAATAGACTGGACAAGTCCGAAATCAGTATAGAGAGAAAAACAGACTTGTTCGCAGGAAAACAGACGTGTCTAAAGAAAGGTCAGCGAGAAAAATGGACTAGTCCGCACCAAAAATGGATAAGTCCGCACTTCCCAGAATTCTTAAGTGCGGTTTTGCTTCTAATTCATTTTAGACTTATTTCTTGTTTTGTGGATTTTTACTAAACATGTATATGAACTTATGCAATGCATGAAAATGAGAGTGTTACACGGCTCTAGGGGGATCATCGGGTACCAGCTTCGGAAGAATACAAATACATGGGAGGCCACCAGCTCCGCTAGCTCCCTTCCCTCGACTTCTAGCCGCCTCGCAAGGACAGTGTTCGCCGTCCCCAATGTCGAGCACAGGGAGTCCAAAACTGGGAGCAACTCGGTAACCCACTAAGATAGTTCCCCACGCGGGACTGGACCAAGGCCGAGGGGTTCCAACACCGCCCCAGCACGGGCCAGGAAGTCCCAGATCCCTTAGGCCTCGGCCGCGCGGGAGGCCTAGAGGCTCTCCGCCTCTCTCCGCGCAAACTCCTCCCGGCCGGCGAGCTATCATGCACGACGCTCTAGATTGTCCTCCTGGTGCCTGATGGCGAGCTCCAAGTCTTGCAAAGCCTAGTGATTCTCCTCCAGGCTCCGGAAGACCTCCTCCTCCTTGGCTACCAAGTCCCGTTCTGTGTCAGCAATAGCAACCTCGCGGCGGAGCAACTCCAGCCGTTGATCCTCCATAGCTTTAGGCGGGCTGCATGGGCCTTCAAGGCATTCACCTCAAGCTCCTTGTCCTTGGCGTCGACCAACTTCACCAAACGCCGCTCCTCTGCAAGCTGGTCCCACTCTCGGGTGAACGCATCCTGCGTCTGGCGCAAGACGGACTGGGCCGCGGCAACAGCAACGGTGAGAGGGATCGGCGCGACAGTCGCCACGGACGACTGCCCCTCCGCCCCTCCTACCGACGCCATTGCAAAAACAAGCGCCTGGGGACCATATGGTTCCTTGGCTGGAGCTTCAGGAACCGCTGCGCCGCTGCCCGGCGCTGAAGTCCCCTCCTTCGCTCTAAGGACATTGCCGGCAGCTGGTAGTGAATCGCCATCTTGCGCGCTAATGACATCAGGCATCGGCACCGGTTCAACGGTGGGTGGTTCCACTCTGCCGAGGGAGGCAGCTACGACCAAGGTAGCCTCCTCCTCTCTTGGCACTTCTTTGCCTGGCGCCACTTCAACTTCACCTTCCACGACAAACGGGGGTCCAGAGATGTCAACGCCAACAAAGGTCGATGCACCTACGGGCGTAGGATGTGGCGCGGCAGACCCCGTTCCAGCTTCGGGAGAGGCAGGGGCTATCAAGCCCACCCCTGGAAGCACCAAGGGCACCAAGTCGGCTGACGATGCCCTAAAAAGTCAAGGTAAATCTTTGTCAAGGAGAAAAAAGAAAATTAGAGTAATAGTAGAGGAAGAAGTTGTGGTTTACCGGCGGGTCGGACCGCTCCAGTGACCCTGGCCTTCCACCCCGCGCGATAGATCGAGGTTGCCGAAACCTGACGACAAGGCCGATGCTGCCGTCTCTGGCACCGACTCGGATCAACCCGTGCGTGCGCAGTCACCTGCGCAGACCCCTCTAAACCTCTTTTGGTAACAGGGCCACTGCTAGAATTGGAGACTATGTCGACCACAGAAGCTTCAGCCCCTCCGGCTCCCTCGCGACGGGAGATGGGAGTATCGTCTGTGGGGACCGGAATCCACACATCCGAGGATCTCATTGGGTGGTGTCGTACGATGCGGCACCTAACAGCACACACGAAAAGGATACCAAAACGTACAAAGTTTTCATTTCAGAATAATCAGAGTTTACAAAAGAGTGTACAACAAGGGTACACACGCAGTGGAAAATACATACTCATAATCTCACCTAACTAAGCAGGAGAGAAGACGTCCATGCCTTCTCATTAGCAACAAGAAGAACATTCAGCAGCGGCATGGTTCACATGAGATTTATCTCGATATCTCGAGATCTCATGTACAACCTGAACAACGGAAGTAAACCAAATACCTGCAAAAATCGTTAAAGCGCAAACGTGAGCATAAGGCTCAGCTAGACTAACCCGTCTCACTAGACATATGCAAGGGGACACTAAACATAGGTAAGGTGAAGCATAAATGACTCGCCTACAAGTGGATCCTTATAATCAAGTTTTAAGTAGAAAATGACATTCTCCAAGCACGGCACATCATGGGCTCCACAATCAAACAAGAAACGCTTTACCGATGATATGACATGCTCAGAGCACATAATGCTATTACAACTAAAGTATGGGGAAATTGTAAACTTTTCATTGTACTATCTCTAAATCATACAAGGTTGCAAAGTAATTATAATTCAATACAATATGATTTTCTGGCTTCTTTAGTATTTACTACGTCACGACACAGTGAACAAGTGGTACTCTATTACTGCGAGGGACAGTGATTGCAATCAGGACACACCTGTACAACACGATAGATACGTCATTCGGAAGTGTCAGCGAGCACACCCGTACCTACATAACACTTCAGTACTAGGCGTATATGGCCACCTTTCACAAGAAACCCGAACGCCGAGCCTGTCTCACCTCCGCGAACAGAAGGTCTCCGCACGGAACACCTCATGTGTCCGCCGACCGATTTACACCTTACTGTCCTCAGCCCACCCCTATGGATGGTGAGTTAATTGGCCTCGACACCCCAGTTATCAAGTTACATCAGTTTATTGGATTTCATATGTCCATTATGTTGTCGGTACAAGTCAAGCTTGTTCAGCGGGGCTGCACACGAAGCGGGCCTTAATCGGCACAGGCAGGGCTACGCGATCGAGACTCACTTCTCGCCGCTTCCTATCCATTCCCTGCCCAGTCTCCATTTCATTATATTCAGCAATTTTGTATCTAACCAATCCTGTGAGATATGTCCTACATCTCTCTCGAGTAGATTCCAACTACTCGACTTCTACCGGATTTCCTATGCATTAGCAAGGTAGTTACTACAGGTCAAATTGTAACTTGTTCCAACCAACTCCTGGGATTTTTGGTCATGCAAGTGGAGTATCAAACACCTTATACGTAATGCACAATATCAACTAAAGACGTAAGTGAATAAAACTGGAAAAGTTTAAAAAAGCTCTTAAATGCAAACCGGGGCTTGCCTTAGTTTGCGACTCAAATAAATGTCAATTGTTAGGGCTTGGTCTTCCTCCGGAGAACCTGCCATGGAACTTCAGTGGGAACACCTTGGCCTTCTCCTCCAAGTGAAGCTCCTCGTCGATCACCTACCATCACGTTTCCTATCGACATGATGTGCATATAAGTAAGTAATATAAGGAAACACTAGAGTTAAGAAGATTGTGTACTCTTTAGGAACGATGAGATTGACTAAGAGGAACAAACATGCCTCTATTGTGTAGATAAACAAAGGATGACTCAAGGTGGCATAGTAGTGTCGAGATAAGCACTGAAAGGTGCAATGTAATGACACATCGCAATTTTAGCACTCGACACTTGGAGCTATGGCGCTCAAAGAGTGATAAGGTAGAATGGTGAAGAAGCATTACTGGACTGTGTGATGTAAGGAAGACTAAACGATCAAGATGGAGCATTGAAAGCTTAATACATGAGTGAACTGTGCAATAAGAGGTTGTGACTTAGAAGTCGACCAGTGAAGTTACACAAACTTATTAAGGAGTAAACCTAATTACGTGACAAGTGTGGTTGCAGGGTTTTGATAAGGATGAACCAGGGTGAAACTCTAGCGACACTTGGGAGTGAAGTGAGATCAACATTGCTTGGACTCAAAGAGTCATAAAAAGCACTGTTAACCTA
The DNA here is from genome assembly GCA_036927565.1 of Tuctoria greenei. Classification (NCBI taxonomy): domain Eukaryota; kingdom Viridiplantae; phylum Streptophyta; class Magnoliopsida; order Poales; family Poaceae; genus Tuctoria; species Tuctoria greenei. The sequence continues at coordinate 123,015,363 of JAYESD010000009.1, read as the reverse complement.
GCATGAGTACCAAGACAAAGTTCAATTGACTTTTAGGTAAAGTAGTTTCTACGGCAAGCTCCTCGAGCATCGTTCAAGTGCCTCACGACGACACTAATGTAGTGTCTTCTGCAAGCTTGTCTAGGTGAGCTCAGTAAGCTCCCAGGACTTCAACATGATGTGAGGCTCTGCCGTGATGATGTGTTTTGCCATATCGGGAAGATTGTCTCCTCGACGTTCACATCGACCCGGACTCGTCAACAGTGGTGAGCAGAATCTCGAACACCACCTCATGAGTCGGAGAGTTAGGGACTCCACTTAGATGTCGACAAAAGACTCGACGAACCTGCCGTCGATGAAGAGGTACACCTAGGTAAGCAATTCTGCGAACGGAAAGGAAACGTCCTCGACACGACTAAGAAATTCTTATCCAAGGTTCCACTTGGACTAGTTCTCCTCGTCAGTCGCAACGTTCTCGCAGTATTCTACCCTAGGTCATCAGTGGTCACCAATACACTCGGTTTGACCTAGAAGGCATTTCATCGAGCATCTAGTCTACACCTAGGACTCGACGAGTCTCGCCTTGACTAAACCCAAATTTGGCTAAACGACTGTCGACCGTTGTGTCGTGGTTGTGTTTCAACATCATGTACGTTACAGGCATCCTTCATCTCGATGCCAGGACACGATAACGGCTCGGAGCGTCACGATGACGTCATATGGTCAACGACGTCGACGCGGCTCATGGTGGAGCATCACGAGCACGCACGGACAGGCCGACGTGAGACAAAGGACAAAAGAGGTCAACTTAGGGATTTCTATTAGAATGATATTAATGCGGAAATTGGACGTACGACTTGACAACATATGAGTAACCTTATCAATCACCATGAACGGACCTCGATGACGTCAAGCAAGATAGTTTAGGGCAAGGCTCACCTTGTAGGCATTTCGCCGAACATCTTGGGTGTGTACTTGATTTCTGTCGCTTCATCACCATTCAAAGGGCATCTTGGCACTTATCTTGGTCGAGTTGCCACACCACTACAGACCTTGGACCAGTTGTCGATATCATTGTGTCAACGGTGTGTTCCTGCATCTTATCCATCACCCACATCCCATTCATCACTGGTTGGGCGCTGCCACGACGCAAAACGGGGCAACGATGTCGGGCGTCGACCATCGGTTGAGGTGTTGGACGGTGGCAAGGAACTGCAGCACGGCGGCGGACAAAGAGTGTTAGCGGCAGCATGGAACATGGCGAGTGCGGTCAAGGGGCGGCGAGGTGTGAACAGCGCTGTGGCTGTCGACGCGGTTGGTGCGGGCGCGATCAGCACGCGTGTTGTTGGCATGGCGAGATTTCTTGTAGCTGATGGGCAAGCAACGCGGCGCAGTAGCAGTACGGCAAGGAACTCGACCGAGGGCGCGCTCGCTGGAGCAGGGGAGCAGAGTCGCGGCTGTGTTGCGCGGGAGCGAGAGCAGACCAGGCACGAACAAGCAGCAAGACAGTGGCGCTCGACCATGGCTCGGCAAGGCGCTGGAGCAGGGCGCACCGCGGCAGGGAGGAGACGCGCGCGGCGTTGGCGGCGCAGTGCTTGCAGGGACAAGGGGGGAGGAGGCGCGCATAGCATCGGCGGCGCGTGGGGGCGGCGCCGGTGAGGATCACGGCCGTGAAGGTGGAGCGCGCGCGACATCGGCGGACTGAGAAAGCGGACGGCGGGGGAGGCTGGGGCAACGCGCGCGGGCCGGCGGCCAGGCGAGGAGGAGGCGCTGCGCTCTGTGGCGCTGGCGGCGGTGAACGCGCCGTCGGCGGCGTCGTGGGCGACGAGGAGGCGGCCGACGTGGGGCGCGATCGACGGGAGGAGCCGCGGGCAAGGGGGCATGGCTGCCGGTGGTCGGGAGCAGCCAGGGCGCCAGAGGAGATGAGGGCGAGCGGGCAAGCGGGGGCGCGCGGCTCGGGGACAGCACCGGAGGCGGGCGTAGGCACAAGCAGGCGCTTGCTCGCGATGGGGAAGAAAGGAGAGGGAGCGATGCCGTGGATAGGACCGAGTCGGGAGCTGGGATAAGGACCGACGTTGTCCATCGCGGTGGCGCTGCATGCGTCGGCGTGGAGGCAGGGGAGGAAAGAGAAAGGAAGTGCCGACCTGACCTGTGGGGACCACCTATGGGACCCACTTCCCTCATTCTTTCCAAAATTCAATTAGGGCTAGCAAACATGCTTCAAAAATAGTCAACTTTGGCCCAATGACCAAATAAAATGTGGAGAATTTTATGGTGCAATCTGATTTCAAAACTGAGCAAGTTGAATTTTGAACTCAGGTTTGAATTTGAATTCAAGCGGTGATACTTGATTCAATGAAATAAATGGTAGATTAGGTTCAAAAATCCTGAAACTTTGAAGTTAACCTTTCTGAACCATAAGGGACCTCAGGAAAAATTTGGAGTTGATTTGGACAAAGTTGAGCACAAAGTTTAAATTTGAAGTCGAGGTTGATTAAACTCTCAGTACGTGTCCAATAAATGGAAAACGTGCTTCAAAAATTTTGAAACTTTACTGGGAGTCTAATTGGAATATTAGAAGTTCATGGAAAAATTTACGGCATGAGATTTGAATATTTTTTTGATGTCCCATTTTAGGGTTGGAATAATTCCTTTTTCTTCCTCTCTATTTTGTTTTCTTTTCTCCTTTACTTCTTCATTGAAAATGTGAATACTTGGAAATTAAGGATTTTGTCGGTACCCTAAAAACCATACACCCCCTGAGGTTACAAAGATCTCAAGGGAAGGACGTCTACTCAAATTGAAGACCCTCGGAGGCCCACTTGTCAGACATAACCGGACCTGCTTCTCCAACATGGTTAACCCCTAGGTTGCCACGTGTACTGCCAGACCGGAGCTACTGCCCACAAGGGTGAAGCTCCGGGCTAGGTACCGAAACGGCACCTCCGGACTTAACCCCTGACCGAGAGAAGCTCCAGACCTGACACGTGCCAGGCCACCCCGGAGCTTCCCGCTTCCCACAAGCAAGCTCCGGAGCTGCCACGTATCCAAACGTCGGAGCTGGCCGCCTCAAACCTCCGGAAGACATTGTAACGACTCCGGATCATCAAAGGATAGCCGCGGACATCAAGACCCGATTAATTGTCATTAATTCCATGTTAATGACACTTAATCGGACAATCTTAACACCTGTAACGGCACTGTCGGAGCCTGTTACAGGGTTATTAACAACAATTAATCGTGTATCAATACTAGTAACCGCCGGGGCCACATGTCGGGCCAGACTAACTTGTAACGGTTTGTCCTTGTACTATAAAAGGACAGACCGACGATACACGGAAAAGGAGAAGGCTCTCGAACGCTCTCAGGCACACACGCATTGACGTGAGCTTTCATACATAAACTAATACAACACCACACACTTGTGGAGTAGGGTATTACGCTCAGGCGGCCCGAACCACGTAAACCACTGTGTCTCTCGTGTCCAATCGTGATTCACCTTCTTGAGTCTCCGCGCGCCCACACCAAACTACAAACTCCTTCAGCACTTTAGTAGTGTCAGGAGATCTGCCGACTCCAACAGTCGACAGTTGGCGCGCCAGGTAGGGGTGCCTGAGATTTTCAAGAATGGTGAATTCTGCGGCTGGATCATCCAACGGGCAACCTGCTGCTCAGGCTGTCGGGGGCAATCCCTCCAACATGCAGCCACCAGCAGGAGCCTCAGCACCAGCAGGAGTCACACTCCCACCACCACCATCTTCTCCGGCAAAACGTGCCGGGAAACATGATGGTGCGCCGGCGTCACATACTGCGCCAGCAAGTCATGACAACCCAGAACACGCGCTCCATGCAGCGCGTGCTCTTCTCCAGCGACCACCACCTCCGGATGCATCTCGAGATGCCATGGAGCAATGGAGGGCTGATGTTGAGCATTTGGTCGCAGCAGCGGCCGAACGCCTCAACAACCAGGGTCCTCCTCCTTCAGGGCGAGCCCCGTCGCAGCGACGGACATTGTCTGGAAGACTTGGTCCGCATGTCTCCAACAACCGAAGACGAGCTGCGTCACAGCAAGTGACGTCGTTGCCCTCTGGGGCACGACGCACCCATACGGTATCTCGGTTTTCGACACATGACCTCCGGGCGGAGCTTGATCGCTGATACCGCCAACAGGATGGTCGTGTCCATATCGAGCGAGCTCGAGAAAGACGGGATGCTCAAGACCTTTCTACTCTGGAAGGAGTAGGAGGAGGCTGTTCCGCCCTAGCCATGCACCTGCGCATGGTTAGATGGCCACTGAAGTTCCGGCCACACTTGCCGGAAAAATTCGACGGGACTGTCAACCCCGTAGAATTTCTGCAGATATACTCCACTGCAATCTTAGCAGCTGGAGGAAACGAGGCCGTAATGGCCAACTACTTTCCAGTGGCCTTAACTGGGACCGCCAGGTCCTGGTTTATGAGCCTTCCACCCAACTCTATCGACAGTTGGGAGGAGCTGTGCCGTCAGTTCACTGCCAACTTCGGGAGTTCATACACTCGACCGGGCACTGAACTAGACCTTTTTGCGGTCGTGCAAAAAGGGGAAGAATCTTTGCGGTCATTCATCTAGAGGTTCTCTCAGGTACGCAACACAATCCCTTCTATCTCAAGCGCTTCTGTCATTGTGGCATTCAGACAGGGTGTACGAGACAAGAAGATGTTGGAGAAGCTGGCGATCAAAGAGATCACCAGCGTCACGGAGCTCTTCAGCTTGGCAGACAAATGTGCCAGAGCTGCGGAGGGCCGTGAAATGCACTCCAAACCAGCCTTGGAGGATCACAAAAAATCCTCCAAATAAGAAGCCGCTACCTCCGGGAGTAGCAAGAAGAAAAAGAAGACCAACGGCAAGAAGAAGTCGTCGGCCAGCACATCCAACGTTGCAGCCACTGCAACTCCTGGTGGCCGGGGGCCACGCCGCGAGAAGCGACCTCGACCGTCTTCCGAAGACGGCGGCAAATCCAAAATGTGGTGCCCCATTCACAAAATGGGCAGCCACAGGCTGGAAGACTGTCGGGAGGTCCAAAACCTTGCCGAGCGCTACAACAAGCACCGGGAAGGGTCTCCTTTCCGACAGAGGGAGGGAAAACAGAAGGTTGACGAAGCTCCGGCTGAAGAGGAGTTAGGGTTTCAGGACCCCAAAAAGGTCCTGAAAGCCGTCTACACCTCCGTCGACGATGACTCCGATGTCTCCGACAACGAGCGTCGGAAAACCATGAACACCATCTTTGGTGGATCATGGGACATCACTTCTCGTCGTGTCATCAAGACTATGCGGCGGGATATGGCTGCTATAGCTCCTACAGCTAGACCGGAGCCACATCGAAAGTGGATGGACACACCCATCACTTTTGATGCTTCGGACTGTCCTCGAAGCATGGTCGGAGCTGGCCAATTACCCTTGATGGTATCTCCCACCATCAACAACATCCAGCTCCATGATGTTATGGTGGATGGAGGTTCGGGGCTGAACCTTATAAGCTTTGAAGCTTTTACCAGACTTCAGCTTCGACCTTCGGATCTTCAGCCCTCTCGACCATTCTCCGGAGTAGGTCCGGGGGCCATTACCCCACTCGGAGCTATAATTCTCCCCGTTACCTTCGGGACACGGGAGAAGTACCGCACCGAGAAGTTGGTCTTCGACGTTGCTCAGATCAACTTACCATTCAACGCCATCTTGGGTAGACCTGCCCTATACAAATTTATGGCAGCTGCTCATTATGTATACTTGGTGTTGAAGATGCCAACACCAGCAGGCGTTCTCCGGATTCGTGGAGATCGCACCGCCGGAGTAACTGCTCTGGAGGAGCTCCATGCACTCACCACTGTGCAAGAGGAGGACTCCAGACAGGGGCAAGCTCCAAAACCTCCGAGCATTCGGCAACGAGGCTCATCCTCTGCTCCCCGTGTGCAGCCAAGCGGCAACACCGACATCCCCGTCAAAGTCGTCCAAATTGGTTCCGATGTCACTCAAACCACCCGCATATCGGGTGGGTTGAATGACAAATAGGAACTCGCGCTCATCATTTTCCTCCGGGCTAACGTTGACGTATTTGCTTGGCAACCGTCACAAATGCCTGGGATCCCAAGGGAAGTGATTGAGCACAATCTGAAGATTTACCCCGATGCTCGACCTGTGCATCAGAAACCTCGGAAGCAATCTGTAGAGTGACAGAACTTCATTCGACAAGAAGTGAAGAAGTTGCTCGAAGCCGGATTTATCCGAGAAGTCTTCCATCCAAAATGGCTGGCAAACCCAGTCGTTGTGCCCAAGGCCGGCGGGAAACTTCGGATGTGCATCGACTACACCACACTGAATAAGGCATGTCCAAAAGATCCACTCCCACTACCTAGAATAGATCAGATAGTGGATTCCACCTCCGGGTGCGAGTTACTGTGTTTTCTAGACGCATATTCTGGATATCATCAAATCAGGATGTCTAGGGAGGATGAAGAGCATACTTCATTCATCACAGTGGATGGATTGTATTGTTACACAGCCATGCCGTTTGGTCTCAAGAATGCAGCTTCAACTTTTGTACGAGCTATGTACAAAACTTTCGAAGAACTCATCAGAGACATAGTGGAAGTGTACGTCGATGACATCGTGGTCAAAGTCAAGAACAAGGAGTCCCTCTTGGACACCTTGCAGGCTGTCTTCGACAAGCTGCGAGCCACCCGCACGAAGCTAAACCCAGACAAGTGCGTCTTCGGGGTTAGTTCCGAAAAGCTTCTTGGTTTCCTGGTAAGTCACCGGGACAAAGAGGCTAATCCGGCGAAGATAAAAGCCATTGAAGACATGCGGCCACCAACCCGCATCAAAGACGTCCAAAAATTAACTGGATGTCTAGCAGCCCTCAGCCGGTTCATTTCAAGACTGGCGGAAAGAGCACTTCCCTTCTTCAAGTTACTGAGGAAGTTCGGACCATTCCAATGGTCTGAACAAGCAGAGAAGGCATTCCAGGAGCTGAAACAGTTCCTCACCACCCTACCAGTCCTGGTAGCTCCGAACCCTGTTGAGCCTTTGTTGCTTTACATTTCAGCTACTGACGAAGTCGTCAGTATGGTTCTGGTTGCGGAGAGACCGGAACTACCCAATACTCAGGAATCAAGACCCCTTCGGGAGGGTCCGGAGGTTCCTGAAAGCGGGTCTGGGTCCCAGCTCCCAGACTCAAACCCACAAGAAGCCACTTCAGAGGACCCGGACCCCTCTAAGAGGGTCCAGGTCATTTCTGAAGAAGCTCCGGGTTCCTCCACCGAGAACCCGGAGGTCCCCGAAGAGAGTCTGTACCCCTCCGAGAGGGTCCGGATCAATGAAGAGGAAGCTCCGGACCCCTCCGGGAGGGTCCGGACCATTCAACGCCCGGTATACTTCATCAGTGAAGTGTTACATGATGCCAAGACTCGATACCTAGAGGTGCATAAACTGCTTTATGCAGTTCTTATTGCCTCAAGGAAGCTTCGACACTATTTCCAAGCTCACAAAGTCTCGGTGGTGACCTCATATCCACTTCGAGCGATCCTGCATAATCCCAATTCAACTGGGAATATTGCAAAGTGGGCAGCGGAATTGGCTGAATTCGATCTTGAATTCATTCCGAGACAAGCAATCAAGAGTCAAGCGTTGGCAGATTTCGTGGCAGAATGGACTCCCTCTCCATTAAACCCTGGGGGCCCCAGCGAGCAGAAGACGGAACCTCAAGTTCCAACCTTCACTAAGCCTCACTGGACCCTTTACTTCGACGGCTCGATGCAGAAGCAGGGAGCCGGAGCTGGAATCCTTCTCCTCGCACCAACTGGGGAGAAGGTGAAATACATGGTACACCTTGACTTCAAGGCAACCAACAACATGGCGGAGTATGAAGCACTCATCTATGGATTAAAGGTGGCACTATCATACGGTGTCAAGCAATTGCTGGTCAAAGGAGATTCACAACTCGTCATCAAGCAGGTGAAGGGTGAATGCTCCTGCAATAATCTCCAGCTGGCTGCTTACCTCCTTGAAGTCCAGAGGCTTCAGAAGGACTTCGAAGTCCTAGACCTTCACCATGTTCAGCGTGCTCACAACGCTGAAGCTGACGAACTCTCGACCAAGGCGTCAACTGGAGCTCCGGCTCCTGATGGAACCTTTGTTCGGAGGTTGTCAAAACCCACAGTTCAGCCTGCCGAACTGAACCAAGGGGGCGAGATCAGCATCCCGAAGCTGACGGTCCCGATGGCCCTGTTACCATGGCAGCCATCAAGGGTCGTAGGTGCTGCCGGAAGCTCCGAGCAACCCAGCACGCAAGACTCAAATGCTCAAGTCAGTTCCGATGCATGGATCTCGGAGATCCGGAGCTACTTGAAAGACAACATCCTTCCTGACGATGATGTATCCGCTGATCGGGTAGTCAGATTGGCTAAAAGATACACGTTGATAGAAGGGGATCTCTACCGGCGCGGTGCCAACAGCATCCTAATGCGGTGCATCACAAGGGAAGAAGGCTGCGAGCTCCTCGCAGAAATCCCTGGAGGCGAGTGTGGGAACCACGCATCTTCCCGCACGCTGGTCAGAAAAGCCTTTCGGCACGGCTTCTACTGGCCTACAGCGCTCCAGGATGCCACTGAGCTGGTGAAGAAATGCAAAGCATGCCAATTTCATGCAAAGCAAATTCATACACCTGCTCAGCCCTTACAAATGATACCTCCCACATGGCCTTTCGCTGTGTGGGGGATGGACATCTTGGGACCCTTCCCTAGAGCCGTCGGAGGTTACAAGTTCCTGTACGTCGCCATCGACAAGTTCACCAAGTGGCCGGAAGCAACCCCCGTTGTGACGATCAACAAACAATCTGCAATCAATTTTCTACAATCCATCGTGAGCAGATTCGGAGTCCCAAATAAGATCATCACTGATAATGAGACTCAATTCACAAGCTTCGCATTTCAAGGATATTGCGAAGACCTCGGCATACAAGTTTGCTACGCTTCCGTAGCTCATCCTGCCAGCAATGGACAAGCCGAGAGAGCAAATGCAGAGATCCTTAAAGGACTCAAAACACGCACTTATGAGCGCTTGAAAAAGCACGGAGCCAATTGGATCGAATAGCTTCCGCCCACTCTATGGGCCAACAGGACTTCTCCAAGTCGGGCAACCGGAGAAACACCCTTCTTTCTGGTGTACGGAGCTGAAGCGATCCTTCCTCCGGAAATCACCTTGGGTTCCCTCCGAGTCCGGACCTTCGACGAAGCCGCGCAGGACCAGCTCCGGCGCGAAGACCTAGACCTCCTCGAGGAGGGAAGGTGCCAAGCAGCTGTTCGGAATGCCCGATACTGCCAAGCTCTACGACGCTATCACCAGCGGCATGTACACAACCGACAGCTCGAGGAAGGCGATCTGGTGCTACGGAGAATACTATCCAGAGAAGGGCAAAACAAACTCTCCCCCGGCTGGGAAGGGCCCTTTCGAGTGATCAAAGTATCCCGTCCCGGAAGCGTTCGCTTGGCTACCGAGGATGGGACACCTCTCCCAAATCCTTGGAACATCGAGCACCTCCGTAAGTTCTACACTTAATTCCACGGAGGTGAGTCTTAAGTAACTTGAAATGTATGTTATAGAGTCATTGTACAGAGTCGGGTAGTTCCTCCGGGAGAGCAGCCGGACCTTTCCCGAAAGGTTTGAAAAGCTCATGCAACACTTGACACAGTCTCCGGACTAAAAGTGTGGCTAACTACCCTGGGTCAAACGAGAAACCAAACACACTTAGCCTGGTTCTGTACCCTAAGAGTGTACTTGTTTCCCCTGTACCCCGGACCTATAATGAAAGACATCTTCATGTGAAATAGACTCCACGTGCATTCATTTTTGCATAGGCTCGACATTTTTATTTTTCTCTTTCTTGTCTATAACAGAAACGTGCAATTCTTAAGAAGTTCTAGTTTGACCGGTTTACATACGATTCGAGTTGAATTGTCAGATTTTTTGGATTTAAATATCGTCTGTGGCCAACTCGCCTGAAAGCCGCCAAGCCATTCTAGGGCCGGAGTGCGCTATCGACTTAGCCTGGTCAAGCACCCTAAGTACGCCACTCTACCTACATCCCGGCAGGCCAAAGTAACGTGGGTCCATGGACAATTGCATCTAAAAGAAAAGACAATTCATCCAGTCGTATTAAAAATCGTGTTCAACTTAAAATTTTCTTGAGAACCGTAAGCCGCGACGAAGTTATAGACAAGGAACGAATTTTACTATTTTTCTTGGCTTAAGTGTGCAGGAAAAATGAACCCTACGTTGATGGAGAAAAACCGGAGCTAACCAAGCTCCGACTCCCACCAGGGTGTCAACCATCGGCGTTGACTAAAAGATGGAGAGAAGACCCCGTCACTGGAGTCTGTTGCCAACAAACCAAGTGTGGCAAAGGTCATTGCCGGAGCTGCTAAGCTCCGACACCTTGGAGTATTAACTACCGACGCTCAACGTGTTGATAGAGGCTATTGCCGGAGCTACTAAGCTCCAGCGATGGACAGTGCCGGAGCTTCTAAGCTCCGACAACTTCAGGGGACCTTCACTATCAAAAACTTCGGACCTAAATTCCACAAGTTCGAAGCAAATTCGTCTTCAACAAAACTCAACATCCTTTTGGTACATGTCCACAATCAAATTGTGCACATCTACCAGGGGGCCAAGTGAAGATAAAGATGTTGAAGACAAAAAAAAAATGAAATTCGCAAAAAATTAGGGATTTCATTTCATCTGAAGACCGGAGATTACATCTGGAGACAAGGGATTACAAAATTGAGGAAGAAGAGAAGATACAAGTAAAGGCTAAAAGAGACGGTCCTAGACCCTATGGAAGAACTCGGCGACCTTCTGGGCGACCTCCGACACGCAGGCTCGGGTAGCTTCGCCTTCTCCTTCGACGGGGCCTTCAAGCACCGGGTCCAGAGGAAATTGAGGGTTCCGGCTGGTGTAGCACGTCAACACATATTCTGTGATGTTCCTAGCCGTCCACGATGACGTCGTCCACCTTGGAGAGCTTGCTGCCCGCGGCGCTCAACGCTTGCAACGCAAGGTCCGGCTCCGGCTCCGGATCATCCGGGTGCACGGGGCTGAAACCCATCGGCGTCAGCGCGTCGTTGGCCTTGCCTAGGAACTCCCAAATCTGCAGGGAGTCCGCCTTCCTCAAGTTCTTCATCTCTTCCAGGGATCTCCGGGCCGCCGTCAGCTCCAAATTCTCGCGGGCGAGGCGCTCAACTTCTTTGGCGTTTTGCTGGATCTTCGTAGCAACCCGCTTCTCAAGTCTTCCGAGCTCCTCCTCCCGGAGGTGGATCTTGTTCCGGCGGTCGACCAGGTCCTTCTCCCTACCCTCCACTTTCTTCTCCCGGGCGACAAGGGCACACTCGTATTCGTAGAGTTCCTGCCCCCGCACCCATGTCTTCTCCTCTTCCTCGAGGCAGCGCTCTTCCAATTTCTTAGTGCGCTCCTCGAGGCCCTTGTCCGCCAGAGCTGTTTTCTCGGCGAGCTCTTCTTCCCGTCGCAAGACGTCATCCCGTAGCTCTAGGAGTTTTTGCTCCTCGTCCTCGAGCCGTCTTTCCCTCCCTTCAAGTGCCTCTCGGCGCTTGATGAGTGCGGTGCTGATGGCCTCGAGCTGATCAAACCGAGCATTGGCCGCGTCGTTAGCAGCCTTAGCTCGGTCGTGGAACTCCCGGGATTGAGCATCGAGGGCGTGAGTCATGCTCTCCCTCTCGTCCAGCAGCTTATCCCAGAGCTCCAGGCGGATCTTCTCCCGCTTGATCCACTCCTTGTCATCCGCAAGCCTCGACTGCGCCATCTTAGTCTCGAAGTGGAGCCGATTACGCCACTGCCTAAGGGTTTGGCGCTCCTCTTCAAGAGCCTTGCTGTCGTGGAAGAAGGCCAGTTGGACCTGACGTAGACTGGAGCAGGCGTTGTTGATGGACATCGACAGCGAGATGGGCTCTGGACCTGCTGGGATCTCTTCCGCTGGTTCCAGCGGGTCTTCACATACAAAAATTGGGTCCCACTCTACGAGAGTGGAACCCCGAGCTTCCAAAGCGCTAGGGCCTTCCTCCGGGACGGCCTCAGTCGCCATCGAAGGAGGTCCCGCCACCAAGTCTTCATTCGCCCCCTCAGGCGGGGGGTCGGCGACTTCGTTCAGGCACTCTGGCTCTACCACAGGTACCATCGACGTCGTCGCCTCCGGAGCAGGAGCCGCTACTGGCTCCGGCCGGGACACCTCTTCTGAGGGAGGCTCAAGCTCCCTCGCCTCTTTAACCGCCGGCTCTGTGACCGGCGCTCCAACAATCACCGGCTCTGCGGCCGGAGCTTCGGAAGTAACCGGCTCAACTGCCGGAACTACTTCGACTTCCGGCTCGCATGCCGGGGCTTCAGCCACCTCCGGCTCAATCGCCGGGCTTCAGCACTTTCCGGCTCCGAAGCCGGGACTGCTACTTCCTTCGACTCAACAGCCGGAGCTTCTACTACTGCAGCACCAGGACCCGGAGCTTCCACTTCCGGGACAGGTGCCGCTGGCGCATCTTCATTCCCGTGGTCCGGCGCTACCACGGGAACTTCTGGAGACGAGTCGAGGTCCATGACCACGACAGCCGGCGCCGGAGCTGTCGCAGCCTCCGCTTGGGGCGGCACTGGGACTGGAGCAGAAGCCCTCGCAGCCTCAGACATTGTGGCTGAGGGTGGAGCTTCACTCCCCTTCTTGGGAACGCTGCAGATGAAGAACGAAGAAATTGAGCAAACAGATGCTACAATTAAAAAGTTAATCGAGGTAAAAAAGAAAAATTACCTTGGGAGGCTCCCACACCAGCTTGCGCGGAACCTCTTTCCCGGACGATCCGGGCTGGCCACGGTCGGCGTAGGAGCTCCGGGAGGACTCCCAGGACTTTCCACAGCCGCGGGCGTTTCCCGGGTCGGATCTCTCCTCGATCGGGAGGAACTCCTGGACCTGGAGGCCCTCACCGCTCCAGATGCCGGAGTCGCGCGCCCGGAGCTAGCACCACAGGAGGGATCCACCACGGGGACAGTCGCACTCCGGGAGGATCCCACCGCCGGAACAGTAACGTTCCGGAAGGACCCCACCACGGGGACAGTCGCCACAGCGGCGGAGGATCTTCCTTCCTGAGGAGGGGAACCGGGGGGGAAGTGGCAGGCCTGATGGACCTTCCGTCAGCATGTCGTAGCTTCCTCTTCCAGCTCTCCGGCTCCTCCGCCAGCTCCTTGCCCTTGCCGATGACCTCAGCTCTTGGCTGTGGGACAGGGGCGGAGTCGTCTTCGGACAACCCGGGGATCGCCAACCGGGTGGTTGATCTTCTCTCGACGACACCAAGGTCGTCAAGCGCGGGCATCGTCCGCCGGAGCTCTCTGCTGAACTCAACTTCCACGTTCAGAGAGAGGAAGGCCGACGGCGGAGTCAAGTAATCTCCGTCAACGTCGATGCCGTGCTGGAATTTCTTGAGGTGAAACTCCAAGGTCTTCCCCACCATGCTGGACTTCAACCCGGTCTCAACCCGGTCCTCGTCCATCACGCTGTTGAGGGCCCAGGCGAGCTTCTCCCTCCTCTTCAGCGGCGCCCACCTGTTGGACAGGAAGTTGCAGAACACCGCCTGGGGAGTCAATCCTCCCTCCACACATTGGCGGATCCTGGTCAGGACAGGGTCGAAAGCTTCCGCCAGCACCGGAACTTCGCTCCATACCGACGTGTCAATGCCGGGCAGACCGTCTGGCAACTCCAACCGCTCATGCTCCTCCACCCGGACGACTATCCAATCTTTCTTCCAGTCATCCCACTTCCCGGAAGGGAATGACCGGAGGTACTTGAATGGGCACTTCTTGCGCTTCACGAAGTAGTAGAAGCCAAGATACTCATTGCTTCGGCCGGTGGTGTGGACGGTGAAGAAGGTTCAGAAGAGCTCGATGCAGGGAGAGATGCCCACCCACATCTCGCAGAAGTGGACAAAGATGGACACAAGGAGAATGGAGTGAGGGCCAAGGTGGTACAGCTGCAGACCATAGAAGTCCAGCAGCATCAAGAAGAAAGAAGAAAATGGTGGGATCAGCCCCACCATGGCGTACGAGGAAAAGTACACCATCTCGCCAGCGTGCTCCTTTTCAAAGGGGAGCTCTCTGCCGGCGCGGACCGAGTGGTTGAAGAAGTCCGAAGACCACCCCATGAGGGCCCGGACCTTCTTCAGATCGCTGTCAGTCTTCAAGCGACTCTCACGCAGACCCAACTCCATCGCAGCACAGCTAGGCAAGAGAAGAGGAGCAAAGTACGAGTTGGGAGTTTGAGCGCAAGAACAGATGGGAAGCGTAAAGAACTCCCGACGGTGCGCTTTCCTTCTTAAGTAAGCCCTCGCAATGCTTGGATGGAAACTGCAGGGGAGTCAAGGATACTACTCAAGAATTCAACCCTGCCGATGACAAGAGGGCCCGGGACCACCCTGACGATCAAGTCGAGGCTCTTACCCAGGCGAACAGTTGTCATCACGAGGCGGGAAACCCAAAGGCGGCGACCTGACAAGGCGTGCGGAACCGATACGGTTTTCGTATCGGGAACCGGCGACCTTCAATTGCGAGAGATCCGCACGTCAAAGATCTTATCTGCCGCCTGAGGTGCGCCACGCGTCGGGATTTAACCGTAAAGCCCCGCCAACGGCACCTCCGAAGACCCTTGAAAACCCAGTTCAAGAGTCGCGAGTATGGACCCACCTCCGACGGAATGACTTCACCCCGGTGACTTTCCCCGGAGGTAGGTCCAGGGGGCCACTGTCGGTACCCTAAAAACCATACACCCCCTGAGGTTACAAAGATATCAAGGGAAGGACGTCTACTCAAATTGAAGACCCTCGGAGGCCCACTTGTCAGACATAACCGGACCTGCTTCTCCAACATGGTTAACCCCTAGGTTGCCACGTGTACTGCCAGACCGGAGCTACTGCCCACAAGGGTGAAGCTCCGGGCTAGGTACCGAAACGGCACCTCCGGACTTAACCCCTGACCGAGAGAAGCTCCGGACCTGACACGTGCCAGGCCACCCCGGAGCTTCCCACTTCCCACAAGCAAGCTCCGGAGCTGCCACGTGTCCAAACGTCGGAGCTGGCCGCCTCAAACCTCCGGAAGACATTGTAACGACTCCGGATCTTCAAAGGATAGCCGCGGACTTCAAGTCCCGATTAATTGTCATTAATTCCATGTTAATGACACTTAATCGGACAATCTTAACACCTGTAACGGCATTGTCGGAGCCCGTTACAGGGTTATTAACAACAATTAATCGTGTATCAATACTAGTAACCGCCGGGGCCACATGTCGGGCCAGGCTAACTTGTAACGGTTTGTCCTTGTACTATAAAAGGACAGACCAACGATACACGGAAAAGGAGAAGGCTCTCGAACGCTCTCAGGCACACACGCATTGACGTGAGCTTTCATACATAAACTAATACAACACCACACACCCGTGGAGTAGGGTATTACGCTCAGGTGGCCCGAACCACGTAAACCACTGTGTCTCTCGTGTCCAATCGTGATTCACCTTCTTGAGTCTCCGCGCGCCCACACCGAACTACAAACTCCTTCAACACTTTAGTAGTGTCAGGAGATCTGCCGACTCCAACAGTCGACAGATTTTACACCTTAAGTTCCAAAATACAATAGCAAACATGTGCTATAAGTAAAATTTTAACAAGTTCCTATTTCTAGTGAACATTGGTTAACTCATATGGTTCATGTGGGTTTGGATTTCCATGTCCACTTTCAAAATTTTTAAGTTCGCATTTTGTGTTTTTGTTCTCCCGAAAAGCGGGCTTTTACAATCCTTCCCCCCTTAAAGGAATCTCGTCCTGAGATTCTAAGGAAGAGAGAATGTTAGGCCAAGTTGTTGATGAGACAAACATCTCCTATCATGTGATTGGAGAAAGAGACTCTTCGTCTTCTCATTACATCTATGGTTTGGATGCTCGGCGTGACTGGGATCACACCGTAAAGTTTGTAGCTTAGAAAGCTATGTTGATATATTGGGGTCTTCTTCTTTTCGTCAAAAAGAAGTAAGCTTCTACATTGGAGGACCTTAGAACTCTAAGATAGTTAGGTGTCCTTAACTCTGGGTGTTTCTCTTACAAAGACATTTCTGCCCTGGTCTTGTGGCCAAAGCAATGTCACCATCCATTACGAGTGAAGGAGTTCCAAGACCTGATAAGCAACTGATAACCTCGTGAAAAGAAAGATGCAAGGTTTTAGCGAGGTCGAGAAGTCCATAGGAAGCTCCTCGCAACTAGAAACAATCAGTTTCCAGGACTCAAGTTGATTTGAGTTTCAACGAGTCAAGGACAAAGGCTCAACTGTGTTTTAGTCACAAGGTGTCCCTTGTGCTACTCAAGATAATAAAACCAGTCGAAGGCGTTGCGAACGATAAAATTGATCACAACTCAAAAATGTTAGGCACTACTTAAGTATCTGAACGGGGTCACATATTCTTGCTCAAAACTCATTAGTAATTATGTTTCATGATGCATCACAAACCGGATGATGTTATGTAGACACAATGCAACTCCACAGATAACTATGCAAGGGATGGTGCATTCAGTATTATGCTTTGAGCAAAAATAGGTAAGACAGCTCAGACACTAACAGACGTACCCTAGATACAGAAGGGTTAAGTGACTTGGTCATTAAAAGTGTCGAACGACGAATGTCACTTTCACGTCTTGACCAAATTCAAGAATTTCAAGGTAAGAACATTAGCAAGGGATGATGAGGTTCATCTCAAGGCAAAGAAGTGTACATAACGGAACAATGTGACTGAACTTCTTGTTGATCGGAAGTTCCCTAAAGCTTGTTAATCACAACTTACAGGTAGTTGTGGTTCCTTAACAAAGGGTCAGGTTTTTCATCTCGTAGTTTTCTTAAAGTACTATGTCTACCCCTTAAAAGGTGCGGCAGGGTTACCTTCAGAAGTTGCAAAGAGAGTAACCTTTGAAGAGTAAGGTTCTCATCACTTCTGTAGGTTGCACGAAGTGGTTGACAAAGTATTGTGCTAGGCACGACCTTGGTTAGTGATCCACGTTCTTGCTAAAGAATCTCCAGCTCATACTACTCACATATGGCTTCTCGTCTCAGAGACAGAAGCAAGGGAGTGGTTTAGCGTGAAGAATCAACGGACTTCTTTAACTCGATGATCGAGTTCCACAAGAAACGGGGTTCGAGGTGATCCGTTACTTAAGCTTCTCATTGACTCAATGAGTCAATGCTGTACTCGGTCCTACTTACTTGAGCATTGCTTCCAGCACGTTGGTTCGGTGTCGATGTACCTTGGTATGACACCTAGGTGAACGTAACACTTCGATTACTAGATAAACTCCTTCCCCCTTAAGATTCAAGCTAGGTGAGCAAGAAACATACTCCAAGCAATCTTTATGGGGAGGGTCGTCCAACTAAGGGAAGTGTCATACATGCTCAATGCATAAATAAAGTGTGAGGTGCAAGGTTGCATAGTTAAAACACTAGCATGTGCATCCGAGCAATAAGGGATTTTCCTTAGTGTAATACTCAACTCTAATGGCAAATATTGTTGGGTCGCAACACCTGGGATGTTATGAAACTCCTCGAGTTGTACTCGAGAACCAAATCCATAATCACTCTAAAGGGTCATCACCCGATTAAATCCTGGTGGGGGATGAACAGCTTGGACGCAACTTTGATTTTGGCCAAGTAAATTGAAACATCAGATCTTGAGGTTAACAACAAAGTTAAAGTACACTTCAATACCTTTCGAAAAAGTATTGGTTCGCCTCTAGATCATCTCTGATTTGCATGTTATGCAATTTTAAAGTTAGCAGATTTCTCTGCACTTTCAGCAGAATCTGCTTAAACAGTAGCAGTTTTGATCTGAAGTTTTCAGGCTGTTCTGATCAAAATCTGGAAATATTCTTATGTACAAAGTTGTATCCAAGGTAATAAGCTTTCCAGAATGTACTTACTTGTCTTCATATCAGTCCTGGTGCAAAAGATATGAATTTTTGAAGTTGGGTAAAATTTCAGCATTCAGAATTTGAATTCAGTTCAGATTGACCACTCTGCATTCAAACTTGATTTGGAAAAAGTAGACGACAGATTCAGGTCTTGAGCCAATTACAAAAATTATAGCTGACTCTCTAACCTGTCCAATGGTTACTCGCGTGATGCCATTGGATGCAAAATCTGCTAGTTATGGTTCAAATTCAGAGGTGTACAGATTGTTGTCCAGTTTGGGTATGCCTGGACAGTCTCTGTGATTATCCAAATTTCACCCACCTAGAAAAGGATTTTGGTCTTGAACTGAATAGAGAACTCGTAAATTACTTCCAAATCTTTCTAAGAGTATTTACTTGCCCTCATAGCACTTCTGGTTGAGAAGATATGGCATTTGCAAGTTGACAGTTTTTCTGAAAATTTGGACAGCATCTCCTTTGTTTAAGGCTGATTTTGTCCAGAATTTTAAGATATACAAACATCAATATTTGCAAAAGTAATACATAGTAAACTTGTTTCATACATTCTCAGGATCCAAGAAATGTAAAATACGAAGCCATTCGATAAGTCTACTACGAATTATAATCGAAACAGTAACTGAATAGGTAACGGTCCATATTCTGAACTGTTTTGACACCTTAAACGATACTTCAATTTAGACTTGGTTATTGCGAGTTTTAGCCTTCGTGTTGAATAGGAAGTTGGTAGAGGGCTCTTTATGCTTTCCATACATGTATAAACATGCATCGGTTGCATTTCTCGTTTAAGATTTATTCCTGTTCAAAGTTCAAAATTTTTCTGGCTGTTTCAGATAGCACATATATACATGTACTATCTTCAACTCCAGTTTCTAATTAGTTCTAAACTGAATTTGAGGTAACACTGAATAACAAAGTTGTAGAATAGCTCTTTCCCTTTCCAGAAATGTATCATAGTGGAATATAAGAGCTTTCTTCAAGGAAATATGACAAAAGTTCAGATACAGTCTTGTACAGTTTCAGAACAGCAGCTACAGTGGTTATGGTGCATTTTCATCATCATACAAAGGTCTTTCTGCTTGGAGGTCAATAGAAAACTTATAGAAGACTTCAAAAAGTTTCCAAAAAGTTTTCACTTGCTTCCATATCCCTCCAGGTTGAAGAGATATGGAATTTCAAATTCAGGTCAATTCTGTTCGAAAACAGAATTCACCGGCTTCGAAACACAAGAATTTGGAAACAAACTCAAATTTTGAAACTTAGCTCAAAACTCAAGTCCGATGGCTAGAACTTGATTCACAACAAATCATTTTCTTTGGAACCAAATGGAATCTTTAAAAGAGACTTGACGACCCTCTTATCCATAGCATATCACTATAGATCTTCATGCTTAACCAAAATCTTACTCCGGCGAAGTCAAGCTAAACTCTCGCCAGGATCAAAGGACTTTGGTTCACCTACTCTTGAAGAGAAACATTTTACCTTGTCCATAAGATATCAGCAACTGATACTTGGACCTAAATATGAATATGAAGCCATTTCTTTCGTGGGGGATGGTCAAAGTATCAAGTGGGATACTGACGGTACTACGTGCCTTACCAAAAGAAAAGTCTAACCCGGTATATCCGGATACATCTATAGGTGGTCCTAATATTGATCACTTGCAAACGTATTCTACAAGGGTCGCTACCGGAGTTAGTGTACCTGCAGAAGACAAACAATCCCCTTTCACACCTTCACACCTCAAGGGCGACACGGGGAAACACGACAGGCAGTCACAATAATATATATGAAAGTAAATGCATACGACTCTGGTGTGAGTCGCCCTCGAGCGAGGTCATGTCTCGAGGTACATGGCTGTAAATACGTCTGTACAGCAAAGACTCCTGTACGAACCGGCTTATACACGCCCGGGCATACGTGTTTTGCATGATCCCATAGAACATGAATAGTTCTAGAGATGCATACTATCGGGTTATACACCACCCGACGGGGGCTCCCACTAATTTTCTGTCACACTGGGGTAGCGTGTGTCATATGTTCTCAGAAATATGGAAAGTTTCAGAGACTCATATTAACTTTCCGTGCCAAGCCACGGAAATATCACATACCATATCTCGTATGCAGAGTTTACCGAGATTGATCCGCTCTCGGCGGCATACCTTACCTCTTACCTTGACGACAGAGCGTCGTTACAGAATAATATAACAAGTCAGTTCACCACCTTTATAACTTATACTAGTAATAGTCCTTAATGGGCATATAGCTAATCCTCACTCGACTACTTCGGAGTTTTCGAAAATAGGCTCTTTTCGAGTGTGCTATTCCCAATGAAGCTCTGATACCATGTCTGTGGGGACCGGAATCCACACATCCGAGGATCTCATTGGGTGGTGCCGTGCGATGCGGCACCTAACAGCACACACGAAAAGGATACCAAAACGTACAAAGTTTTCATTTCAGAATAATCAGAGTTTACAAAAGAGTGTACAACAAGGGTACACACGCTGCGGAAAATACATACTCATAATCTCACCTAACTAAGCAGGAGAGAAGACGTCCATGCCCTAGGACGCTTCTCATTAGCAACAAGAAGAACATTCAGCAGCGGCGTGGTTCACATGAGATTTATCCCGATATCTCGTGATCTCATGTACAACCTGAACAGCGGAAGTAAACCAAATACCTGCAAAAATCTTTAAAGCGCAAACGTGAGCATAAGGCTTAGCAAGACTAACCCGTCTCACTAGACATATGCAAGGGGACACTAAACATAGGTAAGGTGAAGCATAAATGACTCACCTACAAGTGGATCCTTATAATCAAGTTTTAAGTAGCAAATGACATTCTCCAAGCACGGCACATCATGGGCTCCACAATCAAACAAGAAACGCTTTACCGATGATATGACATACTCAGAGCACATAATGCTATTACAGCTAAAGTATGGAGAAATTGTAAACTTTTAATTGTACTATCTCTAAATCATACAAGGTTGCAAAGTAATTATAATTCAATACAATATGATTTTCTGGCTTCTTTAGTATTTACTACGTCACGACACAGCGAACAAGTGGTACTCTATTACTGCGAGGGAGAGTGATTGCAATCAGGACACACCCGTACAACACGACACATACGTCGTTCGCAAGTGTCAGCGAGCACACCCGTACCTACATAACACTTCAGTACTAGGCATATATGGCCACCTTTCACAAGAAACCCGAACGTTGAGCCCGTCTCACCTCCACAAACAGAAGGTCTCTGCACGGAACACCTCATGTGTCCGCCGACCAATTTACACCTTACTGTCCTCAGCCCACCCCTATCGATGGTGAGTCAATGGGCCTCGACACCCCAGTTATCAAGTTACATCAGTTTATTGGATTCCATATGTCCATTATGTTGTCGGTACAAGTGAAGCTTGTTCAGCGGGGCCGCACATGAAGCGGGCCTTAATCGACACAGGCAGGGCTACGCGACCGAGACTCACTTCTCACCGCTTCCTATCCATTCCCTGCCCGGTCTCCATTTCATTATATTCTGCCATTTTGTATCTAACCAATCCTAGGAGATATGTCCTACATCTCTCGCGAGTAGATTCCAACTACTCGACTTCTACCGGATTTCCTATGCATTAGCAAGGCAGTTACTATAGGTCAAATTGTAACTCGTTCCAACCAACTCCTGGGATTTTTGGTCATGCAAGTGGAGTATCAAACACCTTATACGTAATGCACAATATCAACTAAAGACTTAAGTGAATAAAACTGGAAAAGTTTAAAAAGCTCGTTAATGCAAACCGGGGCTTGCCTTAGTTTGCAACTCAAATAAATGTCAATTGTTAGGGCTTGGTCTTCCTCCGGAGAACCTGCCACGGAACTTCAGTGGGAACACCTTGGCCTTCTCCTCCAAGTGAAGCTCCTCGTCCATCACCTACCATCACGTTTCCTATCGACATGATATGCATATAAGTAAGTAATATAAGGAAACACTAGAGTTAAGAAGATTGTGTACTCTTTAGGAACGACGAGATTGACTAAGAGGAACAAACATGCATCTGTTGTGCGGATAAACAAAGGATGACTCAAGGTGGCATAGTAGTGTCGAGATAAGCACTGAAAGGTGCAATGTAATGACACATTGCAATTTTAGCACTCGACACTTGGAGCTATGCCGCTCAAAGAGTGATAAGGTAGAATGGTGAAGAAGCATTAATGGACTGTGTGTTGTAAGGAAGACTAAACGATCAAGATGGAGCATTGAAAGCTTAAGACATGAGTGAACTGTGCAACAAGAGGTTGTGACTTAGAAGTCGACCAGTGAAGTTACACAAACTTATTAAGGAGTAAACCTAATTATGTGACAAGTGTGGTCGCAGGGTTCTGATAAGGATGAACCAGGGTGAAACTCTAGTGACACTTGCGAGTGAAATGAGATCAACATTGCTTGGACTCAAAGAGTCATAACAAGCACAGTTAACCTAGCATGAGTACCAAGACAAAGTTCAATTGACTTTTAGGTAAAGTAGTTTCTATGACAAGCTCCTCGAGCATCGTTCAAGTGCCTCACGACGACACTATTGTAGTGTCTTCTGCAAGCTTGTCTAGGTGAGCTCAGTAAGCTCCCAGGACTTCAACATGATGCGAGGTTTTGCCATGACGATGTGTTTTGCCATATTGGGAAGATCGTTTCCTCGACGTTCACATCGACCCGGACTCGTCAACAGTGGTGAGCAGAATCTCGAACACCACCTCATGAGTCGGAGAGTTAGGGACTCCACTTAGTTGTCGACAAAAGACTCGACGAACCTACCGTCGATGAAGTGGTACACCTAGGTAAGCAATTCTGCGAACAGAAAGGAAACATCCTCGACACGACTAAGAAATTCTTATCCAAGGTTCCAGTTGGACTAGTTCTCCTCATCGGTCGCAACGTTCTCGCAGTATTCTACCCTAGGTCATCGGTGGTCACCAATACACTCGGTTTGACCTAGAAGGCATTTCATCGAGCATCTAGGCTACACCTAGGACTCGATGAGTCTCGCCTTTTCCAAACCCTAATTTGGCTAAAAGACTGTCGACCGTTGTGTCGTGGTTGTGTTTCAGCATCATGTACATTACAGGTATCCTTCATCTCGATGCCAGGACACTATAACGGCTCGGAGCGTCACGACGACGTCATATGGTCAACAACGTCGACGTGGCTAATGGTGGAACATCACAAGCACGCACGGACAAGCCGACGTGAGACAAACGGCAAAAGAGGTCAACTTAGGGATTTCTATTGGAATGATATTAATGCGGAAATTGGATGTACGACTTGACGACATATGAGTAACCTTAGCAATCACCACAAACGGACCTCGATGACGTCAAGCAAGACATTTTAGGGCAAGGCTCACCTTATAGGCATTTCACCAAACATCTTGGTTGTGTACTTGATTTTTGTCGCTTCATCACCATTCAAAGGGCATCTTGGCACTTATCTTGGTCGAGTTGCCACACCACAACAGACCTTGGACCAGTTGTCGATATCATTGTGTCAACGGTGTGTTCCTGCATCTTATCCATCACCCACATCACATTCATCACTAGTTGGGCGCTGCCACGACGCAGAACGGGGCGACGATGTCGGGCGTCGACCACCGGTTGAGGTGTTGGATGATGGCAAGGAACTGCAGCACGGCGGCGGACAAAGAGTGTCAGCAACAGCATGGAACATGGCGAGTGCGGTCAAGGGGCAGCAAGGTGTGAACAGCGTTGTGGCTGTCGACGCGGTTGGTGCGTGCGCGGGCAGCACGTGTGCTGTTGGCGTGGCAAGAGTTCTTGCAGCTGATGGGCAAGCAGCGTGGTGCAGTAGCAGTACGGACAAGCAGGGGAGCAGGGGAGCAAGGAACTCGACCGAGGGCGTGCTTGCTGGAGCAGGGGAGCAGAGTCGCGGCTGTGTTGCGCAGGAGCGAGAGCAGACCAGGCACGGACAAGCAGCAAGATAGTGGCGCTCGACCATGGCTCGGCAAGGCGCTGGAGCAGGGCGCACCGCGATAGGGAGGAGACGCGCGCGGCGTTGGCGGCGCAGTGCTTGCAGGGACGCGGGGGGAAGAGGTGCGTGCAGTGTCAGCGGCGCGTGGGGGCGACGCCGGTGAGGAGCATGGTCGTGAAGGTGGAGCGCGCGCGACGTCGGCGGACTAAGCAAGCGGACGGCGGGGGAGGCTGGGGCGACGCGCGCGGACCGGCGGCCAGGCGAGGAGGAGACGCGGCGCTCTGTGGCGCTGGCGGCGGTGAACGCGCCGTCGGCGGCGTCGTGGGCGACGAGGAGGCGGCCGGCGTGGGGTGCGACCGACGGGAGGAGCCGGGGGCAAGGGGGCATGGCTGCCGGCAGTCGGGAGGGGCCAGGGCGCCGGAGGAGAGGAGGGCGAGCGGGCAAGCGGGGGCGCGCGGCTCGGGGACAGCACCGGAGGCGGGCGGAGGCACAAGCAGGCGCTTGCTCGCGATGGGGAAGAAAGGAGAGGGAGCGATGCCGTGGATAGGACCGAGTCGGGAGCTGGGATAAGGACCGACGTTGTCCATCACGGTGGCGCTGCATGCGTCGGCGTGGAGGCAGGGGAGGAAAGAGAAAGGAAGTGCCGACCTGACCTGTGGGGACCACCTGTGGGACCCACTTCCCTCCTTCTTTCCAAAATTCAATTAGGGCTAGCAAACATGCTTCAAAAATAGTCAACTTTGGCCCAATGAACAAATAAAATTGTGAGAATTTTATGGTGCAATCTGATTTCAAAACTGAGCAAGTTGAATTTTGAACTCAGGTTTGAATTTGAATTCAAGCGGTGATACTTGATTCAATGAAATAAATGGTAGATTAGGTTCAAAAATCCTGAAACTTTGAAGTTAACCTTTTTTAACCATAAGGGACCTCAGGAAAAATTTGGAGTTGATTTGGACAAAGTTGAGCACAAAGTTTAAATTTGAAGTCGACGTTGATTAAACTCTCAGTACGTGTCCAATAAATGGAAAACGTGCTTCAAAAATTTTGAAACTTTACCAAGAGTCTAATTGGAATATTAGAAGTTCATGAAAAAATTTACGGCATGAGATTTGAATATTTTTTTGATGTCCCATTTTAGGGTTGGAATAATTCCTTTTTCTTCCTCTCCATTTTGTTTTCTTTTCTCCTTTAATTCTTCATTGAAAATGTGAATACTTGGAAATTAAGGATTTTACACCTTAAGTTCCAAAATACAATAGCAAACATGTGCTATATGTAAAATTTTAACAAGTTCCTATTTCTAGTGAACATTGGTTAACACATATGGTTCATGTGAGTTTGGATTTCCAAGTCCACTTTCAAAATCTTTAAGTTCGCATTTTGCGTTTTTGTTCTCTCGAAAAGCGGGCTTTTACATCGTCCCCCCAAAATAGCTTTCGCTTCTTCGGTAGAAGTGGCGGAGCCCGCGGCCAGCGTACGGGAATGCTTTCTCGGCTCCGAAGCTGATGCTAGCTGGTTGACCCTCGCCCTATCAGAGGTTGTTGAGGGCCCTGCCTCCGCCCTTGCTGAAGGAAGAGAGGAAGACCCCGACCTCGGCTGCATTGCATCACGGCACCGCTTTAGGACCACCAAGGCCCCAGCCGTATCTTTGGGATGTAGGCGAACGAGGATGAACACGTTTATCTTCGGCATCGAGCTCCAAAGTTTGGCCTTCAAGTCAGTGGTCATATGGAGCGGCTGGCAATCATTCGGAATGGAGACGTGCTCGTCGTCAACAATGTCAGAGGTCACTACCTTTAACATCTCCTACAACATCTTGGGAGTTGGGTTGTCCAGATCCAGCCAGCATTAATCATAGTTGCCGATGTAGACGCAAGCCCCGTGCAGATGCCGCTGGAGAGGGGCAGTATGGCGGAACAAGAAATCTGCCAACACAATCATGGAGGTCAAGCGCTTGCCAGCCAAGAACGGAATCCTCCTCAGAACGGACTTATACTCCCCTTGCGACCCCTCTAATGCTTCCCAGGTGGTAGGGCCGGAGCCTGGACCTTCGGATGGCATCTTCAACAAGGCATGGGGGTCGGTCCTCACGATCACCCAGTCTTCCGTCTAGTTGCTACATTTGCCCCCTTTGATTGAGGCAATATAATTGCCCCGGGAGGTCTTGTCCCGATGACGGAAGTAGTAGGCCCCCACCTGGGTCATCGCACTCCTCCCATTTGTCTTCATCACGAAGAAGTACCGGGACAGCTCCACTGTGGGCAGGCAGCCCATGAACGCCTCGCATAGATGGATGAACATAGCAACCAAGGTGATGGAGTTTGGCAACAGGTGTTGATGCTGCAGCCTGTATTCCCTCAGCACCGCAAGGAAGAACCTTGACAACGGGAGTGCAAGCCCAGCAGTGGCATAGGCGATGAAGATAATAGTCTCATCCTCCTGAAGATCTCAAAGATTGGGAGACCCGCAGCGGATCATCCATCCACACTCTAAAGCCACCCAGCCGAGGAGCCGCCTCATCGGCACCAGATCTTCGGCCAAACGGAAGCGTGAAGGTTGTAATGGGGAGACCAAAGGAATAGGCGAAGGTGAGAGCTTTGGCTAAAGAATGAAGGCTTGGGCGCTCGAGGAAGAAGTCAAAAGCTTAGGGAGTGCGGCGCGAGTAAGAAGGAACCGATCCCTCTAACAAAGGTTTCCTTTTTTATCGTGTGTATTGCAAAAGCTCGGCCCGCACCGCTCGACAAACGACACCCATGACAATGGGCCCTACGTCCCCGCTCTGAAGCACTAGCCCAGTCAGTCAGCCGCCTGTGAAAACCATTGAAGCGGTTCCCATAATGGTTGAGCAAGCAAAAGTTCTATAGCTATATCAGGAACTGTCGTGGTTAAAGGTGCTGCAAAAAACAGAGATATTACAGCAAGCAAATATTCGTCGCCATAGCCCCGACAAAGGAAGAGGATGCATGGCGATGTCCAAGGAAAATTCGAAGCACAGTGCGGGAAAACATGGAAAGGGCTCCACCTTTGCGCTCTTCACCCCGCCCCAAGGTGGACCCAGGGGCCACTAATGGTACCCTGCAGATGGGGTATCCTCGCACATAGGATGAAGACACCAAGGCATGTCCGGAGGCACCACGTGTCCCGAAGGTGCCAAGACCTCGGCCTCCCTCAAGACCGAGCCCCAGCATCACCACAAGAGCCTCGAAGATGGGACTTGGCCCCACCGATGAGACGGGCTTCCGAAGTGCCACGTGTTGGGACAAGTGCTCCCCAACCTCGGGGAGAGCTGTGGTGCTGGCACCTGGCTCGAAGAGCCAGGCCAGGCACCCCCCCCCCCCCACACAAAGGGAAGGGCACAGAGCTGCCATGTCCCATAGAGACTTGGAGCTGCCACGCGTCACAAAGGACCGGGGTTGGCCTCCCCAGCAGGGATCAGCTTCGACACAGCCATGTGTCCTGCAACTTACTCTGGACTATAAGGTGCGGGAGTTAAGGGACGGTGCGCTCCGTCCAATCCAAGCATTGAAGGCACGCACCCACTTCCGGCGCACAATGATGAGCATGCCAACAGTCAGAGATTGCTGTGACCAATCACATCGCAGTGAAGGCGCTGCAGGCCCATCCCACTTGGCCAAGTGGGTAGCTTGCGACAAAAAGAAAGGCTGACAGGACACCTTCTGCAATCGTCAGCAACGGTGCGTGGGGTACTAACGAGAGAGGCGGCAAGACGGCGAGTCTTCACTACCATGGTATGAGCAAGATTACGCGAGAAGCCTTAGATCTTTAGGATGAGATCTCACCGGGACCACATGTTGGGCCCCAAGCCCCACTTGTAAGGTGTCCGACCTTAGCTATAAAAGGCTCGGACCGCCACCGTTACAGGGACCCATCAACGAACATCACACACACGCATACACACATACTAGCAATACCATCCACCGTGGAGTAGGGTGTTATGCTCCTTGCGGCCCAAACCACGTAAACACCATTGTGTCATACTCTATTCTGCTAGAATACTTGATGGAGGCCTAAGCCCTGCCGAACAAGAACCTCTGTGGGCTGCTCCTTAGCAGATCTAGGGGAAGTGTCGCATTAACACTTCGACAATGCCCTTTGAAGGCTCGGCCTCCGATCCCACCACCTGAGAACAATTCCA
The DNA here is from genome assembly GCA_036927565.1 of Tuctoria greenei. NCBI lineage: Eukaryota > Viridiplantae > Streptophyta > Magnoliopsida > Poales > Poaceae > Tuctoria > Tuctoria greenei. The sequence continues at coordinate 122,987,211 of JAYESD010000009.1, read as the reverse complement.
GAGGTTGACGAAGGAGTACAAGTCAGTGCTGAAGAGGATACGAATCCTGGTGGACAAGGGCTTGACCTCCCTAATGGTGCTGGCATACTTCTTGCCTTGTTGCACTGCCCCCCCCCTTCAGAGGTGCCTGTACGGGGCCTAGGTTTACATCGACACGTACGATCAATGTCGGCTGGATCTGGGCGACCCAACCCCCAACATGCTAGAGGAGATGTTGAAGGCGGTGACCTGCGACTCTGTCAATGATGAGCATGTCTCCATCCCAGATGACTGCCAACCACTCTTCATGATGAAGTGTGAAGCTTGATGCCGAAGGTCATCGTGTTCAGCATTGTTCGGCTGCACTCTGAAGAGATGACTGGTGCTTCAGCGGTCCTGGAGTGGTGCCATTCTACGATGCAACCAAGGTTGGTGTCTACCCCACGTCCTTTAGAAACAGCGGAGGTAGGGCCCTCAACAACCCCCGATAGGGTGGAGGGTAGTCAGCCAACTCCAGTTCTGGTGCCAGGAAAGTGTTCCTGTACCCTGGCCACGGGTTCTGCTACCTCTATGCCGAAGAGAAAGAAGCTGACGTGGGGAGATGATACCCGTAATCTCCCATTGCGAGGGAACTAGAGCTTCTGGAGCCTCCGTCGTCGACATGGTCTCTGATTCCAGCGGTAGTGCTAGTTCTGGGGTGGGGTGCAGAGGAGTCTACACTGATGGCCGTGTAGACGCAAGCCGTCCCGAAGCTGGTGCCAGAGGCTGTGGCGCTAGCCTTGTCATTGGGTCCAAGGGGCCTCGATTCGCCATGCAAACTAGGAGACCAGGCTCTTTGGAGCAAACCGGCCTGCCGATAAGGCGCAGTTTCTTCCTACGCTATTTCTTCGCTGTTCCTTCACTCTGACGGAGTCAGTTTTGGCTTTTGAGGGCATCGTCGCTTGACATAGTACCCTTGGTGCTTCTAGGGGTGGACTTGGTAGCTCCTGCACCTCCCAGAACTGGAACGGGGTCTGCTGTACCGCACCCTACATCTGAAGGTGCACCGGCTTCCGTTAATGTTGATGCTTATGCTCCTCCATCTGTCGGAACAGATAGGGTTGGGGAGGTGCCAGGCAAAGAGCTGACCACCTTAGATATCGCGGCTACCCCTGGTGGAGAGGACCAGCCACCACTGATACTGCACCGGTGCCTGATTTCATTGGCGCGCAAGATGGCGACTTGCCATCGGCGGCCAGCGATATCTTTGTGGTAGGGGAGAGTACTTCAGCACCGGGCAGCAATGCGCTGATTCCTGGAGCTCTAGCCAGGGAGCCATCTGGTTCCCAGGCACTAGTGTTTGTCGCGGAGTCAGCAGAAGAGGTGGATAGGTAGCCGCCTGTGGCGACGGCCATGCTGATCCCGCTGTCCGATGTTGTTTGTGCAGCCCAATCCACCTTGCGCAAGACACAGGTTGCTTTCGCCCGAGAGTGGGATTAGCTTGCTGGGGAGTGGTGCCTAGTGAAGTTGGTCGACACCAAGAATAAGGAGCTCGAGGCGAAGGCCCTGAAGGCCCATGCTGTTGCCAAAGCCCGCCTTAAGCTATGCAAGGATAAGCGGCTGGAGTTGGTCTGCCGCAATGTTGTCGTTGCTGATGCGGAACGTAACTTGACCGTGAGGGAAGAAGAGGTCTCTCAGAGCGTTGGCGTGCTGGAGGACAGGCGCCGAGCCGTGGAGGACTCGGAGCTTGCCATAAAACGCCAGGAGGACGACATGGAGCATCGTGCTAGGGAACATGCCGATCGGGAGAAAGCAGCGCAGAGAGAGGCAAGAGATCTAGGACTTCCTGGCCTGTGCCGGGGCGGTGTTGGAACCCCTCGGACTTGGTCCCGTGCCGCGTGAGGAGCCCTCTCATGGGGTGTGTTGATGGTCCTTAAATGCTATATTTGGACCGTCGATTCACCTCATAATGTGCACAAAAGAGAAATAGAACGTAGTGGTAGGGTGAAAAACTAGACAATTCCACAAGTGTTGGTATTTATTTGTATGCAGATAAATTTAAACCCAAAATACCAAGACATGCAGTGAGTAATCCATAAAATTGGATCAAAAGGCAACGACGCGTGTCATCACATGGATCAAAAGGCCCACAAATAGAAGTATCCGAGGCCATCCAACGGTGTAGCACCCATATAGGGGGATAGGACCCACCTGGCAGAGACCTGGAGGAAGCACAATCCTATGTGGGCTGAGACCAGGTCAGCCGACCTCCCTAGTCGGCCGACTAGGGAGTGCAGCCAAAGTCGGTCAAATGCCATGTGTTGGCTCTCAGATTGAAGAAGTCATGGGTGACTGATTCACACGCATTTGGTGGCGGGAACTGTGAAAGTGCATCTAGGACTCCCTTGTTGGTTTTGGATGATTTATGACAAGCAATTGGGATCCTAACCTCTTTGTTGAGATGAGTGCAGGCTTATGATAGAAAAATGAGCAAAGTACCAAAAAGAAGGAAGAATGAGGAGCAAAGTGGAAATGAGCTCAAGGAAGAAGAGTAGTAGATTATTGTGTATGGAGTGTGTTAAGGAAACACATCCCAAGAGCTCAACCACATTTAAACACACACATTGCACAACGTTACACACGGTCGGACTAGTCCGACAGACATCGTACTAGTTCGATATCCTTTCTGACCAGAATCGGACTAGTACTCCCCAGTGCGGACCAGTCCTCAAAACACTTCACAAGTCGCACAAAATCGGACAAGTCCGATCACAACCGGACTAGTCCGATATTCATTCTGATCCAAAACGGACAAGTCCGACAATTGCACGGACTAGTCCAAAATACCGTATGATCTGAATCGGACAAGTCATCCAAGTGCGGACTCGTCATCCTATAAACTTAGGGTTTCACATGTCTGGACAAGTCCGATGACTAACGGACTAGTCCAAAGTTTTCCAGTAGCGAAATCGGACAAGTCCAATCCTAGCCGGACTAGTCCGATATTTCGGGACACTTAGGGTTTGCTACACTCAGCACACCGGACTAGTCCGGTGACCACCACGGAGTAGTCCGAACTTTCTGAACCCTAATGGTCACTTTTAGAAACCCCATATAAATAGAGGTGCACGACCCAATTTTGACTCTCTCCAACCCTAGCGCTGTCACAACTCCCAAGAGCCTCAAAAACCACATCTCTCCACGAAATTAAGTGCAACAACGATCAATCTTTGAGGATTCACTCTAAATCATTGGAGAGACACGTTCAACACCACGTTGAGCTCTTGGTTTGATTCTCTAACACACTCCTGCGATTTAATTGTAATCTTTTGAGTGTGTTTTGGTGGTATTTCGTGTTGTAATCCAAGGGAGCTCCCAACGTGTGAGAAGGCCCCTTTGAATTCGGTTATTCACCCCTTTGTGATTAGTGGAAGAGGATTGGCCTTCGTGGTGATCCGACGAGTGTAGGGTTGGAAAAGACCCGGTCCTTTTGTGGACTCCTCAACGTGGACGTATGTTGCCTTTGTGGGAGCCGAACCAGGGGATAAATCCTTGTGTCTTGTTTTTGGTGTTCATCATTCTTATTCGTCAATATAATCTAGAGTTTCATAATCATTGCTTATTTCACGTTGAATTGTTAAACATAAGATTTAATTGTGATATAATCTAGCATATAACATTGAGACCTTTATTTGATTCTATATTTCTGCTGCATACATAAAAGAATCAATCTAATCGATCAAGCTTATCCAACTTAGTCCATGAACACCGGACTAGTCCGCACTTTACCGGACTAGTCCGATATCTCTGGTATTGAACTGGTTGTTAAGTGTTGTAGGATCTGACAATTTGCAAAAAAAGGCCTATTCACACCCCCCCTCTAGGCCACATTCAATTGGTATCAGAGCGAGGTTCTTCAAGAAAGAGTCTAACCACTCGAAGAGGTCATGTCGGATATGATGGACATCCTCAAAATCAACAACCAAGAAGAGGTTAACACTGACAAAAATCAAAAGGTGGAGAAGTACCTCGAAGCCATTCAAGACTTCAAGGACGATGATGAGGAGACACTGGAGCTAAAGGCGCTCCTCAGAAAGAAGGCGTGTTCCAAAGGGAAAGTGAAAGTTGAAGAGAAGAAGAAGGGGAGTAGTCACACCGACTACTCCCGATATCCTTTTAATTATGATCGTCTAAATTCCAATAATAATCATTACTTATCTATCCCACTTGGAAAAGCCCCACACTTCGATGGAAGTGATTACTCAATGTGGAGGCAGAATATGAAAATGCATTTGATTTCCCTCAATCCAAGTCTATGGCATGTTGTATGCACAGGGATAGATATTCCGGACGACGACGAAGAGCTCACCCCAAGCCAAGAGCAGGCTATTTATAGAAACGCTCGAGCCGCAGCAGTAATCACCTCCTCACTCAGTCGGGACGAGTTCACCAAGGTGGATGGACTCGAAATTGCTAAGGAGATATGGGATACACTGCAAACTGCACATGAAGGTGACCGACATGTGCGTGAAGCGAAAATCGAGATGATCAAAGGCGAATTAGGAAGATTCGCATTTGAGGAAGACAAGTCACCCCAAGAAACGTACAACCGATTGAAGACACTCGTCAACAAAGTTCGATCATATGGGAGCAAGAAGTGGAATGACCACGAGGTGGTAAAGCTCATCCTTAGAGCTTTTATGCCTCGCAATGTCACACTATGCTCCATGATTAGAGAAATCCTCGGATACAAAAGGATGACTCCGAATGAATTGCTTGGAAAGATCATCAACTTTGAGATGATGGAAAAACAAGCAAAGCACATTAAGGAAATTGCCGACCTCACCTCAGCAAAGAAGAAAGGGGTTGCTTTGAAGTCCACCCTCAAGCCCCCATCCAAAGAAGCTAGATAAGCACAACAAGAGGATGATAGTGACGACGAGAGCAGTGAATTAGATGAAGAAGACATTATATTGTTCATGAAGAAATTCAAAAGAATCATGAAGAAGAGACAAGGTACAAAGTCAAGCGAAGGAAAGTACAAAGCCAAAGTTGAGGCGGGCATGCTATAATTGTGGTGAGTATAACCACTTTATAGTTGATTGCCCATATGAGGAGAACAAGAAAAATACTAAAGAAGCCAAGCCTCATAACAAGAAATTCTTCGAGAAGAAGAAACAAGCCGAACAAGTGCACATTGGGAAAGAGTGGGGCTGAAATGATGAGTCCTCATCGTCCGAAGAAGAAGAGATGGCTAGCATAGCCATCGAGAAGACATCCAAGAAGTCTACCCTCTTCCCTACACTCGGCGCAAGGAAGGGAAATGGCACTTGCCTCATGGCAAAGGAAGGTAAACGCAAGGTAACCATCAAAGCCCCTTCCGTGCATTCCTACTCTAGTGATGCTGAAATAAATAGTGATAATGAGGACATGCTTATTGGACTAGATAGGAAAGCTGCAACAAAAATGAAATTTTTACTTGATCAACTTGTTGAGAAGGAGAGGTTAATTCATATTCAATAGGACATGATTATCTCCCAAAAGGAGGAGTCTGTCGAACTTGACAAACTTCTAGAACTTGAAAAGGAGAAAAGCAATTCACTAGAGCTTGAGTTAGCTTCAAGCAAGGAAGCTTGCCTGGAGTTAACCGACTCAAATGTCGCAATCAAGGACCAACTTGCTGACCTGATCAAGGTTAACAAGATCCTTGAAGTGTAAGTTGATTCACTCAAGCTGAGTGAACCTTCCTCCTCCTCAAGCTCACCTTCTCAACCCACTAAAACTGATTTTGCTCATGCTTGCACATGTAAGAAAGGTGACACCAGTTTGAAAGAAAAGTCAACCTCCACAAAGGATAAACATCCTGCCCAAAGTGGCATATTTGACAAGGAGAAGATCGGCTATGCACGTAGTGCATACTTGGTCCAAAGACCTCCAAATGTTAAATATGGCATTGGTTACTCTTATGATGAAAAGCAGCATGCTAGAAACCATAAGAATAATAAGGAGAGGATTTCCTTTGTGAAGGGAAGACCCTCGCAAACTAGTAAGTAGAAGGGTAAAAACATGAACTCACACAAACACCGGACTAGTCTGGTCAGTGTCCGGACAAGTCCGGTCCTCCGGACAAGTCCGGCCTCCCAGACTAGTCCGGTTTACAAACAACAACAATTACTCTTTGGAACCTTTGATACCTCCTATGTGTTGATGAGAAATAACTTTGGCAAGGTTTATGCTCATTATGTTGGGCCACGCCATGGGAACACTAAATCTCATGTGTGGGTGCCCAAATGTATTGTAACTAACATCCAAGGACCCAAGCAAGCTTGGGTACTTAAAAGCAAAGCATAATTTGTATTTGCAGTCCTATTCCTCCGGTGGATCTAAATGGGTGCTAGACAGTGGTTGCACCAACCATATGACTGGAGAAAGAATAATGTTCATGGAATATAAAGAGAATGAGGACACAAATGAGGGCATCTACTTTGGAGATAACAGTCAAGGAAGGGTGCTCGGTACTAGTAAAATTGCTATATCATCTAAACACACACTTTCTCATGTACTACATGTTGAATCCTTAGATTATAACCTGTTGTCCATATCTCAACTATGTGACAAAGGTTATAATTGCTTGTTCACTAACGAGGGTGTGACCATCTCTAGGAGGAGTGATGGTTCCATTGCATTCAAGGGTATGTTGAAGGGAAAGCTTTACCTTGTTAATTTCAACAATGATAAAGCCGAAATTGACACATGCTTGATTGCAAAGACCAACATGGGTTGGTTGTGGCATAGATGGCTAGCGCATGTTGGTATGAGGAATCTTCAAAAACTCCTCAAGGGAGATCACATCCGCGGTTTGAAGGATGTTGTTTTTGAGAAAGACAGGCCTTGTAGCGCGTGCCATGCCTGGAAGCAAGTTGGAGCACCTCGTCCCGCAAAAAATGTCATGACTACAACAAGACCACTCGAACTACTTCACATAGACATATTTGGTCCAATTGCTTACATAAGCATCAACAGTAACAAATATGGTTTAGTAGTTGTTGATGACTTTTCTCGCTTCACTTGGGTTTTCTTTTTGCATGATAAGTCAGAAACACAAGGAATACTCAAGAAGTTTTTCAAGCGAGCTCAAAACGAATTATCATTGACAATCAAGAATATCCAAAGTGACAACGGCACGGAGTTCAAGAACACACAAGTGGAGGAGTACCTTGATGAAGAGGGCATCAAGCACGAATTTTCAGCACCATATTCCCCACAACAAAATGGAGTTGCTGAAAGGAAGAATCGAACACTCATAGAGATGGCAAGAACAATGCTCGATGAGTACAAGACATCGGATCGATTTTGGGCGGAAGCGATTAACACTGCTTGCCACGCCGTAAATCGACTTTATCTTCATCGACTACTCAACAAGACATCCTATGAGCTACTCACCAGTAACAAACAAAAAATTTCATATTTTTGAGTTTTCGGTTCTCCATGTTATATCTTGAACAAGAAGCCTAGGACTTCAAAGTTCGCTTCGAAGTTCGATGAAGGTTTCTTGCTTGGTTATGATTCAAACACTTACGCCTATCATTTTTTCAACAAGACCTCCAGACTTGTTGAAATAGCATGTGACGTAGTGTTCGATGAGACTAATGGCTCCCAAAAGGATCAAGTTGATCCATGTGAACTAGGTAAAGAAGAAGCCCCTTGTCAAGCATTGAAAAGAATGGCTCTAGGTGAAGTTCAACCACAAGAGCCACCTCCACACGTACATGAGGGAGATGAACCACAAGAGGAGACCAACGATCAAGGGGGAGCTTCATCACAAGAACAACCACAAGAATACGAAGATAATCAACAAGTCAATGAAGGCAATTACTTAGGGGGAGAAGCAGATGAACATGAAGAAACAACTCCTCAAGTGCCACACCCAAGAGTACACCAATGCGTCCAAAGGGATCACTCAATCGACAATATCATCGGTGACATCCAAAAGGGAGTAACCACTAGATCTCGCATAGCTAATTTTTGTGAGCACTATTCGTTTGTATCCTCTTTGGAACCACGCAGGGTTGAAGATGCATTGAAAGATCCGGACTGGGTGGTAGCAATGCAAGAAGAATTGAACAACTTCAAGCGGAACGAGGTGTGGGAACTTGTGGAAAGACCCAATGCAAACATCGTCGGCACCAAGTGTGTCTTCTGCAACAAACAAGACGAACACGGGGTGGTGACAAGGAACAAGGCAAGACTTGTGGCCAAAGGTGATTCACAAGTCGAAGGTTTGGATTTCGATGAGACCTTTGCTCCAGTAGCTAGGCTTGAATCTATTAGAATATTACTTGCATATGCTACTCACCATGATTTTAAGCTGTATCAAATGGATGTGAAAAGCGCCTTCCTCAACGGACCAATCAAGGAAGAGGTGTACGTGGAGCAACCACCGGGATTTGAAGATGAAGAGTTCCCCGACCACGTGTTTAAATTGCGTAAGGCTCTCTACAGCCTCAAACAAGCTCCTAGAGATTGGTATGAGTGTCTTAGAGATTTCTTAATTGAAAATGGCTTTAAGATTGGCAAAGTAGACTATACACTGTTTACAAAGAATTTTGATGATGATCTTTTTATTTGTCAAATTTATGTTGATGATATAATCTTTGGGTCAACTAACCAATCTTTTTGTGAAGAATTTAGTAAAATCATGACAGACAGGTTTGAATTGTCAATGATGGGAGAGTTAAAGTACTTATTGGGACTCCAAGTGCGGCAACAAAAGGAAGGGACATTCATAAGCCAAACCAAGTACACGCAGGACATACTTAAGAAGTTTGGTATGGACAAGGCAAAGCCCATAAAGACCCCCATGGCAAAAAATAGCCACTTGGATCTCAATGAAGATGGACCTAGCGTCGACCAAAAGGTATATCGCTCCATGATTGGATCTCTACTCTATTTATGTGCATCTAGGCTAGATATTATGTTGAGTGTATGTTTGTGTGCAAGATTTCAAGCCAACCCTAAGGAATGTCACTTGACAGCCGTAAAAAGGATCTTGAGATATTTAGTTCATACACCCAACCTTGGTCTTTGGTACCCAAAAGGCTCAAAATTCAATCTCATTGGTTACTCCGATGCAGATTATGCCAGGTGCAAAGTAGATAGAAAAAGCACCTCCGGTACATGCCAATTCCTAGGGAGATCCTTAGTTTCTTGGTCCTCCAAGAAACAAAATTCCATTGCCTTATCCACGGCCGAAGCGGAGTATGTTGTAGCCGGAAGTTGTTGTGCACAACTTCTTTGGATGCGACAAACTCTAAGGGATTATGGTTACAATATGAACCATATTCCACTCCTTTGTGACAATGAGAGTGCCATTAAAATTGCCCACAACCCAGTTGAGCACTCTAGAACTAAACACATAGACATAAGACATCACTTTTTGAGAGATCATGCCATGACAGGAGACATAGCCATTTCACATGTCAACACTCGAAAGCAATTGGCCGACATATTCAACAAGCCACTTGATAAAAAAAGATTTTTGTGAACTCCGAAATGAACTAAATATCCTTGATGCTCGGAGTGTGGCTTCAAATGTTGCATACCTGTATGAACTCTTCAAATATGTTGATTGGATTGTGAAAACCATCTCTCTCATTTTTCTCCGAAAAACTATGTCAATTACTAGATCTTGGTGAATTATGATCATTGCTTGATTGTTGTATGCTTACTGATCATATTCATCAAGATTATTTGATGTGTTTTGCCTCTCTTTTCTCTAAATATGTACCTTCAAATAAATATGAATGGGCTAAAAATTCTTGCCTAGTGACCACGGACTAATCCGTGGTCGCCCGGACTAGTCCGCCCATGCAGACTAGTCTGTAGAGTGCCGATTAGGCCGGACTAGTCCGGTAGACAACGGACTAGTCCGATATAGCCCCTGGAAAAGTTCGGACTAGTCCGGTCATCTCCGGACTTGTCCGATTTTTTGTGTCCATAACCCTAGCTGCCACTAAACCCTAAATTCCTCACCTCCAGTCTTGCCTCACGCGCTCTCTCTCTTCGTGCTCGAGCTCCCAAGGCGATTCCTTGCTCCCTCCACCAAAAAGCTTTGCATTTGGGAGGAAATCAATTTTGTCCACTTGAGGATTGAAGCTAGCTGACTTGTACGGCCTTCAACACCCTCATCTCCAAGTTTCAAGCAATTCTTCAGTAATTTTCGCTCAAACCCTAGAAAATACCAAATTTCTTCATTGTTGATCAAATAGCCTAGTATTCCTCGCTATATACATGCTCTCTTGATGTATTACGTGTTTGCTAAGGTTGTCGTGCATTAGAATTCACCATTTATTCAGTCTCTTAGGTTTTTGAGGATGAACAACGGACTAGTCCAGGTCCATGCACGGACAAGTCCGGTCCCCCGGACTAGTCTGTGTCTGTGCACCGGACAAGTCTGATGTTTCTGAACTCAAAACCTAATTCTTCAATTCCTTATTGCAATTCCTTGCTACCTGTTCACACCTTTGCCTTGTGTCATTCATTATCATTCATACCACTCATTCTCAGGTCACGTCGAGCTCCGGCAATGATGTCTCCAATTTTGAGGCCGAGATGGACCTTGAGGTGGCACCTCGGACCTTGGTGGGTCTTGGCAAGAAGCGCCAAGAAAGACCGTCTGAGTCAGCTCAGTCTCCTCCATAGGCTCGGAGTAAAGTGTTGGCTAAGAAGCCAGTGTCCAAGGCAGCTGCATCATTGAGTGGCCCTCGCCAAGCAAAGGGCAAGGGCAAAGGGATTGCTACGGGTCCAGTTGGCCCGTTGAAACTTCATGCTCCATGGGAAGGGGTTCGGGACCCAAATGAAGAGAAGTTCAATGGGAAGGGCAGTGACTCGGCCACCAAGTTGAGAAGCATCGATTGTTATGGCCGACTGAAGCAAGCGGATGATGGAAGGTTCTAATGCAACTTCCATACTGATTTCTACAAATCGGTGTATCTCTCAAATGAAGACACCAGTTGTGCGCAATCATTGGATTGACTGGGCACATTTTGAGAATAAGGGCTGCTCACCATTCACTGATGTTGTGAGAGCCATTGAGAAGCATGGACTGCGAGATCTGTTTGCTTTCAGAAATAACTGGAATGATGAAGTGATTGCGCAGTTCTTTGCGACCTGTCACTTCTCAAGTGAGATGAGGAGAGTGTCACTTGGATGACCCATGGATCCAAGTACAGCATTACTCAAGAAGATTTTGCTAACCTGCTCCACCTTGACACCACAAGATCTGATTTCTTAGTCATACACAACATTGGTGTCATCGAACAAGGATAGGATGAAGTTCCTATATGATCCAAACTCAATGTTCAACCCTCCTTCCACCAAAAACATGAAGCCATTCTTTGTGGTGTTGAACAGAGTGTTAAGAAAGACAATTGCTCCCAAGGATGGAGATGCTGGGAGTGTGCAAGGATACCTCCGGACTCTGATGAGAGTCATAAGCAAGGACCGCCCATTCGATGTGGCGGAATACATTTGGAATGATATGGTGAACATATCCTGCACTCCCAACAGATCTTGCGGATATGCTCCTTACCTAATGTTTGTGATTGAGAAAGTCACCGACATTGAGTTTGTGAAAGATGTGGAGCATCTCCCCTTGAGGCCTCAAATCCCTCAAAAGCCGAGTGTGCAGGCTGCTCCCTCACCGGCCTCCAGTCCCGAGGCACCAGCAAGATCAAGAGAAGATGCTAGGGCTGCCCCTGCTTCTAGAGCAGCCCCTCAAAAAGGTCCAGCCAATGGAATTCTCAAGTACCTGGCTGCAATCTTTGCCTCCTGCAAAAAGGCCGAAGTGAAGGCCCATAAGCTCAACGAGAAAAGAAAGGAGGACATGAAGTATATCAAGGAAAATGTCAAGCAAATTTGCTAGAAGCTGGAGATTGAGCCAATTGGGTCTCCAACAATCTCGGAAGACTCAGACTCCGATTTCACCGAGCTCGGGCCCTTGACCTCCTCCAAGCTTGCCTATTTTGGCATTGGGGACTCGAGTACCTCCGCACCTCCTCTTCCTCCTCCTCATCAAGCTGAAGATGAAGATGATGAGTACGATGATGAGAGGACCGACAACGAAGAGTGAAGACCCTAGGACCCTCCTCTCCTTCTTTTTGGTGTCTTGATGCCAAAGGGGGAGAGATGAGGGGGAGTCTTAGTCTTAGCTGTAGTTTGCGAGGAGAGAGTACTATGCTTTTCTTTTTAACTCTTTTGTGGCTTGTAATGTTTTAACAATGATCTTATGTTAATTATGGTTCTGTGATGCAATGAGTTGATCCTTTAAGTAGTATTTATGAAAACTGTGATTTTGCTCTAGAATGTCATATATGCTTGCTATTTGGTAATTAATATCAATCATGTCATTATCAATGTTTCAGTGTACTTAGTTATGCATCCCACCATAAAGAATGCACATATGGATAATACTTTTCACTGCTTGATGTATTTTGGATTCATATGTGCATACTTTATGAAAATCTCAATTTTTATCACAATTTTGTGAAATCTCAATTGGTTGTCATCAATCACCAAAAAGGGGGAGATTGAAAGTGCATCTAGGACTCCCTTGTGGGTTTTGGATGATTTATGACAAGCAATTGGGATCCTAACCTCTTTGTTGAGATGAGTGCAGGCTTATGATAGAGACTTGAGCAAAGTACCAAAAATAAGGAAGAATGAGGAGCAAAGTGGAAATGAGCTCAAGGAAGAAGAGTAGTAGATTATTGTGTATGGAGTGTGTTAAGGAAACACATCCCAAGAGCTCAACCACATTTAAACACACACATTGCACAGAGTTACACAGGAGCGGACTAGTCCGACATACACCGGACTAGTCCGACAGACACCGGACTAGTCCGATATCCTTTCTGACCAGAATCGGACTAGTCCTCCTTAGTGCGGACCAGTCCTCAAAACACTTCACAAATCGCACAAGATCGAACAAGTCCGATCACAATCGGACTAGTCCGATATTCATTCTGATCCAAAATGGACAAGTGCGACAATTGTACGGGCTAGTCCGAAATACCCTCTGATCTGAATCGGACACGTCCTACAAGTGCGGACTTGTCATCCTATACACTTAGGTTTTTATATGTCCGGACAAGTACAATGACTATCGGACTAGTCCGAAGTTTTCTAGTAGCGAAATCGGACAAGTCCGATCCTAGCTGGACTAGTCCGATATTTTGGGACACTTAGGGTTTGCTACACTCAGCATACCGGACTAGTCCGGTGACCACCACGGACTAGTCTGAACTTTCTGAACCCTAACGGTCACTTTTAGAAACCCCATATAAATAGAGGTGCGGCCCAATTTTGACTCTCTCGAACCCTAGCGCCCTCACACCTCCCAAGAGCCTCAAAAACCACATCTCTCCACGAAATTAAGTGCAACAACGATCAATCCTTTGAGGATTCACTCTAGATCATTGGAGAGACACGTTCAACACCACATTGAGCTCTTGGTTTGATTCTCTAACACACTCCTGCGATTTAATAGTAATCTTTTGAGTGTGTTTTGGTGGTATTTCGTGTTGTAATCCAAGGGAGCTCTCAACGTGTGAGAAGGCCCCTTTGAATTCGGTTATTCACCCCTTTGTGATTAGTGGAAGAGGATTGGCCTTCGTGGTGATCTGACGAGGGTAGGGTTGGAGAAGACCTGGTCCTTTTGTGGACTCCTCAACGTGGACGTAGGTTGCCTTTGTGGGAGCCGAACCACGAGATAAATCCTTGTGTCTTGTTTTTGGTGTTCATCGTTCTTATTCATCAATATAATCTAGGGTTTCATAATCATTGCTTATTTCACGTGGAATTGTTAAACTTAAGATTTAATTATGATATAATCTAGCATATAACATTGAGACCTTCATTTGATTCTATATTTCCGCTACATACATAAAAGAATCAATCTAATCGATCAAGCTTAACCAACTTAGTCCGTGAACACCGGACTAGTCCGCACTTTACCGGACTAGTCCGATATCTCTGGTATTGAACTGGTTGTTAAGTGTTGCAGGATCCAACAATTTGCAAAAAAGGCCTATTCACCCCCCCCCCTCTAGGCCACATTCAAACTGACCCTTCTCCCCCTATAAATAGAACCCCACACCTCACTTCACACACACATCAAAAGTTGAGAACAAAATACCACTCCTAAGGTTTAGAGTAGTCCTAGAGGCTGCCAAGCAAAAGGAGAGTGTGGTGAGAGTTTAGGAGAAGGAGGCTTGGGCTTGTCAAGTCCCTCTTCTACATTTGTATCCCTACAAAGGTGTACTCAAATCAAGTAAGCTCTTTATGAATTCATTTCAAGTTTGATTCTTAATTCATAGTAGTTTGCACAAGTAGTTACTTGTGGGTTCTTGCTTTAATTTATTAGAGGCTCTAGTTATAGCTTTGTGTTCAAAACAACTAATTGTGATATAGAACGTAAGTGCGGTGCTTAGGTTAGAAATCATCAGTGAATATCTCATAGACCCACAGATTGAAGAGGTAGGCAGTAGGTGGTGACAACCCTATCTGTCCTTAGTAATCCTCCACGTTCGGGTATGCCATAGGCTCTTGGCGGGAGTCGTCCTAGTGTTGCTAGGGTTAAACCCGTGCCCGAAGCAAGCAGCTACTGCAAATACTTTTGAATTAGAATCAATACTTTGAATTCCTCTCTCTTCCTTGCCTACCAAACAACTTTGTGTCCTTGGGTGGATTAGTTCGTAAGATTAGCACATACGTTCCTTGGATTCGATACCCTTGGGAATACTCCTTAAGGGGAAGTGCTACACGACAGTTTCAGTGCGCTTACGGATTTTTACCTGTGATGTAAGAAAATGTCAACAAGGTGGCCCAACTACTCGCAGCCATGGATTCCTGCTGCTCGGCGTCGGGGTCGGTGAACACTGTCCTTGAGAGGCGGCTGGAGGTCAAAGGAAGGGAGCTAGCGGAGCAAGTGGCCTCCCATGTCTTGGTGTGCTTCCGCAGCTTGTATCAGACGATCTCGTTGGAGTCGGTAGAGAAAGGCCCCTTCGATGAGCGAGAGGAGGAGGCAAAGGCCAAAGTCCAAGACCTTGCCAAGCAGGTGGCTTCTTCGTTCCAGCGGAAGTGAGGCTGGCAGCCCCCAGGCGGAGCACCATTGTAACCGAGGATGGCCCCTTTGTCAAAATAACTCTTAATGAATTTGAATTCATGTTTTGCTTGTTGGCTTGTCTTGTGCTTCTCAATCTGTCGCTCTGAGTCCTTAGCTGCGTAAGGGCTTGGGGAATTTTGTTGAGTTCGTTAGTTTCTGAGGAACCAACGATCGCACATTTGATATGCCCGATCTGTCGCCAGTTGACGTCCTACCTATAGGACCCCTCTACAGACCCCTGGTAGATGTGGCTAGGTGGCTGGGCACACCTACCACTTGATCGCAGGATGTCTTCAATGGGCACCCAGCGGAACATGTGGGTTTGAGTGGATGGCATCAGTGTGGCCCCTTCAGGGGCGCTGAGCTTTGTCTGAGTAGAGACATCGACGGAAGGCCCCCTGGGTGGTGCCGGAGCTGGCTGCTCCAGCGTTGCCCACCATCATCGCAGAGTCGTCGACGGCGGGCCCCTTGGGTGGTGCCGGAGCTGGCTTCTTCGGCATTGCCGACCATCATCATAGAAATGTCGACGGTAGGCCCCATGGGAGGTGTCGGAGCTGGCAGCTCCAGCGTCGCCAAGCATCATTGTAGAGTCATCGACGGCGGGCCCCCTAGGTGGTGTCGGAGCTGGCTGCTCCAGCATCGCCCACCATCATCGCAGAAACATCGACGGCTGGCCCCCTGGATGGTGCCGGAGCGGGCTGCTCTGGTGTCACCCACCATCGTCGCAGAGTCATCGACGGCTGGCCCCATGGTGGTGCCGTAGTTGGCTGCTTTGGTGTCACCCACCATCATCGCAGAGTCGTTGATGGCAGGCCCTTTTGGTGGTGCTGGAGCTGGCTGCTCTGATGTCGCCAACCATCATCACAGAAACGTCCACGACAGGCCACCTGGGTGGTGCCGGAGCTGGCTGCTTTGGCGTCGCCCACCATCATCCATGAGTTGTCGATTGTGTTGATGGCTGTTATATACCAATTTCACCCATCAATGTAAATCAATTATGTGAAGAAAATATCGTTTCTTGCACACATCACCTTTCTATTTAATCTATTTCCTCTTGTCTTTGTAGAAAGTAGTGCATGGAGGGATTTTATGCAGAATTGAAGTGAAACAAGGGGATGAATCCTATAAAATATCATTCAAGACAATCTCCCGACGACATGTGGCACCACATGGATCAAATGGCCTACAAACAGAAGTTTCCGAAGCCATCCAACGGTGTTGCACCAACAACAGTCATTGGGATCCACCTGGTAGAGACATGGTGGAAGCACACCGCAAAAGGAGTCAAGAACAGGTCGGCTGACCCCCCCCCCCTAGTCGGCGACTAGGTCCTAACCCCAAACGCAGTCAACTTCCATGTGTTGGCTCCTCGCGGCTTGAAGAGGTCATGGGTGACTTATTCGTGCCCTTTTGGTGGCATGAACCGACCCTTCCCCAAGCTATAAATAGGAACCCTCACCCCTCACTTCGACACACACCACTTGAGTATTCATCCATTGTATCCACTACTCTCCATAGGTTTAGAGGAGTATAGGCTGTAGAGAGGAGAGTCTCTAGTCTGTAGTCCAAGTAGGAGAGGAGCAGAAGGAGTTTATTCCCGATACCTAATTGGGAAAGGTATGGCTCTTATATTCCTATTTGTATTTGTGACTTTGCTCTTAATAAAGATGTTATCTTTAGTATTCCATTGTTCATATACTTGGTAGGAGTAGTATTTATGATTATTCCATAGCATTGTCATTAAATCATCATAAACACTACAAACACCCACTATAGTCTAATTTGCTATGACATGATTATGTTAACATGAATCACTTATGCTAATTTTACATTGGTTCAACCATGATTTAGTTCATTGCCTTAGGATGGCTTGTGCCTAGGCTTCTAAGGTAATTACTTAGTATGCTAGCATGGTGCTAGGATAGAAAGTAGCATTGAATGTCTCGTAGACCCATAGATTGAAGATGTAGGCGGTAGGTGGTGACAGCCTTATCTGTCATTTGTAATCCTCCACGTTCGGCTATGCCACAGACTCTTGGCAGGAGTCGTCCTAGTATTGCTAGGGGTAAATCCGTGCTCGATGTGTTAATCCACTTAGCATGATAATTCATAATTGATATGATCATTAGTAACTAATTTAGGCTAAGTATATGTACATTAGAAGCATCGTAGGAGTCTCTACCTAAACCTTAGCCTAGTCCCTCTTTACCCCATTTATCCCCTTAGGATAAAATGCTCTTGTGTGTGTCACACTACTACAATTATCATTTATCCATCCTTGATAGAACCCTTACTAGACCAACCTAGCCTCTCCACTTGATGATTGCTTGCTTCCATCTAGTCGTCCTTTGATAGAATATAAATGACACCCTTTGGGAATACTCTTAGAGGGGAAATGCTACATTCATAGTTTTCGTGCGCTTGCGGATTTACATGTATAATCTAAAGACTATTAACAAGCATTTCTGGCACCACCGCTAGGGATGAATTGTTAGTAGTGCGTAGGAACCGTCAATAAGCATTTTTAGCGCCGTTGCCGTGGAAGGCAGCCGAAGTAATTACCTAGTGCCGTTGCATGATTGAGTTAATAGGATAGGACCCTAGTAGGTTTTAGTAGGATGGCCCTTCTTTGTTTTCGCATTTTATGTGAAAACATGGTAGTGTATATCTGGTTTCTGCTTGCCGAAAAACTTTGCTGAAGATCACAAATCCTATCTAAGAGATCAACCTCGTGTCGTTACTCCTCGGAAGCTTTGAGCAGCAAAGCAAGCCAGCGCAACTGCACCAACAACCGAAACGCTAATGGCCTAGAAGACCCTTCATGAGTTTTCGGCTCCCTCTGCTAACAATGTGCCTGTTGGGCCCATTGTTAACACGGGAGATGTAAACTTTGAAATTAAGACTGACCTTATCACTATGGTGCAAGCCAACCCATTTTGTGGGAAGGCAAACGAGGATACAAATGCTCACCTGCAACATCTCCTTGAGATTTGCAGCACTTTTAAGATGAAGGACGTATCTCTTGATGCTGTCTGTCTTATCCATTATCTCTTCTTGGTAGAGCGAAACAGTGGTTCTACGCGAACCGAAGTGTTTGAGACACTTGGGAGCAATGTTCTACGACATTCATCGCCAAGTTTTTCCCTTTGGGCAAGACCAATGCCCTACGTGGAAGAATTTCCAGCTTCCAGAAAGATGACAAGGAATGTATTCCCGAGGCTTGGGAAAGTCTTCAGGAGTACATCCTAACATGTCCCCACCATGGGATGGATGACTGGCTCATTATTCAAAATTTTATAATGGGTTGATCCCTTCTGCCCGTGACCATGTTGATGCTCCTATTGGAGGTGCCTTCTTCTCATTGACGGTGCCCAAAGCCAAAGATTTGATTGAGAAGATGGTGTCAAACATGGGTTGGAGCGACGAGCGTCTCCATACCCGCGAGCGAGGCATGCACACCTTGAAGGAGGTGGACATAATCGCTGCCAAATTGGACCTCTTTATGAAGAAGATTGATGGAAAAAGCAATGTTGAGGTATGTGGCAATGCCTATGCCTTAGACTCTCACATCACTTGTGAAGTCTGTGGCAACACAGGCCATTTGGGAAATGACTGCCCAGAAACCCGTGAGGATGCCCTATATGTAGTGAACAATGGAAACAATAATGGCTATCATCCAGGAGGTCAAGGGTGGGTCCAACCACGCCCATTCTTTCAAGGAGGGTACAACAACAATGGCAACAATGGAAATCAACCCAACTTGATAGGACTTGCCATTGGCCAGCTGAAGATCAATGAGGCTATATCCAAGAAGTTGTCGGCCAATGACAAGACCCTAGAGAGCATTAATGCCAAGATTGAAGGATATCCTCGGCCTTCAAGAATCAATTGAGTTTCAACAAGATGATGGAAACTCAGTTGGATCAACTGGTAGCTACTGCTCCTCCAGTGGAAATGGCAAGATGCCAGGACAGCCCGAACCTCTTGTGGAAAGTGCCAACATGATTTATCTACAAGGAGGCAACTCGCTGAAGGACATTGGATGTCCTACAATATCATGCTCAATTGGGGCTCACCAATTTGACAAGGCCCTTTGTGACCTTGGAGCAAGTGTTAGTGTGATGCCCAAGGTAGTTTTTGACTAGCTGAACTTCACGGAACTTACTCCAACACCAATGCACCTCCAACGAGCTTATTCTTCAGTCCGTTATTCGGCGGGTATCGCTGAAGATGTTCCAGTGAAAATCCGGAATTGTTTCATACCCATGGATATTGTGGTGCTCGACATGGAGGTCGAGAAGGATACGCCACTCATTCTTGGGCGACCATTCCTTAGCACTGTAAAAGCTTGCATAGATGTGGGATTGGAGAAATTCACTTCCATATCAATGGCAAGGAGGAGAAGATTAACTTTTGCCCAAAGTTGGAGCAATGCTCCATGATCCGTATCAAGTATGGGCTGAATGTTAAACACATTCAAGAGGTCGAAATCACACCTCCAAAGGTGGACCCGCTCATTGCATTCATGAGGAATTTGATCTATGCAGAACACCTGTGTTATCGTCCACGCCGATACCCAAAGAAGACGGAGAAGTCTGGGCCTCCCCAAAGGCCCAAGTCCACCAAGCCGCCGAATAAAGTATGGTGGAAGAAGAAAGACAAGCCATCCGAGCCCATCCCTTTGTGCTCGGATGTCAAGAAATGAAGAAGGAGGAATGTACATCTCATCGGACGGTGGTGAGACCTAGCCAATAGGTTAAATTGGTAGTTATCCTTTTCTTTGTTTTTCTTTTCTCTTTGTTTGGTTTTCCCCATTTAGTTTGATTTTCCCCACTGCATATTTGATTTTCTTACTAAGTTGAGAATCTTATATTCTCAACTATCATTTTTATTTCTTTATTTTCACAAAAAGAAAATTGTTGGGCTTTGAAAAAAGAGTTTTTATTTGGAAAATAAATTTTCTGAGCTGCAAAAGTGGTAATTCACCAACGTGCTATTCCCATAGCCGTTGGGGAGCCACCTGCCAACAGGGGGAACAGGGGGCCCACTTTTCAGTGCAGTCGACCCCCCTGTTCGGCCGACTAGGGGAAAGGGCCATTTTGGCTCTCTCTCCTCCAACGGCTACATTTGGTACCCTAGTGACCGTTGGGGAGTGCACCCTATAAAATGTGGTGGTGAGGGGCTCTTCTCCTCACATTTCACCTCATTCCATACCTCCACTAAATCACTCTTGCTCACATTGTTTTTCTTGCTCTTCATTGAAGTGCTCTTGATCAATTCCCAACTAAAAAAAATTTGCTTTTGCTTGCATTTGCAATTTGCTCTCAAGTTCTTCAGGGGAAAATTCATCAGGAGTTTTGCGCACCTCTTTCGATTTTTTGCCTTGTTGTGTTCTTGTTTGTTGTGGCCATGAAAGGGATGAAGAGGTTGTTTGGGAAGAGGAAGGAGGCTGCAGGCTCAAGCCATGGTGGAGACTCAAGTGCACGCCCCTCTTCCGTTGGTACAGGAAGTTCACAGAGGAGGAGTGTAGGTGAACACACTCCCATGGGTGAGAGGAGAAACCCTCATCAACTTGTTCACGACGACGACCTCAACATACAAAGTGAAGTTGAAGATCAAGCACGCAAGCACCTCCAAGATATTGTGTTTTCTCATACGAAAGCTTATGATCCGGATTTGATCTTTGAAAGAGGTTTGGATTCCAAATTCTTTTCCATTTGGCGTGCAGTAGGATGGGAAAACTTAGCTCACATAGAGGAGAGAGGTTCGCGCCTTCTCTCCATACGATTCCTTTGCACACTCGAAATAGGATTTGATGGTATTACTTTTAGATTATTTCAAAAAATACAATATCCTATAGTAAGAATTAAGTGAAATCCTAGGATTTCATAGACTTTGTTTGCTAGATTTAGACACTTTGACTAAGTTTAACAAACATAGTTTTTGGCAAGGTTTAACTTGTGAGGTCAGATGTAGTGCACCTAGGAATAGCCACTTACACAACCTTACTCTACACTTGATGCATAGATGGGTGGCTATGACTATGTTCCCTAGAGGAGATCTAAGGATAGTGCGTGATGATGAGCTGAAAATTTTATTTGCTATGATTAAAAGGATAAAAGTTGCTCCAGTTATTGCCATGATGACATAATGGTTAGATTACATTCCAAGAACAGGGCCAATTGAATGCACTTCATTGATTACTCGTATTTCTACTAGGGAAGGAGAACTAGAATATTCTCCATTTGAGTATATTGAAAATGAAAGAGAATTAATTGATGAAGATTATATAGTGCAAGGAAATACCCTTAAGCATGATCAATACGACTCTTTGTTATTTTATTATCCCGGCTTTGTTAATTAAATTCGGTTACCTAACTCGGATTATCATCTGTATAAATGTCGGAGGATAACCATTGACCTTCTTTCCATCAAGGAAGCATGAAGGAGTAATGTCTCTGGCAGGGTAACCAGAAGTTGTGCAAGGAGAGAGACCATGCCCCCGACAACCTCCACGGTCCATGAGTATGAAGAGGAAGAGAACCCAATGGGTGATGCACCCATATGAACTCAACCTCTATCATATGAGACTGAACGTCCGTCTTGGCATAGATGGCCATGTACCACATGGGAGCCGCCCCTATCTAATTCAAGCTCTAGCAGCTTGCCTCCAACGTCCATGAGAAGATGTCGTTCCTCTTCGGCTAGAAGTCATCATGACTATAGCCAAGGAATTATGGATATCATTAGACATATGGAAGAACTTGAAATGAGAACGGGTGACAACTACAACAATCTCCAAGGGCTTGTCCGAGGTACCCAAGATTGGCAACAACACATGGATGCTCAATTCACCAACTTCAACTCCATGCTACAACAACAACAAGCCGACTTCGCGGCATACTTCCGTCATCAAGAGTTCAACCCTCATCACGGAGGTAAGTGAAGAAAAAGCTTGGCGGAGGACCCCCACTTGAGGTAAATTGTATCACACCTTTTGCATATTTATTTTCCATTCACCCATCATCCACCTTGCATATAAAAAAATGTAGGATAGATTTGTTTTCAAATAAAATAAATGATGTGCGGTAAAAATGGATTGGAATTCACATAGATGAAATGATGAATAGTTGCTATGTTTTAATTTTCCTAAGTCCCTAGTTTACAACTTAATACTCTCCAACATATTGCTCTCATCGGCTAAAATTGATTTTGCCTTGATTTGGAAATTGTGGGTAGCAAAAGCTTTATCCATTCTAAGTTGTTGTGAGATATGATATAGTGATAGGGCTTCTATTCCTAGTTTGAAAGTGAAACTTAGATTTTTGGAGAAATTCTAAAAAGATTTGAGTTACTCTCATTTGATTGGAAATACCTACAAAAGCCATATGATATATCACATTGATAGACCTTATGCATATGCCATTTGTCTTCACATTGAGCTTCGTCAAACTAGTATAGACCTATGTGAGATTTCATTCATTACTTTTTGAATTCAAGACTTCACTTGCACATGCTATACTTCTACACTAGAAGTAAGCAAATTTCCACCATACCACCATTCCATAGTAAAAAGAGAAACTCCGTATTATTTATGCTTGGTACTCTCTCCAAAAATTTATTACATAAAAAGAGAGTACAAAAATGCATGCTTACATCATAAGCATGAGAGAAAAAAAAAGAGAAAAAAGTAGCCATGTTTCATCCCTGCAAAATAAGAGAGTTCACTCAAAAAGGAGTCATCTCAATATCCACATCCACTCCATTCCATCACACATGCACAAGTCTTGAATTAGATTGTTTTGAATTGATTTCTCCTAAGGCTTTCTCTTTTTTACTTAGCAATATTATATGTTGCAAATATGCTTACTGTATTCCCTACCAAGCTCCACATACAAGACTTATGTAGAGGTAGGATCAATTTAGGCAAAATGCCTTTTTGAGGATACATTTCCACTACACATAAATAAGAGACCGAGAGAATCAAATTGAGATACTTAAAATCTAAATTGAACTGTCCAAAATTTGAGTGGAACTTGATTTCTTCGGTATGTGTGCTCCATTTGCTGTTATATCTTTCAACCATCCATGAATAGGAGATGGCATATGTCCAATAATGACCTGAGGTGTGAAGTACCCTGCCAATTTTTGCAATACTAGGTAGAGTATTTTGTTGTGCACATGGTACTTTTGAAAAATAGAACATAGTAGCAACTCCTGATCATCAACCTAAAGTCTTGACTTTGCTCGGGAAGAGCAAAGGATAAGCTTGGAGGAGTTTGTTGACGGCTGTTATATACCAATTACACCCGTCAATATAACTCAATTATATGAAGGAAATATCATTTCTTGCACACATCAGTTTCTATTTAACCTTTCCGCATGTCTTTGGAGAAAGTAGTGCACGTAGGGATTTTATGCAGAATCGAAGTGAAGCAAGGGGATGAATCCTATAAAAAAACGTTCCAGCCAATCAAGTGATGACATGTGGCACTACATGCATCAAATTGCCCAGAAACTGAAGTATTCGAGGCCATCCAACGGTGTAGCACCAATAACAATCTATGGGACCAACCTGGCAGAGACCTGGTGGAAGCACACCACAAAAGGAGTTAAGAACAGGTCGGCCGACCCCCTAGTCGGCGACTAGGTCCTGGCCCCAAATGCGGTCAACCTCCACGTGTTGGCTCCCACCAGCTTGAAGAGGTCATGGGTGACTGATTCGTGCCCTTTTGGTGGCGGGAACTGACCCTTCTCCAAGCTATAAATAGGACCCCTCACCCCTCACTTCAACACACACCACTTGAGTATTCATCCATTGTATCCACTACTCTCCATAGGTTTAGAGGAGTATAGGGTGTAGAGAGGAGATTCTCTAGTCCATAGTCCAAGTAGGAGAGGAGCAGAAGGAGTTTATTCCCAATTCCTAATTGGGAAAGTTATGGCTCTTATATTCCTATTTGTATTTGTAACTTTGCTCTTAGTAAAGATGTTATCTTTATTCTTCCATTTTCATATACTTGAATGAAGCATTTCTTGTTTGATTGTGGATTCCATATATGTTGTAGGCGCATACTGTAACAGCTAGTCCTTGGCATATAAAAGGGCTACGCTGCATGGTAGAAGAGGGTATCTCCACTGATGTCATACGCATACAAGCAAATACACACTCATACAATCAACACACACCCCGTGGAGTAGGGTATTACCCTCAGGCGGCCTGGACCACGTAAAACCCTCGGTGTTCACGTCTTGTCTGGATCTTGACTCGCACACCAACCGAATACTAACCTCCGCAGACTACGTGTTAGTAATACCGGGGGAAGTGTCCTAGTTCACACTTCGACATTTGGCACGCCAGGTAGGGGGACTTTCAAGCTTTCAAGATGGTGAACTCTGCCACCACCTCATCCACTGGACCGACTGTGCAGCCTACTGGAGGAAATCCCTCCAACGTGCAGTAGCCGACCAATGTTGTGATAATGGTGGGTGTCGTTCCTCCACCACCTTCACCATCTCAGCAGGATGGTGTATTCGCGTCGATCTCTCTATTGATGAACAACCCAGAGAACGCGTTAATGCAGTTGAGACTCTTCTCCAGCGTCCACCAGTGCCAATAGCTCCTCCCGCCACGCTAGAATAGTGGCGTGCTAATTTAGAGCATTTTGTTGCAGCTACAGCCAATGCTATCAGCAATCAAGGTCCGCCCCATGCAGGGCAGGCACCTTCTCAAAACAGGACCACGGCTGGTAGACTTGGTCCTAAGGCGTCGCAGCTCAGGAGACGTGCGCCCTCCCATCAATTGACATCACTGCCCTTCGGGGCTCGCCATACTCACACAATGACAAGGCTTCCGACTCAGGATCTCTAATTAGAGCTCGATCGTCGCTACATGCGGCAAGATGGTTGTGTCAACATTGAGCGTTCTCGCGAGAGGCACATTGCTTGAGAAAACCCTTCTCCTCTTGGAGTTGGGGGCGGCTGTTTGGCCCTAGCCATGCATCTTCGCATGGTCGAGTGGCCACCCAAGTTCCAGGATCATCTGTCGGAGAAATACGATGGGACAGTCAATCCTGTCGAGTTTCTTCCGATTTATTCCACTTCCATCCTCGCAACTGGAGGCAATGAGGCCGTGATGGCCAACTACTTCCCCGTGGCATTAACTAAATCCTGGTTCATGAGCTTACTGCCCGACTCCATCTACAGTTGGGCGGAACTCTGTCGCTAGTTCACCGCTAACTTTGGGAGCTCGTACACCCGGCCTGGCACCAAGTTGGACCACTTCGCCATACAGAAGAAGTCGGGGGAGTCGCTGCGATCCTTCATCCAACAATTATCTCATGTATGGAATATCATCCCTTCTATATCCAACGCTTTTATCATCGCCTCATTTCGACAGGGGGTCCGAGATAAAAAGATGCTGTCGAAGCTGGCTACCAAGAATGTCAGCAGCATCACGGAGCTCTTCAGCCTGGCAGACAAATGTGCTAGAGCTGCGTAGGGCCATGAAATGCACTCACCAACTGCGGAGGCAAGGCAATCCTCCAAAGCTGATGCTACTGCATCTGGAAGTGGAAAATAGAAGAAGACAAAGTCAAGTGATAAGAAAAAGTCACTTGTCGGAACACCTATTGCTGCTGCTATGCAGCTCTAGGTGGTCGGGGGCCACGCCCCGACGAGCGACACCGACCATCGTCCGAAGATGGTGACGGTGAAAAGATGTGGTGTCTGATCCAGTTATCGACGACCCACAATCTTGAAGAATGTTGCGAGGTCAAGAGGCTTGCTAAACGCAACAGCAAGCGCCAAGACGAGGCCCCTTTCAAGACGCTAAGAAGGCATTAAAGATGGTCTACAACACCATCGACAAAGACTCCGACATCTCCGACAACAAGAGTCGGAATACTCTCCATATGATGTATGGAGGTTCCTGGGATATCACCGCCTGGCGCATCTTTAAAACTATGCGTCGAGGGATGGCTGCTGCTTCTCCTACTATAAAGGCGGAGCCTCATCGTGAGTGGATGGATACTTCCATCACCTTCGATGCTTTAGACTGTCCTAAGAACATGGTCGGAGCTGGACAATTGCCCATTATGGTCTCCCTGGATATCAACAACATCCAACTCTACCATGTCCAAGCGGATGGAGGTGCGGCGCTCAACCTCCTCAGCTTCGCAGCTTTTGTGAAGCTCCAGCTCAACCTCTTGTACCCTAGGCCCGCATGGCCATTATCATGAGTGGGTCCGGGAGCTATCACTCCTCTTGGATCTATTACCTTACCTGTGACTTTCAGGACATGGGAAAACTACAGATCCGAGAAGCTGGTGTTTGATGTAGCTCACATCATCCTACCCTTCAACAAGATCCTAGGCAGGCCAGCCCTGTATAGGTTCATGGCCGTGGTCAATTATGGCTATCTCCTGTTGAACATGCCAACTACGTCAGGCATCCTCCGGATCCGAGGGGACCGCACTGCTGGAGTTACTGCGCTGGAGGAACTTAATGCCTTGCAACAGCGCAAGAAGAAGAATCTGGCGAGGAGCAAGCTACTCAACCTCCAAGCACACGTCAGCGTGGCTCATATTTTGCACCTCGTGTGCAACTAAGCGGCAACACTGACATTCTCATCAAAGTCACCCAAATTGGTTCTAATGTTAACCAGACCACTTATATATCTGGATGTTAAGGTGACAAATAGGAACTCACGCTCGTCACTTTCCTCTAGGCGAATGTCGACGTGTTTGCATGGCAGCCATCGCAAATGCTTGGGATCCCTAGGGAGGTGATGAGCACCGTCTGAAGATCTACCCCAATGCACGACCCATACAACAGAAGGCCCAGGAAGCAATCCATTGAGCGGAACAACTTCATCAGACAAGAAGTCAAGAAGCAGCTTGACGTTGGATTCATTCGGGAGGTTCACCATCCACTGTGGCTGGCAAATTATTTGTCATTCCAAAGGCCGATGGGAAGCTTTGGATGTGCATCAACTAAACTACACTGAACAAGGCATGCCCAAAAGACCCATTTCCACTACATAGAATAGATCAGATAGTTGATTCTACTTCCGGGTGTGAGTTATTGTGTTTGTTATATGCTTATTACGGATATTATCAAATTCCAATGTCTAAGGAAGATGAAGAGCATACTGCCTTCATCATAGTAGATGGGTTGTATTGATACACAGCTATGCCTTTTGGTCTTAAAACTACCCCCTCAACTTTTGTGCGATCCATGCACAAAACCTTTGTGGAGCTGATTAGGGACGTGGTGGAAGTCTACGTTCATGACATCATCGTCAAGGTGAAGAACAAGGACTCACTCCTTACAATCTTCAAGTTGTCTTCGACAAGTTGCGCCTGAAAAGTCTGTCTTCGGGGTAAGCTCCCGAAAGCTCCTAGGTTTCTTGGTGACTCACTGAGGAATTGAGGCAAATCTGGCCAATATTAAAGCCATTGAAGAGATGCGGCCTACGGCCCATATCAAGGACGTCCAGAAGCTAACAGGATGTCTAGTTTTGCTCACCCGATTCATCTCAAGGATGGCAGAGCCGACACTCACCTTCTTCAAGCTATCGGGGAAGTCCGGGCCATTCCATTGGTCTGAAGAAGAAGAGGAGGCATTCCAAGAGCTCAAACAACTCCTTACCACACTACCAATCATGGTAGCTCTGGAGCCTGGTGAGCCTCTTCTGCTTTATATCACTGCAACTATGGAAGTTGTCAGCATGGTTCTAGTTGCGGAGAGACCAGAAACATCTTCAACTCAGGAGACTAGACCCCTTCGTGAGGGTCCGGAGCTACCTGAAGGTGACTCTATGTCCCAGCCCTCAAGCACAAATCCTAAATGAAAGATGCCTTGTGGATAAACCTCCGTCATTGGAGGGAGTACCTACTCAAAAAGAAGAAGGTCCGGACACCTCCGAGAGAGTCCGGGTTAATTAAGAAGAAGCTCTGGACCCCTCTGAGAGGGTTCGAACTGTCCAGAGACCTGTGTACTTCATCAGTGAAGTACTACACAATGCCAAGACTCGATATATTAAGGTGCATGAGCTGTTGTATGCAGTCCTTATTGCCTCAAGGAAGCTTCGTCACTACTTCCAAGCCCACAAGATTTCAGTGGTAATTTCTTATCCACGGTGATATATTTTGCATAATCCCAATTCTACGGGAAACATCACCAAGTGGGTAGCAGAGTTGGCAGAATTCGACCTTGAATTCCTACCCTGACATGCGATCAAGAGTCAGGCACTAGCTGACTTTATGGCATAGTTGACACCTTCTTCATCAACTCCAGGGGGCCTCGACGAATAGAAGCCACAACCTAAGGTCCTGGTATTCATCGAGCCTCACTGGACTCTCTACTTCGACAGCTTCGTGCAGATGCAAGGGGCCGGTGTTGGAATCCTTCTTCTCGCTCTGACCAGGGAGAAGGTCAAGTACAAGGTGCACCTCGACTTCAAGGCAACCAACAACATGGCGGAATACAAATCTCTTATCTTAGGACTCAAGGTGGCGCTATCATATGGCGTTCGTCAGCTCCTGTTGAAGGGTGACTCACATATTATCATCAAGCAAGTCAAAGGTGAATGCAGTTGCAACAACCCTCAACTCGCATCATATTTACTTGAAGCCCAGAAGCTACAGAAGAACTTCCATGTCCTCGATCTTCGCCATGTCCAGCATCTCAACAATGCCGAAGCTGACGATCTCTCGATGAAGGCTTGAACCGGGGCTCAAGCACCCGACGGGGGTTTTTGTCAGGTGATTGTCATCATCTTCCACTCAATATGCAAACTGAGTGATGGGGTCTAGACCATCACCCTGAAGCTAGCGGTCCCAATGGCCCTGTTACCATGGCGTCCACTAAGGATTGTAGGCGCTATAGGAAACTCTGAGCAACCAAGCACGCAAGATCCAGAAGCTCAAGTCAGTTCCAATGCATGGATATCGGAGGTCCAAGGCTACTTGAAGGAAAACATCCTTCCTAAAGATTGTGTATCCGCTGAGCGAATTGTCAGATTGGCTAAATGATTCACGTTGGTAGAGGGGGATCTCTACCGACGTGGTGCCAACAACATTCTAATGCGGTGCATTTCCCGACAAGAGGGCCGCGAGCTTTTCGTGGATATCCATGGAGACGAGTGTGGCAACCATGCGTCTTCTTGCATGTTGGTCGGTAAGGCCTTCTGGCATGGATTTTACTGGCCTACAGCTCTCCTGGATGCAATTGAGCTGGTAAAGATGTGTGAAGCGTGCCAGTTTCATTCGAAGCACATTCACACACCGGCTCAGTCACTGCAGATGATACCTCCCACGTGGCCATTCATTGTGTGGGGGATGGACATTTTGGGACCTTTCTAAAAAGCCATCGATGGTTATAGGTTCTTGTATGTTGCCATCGACAAGTTCACAAAGTGGACGGAAGAAACTCCAGTTGTGACTATCAACAAGCAATCAACCATCAAATGCATGAAGTCCACTATTTTCAGATGTGGAGTTCCGAACAGAGTCATTACTAACAACCGAACGCAATTCACAAGTGCAGCTTTCCAAGAGAACTGCAAAGAACTCGACATTCAAGTTAGCTACCCATCAGTAGCTCATCCGACAAGCAATGGCCATGGTGAGAGAGAAAATGCAGAAATACTCAAGGCACTCAAGACGCGCACTTATGAGCGCTTGAAGAAACATGGCGCCAACTGGATGGAAGAGCTTCCGCCTGCATTGTGGGCGAGCAGGACTACATCGAGTCAGGCCACAGGAGAGACACCGTTCTTTTTGGTGTACAGAGCTGAAGCTGTCCTTCCTCCGAAGACCACTATGGGTTCCCTCCGGGTCTGAACCTTTGATGAACCACGCAGAACCAACTCTGGCATGAAGACCTGGATGAATGTGGACTAGAGGGGGGTGAATAGGCCTTTTTAAAATTTGTCGGTACCTGCAACACTTAACAACCAGTTCCAAACCAGAGATATCAGACTAGTCCGGTAAAGTGCGGACTAGTCCGGTGTGTACGGACTAGGTTGATTAAGTTTGATCGATTAATTTGATTCTTTAATGTATGCAGCGGAAATATACAATCAAATAAAGTGTTGCAAGGTTATGTACTAGGGTATATCACAAGTCAATCTTAAATTTGATATTTCAACGTAAAGTGAGCAAGATTAATTGAAACCCTAGATTATTGTGAAGAATAAGAGTGATGAACAAAAAACAAGACTCAAGGATTTATCCCGTGGTTCGGCTCCCACAGAGGCAACCTACGTCCACGTTGAGGAGTCCACAAAGGGACCGAGTCTTCTCCAACACTACCCTCGTCGGATCGCCACAAAGGACAATCCTCTTCCACTTATCACAAAGGGGTGAATAACCAAATTCAAAGGGGCTTACTCACACGTTGAGAGCTCTCTTAGATTACAATACAAAATACCACCAAGAACACACTCAAAAGATTACAATGAAATCACAGGAGTGTGTTAGAGAATCAAACCAAGAGCTCAATGCGTGTTGATCGTGTCTCTCCAATGATCTAGAGTGAATCCTCAAGGATTGATCTTTGTTGCACTTAATTTCGTGGAGAGATGTGGTTTTTGAGGCTCTTGGGAGGTGTGACGGCACTAGCATTCGAGAGTTCTTTGAAATATGGTCGTGCACCTCTATTTATATGGGTTTCTAAAAGTGACCCTTAGGGTTCAAAAAGGTCGGACTAGTCTGTGGTGGTCACAGGACTAGTTCGGTGTGCTGTGTGTAGAAAACCCTAAGTGTCCCGAAATATCGGACTAGTCCGACTAGGAGCGGACTTGTCCGATTTTGCTTCTGGAAATCTTCGGACTAGTCCGATAGTCATCGGACTTGTCCGGACATGTGAAACCCTAAGTGTATTGGGTGACAAATCCGCACTCGGAGGACTTGTCCAATTTAGTTCAGAGGGTTTTTCGGACTATTCCGTGCAAATATCGGACTTGTCCGATTTGGACCAGAGAGAATATCGGACTAGTCCGGTTGTGATCGGACTTGTCCGATTTTGTGTGACATGTGAAGTGTTTTTAGGACTAGTCCGCACTAGGGAGGACTAGTTCGATTCTAGTCAGAGAGATATCGGACTAGTCCGATGGATATCGGACTTGTCCGATTTTGTGCAGAGAGGATATCGAACTAGTCCGGTGACATTCGGACTAGTCCAGTCATGTGTAACTTTGTGCAATGTGAGTGTTTAATTGTGATTGAGCTCTTGGGGTGTGTTTCTTTAACACACTCCATACACAATGATCTACAATTCTTCTTCCTTAAGGTCATTTCCACTTTGCTCCTCAATTCTTCCTTCTTTTTGGCACTATGCTTATTTTGCTATTAAAACATGTGCTCATCTCAACAAAGAGGTTAGGATCCCAATTGCTTGTCATAAATCATCCAAAACCAACAAGGGATTCCTAGATGCACTTTTAATCTCCCCCATTTTGGTGATTCATGACAACCAGTTGAGATTCCACAAAATATAATAAAGGTTGAGATTTTCATAAAGTATGCACATATGAGTTTACAATACATCAAGCAATGAAAACATAATCCATATGTATCTTCTTTACGGTGGGATGCATAACTAAGTACATTGAAACACTAAGAATGACATAATTGACATTAATCAACCATAAGCAAGCATATATGTCATTCTAGGAGCAAAATCACAGATTTCCACAAATACTTCTCAAAAGATCACAACATTGCATCACAAAACCATAATTAACTTAAGAACATAGTTAAAGCTTTACAACCCACAAAAAAGTCAAAAAACATAAAAGAGAGCTCTCTTCTCGCATCCTACAGCTAAGGCTAAGACTCCCCCTCAATCTCTCCCCCTTTGGCATCAAGGCACCAAAAAGAAGGACACAAGAGTCCTAAGGTCTTCAGTCTTCGCTGTCGGTCCTCTCATCGTCGTCTTCGTCATCTTCATCTTCAGCTTGATGAGGAGGAGGAGGAAGAGGAGGTGTGGAGCCACTTGAGCCCCCAATGCCAAAGTAGGCCAGCTTGAAGGGGGTCAAGGGCCCGAGCTCAATGACGTCTGAATCAGAGTCTTCAGAGATTACTGGAGACCCAATGGGTTCGATCTCCAGTTTCTAGCAAATTTTCTTCACATTTGCCTTCACATACTTCATATTTTCCTTTCTTTTCTTGTTCAGCTTGTGGGCCCTCACTTCGGCCTTCTTAGAGGAAGCGAAGATGGCAGCCAGATATTTGAAGATTCCACTGGCTGATCCCCTTTGAGGGGCTGCCCTACTAGTAGGGGCAGCTCTTGCATCTTCAGATCTTCTTGCTGGTGCCTCAGGACTGGAGGCCGGCTAGGGAGCAGCCTGGACACTTGGCTTCTGAGGCATCTGAGGCCTCAAGGGTAGATGCTCCACATCCTTGACAAATTCACTCCCGATGACCTTCTCGATCACGAACATTAGATACGGGGCATAGCCACAAGACCTGTTGGGTGTGCAAGAAATGTTCACCATATCATTCCAAATGTAGCCTGCCACATCAAACTAGCGGTCTCTGCTTATCACCCTCATCAACGTCCAGAGATAGCCTTGCACACTCCCAGCATCTCCATCCTTGGGAGCAATCGTCTTCCTCAAGACCCTATTCAGGACCACAAAGAAAGGCTTCATGTTCTTTGTGGAGGGAGGGACAAACTTTGAGTTTGGCTCATATAGGAACTTCATTCTATCCCTCTCAATGACACCTATGTTGTGGATGATCAAGCAGTCAGATCTTGAGGTGTCAAGGTGAAGCAGGCTTGCAAAGTCTCTTTGAGTGATACTGTACTTGGATCCATGAGTCATCCAAGTAACACTTTCCTCATCTTCACCGGAGAAGTGGCATGTTGCAAAGAACTGCACAATCACTTCATCATTCCAATTGTTCCTAAAGGCAAAGAGATCCTTCAGGCCATGCCTCTCTATGGCTTGCACGACTTCAGTGAACGGGGAGCAGCCCTTCTTCTCAAAATGTGCCCAGTCAATCCATTGATTGCGCACAACTGGTGTCTTCATTGGGAGATACACAGATTTGTAGAAATCAGCATGGAAGTTGCACCAAAATCTTCCATCGACAGCTTGCCTCGGCCGTGCACACCAATCAATGCTTCTGAATTTTGCCGCCCAATCACTACTCTTCCCGTTGAACTTCTCTTCAGTGGGGTCCCGGACCCCTTCCCTCGGAGCATTCAGCTTCAACGGGCCAACTGGACCCGTTGCTATTCCTTTGTCCTTGCCCTTGGTTGGGCGAGCACATGCCGAGCTAGAGCCACCGCCGGTGGTGGCCCTAGAAGCTGGCACCTTGGAGGCTGGCTTCTTTGCTAGCACTTTCCTCCGAGCCTGTGGAGGAGATGGAGCTGGCTCGGAAGGTCTCTCTTGGCGCTTCTTGCCAAGACTTGTCGAGGTCCGAGGTGCCACCTCGTGGTCCATCTCGGCCTCAAAATCGGAGACATTATTGTCCGAGCTCGACATGACCTGAGAATGAGTGGCATGTTTAAGAATGAATGGTACAAGGCATAGGTATGGAAGGATAGCAAGGAATTGCATTGAGGAATTGAAAAGTTAGGTTTTGAGTACAGAAAAGTCGGACTTGTCCGGTGCAGAAGCACGGACTAGTACGGGGGACCGGACTTGTCCGTGCATGGACCAGACTAGTCTGGTATTCATCCTCAAAAACCTAAGCTACCAGTCACATGGTGATTCCTAATGCAAAACAAGTGTAGCATAAACGTAATACATCAAGGAGGCATGTATATAGTGAGATATGCTAGGCTATTCGATCAACAATGAAGAAATTTGGAATTTCTAGGGTTTGAGTGAAAATTACCGAAGAAATCGATTGATGCTCGAAGAGGAGGGTGTTGAAGTCCGGACTTGTCCGTGAACTTCAATCTTCGAGCAAGGATGCTTGATCTCCACCCAAATGCGGAGCTTTTTGGTGGAGGTGATGCAAAATCGCCTTGGGAGCTTGAGTGGAAGAGAGAGAAAGCGTGAGGTAAGAGTGGAGGTGAATGAATTAGGGTTTGGCGGCGGCTAGGGTTATGGACACGAAAAATCGGACAAGTCCGGAGATGACCGGACTAGTCCAAACTTTTCCAGAGGACTATATCGGACTAGTCTGTTGTATGTCGGACTAGTCCGGCCTAACCGACACTCTGCGGACTAGTCTGCGTGGGCGGACTAGTCCGGGTAACCACGGACTAGTCTGTGGTCACCAGGTAAGAATTGCTTAGCCCATTCATATATATTTGAAGGTACATATTTAGAAAATAGGGAGGCAAATCAAATCAAATAATTTTGATGAATATGACCAGTAAGCATACAACAATCAAGCAATGATCATAATTCACCAAGATCTAGTAATTGACATGGTTTTCCGGAGAAAACTGAGAGGGATGATTTTCACAATCCAATCAACATATTTTGAAGAATTCGTACAGGTATACAACATTTCAAGCCACACTCCGAGCATCAAGGATATTTAGTTCATTTCGAAGTTCGCAAAAACGTTTTTCATCAAGTGGCTTGGTGAATATGTCGGTTAATTGCTTTTGAGTGTTGACATGGGAAATGGCTATGTCTCCTTTCATGGCATGATCTCTCAAAAAGTGATGTCTTATATCTATGTGTTTAGTTCTAGATTGCTCAACTGGGTTGTGGGCAATTTTGATGGCACTCTGATTGTCACAAAGGAGTGGAATATGGTTCATATTGTAACCATAATCCCTTAGAGTTTGTCGCATCCAAAGAAGTTGTGCACAACAACTCCCGACTGCAACATACTCCGCTTCGGCTGTGGATAAGGCAATGGAATTTTTTTTCTTGAAGGACCAAGAAACTAAGGATATCCCTAGGAATTGGCATGTACCGGAGGTGCTTTTTCTATCTACTTTGCACCCGGCATAATCTGCATCAGAGTAACCAATGAGATTGAATTTTGAGCCTTTTGGGTACCAAAGACCAAGGTTGGGTGTATCAACTAAATATCTCAAGATCCTTTTTATGGTTGTCAAGTGACATTCCTTAGGATTGGCTTGAAGTCTTGCACACAAAAAAAGACTCAACATAATGTCTGGCCTAGATGCACATAAATAGAGTAGAGATCCAATCATGGAGTGATATACCTTTTGGTCCACACTGGGTCCATCTTCATTGAGATCCAAGTGGCCATTCGTTGCCATGGGGGTCTTTATGGCCTTCGCCTTGTCCATACCAAACTTCTTGAGTATGCCTTGCGTGTACTTGGTTTGGCTTATGAACATCCCTTCGTTTTGTTGCCGCACTTGGAATACCAAGAAGTATTTTAGTTCTCCCATCATTGACATTTCAAACCTATCTTTCATGATTTTACTAAATTCCTCACAAAAAGATTGGTTAGTCGACCCAAAGATTACATCATCAACATAAATTTGACAAATAAAAAGATCATTGTCAAAATTATTTGTAAATATTGTATAATCTACTTTGCCAATCTTAAAGCCATTTTCAATTAGGAAATCTCTAAGACACTCATACCAAGCTCTAGGAGCTTGTTTGAGGTCGTAGAGAGCCTTACGCAATTTAAATACGTGGTCGGGGAACTCTTTGTCTTCAAACCCGGGGGGGTTGCTCCACATACACATCCTCCTTGATTGGTCCGTTGAGGAAGGCGCTTTTCACATCCATTTGATACAGCATGAAATCATGGTGAGTAGCATATGCAAGCAATATTCTAATGGATTCAAGTCTAGCTACGGGAGCAAAGGTTTCATCGAAATCCAAACCTTCGACTTGTGAGTACCCTTTGGCCACAAGTCGTGCCTTGTTCCTTGTCACCACCCCGTGTTCGTCTTGTTTGTTGTGTAAGACCCACTTGGTGCCGACGATGTTTGCAATGGGTCTTGCCACAAGTTCCCACACCTCGTTCTGCTTGAAGTTGTTCAATTCTTCTTGCATTGCCACCACCCAGTCCGGATCCTTCAATGCATCCTCAATCCTGCGCGGTTCCAAAAAGGATACAAACGAATAATGCTCACAAAAGTTAGCTATGCGAGATCTAGTGGTTACTCCCTTTTGAATGTCACCGATGATATTGTCGATTGGTTGATCCCTTTGGATGTATTTGTGTACTCTTGGGTGTGGCACTTGAGGCGTTGTATCTTCATGATCATCTTCTTCTCCCCCTAAATGGTTGCCTTCGTTGACTTGTTGATTATGTTCGTATTCTTGTGGTTGATCTTGTGCTGAAGCTCCCTCTTGATCTTGACCTCCTCTTGTGTCTCATCTTCCTTATGTATGTGTGGAGGTGGCTCTTGTGGTCGAACTTCACCTAGAGCCATTTTTTTCAATGCTTGACAAGGAGCTTCTTCTTTACCTAGTTCACATGGATCATCTTGCTCCTTTTGGGAACCATTAGTCACATCGAACACTACGTCACGTGCTACTTCAACAAGTCCGGAGGTCTTGTTGAAAACACGATAAGCGTAAGTGTTCGAATCATGACCAAGCAAGAAACTTTCATCAGACTTCGAAGCGAACTTTGAAGTCCTAGGCTTCTTGTCCAAGATATAACATGGAGAACCAAAAACTCGAAAATATGAAATATTTGCCTTGTTACCAGTGAGTAGCTCATAGGATGTCTTCTTGAGTAGTCGATGGAGATAAAGTCTATTTACAGCGTGACAAGCGGTGTTAATCGCTTCCGCCCAAAATCGATCCGAGGTCTTGTACTCATCGAGCATTGTTCTTGCTATCTCTATGAGTGTTCGATTCTTTCTTTCGGCAACTCTATTTTGTTGTGGGGAGTACAGAGCTGAGAACTCGTGCTTTATGCCTTCGTCATCAAGGTACTCCTCCACTTGTGTGTTCTTGAACTCCATGCCGTTGTCACTTCAAATGTTATTGATTGTCAATGAGAATTCATTTTGAGCTCGCTTGAAGAACTTCTTGAGTATTCCTTGTGTTTTTGACATATCACGCAAAAAAAAAAACCAAGTGAACTGGGAAAAATCATCAACGACAACTAAACCATATTTCTTACCGATGATGCTTATGTAAGCAATTGGACCAAACAAGTCCATGTGTAGTAGCTCGAGCGGTCTTGTTGTAGTCATGACGTTTTTGGCGGGGTGAGGTGCTCCAACTTGCTTCCCGGCTTAGCACGCGCTACAAGGCCTGTCTTTCTCAAACACAACATCCTTTAAACCTCGGATGTGATCGCCTTTGAGGAGTTTTTGAAGGTTCCTCATACAAACATGCGATAGCAGTCTATGCCACAGCCAACCCATGTTGGTCTTTGCAATCAAGTATGTGTCAAGTTCGGCTTTATCCTTGTTGAAGTCAACAAGATAAAGCTTTCCCTTTAACATACCCTCGAATGCAATGGAACCATCACTCCTCCTAGAGACGGTCACACCCTCGTTAGTGAACAAGCATTTATAACCTTTGTCACATAACTGAGATATGGACAGCGGGTCATAATCTAAGGATTCAACATGTAAAATATGAGAAAGTGTGTGTTTAGAAGATATTGCAATTTTACCGGTACCGAGCACCTTTCCTTGACTATTGTCTCCAAAGTAGATGCCCTCGTTTGGATCCTCATTTATCCACATATTCAATGAACATTCTTATTTCTCCGGTCATATGGTTGGTGCAGCCACTGTCTAGCACCCATTTAGATCCACTGGAGGAATAGGCG
Source organism: Tuctoria greenei (assembly GCA_036927565.1). NCBI lineage: Eukaryota > Viridiplantae > Streptophyta > Magnoliopsida > Poales > Poaceae > Tuctoria > Tuctoria greenei. The sequence continues at coordinate 122,949,384 of JAYESD010000009.1, read as the reverse complement.
TGCAAGAACAAATTATGCTTTGGTTTTAGGTACCCACACATGAGACTTGGTGTTCCCATGGCGTGGCCCAACATAATGAGCATAAACCTTGCCAAAATTACTTCTCATTAAGGCATACGAGGCATCAAAAGTTCTAAACAATGACTGTTGTTGTTTATGTGCAGGACTAGTCTGGGAGGTCGGACTTGTCCGGAGGATCGAGCTTGTCCGGACACCAACCGGACTAGTCCGATATTCATGTGTAGTTACTGTCTTAATCTTTGACTTTCCAGTTTGAGAGGGTCTTCCCTTTACAAAGGTAATCCTTTCCTTATTATTCTTATGGCTTCTAGAATGTTGCTTTTCACCATAAGAGTAACCAATGACATATTTGACATTTGGAGGTCTTTTGACCAAGTATGCACTACGTGCATATTTGATCTTCTACTTGTCAAATATGCCACTTTGGGCAGGATGTTTATCCTTTGTAGAGGTTGGCTCGTCCTTCAAACTGGTTTCATCTTTCTTACATGTACAAGCTTGAGCAGTCTCAGTTTTAGTGGGTTGAGAAGGTGAACTTGAAGAGGAATAAGGTTCACCTTGCTTGAGTGACTCAACTTGCACTTCAAGGATCTTGTTGACCTTGATCAGGTCAGCAAGTTGGTCCTTGATTGTAGCATTTGAGTTGGTTAGCTCCAAGCAAGATTCCTTGCTTGAAGCTAACTCAAGCTCTAGTGAATTGCTTCATTCCTTCTCAAGTTCTAGAAGCTTGTCAAGTTCGACATATTCCTCCTTTTGGGAGATGATCATGTCCTCTTGACGATGTATCAACCTCTCCTTCTCTACAAGTTGATCAAGTAAAAATTTCATTTTTATGGCAGTTTTCCTATCTAGTCCAACAAGCATATCCTCATTATCACTATTGATTTCATCATCACTAGAATAGGAATTCACGGAAGGGGGTTTGATGGTTACCTTGCGTTTACCTTCCTTTGCCATAAGGCAAGTGCCATCTCCCTTCCTTGCCCCGAGTTTAGGGAAGAGGGTAGACTTCTTGGGTGTCTTCTCGATGGCTATGCTAGTGTCCTTACCTTCCCTGGGTATTACAAGATGAGTAGTACCCTTAACTTGTTCTTGTATTTAAGTGTGTCCTCGTATTCCCCTGTTATTCGGAACTTAATGAGAAAAAATTTATACAAGCAGACTCTACGTGCATTTCATTTGTGCAAGATCATTTCATTTTCTACCTTCTTGTCAATAGTAATGTTGTGAAATCCGCTTGTAATAAGGTCCTAAATTTTCATTTGAAAAATATGAGTTTTAATGATGATTTTCCATTAGATTCCGGTCATTGCTAGACAGTCTACTCATATGCAAACAAAAGCTAACACAGGTCTGGAGTGCGCTATCGACATAGCCTGGACCAGCACCCTAAGTACACCACTCTACCTATCCCCGCATGTCTTAGTAAGGTGGGTCCTGAAAGAATACGGGCCTCTGGGAAGTTAATCATAAAACTTGTATTTTTAATGAATTTGTTGGAACTTAAATTTCAAATAAGGACAATAAGCTGCAATAAAGATAGAGGCAAGAGGATGAATTTTATGCTTTCTTGTCTCTTATGCGCAGGAAAAATGAACAATTGACGGCAAGTGACATGGGCGATGGTGGATGCTGCCAGAGCAACCAAGCTCCGACAACCCCAGGGGGCCCGTCGTCAATGTTCTACGTGTTCACAGTCGGTGCTGTCAAAGCTACAAGCTCCAACAACACCTAGGGTGCCTGCCGTCGAAGTTCTATGCATTGGCAGTGGGCGTCGTTGAAGCTAACAAGCTCCGACAAACCCATAGGGAACCCGCCGTTGGCATTCTACATGTTGACAGTGGGTGCCGTCGAAGCTCACAAGCTCCGACAACCCCCAGGGGTCCCGCCGTTGACATTCTACATGTTAACAATGGTTGCTGTCGAATCTACCAAGCTTCGAAAACCCTCAGGGGGCCGCCGTCAAAGTTCTACGTGTTGACAGTGGGCGCCGTCGAAGGTACCAAGCTCCGACAACCCCCAGGGGGTCTGCCATCGATGTTCTATTCTTTGATAGTGGGCGCTCTCGAAGCTACCAAGCTCCGACAACTCACAGGGGCCCGCCTTTGATGTTAAAAAGGGTTTCTAGAGATATCGGAGAGAAGACTCGGACCTTGGGGCTATCATACTGGCTACAAGTTTGGAGTTATCAAGTTTTCATGACATTGTCTGAATCCTCATGGTAGATGTCCTCAATCCATTGAACACATCTACCAGGGGGCAACAATATAAAGGGCAATGCATTGAAGACACAAAAATAATATTCAAAATGATTTCATTCATTCAAAAATGGAGAATTACAAGTTGAAGGTACAAAGAGATGGTCCTAGCTACTGGGTTTCCTCACGAAGAACGAAGCAACCTTTTCCACGGCTTCTTGGACACTAGCCTTGGCAGCTCCCTCGTCTTCGGCGATGGGTCCCTCGAACATAGACGCTAGAGACATCGAAGAGTCCCGGCTCTAGAAGCATGTCAGCACGTACTCTTCAACGTTTCGAGCCAGTGACATTTCTTCAATCTTGATATCGTCGACAACCACATCTCTGATAGCTTCCAGTTTCGCGCCGATGGAGTTGAGCGCTACCAGGGCCTTGTCCATCTCTGGCTACGGATCAGCCAGTTGAACCGAGCTAAATATGAAAGGTACCAGAGTTTCATTTGCTCGCTCTCGCATTCCTGAGCTCCTCCAGTGACCTCCTTGCAGAAGATAGCTCCGTAGAACCCTCCTTTGAGAAACTCTCGACCTCCTTGGCATGATGCTGAATTCGCTCAACCATCAGTTTTTCTTGGTCAGCAACATTCTTTTCTCGAATGTGAATGCGGCCTCACCTATCTGCAAGGTCATTCTCATTTGCCTTCATCTTGTCCTCCCGGGCAGATACAACAATTTCTCTTTCGCTGACATCTTGACCCGCCTGCCACAACCGGTGCCTCTCTTGTTCGCACCAAGCCTCTATCTCTTTCACACGGTTAGCCAAGTCTTGCTCAACGTGTGCCAGCTTCTGGGAGAGCTCATCCTCCCTCTTCTGGATCTTATATTCTTTTTTCTTAGAGGTTAACCTCCTTATTATCGAGCTCATCCCGACGCTTCAGGAGAGTTTCCCACAACTCTTCGAGACTCTCCGAGCGGCTGTCGGCCATTTCACGGGCTTTCTGCGCGTGTTCGTAGATCTCTTCGGTCTTCTTGTCGAGGGCCTTAATAGCGGCCTCTCAATCATCCAACGCCTTGTTCAGGCGCGACTGTCGGGCCTTCTCTGACGCAACCCACTCCTTCTGGTCGGTGAGCCAGCACTACGTCAGCTTCGTCTCAAAGAAGATATTTTTGCGCCAGCACCCTAGCATGGCGCACTCTCCTCAAGGGACCTCTGCTCGTAGTCGAAGGCAAGCTAGACCTGTGAGAGGTTGGAGCAAGCATTGTCAATTGACAGCTCCAGAGGGATTGGCTCCAGGCTTGCTTGATGGCCATCCTCTGGTTCCTCCAAGTCTTCCGGGATGGATGTTGAAGTCCATGGCACGAGCATGGAAATCTAGCAGCTCGACGTCAGTGGGGCCAGTCTCAGACATATCATCCATCTCCAGTGCGGGTAAAGAAGGTCCCACAACCATATCTTCTGCCTCTGGAGTGGATGAGAATTGTCCCGCAGCCGGAACTTCATCCATCGGCGAAGAAGCCGAAGGTCCTATGACACCCAATTCTGAAAATGAAACAAGTGCGACGCATATGTGTGCCCAGGACGTAGATCACACATACACGAGTGCATCACAAATGATATACAGAAAATTACCACGGTACAAATTAATTAAACAAGTACTTTTATTAGAATATTCAAATAATCCTCAAATTACAAACTCTAATGATCATTATTAATAAATCTGAAACTAATGCAGCGGAAATAAACTAAGCAACTAAGCAAACTGAACAAAGCTAAGCAAACTAAGCATAAGGGATAGCGCGGCTCCAAGCAACACCACAGGAAAGTCGACGACAGGACACAACCTAGTACTCCGCGTTAACCTTAGGGTACTTCCAAACATCACCTAAAACTGTTGGTGGGAGAATTGCAAGGGTGAGCACATGTCGTACTCAGCAAGTGTGGGAAAATAATGACATGTAGCTTGAACAGGGAATGATAATAAACAATGGCTAATTGCTGAAAAGTACATTTAAAACATGAAAACAACATCCTACATTGTATATGTGATGTAATCCCATCATATCCCAATAATTACCAATTATGAGTCCAATACCATCAATTACCATTATATCACTATTGGCAGCTATTAACGTCACATATCATCTCTCGAAAGAGATGAGGTCCACAAGCACACGGAAACTGTCGTGTTGCATTTCACCCAAGAGTATTCCCATGGGTATCATATTTATCTCAAAGGAAGGCAATGGAGTGAAGTAAACACTACTCTTATGATCAATCTATGGGATATTAATCAATTATCAAGACAGGCGTAAGTTGATAATATATGGGTAGTATGACACAGACATAAGTAATCTATTCTAAAGGGTATATGTGTCCTATTGGAGATTAGACTAAGAGTTCGGGAGTTGCTCCTATAATGCTTCTAGCATAAATATACATAGCCTAATTTAGATACTATTGAGCATGTCAATGGTGAATACTTATACTAAGTTGTTCAACACATCGGGCACAGGTTTACCCCTTACAATACTAGGACGACTCCCGCCAAGAGCCTGCGACATAGCCGAATGTGTAGGATTACAAAAGATAAATAGTACTGTCACCACCTACTACCTACCTCTTCAACCCATGGGTCTATGAGACATCCAACGCTACTTGACTACCCTATCACCATGCTAGCACATATTAAGTAAATACCTTAGGCGCCATGGCACAGGCCATCCTAAGGCAATGAACTAAATCACCGTTGAACCAATGTTGATACATAGCATAAGTTATTCATATTAACATGATCATATCATAACTAATTAGACTACAGTGGGGGTTTGTAGTGTTTATGATGATAGATTAAGAGTGATATGGCATAATCATAAGGACTTCTCCTACCACATACATGGAATCCACAATCAAAAAAGAAACGCTTCATCCAAGTATATGAATAAAACAAGACTAAAGATAATATCTTTATGATGCATAAAGTCACAAATATAAGAAAAAATACATGAGCCATACCTTTCCCAACTTGGACTTGGGACTAGAGGCTCTCATCTCTATAGCCTAACTCCACTAAGGACTAGAACTAGTGTATACAATAGAATGATGCTCAAGTGGTGTGTGTTGAAGTGAGGGGTGAGGGGTCCTATTTATAGCTT